>OV743720.1:53332599-55732599 GCA_928272305.1 Volucella inflata | reverse complement strand
GCGTATTTCCCTCTCCACGGCTACGTAAACAAGCAAAATTGCCATATTTGGGGCTCAGAAAATCCAAACGTTGTCAAAGAGAAGTCAACGCATCCTGAACGTGGTGGCATTATTGACCCATTCTTTTTCCAAGACGGCGGAAAAAAAGTTACTGTTAATGGGGAACACTTTCAAGTCATGATAACCGATATTTTATGGCCAGAAATTGAAGATTTAGACTTGGACTTGGAGTATGGTCCTAGCAAGATGGGGTTCGTGCCACGCAAGCCGTCCAATTATCGATTTATTGCACACTAAGTTGTGTAATTGTAAAATCAGTCGTTTTGGTGATGTTACTTGGCCGCCAAGGAGTTGCGATTTGACTCCGTTGAACTTGTTTTTGTGAAGTGCTATTAAAGATCGATGCTATGCGAACAATCCATAGACGATTTAGACAATATTGGTCAAGCTATTATAGAAAAGGTTATCTGAACCAATATTTAAGCAACCACAGAAAGCATGCATAAAGAGGCTCATCAATGGCGACTAATGGAATAGTAGGCTGTTTCGTTATATATTGAAATGAGTGTTTTTTTTTAACCCAGTAAAAACTTCAAAAATTTATAGCTGTCAAATTAATCGTCAGATTGTAATCTGGCAGTGAAGTTTTTATTCTATAGTCTTTGCAATTTTATCGTGATGACAAATATTTTACTAAATTTTAAAAATTTGGTTCTTAAATTATATTTCTGTGCGCCAAGCTTACAGCGCACTTGCGTCATATTTCACCCGACATAATTCGCCAATTTGAGACCGCTATTGGACAAATTGTTGACCGTTTTCGAATAAAATTTTCTTTGGAAGATGCAGGGGCACCGAGAGGCATAAAAAGAGTGCGTGCTAAAGAGAAACTTGCATCCGTTCAGAACAGTGTTAAAAAAGATTCAAATTTATCGATTCGACGTCGTTCACAATAGCTTGGCCTTTGTCAGTCTATTTTGGGGAAAATTTTCCGCAAAGATCTTACTTTGAAGATTTGCAAAATCCAGTTCTTGTAAGAATTGGATTGGGCCCAAATTTACCTTGCATTGCATCCGCTGTTCAATCGAAAAATTATGTTCAACGATTGGACTCATTTTTGGCAAATGTTTGTGAGTGTAAAAATCTTTGATAGAGACTACAATCACTGCGTACTATAAGTTCCTACTCCAACTGAATTCATAGAAGCCTTGCAATTTCGAACTACTTTTAAAGCAATAGAAAGGAGGCTTCAAGGAAGCCTAAAGCGCAGATCAATGTCTTGTTTTACAATCTCTTCAGTGATTCTTCACAACGTAATTCAACGCCATCATGATTTCGGATATTTCCAATTAGAAAACAGAAAGAAGTTTGCATAGCACAGAAAAAAAGTTATCGCTGACGTCCTTCGAAAAGATACCAGCGCCGCATCCTAGATCGGTTTTAAGTAGGATATGACGTTGACAGTGCAGACCGTAGAATAAAGAGATTCATCAGTGCGCTAAGAGCGAGACAAGGTGTACTTAGGAAAGTCTAAAAGTCCAGGGACGTGCTTATGTAAAAGCTTATTTCATTAAATAATTGAAGCATAAGATGTATTTGGCCTTGTGTAAGCGGGATAGATCTAAAGGACTTTTGCTTGTGATGAGACTGAAACATGTTTTAGAAAGCGCAGAAGTGAAGTTTCTAAGTATTAAATGAGTCAGCCCTGAGCAGACAGTCGCTAGGCATGATCCAATAAGCAGTGCAGCTACATTATCTACATAACACATCACTCAATAAATCTCCGAACTAACCAACTTTTCGATGTCGTTTTGGTAGAAGGATCTGTCTTTGCTCTCAAAATGGCCTCAATTTCGGTTATAACTTCCCCTGCAGCATCTTTTTGAGGTCTGCCAAAAGCCAGAAGTCGCTGTGGGCGAGATTTGAAGAGTATGGTGGATGGGGGAAACAATTCGAAGTGTACCTTATTCAATTTAACCATTGTTTTCATCGACGATAAAACAAGCATGTAAGGCCGTTTGTTCTTGATCTCTACATTCAATCGGTCCAATAATTCCATGTTATATTCGCTCTTGATAGATTTACCTTTCTCAAGATAGTGGATGAAGAAAATATCGTGCACGAACCAAAATACGAGTGCCATAACTATGCCAGCCGACTTAGGCGTTTTTGGCCGCTTTAGATGGTTTCCACCAGGCGGATGTCCACTCAACTCACGATATTTTCGATTCAGGTGTGTAGTAGTGGACCCATGTTTCATTTATTGTCAGGTACTTACGTAAGAAATCCTTTTTACCTCGCTTCAACAGCTCCAAACAGCGCTCTGTTTTTGGTCCTGTGTGATCAAACGCGACATCCACTTCGAAAGTAGCTTACGCTTGCTCAATTTTTCGTGTAAAATAGTAAACATACTTCCTTCTGATACTCGTATCTAAAAGGTGTCAACGATTTCACGCAACTTCATTTGCCGATTTCCAAAGCTATTTTGTGGACTTTTGTTTGTCTTTGTAAACATTAGAACAACTGTCAGCATTACCAGGAATCTTAAATTCTACACAGAGGATGGATTAGTGAAGCGGTTTTACGCACAACAGCGGGTAATTCTCTATACTCATCAACATGAAGGAAGTCATACTGATGGGTCTAACAGTCTAAGCGAACATGTAGACATCATTTCCGATTTGTGGTGTAAAGGCTAATGCAACTTTGAGCCAGGGATCTACGTTTTTGTATCGTTACAAAATATTGCCTATCTGTGTCTTTCTTTCATTGGCTCTCAGCCAACATTATTGATAACCAGGATTGATTGCCTCTTCCATCTGATTTGAACATTAAAACCGCAACGTAGTACAAAAATTCCAACTTTATGGAATAATGTCAATAAGTTCGGCTAATGCTCTTGGCGGGAAATAAGCTGTCGCAGCTGACAAACATGTCCTATTCTCCGTTTGTTTTTATAGCTTATATCTGCAGCAACTAAAGCTTGGCTATTGGCTCTCGTGTTATGTAGAAAAGAATACCTTTTGTCGCATATCTCGCGGACATTGCAATTACAACATTTTTTTTAGAATGCACCGCATGTGAATACGTACTCGTATTTGGTGCAAATCCATCTATTTTATGTTTTCTTTCAAATCCAGTTTATGTCCACTGCTTGAGTACTCGTATTCAAAGCACGTGGCTCGTTGATTTTCAATACACAGGATAACTCTGGCTATAATCAGAAAGTTTTGTGCGCTTATTTTGAAAATCCGATTTTACAACTTTACCTTTACACTGGGGAGTGGAGTGGATTACATCGCATTCACCTCCCAAATGGTTATATGTCACTCAACACCACACTCCCGTATTCTGCATAAACTAGTGAAACTTTATCAAATAACGTAATTTCACTCTTGATAACCAAAAAAAAAAAAAAAAAATAGGAAAAATTGTACACCAAGCAACGATTACACGGGGTCGAATCTCCTTTCGTTTAGCGCGCAATGACGCCTCAGAAAGGCGTGAATAGCACCTGAACTATGTGACATGTTTGCCTCGCATGCAAATGGTTCAGTTCAATTTTTTATTTTTTTTTGGAGAACTAAATTTACCTTTCGGGAGGTAATGTCATGCAAACAGATATGCCGAGTACCCACGTGTAGGTAAGTTAATATGAGTATCCGTATCTGTAGTGGCACTTTATGTATGAAACTCTGTTTATATCCATCAAAGGAACAAAGCGCAAGAAACATTGACATTAGAGGGTACGCAGATATGAATATACTTACTTACTCGTATTTACCTAAAGTCCCTGAACACTCTAGTAGTGTGTTTTTGTTTTTTTGTGAGTCAGCTGTAGATATACTCGTATGTATACTTTGAGTCGGACTTCAATGTTTGTAATTAGCATAACTTTCGATAATTGAAATTAATTAGTGATAGGGGAACGAATGTTATATGAGTTTTTTGTTTTTTTTCTGTTTTTTTTTGTTCGGAGTATCGAGCTGCTGGTCTACATTGCGACAAGCACAGCAAACCAAGCTCCCAGCACAGGTAACACTATGCAGGCATGAGGGACGAATTTAATGAACTGATATGAACAATCGCTGATAGTTATTGCGCCATGAAAACTCACAATCCAACAACCAAATGGATATACATTTTCAGAAAAAAAAAAAAAAAATAGAAGGAAACAAAGTGCGATAGCGATTGGACTTTTGTGCTAAATGCAAAGCAATGGAGTTCAAGAAATTATCGAATTTTGTCGTTTGTTTATGAATGAACGAATAGAAGGACAAAGTTAGTTTTAAGTTGAAATTTCACACCGGCACCACCAAGAAACCATCCAGAAGTTCATTGTCTTCTTATCAGATAGGTGGTGTCACTGTTCTTTTAGACAACGAAAAGAATCCACGACGACGTGAGCTCTACTTGATTTGAGTGTCATTTTTCGATTAGCCATGTTCGTCACCCCTCTTTAAACTGAGATTTGGCCCTATTCCTTACTTCGAATACCACCTTGATCAAAAAGTTCCCGGAATAACCACGCTCCCATTGTTCCGATTTGATTTCTGTTTTTTTTTTGTTAAGTTGGTACATCTGTTGTTGATATTCCCTCTAAATCTTAGCGTCATAGATTGACGTTTGCAAGAGTACGAGTACATCTATCTCTGTGTGTGTTGGCGATTTTTTACAATTTTAGAAATGAATTTAAATTTGCAACAGCGAACTTGTATTGAATTTTGCGTAAAAAATGGATTTAATGATGCGCGAACTTTGGAAATGTTGGAAAAGTGTTTCGGCAACGATTCTCTAAAGAAAACGGTCGTTTACCAGTGGCACGAGTGGTTCAAAAGTGGTCGTGAGTCAATCGAAGATGATGAACGCAGTGGCCGACCATCGACATCGAAAACCGACGAAAACATTGATGAAGTAAAAGAATTGTTGGTCAATAACCGCAAATGAACCATCAGAGAGATAGCGGAAGACTCAAACATTGCCTATGGATCCGTCAAAGAAATTTTGGTTGGTGATTTGGGTTTCTGTCGTGTATCAGCAAAGGTGGTACCAAAAGATCCAATTTCATGCAAAAAAGAGACCGTGTTGACGTCGAAAAAGAGATGATTTGCGAGTCACATTCATCAAAAGGATCTTTACTAGAGACGAGACGTGGGTTTATGAGTACGACACGCAATCCAGACATCAGGCAAGTGAATGGTGTTCACATAATAAGCCGAGACCAAAAAACCACGTCGTTTTCAGTCAAAAAAGAAGGCAATGCTCACGGTTTTCGTGGATTACAACGGTGTAGTGCATCATGAACTTTATTCCAGAAGGCCAGACATTCGACAAAGAGTATTATTTGGGCGTTACGAGATGTTTGCGTGAAGCAATTCGCCGAAAGAGACCAGAATTGTCGGTAGAAAACTCGTGGATTTTGCACCATGATAACGCACCGTCGCACAGTGCCATCATTATTCGTAATTTTTTGACGAAAAATGCAACAAATACCATCCAACAGACACCGAATTCACCTGATTTGGCTCCCTGTGACTTCTTTCTGTTCAATCGAGTTAAAAAACCACTACGGGGAACGCGTTTCAGCAGCCGAGAGGAAGTAATGGAAAAATCGCAGGAAGCACTGATAGGCATACCGAAAACCGAATATAAAAAATGTTTCGAGGATTAGATCAAGCGCTGGCATAAGTGTGTTGGGGTCGATGGGGATTACATTGAAGGGGACAATATGGGTTGAGATGAATAAACTTGTATTTTTAACTTTCTGTATAAATTCCGGGAACTTTTTGATCAAGACTGCACTGTAGAGTCTAGATACTTTGATTCATCGGTTCTTTTTCAGTGGCAGATCCTTCGCGAGCTAATTTGTACGCGCTTTGGTTGCCTGCCACTCCTCTGTTGCCAGAGACTCATAGCTCTGAGTTTAGACAGTTGAGTGAAAGAGCCTTATATTCTTCATAAAAGCGCCGACATTAAGTGTCCTGCTGAAGCCAATATTTGTTTCATAGTCATTATCGTGTTCTGAAAGGGGAAGGGAACATTGCCAATTTAGTTGTCGCATGCATCTCTGCTGTGTAGGCACAGGAGAATGGTGCGACAATTTAAACGTAATTGTAAGTTATTAGAAAGTATGTCTAGTTCTTTCGATAAACCTAAGAACTAGACTTTCTGATTTGGTTTAGAATACACCCGTTGAGCGGACTCAATCAAATAGTAGTTTTGTTGATTCTTGTACGTAGAGTTGTAACATCACAAATAAAAGGTGATCAATGCCGCCTTACACGTTCTTCGGCATGCACCTGCCATACTCATAGGTTACTAAGTATCTTATACAAAACTTAGGTAATTTGCACAGTACTTGTCACGTACTGTCACGTACTTGTTAGGTACTTGTCAAAAAGAAAACTTTACTACTTTACTTTACTACTCCACAGACCTTTCACCGTGGTCAGTATTTCAGTATTCGTGGAGACGAACTTGTCGAAGGCCAAGAGACACATATAACCCCCTGCAATTTAGAGTCTTAAAATATTCCATTAATAATTAGAATCCACAGAAGGTGTTTGTTTAATCAGTCCCCCTTGAGGGAGACCTTGAAAGGTCTGTGTATAAAGGTTTCTGAGTATAAAGGTTACCATGTTGGTAGGTTAACCATGATATGTTCAACGTTTGTACCTACCGTTTTTTTTTTGCGTGGGAAGGTGGAAACCTTGTATAGGCACCAATGGTCCGACGTCCATTGGCAGTATCAGATTCTTACTGACTAAAACCACCTCTCGGGGAATCTTTCCGTTTCCTCCCCCGCGGAACTGTTCTTGATTCCTTAGATCGCACGTTATTTGTACTGCTGCATGGTTCACATCAGCCCAAAGATCTTCGGATTTCAACATATATTGAACTATATTTTCTGGTGTTGGCCGATCACCAAATTTTTCTCACAATATAGCTTTTTCGTTTGCATACCGAGCATATTCGAGGAAGACGTGCTCCACGTTCTCTACAACGTTTACGCAACGAGGGCAGGACGGACTCAAGCTTCGCTTGAATAGGTATTCCCGGAAAAAAACCGTGACCTGTCAAGACCTGTGTAAGAGTAATTCAGTTCGCCGTGTTCTCGTTTTACCCAACTTTCAATCCTTGGGATAAGTCGGTACGTCCATATCCCTTTTTGGGACTCGTTCCATTGTTGTTGACACGCTTTTATACTGCGGCTTCTTTCGAATTTCGTCGCTTGATTTATGGATGGCCCGGTTTGAACGCGATTTTCAGAAAGTCGTCTAGCTTCTAAAGCTAGGATATCGATTGTTACCATAGAGGATAGTACCAATATCGCGTCGTGGTATACCGTTCGAAATCCACTGCTTACTCGCAGTGCATATAATCTGTACACAGATTTGATTCCCTTCATGTGTGTCTTTTTATTCGCGACGTCAGACCATATTTGTGCCATGGAGGCTACAACTCTCGCAAGCATTAATCGTTTGCCTTGCTTCGGGCCGCCGATATTCGACATGAGTCTCGAAAGAGCGCCTATCGCGTTGATGGTTGAAATTAAGCCGAGCATCAATCATCACTCCCAGGTATTTTATAAATGGGCTGGAAATAATTGTGTGCCCTCGGACTTTTATCGTTATTGTCTCTTGCACCCTTTTACTTCTAATGAGAACGGATTCCGTTTTATGTTCTGCAAGGTCTTAACTCATACCGCGTAGCCAGTTTTTTATCAGTGCTATTGCTTCGTTGCAATACAACTCGGTTTCTTCAAGTCGTACAGTCGTACAGCTGAGTCCCATAAATCTAAAGTATTAAACGCTCGATAGAGAACAAACAGGACAATAATATATTAATAGTACAAGATTTTTTTTTCATCATTTTAAGGTGGTACACAAAAGGGTGCAGGCACAAATTGCCACCTATGATCCATCAGAAATCAATTCCCTTGCAAGACAAGATTTTTTTTCAGATGTCTTGATGTTTTCTGCGTTCGAATTTTGTTATCCTGAGAAATTCAGAAAGTCCTAATTAAAAAAGAAAACAGTCACAAAACCGGTTCGGGTTCTGAAAATTCTTTCTCACATTTTAGATCCCAGCTCATGAATGAAAACTCTACCGAGCAGATGCGAAGTGATCATAAATGACTATCTGGAAAGGTTGCAAGATCTTTGTAGTAGCCTGATACAAAATTCGTCATCAAAAAGTACCGGGCTTACGTTGACATTCCACTGCGAATAAAACTCGCCGATCTGTGTTGTGCAGCCCATGGATGTTGACATAAATAGCGAAGAGGCTATGCGGCTCTAGAAAACTTTTTATTCGAGTGGAGCGAATGAAATATTAAGTTTTTTTTTAAGAAGTTTTGTTTAAAGCTATTGTAGTGCCGAAAGGCCGACTGGACCTTGACAGTTTTCGACTCGATGCGTTTTAATCAAAGCAGTCTTATATTTATGGAGTATTTCTCCTATATATTTGGCTTGATTTGACTTTAGTTGAGCCTATTCTCAGTTTTAGAAAAATTTTGTATTATATGATTTACTAGTAGACCAATGGTCGAATATGTCAAAGGGTTTTCTGACTTGGGAACATTTACAAGAGGTTTAAATTTCTAGTCAACCGTGCAGTCATATTCTTCAAAGTATGCATCTAATAAGAGATCAGAATCCCTTGTCGACTGAGTAGTCAAATCCTTTAAATTTAACAGCAGCTCTTCTATACCTTGTTTATAAATAAATCTCGGTGTACCATATATACCCTGTGATTTGGCTGTTTTGCCTCTCTTGATGAGCGATCTTCATCAAGTGTTTCAATCTTTTGATTATAGAAACGACTTAATTTTTTGAAAAAGTTTTTTTTTTAAATTAAAACTATGAAAGCCAAGTCACTAGCAGGAGGCTCTTCGTAATTCTAAAAAAATGTTTGGTCACCATTTCCAACGACTTTTCAAACAACTGCTTAGTGGGCACAACAAAGAGAGTGAGGCGTATAATTATATGTCTCCAATTCTGGTGGATTTAGTGATCGTCCCACCAGTCCCAATCATGAATCAGCTAAAGGACAATATACCTGCTCATTTTGACGGCTTATTGTCCTATACTTTTAAGGGTTGTGATGATCTTTTATCAGGGAGTATGTGCCTGATCATTTTCAAATTCGGGAGGTTAAAAGTTTGCCCCACGACCGAATTACCAACTCTTTCTTCAGAAAAAAAAAAGATCGGCAACAGAGGTTATCTCATCGTAACGTCATATCCCCTCTAGAATATGTCTGTGTCTAATTCCCTAATGAACCACTCAAATCGGGTAATCGGATAATGTGGCGTTTGGCTAGGTAAACGAATAATAGACACTTCAACAAGTAACCATCTCTACGCATTTCGCGCTTATCCTATACTCGATTTCGGTAAGAAAATGCGTTGTCATGTGACGTTTGGAACAGATTGTTAGCAGTCCGGTAACAGCACGAAAAGTGATATTTATTTCAAATCAGTGCAGCTATTGGAATAAACTAAAAATAAATACAGTGTGACAAATAATATCCCGGACACGAGTCATATCTCAGCAACCAAGAGCGCCATCTTTTTGTCCGAACATTCGTTTTAAAGCTTGAATCGTTCTCTACTATCTATCGACATTTCATAACATTTTGTTAACATTTAAAAATTATAAAATTTATTTTTCGTGAACACCTTTTCATTTGATGTAAAAATTGTAACTTGGGACAAAGAGCGGTTTTCAAATTTCACGCAAAACATGGTAAAAATGCATCAGAAACATTTTGATTGATGCAATAATGATACCGTAATGGTTGTTTCAGTAAAACAGTTTTTGGAGGGTGAGAAACACGCAGGATAGCCAATTTCAGTTCGGACTTCAGAAATGATCCATAAAGTACATGATTTTGTTGCAGAAGACCGCAATGCTTCACTGAGAATGCTTTTTAAATCAACGAAGAGACTATTTCAATCATTCTACACGGGAAATTGGGTAAAACAAAATTGGTCTCTGTTCCACGATAGTGCTCCAAGTCACACAGCACTCATTGTTCATGAATTTTTGGCTTAGAATCAAGTGTTTGTGTTACATCAACTGGCGTATTCACCTGATTTTGCACCGTGCGACTTCTCTTTGTTCTCAAAATTGAAATTGAAGTTGACAGGATGCTTTTTTGACGACAGCTTCGACACGGACACCGGAGGCATTCCGCAAAATGAGCTAGAGCAGGCATTTGAATCACTATTGAATCGCTGTAACAAGTGTATTGAATTGTAAGGAAAATATTTTGAATGAAAACACCGAAAAAAAAACAATTGTTGCTAATTCGGGCTATCCAAATAACTGGTTTAAAAACTACCAAACAATTCTGCTATGCCATCTTTTCGCTGATTAACTTTTCGTCACGTTTGCAAAATCAATTTCCAGCTCCAACTTACTTCTACCTCTATGACAAGGTGATCCTGAAAATAGCCGAATTCAGCATTCCACCAATCTAGGGAGGTTGTATGTGTCCCTTTTTTTATAAAAATATGTTTGGGTTGTAGAATCTGTGGAAAGCAGATATCTCTGGTTTACAACGTGAACTCCTGTCTCTTTGAGATTTAATTTCAAGGCTTTCCCATGATGGCTAGGATACGTCTGACCATCACTCTTGATCATTCTTTTGATATCAATTCGAAGCGCACAGGTTCCACCCTTGGTATGAGTTAATACCGGCCTACGACCTATTGTTGATCATTCTAGGAGCGTTACCGTACCTACCAAGTCAGGCCCGGGCCAAAGTTCCAGGGGCCTTGTCTCTCATGTTTTATGTCTTGTCGTAAACTGCCTGTGGTCCTTCCACTTCACAGGTCTTATAACCGGCAGCTCCGGCCAAATCGTTGCAACCTTCAGAGGCGTTAAGATCTGAAGATACAGGGTCATTCATTTCGTTGTTTCAAGTTGGTAGGGCTGGCATTTGACACCTGCCAAACTCGATTGTCATTTGAAGTATCATAATATTAGTTGAATGTTTGCCATTTACAATAACGGATCGCTTACAAATCGAACAACGCGTTAAAATTATTAAAACTTACTACAAAAATGGTGATTCAAACGTAGCCACTTTTCGCGCTGAATATGGTCGTCAAAATCGACCGGCTACGCAAGCAATCGGTTAACTTGTAAACAAATTCGAAGAGAGTGGAAGTGCTATTGATGTTGTATGGCCTGCGCATCATCCTAATGTACGCCCAGTCGAAAATATTGCTGCTGTAAGTGCAAGTGTTGCTGATGATCCGAATCTATCGATTTCCCGGCGTACACCTCACTATGGCGTATTTTTCATTTGGATTTGCATCTCCATCCTTATAAAGTTCAACTTGCGCAACAATTGAAGCCTGCTGACCATTCACAACGCCGTAGATACGCTTCTTAGGTGTTGGAACAACAGACAATAAACACCGATATTTCAAGCAACATTTTCTTCAGTGATGACGCCCATTTCTCACTCGATGGGTATGCAAAGAAACAAAATTGCCGCATATGGGGCTCAGAAAACCCACAAGTGATCGAAGAGGTGCCGTTGCATCCAGACAGATTCACTGTTTGGTGTGCTCTATGGTCGAAAGGTTTCTTCGAAGATGCCAATCGGCGGACGGTTACAGTCACGGCGGTGGAAGATCACGACTTGGATGATATGTGGTTCCAACAAGACGGGGCTACAAGCCACACAACACGACCAATTATGGCTTTATTGCGTGAGAAGTTTCCTGGTCGCGTAATTTCACATCTTAGCGACGTC
Source organism: Volucella inflata (assembly GCA_928272305.1). Lineage (NCBI taxonomy): Eukaryota > Metazoa > Arthropoda > Insecta > Diptera > Syrphidae > Volucella > Volucella inflata. Next base: position 55,720,827 of record OV743720.1, on the reverse strand, counting down.
AATTGGCCACCAAGATCATGCGATTTGACGCCGTTAGAATTTTTTCTGTGAGGCTACGCAAAAGACCATGTTTACGCGAATAGTCCCCGAACTCTAGACTCATTAAAGACCAACATTACTTAAGTTATGGCCGAGATACCGCCCGAAATGTGCGAAAAAGTGGTTAAAAATTACCTCAAAAGAATCGCACGCTGCGAATCTTCCTCGAGGCGGCCATTTGAATGATATTGTTGTTCATACTTAATGGCAAAGTCCAATATTTATAATGAACTAAAATTTTCATGAAAAATGTATCGCGAATACCAATATTTGCTCTACCTTCGTTCAATATAAGACAACGTCATTGTTGGGCGAAGCCCCTTGAGAAATACAGAAATAACTTACATTTTCAACATAAGGTAGATGGAGCATACCATTTTAGATTCATGATTTTTCAAGTCCTCATCAAGTCTTCAATCATTCATATGAAACGCTTGCTGCTGAAGTTGCCATCAGCTCTATACTAGACGGACTCGCGTCTCATCAAGCTAGTTTAAAGTAGAGCACGCTCAACCACCGTATGTCACTAAACCCCAAAAAGTCCACTTTATACTACGAGGGAGGGTCAATAAGTCCGTGACTTTTGGATTAAAACACAGATTTTTTGATAAAAAAATAATTTTATTTTTCAACGTAGTCTCCCTTTAGCTCTATACACTTTGTCCAACGCTTCTCCAATTTTTTTATCCCTTCCAAAAAAAAAATGATTTGTCGAGGTCCTCAAAATAGGCCTTTGTTTGCGAGATGACTTCATCATTGGAGTCAAATCTTTTTCCACCAAGCCATTTCTTCAGGTTTGGGAACAAGAAGTAGTCTCTCGGAGCCAAATCTGGAGAATAGGGTGGATGAGGGAGCAATTCATAGCCCAATTCATGGATTTTTGCCATGGCAACTGCACATGTGTTTGTGGTCGACTGTGAGCAAACGCGGCACCCATCTTGCGGAAAGCTTTCTCATGCCCAAGTGATCATTCAAAATTTAAACCACTGAGCCATGCGAGATCCCTACGGCTTCCACAATCTCTCGCGCTTTCAATCTTCGGTCGGCCAACACCATATCGTGAATTTTTTCGATTGTTTCGGGTGTAGAGACCTCAACTGGGCGTCCAGGACGTTCGGCATCTTCAGTGCTTGTACGGCCACAACGAAATTCAGTAAACCACTTTTTTACCATTGAAATCGATGGTGCAGAGTCCCCATAGTATTTATCAAGCTTAGCCTTGGTCTCGGTAATGGTTTTTTTTCGCAAGAAATAATGCTTAATAAGCACACGAAATTCACTTTTTTCCATTTTCTCCTCAAATTAGTGAGTAGTCTGATAAAAATAGCTGTCAAACACAAACTAACTGACGCAGCAAATTTAAATTTTGACAGGAGTCAACTGACAGATGCCTGTTGACAGGAGCAGTGTTGCTGTTTCAGTAAAGAGGTCAGAAATTCAAAAAGTCACGGACTTATTGACCCGCCCTCGTACTTGGTAACCTAACCTACGAGTACAAGTTATTCTCATCAGTTGGTGCATACAACCTTGAAGAGTAAACAAATCTAACTACCATTTAAAAATTGATAAGAGTAATTAAACCAAAACCAGGTACCTAGGCTTCCTGTTCCGAAATACAAGACTCTATCAAAATTCACTTGATTCAGGTAAAACTACCACTCTACACACAGGTTACAAACATACGTACAATCGGTAGATTTCTAATTTTCCAAAAGGAGCAAAGACAAAAAAAAAACAAAAAACAATAAAATTCACCAAATTGCTCAGCTGCTGTCGATAGATACGAATACATCTGATTTTAGAAGAAGTAAGTGAACGAGTATGCGGTGGAGAGAGAATATACTCGTAAGAAATTATTCGCGCCCACCCGCCAAAGTACTATGTGTAGTGTACGTGATATAATACACAAATAAGCAACTGAAGAACGAGGAATGAAAGAAAAGTCACAAAAACGAGGAGTAGTGAAAGAGGAACAAAAAAAGAAAAAAAAAAACAATTTTATCACCAAAAATCCAGGAAATGGCATGAGATAAGGACTTCATAGTCCTCCAAGAGTTACAATGCCCTTCGAATTTGTTTCTGCTGTTACTGCTGCTGATCGTTGTTCTGGCCCTGACTGGAGCTATGTGTCTTGCGTTACCCTGTACATGAGTATTTTGTTATTCAGATTGTAAGTTCCACACGATATATATCTGATATAATATAACTGTTTGTTGGTGTATTTGCCGGGTTACTCATACTTTACGTTTGATTTAGTTGGAAGTTGGAACGTATGCAAAACGCGGTCAACTACTGACCACAACATCACGTCATGCCATTTGATAAGAAATCTAAGTTCATAGCTGGATAGAATAAAACACCGGGGCAAGCTGGTAAGAAGGTACATACATGAAGTATATTTCCTTCAATTCGTGTGTCACATTTTAAAAAGATTCAGGGTAGCAATGTCACTTAACTGCCGTCACCTAGTCAACTGTCGTCGACCAAAGGCCTATGGGTAATTAGTCTCATGCCATTCAGGATATGAATTGCGACAGAGAAATGTCTCGTCAGGTAAATTGTTTTATGACCTTTTATGACACATTTGGCGACGGCAACACTTTTGTTAGATATTCAATTTGTGCTTGACTCCGGAAGGTCGGTCTCTGTTACTTCCTGAATTTTTATATACAAAAAGCGATAAATCGGAGGATGAAGATTGCTTACCGATATGGTGAAAATGTTCTTAAAGAAAAAATATATCTCTTTCTACCTACTGCATTGCAATTAGATAAAAACGATATATGAATAGGTTGTACCATAAAAAAGAGCCCACTTAAGTATCGAGTGTTCAACGAGGAACATAATAATATAAAATCGCTGCGTGCTTTGTCTTTTACATATAACATTCGAACAGTCGATTGTCAAGTGCTGTAGGAATATTTGGGCCTCGTGTCATCAGAAGATCAACTTGCATCTTAATGTTAGCGTTAGCTAGAAAACAATGGAAAGGATGTCACTCTTACTGTAAGCATCGCTGTGGTACCTACATCAATAATAATGTTGCTGGAGTTTTTTTTTTATGTTGAAAAGACTTTACTTGGATTGCATAGGTACAACCTTATGCCGGAGAAGTGTGTACGAGTAAGCCAATTATTAGTGGTAGCCCGGAGAAGTTTTTTTCTGCGATTTGTCTAGCGTATTTTCTTCTTCACAATATATTTCGTAAGTCATCGTTTGAAAAACAGACGCAATCCTCGACCACCGACGTAATGCCTTTTGTCTCATTCTGTTCTATCGCTATTTTCACCACCAGTGCTCCCCAGAAATTGCCAGTAGCATTCTTCCCCTTCAAATCTCCAACCGTAACACCCGTCTCGCTATGAATCCTCATCAGTACACCGTCAAGCCCACTTTCGGGCGTACCCTGAAATATCGTGATTCTTTCCTAAGCCGAACAACTCGTTCATGGAATGCCCTACTGAGCTCTTTTTTTCCTAGTCATTATAACCTCCAAACATTCAAGACCAACGTATATCGGTACCTCTCTTTCTTTCCTCCCTAACTTTCCAAATGGGAAAGCATCACCACCGCATTATGTAGGAGTCAAGTACTCGTATTTTGAAAATATGATTTTGGTCAAATGCCACATCTGCCTTCAAATAGATGACTTCTTCTTCAATGATGGTTTCAAGGCTTTCAAGGTTTCTGGTTTGTTATGGTAAAGGCTAGATATAGAAAGCTTTAAAAAACAAGTCTGGTGCTGTCAGATCTGGTGATCTGGCCAGCCAGTTCAATTCGCCAAAACAAGAGATCACACAGCCTAGAAATTAGTGATTAAAAATCTCGAGCGTTAGTTCTGTGCTGCTGGAACCAACAATGAATTGAGACCTTATTTAACCTGCGACAAAAAAAACTCGTTGAACATCTTTCTGTAGCGCTCACCAGTAACGGTTACAGTGGTGTCATCGGCGTACTCAACAGAATAAGGGCCAATCACTATTTCACTGCAAATGCGACACCAAACAAATACTTCGAGGGAATCCAATAGCTCTTCGGGCATTTCATTTGGATTCTTCGTGCCCCAAACGCAAATCTTGTTTATTTATATAAGCACTAACTGGAAAAGACCTCCGATGCTCATAACGATTTTGGATATGCATTCATCCCCTTGTTGCACCGGGATTAGCAGAGCATATGAGTAAGTTAACCTCAGTAGATGGTCAGCAACCTGCAATTGGTGAACGGTTTGCAGTTTATAAGGAAGCATCTTCGACACAATGAATATCTGCTGATGCCAAATTGTGTGCATCGTTGTGTCGTCGATATTTTCGGATGACCTAGGACGTACTTGGCCATAGCAGTTATATTCTCGTACGAACGAGCAATACGTTGGTGCACATGGTGCGGGACAACGTAGAAAACGTTGACAAAATTAAGCTGCGTTAGAACAATAGATCGGAAATTGGTCAAATAAGCCGTAACAATAATTTCGCGTCCTTCAAAATGTGTACCGTTTCATTGCTTGCTGTCAACTAGATCTCTATCAGTCTACAGTCTAAATTTGCAATAATCATGGCACCTTCATATTATGACATAACTTTAACTCCACTTTGTATTATATGTTATAAGTACGAGGCGACTTTAAGCCATTAAAGGAAACAATTGCCTTATCCGTAACTGCAACTTACCGACCGTCTATCTTGGGGCATTACTTATATATTATGTTCTGAAGCTCAAAACCCTATATTTTGATCGATCGCCGTTCTTCTTTGCACTGACGTTGGTAAGTTTGACCCAAAGAACAGTGTAGCATCCGTTAAATAAGGTCGTTGCATTCCATGTGTACTTTTGAACATACACACTTGTTCTTGATACATTTGCTGATGCAGTCATTAGTTTTATCATCCTAATCCGCGATTTTTATTTAAAAGCCAAGGATCTTTTTATGTACAAAGGAGATCTCTACCTTGATGCTATAAGCTTAAAACTAATTCACTTTGGCAATGTGGACGTTACGTTTGGGCCACAAAGAGTTAACCGAAAGCACCTCTAAACGTGATCGACGATAGGTGCGCTAGAAATGGGCTTTAAGTCAATTCTCTCAAGACTGACGTCGTTCTCTTTGGAAGAAGGATATAGCTTATCCAGTGCTTAAAAGCATCACCATTCTTTTCTTCAACGAAGCTTAATATAGTACTTAGGTGTCACTCTGGATAACAGACTCCATTGGATTAACACAACACTGTGACTTTAGGCACAACTCCTGCCCCATATTTGGCCATTCGCACACTTTAGGCACTAGCAAAGGAGGTCGAAGAACTATATCCGAAAGCTGCTAAGATGATTCGTGACGAAATGTACGTAGACGACTTGATTTCAGGTGCCGAAACCATATCAATAGCAAGGAGAAAGTTGAAGAAATTAAGAAGGCATTCATAGGAGCTATGATAAGTTAAATTGTATTGTGTGATTCCGTCAAAGAACGGTTTGTCTCGATTGCATGGGGGCTTTTCCTAGACGCACTTATGAATCCCCTTGATATTCACGGCACGGGTTGCACCGTTTCCCGTTGAATAGAATCTGTTTTTGGTATAACACGCAGTGGACTACCTTTTAACTCTGGTTTTACTGACAAATCAGAAAGCGCTAAATAACATCTAACTTTGTGCTCAGAAACGGTTATGGTCAGAATCTGCCAGGAACCCGGTTTTGAATGCAGCACTATTGGCTGTCATGACCCTCCAGGTTACCGGCAGAAGAAAAAAATTCTTTCCGACGTCTCTAAAACGTCGTCTTTCCTGCTGTTCCCAACCAGTAAAGACTGTAGGCTGCTTATTAGCGTTGTGGCGGAACAATTTGAATTTGCTTATCACATAAGTGTGCGGGGCATAAGTGATATAATATCCTGTGAAGTTTGCTGTAAAAATGGCCGAAGCACTACTTCTGTTAGTGTTTGTCCTATGACCGCATCAGGCCGCATGTAGTGGGTGCTGATACAAGAAGCACAATGGATTAGTTCTTTGTCTGAAGAATCATCTGTCCCTACAGAAACAAAAATCTGCGCAAAGAGGCCGGCGTATTTCTAGAATTCGTTGCGTTGCTGTGTCTAAACGTTGTACACTTTGCATTCTCATTGTTTACACTGTACATGACTTTAAGTTCAGATCTCTGAATCTCATCAATGTGAACTTTAAGTGTCGGTATCTAATGGTAGCCAAGTGCTGTTATCTTATCGTCATCGACCTACCTTCACTGAGTATGGTTTTTTATAGACCTGCTGGTTGTTTTCGCTTGTTAGTCGGGGTAGTATCTGGGAATGGTTTGCTTATAGGGACTGATGCTATTAACAGATAAAGTGAGAAGGAATTCTAAGTTATCGTAGTGGCTTCAGACCACTTTTAGAGATTGAAAACGTGACTAAATCGGCGGGTTATTTCTATCTAGCATTGTGAGATTTATAGAGCCATGATTTTACACGGTTGTCCAAATACAAGTTTCTTTTAAAAAACAAAATAAAATGAACAAAAATTAATAATTTTCGGTATATTGTGGTTTCATTAGAAAGAACAAACATTTGCATTAATCACGAAATACGATTTCCTTCTTTTGACTGCCTCGCCTGGCTTCACAGTAAGGCATTTTGTAAATCTAATTTTCCAATGACTATTTTTGACTCTATCTCACGAATGGCTCGGACGATATTCATTTGAAGAGCTTAAATTCTTTCCGGATTATCTGCCAAACATCGATCTTTAAGGAAACCCACGAAAAACAATCTAACGGGGTCAAATCACACTTACGAGACGGCCAATTAACATCGCTAAGGCAGTATATAACACAGTTACCGAACTAAGCGCAAAAAGTTCGATTACTTGATAGGCTACGTGGCATCGTGCTGTCCCTAGATATATTCAATTTAAGCTCACAAAAATTCGGCTACCATGGCTCTAAAGGGCTCACCGCTGGCCGAAATGGCGTTTCCAGCAGCATTTTGGAAACAAATGAGGCCCAATGATGGCACCAATCCCAAACCTGCATCAAACTACCACTCTATGCGTATGCATTGGCTTCTCGACAATCATGTGCGGGTTTTCCGATGCCCAGATCCGGCAGATTCTGTATCCGCCGAGATGAAATTGCGCCTCGTCATAAAATGTTTTTCGGACAAATTCCCGTCCAATTCAGCAGCTCAAAAGCCCAAACTGGGAAATGATAATGAAACGGATGATTATTTGCCTTTATGTGCTGAATCAATTGGACTTTGTTAAAGAATAACCCGAGATCTTAGTAAAAAATTCCCATCAGGGTGCTACGTGAAATGTTGAGTTTTTGAAATAGATGGCGAGTCAATGTTCCTAGATTAAGTCGAATACTCTCTACATAGCATATAGCAGCCACATACTCGTCGGTACTTAACGTAAGACGACGGGGACTGTAAGTGTTGCCCTACCTTTCCAGCGTTGTTCAAGCGTAAAGCGATTCATTTCGCTCTGGAGAGGTACGGTAGTGACTGACATCCAAGATTTCGAGCGGGAAAGACACATGTGAGTGTTGAAAAGACACATGATTCAAGACAAACTTGTATTTAGACCACCCTGTATTCATATTTCGTACCTATGAGAAAAACTGGTAATTCACTCTAAGCATGGATCTTAAAAGTTTCTAAAGAAACTGCTCGTTTTGTTTTTTAAACAGTGCCGATGCAAATATCTTTAGTCAGAACTTGTCTTGTCATAACTTTCCATATTCATGGGTAAAAGATAAAAATCGCCTCGTTTCTGAAATACATTAGCCTGCCTAATGATATGGTGATCTTAACTCGACCATAAAGATAAGCAGTGAAATGCAAAACATCTTCATCTAACTTAAACAGTTAAAATCCATTAGTCTAACGCATACTAAGCACAAACAAACCAAGCTTATCTCGCAACTTTAAGTCATTACCTCTCTATTGGACTATTTTGAGGTGTTGAAAATGTGAACACAACTTTGTGTGATGAGATACCAAACAAAAATTTTTATCTTTTCCTGCTTCTACGAAAATTCTCATCAAAAACTTGTGTATATGAACGATAAGGTCACCTTTCTAATATGCAAATTACCGTTTTACTATCAGACAATACAACAACAAAAAAATAAATAAATAAATAAAACCTTCAGAACAATTAAAAATCCACAAGTGGAAATCAAAGTTCTAATTGAAGCCAACAGCAGTCGAGTGAAGCTTATCACCTCCAACAAAAACCTGCACTGCACCATGCTATCTCTTTAACTTTATCTGCAAACCAATAAATCTTAGTCAATCGCTACCGATATCAGTGCCTGAGGGATTAACTAAAACAACAACAACAGCAACACCAACAACAACAAAATCACGACTTGAAAACGTTCTAACACAGCTCGAGTGTGAGTATCTCTTGTATAGTAGTCGAACGAAAAAAAAAAAACCTTCGACTTCAGTCATCTTTACGATTTTAAAATGCGGCAAGGCAAATATCTTTCCGATAAAGATCTTCCCAAGATCTAGCTGGTGGTGACCAGCCTGACTGACTCCCATAGTCAGGGGAAAGATTGATAGATACGGATCCAGAGGCATAAACTATGCTATTCCCAGAACCTGATCAAGTCTACTACTCGTAATATTGGAATCAGCAATGTTTTTGTGTGTTCATCTGGCAAGGTACTCGGCATTTTACAACATTCGTGCATGTGTTTCGAATGCGAAATCGAAATCGATTATCGCTGATAATCAATTAAGCTAGAGAACAGCACCACCAACCACCAACTACCAACAACAACAACCTAGCGAGCAGCAGCTAAAGCACTTAAACGCCAAGATAAGCGATCTTTATAGCTTGAGTTGTTAATTTCTATTCGGCTGACTAAAACTCTCAATTAAAATCGAAGCAATATTTCCATTTGATTCGACCGTTTTATTTGATTTTTATATTTTTTGTGTTTGTATTTCGTATACAGTCGACGAACTGGCCCAGGAGGTGGTTCGGAGAGAGTGAGTTCTCGTATGTATCACTCATATCCCCTTGCAGTGTCTACCTACCTCTTATTGATGAATTATGCTTTGTACGGGATACAACATTCAAGTACTCTCGAGTCTCTTACTCGTATGTATTTGGTATCTCGCACTGCAACCGGTTGACCATGAAAATGAAAGTTGACCTTGCGCCGTCCACAACAGTGCTGTCGCCCGCCTTGAGAGTTTCTAATTTCTCAATGTTCCCGACTTTGTTTTTTCTTTCAAATTTTTTTCCTTACTTTTTTTTTTAGCGAATGGACTTTATAAGGAAAAAGAAAAGAATTAGATAATAAATATTTATAGGATGCTTACGTTTTGATAATATTTTTTATTTTTATTTTTTTCCAATTAATCATAAACTGGAATTAGACTATAATCTTGACGGGTCATATTAATTAAGAAACACTTTGATCTGTTGATCTTGGGAATTTGCATTTGCGATTGTCACTGCAAGAAAGAGAATGCAAATCGGTAGATTAAGTTTTTTTTTTGTTGGTGATTTCCCTATCGAACAGCACTCTGTAGGGGAGACGAAAGTAGAACTTAAGAATTCTAAGATTTATCATACAAAACATATGTGCGCTGTCAAGATCGATTACGAATACATGTATCTAGCAATGCATTGGAATTATTCCAACAGCAGTTGTTTCTGTAATGACTCAAAAATTCTCATACTTCAGATGATTAAGTTCGTTCTGTAAGGGAACTTTTAGAGGGAAAGTACTTGCAGAATTCAATTTAAATATGTCTGTCAAGACCCCATTCAAACTGTGAATATTAGGCAAGAGATTTTTCATTGCCAAACACCTGATCACCGTCATATGCTTCACAACACTCTAGGAAAGAGAAAAGAAAAATGTGACGAACCAACTAATAATCTCGTATAATAACGGATTTACAGTTGACGGCCCTGGTAAATAATTTAAGGACAACGATCTTTAGATCTGTACGCATTATATTCAGATCGCATGCAAAGATCCCTGACGTCTATAAAGCAGACATAAGCGTCATCCAAGAGGTGAATGGGATGGTGAACCGAGGGCGTGACACAAGGAAGGCAGACGTAGGATTTATGCGGATGAGGATTCGTCTTATGGAACATGTCTTGAGTTACAAGTCTGTAAGCGAATGCTTGACGAAAATTTGCATGAAACCTAATGCAATGGTTAAACTTGCCAACATAAGGCTTAACTTGGCATTAACGCACACGCCTCGACGGAGGAGAACCAAAAACTTACCCAAGATTGCTTCTATGACCTCATTGATAAATCTGCAATGCCCTAAATATGACATATTTTAAGGAAGTGCAAGTTCGAACAGCTACAATCTCAATAGACCAAGGCTTTCCGGATCTTTTCGCGTTTCCCTCCACCTATCGAGAAGTTCGATGCATCTAGAAGACCAATGGCATCACTGCCAGATACCAATCAGGGTTTAAATCATCAAACAAAATCTGATGATGATAAATACAGACAGGCAAAACTAGGAAAAGAACTTGAGCGCACGCGAACTCTTAGAACATAAATGAAGGAAGGAATATAGGTTCCTCAGAAGAAAAAAGAAAGAGCACGCGAAACGCTTATTCAGGGTCTTATAAATGTGCAACATGAAGCAAGGTTTCACCACAGAATAAAACGAACACGTGAAGCTTCTAAACCCGAACAGAAGTCTGCAAGGATGAAGAAGGAAACCTCATAGTGAACAACATCCCACCGTTCCACAGATTGAGCGATTTAACCTGACGAAGACAGACAACATTTCTGTCCACCCGACCAAGATGAAGCTTGGACAGGAATTTCAATACAATACAATACAAACAAACACTGTGGCGCTGGTAGCCCGGTATGGGCCATGGCCTAGCTTCATGGCACTCAATTGTGTTGCTAATGTTGTCTTTTTTGTCACATCTGAGCGGGGCCTACGGTGTATCGCCGAATCCGAATTGCACTCCTTAGAAGCTTTTCCATAGGCAATTTTACTATTGGGAGTTTGCCATTGCCTGCCGAAAGGGTGATGACGATTCGAAAAATTGTAAGCGGCGCCGAGGATCGAACCACGGACCCTCTGCTTGATAGTCCAATGAGCTAACCATCGCGCCATCGCCACCACCGACGAATGGAACCTCAGCATTGTTAGCCCAATTCTTAAGAAGAGAGATCCCCTACACTGCGCCAACTAAAGAAAATTATGTCTCATTTACATCGCATAAAGTCCTGTCTGCCGTATTATGGGAACACCTAGGACCCTTCGTCAGCAGTCTGACTAGCCCTTAGCGATGTGGTTTATGGACAGGAAAGCCCATCACAGATCCAGTTTTCACATTATGGCAGATCTTGCAAAAAACCCAGGAGTATCAATTCGATACACACCACCTCTTCATCGATTTCAAAGCTTGTATGACAGCATCTATAGAAAGGAGCCATTTATGACATTCCTAGCAAGCTCATTGAACTTTGCAGAATGGCGATGGCGAATTCATGTTCATGTTCATGTTCAAAATACTGTTCAGTTGCTCGCATATGCAGACGACATTGTCATGGGAAGAACACAGAAAGCTGTCAAGGAGCATGTGCGACTATTGAAGCAGAAGTAGCGAAGATGGGTTAAGCGGTCATTGGAAACAAATCAAAGTACCAAGAGGAAAACACAACATCGACACCTAGGGCGAAACGCCACAAAATGAGGTTTCAACTTTAAGACAGTAAGAGACCTAAGCAATGTTTGAGTATTATTTAAATTTCTTGGAAAAGTGGTGAAGTTACCAATTTGGTTCGGAAATTTTAGCTACTGTCACAAGTTAATAATGGGAAAAACCAAAATCGCAAACGAAAATTCGACCGATAATCAATGTCTCCCTTCAATACTAGAAATAAGGGAAGTCCCGAAAAACCTGCCAACCATCAGCAGTATCGTAATTGTGCCAATTGGGTGTTGAAAAAGCATGGAATCGATCAAGATTTTAACCGATTTTAAGCGATGAGAATGACTGTCTAGAAGCCTTTTTATTGACAACGGATTTTATTTCTTCAAAATTACCGTGAATTAATGGCTCATTTATTTTCAACACAAGTGACGAACCTTTTGCTGTTTTGCAAGAAGAGTTTCCTGACAGAGTTATTTGGAAATAGTGACTAAAGTTAGGCCGTGTATAGAGAATATTTATAATGAAAATAGTGAATTATTCTACTTGCATTGCAACTACTTTAGACATGTATTCAAAACATTGTGTAAATTGCCTTCTCGTGGCAAAGTTACGCAGTTTTGAAGATATTTCTTCACTTCCCTTGACATGACCCTGCGCTTCTTCAAATATTTCGAAATTAGGCAATGTTATTAAAAAAAAATAATTGCCTGCGAGTGCAAAAGCAAATCGATAGGTAGCAAGATGTTGGACACAGCGCTCACTATTTGAACTAGCAAAATCAGGCGAATTATAACGGAACATTAACTGATGACTTAATTTCTAATAAATTCGCAAGTGTATACAAAATTATGGGCAGAGTGATTTATGACAATAAAACTGATACTTGAGTACAGGATTTAGAATGAATGATGATATATTAAACTTATGCAAATCACACGATTTAACTACTCGTAAGTATATTGAATTTGCAAGAGGTGCTTAATAACGTACGAGTACTACGGAGGTTGACACCAAACCATAATACTCGTAGATTGTTTACCATGTGTGGAGAGTTATGCGGACACAATTTTTTGTGAAGAAAACAGGGAAGATCCAACCAAAACAGGCATTAGTTGAGAAAACAAACTGACACGACTTTAATAAATATATAGCCCGGCCGCTTAATTTGGGAGAATGTTAACATTGCAGGAGAAAAGATCTTGTAGGCGTTGCCCAGGAAACTTACGCCTTTATAGTTGCGACATTGCCATGCGCGTATATAAGGTCGATTTTCAGAAATTTCGTCTTTCTACGAATTATCATAAGGCAATTATTTACAAAGAAGTCTTGCATAAATCTGACTACGATTACAAATCCGCAACCGAATAAACCCGGTTTTGGCTGTTGGCAGCAATCACCGTGGTATAGATATGTCGGCAGTTCTATTGAGATCTGCTCTTTTTTCTCGTTTTATCTATGCGCATCTTCGAGTGATCTTCGGTCCGGCCTACGTTGACGGTGAATGGAGGAGGAGATACAACGACGAACTGTATGGACTGTAGCTGCGACATGGACCTAGCCAGAAGAGTAAAGATCCAATGACTGAAATGGCTGGGTCATGTAGAGCGGATGTACACCAACGCTCCGTTCCGAAAAGTCTTCGAATACGCTCCCGAGGGACAGTGCAGTACAGAAAGACTGAGAGTCAGGTGACCCCCAGCCAACTTAGCGTGCGAAACTGGAGGCAGCTAGCAAAAGATCGAGCTAGCTAGAGACACTTGTTGACTGGGACTCAGGTCCGTCCTGGACTGTAGCGCCACCTAAAGTAAGTTTATACGAGGACGGGTCAATAAGTCCGTGACTTTTTGAATTTCTGACCTCTTTACTGAAACAGCAACACTGCTCCTGTCAACAGGCATCTGTCAGTTGACTCCTGTCAAAATTTAAACTTGCTGCGTCAGTTAGTTTGTGTTTGACAGCTATTTTTATCAGACTACTCACTAATTTGAGGAAAAAATGGAAAAAAGTGAATTTCGTGTGCTTATTAAGCATTATTTCTTGCGAAAAAAAACCATTACCGAGACCAAGGCTAAGCTTGATAAATACTATGGGGACTCTGCACCATCGATTTCAATGGTAAAAAAGTGGTTGAATTTCGTTGTGGCCGTACAAGCACTGAAGATGCCGAACGTCCTGGACGCCCAGTTGAGGTCTCTACACCCGAAACAATCGAAAAAATTCACGATATGGTGTTGGCCGACCTAAGATTGAAAGTGCGAGAGATTGTGGAAGCCGTAGGGATCTCGCATGGCTCAGTGGTTTAAATTTTGAATGATCACTTGGGCATGAGAAAGCTTTCCGCAAGATGGGTGCCGCGTTTGCTCACAGTCGACCACAAACACATGTGCAGTTGCCATGGCAAAAATCCATGAATTGGGCTATGAATTGCTCCCTCATCCACCCTATTCTCCAGATTTGGCTCCGAGAGACTACTTCTTGTTCCCAAACCTGAAGAAATGGCTTGGTGGAAAAAGATTTGACTCCAATGATGAAGTCATCTCGCAAACAAAGGCCTATTTTGAGGACCTCGACAAATCATTTTTTTTTTGGAAGGGATAAAAAAATTGGAGAAGCGTTGGACAAAGTGTATAGAGCTAAAGGGAGACTATGTTGAAAAATAAAATTATTTTTTTATCAAAAAATCTGTGTTTTAATCCAAAAGTCACGGACTTATTGACCCGCCCTCGTATGTATGGTAGGCAGATTGTGGCTGCATTTTCCTTTGTCTACCCTTAAATTAAATTAAAAAAAAAAAACAAATATGTGGCCAAAATATCGACATGTCTCTTCGTACGAATGCGGTAGTAAAGACAGTGCGTGAACAAATTCGGATAAATCCCCTTAGGAAGCAGAGGATCATGTCCAAGGAATTGGATATATCCACCAGATCCATGCCTAGGCTGGTTCGGGATTATCTGCATATGAAAGCCTATCGTCGGTCCACGGGTCATCTTTTAACTCCTTAACTAAAAAACAATTAGGCTGGAAAGATGCAAGCTACTTTTGCAGCGGCGCGCGGACAATGGCCATGCAAACATTCTGTTTACGGATGTGAAAATTTTTACCGTGGAAAAAGTTTTCAACAAACAAAATGACAAAATTTATGCCTCTTTTCTAAGAAAGCGAAAAAAGTTGTTTCAAGGGTCTCTCATTTTAGTGTCACGTCCCTCCATTTCTGTGAGAACGGCGTAAAAACTGGTGCAAATTTTACCAAGAAAATGTGCTAGAGGGTGTTGTGAAGGGTTGGACCAATACCTTTTTCAATGGATACAGATGGATCTTCCAACAGGATTCTGCTCCAACTCACAAAGCTAAAACCACGCAGGAGTGGATCAGAGTCAATATTCCTGGCTTTCTAAGAGCCGAAGTTTGGCGGTTGGGGAGTCCAGATCTGAGTCCACTGGATTATGGTTTATGGTCCGAATTGGAGAACATGGCCTCCATGACTCCCCACAGAAATTTGGAAAGCTTTAAAACAGCACTAACCAGAGCAGCGTCACCGATCTCCATGGAAACCGTACGTTCAGCTATAGCCCAATGGCCACACCGCTTGGAAGGTTGTGTTAAGCCAAAAAGGCAGTCATTTCGAGTAAATCCAGTTCTTTTTAATAATCAATATCGTGGTCTAATAAATGTATTTTATATTTGTAACAGAACTTATGGCAGGACTTGGTATATACTGATGGTTCAAACACGAATGCAAGGATGGGGCCACTGTTTTGCAAACAACTTTAACTGACTTTCTCTTGTCAGCACTTAATAAGTAATTGTAGCGAATTTGAAGGGATATCCGAATTTAAACTGGTAACAGTTATAACAACGTCAACTGAAGTTTGAAGTTTAAGACTGTCGTATATCACTCAATAGTAAGGCCTACTTTTGATTATTACCTGGGCATCGAGATATTCGAAGAAAGCAAACTTCTAACCTATTTTATATACATACAATCGAAATACATACCTTGTCAGATTGTGCTACCAATTATGATGGAAACACATATGTATGTATGTACCTACCTACCTTGCATGAAACATTTCCTTTACTCAAATTTCCAAATAGTCTTACAAAAATTGAAGCATTTCGCTCAAAAAACTACATAGGTTCTTCAATACATTTAAAAACCATTAGATACCATTCAGAAATCATTCACCCTCTTACAAGTATCTAACTATGGTACAACACCCAACTGTAAGCTAGATAAAAAAAAAGGAACAGATATTCCAACTGCTACCCAAAAGAAAACAGAAAGCAACTTAACGATAAAGTTTAAGTTAAAAAAAAAATAAAATTATTATAAAAATAAAAATTCAAATCAAATCAGATAAAGTTTTGAAAATTGGTGCCGATACGATTACTCGTACTCAAAGCTGCATACCTATTCGTACTCGTGGATATACCTATGTGGGTATCAGAGTAAACATGGACGACAACGGTCGTGCCTCTCCAGATAATTACCCGAAAAACTTGATTTATCACTCACCAATGATAATTATTATGTGATTAACTGGTTTTATTTACTTAATTGCAATTATCACTCGTTCGGCAACAACACCACTTGACGAAAATAAACAGAAAGACATTCAACCGACATACAGTGGTCGACAGTGGTACAACGACACGGCAGTATAGCGACTCCTTCTCCAAATACACATATGATATGTTCTATACATATGTATGTATGTATAGCCAACGACAATAAAGCGACACAACAACAAGCAGCATTGTTGTGTGACATTGGTAACATGGGTTATGCGTTGAAGCGATTTTCAATTTTGACTACGAACGAAGCCACCTTTTTCGAGTAACAAACTGGCGCCTACTTCACTTAACGCCTCCGTTATATGTAACGATACATATGTACACACATATGTACTTGCAGCTGCCCTCCCCGTAATACTGGCCATTCGATTCCAGCCTGGGTCGGTTGTTTATCAGTTAAGTGAAAGGAAAATTATTATTATTGCCGCCGCAAGGCGCTGTTATCGTACCTTTTGTTGAAATTAGCATCAATCATTCAACTGATAAGGTCCAAGTGTACACACAGTACACACTTAAAGTCACCTTCCACTATTCACCTCGACTTTTCCATTTCTCACTTAATAACCCCATCCAACCAACCAACCAACCAACCAACCGACTCCTGATGGAGTGAGCTTGTCGATGAGGAAAGGAATTACAATACATTCCTCATATCCATGATGCGTCTTCGTTATGGAACGGTCACGAATGTCAGTAACCGCCATCCGCAATCCGCCATTTCTATTCGTTAGGTACAAGCTAAAGATTTTGACAAAGACAATTGCGTGGCGCGGTTATAAATTAAAAATTTGAAATTTTAGAACACTAACATAAACATGAATCTGAGAAACGAGTCAAAGTACAAATACAATTCCAAGTCGAAAAGTGAATTCCCCACAAAGGGTAGCGGTAGAGAGATTGGTGATGGACTTGGGGGATACTTCGGGGACACTTCCATAGATACAAATGAGTATCTCGTGGTAATCAAAATCTGTAATGGGTTTTCGGGAATCTTGATGGCGCCAGTTATGTTGTTATTTTCTTTTTGATAATGAAATTGATACATCGCATCGCCCTTTAGTATACGAGTATTGACACAAACCGAACAGCCAGTGTGGTTAGCCATTTAAAAAATTTGAATAATTTTTATGGCTATTATGGCTTGTGCGAGCCAATGAGGCCGTTTTCGATTGTTTAGGCTTGTTTAGTTTAATGCAGACATTCGTAGTAGACCAATAATCATAAATGATAAAAGAAATAAATATTAAAAATATTTTTATATCCATTAGGTTGTGCGAGATGGTCTGAAGTGTAGATAAATTGTCAATAAACTTAATGTTTACATCAGCTTTCTAAGGTTGTGCTTGGGGTCTACTGAGACATGTTGGTTATCTTGTAATTGGGTATCAATGACTTGCATTCCAAGTGATTGTTGAGGTAATACTTGGTGAAAATCTGAGGAGTTTTATTACATGTTACATTGAAGTTTGCGGTTAACATATTGAACATTATAGCACCGCTGAAAGCTGTACAAGATTTAGTACTTAGGAGGCACACCATGAATGCCATAAGGTTGTCGATGTTAAAGGGTCAATGTAGATAGTTTATAATTCCTATCGTGTAAGTAAAAGATACAATTTGTATGATATGGAGAGGTAGAGGAGGCTATTTACTTCTCAAGAGTTAGCAGGAAACTTATGAATCCATGAAAAAAACGGCTGATTTGAATTTTGTACCGTGTTAGCGTACGGTACGATGCATCTTTCCGAGCTTCTAAACAAAGTGGCGAAAATAAAATGGCATTCAAAGAAGTTATAAGCAGATCCTTTCACAGATTTTCTAGCAATAGATAGATAATACAGCCGATAATGTTGATTCAATTTTCGGAAAAGCATTGCTGACGTCTATAACTCCTTCTGTTTTTACAGAACTCGCGTGCTACGGTCTGTTGTAGACACGCCCCTCGGGAGATTGATTCTCTCAAGTCGTCTCTCCGGGTAGGAACAAAAACCCCTTCGGGCTGGAGCTCATTATGTCCCTATCGTACAATTCCCTCCTATACAAGATGGGTCACAATATATGACCCTCTCGGAAAGTGCCTAAGATTTCACATACTGACGTCGAACCTCAAATCGATTTTGACATTTATGACGAAACCTGAATAAGAATAATTCTTGAATAAGCAGCGCTATACTCCTGAAGAACTCTGAGAATATCGCTGGTGTGCCTGAAAATTTCGTAGAAGCTCCAACGATGTCACGCAATTTCCGCACACGTCTCTGTGGTGTAAAGTGCAGAAAGTCCATCAACTGATGGGTGTTCGGGGAATCGCGTCTAACCCACGCTCACGCCCTCCTAAATTTTAAAACAACGAAGTGGACGATTTTTCATGAAAAATAATCATGAGGCCCATTTCCACCTGATACGTGTAGAAACAAAATTTCTTGGGCACTAAAAATCCGCGAGATATGCACGAAAGGCCATTACATCCTCTGCATGGTGTGCTCTTTACGCTGGAGGAGTCATTGGGCCATTTTTTTAAAGGGACTACAGAGCCCTGATGAATGAATTCTTAATTTGACGAATTGAGACTTGAGCACATGTGCTACCAGCAAGATGGAGCCACAACCTACATTGTAAAGCAAGCGTTTCCCGGTCGTCTGATATCGCCTTTTGGCGATTTGCTCCCTCCCGTGAGATCATTTTACCTTTTCTATGAGGTAATTTAAAGTCACGGGCTTATGTGTCATAGACTCTGTCAGCCCTCAAGGAGAATATCCGTCAAGAAGTGAAGAATCTATCGCCTTAAGATCAAACAAAAACATGGAAAATGCCATAAAAAGGGCTCAAATGGTCATCAATAATTATGACGGCCACTTAAGCGGTGTAATTCTCAATACATGGTGAAAAATGTGAGATAATGAGATATTGAATTAGTATCTGATATTCAGTGAAAAAAAGACAACAATAATTGCCAGGTCGACTTTCAGGAGGTTGTCAACTCTGGCTGGATAGGCTTAGCAAATCACTGTATTTTGATGTGCTCACCAGTCGACAGTTCATCGTGAAGAACGGGATGTAACTCCTCCTGGAACATTTAAAATTGAGTACAGCTCCGATTCAACAGAGGCCAGCTCACTTCGCAACGCAAAAACGTATGCTGACGACTTAACATAGTTTTTTACAGATCAGTTCTAAAGATCAATGTAAGTAATATTTCGAAGACGTTGAAATTCAATTTTACAAAGTCAAAAACAATTATTGAATGCCTCTAGAAAGAAGTGGCAAGGCTTTATGAATGATGTCATAAGTGACTTTAAAATCGATAAAAAGATGTTGATTAGCAATCAACCTCAGTTTGAATACTAAAATACCTCAGCAGGGACTGCGCTATTAGGTTAAATTTCAAATATTCCCATCTTAACTTCACTTAAGTCGGGTGGATGGAAATCTTGCCTTTCATTCGCCTGACAGCGGAGTTTGAGTCGTTCGGGTGTCTAGTAGTCTGCTAGAGAACTTGAGCCGCTTTTATCCGTGTAGACTGTGCTTTCCGACTATGCGGATACTACAAAAAATGTTCTCCTTTTCTCTTTTCTTGAAATCACCATTCACGATCAAATAATTTTAACGTCATACTTTGGATATAACTTAAAGGTCCTGTTGTGGAGCTACATTCCTTGGTAACATCGTCTTTTTCTTCTTAAGAGCCATTACCGGTACAAGGTATTCGCTAATGAGCAGAAGGCTCAAGACTAAAGCTTTTGAATACTCAAAACTGCACCGAAATTGACATGGCTACTTTTGTCTAGAGTAATAGCCATAACAAAGTTACGAGCCAGTTTTGGAATTCCTTGTGCGAAAAGAGCTTGACCTTCTGAGGTTTTTAAAAAACCTTCGTTAAGAAACTGGTGGACTAACTAAAAGTTAAACAAACACGATCTCTTTTCCAACACGCTGCCTATTTCTGAAAACCCTTATTAACCTCAGCTTTGAATATTTGAAACTTGTGGTGCAACCATTGATTCAATCGTGTGCTTTACGTTCTTTTGCTGTGATGCCGTCATTTCTAACAGGATGTGTTAATTTCTCCGAGATTAGACCTAAGCATGGGGAGGTAAAAGAAGTAGAATTAATGTGTGGTTTCAGTTACAGATTTGGGCAGAACAAGGTTGACATCGATCGGTGCCTATTCTAATCATACAACACCCAACTACGCAGTAAGGGAGAGAGATGCTGAATCGGCTAAAAGAAATTCTTCAAGCGACGTTGGCTTACTCGGAATGTTTTAGCTCCTATTTTCCCCGGAAAGACCCTAGAGACAATGTTAGCCCTCGGTAAAATTTGGGATTCTAGTCCCAAAAATAAACATATGTCTATACAAACTTTCATGTGATATGATGTCAAACGACCGCCAAAGCTGGTTTAAGAATGTGACTATGTTTCAAAGAATTACCTGCGTTAGGAGCCCATAATGCAAAGCACCATAAGAACTGCCGTTGAAATATAAAACCCCTCAAAATTATAGTGCTCCCGACATAGCGAAGCAAAAAGCGAGACCATGTCAGATGGAGCATGCGTAGTTTGTTTAAAATATATGGAAATATGTAGATATGCACAGACTACGGACTCTCCATCTAGATTTTGGGCTCAGCTGAGGGCAATCGGGAGTAACCACCATTTATACCGTGGAGTGCCCTCCAAGACGGATAGTGTAGATGACGGGATTTCTTCTCTGAAGTTATCGAACTAGCTAGCTTTATTTGATTTTCTCACAGCACCTTTTTCAAAGGCGAGGTCCTGGTAGACGAAACAGTACCTAGAAACAGTCTGCATTGATGGCAATATCGCACACGTTATCACTTTGTTCATTGACAGCCAAGCGGTAATAAAATGATCCACCAATTGAGAATTATACAGTAGAACTCCTTGATATGCGGCTTAAGTTTATTGAGGACCTAGTTTTCACCCAACAGTCTTCTAAATCGATTAAAATACACCAGTTGTTGCAATCCTTTTTACTTAAGTGCGCCACCCAAGGCAAGATTATAATGCACTATGTAATAGATGGTTTTTAAGCTGAATTTTTTTAGAAACCTTCTGTTGCATATATTTACTTCTTGGTGCATTATGCCACTTCATCAGACTGCATAGTCTGCGTCTTTGCTTGTTTCCTGAGAATGTTGCGACTAATCTTTTTGATGCATAGGATTTCTGAAGAATTTTTGGAGAAATCGGTCAGAAAACGCCTCTTCGCCTGCATTTTTTCTTTTCGATCGCGCTTCATAACTTGTAGGTAACGATTTTAAAATCGTGCGTTGTCTCTTTATGATTGATCGAGATACTCGTACAAGCGATCCTTGGCAAAATCATTGTTCTTTTCCGCGGCAGATGAATAGATGCAGAAACTTCCACATAACATTGAGATTAAGTACGCATTATCTTCGTCATGTTTATCTTCAACTTTTTGAGAGTCCTAGTTCTTGAATTAAGTTCAAAGTCTATACGCGGATGCACTTGTATAAACCTATAGTTTGATTCTATTCACTATTTGGCGACTAATAACTTCCTGCTACTCAGAGTGCCAACCTTTTTTGCATATAAATTGTAAAATTATCTCAGTCTTTGTTAAGTCCGTATGATACTAAATTTTTTCCGCATTTTTAGTGCTCTGAAAATGAAGTTAGAGCAGTACGAAAAATTACCTACGGAAATTCCCTTTTAATGTAAGTGAATACGCACTAACCTTATAAATGCGAAAATGTCAAAAAACAAAATGCATTGAAAATGTATCTCAAACTACATTTTTCAGCCACTGGCAGCTTTATTTTGACATTTCCCAATTAAAATTGTATATACACACATTCATTGCACAACATGGATGCCGATTTACTTATTTTGTGTGCTGTTGTTATGCAAATGGTTGCTTTCCTTTTCTTAAAAAACCGTGTTGTCTCTTTTATGCAATGCTGACAAATAAGCGTGTTTTTATGCATTTAAAATGCGGAAAAAATGTAGTATCATACGGGCTTTAACATCGAAGTAAGTTCCCTAATGCGCATACCCAATCTTGACAGCTCAAATACAAAGAAAGTAAGTAATAGTGTGCTGATCCCTATTTCGGGAGTTAAAACACAATCGTATGACAGACCTTCATAATTTCTCACGTACGATGGTGACGTTGTGGCCCCCTGTATTCATAAACGTCATACTAAGAAAGAACTGCATTACCTGGTGTTCATAAACGTCAAAATATTGTCGGCGTCGTGCACATTAATAAGCAAAAAAAAAGTGGCTGCAGGGTTAAAACATGTAAAGGATTGGATTGTTGAATCGTTCGTTATATATTATAAATTAATGTAAGTTGGAATCAAACAAAACCTAAGTATATCTCAACTTTTGTTGTTTTAGCAATATGGATGGAGAAGTGGAAATTTGATGTTCCAGCGACATTAAACTGTTGGTCTCCACACGCATCCAAATGGAGCCAGAATTTTGGGCGGGAAGAAAAAAAAAAATTTTGCTGTGGCGGGTGGTACTGGCAGAAGTAAAAAAAAGTCAACCCATTTTTCAAGTTTGATGTTCATGATATTAAGAAAAAATTCTAAAACCTGATGACAACCTTTAAGCATATAAAGAAACGCAATAATGAATCTGAACGAGGAGCTACAACTTGAGAATACTATGAGGAATTCGATGTGGTGTTTGGTAGTAAACACAGCATTGTTCCCCCATTGGTATTTGTTTGCTCTTCTTCAGTATTCGAAAAACAGAAAGAACCTGAGTCACTGATGGAAGACGACGATTTCGAAATCCTAAAGTGGCTTTTGAAAATATCATCGGGAAACTTATCTATAGTTTTCACAAAGCCGACATTTTTGGGCACGACTCTCATCGGATTAGCTTTTTTAGAAATTATCAAAATCCGCCGAACACTTGATTTTTTATTTTTTTGGTTTTCCCTCTTTATTACCCATTTGTCATTTTCTTTATCGAAAATTAAATTAAATAGCGAGGATAATATCTTTTTTTTTCTGCTCCGACATATTGGATAAGTTGACGTTTTTGAACGAAAAATTGTACTAAAACATATCTGCAACGATGACGATCAATGAACGCATTCAGAAATGCAATAATATAGATCTGCGATTGTACTGAGGTGGAACAGGCGACGTTTCTGAACTCACCCGTCTTCGATTCAATCTTATCAGTTAGAGGTGATAAAAATCGATCATTGCTCTGTACTGTGTGGTCTAGCGTTTGACGTATCATGTTTGACTTAAGACATTGAGGTAAGAACAGTTTTCAGGTGAGTGCAGTTTTCGCCAGATAATCTTCCCCTGGCTAGTTTAGAGGGTATATGGTACATTTCACTAATCTAGACCTTATACGAAAATTGATAGATGCTATGGATTTTATTTCCGCCTGATGTGTTGATGTGATTGTTCAAAAGCCAGACTTCGATCTGATAAATGACCTAAATATGCTTGCAGACCATTTCTTCTTTCTAAAGGTGTTGTAACATTTCAGAGCGAGGCTGAGCCTTAACTAATAAGTCTGTGCAGTAATTCCGATCTTCCGCTTGCACACTTCAATTCGGTCAAGGTCTACTTGTACTCATGAGCGCCACCTATGGCGAGGTCTTTGTCTACTGCATTTTCCCTCCGGATTATATACGAAGTCTTCACAAGTCGTAGCCATCTCAGCCAAAGAAGGTGCAGTTTTCGTCACTGAGTCTTCTTCTGCAAAGCCCATCAACGTAAACGGGGCATTCTTTTTCCATAGTGGGACTGGGATGGTGAGATAAAGACTGGCCGTAGTTGTTTGGGAAAGGCCTAGGCTATTGTTTTACACCAACGTATGAGGCTGCGTATGCTAAGCCCATGTAGGGTACTAATAGCTGATTCAATTTGAATATTTTTGAAGGCGTCCTTTATACCGAGAAAGGTCGCCACCATGAATTCGTTGGCAGAGAAAGATTTTTCGATTTCGTGGCCGGCAAAACCAAGGCGAATTTTGTCGACTTAAATTCTTTCTGTGCCCGTTGTGTGTTTAAAAGGAGTGATCTGTCAACGGTTCTGTTGATATCCTACATACTTTCGAACAATTGTGAAGACATTTTTGTGGCCATTGAAAATTTCGATTTGGGTATTCTGGTTCCGGGATTCTTTGATGGAAAATGAGGAATCCACAACGATTTTTCCGACGTGTTCCAAAGCAACCAACAGCCAACTACAAAAAATCCGTACAAAATCGCTACACAAACATCACTATATTACGAAGTTGAGAAAAACAATTCAGAAACACTGCCGCGCGAACGGACAAACGAACGAACGGGCGGCAAAAGGATGACGATGATGACGCTGATGTGAATGATGATATCTTGCCGCTGAATGCACAAGCACACAACGTATGTATGTACATATGTATATTGCAAATTCCGTCTTGCCCTGCCGAATTCACAATCAGACGTGATGCATACGAGTACTCTTCTCAGTCGAGTTTCTCTCAACTTGAATACACGATATCAGCGATATGAGTTTTAAGAGAATTTCGTATGGAAGGTCGCGATAAATATCTTTGTTTGTGTGACTGTCTATCCGAATGGACAGTCTGTCTGCGACTGTTATCTTATGGAATTTTTCTGCTGAAAAATACAAAAGAAGAACGGAAAAGAGATTGGAGAGAGAAACGAGAAGACATCAGTAACACGCACGGGCCATGTATAAGCCCATGTAGCTCATGTAGACCATGTTGCCAATCACATGCAGGCAGGATTGATTATGGAAATTCCAATGAATGTGAGTGCACTCGACAAGGAAGGTGGGCGGAGGGTAGACAACGATGACTCACGTAATGAGTGACATTCCCCTCCGTTTTGGATAAGAGCAAGGTGGAAGGCATGCCATTTGTACGATGTTGATAAGGTCCAGTCCAATGGCTCAGAGTGAAGTGTCATTTTTCTTAGCCTAAAAGCATTTCATAGATATGGTGGATGAATATAGGCATGGATGACTCCTCACTAATATGTAAGTACAGACTGCAGATACACTGCAACAAAAATTAAGTTTTGAATGAAATTTCATCAAATTGAGCTTACATTGCAATCGTCGGATATACCACATTCAGTAATGTGATGTTATATTTCGTTCTCTCTATTGCGCACAGTAGGGTCAGGGTTTATGGAATTACTTATGGCGTTTCGTTTCTGACTGCTCCAGGCCAAATTGATATTGATATACATACGTAGCTTTCATATAACGTATTTGATAATGTTATTAAAGCTTGTCGTTTTAACGTCCCCTGTGTCACGAATGATCTGGCCCCTCTGCTTTAAATATAATGACAATGTCATCGCTCTTTGTGAGCAAATCCGAGACTTTTAACATGCAACCTCATTTGATTATTCAGGTATTGAGGGCCATGGCTACGATATTTTGTTATTTTCTCGTTCATCTGACAGTTATGTGGAGGATTTTCTTATATTCAGCTCGATGGACCCTATCCCCTGTAAAGTGACATAAGTTCCTCTAATAGAGATAACTACACAGTGTGGCAAATAATATCCTGGACTGGCTCTATAATACATAATTAAAACACGATTTCTGTTTATTTCTCGGTGTTTTTACTCTAAATATTCTCCTCCCCGTTCAATACATTCGTTACAGCGATTCAATAGTGATTCAAATGGCCGCTCTAGCTCATTTTACGGAATTTCCTCCAGTGCCTGTATTGAAGTTGCTTTAATGGTCGGAATGTCGTCAAAAACGCATCCTTTCAACTTCAATTTCAACTTCGGGAACAAAGAGAAGTCGCATGGGACCAAATCAGGTCAATACGACGGATGATTTAACTAAAAAAAAACTTGGATCCCAGCCAAAGATTGGTTGCTGAGATATGGCTCGTGTCCGCGATATTATGTGCCACACTGTGCTTAAGTATGTTGTAGTTTACTAACATTATGCTGCAAGTGCAAAGTTCAATGATCCTCTTATCAAACGAATGTGCAAACATCGATATTGGATCAATATTTAAGATAAGCTAAAGAATTACTCCCATCTTTCCGGCCCAACCGGACGTCCAGGGCTGCTTCTCTCCAGCATTTCAATTCAACAACCTGCGGGTTTTTATAGAAGAAAGCGTTGACTACAGATTTCTGCTTATTGATTTCAGAGGATTTGTACGTAGACTTCTCAGTATCACAACAAGATCTACATGTGCTTGTGGATTTGTATTGCATTCCTCTCTTGTGGGGATAAGATATCTTTGAAAGGATAAGACCCCCTTTTATACATCAGTCTCAGGTATTCGCAGAGTTGGCGGCATGACAATTATTTTTAATTCCTATGAATGAATGGAAATTCTGAATAATATGTGCTCCCTTAAATATAGGATCATCCAGTTCGTGGTCGGGATTGACTGACCAATGTATGTATGTTCGTGCTGTTCGAGCAGATAATGGTCGACACAATCGCCCATCTGGACGTTCTGTAGGCAAAATTGTAAAGAAACTCAAAGAGACAAATATCTAAAGCCCAATCCATTATCGAAATACACGGTCTACAGTAAATATGACTGCTGTTAGTGAAAGTGTTGACGAAGATCCATGTACAATACGAGTATATCAATTTCACGCCGACACAGCGTTTGGGGTTGTTTTACGTCACATTATGGTGTATTTTACATTTGAATTTCAGGAATTGAAGCCAGATGACCACGAAATGTGTTGAACATGCGCCGATTGGGTGTTCGAGTGAACATCAGCCTTTGGATGACTAATTTTCACACAACATTTTCTCCAGGGATGAGGCTCACTTCTCACTCTGTGGATACATTAAGGATAAGTGAAAATCCACATTTAACTGTCGAAAGACCATTGCATCAATGTATAGTGTCTTCTTCTTCGAAAATGAGGAAGGTGTTACCGTCACTGTCAATTCTCATCACTATAGATAAATGTTAACCTAATTTTGACCTCAAATCGAAGATATAGATGTGGAAGGTATGTGGTTTCGATAATACGGTGCCATATCTCACACAACACGGCCTATTTTTGATTAATTACAATTTCCTGGACGTTTTGGTGATGTAAACTGGCAGCCAAGATCGTGTGATTTGTCACTGATGGTACCTCTTGTATTTCTTATGTTTCTTGATCCGGTGCGTTAGTCCTGCAACCAGAGGCAAGCTCCGCAGAATGAGCTGTTATGTTTCTTTGAAAATGCTTATGAAATCCCCCTGTTGCCAAGATTCCCTCTTGGTAGTTCTCTGTTATAGTTTGTGAGAGACCTTTTGTAGTCCTCCAATTCTATCTTCGCCATTTTCGAGATTTTTCTAGTATATTCCACAAGGGTACCTTTTTTCGTAGAGGATCTTGTTTTAAATGGATAGTAATTATAATATAGGGATACAATCGGTTCGTAACTGAAGTAAAAAGATCCTTTGTTGTATTTGATCAATTTTATGTGATATACAAGGTGGTGCAAAATTAATCATACTTTCGGAAGAGGTTATAGTTTTTTGCAAATGGCGTCGTACGTCAATCATTTTTGACATTTGTGAACTAGACAGGTGCAGGATATAAACAGGTAAGCAATGGAGCGCTATACTCTGCAAGAGCGTGGAATAATTTTGTCGACTTTTTCTAACAAAACGTCGATTTCCTTATCGTGTCGCGCCAACTAAGGAAACATTCGGGCGCTTAGCTGCCCGACTCGAACAGATTGGAACCACAGGAGACCATGCAGGGCGTGGCCGCCACCGGACTGGTCATTCGACCGAGAATATCGCGGCTGTGGGTGCCGATGTCGCTGAGAACGAAGAAACATCAACCAGACGACGGGCCACGCAATTGGCCATCACCAGACGGACCCTACAGCGAATTTTAGTGACAGACTTACACATGTTCCCGCACAAAGTACAAGCAGTGCATCAATTAATGCCTCCTGACCGTCAATCGCGTGTGAATTACTGTCAAGCCATCCCCAATCTCAACAACGAAGAGGACGATTTTGTGTCGAAAATCATCATGAGCGACGAGGCGCATTTCCACTTTAGCGGTTACGTCAGTAAGCAAAATCTTTGTTCCTGGGGCACTGAAAATCCGCGTGTGATGCACGACGAGCCATTACATCCACTCAAAGCCACTGTGTGGTGCGGCGTTTACGCGCGGGGAGTGTATTGCCATCGACAATAAGGTCACTGTTACTGACGAATGCTACAGGGCCGTGATAAACGACTTCTTACTATTGGAATTATCTTATCTTATTATTTTATAGCCCCTGAGCGGGGCTTGGTGAACATGTGGTTTAACAAGACGGTGCCACCGCACACACAGCATGAGCCACAATTGATATTTTAAAGGAAGCTTTCCCGGTCGCGTAATCTCCCGTTATGGCGATTTGGCATGGCCAACAATATGGCCCGATTTAACCATCCCAGACTCCTTTATTTGGGGCTATTTGAAGTCGCGAGTTTATGCCAACAAGCCTTAGACAATCGCAGCCCTTAAGAAGAGTATTCGATAGGAATGCGAACAGTTATCACCGGAAATCTTGTGGACAGTCATGGAAAATGCGATTAAACTGGCACAAATGTGTACCAACACTGGCGGCAGCCACTTGGCGGATATCATCTTTTCCACTAAACAGAAAAAATTGTAAAGGTCCAATAAAGCAATTCAAAAACAAAATTGGATGATTAATTTTGCGCCACCTTGCATTGTGAAGTAGCAAGTATTTCTTAATTGTAGAGGAATTAAGGCCCGACCTGAAGTTTTATTCGTCGAAGTTGCATTCTCACAATATTTTTGATTCGTTGAACATCATCTACCTTCTATCTTAGTTAACACAGACAATACCAAAACAATTCGACTATATACAGCGCTCCGCTCCAGATTGTCAGAAATAAAATTGAGAAAACTGTAATCTTTATCTGATTCATTAAAAATCTTTTTCAGTTTGAGCAGTTAATAAGCTTTCCCGTTACTCATCAGGCCCGCTCTTCTAGTGGGTACAGATACTCTACAGATGTTGACTTTTAGTAATTTTGCTAAAGTATAAAAGTCCTGCGGAAATTCTTATATTTTCTGCGGTTTGCGGTACGAGTTCTGAAAATTGTTTCTTCAAAACTATTTTCAACGACAGCCAAAATGGCAGATGACAGCGGACTTATGCTCACAGAAAAAGAAGCTCAATCACAGGGCAGTACTTTAGTGAATTAATGGACTCACTTGATAAAATATTGATAGAGACATGCTCCCATTTGGTAATGAAAAAAAATGCTGTTACATCTTGCAAATGTGTGTCGTCCTTTAAGGAAACTACGATAAAAAAAAGTTCGTTACTACTTCTCGGATTGCGGGAATAAAATCGTTTAAAGCCTTTCGCTCCATAATCCATAAATCGATTGATTGATCTAGTTTTTTACATTTACTTATAATTCTTGTAAGGTTTGTTGCATTTCTGGCCAGCTTTAAGCCTTTTTTCCTCACACTGATTCATTCTCTATTATCGACCAATTATCGGGAAGGACATATAGGCACAAACCACTTGTTTGACTTGGGCTTTCCAAAAACTGGGGTAAATTGGTGATTAATAAACAAATCTAAAGGGCGTTTCACAAGTGATACCGTTATCGATTACGAACTTTTGTCGTTTATTCTACGCCCCTTTTTTTAAATGTAAAACTAGAAAAAATCTTATAGCGGAAACATTATCACAAATTACCCGACAAAGTTTAATCGATTGTTTTTCAAACCACCGCATCTGTACATGTATATTTCATACATTGATGAGACGCAAAAGTCTCCGGCCGAATCAAAGTCGAAACACCAACATAACCGCTAAAACTGTGAGCGACGCAATAGATGAAGAATTCCATCCCAGATATAAAATCATGCACACCATCGCTGATTTCCTTATCACCTCCGTGCCCAACTCACTTGGTTTGATCTTTGCCAGATCTCTTCGACAATTCATTATCTCAATTTCGAAATACGCCTCCGATAGACCAATAACTCAGGAATCCAAACAACATCTTCAAAACAAAGTGAACAGTGAACTTTGAAAAAAAAAAAAAAAAAAAAAAAAACAAATCCTTATCGATCGTTGGTAAAGCAAAACTATCGCGACGATGTCGATAATGATGATGATGATGATGATGATGATGGTGATGATGGTGATCATCATCATGATGATCGTGACGATGAATAACTAAAAAAAACCGAACGACAGACAAGAACAGAAAAAAAAAACATTTTTAATTCAAGTTAGAGTCATCATCAAGATCATTGGCCATCACCACCATCACCACCATGACCAGCATCCCAGAGTCAGTATCTGTTCCAATGCCAGAATGAAGCTCATGATCGGCAAGCAAATCATCCACATCGGCAGAGAAATCAAAATCATGCTGATAAAATTCAATTCAAAGCAGAAAACAAAATTATTTTTATTTTCGAGTCGCTTCTGATGGTGTTTATTCTTTTTTTTTTGGTTTCGAATTTTGTTTTTCCAGATTCATTTCGGATCGCTGGACCATAGATTAAGATTGCTGTCGAGTCTGTCTGTGATGGCTTTTGAGGTTTGGATGAGGATCAATGAGATTCAAAGATGCCTGCCACTAGATAACAAGACCTCTGATGATGAACTTCCACCAAAGATAAGCTAGAAACAGATTGATAGAAGAGATTTCACTTCATTTCGTTCGTTCTCCTCTTATTTGCTTCTCTCTTTTCTAATTAAAAATGCGAAAACGTGGACATCAAATAATGAAGTATCTCCTATCGATAAATCTTCAATCTATAATACTTATGAGTGGATTTTTGATGCTCGAAATGGCTTTGCTAGTGTTATTTTGAAATTATTTGAATTGAGGTGTTGTTTGTGTAGATCTAAATTTGTCTTAAAGGAATTTGTAGATTCCAAAATTGAATAAAGATTGAAATAGTTATGTGAGCCGGTTTTCCATAAAGGGAACGTTCACTCTTCATCTGTTCTGGGTCAAATTTTCTGTAGAGAGAGAGAGGTTAGGGTTTGCGTTGACAGATGGGTTTCTTATGAGCATTATTTCAAAAAGTATAACTTGGAGGACCAAACAAATACTATTCGACAATTCAGAAACACCAACGGCTTCCTACTGTTTCTAAGTAGGAAAGTCTGCTGACTGCAGTAGTGTCCCAACTAAGTACTACGGTGTTGCTAAGCACATGAGTATGTTAGGCTTAAGAAAGACAACATTCTGCGGACTGAAAAGTTCCAGTGAAGGCAACATGCAAGGATCACAATGGATACGAATATTGCTTTTTGCTTTTGCTTACAGAAAAGAAAGAAAGGAGAAAATGTAGGTTAAAGCATTTGCTACAGGCTACATACCACTTAGCCACTTCACCTTTTTTTAGTGTACATGGCGGGATCCCTTGTTCTATTTCCAGGTTCTTGTTTGTAATATCTGCAATCTGTTCTATTAATTGGAAGACTTAAAGGCATAGATATATCACCTGACATGGACATGCTTTGCATATAACCCTGCTTCACTTCCTTCCAAGCAAGATGTGATCTATTAGTTTTAAGCCATTGCGTTGATTCAAAAAATACGTCGTTTACTAAAGGCACATCAGACTTATAGAAAAGCAACGTCTGAAGTCTGACGAAATTTTTTTAACAGCCTCTGCTAATCTTTTAACTAAAAGGTCTACCACAGTCTTTTTTGAGGCTTCAATATAGTCAATCGCAATATTTGGCGGAGGACGAGAATGACAGCGACGGAAATAAAAAGTTCGCGGGTGTTCCAAAAACGTGATCGAATAAAAGATTTGCGAATTTCTATAGCGGTTCTATTTCAAAGCCTCCATGTGGCGCCTTCTGTAAGTCTATTCAGCAATTCAAAGTTTGAAGGGACGAATGTCGAGTCTCATGCTTAATTGTTAACTGAAATAGGTTCTAGTTGGTCTCTGGCTAGCGTAAATATTTTTTTGCTCCAAAAAAGAAACACGTTCCTTTGATATCCTCTGAGACTTCGTTGATGACCACCGACACTGATTACATTTTGGAATGTCAAACCCTCTTTGACAACATCAAAAGGGTCCCATAAATGCTACATTCCTATAGAAATTGCATCCAAGAGTTCCTTAACAAACTTGTAGCTGAGTTCGAAATAGAGAATTTAATGGTAGCCACTGTTAACAGATGGTAACTCATTGGACTATCATGCAGAGGGTTCATTGGCTATGAAAAGGCTTCTAAGGAGTACTGTTCGGATTCGGCGATAAACCGGAGGCCCCGCTCAGATGTGACAAAAATGACAACATTAGCAACAAAAATGAGTGTCAAGGAGCTAGGCCATTGCCCATACCGGGCTGCCAGTGTCGCCAAAGTGTCAGTCAGTGTCAACAGAAATTTTTACTTATGATCCGACAAAATCCATGTAACAATGGGTAGAGATCACTTTGCCAAAAACTATCAGCAATTTCTTTCCTGAAAGCATCCATTTCCAATATTTTTCGAAAAAAAACTTTGGAGCGGCCTCAGATGTAAGAGGAAGAAATCAGTGTAATCTAATACAATGCAGCTGTGTATATAATATATCAACCAAATGCTGAAGAAGAAAAAAATAAGTGCGACAGCAGGAAATTTACTGACTTTTGTTACTGGTACAGCTTGACAGATATCAGGAACATTTGAAAAAGACCAATCCAACAGCTATGTGGACTCAAGCCCATATGAGCCTTCGGGAGCAACAAATACGCGTATTCACATAGCGCAGAAATAATGTTGACTGTAAGGACCCTAAAGAAAAGCAGTATGCCAACTGGAGAAGGATAGCAAAAAATAATTAAATAAAACAACAGCGGTGTGAGATATAAAATTGATTCTGGCTTTATGTTAAAGCTGCGTTCATGCCATTATATGTGAAATTGCACATTATTCAAATGGCCGCATCAGCTTCGCCAAAAGTAATTCAAGCGGGTGGTCAAAGTTTTGATGACTCGGTCCAATGTGTGCGACCTTATTCCGGCAATAGCGTGTCGAATGTGGTCTTGAGCTCGTCCAAAGTGGTTGGCGTTCGCAAGGACTTGATATAGCCCCAGTAAAACTACAAAACAAACAGTCAATCTTAGTGAATGCATTGATGATTGGCCGAACACTTGTATATTGTGTTTGGTCCAATCACGACTATTTTGCCTGTTGACATAGCCGCTGAGCCAAAAATGGGCCTCGCCCGAGAAGATGATAGCGTCAATTTTTGCGTCAGCACAATTTTATATGGATGTAGGCCTCCACCCAACTGCAAAATAAGACGGGTTGACTCTCAATTTAGCGCCGATTGGGTCTTTTTCGATACTGATCGTTACGGTGGCTATGTTTTTTTCAAGATCCAAAAGAGTTTTCTTACACTCAAATTTTTCCACGGTGAGCCGAATTACCGACTGACTTCACGACGAAATTTATTTATTTTTTTAATAACTTCCGCACGTGCGGCAAGCGCAAAACGTTGAAGGATGAAATAGCAAACCTTACTGAATATTTGGACAACTGGATGTCATTGGTAACTTTGACAGCTGTTGAAACATAAAAATTTGGAAAAATTATCATTGCTATCTGGTCACCCTTTATTTACAAACCGTTAGAAATAGAAGTTTTCGCAACATCTTAAAGATTATATCAAAAGCAGAAGGCGAGTTGACTGTCCTATTCAGGTAAACATGGAGAAGGATAGTCGAGAGGAAAGAATTCCGAACACTACGCGTGGAGACGTTGTTGACAAATCGGAGACATATCATACGGAGGGACCATGGGATTTAAGTAAAAGTAAGTGATCACAGAAAAAAAGGATATGCAAATAATTCAAGTCAGAATTTTTGTCCCCTCGATCAAAATAACATAAGGAAAGGGTAGCAACGTCTGTAATTCAGTATACAACCGGACAAGCAATCTGCCACTAGTAGCAGATACTCCTAGCATGCACAATTTTAGGAGTTTTGTTGTACTACAGGGTCTCGCACCTATATGGCAATGTACGCCTTTGCACTCATCAATTAATCTCTCTTCTCTATTCTACTATATTCTCCGAGGCCGCCTCCTGAGCACTTTACATTACATTTCGACGATTAAGTGATTTGTGTTGATTTAATTGGCTCAGTCCCGGTAAAAAAAAGCGTTTTTTTTTTATATTCAGTTCTAACTACAGACATTTATATCTGTAAAATCAATTATTGTCAGATCAGTTTTATTTTTTATTTGTTGGCAATTTTATCGTGATGGTATAAACGATTCAACAACCAAGTATATGCTTTCATCAAAAAGGGACTCCCAACATTGGAAACTTGACAAGAGTGTCAGAAATTGGCAGCTTTTACTTCGAGGTAGTTAAAGATTTCGTCTACCTTGTCTCCGCAGTTATAAGTAGCAACGACGCCGGCAAGGAAATAAGACGTAAAATAACTCTTGTCAACCACTGTTTCTTCTTGCACAGGCCTCTCTCGCAAGACCAAACGGGCTTTATGCAAGACCTTGATCATCTCCATCTTGCCTTATGGCGCAGAGATATGGACACTATAGAAAAAGATGAAGAAGACCTTGGCCATTTCGAGAGGAAAATACTACGTTTTATTTTTGGTCCCGTTTGTATTGACGGGGAATGGAGGAGGAGGTCTAACCACGAACTGTACGGGCTATACAGCGACACCGGCTTGGTCAGGCGTCTATGGATTCAACGCCTAAAATGGCTGGGCCATGTAGAGTGAATGGACACATCTCCGGCCCGAATAATCTTCAATTCCGACCCCTGGAGACTACGTGGCAGATTATCGAAAAATGGTTTTCAGCGTTGAAAAGCTTTTGGCTCAGTGTGTTACGGTCAAGGCTATTCACTATAGAGCCATGTTTTGTACCCCGATTACTTGGCATAAATAAGGAAGAGATGTGGTTCCAGCAGGATGGCGCTGCGTGCCATACAGCAAACGAAACAATCAATTTATTGAAGAAAACATTCGATGAACGCATAATGGACCTATAAATTTACCTCCAAGATCTTGATTATTTTCTTTGAGGATTCGTTGCTAGTTGCTGGTCTGCGCTGACAAAACCACAACAATCGACTCATTGGAAGCCAACATTTTTCGTGTTATTGGGAAATACGGCCACAAATGCTTAAAAAAGTGGTGAAAAACTTAGTCTCTCGGATCCGAAGTTGTGTTCAGTAAACCTATTGCAGAATGTATTGTCTCGATTCATGTGTTTTGTTCTAAATTAAAGCTAGTCTGTCCAGTTTTTATGGACAGAATGTAAAGAAGCTGATTTTCATTCAGTTGCCTTCTTATACCGTCAAGTGACAATAGATGTCTTCCGGGCTTGGAAGATTTAACCTACCGTTGTCTCAACATCTTCCCCTTCATTTAGACATTTGCCTTTGCCTATTGGTGCCCATGCTACCTTTACATTCTCTTCAACTATTTCGGCTGGTACAAGTAAACCATCTGCATCTTATTCCCAAGGATGCCGATTTGTGCCAAATTGTTTGGAATCCTGATTTTGCGGAGCAATGCCTTTTGAATATTGACCTACTCGACGTGGGCTTGAAGCCCAGCTTGTTATCGAGCAATATTCCAACATATTCTGGGTTTTCCTTCGAACTGGTTGTTTCGTTTCACATTCGTAAATTCGCATACTCCACTGCCTTGTAGCTACTTACCAGGAAAGCCTTACTTTTGTGGCCGGCTTATTTCAGACTTCAACAAGTCCCTGATCCTCGCAATTCTCTTAGCTGTTGCAGATTTTAACTGGTGGACATGTGTGGCCATTCGTTTGATGTCATCAGCAAATCACTCCTTTCTTCATTACTGGTAAATCCATCATACATTATGTTTTTAAGGAATTCGGCTGATTCTCTGTCCTTTTGGTTTTCCAACAAAATAGGCTTGCAATGAAAAGCATTGATTTACATATTGACCTCGCATAATACTCTTGCTGAGACTTGGAATGGAAGAAGCAGACCGTCAAAGCCAACACAGTATTCGTCGGCCTTCGATTTTCCTTTCATTAATGCTGGAAGAATGTCCACCGAAGTGATCCTATTCGAAGTAGCAGAAAATTGCCCATCATCCAATAGACTAATCTGCTTCGGTTGGCAGGTCCTTCGCCTGCTCAGTGTCATTAAGAAGTTCAAGGGATTTCTCCCATTAACAATATTTTAGCAATGAGTCCAGTTTAGACTCATGCATTTCCGAAAACTGTCAAACAGAACAATCACAATGGTAAAATGTGGTATTTCGTGTGTTTTTTCGCTTTAAAAAATTGTAATTACTCATTTAACTTGTGCTGCTCATTCGCTAAAATTGAACATGTTTAACTTAAACGATAAGTTATCGAAAAGAAATCTCTACATACATCTAAACTGAGGTCATTATTTCTTAAAATAATTGTAAGGCTGGTTATAAAATAACAATTTACTGCAAATACGAGTTGTATAGCTACAACCCTCGCCCCAAATCAAAACTATTTTATCTAAAAATCGAAGCATTAACTGTTCCACAAAAAAATACAATCAAATCGAACTTGTGATCGTTATTTCTTTTTTTCTTTTTTTGTGTAAAAAAGTGATTGCTCACCTTTGTAAGTAGAGATACCCGTAGGTAGGCGGTTAAAACTCAAAGGCCAGCCGGTAAAGGCTTAATCATGTGAATCGAAGTATATAACCCAATATATGATGCCT
The DNA here is from genome assembly GCA_928272305.1 of Volucella inflata. Classification (NCBI taxonomy): domain Eukaryota; kingdom Metazoa; phylum Arthropoda; class Insecta; order Diptera; family Syrphidae; genus Volucella; species Volucella inflata. Next base: position 55,683,862 of record OV743720.1, on the reverse strand, counting down.
TAAGACCTTAGGCCTTGATACAAGACTCAGTATTCTAGCAGCAGTGATATCAATCGATTCGATGATAATCGAAAATTGACTTCGACTTCCCGAAAGTGTCGAAACGTAGATCAATCAATCAAAAATATATCCAAGACCACATGATGGTAACAAAAGTGATTTTTAGGTTTTGGAAAGAAATCTAAATCATAAGACGGTCGGATGTTTGTTTTTTTGTTTTTTAACTTTTTTTTTAAAGTTTAGACCATTAGTCGGTGTTGGTATCTGGATTTTCTCCCCCATTTCTGAAATTTCGTTAACTTTCCATTTGCTTGCTTTACAGATACTAGCGCTTATCTGGACAACAGCAATTAAAAGATTTTTTTCTCATTCGTCATAGATAAGGGAATATGCGATAAATCGCTCGTTTTGTGGTTGTTGTTCCCATTCGAATTGTACGAGTATGTGTAGGTAGTCGCACTGTTCTTCGAGATGTTATTACGAGTATAGAAGCTTGCAATGGTTCTGTGGTATTCTGTTGTATTCGGTTCCCGATCTAAAAATATGTAAGTACTCGTAATTATGATAGCGCGCGTTCTATAGGGAAATCGATTGCTGTGGCTGAACATTTGAAATTAAATGACGATTAGTTTCGAATTTTAATTTGATACGCGCGATAAGATTGCTTGTTGTTCGAGTGGTGGCAATAAATGTTTAAGGGGTGGATGTTTTTGTTATTTTTGTCGTTTCTTATAGTACTACATATGAGCAGTATAATGGGTACTATCTACATATCTACCTTCTACAGTCTAGTTATAAAAAGGGGAGTTCAACAATTGAATTATCTCGAAAATCACATCTGGTATTTACAATTGAAAGTGGATTGTGTTTACATTGAATATGATGTAGCAGTGCCAACAAACAGAAAAGCGGAAATTATTTTCTGATTTAAGTTATTTCACAATCTCGTCAAAAATTCAAACAATTTTTGTTAAGAACAAACCAACTCAAGGTAACAGATTTGTAACCAAAAAGACGAAAACTAAAAGAGAAGATCTCCACCTAAGGTTTATTCGAAGGTTGAACAGGGTTGGGTTGCTTCACTTATCGTAATCCTTGGGAAACGACGAAAAAAGACGAATCAAATAGAATTGAATGAATACCTACCATCGTATGTGGTGAATCGCCCGATAGTCATATACAATAGCAAAAGCTCTTTGAATTTTAATGCAACTCATTCACCGGCTTTCCATAAAACCTTTTTGAATTAGAATAAGACTTACCAAAGTGTGGTGACTACAGACTTTTTCATTAGATTTGCCCTCTTTTCCCACGAGGAAATGTCTGAACTCACGCAAACCATCTGTACAGTTCAGGAACGTTCACAAACCACCCACATTTTTTATCCCAATTCAGGGTCAGTTACGGCTAAGTTACGCACGTAAGCTTCAATTTTCGATCGCTATAAACTTCCCATGAAACAAACAATTGATTGAAAGACTTCGAATCAACTTATTAACTCCATAATGTTGGCGTGTCAGTGAAACGGCAAAACGCCTGAAGTGAAACGAATATTGCAGCTGTACGCGAGTCGGCTGTTGCTGACAATTCCATCCACTCGACCTGGATGAAGTGAAGTCCAACAAAGCTGCTGGAGCGGATGGCCTGACTGCCGAGCTCAGCATTGTTTGTCCGATTCTCAAGAAAGGAGACCCTCTGAACTGCGCCAACTACAGAGGCATCGGTCTCCTTAACATCGCATATAAGATCTTATCTGCCGTATTGTGTGAACGCCTGAAGCCGTTCGTCAACAACCTGATAGGTCCATATCAGTGTGGTTTCAGGCCAGGAAAGTCCACCATCGACCAGATATTCACACTACGGCAGATCTTGGAGAAGACCCATGAGCTTCAGATCGATACGCACCACCTATTCATCGATCTTAAGGCCGCGTATGACAGCATCTATAGAGACGAGCTATATAGAGCAATGTCTAGTTTTGGCATCCCTGCCAAACTTGTCCGTCTGTGCAGGATGACCATGGAGAATGCACACGGCTCCATCAAGGTCGGTAAAGATCTCACCGAGACCTTTGATGTATAGAAAGGATTTAGACAAGGCGATGCGCTGTCATGCGATTTTTTCAACATCGTACTTGAAAGAATAGTGCAAAACTCACGAGCAAACGCAAGAGGCACTATCTTTCAAAAGTCCGTCCAACTACTCGCATACGCCGACGATATTGACATAATCGGAAGAAAGCAGCGTGATGTCAGTGGCGCTTTTGCGAGTATTGAGACGGAAGCGGCGAAAATGGGTTTGGCGGTCAATGAGGGCAAGACCAAGTATATGCTGTCAAGCAAAAAGGACAACCAACACCGACGTCTCGGACAGAACATCACCCTCGACAGATATAACTTTGAGGTAGTTAAGGACTTTGTCTACCTAGGCTCTGCTATAAATACAGACAACGACACCAGCGCTGAGATCAAGCGAAGAATAACTCTTGCCAACCGCTTTTTTTTTTGAGTTAAGAAGGCGATTGAGTTGCAAAGTCCTCTCTCGGACAACAAAAGTCACCCTTTATAAGACCTTAATAATCCCGGTCCTGCTCTATGGCGCAGAGGCATGGACATTATCAAAAATGGATGAAGGGGTTCTTGGTTGCTTCGAGAGAAAAATTCTTCGGCCGATCTTCGGTCCCATCTGCATTGACGGTGAGTGGAGGAGGAGATACAACGACGAACGGACTGTACAGCGACATGGACCTAGCCAGAAGGGTGAAGATCCACAGACTGAGATGGCTGGGTCATGTAGAGCACATGGACACCAACGCTCCTGTCCGAAAAGTCTTCGAATCCACTCCCGAAGTGCAGTTGAGGAAGGCCAAGACTCAAGTGGCGCACGCAAGTGGAAGAGGACCTCAGCCAACTGAGCGTGCGAAACTGGAGGCAGCTAGCCAGGAATCGAGCTGGCTGGTTGACTGAGGCCTAGGTCCACCCCGGACTGTAGCGCCACTTAAAGTAAGTAATGCTGACAAATGGTCAGTATTAAGCCTTCCAACAATCTCCTCAGTTGAAATCTTTGAATTATTTTTCACTAAGGCTGACACAGTGTCATAATTAATTTCCAGAACGGTGTTGTTGATCTAGCAAACCACTTTTCAATGGTCCGTCGAGCAGTGGCACGATCCGAGTAAAAGTCTATTAAACAATCAATAGTTGCGTCATACAGCAAACTTTCCGCCACGTGTGAAGATCGAGCACAAACTTGTGCAATGATTTTGCGCTCAGGAAACCAAAACTGCGCACCAAAAACAAAGAAAAGTTGGCGCGATTCGGTCGAATTTTGTGTTTTCAGTTTTGGTTCGAATATGAAGATTTTTGAAGAACCCTTTCGCCATATTTTGTGTTATTACTTAAAAAAGTTGGAAGAATGCACCTGAGGCAAGGAAAAGGGTTGTGCAGAGCTTACGGCAGAAATGTCATAGAAAAACGCCCGTGTCGGAACTGGCTTGCCTGATTCCGCAATGGTGTTTGATGGTTTGAAGGTGCTCATCGCCCCGATAGGCCTTCTGAGATTGACTCTTAACATTGGTGCAAGAAATTCCTGCTCAAAAGTGTCCATCGAAAGCATTCATGGCCATTTAAAATCTTAGCTTCGAAAAGAAGCTATCGAGCTTTTTTGTTCCGTATGTGTTAAAATAAAATCAGATGTGAAAGCACATTAACGCGTGCGATTAACTCACCAAACGCGAAGAAAATGATCCATTCTTAAAGCGTGAGGTCACGGGCAACTAAAACTGCATTCTCTACCGCTATGTCAGGTGAAAAAACGTTGAAGTTTGCGAGAAGAAGCATCGGGAATGCAAGCAAAGGCGGAAATCCATTAAAATAATGTGATGCTGTCAATCTGGTTGGATTGGAATACATCAGCCTTGTAGAGGCTCCCAAATAACAAAACAGAGCGTACTGTCGTCAACAAAGAAATATATTAAATTAGAAATAGCAGACAAAAGATTATTTAAGAACAAGTGTCGTACAAACAACATAACCCTAAGGCACACCAGAATAATTTGGTGGATATCAAACTTCCACGATGCAAACTCTGTAAAATGCAACTGCCTCACTTTCGCCAGGTTGATGCATAGTAAGGTTTCGTATATCGGAAAGACATGCTATTCAGCTACCAGCAGACTTGTTGATACGAAGATCGTTTGTGAGAAGTTATCGTCTTTTAAGATATTTTAAAAGCTGACGGGTCATCAGTCAGTGCCAATAGGCTGTGAGCAATCAGAAAAACTAATATTTTGACACGATTTTGATGAGCTTCGAAATGGAATATTAAGGAGAAAAAGAGTGAAAACACGGCTGTGTAAGACATTTTAAAAAAAACCTCATGGTCTTACTATCTTTTACTAGCTTTCGAGGCAATTCTTGGATTTGTTTGGGTATAACTTCTCCTTTCGTCTTCCTTCAAGTTTTTTTTTTTCTCTTTTAGAAGCTATTTAGCTAGGCGTTGTCCTTTCTGTTTTAATAGAGCTTCTTTTTGCATTTTTCATTTGAAAAACCTGCTTCCAATCCCTTGAATCCAGCAGTCGGATTCTCTGACCCGAACTACGATATACTATACGCTGATGTTTATCTTATAAATAAATCGATAGGCGCCAGTAGCAGAATAACTGCTAAGATATCATAGGGATCAGTCACCATAGCCCCGGAATTACGTACCTACACAGCTTTGGACATTTTGTTGTTAAACTCTATCGATGGTATATTTCTTACTCGGGTCTGACCACCAAGCATTGGCCCAGTAGAAAAAAATCGGACCCCTTACGGCCGCGTAGAACGGTAGGAATAATCTCGACTGAAAACCCCTTTTTTGTCGAAAGTTTTATTACAGGCATAGAAAACTGTTTACGCTTTTTTAGCACGCTGCTGTTCCATATTCAAATTCCAGCTAAGGTTTGAGTCGAGGATTACACCAAGGTATTTGGCTCTGTTACACAAAGTATAACATTTGGCCGGTTCATTCAGGAATGGGGCACGTTCTTTAATGATTGACAGCTTATGAAGATAATTACCAACAAATGGACTGCTGTGTCCAACGAATTTTCTAACAAAATGGGCAAAGTCCTGTCAAACCCTGAACATTTACAGGGAGAGAAGCTATTGGTGACCCAAGAGGTTTTCTCAAAAATGTGAGTGTTCTTTAAAACCCCTAAGGACTCCGTAGTTGAGGCGGTCAACTTCCTTTTGTCTGCCTCAGAGTGATTCTTAGCTCTTTTAATGTCATTCTTGTATATTTGAAGGCGATCTGTAAATGGTTTGTAAAATTCAGGTTTTAAAGATCAATCTGGTCATCTCCCCGAGCTGTGTAAATACTCATTCAACCATATCGAAAGTTTCCACTTACGGTGCTTGGTAGGCTAAATCTAATGGGCATAGACTTTCGCATCCATATCAGCAGCAGAGCTAATTCGCAGTGAGGTTAAGCTCTTAAACTTAGACTTAGCTACCTGGCTAAATTTAGTCTAGTTCGTGTTTCTAGGATTCCTTGGACATCTGAATTCTAAAATCTAAAAATACTATGAAGAAGTTCAATCATGGTTAAAATGATTCAAGATCGGAAAATTTTCTTTTATAGACTCCTTGGGTGTCGCTGTTGTTGATCAGTAACAAATGACAGCCTTCCACCTTCTAAAATTGTCGTAAGTAAGAACAGGGTAAAGAAGAACGGTTGATGCCGAATAATTATTTGGGTCGTTGATGTCGTCGCTCCCCATACCGTAGGAGTATGTCTGGCATCATTGTCACAGCCCATCAAAAATGTGGGTTTTCTGAGGCGAGGACGCGGTCAAAACTGGTCCATGAAACTGTGAACAAGTTTTGGCCATTTTTTTTTGTCTTGACGACAAAAAATTCCAAAACTAAGACTAAGACACAGGAAAGCGTTTTTGGTATACGAATTAATGAATGGCTTTCTCCCCGTTTATGAGGATCGGGAAAGTCAAACTGTTTGTTTTCGGTTGCTCAGCTTTAATGACTGATAATGAAGTTTACTTTGCTTTGGGCAAGCAAGGGCCTTAGGTTTGCTGGGAACTCATTTACTGTGAGAGCTGTCCTCGTATGTTATGATTCTGTGTCCCCTCATGGAAACATCAGAGATAAACAAATTTAAGCTTCCAAAATCCGGGATCTTCCGTCTCAAGTTCTCTCCAAATTCTTCTCTGTTCTATATGTCAGCTGCCATAACCTCAATCTGAGTTAAACGATTAATTAATCGCCGCATGGTAAATAGCCGCCACAAATAAGCCGGCCCAATTTAAATTCAAATTAAGGCCCCCTCTCATTTCAGAATGGAAATGCACACAAACAAAATATGTATGTCGCCTGCCTGCACGTGAATATGTATGTTTTCCTCTCTTATTCTCTCCATTTATCCTTTTTACCATAATTTCAGATTCTCCATGTTCGCGCTACATAACAAGAAACAAGAACACATAACACGAGTCGATGCAGCTCGCGGTGGTCTTGTTCTCTGTTGTTAATTCTGCCGCAACGCGGCGCACGGCCGCCACACCAATTACTTTATACGGCCGCCACATTATAGCGGTAGGCAATAACAACGCTTTAACGACTTAAAACACCCATCAACGGCTTGACCGACAAACGAGGAGTGAATTCCATGTTTGACCAAATAGCGCCGGTTGCTCTCGTCGCCACTCTGCTCGAATGGTCATGGTGGTGGTGGCAATGTTAAATTATGCCGCCAAAAGAAACGCGTTCCAAAGTCACAAAAAAAAAACACAAAAAGAACCAAACAAACATGAATGAATTGAAGAAGAGGTGAAAAGTGGAAAAAGACGTGGGCAAGAGGAAAAGGATGATGACGACGACGACGACGACACACAGTTAATGATGTTACTTTGTGTGTCAATAAAATGTTTCATCACCGAAACCTGTGTACGGGTAAACAATCAATGGTGTCGGGCCTTTGTGGCTGTTGCTTGGTGGTTGATGTTTGGTGTTTGGTGGTTACTGGCTAGTGGCTAGTGTCACTGCAGTGGCGATGACGGTGCCTTCAATAGCCAGCAGGTGACAGCGTGTGGTAAAGGTGTAATAGTTGGTCGGCATGGCTAGCTGGTGAGGGAGATTAGTGGTTTTTGGAGCTTCCGCTGACCGTCCAGTCCCAATGACAGGCAAAAGAAATGGGATAATTTTGTTTAAAAAAATGTGACACTTGAAATGAGTTTGTATTACGGTGCTGCCAGACCTCAACGTGGCAAGTGGCTAATTGGGCAATTAGCGAGCACTATGGAATTTAATCGGAGGGATTATTTACTACCAACCTACACCTATTCAGGTGAAGTATATTGGTCGTGCGAGCCGTAAGCTCAGAATATTTTTGTTAAAGAAGGCAGGGAACAATTTCAAAACGAAATTCTTTGTATTGTAAATTATTGACATTGGTGGGAGAAGAGTTTTTTTTTCTATATATGTACATAAGTGTTGCAGAATAGATTATTACTTACTTTAAAGAGTCGCATTATTTCTTTAGAATTGACCTTTAGCAGTAAAACAGTTTCGCTGTTAAAGCAATCCAAAAGAGTAACGAAGTGCGGCCACTTAAAATAACTGGTTAGATCGTGTATCGGTTCGGTGGGACCTTCTACGAAAATCTCTTGTTCCTCAACTTTTAGGCTCCAAATGGAGCTCGTAGAGATACTATACTGTATACGAAAATTCATCACAATCTTGCTATGATAACTGGAAAGCGCGAGAAGCACAGACACCGACGAAACTGTCAGCCATTTCTGTACTCACAGAGATGCTGGACAATCTCCTACTCTATATTCACGTTGACATAGTACAGGGATTGAAATTATTTCCGATTTACTTACAAACCACTATTGGGGGACTCTAGCCCCAGAATATATAAAAATATGAGGGCAACAACCAAGTTCTTAGTCTCGAATAGATAGAAGCGCCTTTTGTCATTCAATCAAATTATCAAAGCCTATGAAAAACTTGCCGATTCGCTAACGGATAACAGGAAATTAATGCTTATCAATCAAAACAATAAAATCTGCGTATTTGAAACCCTGACAGGACATTGTCGAGCAGAAACTCACACCTGTTGAAAGGGTTGTTCCTTTAATAACTCCTTACTTACCTACTTATCAGTCTAGCAACTCTTAAAGTGTTGAAGCCTGAGCAACAGTAGCCTTCCATTCATAACGGACCCGGGCGCGCTGCTTCCATTTGGGGATGCCTGGGATTCGAAGACCCTCTTAGCTGGAACATTGTTGTCCATTCGCTCGATGTGGCCGAGCCAATTTAGTCGACGGATTTTTGCCTTCCGGACTATGTTCACATCCTCGTACAGCTCGTACATCTCGTACAGTTCGCGGTTATGCCTTCTTCCCCATATGCCTTCCTCGGAGATAGGACCAACGAATTTCTCGACGAAGAATTTTTCTTTCAAAACAGCCAAGAATCTGTTCTGCTGTCTTACTTATCGTCCAGCTTTCGGCCCCATTAAGCAGGACTGGCAAGATAAGAGCTTTGTAGGGCATGGTCTTGACTCTTTGAGTTAGGAGCTTGGACACAATTTGTTTTGTCAAACCGAAGTAGCAGCGGTTGCCTTGGGTTATTCTTTGCCGAGTCTCCACCAAGATGTCATTTGTGGAGTTGACATTTGCTCCGAGGTAGATAAACTCCTTGACTACCTCTAAGTTGTAGCTGTCGATAGTGACATTTTGTCGTAGATGGTGTGCGACGGATGGATATTTTGTCGACAGCATATATTTTGTTTTATCCTCATTTACCTTAAGACCAACCCGCCTCTTCTTCAATTGCCATAAAGGCTTAAATTACGGAACGCTGAGATCGTGCGATAATATCGATATCGTCCGCATATCCCAGCAGTTGAACAGACTTAGAAAAAATAGTACCTTCCGTGTTAACTTTGGCCCGACGTACTATCTGTTCTAAGACAAGATTGAAGAAATCACACGACAACGCGTCTCCTTGCCGAAATTCAGTGCAGGTTTGGAACAATTCGGAGGCCCTATTTCCATACTGCACGTCGCATCGCGAATTTTCTAGTGTTGCACGACACAACCGGATCAGTTTCCTCGGGATCCCGAATTCGGCCATCGCATTATATAATTCGGTGCGATGGATACTGCCGTATGTGGCTTAAAACTCGATAAAAACATGGTGTGTATCGACTTAAAACTCGATGGTCTTTTTCAGGATCTGTCTTAGTGTGAAAATTTGGTCTGAAGTGGATTTGCCAGGCCGGAAACCGCATAGATATTGGCCGATGTGTGCGGCGCAATGCAGCTTCAGATGTTCACACAATACACTGCATAGGATCTTATAGGCGACGTTAAGTAGGGATATGCCTCGATAGTTGTTACAAGACATAGGATCAACATTTTTGTAGATGGGACAGATAGAGCTGATGTTCCAGTCGTCGGGCACGCTTTGTCCTCCCATACTTTGCAAATGATCTGGTGCATTTTTCTTACCAAAACATTGCCTCCGGCTTTGAAGAGCTCTTATGGCAAGCCGCTTGAGACAACGGCCTTGTTGTTCTTCAGCTTGTGGATAGCTGTGCCGACTTCTTCTAAGCAGGGTGGGAGAACTATTTCATCGACTGGCGGTGGGTTCTCTTCTTGCATTATCACTCTCTTTTTGTCATGTCCTTCAAGCAACTGCTGGGAATATCGCTTGAATACATCCACAATTCCCTTTTGATCGGTAACGAGGTTGCCTTCACCAGCACGGAGTGCTTGGTGACCCATTTTATTGCCTGTAGCCAGGTTGTTGCTTTTTTTAAAAAAGCTTCCAGTGTCATTTCTGTTCCAGCACTCCTGTTTATCCATGAGCTGGGAGCCTGCGAAGGCTATTTTCTTTTCTTTTCTCCTCCCTTCTTCTGGTTCTATACTCATCTCACTCCTTAGAAGATGCAAAAATAACAAATGAACGAATAAGTTAATTAGATCGTTTGAACCTGTCTAGTACTGTCAAACATTTCCACAACATTCATCTGAATCTAAAAGTTAGTCTTACAATCAATCGACTATGCTGTACTTTTCCTCAAACACGAGAATGATAAAATCTGATGTCTGAGATAATTAAATAAAAAACTGCAGAAAGCTTTCGAAATCTTCTGCCCATAATTTACCAATATAAGCACCTGTGTACAGCTGTTAATTTACAGCTCTTCCTTTTAATCAATCAATCATGCACGACAAGGCCATCGGTTGAATATGTGCAAGGTATTTAGGTCCACAATAGCTAAGACCTTTTGGCTAATATACAGCAAGATACACTCTACAGGTAAATTTGACCTCTGGGGTGCGCATGTCGCCTATGGTATCATCACGAGGCACTGTGACATCGGCATGCCATAACAGCTCTTGTGTGCCCCACAGCGACTTTCGCAAAAGTTCCAGAGGTTGACTCTAACTATCTGATAAATTCCGATCTTGGTTCCCCTTCTTTTGTGTACTGTTTGTCATAGATCCAGATTCGTCTGTAGGTCTGAATGAACTGTGAATTTTTATCATAAAGCTTCTGTCGACCTTGCTTGCTCCCTTGTCTTACATGGAGATTCATTCCATAAGTTGTGCTAAATTCTCCCAGGAATCTTCTGAGCAATATTTCTCTTAGGTCGGCTAGGCCACTTGAATTATCTTTCTGTTGTGGATCGCGTATACTCTGTTCTAGATGGATTCATACACACTTTTTTCTGACAAAATCAGAATACACCAAACCTATGTATGTAAACCTTAATCATCGTGTAGTCGGTGAGTAATTTTGAACGTCGTGTCATTCTTCGGAAAACGCTGACGCAGATGGCTATGGTAACCGGGATTTCCGTGCTTTTGAACGTTACTCTTGTCTCACAAACGCATGGGATGTAGTTGTTATCTCCAGTGAATCCGACTTATAACCTACCTAAAACGATGTTAGCAAGACACTTGTGCACGCGACATAAAACGCTTTGCAGGAGCTGGAGACAATCGTTAGTTGTGAACGAAAGCCTCTACGGTTGTTATCGGGCATCAAGATTATAAAGTCGAATGGTTGGGCCTCAAAATGTGGCATTGGAATACCTAAATGGCTACTTAAGAAGATACACAATTTCGAAGATCCAAGGTGAAAAGACCTCATTCGCCTTACAGGTGGGCTGTATTGAAATCAATAGGCTAGGTAGGTTATTTGGATAGGACCCAAGTTAAGGTCTACTGGGCCACTGTCTTCTTCTTGATTGAGTGCATTTAGATTTCCAGTAGAGATAATTTTTAACGGTTGATTAATTAATATTCGTATTCTCAAAATATGCATCTACAACTTTATTTTACCTAAACATGCACACTCCGGTGACAGGCATAGGTACAACCATAACTAGCAACAGCACGCATCGGACCATGCCCAATTTGTCTTCGACTCCGCGCACTTTTAACAATAAAGAATTTGACGTGCGCACACACGAGGACAGTTGGGCATGCGTGCTACAGATTCTTTTCCTCTGCGCACCTATCGACCACATTAACGATGGCACATTTTTCAAATTTCCAACCAATGCCCCGCGATACGGTGCCTGGTGTCTGGTGGTTGTTTTCTTGTCAGCATCGTCCTTTTTGCCGTGTCGTCTGTTTCACATTCACGTTGTTTGCCCTACCGGCCGACATGTTCCACACACACTTTTGAGGAAATTAAAAACGAATAAACTACCGTGTCTTTGGAATCAATTTTGTTGGAGTGCGGTGTCGGTGCGACCTGGAAATGGGATATTTACATTTTAATTACCTGCGCCCCCGGCGGCGGTCTCATCATTACCAACATCGGTAGCAGCAGCATCAACGGACAGCTCCAACTGCAGCTCCAAGAGCGTCAAAAGGTATCCGAACATGGGACAACGTTGTTTGCTCTGGAGTTGTGTAGAAATTTATGTTCTTTGCTTCTGTTTCTGGACCAAGATGGACCAAGACTGAGACGAACACGGACAAACGCTGGTATTGACTTTCATGCGTGCACCTCCCAACCAGACAGAGGCAGAGTCAGAGTCAGAGACAGATCCAGGTCTGCGGGAACACCAACTACGACCATGTTGGACATTTGTAATTTTCGTGCCTAATTATGGATGTTTCGTGTTATTTATCACTTTGCGCGGCATAAAGTGTTCAGTTAAGTAATGGCCCCGCGATTGGAGAATGGACCGGCTGTTGTTTCGTTTTGTTTTGTTTTCGAGTCGGAGAGAAAACCGAAAAAATTTTGTACGAAATCATTTACTTTGTCGCGGATCCAACATTTTGTTTTTGACACTTTAACCCTTGACCTTTGTGAGCTTATCTCATATAGACGGATGCGATTTGATTTGATTTTCACAAACATTTACGAATGTCAGTGCTATCGCAAGTTCATATCTACGACTTTCGAAATGCCCACATCTACCGCTGACTTATCTTCACTCAGACAACGATTTTTTTTTTGCCTAGATTGCGATTTGATGGATGACTATTTTAGGAATGTGATACTGTCCTTCGTATCTTATCGGAGGCTAAAAATTTGCTGTTTTGGATTCTTGCCCGATGAACTGAATAGACAAGAGATAAGCACGGCAAATAAAGTATTCTTTGGATTGTGAAATCTCGGGAATGCCAAAATATGATTTAAGATTGAAAAAGGAAGGCAATGGAGATTTCGATGTGCCTTAGAATTGAAGAGTATCTTGGGTCAGTGGTTGATACAAGTAAACTTTTGCTTAAAGTCCATAAATATAAACGAAGGAGTCTTATTCTCTTTTAAAGTTGAAGGGTGGCTTAATAATGAGCAGTTACTTTGCGGCGAATGATAGTATTGTGGATCAGGATTCTTGGCAGTTGGCATTGGTCGTATCACCATAGTTCATCAAGTAGACTTCAATGCATAGATAGAGAGAATGCATGTTACTTGGGTAACGTTGACCTGTTTTGACTAAACCCTTCCAGTCACATGGTATGTGTTCTACTGTTTCCACGTCTTCGTTGCACAATCTACATGTATTGTCTTGTGCTGTGCCCATAGTCATCAGGTGTTTTTTCACACGGTAATGCCCTGAACTAGCTTGGAGTTTGATTCATCTTCTGTGATCAGCATGTAGGCATAAACTATTGCTTCTTTCATGAGTTTTAGATGAAGTGGTGGGATGTTTATTATATCCTCCAACGCAGCTGTTGGAGCGGTTTTCATAGCACCAGTCGCGCAGACACATGCTAATATCTGTATTTTGTTTAGTTTAGCCTGTGTTGACCTCTACGTTACTTTATGCCACCAAACGGCGGCTGCATACGTGATGATAGGTCTCGTTATTGCCGCATACATCCACAGTGTAATTTTGGGGTTGAAACTCCAATTTTTCCCAAATAGACTTTTGCTGGTCTATAGTGAGGTCCTGGACTTGTCGATAGTTTTGATGAGATGAGTGTTCCACGTAAGTCTTTCATCCAGTGTGATTCCTAGATATTTGACTTCCATTCAGAACTCTACTGTTTCACTGAAGAGTGTGGCATTTTTGAGTCTGTCTGTCACCTTCCTCTCTTGGTGAATCCGACTATGGTGCTTTTGTTCGGATTGACTTTAAGGCTAACCTTGGTGCACCAACCAAAAACTAGGTTCAGAGCCTTCTGTAGCCGATCCGAGAATGTGTCTTCGAATTTACTTCTAATTAAGATAGCAACGTCATTTGCACATTCTTGAACATAGAAGCCGTCATTACTGAGAATAATCAGTAGTACATTAACTACAATGGACCATGGTAGGGGTGAGAGTACTCCTCCCTGGGGGCATCCTTTCACATTGAATTTATTGCTGCCTAATGAGGTTTTTATTGTTTTATCCTCTAGCATGCATTTTTTCCATTTACATGTAGCATTGTCAACTCCCATGTTTTGGATATTCCTATATATCTGGGAGAATTCGGTGTTAGTAAATGCAGGTACACAGAAAAATCAGCACCAAATGAAAACGAATTAATATTTACACAATTTTTTGTTGTTGTTTTTATTGGGTTATTCAATGGCCACAAATCTTAGAACAACTTATTCGAAATTGTCCACTGCACGAACAAGGGCTTGCTTCAACGACTCAATATTTGAGTGTCGAGTAGAGCAAGACATACCCTCTAATACGGACCAAAACTTGTAATCCAACAGGTTGACTGGACTACCAGCTGGCCAATCATCTGTTGATATGAAGTCCGAAACGTTGTTTTTGAACAGTTGAGTCGTTTTTGCTTTGTGAACTGGAGGAGAGTCTTGCTGGAAAGACCATGGCTAGTTGTTGAATATTGATTGGTTGAGAGACTTCACAATGGGTTCCAAGACGGTCGATTGATATACTTTGGCCGATGTTTTCACTCCTTTCTCGCAAAAATGGAGCTTAGTAACGCCATCGTAGCACACTCCCCGCCATATCATTACAGACGCGGGATGGTGACCTCTTTGCACCCTCGGGATGAGTTGGGATGCTTCTCTGGATAACCGAGCATACACACGATCATTCTGCTTATTGAACGATCCTTATATGGTCAAGATTTTCTCGTCAGTAAACAGAATTTGTCTGTGAGCGTTCTTCGCGTACCGGCTGAGTAACGCTTTCGATCTTCGCTTGCGTTTTTCCTTCAATGCGGCCGTGAACAGGTGTCCAGTGTGTCGCTTGTACGCGCTGAGTCCTAAATCTTCTTTGATAATGCGAGACATGGATTTCGGTCGATTCGTTTCTTCACGGCTTTGATCGCTTTCGGAGTTCTCACAGTGCGCGGTCTCGTACTCCACCAGTATTCTCAAAAAACTTCACAGCACGACACACAAAATTGCAAATGATTCCAAGCTGTCGCAACGTCCTAAAAATATCGCCTTTTTCCATGCTGCATTTAAGTAGACGAACTACAACAATACGATTTTCGATGTCGCCCCATTTCATGATTGTAAGCAATTAATGTCAAAAACTTTTTAAGTCACAATGAAGCATAAATATCAAATGTCAAATCGCAATCAATACGAAATGGATGCGTCCAGTGTTGCATTCGTAATGAGTGAGTTCAGTTGTGTACCAGTATTTATGACTTGACTAGGTATATCGAAAAAGCTCTAAAAGATTCTTCAATTCTTGTAGTAAGATCCTGTAGAGCGTATGTGATAGATTTTTCGGTATGGTAGGCATGTTGATATTTATGGAGGGGATTCATTTGAAGTGTTCCATCTCTGATATGTGTATCAATGATTTTTTTTTCCATAGATTTAAGGAGGCTGATAAGTCTATACGATTTAGGTAATTCAGACGGTCTGCGTCCTACCTTAGGTATGTATTTGACAGCAACCTCCCCCAATTTTTAAGCAAGGTAAACCTACGCATAGCTGGCGCTGGATAAATTGATTAGTACAGGTAGCAGTTGTGGGATCCCCTTTTGTAGTAAAGCTGGGAATATTCCATCTTCACCGGGGGCTTTCATGGGCCGAAATGAGTTGATTTTCTAAATTATTGTGCCTTGATGAACAATTTCCATTGATCTGTTCCAGTCCTCCCTGAGCGATCTGTTCGGTCTGAAGAAGGTTTTATTGGGCTTCTGGAATAAAAATAGATTCTGGGGTATGGATTTCGGATAAGCGCTGACACGTCTGTAGCCCGTTTTCGGCATATGTGCCATCTGGTTTTTTCATTCCACCAACAGGATTAGTGTCATCGATTGTATGACAGAAGATTCTCCACGATTCTCTCTTGGCTCTTCTAATTTCCTGATTATACATGGTGGTGAGCCCGGTTGAAGAGCTTTCTCGTCTCTGCTCTAAGTATGGCTAGTTTCTTGTTGCACCAGGAGGATTCCCTGTTTTTCCGAGCTGGCCTGATGGAAAGCAGTTGTAATTTCTGTATTGAGATTGTCATTCGTTAGCTTAATGTTATCTTTATCTCTAATGTTTGTGTTTAAAAACACCTCATGTTACTCCCAACAATTAATTTTTTTTTAGTGAACCACTTATGAGGCTTAAAATATTTAGTATATAGTATAGATCCTACTATGGGACTAATCGAGAACAACAACCTTACATTTATTCAATATTGAAAGGCTCTTGCAAGAGGCTGCAGTATCAGACTTGGAATGATGATGGCTGATCTGAGTAAATAAATATAATTGATTAATGGGTCCTAGGTTGGTCGTCTCTGTACTTATTTGGAAGCAAAAGTTAACTTAACCCTTTCAAGGTGCTCATAGGAACCTCCATTTAATGGTTTCGACATAAGCTTTGTCTAAGTCCACAACGTGAATGAAGAGGTCCTTGCTTTGCCCTTGTTCTCGGTCCTTGTTCTCTATGCGAGTATACTTTTTTTACTTTTCTTGTTCGAGTTCATGGTTCTCACTAATGAAGATGGATTAACACATCTTCATTATCTTTTACCTCAATTTCCAAACAATCCAAAAGATAGCGCGCATCAAATTCAGTTCTTTGACAAGTTTTAGGTTCGTTGGAAAATTTTCGGTACATACACGTACTTGTTTGCTTCGTGGAGTACTGTGCTCTACGAGTTCTGCTTTCCGCATCTGATTAACACATTGCTTGCACTCATAGGTGATAGACTGCTTTTCCACCTGAATTGCAAAATTTGTTCATTCCAACTCCGGTTCCTTGTGGCCATCCCCAGACCCGTTTCTCAGAGAACATTTCGACTTCCGTTGACTACGACTTTTACAAATGGTATCACCGGCATTATCCAGGTAAGTTTGGGCGTTTTTTTTCACAAGAATTGAAGTTTATGTTGCAAAACCTACTGGTTTCATCCAGAAAACGTGCACAGAAAAATCCATTGCAGGAATTCTTATTCTCTTGGCCCTGTTCAGGACGGAAGAAGGGGATGCTGTTTCAGTTCCGAGTGTTTGATCGGTTCCACTGGGTGTCTTGGTGTTCTGTTTCTCTTCTCTGTCGTCGCCGAAGAAGTGGGATAAAGGTTGAGTTAGTCCTTAATCTAAAGAGAAGTTAGTCGGCATTTCATTGGGACTCATGTAAATCGAGTAAAACTCATTTTTTCTGAATTGTCATCTCGTTAAAATGTATATCTTGTCTAATTGCCTTGACTAACTGTTCCAAGATCACCTTTTGCACTTTGTTGTGATGTTTCTTTCATTTTTGTCAATGAATCTTTGTCATACACACTTCCAACAAGACTATTCAGCTTCAAGTCATTAAATTTTCTTCATTTATTCCACATCATAGCAGCATCGTACAACAGAAATACAAATTAAAAAACAAAATAAAAAATAAAAACTCACTCAGCTTTGTTGTATCTTTTTCGTAACATGCAGTAGTGACACCACTACACAGTTAACATCTCAGAGCAATCCGTTCGTTCCCTTTCATTGAGTCTTTTTATTCGGTTGCGTTTAAGTTCTTTTTTATTGCTTTTTCTGCTTTTATTATTGCGATTATTATTGCCGGCGCTTGAATTCATCTTCCTCCATGGAGACCGAGGTGATATGGCTCTTAACTCTTGTCGTCTCCTCCATCTTGGATGGCCTTGTTGTTGTTGTTGTCGTCGTCGTCGTCGTCGTCGTCGTCGTCGTGTCGTCCTCCCCTTGGGTTTAGCTTGGTTTTTTGTTTTTCATTTTCGTATCTCATCCAACAGAATGTTATGTTTGGTTCGTTTTGTGTGTATCTTCTCTCGCGTATCATAATGGAAATAGAGACTGAAAGGCTGGCATTTAGATAAGAATGAGCAGAGCATTGAGCAGTGAGTTACGAATAGGTTCGCGAGAGTCCTATATAACTACGTAAACCACTCTCACACATTAAGTGAATCAGTCGGAATGACTTATACTGGTGAGGAGAATAGAAGAATGTCGGTTAAGTTGCATGGTGGTGGCGCTTATCCCCTGGATGCACATTATGTTCGTATCGCTTTAGGGGTTGTCAAGTGTCACTATAGGGCGCAGGCGGAGCGTCATTAACATTTACTTGCTACAACTGCACCTTTGAAATACGAATAGATGAGGTTACTCATAAGAACATTCCATATACTGTAAGGTACGAATTTGTATAGGTAGGTACTCGTATCGAGATGACGAGTTATCGTCTAGAATATTAAATAAGTACCTATATCTAGATAGATTCATTTTCTACTGTTATCAACATTACTTTGTTGTGTTGGTGATGATTTGTCATTGGCTATTGCATTCACTTTAAGTGACGGTACCTACTGCATGAATATTCATTGTGTTGGATTACTGTTGGACAAGGGTGTGGTTTATACAACTGCATTGGACATTTGTGTTAACATTCGCTAAACCAGAACAGAAAATTCTATTAACATTCAGTTTCTTACGTACCACAGAAGTGCGTGACGTCGTATTGGAGGACAATCAACTTCTCCTCTAACCGAAATATGCGATCTTCAAATTTTGTATGCTATAAATTGATTGATTGATGGCTTATGTGGGCGGTAGCACCATCCCGTTGAAACCAGAGATCGTCCAAACCCAATTCATTCAATTTTGGAGAAAAATAGCCGGTCAACACGTTGCCTTCCAAAAATGGGCTTCATCGGAAGGGATCAAATTCGATAACAAATAATTGTCTTGGCAATCCAACATCCAGTTAACAAATCGGCGACGTCGTCGAGCGCTATTTGGAGCTGTTTAACAAAATAAAAAGATGTTTTTTCATGCTGTACTAGGTGGGGTGAAAAGTAACCTCCTTGACCGCCAGAATGCGCTGCTACTGCAAAAAATGTTGTTATGGTGCCTTGAAGTCCGTTCATATTTGCCAAATTTCAGTGCGATACTGTCTTTAGTTTTGTTTTGACAGCTGATTGTTGAAGGTGCGCAAGCTAGCAGATACCACAAAGATTAGTATTGAGTGCACACGCCATATTTTGGGCAATATTCTCCATATGAAAAAGATATCTTGCCGCTGCGTACCGCGCATGCTCACTCCTGACCAAAAACACGAACGCTATAGCACTTCGAAAGAGTATTTGGACTTGCTGATGCGAAATCGGGAGGACTTCTGGCGTCGATTGGTAACTGTTGATGAAACCTGGATCCACTATTACACACCAGAGAACAGAATGAGTGCCCGGCAATGGACTGAAACCGGCACGAGTGCTCCAAAGCGGCCGAGGGAGGCTCAATTGGTCGGAAAGGTTATGGCATCGGTTTTCTGGGATTGTCATGGCATACTCTTCGTGTGCTACCTCGAAAACGAAAAAATGCGCCGGCGCATAAGAGCAACGCAACCACTGCTAAAATCAATGACTAATGCCTCCAATTGCTGTCGCATCCACCCTATTCGCCCGATTTGGCTCCCTCGGACTTTTATCTCTTCCCAAACCTCAAAAGATGGCTCATCAATAAAAAATTCAACTCACGCGAGGAAATCATCGACGCCACGGAGGAGTATTTTGTAGACCTTCCGGAAAATTACTTTTCGGACGGGATCAAGAAGTTAGAAAATCGCTGGAATAAGTGTATCAAGCTAAAAGGGGACTATATTGAATAAAATAAAAAAAACATTTTTAAAAAAAAATTTCTCATTCCCAAGGAGGCTACTTCACCCCACCTAGTATGTGGCAATGGATGAAACATAGATGCTGTTATCTGGTCACAAACTTTAAAAAAAATGTCTTCAAATGAAAAGGTGATCGCCGAAACTAAAGTTTGAATGGACAACTTTCTGTAAAGAATGAGCCATCTATTGGTATATTTTTGAATCACTTGCTATTTTGACACTGACAACTCTAATGCCCTAAATTCAGTATTATATTTTCGCGCTACGAAAGAATCGATGTACGCTTAAACAACAACGTTAAGAAATATTCCAAAGTTACTTCCAAGGTGGAGGCTGTGTTGCCAAAACAAAGCGTATTTTGAAAAGAAATTTCGGTCAAAATGATTCACCAACTATAGCTGGTGTACGCGAATTCGTAAAAAAAGATAGTGAAACTGGTTCGGTGATTGATAATCGAACATATTGCCATGTTGGTGCTGTGCGCTCAACTGTGAATATTGAGTATATTGCAGCTATCGCACTAGCCTGTAGAGAATTTTGTATATAAATCTAGGATTATTCGCTAACAAGGTCCAGGAATCGAAGCAAAATAACCACCCGCATCTTTATCCCTTGCCTGTTTGGGCTTTCGAGCAGCTCGAAATTGACAAAAACTTTGCTAAAAAAAATCAAAATTTTAGATGACGCCTCATTAGGCTACGGAAACAAACAAATTTGCCGTTTTTTGGAGTTGGAAACCAATGCATTCTGAATGTGTAACTCTTCCAACACGGCAATGGAAGAAACGTCAGAGGCAATGGGGAGCATTAATGAGGCAGGCTAACCGGTTTTTTATAGCCAGAAATTGTAAGTTTCAACTTGGACGTGCCATGGTTCAAGCATGCTGGGGCCGCGTGCCACACAAGCCGTCCAATATTCGATTTATTGCACACCTAATTCAATAAGTAGTCGTTTTGGTGATGTTGCTTGGCCGCCACGGAGCTGCGTTCGACTGCTTTTTTGTGAGGCGCCATTTAAGATCGATGCTATGCCAAAAATACAAAGACGATTCAGGCACTTATGAACGATATTGGTTAAGTTATTCGCGAAATAGGGGCCGAAACCATCAAAAATGTATTAAAAAATTGGACTGGCAGGATGGCCTACTACCAAGACAGCCAAGCCAGTCAATGCAGTGATTAGAATTGGAACTCTTTTTAATAAAGCAACAATCCTTGAAGTATGGTATATTGCACAGTGTTTTTTTTATAGCCTTTTTGAAAAGATACCAAAAGCTGTCTCACTTTTCTCAACATTTCAAGAATGTCATAGAAATGTTACAGCGACGCTGGAATGATTGTATCACTCAAGAAGGCGACTATATTGATGAATAAAGTCGAATTTTGCCAAGAAATGTTGTTTTTTGTTACAGCGGTCCTACCAAGATTATACGTTAAAACCAACTACCGCATCGAAGTTTTTATAGCATATTGAATGAGTACCATCTGTAGTACATATACATCATACATTGCATTTCTACCGCACTTCTTTAATTTATTTGTATTTAAGTCAGGAGGTCTTAGTTTGAAATCTTACATTACGGGCAGCCAAAGTCAGAGGGACGTTTGTCAGAAGCTTAAACATCGGTGGCAGTGAGATTCCTATACAGATTTGTCTTCCAGTGAATTTACTGAAGCGTTCTTAAGCAGTACTATGCGAATCACCTAAACGCGAAAGAGTCCACTTCATGGACATTATTCTTGTCAATTTAAACGTGGCACAGCACAATAATATTGACTCCTAATGTGCTGCCTCTTCTTAGGACAAATGATATTTTTCTTATTATAAAGTGAACAAATATCTGTGTCTGAGTACTGAAAGGACTCAGAGGACTACAATATACTCGTATATGTATAAGAATTTCTATTTCTTAATTTATTGATCCCTACTTTGCTGATTTCTTTCTTTTTTGTTTCAGGTAAGTGTAAAGCCTTTTTGTAAGATTCTTATGGGGGTGAGTATGTTTGAATGAATTTTTTGCATATATCGATCTATGATGAGATTTCCCAATTTATTCAACATATATCTTTAAATTACAGAATCGTTTGTTGTATCAAATGTCGTCAAAGTTGAACAATGTCGCTTAAATTTCTTTTTGAATAAATTATTTTGAGTTTTGTTTAAATGTCAGACGAAACTGTTGCCCGAATTTAGCGTCAACCGATTCTTTCTTGGTCCGTTGATACCTCGTAAATTCCATCTGCCTGTATTTCGTATACAAATTGGCCAAGTTTGGTAGATATGTAGGTGATATAAACCATAGGAGACTATTTGTCATGGCAGTTTTATATCAATACTTGGTGCAAGACATACATATTTCTTATCTCGTGTCCCAAGGTTACCAATCTTTATTCTAGTTAAAAGCATTTTTTTTCAATTCTGTGTCGACTTCGCTTCTTCAACAAGAAGATCGATTTCCATCTGGCTTGTCACTTGAATCTTGTCTGGAGGGAATTTTCCCATTGTGGCAAGAATCACCGATTTAAGCGGAGCAACATATTTTCTAAATCTAATTTTCCCGTAATGGGGGCTTTCCCCCTAATTATATACTCGTACCTACCCACTACTACTCCCAGAATTGATAACTTCAATGTTGCACCACATGCTTTATTTCGTATCCAGAATCCAGCACTTCGGGATACTGGGCGCAATGCACCATTTACCACCAACACCATCACTATATGTTCTGGTAATAATACTGTTGCTTCTGCTGGTAGAGCTACTTCGGCTGCTGGATGTTATCGGAGTATTTGTGCAGAAAACGTTCTCTTTCCTCGCGAGATGCTAATGGTGGCAAATGCATGCATGCATCCACCAAAAACGAGATAAAGTGATTTTTCACCAGTGCCCCGCTTCCATTCGGTACAATTTCGTTTGTTTCGGTGTTCACCTTGAGTGGAAGTGGGAACGGATACATTCATATCTCTGTGGCTTCTTCGTAAATTTTTTTATTATTTTTTTTTTTGCCAGCTCTGCTCCTCCATCATCATCCTGGACCAGAGAAAGAGAGATTACACATGGCAGGCACTTACCCTGCGTGCTCCACCGTCACCGTCACCGTCACAGTAGTTCTTATCAGAGAGTTGCTCCCCATCCTTGTTACATATTGAAATCTCGTCCAGGACAGATGTATAGTATATGAACATGTGTGTTTGTAGATGTGTCTGTTGTGTAGGGAACTGACTCCACACTTCATCAGTGAGGCACACAAGAAACAGCCACAAGTCAAGATATTTGGTTTTCGTTATGATAGGCGGAATGGAGCGCTTATCTCTGTGCTGCACTCAACTAATCTTCCAAAATTATCTCTTCGTCTGGCAAGTGCTGGCTGGTGCCGGTGCTGTTGCTGTTGCTGTGGCTTTGGCTGGTGCAGGTTCCTAGCTCTGCTGGTGTAGTAGTGATTACCGATATGTAAGAGTGCGGGTACGATAGTGCTACTATAACTGCTGTTGCTGCTCTCTGATGATCTACACACACTACATAAGTTGAATCAAAAAAAAAAAAAAAAAACAAGATACAACGACAAGGACAGTCACATCCTTTCGGAACGAGCTGTCCTTGATGATGCCTAAACATGCAAGTACTCATACATAGTTGTCGCCAGGTAGCACAATTACGAATATTATGGTCTGTTTACGTCGTACAAAGCAATAGGAGACATTCTATCATACCTATGGTGTGTTTGAATAGAATAATATCGAACTTACATACCTACTCAAGTTGGGTTCATGTAAACTTGTATCTTTGATGACAATCTCGCCCTTGAGATCATTTCTACATTTCTACAGTGAGTCACTGATTCGGAATGTCGATAAGAGGGTGATAGAGATCAGTGAGATCAATGGGTTTATCCGTTTTTCTTAAAAGGTATGGCACCGAATGTCTGCCGTCTATTTAATATGATAATCTTCTTCAGATTAGAACAGATATTGAAGGGCTAATGGAAGTTGTAGTAGACGTCATACAAATAAATTGACTAATTAGTTCCGAGGGATGCCGAACTGATCTACAGAGTATCGCTTGCAAGTCATATCTACCTACGAAGTGAATTAAAAAAAAAATGCGTTTCGGAGTTTAGTAAACAATTGAAGAAGTAAAAATGTGCATCTTGGGGCTTTCCCGTGAGATATTCGAAAGAAAATTGGATGTAGGTAGGTACATGCTGATTTCAGCTCTAATTTAGTTTTTGGGTGCATTTTCACCACCTTTTGTTCAAATAGACCCACAAATTTTGTTTCGCGTTAAAGGCAAAGCTCTGGGCTAGCATGTCCAATACTTTGCTGCATTTGTAAAGAAGCCACATTCTAACTTAAATCGCGGCTTGTTATCTCCATAAACTCCATCGAAAATTCGAAAACCCATTTCTTATTGTTGGATAATATCGTATACCACATCTTGCACGTACGGACAAGCGTCGCGGTACGGTAGCGGAGAGTGTACGTTATGATCGTGATGACTCGATTCCGCGCCGTTCTCAATAACTTAGCTTGTCTCATGCAACAACTTGGCGTATTTAACCTGAGGATTTGGTCTAAAATTATATAAAATTCAATTCGTGCAAGAACTGAAAATCGGTCAATCTTCCGAATTAAGCTATCAAAAAGTTTTTGGCCAGAATTTTGTTCAGCGATGAGGTCGATTTCTGGCTTAATGGCTACCTCAATAAGCAAAATAGCCATATTTTAGTCAAAACAACGATTCCAGCTAAAACAACCTTTAATGTGGGAATTATGGCCTGGTAGAATTCTCGTCCATATTTCTTCAAAACTGAGGTCGGCCGGTATAAGGCGAATAGCGCCAGTTACCGCTGCCTTAATTTGAAGTCCGTGGTCTCAACGATTTCTGGTTCCAATTGCCACAGCACTACTTGGACACACAGCCCGTGAAACAATGGCTTTATTGCGATTACCATTCAGTAAGCAGTCAATTGCACGCTTTTGACTGTTGAATTGGCCGCCTAGATAATGGAACATCATGCTTCGAGGCATTTTCCTATGGGGCTACGTACTAGGTGGGGTTAAAAGTAACCCCCTTGGGAATGAAAAAAAAATTTTTTTAAATGTTTTTTTTATTTTATTCAATAATGTCTCCTTTTAGCTTGATAGATTTATTCCAGCGATTTTCCAACTTCTTGATCCCGTCCGAAAAGTAATTTTCCGGAAGGTCTGGAAAATACTCCTCCGTGGCGTCGATGATTTCCTCGCGTGAGCTGAATTTTTTATTGATGAGCCATCTTTTGAATAGTCCGAGGGAGGCGAATCGGGCGGATGCGATGGATGCGACAGCAATTGGAGCCGTAAGCCATTGATTTTAGCGGTGGTTGCGATGCTCTTATGCGCCGGCGCATTTTCTTGCAAAAATTAAATTTTTTTACGCTTCATGTGAGGCCGTTTTGCAGCGATTTCGGCCTTCAATCGCTTCAATAATGCACAGTAATACTCGCTGTTGATGGTTTTTCCATTTTCGAGGTAGTACACGAAGAGTATGCCATGACAATCCCAGAAAACCGACGCCATAACCTTTCCGACCCATTGAGCCTCCCTTGGCCGCTTCGGAGCACTCGTACCGGCTTCAGTCCATTGCTGGGTACTCATTCTATTCTCTGGTGTGTAATAGAGGATCCAGGTTTCATCAACAGTTACCAATCGACGCCAAAAGTCCGCCCGATTCCGCATCAGCAAGTCCAAACACTCTTTCGAAGTGCTCTCGCGTTCGTGTTTTTGGTCAGGAGTGAGCATGCGCGGTACCCAGCGGCAAGATAACTTTTTCATATGCAGAATATTGCCCAAAATATGGCGTGTGCACTCAGTACTAATCTTTGTGGTATCTTCTAGCTTCCGCATCTTCACTTTCCGGTAAGCCAACACCATTTCATGTATTTTTTTTTACATTATCCTCTGTAACCGCATCGGAGGGCCTGCCGTTCTGGACTTGATCGGTAGTGGAGTTGCGGCCACCACGAAACTCTCGAAACCAATATTTGACGGTGTAATCTTACGGAGCATTAGCCCCATAATATTTATCCAACTTTTCCTTTGTTTCCTTCGCCGTTTTGCCTCTCAAAAAATAATGTTCTATGAGAGAACGAAAATCGTTTTTGTCCATACCTTTTTGCAGTAGTAGCGCATTCTGGCCAAAGAGGTTACTTTTCACCCCACCTTGTAAGTCTAAGGTATGCATGCATAAGCTGGGTAAGATTGAGGAATTGGAGGCTAGCCTTATTCGGGACATTGTCCAAACACCACACGTAATGCTCGAACGCGTCATTGAAAATTTTAACTTCCGAATATACCATGTAAGCCGCACTTACTGCCAAAATTTAAAATAAATAATCTTAAAAAAATATATGTAAGGAAAGGTTCTTTTGGGTGGTAATTAAGATAAGCTGATAAAGTTTAATTCTTAAATTGTTTTTTATTTTTGAAAAAAGTACCTCTAAAGTAATCACCCTGGTATATATGAGTATACCACGAACAAATTATATTGGGTTGGCCTATAAGTCCCCTTTGTTTTTTTTGTTCGTCAAAATTAAAGACAAAACATTCATTGTTACGAAAGACATTAAACAGTTACATATGCCCCATTATTTTCTACCACATTCTGACACCTTTTTGACAATTTCATACTGCTCTTTCCGTTGTACAAATAATTGCTTCAAGTAGATTTTCGAAGCTTACAGGTAGGCAGACATTTTTGCATTAAGGGAGTCCTGCAAGAGTTGGAATTAATGGAAATCGGAAGATGCAAGATCAGGTGAATATGTAAACCATTCCGTATAAACTTCGCCGAGTCTGCAAGAAGGTATTGTCGCGATGCAACACAACGCTCTACGTTAAATCAGTTCCGGAGGCTTTTCCGCTGATTGCATCCTTCAGTCTATTTGATTAAAAGTAGTTGTTATCGGTTTTCGGAATCAATGGTTAGGCAATTCCCTACCAATCCAACCAAACACAGAGCTTAACCTTCTTTGAATGAAAACCAGCTTTTGGAATGGCTGGGGGTGACACATCTCTGGCGTTCCACGGACTGTCCGGTCCATGTTGTTGCAATTATCCGTTATAAAAACAAAAAAACACTGTGGCGCTGACAGCCCGGTATGGGCCATGGCCTAGCTTCTTGACACTCATTTGTGTTGCTCATGTTTTCATTTTTGGCACATCTGAGCGGGGCCTACGGTTTATCGCCGAGTCCGAACGGCACTCCTTAGAAGCTTTTTCGTAAGCAATTTTTTACTTTCGGGAGTTTGCCATTGCCCGCCGAAAGGGTGATGGCGATTTGAAAAATTGTTGGTTACCCAGCCAGGAATTGAACCCAGACTCTCCTGCGTGATAGTCCAATGAGCTAACTATCGCGCCATCGCCATCATCAAATTATCCGTTATCATCTGTTTTAAAAAAGGTTCACCTTAATTGCTTTTCTGCAGAGAATCGCTGGTGGGTCCACGACCTTATACATTTTTTCACTTAAATTGAACGACAACCATACATTGGCGTTTCAATTTACATATTGCAGTTTGCGCAAGTTATTTTCCACGTTTAATTTCGAAAACGCCGGAACAACTCACGTAAGGTGCAGTCGAGGACAGAACAATCTCCTTATATAGCGCAAAATTTCCTATGTGTTTGTGCAGGAATGAAGTGCCTCAGGGCTGCAAATTAATGCCCATTATTCTTCTTTGTTATTCGGGCATTCTGCTTTGAATCCTTAGATTAAGTTGTATTAGCTTACCATGTAAGCTCCTTCTACAGCAAAGGAAGTATGGAATAGATTTAACGATGTATGATCTTATAAAGTAAGAGAATCAGAAAGCTATTTCTACATCCGATTTTATCCGAGCTCAGAACGTCTTAACGTGTCCGCGGTATATGTAACAACTACTCCTGTTCTGAATACTAAATTGTACTAAATGAGAAGAAATGCCAATTACAAACCGTCTCTTTAGATCAACGCTTAGATTGTCAGAGTCCCTTAAGCTGCTAATGGACTCGCGACTTAGCGAGTTTGCAGTTGGGATTTATTTTGGAGACGCCAAAAACTTCTCATTCCAATAGCTCCAAGCACATGAAGCACAGACAGCAATAGACTATCAACTAACCTCAGATCCAACCAACAAAGAAGTTCCTTTCACTTCTTAAGAATATTTTGACACGTAATTTTGAAGGGTGGAAACCAACGCAAACTCTTTGTCAGAACTATTCCCGACTTGCACCAAATTTCGCCAAGAAAATACAATTGTCGGACTGCTGCAGTTTTGTACTAGGCAGAAAGTGGTAGAGACAGGTGTTAACATTGCAAAGTTTATCTAGCATACCTAGTCCAGGCTGTACCAAGATGATAATATAATAGGAAAGCCTATGATACGAAGATAACATTGACCATATCGGACGAATGGACGAGATTATTACGTAAGTGGATCATTGGACTCCTGTCCGCTGGTTCGAAATTTAAAAGAGTGCCGTGCTCATGCTTGATGATTTGGTACGAAAAATTGAGATCAAAAGCTCTACAAGACGAATAAATTAAATCTCAACATAATATGTTAATACTCCTCAGTACTACTGTTAAGCGACCAGACGGAAGTGTACTTCGCAAACAGTCTTTTTAGATCAATACTTTGCCGTGTATGAAAATACATAACTGCCTTCCAAACAACGACACAATATCCACGGAACCAACTATGTTGGTTTACATCGGGAATAGGATTTAACAAATCAATGAGCTCCATCCTCCATCATCTTATGTCTGTTGCTGTTTCTCCCGAATAGAAAATGTTCAGAGCTTACCGAAGTATTCAGAAGGAGCAGCTCTATTCGTTGTACTTCGTTATCCCCTGTCCAATAATCTCCTAAGGATATCGAACTATTGTAATTAGGCACTCTATCACCCAAGTATCGTCTAGTTAATGAGATCCCCTAATGATGCTACTACTTGCCACAACTAACGAGGAATAACATTCTGACCTTTGAGACTAAATAACAAAGCACCTAGTAAATGCCATCGATTTATATTACATTGTCAAAGTGACAACTCGCCACTGGCTTGTGTACAATAAAACTTTTGCCTGTCGAGAAAGTAATTACCCACCCATGCGCGCCATAAGATCTACTCAACTTCACACTCTATTGAGTCCGGCTGTAGAGCTTATAATTAAAATGTAACTCCTAACTGCTGCGCGGAACAATCGTGAGCTCAACTGACATGCTTTGAAGGAAAGCCCTCTCGCCTTTCGCCACACCATACGAGCTACTCGTACCACAACGACTTGGAAGTTACTCGTACGACTTCGTGCCAATCATTTTCCGTAGCTGGAAGTTTGTTCCATCGATGACTACAACGACCACCGACAGATGTGCGATTGAGAAACCCACACCAAATCTCTGTTGACTACATTTCTACATCACCACCACTGCACACAGTTCAGTTCAGGTGATTTGCTACAACAAATTGTTGCTCCAACATCATCAACAGAGCAGGATGAGGGCTACAAAAAAAAAACAAAAAACAGTTCACACCATGACCCCGGTGAACTGACACGTTCGCAGTAATAACAGAAATATTTAAGGCTACGAAAATTAACACCTTGGTAGAGGTAGAGCGCAACACTACTCGTTCACACTGTTTTTGGGATACATGGACTGGACTTGGACATGAACACATAGACAGTTACGTACAAATGTATCTTCGGTACAACAATGCATTCTGAGAAGATCTCAGATGATTATGGGGTGCTGGGCTGAGGTCCTAAAGACCAAACGTGCAGTCTTTCAGTCTTTCAGTCTCTCAGCATCTTGGGTATCTGTAGAGAGTCGACGAAAGGGTTATGGAAGTTTGCTCAACATAACCAAACAGTTTGCTTGACGTTGGTTGTCGCGGTGAGATATCGACCATGGAACCATTGGCATGCATAGCTATCTACCAACCTACCTACCGGTTCTCTGCACTCCACTGATGTACTGCTGATGTGCCCTGGAAGAGGTGGAGGCTGCAGCAGACAATTGTCGAACAAATAGTTCGCGGATTAGCAACACAAACTCTCCTCTATCGGCATTGCGGCGGCTATGGATTGTGGATACCGACGATGTTGATGATGATGATGATGATGATGATGATACTGATGGTGTTGGTGATGATGATGAGGGTGCTGGAGCTGGGCTTTCTGTTGGAACTGGAACTGGTGTTGGTATTGCCGCTGGTGCTGCTGTTGCCCGTCCTGTTGCTATTACTCTGCGCCACGAAATAATGGGAATTAGACACGATTCGTGATTTATGAGGTGCGAATTGCACCGAA
This sequence comes from Volucella inflata, assembly GCA_928272305.1. Classification (NCBI taxonomy): domain Eukaryota; kingdom Metazoa; phylum Arthropoda; class Insecta; order Diptera; family Syrphidae; genus Volucella; species Volucella inflata. The sequence goes on along the minus strand of OV743720.1, from coordinate 55,654,001 downwards.
AACAATTTCGCTATTATTGATGGTGATAAGTGTGTCCGGGTTTTGGCTTTTTCCCTTTTTTTTTTTTGGGTTTTAGGGGTTCGCTCGGATTGTTAACGAATGAGCTAACGTTGATCTGTGATTCAGGATTTTCTGTGTCTCCGCAACCAAATCCAAGGGATAGGTGCTCTCCTGAAGATTGGTTTTGTTTTCTATTGTCTTAAGCGCGAAAGAATTTCAAAGTACCTACCTTGTTGTATCTGGATTTGTGAATCTTAGCGAAGGTGTAAATTAATCACGAACTACTTAAATGTTTTGCAATAGTCGTATTTGCACGGTGGGATTGCATTGGAGGAAGGAATGTCTCTCAAGAAATTTCATTTGGGCGTTCGGATTTGTTCAGGGTGTTTTGAGAGGAGTGGAGACTCATTTGGCAGCCGTTTTAAATTTGTGAAAGTGAACACACTTTCTTAGATAGGTAACTCCTTTCAGATAAAGTACTTATTTCGGGTACCTATTGTCTAACGAGAGCGCTATAAGAATTAGAACAGGCATTGATCGGCCCTTTGGTTTTGGGCTCAGTCGTGGAGAAATAAAGCTAGTCTGCATTCGGTACTTCTAGAGTCTTATGTGATGCCAACGTTATTTATCTCCAGAATCTAAGCCAGGTTACCATTATAGTCTTCATGAGTTTTATGCCCGGGAAATTCTTCTTGCAATTAAGAAAAATCGCTGACGCTCACTCCATATGGTACGACATCGATTTCACGTTGTTTTCACAATGGAACTAATCTTGCGCACTTTTATTTGACCCCGAACAATATCACCAAAACCCCGGGAATACGAAGTCGACTTTACCTGTACTCAGGGCTGGCTTCGTCAAGAATCCGCGCCAGGAAAGGAGTCCTCGCCGACACCACCAGAACCAATTTAGGATTGGGCGCTATAGTCTTTGTTAGAACGACTCCACTGACTTACGCAATCTTGATAACAATGATACGTCTAAGGAGCTATTTAAAGTGCGCTAAAGGCTTTATCCAACGCTTTTACCATCTTATGCTAGTCCAAGAATGAATTGCCTCTTTGGATGCGGATGTAGTTATGTAGTTGTAGACAATTGAGTAAGTTATGTTCCGTCTCCGAGAAAGCGAGGCTCAGAGGAGAACCCCCTGTTGAGAACCCTTCCACTGATATTTGGGTCTCTTATGATTAAAACAGTTAGAATGTCTCTTCAGATTCAGACAACAAACTCGGGGGACTCCAGATTTGCTAAGAACCTAGTTGTGCTAGGCTTAGGTGTAACTACCGGCCTTTGCTGTCGAAGAGTAATAACGGCTGCATAGAATTAGACCTGATGCTCTAGGTGCGTCATTATAGATACTTTTTCATCATAATGCTGATCAATTTCATTGAAAGGAACATAGAATGATCATAGTGCACTTGTTCTTTGTCCGATTGCATTTCATTTTTTAGAAAAAGTCTGCCCCATGTAACAAGCTTAGCTATTGTGCTTACCCACTGTTTGGCATTTCCTCGACGTTCCAGCATTATCTTAAGAATGCACGGTTCACAGTGCTGGACAATGTACGAAGCGTTTAAAAACAAAATGACGGTAGCGGAAATGAAAATGTTAAGGATGTCTAGTGGAGTCACTAAACGTGATTGCATTAGATCTACGCGTATAAGAGGAAGTCTACATATAAAGAATTCGGTAACCGAACAGCTTGAGGCGAATAGAATAAGCTTGTTATGCCACGTTCAAAGAAGATCCGGTTAAAAAGGCACTATCAACTACGGTCACTCAAACTGTAAGAAAACGAGGTCCTGGATTTCTCAGATGGCAAATGCGCAACAACGCCTGGGGCTAACCACTGAAGCGATTCAGGACCGAGCAGTACGTAGACGAGTCATTCTGCGGTCTGAGACATTAGCCAACCCCATAAGCGGAGCACCAGCGATGCAGTAAAAATGGGAAACTCGTTACGCATAAGTTCGTATAACGAGGAAAGGATTAATAAAAGGATAAGAAGAAGAAGCGCCTTGAAACCAGCCGTAGTAGCTATCGCAAGTTCAGTGTCATTATTGTGACTAGAAAATATTACAAGAATTTATTTCCTTGTTCTCCATAGTTGCTCAACTGACTAAGGTCGATTCTGAATAGCTTCACGGATAGTACGATGTCTCACCAAAAGGAGCCCAGATGAGGTAACACGTTTAAAAAGGACGATTTTTGGAAATTCTCGTTCCCTGTGAGGTCTGTCCAATTATTAGCTTTAGCAAACCACTCTGACATTATAAGGGGAAAACAGTTTGGTTTTGGTCCAATGAATCTTGATTCAGTATGCATTGACGCAGAAGGAGGGTGCATAACAGTTTTTAATAAATGTGGTTGCATTTTGTGGATACAGCGCTCAATTTTCTTCGTCAAAGCGTTGATGATCATGAGCTTGTTAGCATACAATTTGAAATTTAGAAAACCAAGGAAAGAAGTTGAATGGCGTTAAATCGCGTGATCGGCCTATTTTTTTAAAATGATTACACGACCGGGAAATGACTTATGCCGCAATGGAATTGTATCTTGGGCTGTATGGCATGAAAATTTGGACAATCAACAGTATAAATGATTTAGTATAAAAAATCCACTTGTTCTTGTTCGTGAGACAATTGCACTTTGTATGCAAGAAGATGCTAATTTTTGGTGAGAATTTGCTGTACTATAGTGATTTTCTTGAAATGTTAAATTTTTGATCACAGTGTCGAATTGATGTTCCTCGACTTGTTGAAGGATGGTCAGATTGTCTAAGATTATATTCGAGTCTCCGCTCAATTAAGGGTTCGCCCATTCATGATGTAGTCTAAGAGTGAACGGAGGAAGAGCAAATACTGGTCTTTTTATAATCATCTACAGAATGTTGCTATGATTTGGCAAGCGAAAAGCTACCGGTTCTAGGTCCTGTTGAGTGACAGGGCCCCCTAGTAGTCTATATCAGGACTTAAAACATGGTACCGTAGGATTCAGGGCCCTCCGGACCTCGGTCTGATCTTAATTGTTAGAGTAAGGCGTCACAGTGGCTATGGTTTAAACCTAGTTAAATCGCAGATAGGGTTTTCCAGTTGGTTTCAGCCCGATGAAGAGTTGCAATATGTACTGGGTGCAGTGACCCTAACAGTGGTTTTTGGTCGGCCTCGACTCATACCAATGGTGGAGCTTCTTCCCTCCATTCAGTTCTGTTTTGATATTATCACTTATTCGGGTAAGCGATAGCCAGGCATATCCTGTCCCCCAGTAACATATGGGCATTCAGCTAAATTAAGCCTTACACAGACAGGTGTTCACTTCAAACACATAATACGTTCTGTGGCTGCTTAACCTTAGGGCTCCATTTTCATTAACCCTGAATTGTCAACCGTCACACTTTTGGGTTTTGTTGACAACACTTTACCGCACAAATGTGGCAACATTCAAGTCTTGAGTGAAATTTAGATGCTAAATTTTGATATACGAGTAACAGATCTATGGAACCGTACAAGAGGGGAAAAATAGCAAGTTATGTATAAAAGATGAAGAAGCCTTTAAAAACTGGAGTGACTTATCGAGACAGTAGGAAAAATCTGGTTGTTTACCACATAGGTGCAGCCTGGATTATTTTTTGTACAATTTGTTCCTTGTTTCTTGTTCTTATTGGAAACTTTACGGTCACGTTTTGCTCTCCAATTCTTAGCAATCTATAAAGATTAAGATATCTTTCGATGTTCAATCAATTGTAAAACATTCTGATCTTTACCCAACATTAAAGAGATGTTTATTAAGACTAATCTGTTGTTTCTGCTGAAGTCCTGCAAGATCATCGTAATGTTTAAGGCTCTTCTGTTCAGAATAAGATATATTTAGGATATGTCTGTTCAATGTTGATTTTATAAATAACTCAAGACAAACTTTCTACCTTATTAAATTGAAAAAGCTAAATTTATGTAGATAAAGAAAAGGCCGAATGGTTCAAAAAGGTAACGAATATCACACCATTTGTCGGTACTCCCACCTTAAGCATCTGCTTATCTCGTTTTCCATTTCTAGGGCGATCAAAAACATGACCCTGGAGGTTGAAATAGAAAGTAAGATTGACAATGGAGCTAACCACAGTGTCAACTAATCGTTGAAACACATCTTTTTCTTATACTTTGCGACCCTGGTTGATCTGTTAGGGTGAAAACATACCGGAGCGGACAACGACGTCTTGTCTTTGTCTTTTTGCCTGACAATTTTTATTTCCACACACAGCAACCGGAATATGTCTTTTTGTCGCTTCTGCTTTGGTGTGTGTTGACTTATAAGAATCAATGGATTTTTGTCCAATTCGACAACAAAAGAGGTCCTGTCCGCTCCGGCGTGTTTTCAGCCTTAGTAAAAATATAAATCTTCATTGGTGAAGGATCATTGTTTAAATATTTGAAGTTTCTTAGTCAATATACTTGTTTTACCGTAGCTTCCCCTATATTGATATTCTCTACTATGCATCGAGTATCAATGTAGCTCACGTTTGCATTTCTTGTGTAACAGCTGGCCAGAGTGGGTAAAATTGCGCCTTTGGGTGTTCTGTGTTGAAGACGAAAAGAAGATTCCGGATGCCAGATCGGAAACTGATCACTCATACAAGGAGTGAAAGTTTAGTCTATCTTCGATATATGGAGCAGAAGTCTAACCCACAAACTCTTTGCGAGAATTCCAAAGACGTCGATATAGTACGCTGAGCTGGTATATGACATTCAGCGGTATTTCTTCTACTTTAAGTGGCGCTACAGTCCGGGGTGGACCTGGGCCTCAGTCAACAAGCTTCTCTAGCCAGCTCGATCCCTGGTTAGCTGCCTCCAGTTTCGCACGCTAAGTTGGCTGAGGTCCTCTTCCACTTGCGTGCACCACCTGAGTCTTGGCCTTCCTCTACTGCGCTGTCCCTCGGGAGCGGATTCGAAGACTTTTCGGACCGGAGCATTGGTGTCCATACGATCAGTCTTTGGATCTTCACTCTTCTGGCTAGGTCCATGTCGCTGTACAGTCCATACAGTTCGTCGTTGTATCTCCTCCTCCACTCACCGTCAATGCAGACGGGGCCGAAGATCGCCCGAAGATCTGCCATAGTGTGAATATTTGGTCGATGGTGGACTTTCCTGGCCCGAAGCCACACTGATATGGATCTATCAGGTTGTTGACGAACGGCTTCTGGCGTTCACACAATACGGTCATTCAGCGGAACTACCGTACAAAAACTTCACCTCTATGTTTGAAAAGTTTTACTGACAAGTCAAAATGAAAGAGAAAGACTGTCCTCTTGTTTGTCTAGGATTTTTTTTCTTCCTTTTTCTGTGCAACAATGATACTACCTGATACCAGTTGAGCTTTGAATTTTAAGTGGACGATCTTCAAGTTATTCAAGTCAAATCGTCTCTAAACAATTTGTATTGCCGCCGTTACCCCCGGAATTTGTTCTGTACTTAATCAACACCAGGTTTGTATCCTCAGTTCTTCGTTGATCAATGTAAATTGCGATCCGGAAAATCATGGAGGAAACAACCATCGAAGCGTACAACATAATTATTGCCTAAAAGGCATTGTACAACAGCATAAATACACCACAATGAGGCTTTACAAAGCCACGGTTGTTGCATTAGTATTCTGAAAGAATTAATTCATCTCTGTTTAGCATTAGATGCTTGTAGAGTTGAGAAATACTTCGTCAGAATCATTTCAAACCGGCAATAGATTTAGGCAAGTCGACGTGCTGTACAATATGTGTCCTAACGGCGATATTTTTGGTTTTGAAGTCGAGGAGATACATATTCGCAGCAAATATAATGATAGACATCGCCATACGATTTTAATAATTTTTCTAGTTTTCTTTGTATGGACTTGAATCGAGATCTCTGTTGTTAAAGGCTCCAAACTTATGCTTTAAGTCAGGGTCTTCTAAGAAGTTGACATTTTATTCTAACTCAGCGATGTAGCCATTCCATGGGTGTACACAGACCTTAACAAAGAATCCGAAAGAGCGACTTTATAACCGGAATAGTCTTTAAAATGCTGCGTAGAAAGGAATAAACCAAGTTTCTTTATATAATTAATGCCGCATTGATGTTAGATTCCAAGTCAGTGAAAAGGTGCTGAGGTCATAATAGTCTTAAAACCAGGAGAACTACAGAATGATCAGAAGTCTTGCAGACCGAATTCAATTCTCTTTATCTGCCATATGACGAATAAAATCGTATCCCTAATCACCAGTTTGAGGTCAGCAGCAAGCTTTCCACTATTGATCAAGTGCATAGAATCGTCGACGTATGCCATAAAGGCTTAAAGATAAAATGACGGCAGGTTTTGTCACTGAGCTTTTATGCATAATATACTGACAAAGTATCTCGCGAATAGAATTTTCCGTGTCAGACTTGGAAACGAAGCTCGCAATTTAAATAGATCTTCGCCGGCATGCCCCAGGGTAGTGTTCTCGGCCCACTTCTGTATCTGATATTTACTCAAGATATACTCCAAGAAGAGGGGACCGTCCTAGCTATATTTTTTTGATGATACTGCTATATTAGCAGTCTGTTAGCAGACCTAGCGCGATAAAATGAAATCGTGCTGAAAAGCGGAACATGCAGGAACTTTCATGAAGACTACCAAACGAGTCAACCTTTTGATAAAAACAAAATGCTTGAGAAGTCGAAACTTAGTTGTGGTAATACAATATACATAAACCTTTATGTCGTAGAGAGGTGGCTTTAGTGAGTAAGAATCTCACACTACTATGAGCACGCGCTTGTGATCCTCATAGTTTTTAATGCAAAGGTTTCAATGCCTTCCTCGGTGGAGGAATACGAGTATATACCTTGAGCATACCATCCTTTGCTGAGCAATTAATTTCCTTTCATCTCCGATTTCTATCGATCATCAGTCGTAAGATTAAGCGTCGTCGAAAAGGACCGCGCGACCCCAGTCGCTGAAACTACTCGTATATTGTAAAGCTCCCTACATATAATTTTTTCTATTGAATCCCAGATATCATAAGTATTGTAGATGCCTTGTACAGGGAGAAAAATCTTTTAGAATCCCAGCTTGTCTGCCTGACATGGGATCAATGAACGGAAGGCATTACCAGTCCAGGTTCTACAGGGGTCAGTTGCTTGATAAACATCCGTAATTTAAGCAACCCTATCAACAGAAGCTGCTTCGTTGAGCTTGCCAGCTATAGAACCGCTTCGAAGCGTTCAAAAATCGTAAGTCGTAAATATAGTTATAGAGAACATTTTGAATGCATCACTTCCTAATTAACTGCGATTGCTGTGTACGTTTTCATCTCTTAGTAGCGTGAACGTAAAGTATTCAATTATTTTTAGCTTCATGGACAAACAATTTGCACAAGCGCGGCAAAGATTTACTCTGGCCATTTCGCTGTCAAATAAACGATGGATCTTGCATTGCTGATAAATCAATCTTTCAGCACTGAACGCTTACCTGATTTACCATTAAAACAACAACCCATCTGCTGGGCTCTGCTCTGCTCTCATTAAAGTCAATCCAATTTGGATCGACTGAAGAGCCACCAGTTGGCAGATACCTGTTGGCAGTTACCAGTTACCTATAACTAAAGCTCCACCATGACCATGAACATCTCTGGTTGAGTTTAATATTCCGATTTAGACTCCTTCGATTGGATGCGATTGGATTTTCGATGCAACACTGCCAAGTGCAGTGTGGAAGTGCGCGCTCCTGGGATGTGCACAACTCCAGTGCGAATAAAATGATGATGCTGACGATTATACAGATGATGATAGTGATGCACCAAGCACATAGGTGAGGTAGTTAAAAAGTTAGTTCGGTCTACCACTTGGGCTGGGGAAGAGATCGCGCGCGATTTTGATGCGGTTTTTTCGCATCCTTTTTGTTATTCGGTAGAATCGCGTGCACAATACCTGCACTATCGTACGAGATAAATCTTGGCGCGGTCTTAGACCAGAGACCTGCTTAAGCCAGAGATATAGTACGTGTGTAAACTACCAGCCACCAGCTACATCCAACAAAATCATCTTGAACTCAACGAGCCGTGAAAGTGTTACAATGCAAAACGACCACAACATAGATGATGATGATGATGATGATGATGATGATGGTGATGATGGTGATGATGGTGGAGAGGACGTAGAAGCAAATAAGTAAGAACAAAACCAAGAGCACGGTCATGACGTCGACGACGACGACTCCTTAAAGATGAAGAGGTGAGGAACCCCCCAAATCAAATGAACAATCTGCCATCGTGATTCGGAGAGTCAGGATTCAGGACTTTGGCTGTCCGTCCAGGTTCGAATTCGGACTGTCTCTCTTATTCTATGTTTGTTCGTTTTATTTTGTTACGCTTCTTCTTTTCGAGATGAGTTTCGTTCGTTTTATTCGGTTTTCTTCAGTTTTTTCAGTTTGTTGTGGGCTTTTTCCTGATTGTAGCGATGCTCATCTGTTCCTTTGTTTTACTGGGGTTTGCTTCTGGTGCTCCACCAGACCAATACAACAGCACACAATCACACCCCGATGGCAGCGGAACCCCTCGATATTTTATTTATTAGGTTTTATTTATCTTATGCTGGTGGTGTAGGGTATACTCGTAGTGTGCTGTAGTTCCAGCAGTCCATGTCTCGTAGTCATTGCTGGTGCTGGTACTAGTACTGGTAGATGAACCTTTTTAGGGTGGTGCTGTGCGTTACTTTTCTCTATCAACGTTGTCGTCCTCGTTGTGCTCGTGTTCATACTCGCCATCGACCGATGTCGACTTCCTCGTCCTCGTTTTCATTCTCGTTTGGAGCATTTGAACACTGACTGCTAATTTGTTGTCTGTTTATATTTTCTAAGGAATTTACAAATTGCCTGTGAATTTTCTTAGTTTTATCTGCGCGTTTTGTGATTCTTTTTGGGAGATTTTTTTCGCGGTGCCAGATATAGGTGTACAAGGTTACATAGGCTCCTACAAAGTGTGTAGAGAGTAAGGGAGGCTGCGGTATACGTAGATTGACCGATATAACATTTCTGTGCAACGCTGGAGATGGGATATTTATGGAGCATTGCCGCCACTGGCAGACACATTGTGTGAAAGTGTTAGGCAGGATGTTATTTGCTGATTGATCAGTTGTTATTGGGTTAATATTTATTGGAATTTTTTTTTATTTTTTTCAAGGTGAAGAAGGGGTGGAGTTGCTGCTTAGAGGGATCCTTTTATAGGCGAATGTATTTACGTAATGTGGGTGGACATAACTCCATCTTTGGAATGAGATTAAGACAAAATGGGCAATTAAGCGGAAGGGTGGTGTGAGTGAGAATTTAAAAATGTTAACGATAGTGAAAGGTGTAAGAAAACAGGAGTTTTCGAAAAGGATCAGACATGATCGTTGTCTCTCATTGCCAAGTTTGCTTTGTAGAATTCTAATGACTCCGGTTGTACAAGTTTATGTGTTCTACTATACAGAAAAGATTACTGAGGAAATGCCTCTAGCTCTAAATTGAGTATTCAGAAACTATAGAGTCACATATCATTTGAGGTGGAAGCTAATCCATTTGGTCTGTCTATCTCAGTGTGTTTACAAAAAATGGCGCTGTTTTGTATGTATTTTTACTTGGCTTTCTCATTCATCATTGGGGCTTGATTCTCTTGTCAACAATTTTGGTTCGGTTTTCAAAAAAGTTCTCAAATTACGGAAACTGTGATGCCGATCTTATCAACATTGCTACTAAAACTTTAAATTCATCTGTTATTCAGATATAAAATTTTTATGGACGTCTTGAACATAAAACACGTCAGGTATAAAGGTAATTTAGAGAATTACAGAATTTTGCACCACAAGAGTTATTCTATCGTTTAGGCAAGGTCATCGTGTTTGAAGGTCTGTAGTGCGGTTTAGCTCACTGCAAGTATTCTGCAAAGATCTGGACTGCTCCTCATGTGTGCTTCTCCATGCCTGCCTATGGCGGTCAATTCATTTATAAGATTAGGTAAGTGGATTTCACGGAAATGTGCGTATTTGGATGTTGATTAGTTATTAGTGTGTCATCGCGTTTATTCCAGACGCTCTTTAAAATGTTGCAAAGACAATTATGTCGGTTTTCAGCTTCTTTATGACGATGGTGGTCACTTTCCAAGTACAACGTAAAGAAGCAATGTTTTCTGTCTTACCGGAACAATTGACAATTTTTTCAAGTTGTGGACCATCGGGTGGAGCTCCTATATTAGTGCAAATGCAGGAAAACATCATCAGCGAATTCGAGATGCTTAAGATGAGATATCATAATCCATTCCAGTCCACTTTTTGCCTTTAAGAAGGGCTGCTCGGGGATCAAATCTCTGAATACGGCGAGGAACAGCAGTGGAGAAAAAATGTCCTGGATCTCACTCGATCGAGAATTACTACAGCCGAAAGAAAATGTAGTTCTGTAGCTATCCCATTGGGTCAAGTTTCGTCTTAATGTAATAAGATTCCCTTGGTCTAATGAGTTGCTTTAAGATTTCAATGGAAACTTTTGTCACGGCTTAGAAAAGCCTTGCCGGGATGTTGTTTATGCCAACCAGTTCTTGCTCCTATTAGAGTCTCACCAGCGCTTCTTCTCTTATCCTTTTATTAACCCTTTCCTCGTTATACGAACTAGTTTCCCATTACTACTATATCGTTGCTGCTCCACTTGTAGGGTTGGCTAATGTCGCAGACCGCAGAACGCGTCTATATACTGCTCGGTTCTGCATCGCATCAGTGGTTAGTCCCAGGCGTTGTTGCGCATTTGCCATATGAGAAATCCAGGAATTCTTTTTCCGACCTCATTTTCTTACAGTTAGAGTGGCCGTAGTTGATAGTTTAACCGAATTTCCGCATATCTTGTTTGAACGTGGCAATACCAGCTTATTCTATTCGCCTCAAACTATTTGGTTACCGAATTCTTTATATGTAGACTTCCTCTTATACGCGTAGGTCTTATGCAATCGCTTAGTGACTCCACTAGACATCCTTAAAATTTTCATTTCCGCTGCCGTCATTTTGTCTTTAAATGCTTCGTACATTGTCCAGCACTGAGAGTTTTCCCTTCAATATAAGTGAAAATTTTCGGTCGCAAAATATTCCCGAATTTTTTCGCCATTTCATCCACCCCACACTCACTCTGTGGTTTCAGTCGTCATCACATTTCGCTTCCATGTTAACGATTGATCCTAAGTATTGTACTTAAAGATAGCGCTTTTCGGAAGAACTATTCCGTCTAACATTATATTCGGAACAGGTCACAACGGATGCGCAAATCGGCACGTCAAATGCTCCATCTTTGAACGACTTATTTTGAACCCGTTTCCCTCTAGCGCATTTTTCCAGAGTACCACCAGCGCATGAGTCCAAATCAATGCTGCTTGACCAAAGTGCTCCCAAATGGCTCCTTTTACAATTGCCGCACCATAACAAAAAGTAGCTAACATTCGGAGGCGGTTTCTCTCTATTATGATGTCAGCTTCACGTTTGTTATGGACGCATTGGGAATGCAATTATTGTTAGTCTCATGACGGCTAAGATTAAAAAAATTAAATAACAGTCTACGTTGAAATGTCCACATACTTGGTTTCGGAAAAATGTTGGTTTTCTCAAGCGATATAAGCTTCAAAATCTGAGGCATCTTACTTACAAATTTTGAGTACAATACAAGATGCTCCAAAGTTATCCCTGTATTTGGTGGAGAGGATACAGCAGTCAAAAGGGAATGCCAATATCGCTCAGTTAATTGACACCATCTCACACGATCTAATGTAGCTTGCCCTAACATGATATATTGCTGTTTTCACCAGTAACCCCTTCAAACCTTTAGCCATAGATCCGTTTCGCTTTGAATAAGTCTGAAGGCCATATTCGGACGTAATCTGAAATGTTGTGATCTTTTTCGAAATCTTTAAACTCTTTTATGAAATGTCGTGTCGGATTGTTAATTTACATTATAACCTGCAAACATTCAAAACCAACGTTCGTAGGTATCTCTCCTTCTTTCCACCATAATTAAGTTGAAATGTCTGATCAGTCTGCCTTCCATTAAACTACATTTATCATAAGAAATCCTCTCTACAGCGTCTAAGCGTCTAAGCCAGAGGCCTATCATTTCTTTTTTTCGAAAAGTTTTTGGACTTTGCTCATTTTCTGCCTCTCTACCAGCACCATATAACTGACAGTCAAACATTGCATGTGACCCCTTTTGGCGGTTTAGTTAGTCTTTGGCTTGTTTTTAACATGGACTCCTAACTCCATTCCTTTTCTTTCGATTAAACAGTACAAAATCTGCCCACAATTAGGATAATATCTAGTCGAGCTTCCCAGTTAGACGAATGAGAAATTAAACGACTTGACGGCGCGGCGAAGTGAATGTCATCATAGCTGGCACTGGTTTATGCGCCTCAACATTTATTAAGGAATCAGGCACCTGAATATGTTAAAGCAAATATTTCAGATGGCAAATTCATGAGAATCATTGCAATCACATGAAACTGGTAGGTCCTTCGAAAACATTTCGAAAAGTCCTATGCTGCCAGCATTAAACACAAGAAACTTTAAAAAATTGCCAAGGACACATATGTAAATTGCACTGAACCATGAGATAGGAATTATTTCTAAAGACTATTAGGTTAGGTTAGGTTAGGTTTAAGTGGCTATTGAAAAACCAAACCACTTAATAGTATTGGCCCATTGTGATGCCACGTGGATCTGTGATCCTTAAGAAACCATTTGGAGCTGTTAATAAAGCGTAGGAGACTTTCAATGTCTATGTTGCTTAAGTTACTTAAGTCGTTGTGGAAGAAGGCCCCTAGGCCTACAGAGGAGGGGAAGAATTGTCTCCTCTTCCTCCTCAGCCATGCAGCTTCTGCCAAGCCTTCTTGCATGTTTGCTTGTGAGGCAATGCCCGGTGATGACACCTATAATTAAACTCATGGAGCGATTCAGATCTAGCTTTAGGCAGATCCATCTATGGTTTGTTCTTCTATTAGCATCTAGGTTTATTTCTTGTGTGATAGGTATAGTGGTTCCAATTTTGGCAAGTTTGTCGGCCCTACAATTCCCTGGAATGTCTCTATGCCCCGGCACCCAGCAAAGGTGAATGTTAAACTGCTCCGCCATCTCCACTAGAGAGGTTCGGCAGTCCATGACTTCTTCAGTTTAGAGAGCATGAGTCCAGGGATTTGAAAGCGCCTGACTATCAGAAATGAATTGGATATCCATTGCAGATATTACATTTTTCTTCAGCCAGGACAGGGCTTCCTTAATTGACAGAATTTCCGCTTGGAACACACAACAGTGGTTGGGGAGGCGGAAGGAGAGGCTAAGGTTAAGTTTATCGGCAAAAACACCACCACCAACCCCACTGATAGTCTTTGAACCTTCGGTGTAAAAGTGGATTGAATTGTCATCCAGGAAGGCATTTTCCTCCCACGAGGATCTGGTTGGAATGCTTACATGGAAGCCCTTGTCAAACCATTGTTTGAGTATGGTGTAGTCGATGTTTTCTGGTAAGATCCCTAGTTCGTAACGAATTTTTGCGTGCCCAAAATGTGAAAGGGAATAGCTGCGTTGGCGGCTACTTGTCTACTATAAATGTCCAGAGGTGTAAGGTGAAACAGAGTCTCCAGAGCAGCGGAGGAAGAATATTCGTGGACGATGATCAAAGCAATTTAGTTCACCCGAACAAGAAGAGGGCCTGATATCAATATCTTAATTGGACCACCATACGTACTATTTTCTGGTCCTCAATAAGGGAGACGAAGCACCAATCGCTGTTTCCGTGAACAGCACAGTGTGGCAAATAATATCCCGGACATAATTTAAACACGATTTCTGTATATTTTTTGGTGTTTTTAATCGAAATATTTTCGTCTTGATTCGATACACTTGTTACAGCGATTCAATAGTGACTCAAATGCCTTTCAACTTCAATTTAAATTTCGGGAACAAAGAGAAGTCGCATGGGACCAAATCAGGTCAGTACGACGGATGATTTAACATAAAAACTTGGATCCCAGCGAAAAATTGACGAACAATGAGTGCGTTGTGACTCGGTGCATTATCGTGCAACAGGGACAGACCTTTGTTTCACACAAATCCTCGTGAAAAATAGTTCGAATAGTCTCTTTGTTAATGTTTAAAGCTTCTTCCAACATTCTCAGTGTAGCATTCAGGTCTTCTGCACCAAAATCAGGTAATTTTTGGATCATTTCTGGCGGCCGAACTGAAATTGGGCTTGCTGTGCTTTTGTCATCCTTCAGCGTCTGTCTGTCGCCCAGAAACGTTTATGCCCTCGAAAACAAGTTTTCTACGCGAATACGGAATCCTTATTGCATCAATCGGAATGTTTCTGATGCATTTTAACCAAGTTTTGCGTGAAATTTAATGACCGCTCTTTGTTTCAAGTTAAAATTTTTACATCAAATGATAAGACGTTCTGGAAAAATAATTTTTATAATTGTTAAATGTCAACCAAATATCATGAAATTTTGATAAATAGTAGAGAAAGATTTAAGCTTTAAAACGCATGTTCGGACAAACAGATGGCGCTGTTGATTGCTGAGTTATGGCTCGTGTCTGGGATATTATTTGCCACACTGTGTATGGAGGCAGCAGAGAAAAGAAACTATCATAAACAACCAAAAAAGTAAATAGTGCCGATCGAACAGCGCCCTGTCGATCCCGTCTGCTTAAACTGGATTCGGAGAAGGAGATATAACAACGAACTGGGGGTATACAACACCATTTACCTATTCAAAAGATTTTCAACTCAGTGATCTCGATGGCTAGGGCATATTGAGCAAATAAACACACCGCTCCGACTCGAAATATCCTCGAATCCAAAATAGAAGGACAACATGGTAAAGGAAAACCTTTTCTTAAGTGGTGTGCTTAAGTGAAAAAGAACCGAATCCAACTTGCTATGATGATGAGGCTGGCATCCAAGTGGACTCTGAACTGCAACTACCGAAATTAAAGTAAGTCAGTTTCAAGAATTTCTCCTTCCTAGTCTAATCATAGTGATATCGCTTTTCATGGCTTCTGAGTCATAAGTCCTGACATTTTTCGGGTTAAAATGTTGATCTTGCATTTGTTTTTAAGGGAAGAGTATTTGAAAAATTTTAGCTTAAGAAACCAATACAAGAACAATGTACCAGAGGTCATTTTAGTCATGCAAATTGCTTGCACTACTTACGTCCGGCAGTATGAGCCGAAATGTTCTTGACAATATTCTACCAGACCAAATCTATACCTAGTTCCACATCGACAGAAATAAGATTCTTAGTACAACTCAAAAGGAAATCATAACCCCGTCCTCAACAGTACGTTCGATATATACATTCGATTAATCTGACAAGAAACAAAGATACCATTCGTGATGTAAGTCGATAAGGAAATCAGTTGCCCTGCAACATTGTCATATGCGCCAGGAAATTGACTCGATGAGAAATTTGCAACATTCTAGTAAAATCCGATTATAGCAGCTACCTCTCTGTCATAGTCATCCGTTGGATACGCAGATCTCATTTTGTGAAGAACAAGCTAAAGTTGCTCTCGCATTACAACATAATGCGCGCGAATTATTAATGATTTCCAGCGGACCGGACACGGACAGTGTCCTTTATTCGTGTTTGTCTAGCAATCACCATCAGTCATAGTCATGGCCTTTCCGTCTGTAACTCTTATCCCGTGATTCTATAAATTGAGCTACGAGCATGGAATACTTGATAAGGGGGACTAGTCAAAGAGGAAAGTCAAGAGTGGAAAAAAAAAAATCAAAAAACGAAAAATTGCATCCAAGAACGGATATTTGTTGTGCGAAATCTTGAATTTTCCTTTTCTCAGCTCAGCCAATCGTAGAGAATGGGCATTTTGAAGTTGTTTCCAATAGTTGAACAGGTTGTTCATCACCTCGCATCATCACAGGAACAAGAAAAGATTCTTGCCACATTGGTACTTCCAAGTGTCTCAAAGTACAAAAGAGACATATAGGTACATACTCAAAAAAGCACATTTCTAGTCCTCCAGTAAGAAAGAAAAAAGTCTTAATCGCCGAATGCTGAATTAACACTGTCAAGTGGATATCGCATCCACCGCATCGTGGACTATTTAAATTCATCAGTTTCGAGAGAAGGATAAACCAGGAGAGGTGGAACACTCCTTTTACCATGAAATCAGTCAGTTTCCATCTGTTGGTAGTTTTCTTCATCCGAAAAGGAAATCTCTTTTCCGATTCCACACTCACCGTACACCAGTGGACGGAGGAAAACGACTGCACTCTCTGGCTCACATAAAACCACCGACCGGCAGCAGTAGAATCAAAGGAATGATAAGTGATGCAAACACGACACATTTGACCATGGTTACACGCTAGAGGAATGTTCATTCTTGATGCTCCTGCCCCGTAACCACTTATTCTGTAGAGGTGGACTCTGTAGATGGCGAATACCAGCCAGTATAGTATCGGCACTAATGCCTGCACCAGTAGCTGGAGAGTGTGGTGCAAATCTCCTGCTTCGGGATCAGAGCACTGAATCTTGTGGTCGTATGCAGCAAAGAGATTGAAACTGGAGGTGGAATCGAATACCCCCAAATGAACTTTAATGGTAATTCGAATAATTACCAGCATCGGTTTCTTAGTCGAACTGCTCACTAGTTGTTAGCTGCTGTTGTTTGTGTTGTTTTTCTTTTTGTGTTTGTAGTAGGTGGTGTTGGCGATGTAAGGCCGTGTATCAGTCCCCTGGAATCGGGTTTCTGTCGATTTAGTTGTCAAGTAACGGATAGTCGGCATTTGTTTGGCTGTATGATAGTTTGTGCCTACTTTTGCTTTGAATGTTGTCATTTTCTTTAAGATACTTTAGGTGATGTGCACGACATTTATTGGAACACCTGTCAAAAATTCCCAAAATCAGTTTTTATATATAATTAGGTTGTTTTGTTTAAAGTTGTTAATCGTGCCATGCCTCTAGGGTGCTCACTTTAAGATAATACTCGAACTTATGTTATGTCAGTACATATGTAGGTGATAGAGTCCTACTTAAGCCGATGACTACTACCTGGATCATGGTTATTATTAAATTTCTCTGTGGTATTAGAGAATGCAGTTGTCCGACGAATGGTCCGAAAGAATAAAAGTCAGATTCACTGTGCGAAAATCGTTCTTATCATCTAAAATTAGGCAAGTGTATTTCGTCGATATACACGGATGCTCTAAACACATTCCCTAACTTTACCTATGACAAACAGGAGCAATATCCAAATTCATTAGATACTTTTTTTTGGGTATGACGAGATGCGAAAGTGCCACCGAGAGTTCAGACAGAGCACGTATATTTATTTTAGTTGCTTCCTACTCTTCTATTCTCTCTAGAAACAAGCAGATCCTGCATAGAACTAGTAAGTTGCTCTTTCACATGCTTCTGTCGTATACAGCAGACTTTTCTTCTTGGCGTTCGTGGGTGTTTCTAGAATCGTTTCTAGTATTTGCGAAGGCAATCCCAAGAAGAAATAATGCTTTTAGGTTTATAGTTTCCCAGGGCTAGGGGCTACCACTATTTGCTTACGTTCATTACTGCCAGTATCGCCGTCTGTACTCCCGGTACTTCATCATTTCGTATGATTGGGCCTATTATATACTTGTTTAGAAATTCTCACTCAGTTGGTACTAATTCGACACTACTTCCGCACATCAAGTAAGGTTTATCTTCAAAATATTTGGCCATAATTTGAATTGGCATATCAAGCAATGCT
The DNA here is from genome assembly GCA_928272305.1 of Volucella inflata. NCBI lineage: Eukaryota > Metazoa > Arthropoda > Insecta > Diptera > Syrphidae > Volucella > Volucella inflata. The sequence goes on along the minus strand of OV743720.1, from coordinate 55,636,232 downwards.
TTTACTGTATGGTTAGGCATGGAAAGTGCATCTTTTATTTCTGATGAGCTTCTTCAGATGTGGTAGTCCGATGTCTCCTACTGTGTGCTGGTCCAGCCTTTATTTTAACTGTAGGACGACGGTAATTTCGTGTAATTTCGTTGTAGTTCTAAGTTTTGCGATATCTTGCTTCCAGCAGTACGCAGATAGATTTTGATGGATTTAGTGGCATTAAGATTGGAGTATGGTTTCGCTAGATGCAATTGAACATCATCTGCGAATAGTACTAAAGCCTGTCTGTAGACTGACAGCATGTCATTTATGAACATGCAGCGGAGAATCGATTCCAGCACTGATCCCTGTGTCAAATCTTGTTTGAATATTTTAAGAAAGAACCACGATCACAAGAGCCAGATTAGTTTACATAAAGCGGGTTGATGGAACCATATAACTATATCACTGCCTTTTATGATCTCCTTAAGTTGGAGACCACCCAATTGCCTGCAATTTTAATAATCTTGACTATATCCTTGTGTGAGCTGGCAGTAATGTCTTCGGCCTCAAGGTATGTTTTTCTAAGAAGACGAAGATTTGTTCTGCTTAAGAAGTTACATTAGCAAATGATGTGCTGTGCGATAGTTGTTGTCTTGATCATAGGGTGTTTTTTGACTTTGCAGTGATTTGTTAGGAATCCGGTTAATGCGAGTATCTGACCCCTAGAAAGCTAAAGTAGTTGTTTTGTTCTTTTGAGGAAAAGGGTTGATAAAAAGTTGTTGGGTTGCCTGTTACCTTTAATTTCTCTCCAGTAATGGTAAGGCTTTGTTTATTGTCGGTTATTTTTATAAAACCATTTGGCGATGGCGATGGCGATGGCGATGGCGCGATGGTAAGCTCATTGAACTCGAACACAGAGAGTCTGGGTTCGATTCCTGGCTAGGTCACCAACAATTTTTCAAATCGCCATCACCCTTTCGGCGGGCAATGGCAAACTCCCGAAAGTAAAAAATTGCCTACGAAAAAGCTTCTAAAGAGTGCCGTTCGAACTCGGCGATAAACCGTAGGCCCCATTTAGATGTTGATAAAAATGAAAACATGAGCAACACAAATGAGTGTCAAGAAGCTAGGCCATGGCCCATACCGGGCTGCCAGCGCCACAGTGTTTTTTTTTTTTTTTTTAATTGGTTACCCGCATAATGGTCGTTGTAACATGAATGTTGAGGGCGAAAATTTGTTTACTTCTTCATTACCATCATAACCACTGTGACCTTGTACCTGGATTAAATGGACTCCATTAGTCTTGCTACTATTTTGAGAAGTACCTTGTAATGCTGTCCTGGGGGATCTGTTTAAGTTCTTCCTCATGCAGAGCTCCGTTGAGCGTATCCCAGCTTGAAGTACAGAGATGCTACTATCGATACTTGCAACAGTGGGGTATTGATTGTTCCTTCTTATATGCCTGCTCCAGCTCGTTCGTCTGTTATGAATTTTTGTGGTATATCCATCAGTGAATCTTTTTTAAATTAAATTCTGATAGCTGTCCCGTCGGTCAGGGAATGTAACCTTCAAGTTATGGTTGAGTTGAAATTGTATTTTTTGAGATAGTTTTCTGTAAAATTACTTTCCGTTAGTTCATTTCTCCTCAGTTGGAGTAAAAGCTCTGGGTGAACTATTTCTGAGTTACTCGTATTGTCACCGACTGAGACATCTATCTATATGTTAAGATGAAAAGGTATAAAGTTCAACAGAACCTCTAATGCTACAATGTGTATCGTTGTAATTGCACCCATTGACTTTGAAATTTGTTTAGTCCAACCTGTGTAGACTTTTGTTTAGTGTCAACCTTGGGTTAAGCACCGAGTTTGTATAACGCAGACTTTTGCCGGTACATAGTGAGGTGCTGGAAATTTCTTCGTCTCCCTCCTTTGTAGGGAGTTCCTAAAGGACATTCGTTGTGGATTATCCAGGTTAATAGGCGTATTTTTTTTTATTGTATACAGTAGATTCAGGATGGCGGATCATCCTTCATATATCTGAGTATTCTTTTAATTGTTCTTAAGAAAAACAAGGTGCCAACTTGGCGTATAAACTTAACCTTTCTTAACTTAAGTTAAGCATATAACTTAACTTTTAAGCATATTACCCCATGCATAACTTGTTCCAAGTAATGTTTATCACAAGAGTCAGCTCTTAGAAATTTTACTTCCCTTTTATTGATACCAAAGTTGTTCTTTAGCTACCACTGCAGAATTTAATGAACTACTTATTAAAGGCCTTTGAGAAATCAAGGAAACAAAGAAATAAAATTTCAAAACCTAGTCGCATTTCTTCAAGTAAATTAGTCAGGAGTATGGAACAGATGTAGTTTACTCTGAAACCTAATTGCTGAATATCTAGTAATCTACTGAGATGCAGGTGTTCTAAAATTTGTTTTATTGTGATTCTCTCGAAAACATTAGATAAGCAAGGTACAATCGTTTTTGGTTTTAAATCAGCAAGTGATTTTAAATTATATTATTTTTTTTTTGCGATTGGCAGCCGGTGGCTGATACAAAATCGAAATTTTAGTATTATTTTGTAGTTAAGTTACTCGTTGAAATAAACCTACAGTAAGGGAAAAACTAAAATAGATTTCACTGCTTAAAAAAACCATATAAACTATGAATTCTGTGATGAAGTCTAGATATCTTCTAATCTGTTGTTAGCATTTGTTATAAAAAATGTTGTAAAAAAAAATTCTTTTCTGATCGCAGATGTTCTGCGCTACGAGTATATCTTTAATTCTTGTGTGCATAATGGTGTTTTCCCACCGTATGGCTAGAAGGCCTTTTTTTCAAGTTGAACAGGCTGGGCATATGTAAACCACTGCTGTATATTCTCTTTGATATGCTCTCCGGTAGAAAGTTCATCGTGAAGAATGGCGATGCGACTTCTGCTAGAACGTTTAACATTAAAAATGGTCTGCAACAAGGTGCGGTTAATTCACCGATCCTTTTTAACATTTACACAAGCGATCTTGTGAGTTCACTTCACCATGCCATAGCGTACGCAGACGACTTGATAGCGTACAGATCAGGTCCAAAAATCGAGGTCATTAATATGCTCTTGCAAAGTGACTTCGATAAGATTAAACGATATTGCGATGACTGGAAGTTGAAGATCAACTTTCAGAAGTTGGAAACCATTCTTTTTAGGACACCTTTGTCTGGGGCCTCTGCGGATACCAGAAAGAACTGGCGAAAGTTTTCGATCGTGGGACAACGCGGGCAACCACTTGCTTGTCGAAATGTAGTCAGATACCTTGGGATTTGGCTAGATCAATATCTATATTTTAACAAACATATAGATGTTGCTCTGGCCAGAGCCAAAGGTGCATTTGCCCTTACAAAGAGACTATTTTATAGCAGGCAACTTCAAGCGAGGGTAAAAGTAATCTGCTACATGGCCCTTATCCGGCCTATGCTTGTATTTGGATGTTCCGTGTGGTTCAACATGAGAGCAAGCTTAATGGAAAAGATTCGGGTGTTTGAGAGGGCTTGTCTTAGGACTTGTCTTCGCTTGTACAGAACACCAGAATCGGGGTACATAAAATATTATCCTAACGAGGTCCTGTACAGAGTGTGGAGTGGACAATTTCGTCATTAAGCTGACTCGAAGGCACATTGCTAGAGCAATGGCTTCGACGAACAATCTGATCTCCGGGGCTTATTACCCTAACTATCTATATCACGAGAGTGTGCGCTTTAGCGGCTTTATTCCCCCAGAAGCGTTCCTCTATTTTGATAAAAAAGGGCTGATCCTGGACAAATTAGCGGTGCCGCTAATCTTCCACTTTGCTCGAACAGCTGCAGACAGGCGACTCAACTACGACAGAGACGTCGCACACGGCAGTGCAGAGCATCTCCGGTTCAGTAGGGCGGTAGGGAGTCGCGATTTGAGAGACGTTGCTCGGCAGCACCAAGAATTTTGGTGGCTTATTGAAAGAAAGGGAGCTCTTTCATCGTTTCCTTCTAATTCGAGGTAGCGTCGATAAGACGCAAAGTCGGTTTACTTAAATTTTAAGTCATGGCCGGCTTACATAGTTTAGGTAGGTTAATGTAGTGTTAAGATAATTTTTAAAAAGAAAAAAAAAAATTAATTAAAAAAAAAATAATAAAAAAAAAAAAGAGATGGGTAGCATAAAAAACAAAAAAAAGTACGTATTTAATTACGTATCGTAATTTAAGATAATCTAAGTACTCTAAGAATTATTTTGTAAGTAGTTTTAAGTTTTATGTAAACGAAATGTCCTTTCACTAAGTTTTTGCTAAAACAATTTATATTTTCTTAGTTCTAAGTATAATGTACATGAAATAAAAAATATATATATAAAAAAACACAGTTAGGTTACGTCGAAAGACATAGTTAAGTTTTATGTTTAGCTTAGAGCGCTCTTATAGGGCCAGTAAGTAAAAATAAGAAGAATTGAAGTAAATTAAGCTAGTTTTTAAGCGTTTTTTTGTTTAGCACTTATGTATTAACAAATGAATTTAAATAAAAATGCATGAAAAAAACAAAAAATTGTGTTTTCCCCGATGCCCTAAAAACTGCACTTGTAATACCCCTTCACAAAAAAGGCAGTTCTATGTCATTAAGCAATTATCGCTGCATTTCGCTGTTATCGGTTTTCTCTAAAGTTCTTGAAAGAGGAATGAAATCAAGAGAGATTTAGTTCTATAAAACACATGAATATTGGAGTCCCGCATGGCTCAGTTTTTGGTCCTTTATTGTTCCTTATGTACATTAAAACGGTATTCATCCAATCCTTTAAAGGCAGAATCACAGCATTTGCTGATGATACTGCACTCTCATATTCAAGCGATAACGACTTGGATTTACTACGACGATGGTTTTATAAACATAAACTGGTAATCAGCAGTAAAACAAAGTTTATAATATTTAATCTCAAAGGCTTAATAAATGAAAATCTGCCCCCGAATTGCCTACGTTTTTGCTTATTTGATTCAACTGCTCCAGGTCATGTTACCTTCAATGCAAATGGAACTATAGTGAAGATTGTTTTCGCATGGAAAGTGTCGATAGTTTCCAGTATTTGGGTATCATATTGGATAACAAGCTCAATTGGGACGATCATGCGCTATACCTAAAACAGTATCTAAATAGGGTAGTCAGGCAAATAATAAAGCTCGATAATAGCCAGTGTGGATTTGTTGAAGGAAGATCGACGGTGGACGCTATCCAAAGCCTACGAATAATAATGGAAAAGCACCGAGATTCGTCTAAGGATTTACACATGGTATTTATCGACCTCGAGAAAGCATTCGATCGAGTGCCTAGGGATCTCATATGGGCCGCGCTGAGGTCTCAAAACGTACCGGAAACGTATGTTAGAATAATACAAGACATGTACGGAAACGTGAAAACTGCGGTTAAAAGCTCTGCTGGACTAACGAGAGAATTTCCAGTTAATGTCGGAGTGCATCAAGGAAGCGTACTTAGCCCTTTCCTCTTTAACGTAGTATTCGATTATCTTTTAAAAGACTGCATGCGCGAAGCAAATGTAACGCCAATTCTCTTCGCTGACGACGCAGTTATACTTAGCGATAACGTCGAAGATTTACAGAACGCCTTAGATTCATGGAGAAATGCGCTAGAGAGAAACGGGTTTAAAATAAGTCGTTCAAAGACGGAGCATTTGACGTGCCCATTTGCGCATCCGTTGCGACCTGTTCCGGATATAATGTTAGACGGAATAGTTCTTCCGAAAAGCACTATCTTTAAGTACTTAGGATCAATCGTTAACATGGAAGCGAAATGTGACGACGACGTAAACCACAGAGTGAGTGTGGGATGGATGAAATGGCGGGAAAATTCGGGAATTTTTTGCGACCGAAAATTTCCACTTAAATTAAAGGGGAAACTCTACACCACGGTTGTTAGACCAACTCTTATATACGGTTCACAGTGCTGGACAATGTACGAAGCGTTTAAAAACAAAATGACGGCAGCGGAAATGAAAATGTTAAGGATGTAGAGGAAGTCTACATATAAAGAATTCGGTAACCGAACGGCTTGAGGCGAATAGAATAAGCTGGTATTGCCACGTTCAAAGAAGATCTGCGGAAAATCCGATTAAAAAGGCACTATCAACTACGGTCACTCCAACTGTAAGAAAACGAGGTCGGAAAAAGAATTCCTGGATTTCTCAGATGGCAAATGCGCAACAACGTCTGGGGTTAACCACTGAAGCGATCCAGGACCGAGCATTATGTAGACGCGTTCTGCGGTCTGCGACATTAGCCAACCCCATAAGCGGAGCAGCGGCGATGCAGTAAAAATGGGAAACTCGTTACGCATAAGTTCGTATAACGAGGAAAGGGTTAATAAAAGGATAGGAAGAAGAAGAAGAAATAGGGTAGTCAGGCAAATGTATCATCTGAGCCTCTATTGCAATATTCAAGTTCTAGAAATGGGTTACAATGGCTTATTCAAATCTAAGTTGCAGTATGGTATTTCTTGCTGTGGTGGTGCGTATTTTCATAAAATAGAACCTCCACGTCGATGCTACTATGTTACGGCTCCCAGGTTATTTAATTCTTTGCCAAAAAATGTTAGTCGTGAGAAAACAAAAACTGAATTTTTAAAAATTGTTAAAAAATGGCTTTTCACTTTCAATCATTATGAAATAGATTCGATTCTCATTCCAATGTTTTAAATTGACTATAAATTACTCTTTTTTTTTCATCTACATTCCATTTATATTTGAAATATGCTATTACTTTACCCCATCAATATTATTTTATTTTGTTATTGTTTTCAATTTTTTCTTGTACTTTTGCCACTTGCCATATGGGAACAGATTGTGCAAAGCTACTTCTTAGAAAAATTCATTGTATCTTTGATCATTTATAAATATTTGTAAAAAAAAAAAAATTATTTATATTTTGTTATGAAATAAAGATTGAGAAAAAAAATAAATAAAATCACCTTCATTTACATAAGAAACCATTCCGCAAAAAACCATCATTTACGTAGTTCATCAGGGTCAAGAGCATCTTTAGAGTTATTTTTTTACATCGCGTATACATAAAAAAAAATTGCAGGATACTCCAAAGTTTCTTTGCAAGGAGGGATATGTGTTTGGAGTAGATCTAGCTGCATACTTCAGGCGTAACGCAGGGACATACTATAAATGAACAATTGTGTTAAAGTTACTTAAAACTAAAACGTCGTTGATCTAACAGAGCTAAAATAGTAGCAATTCGGAGGGTATTCCGATCGATGGTGTTGAAATACTTAAACATAAAAGTATTTGGGATATTATATGTACAGAAAAGTAGTTGATGATGAGATGAAAGATACTCGTAGACCAACAGTGGTCTAACAGCGGTTCGAAACAACTAGATATATTTTCTTTTACGGAGACTTGGCTTAATAATGGTATTTAAAGAGCGTTTTGACCATAAAATATTTTCTGTTCTATGTCTCGATCGCTTTGATGTTATAAAGTCATGTGGAGGTTCTGTTTCGCCTGCTGCGAGGCGCTTTCCTTGAGCTGTTGAGGTAGAAATTTATGTCTATGTTAGTAACAAGCTGCATATTGATCAAGTGTTTTTCCGGGATAATTCTGTCGGCGGTGGGCTTTTATTTCTTAGTAATGTTCCCTAAATTGAATTTTAGACTTAGTCTTTATATATGTAGATTTACATCCGCCTGTTACTCAATGTTGGCCTTTAATACCGAACTCTGTTGCCCATAATGCCATAAATATTAACAAGTTTTGTAAATTTAATAATTCAATTAATGTTTTTTTTTTTCAAATTTGATGCAAATGATCTTTTTTGCATAAATAATTGTTTTAGTAATAATAATAAGTCAACTGAATTTTTGCGTAAAAATATTTCGGAAAAATTCTAAAAATCATATTTTGTATAAAATGCAAAAAAAATACTCCTGTATAACAAAAGATTAACGAAATTAAAATATGCTAAAAATGCTGCAAATAAAATGATTAAAAAAAATTAATTCCAATTTTTCCGAGTATTAGGAGGAGTTTATTGTTTTCACTTAATTTCTTTATTGTAGCTATATTCGTTCGGCTGAAAGCAACCTAAAAAATCGTCTTACAAGTTTTTAGAAATTTATAAACTTGAAAAGAAAAGAAAAAGTACTAGTTTCCCACCAACGATGATCATTTTATTGATCCTTAGGAAATCGCAGATATGTTTGTGGAATACTTTTAACAGTTCTACTTGCTTAATTTTAATCAATTCTAGTAATGTTCGATCGGAAGCCCAACAGTAACATTCATGGGTATGTTCGCATTGTTTCGCATCATTGCTCTGGTTCTTTCTCTTATCCTTTGCCTGAATCGTTTAATCAGTCAATTTCTGATGGCGTTTTTCCCGAATCTGGTAATGGGCATTATCACTCTAACTACAAACAGGAGTCTTGGAAGGGTCGATCACACTTAGTTGAGTTTACGAATTTCGCCATTACGGCTATAGCCGTTTGTGTTTTATGGTTCATTGCTACAGTAGCTTCAGAGTTATTTGCTTGGCAGGAAACACTATATTTATAAAAATGATATTTTCGCTAAGGAGATCGGAGGAGATTTTTCGGGTGTGCTAAAAAGAAGTCTTCTATGTCCATGTTTATTCTTACATTGTCATTGTCTTTATGTATGCTGACGATTAAAAAAATTGTTTAATGACATTAACTTAATTGACTGAAAATTGTTATTCCAAAAAGATTTGAATTCGTTTTCAGAGTGGTACATTTTAAATGACCTCATGTTACTCGTAAATGTTAATAAGAGTGCCTGCATGAGCTTCAATAGGACTATTCACAATATTTTCCCGAATTATTCACTTAGGTTAGGTTTAAACAGAGGTGTGCTATATGTCACACAAACACTAGGCACAAATATGGGCCTATCGTGATCCCTGTGGAACCAGTTGAATATGTAACCATAGGGCAAAATCTTAAACAATCTCCCTGGTAAAACATAGAATTTCTTTGCAAAAGCCCAGAAATTCGTGGAGTCTACTTACTCTAGGTTTTCGAATAGGTATTTCCCCAAAAATTTTATTGGACTACGCGATATTGGTTCAAATTCACACAGTATGTCTGTTCAACCGCTTGCAGATCACCAGAGAATCTGCAAATATCTGTAACTGACACTTCAGTCTCTTTAAGTGTTTCAGCAGGAGACAGTTACCGAACGGGATTCCTATAACTATCCTAAGCTTATCCCTGTTTAATCTTTTACGGTAAAGAAGTGGCCAAAGAGCCTTGAAAACCCTATGTCCTTCAAGACTTGACCACCTTAGGTTGGCAGATTTTGTATTTTTTTCCTAAACAATGCCCCTTACTATGCAAAGGGATGGTTAGACTTTAGCTACCGTACTTGTTCGTTTCCTTTTATACCGCAGCTCAGGGCACAGTCTCACCCGGTTCTGACTGCATAATGTTGTTGCAGTTGACGTTGGTCGATTCCGTTGCCTTAAGTGGGGACTGGTGTCGATGCAAATAGCGATATCTCGATCTCATTTGAATTGGCTCAGCTGCCATGAGGGCAGCCAGAACCTATGATTGAAAGACATTGCTTGCAAACACCTTGGTATAGTTTTCGGCTGCAAACAAAGATCTCATCTCCACAGAGATACAGATACAAAATTTAAATAATTTGTACGTAAATTATGATCAGAAATTAGTCTGCCATTCGAATTTCCTTTAAAAAAGAACGTTTTAAACTTTTAAATACATGTGACGGACTGTAAGAATTTTTATATCCTGAAACAATGGAAAACTGTGATGTTTACGGTATTTACGACAATTTTTTCTTATAACACTTTTCTGTAGAATTAAAAGCGGTTGAAATGTATTATTATTAGCACCACCCCAACACGTAATATTGAAGTTTTGAGTTAAATATGCCATAGTATATAGTTTTCAATGATTCCTCAGAAGAAACATTTTTCAGGTAGGCCAAATTTCTAATAGTGCAACGGAAATATTTGTTTAAAGATATAATGTGTCTTACAAAACTTGTTTTAGAATGAATGATAAGTCCGAGATACTTGTATTCATCCACTTTTTCGATTAAAAAAACAATTTCTATTCCAAAAAATTTGGAAAGTAGAGGCGACGAAACCACATACACAGTTCAAACTATGCTCAGCGAACCATAACCTTAATAAACTTAGATCCCAGTTGATATCAGATAAATGATAACACGGAGGGCGTTCGTGTACCTTTAAAACTAAGTCTGAATAATGTTAATAAGAAAAAGCATAGGTCCTATCAGACTCCCAAATTAAGAGACTGAATTTCGCTTCTCGCTTCATCAATCTTGACTTTTTGAAATCGATTTGAGAGGTAAGGTCTAAACCAATCGAGGATAAAGCTTTGAAACACAGTTTTTTCAAGTTTTTTCAACAATCTAATCCCAATACGAGTATGTTGCTGGAAATTCCATTACATTTGTCCTTAAATTTGTGATAACATCACCACAGATGATTATACATTCATAGACTGCACATTGGTATGGAACCAAGGAGTATGAATAGGAGGATCAGCTGTTCTGATAGGGGTTGCATCCCTATATTTGGTGTTGTGGTCGTTTACTTCGACTATTCCATCGTCCTTGCACTTTGTGACGATTTCCACTACCCCACCACCAGTTGTATTTTTAAATCCACCATTCCAAAAATTATATATTATTAGGATCAGGTATGCTCAAAACAAATTATCTATTTAAATTTATTTGAAGTTGGTTAAAGTACACATAACCTTCGGATAGAACATTTACCAGTACGGGTGCCTGCTTTGAGAAGGCTTTCGACACCGTATGGCTAGAGGGGCTTTTCTATAAGTTGACTAGGAGGGGTATGCCGAAACCTCTGCTGTATATGATTTATAACATGCTTATGCGAAAGAAGTTCGTTGTCAAATGTGGCAACGTCACTTCAAGCAAAGTCTTTGATATTAAAAACGGCTTACAACAGGGGGCGGTGATTTCTCCGATACTGTTTAACGTTTACACAAGTGATCTAGTAGGTTCCCTCAATCACTTTATAGCGTACGCAGACAATTTAGTGGCGTAGAGATCAGGTCCAAAAATCAAAGTCATCAATGCTCTTCTGCAGCGTGATTTCGATCATATTAAGGCGTATTGCGACGATTGGAAATTGAAAATCAATTTCCAAAAGACAGAAACAATCTTGTTTAGGACTCCATTGCGATGGGCTTCTAGGGATACCAGACATAACTGGCGAAATTTGGCCATCATTGGACAACACGGGATGCCATTAGCTGTGAGCAGCGTAGTTAGATATCTTGGTATCTGGCTCGATAAATATCTGTATTTTGACAAACATATGGATGTTTGTCTCGCTGGAGCTAAGAAGGCCTTGGCTCTGACAAGAAGGCTGTTTCCAGGGTGAAGGTCATATGCTATGTGGCCCTCATCAGGCCAGTCATCGCGTATGGTTGCCCTGTGCAGTTTAATGTAGCGCCGTCTCAGATGAAAAAGATTCGGGTGTTTGAAAGGCAGTGTCTTAGGACCTGTCTGGGTTTGTATAGAACACCAGAATCAGAGTACAAGAAATACTATCCCAACAAAGCCCCTTACGATGGGGCCCATCTTAATAGGATTGACAATTTGCTGATTAAGGTGATTCGAAGGCACGTTGCAAGGGCAATGACCAGCGACAACAGCCTGATCTTTGGGGCTTATCACCCCAATGAAATGTACCACGAAAGCTCACTTCTATCGGGCACTATCCCGCCGGAGGCTTTTCTTCATATAGATGCTAAAGGTTTAGTGCAAAGTAGGGATGGTATCCCGGTAATATACCACCGCCACCGCGGTGCAACGGACAAGCGGCTCATCTACGACGGGTATGTCGCTAATGCTTAGGAGATCCTCCGTTCTAGTACCGCGATTGCGGAAAGGGATCGGGTCGATGCCGAAAAACAGTTCGCCGAATTCTGGTGGCTAAAGTAAGGAGGGTAGTCACACTTTCCTAGGTTGGTACGTTACTGAGGTAACACACTTCTCCTAGTTTTAAGTTAGATTTAGGATAGTTAGGGGGATCTCGTGGAATGGCCGGGCTCGTTAACATAGGGCGGCACTTCTTAGAAGTGACTGATGCTTCATGGAATCATTTAAGTCTGGGTGATGCTTGTGCACGATGTTAAGGACTGCCAGGCGCCCGAAATCGCAATCGAGATGGTGACCACCCGGAGTGAGAGTCTACGAGTGCTCACCACCCCGATTATATTTAAGTAGTTTAGGTAGGTTAAGTAGAATAGGGCATAGCTTTAAGTTTTATACAAAAATTAAAAAAATGATATAGTATCTAAGTTTTTTCCAGAACTTTTCTTAGAAATATATCGATTGTATTGATAGATGAGACCATTAGTCGTAAGATAGTTTTAAGGCCGAAAGGCAAAGTATATTGACATTGTGAAGTTTCAAGAGTTCGGTAAGATCCAGTAAGCTAGAATAAGTAACAGTCATTGTGAAATTAGATTTAAGCATTTTTGTCTAGAATATAAGCTAATATTGAAAGAAGTAATAAAAATGAATTTAAAAGTAAAAAAGTAGAACATTTACCATAATGTATGTTAATTTTCCATTCACACTGTAGGTATTGGTTTCCTGACCTTGTGAGATCCCTTAAGAAAAAAGAGAAACTAACTGAATGCCCGCTCGATACCGAGATTGCCCAAGCTGATCTTGTGGCATCACCATATTTATGTAGAGTCAGATTGGAAGAAAGCCAAAACTCGCGAAGTGCTGTCTCTTAAGATATGCCCATGAGAGGGTTTAACCACGGAGCATTCTTCCAATTGCCCATTGGACTTTATTTCTACTCAATTTTCCCACGTGCGATGAGGCGTATATAAGGTTTGCGGCTAGCCATACCCTATCAACACAGGCTTGTGTAGAAACTGTCTTTTGAAGTTGAGCCATTAATTATTTGATCGTTAACAGGTTTTTAAAAGACTTTGTTCTTTGATCACTTCGTTTTGTCAATATGGGAAAGTAACATCCAAGCCAAATATATTAATTAAGTAGCCGTGTGGTTTTTCTCTTGTAACTTCCCGAGATGCATACAAAACACATGTCTTTTCGTGGTTCTTTGATGCTTCAAGATATTCGCTTACAGTTAAAGCGACTTTTTATTCATTAGACTCATATTTACAGTTGGGACTATTTAACAGAAAGATTTGCTGAATTATTCATGGTTTCATATAGGTATGTTTATTCATCCGAGAATTGAACTTTTCGCGCTTATTTTTATAAAGAGTCTTTATCAACTCGGATTCGTGCATCAAGCCAAAACAGTCTGTGACTTTAGTCTTCGTTAAACCAAGCAGTGAAAGGAGGAAGAAAAAACGGTAAACATAGTAAAAGTGTCACGAAAGTAGCCATTTTGAACCGATTAATCGAAATCTAAGTACAACCGGCTACATCAGCCTAAGCCTAAGTTTGAGATGGATTAGTTCTTCAATCGAATATCGCTGGTACAGTCCTGGTTACTGTTGTCTTCGTTGTTTTTTTTTTCATAATATTAAAGAGCTCAAGTTAGCGTTTCATTTTAATCTAGCAAAGCTGGTAGAAAAGCGTTAAATAGCTCTTGGTCTTATGCTATGGCTAAGTCGATTGCTCCAAATTTGCTTGCCAGCGAAAAGGGCGCCATTTACAAGTAAACGAGAACAAGTGTTCAGATCAGCACGAAGAACAAGCAAAGTTGTAGCAATTGGCATGTGGTGCTACATAACGGTGCGTAATACACAAAAATTGCATATTTTTGACGCAATGTGTCAGCTGTCAATGAGCATCCAATATTCCTAAGGCAGAAGTATTTTTCAAATGATCAAAAATGAATACATGGGAAATACTAGAATCATTTGACACTTCGAAATGCGCAGACATGTTATATACAAATGTCAAAACGATTGAAATTGAAATGTCACAACGTATTTGGGGCAATCATCACGGAACCTCCCGACATGTACCTAGGAATTTATTGCACTCTGTAGACCCCTTAAGTGGTGACACTAGAGAAATCAATTTGACATTAGCCATTGACAACTTCAAAACTCTGAATCGAAAGAAGGTATTTTTAGCGTTTTTTTTTTTACGGTTTTGTTACAGTTTTTCATTTAATTTGTTGCAGATAAAAACGTTTTCATAATTGAGACTAAAAGCCTACTTAAACTGTCAGCAATTCTAAAACTCATCACAAAACTTTGACATCTGTCAAATAGATCCATCAAAATCTGCTTTTTACTCACATGTTTTCTTTCTACATCTCCCTCTCTCTCTCTCTCTTTTTTATTTTCCTTCTAATCTTGTTAGAAAAAAAAAAAGAAGAAAACAGTTAAAAATAAAACTTTATAAAATATGAAAACCGTCGGCTTTCAAAATTGACAGGAGTTGTGTTTGTATCTAATGTCATTGTGGCCACCCCTAACACACATGTGTGCGGTGGATAGAATGGTGGGGTTATGACATGCATATGTGTGGGTGGGGGGAGACACAACTTGCCAAGATAAAATGACGATAACTCTCCTTTCAGTAGATGGTGTTGTTGTTGTTTTGTGGGTTATTTTTTCTTTTTTTAAAAGTTCAAATAAAAACCAGATATGGGCGGCGCCATACCAATATTCCAGGCCAATCAGCGACTTATTTTCTTGGTGCGGTTAACGTACGTTTCCAACTGATTACGGCGTCGTCGACTGGTTTGCTGCGCGCGCGAAAGAGCAAGACATCGGGAGAGTACATCACGCTGTATCTATAAGATACACGAAATGGAGCTCCTCTCCCCAGGCCGCTGTGAGATAGATATGCATAGAAAGACTAATGCAATGCAAGCCTGGGAAGTTGGTTTTTGTCTGGTTAAACGATTGTTGTTGCTGTTTTTGGACTTTTTGTATCTAGTGGTTGAGTTCGTTTTTCTTTGGTCGAACTTGAGATGCAGATATGTATATCCGACGATGGGTGTATAGGTTTTTGCCGATGCTGATGATGCTGCTCCTGCTGCTGCTGCAACAACAGCAGTTGGCGATGCCGATGCCAATGTCGATGCCGGTTTGTGTTTTGTATCTCTGGCACATGCACTGTGATGCACATTTTGCATTGAACATGTGTGTTGGGGAGAAGTGGGGGTGCATTAGGCACTTGTCCAATACGACGGTGGTAGTGGTAGACATGATTCTCTTTTGCTGATGCTGATGATGATGGTGGTACTCTGGTTCTGATACTCTGGTACAGTGGTACAGTACTCTTAGTGGCTGATGATGATGTTTGTGGTGGTGGTGGCGATGGTAGTTTGGAGAAGATAAGGCAAATGCATTGCAAGTAAATGAAGTGCATGCATGCATTTCTTGCACTTTTGTGCATCTTCTTCTGCACTTTGTTGACTGGGTGTAGGTATTTATGTATCCCTTTGATGATTTATTGTGTGCCAATGTGTGTGAGACTGTAAATACAATGGGGCTGTGTCCGTGTGGACCGCCTACACTTAACCGGCAATGGCTTTTTAAGGACACTTCTGTCGCTGTTGACGAAGACCCTTTTCGCCAAAGAGTGCCGAGAAGCATGTCCCAAGTACCGAATGCCGAATGCCGAGTGCTTCATGGAAATTGCATGCAGAATGCGATAACGCGCTTTTTAGTAGAATTTGCATGGATTTATCTGTTCTGGTTTTGATTGGCGGGTGAAATATACTTCTTGTGGTAGGCGGTGGTGGTTGTGCCTGTGTGTGCTGAAGTGCAAGATAGGCATTTTTGTTTTCTGTTTTTTTTTTTTGGTTTTTTTTTGCTGCTTATCCGTAGTTTTTATCTGCACATTTATGGGCGTAGTTTTTTATGGGATAGATAAGACGATTGTGAGGTACATTCTTTCGGCGAGTAAAAGTGACTTTTTGAGCGGCCATATTGACGCGTTGAATCGCGTGTTTTACATTCGTACCTCTCCTAACTGGTTGGAGTGAAGGTTTTTTGTTGTTTTTTTTAAATAATTCTGAAAAGTCACATGTTGGGCGAAGGTTTATGTAAATGAAAAATATTGATTGCCTTCAATCGAGCATAAGTTAATGAAAATGCGTCATAACTGATAAAGTTTTATTTCGGTTTTTAAAACAAGGTTTATGTGCAACATGATGGTCTTTTATATTTTGTAGTAGTGCCTTGGGGGTTTGTTGCCTCATTAAAGTTCTCCTTATCGTCTTAAGCTTCCCAAGCCTTTGTATGGAACATGAGCATTCTGAAAACTTGTGGAGACACTGAGCACCTATAAGGCTGATAGTCATTTAAACATGAATAAAAACCAGACTTCACAATAAAGTGATGATTTGAGACCTATAATCGAGGAACCACTTATAAGTAACTCCATTACATCAGCCTAATACGCGGGAAGTGCCAATAAAGGCCGGCTCTTACGAGCTCCTGAAGAGAACATATGAGTAATGTCCCCAATAAAATGTAAAAATTGAACTCGCTGACATTAATGCCAAACTAGGTAAGGAGTGCACCTTTCGTAACAAAATGGGCTACGCAATGTAAGAACACGGACTTACGTAGGCTGATAGACCTTGCAAGCGAAGGAATCATCCCTTCTCATCCCCCACAATCCACAAGCCAGTCCAATGATAAAAATACGATAGGTAAGTCAGATTGATAACGTTGCGGTAGACGAAAGACACGCATTCACTATCTAATAGCGCGCAAAGTACGAATGCGGATATCAAATCGCAATGATTGCCACATCCATAGTTGATCAACAACAACAAGTGCGAAAGACCATTGGCAATGATCCAGGGAGGATCATTCCGTCTCTGATGTCCACAAGGAAACCACAAACAAGAAACAAATAGTACGACCATGAACGCAGACGACTTTCATCGCAGCGAACCTTGCCATACTGCATGCGAGGTCGAGAGCCAAAGTAAGAGCTGCTGTCGATACGTACCAGTAAAATACGGTACGTAAAAATCAAACAGAGGCTTCATCGAGAGATGATACAGTAGGAATGAGGTTCGGAAATTTAACCAGAAATAAAGGGTGGGCCTGTTGGTATCTTTTTAAAAAGGCTAACAAAAACAGTGTTCAATATTTTGCAACGAATAAAACCTTCCGACTTCAAAAGACTGCATCGGCTGAGTTGGCAGTAGGCTATCCTGCCAATATTTGAAGTTTTCGTTACCTGTTTCACGAATATCTTGACTAATACCAATTCTTGAGTGCCTGAATCGCCTTTGGATTGTTTGCATAGCATCGATCTTTAACGAAACCCCACAAAAACATGTGGTTATCAAATTGCAGCTCCGTTGTAGCCAAGCAGCATAACCTAAACAACTTATTACACGATTATTGAACTTAGTGTGGAATAAATCGATTGTTTGACGGCTTGAGTGGCACGTAATACCATCTTGCTGAAACCATAGCTCGCACAAGTCCAAATTTACAATTTCTGGCCAACAAAAAATCGGTTATCATGACTCGGGAGGTCTCTCCATTAGCTGTCGTCTTGGAAGAAAAACGGGCCAATAATACCGCAACCATTTTTACGATGAAAATATCGCTATCACACAAGACACACCATTCAATCTGGATAAAGACAGCAAAAATATACATCCACATGACCAAAACATAGTGAAGATTCCTAAATCGAAACTGAAATCTGATAAGTTCTTTGGATCCGTTGATCTAGCTGCCGTCCTTTTTAGTACTAGAAGAAATGATTTGGTAAGGAGCATGGACCAGCTCTCAATTTGGTCAATTTCACGAAAAAATTATTATTGTCTGTCGACTAGAAAGGAGACTCACTGAATTGCATCATTAACAGAGGCATAAGTCCAAAAATGTTGCTACAATATCATTGTTGCTGTATTTTGTAAATATCTTGAATCAATCGTCAAAAATCGATAGATATTCGTGTGGCTTCAGACCTGGTAAAACAACTATCCACTTGGGATGTTTCCTCTACAGAACTTGGAGAAGACAGAGAATACTAAATCGATACCTACCACCCTTGCATCGATTCCAAGGTTGTATATAATAGTGTCTACAGAGAAGAGTTTTGCAGAGCCTGATCTTCGCATTATTACCAAACAGAATGTAGATGGAGAACTTCTCCTGCTCTGTCCAACAAACATCATCGAGACTTTCGCTGTTAAAAATTGTCTCAGACAGTGGAATGTGCTATCATGCGACTTCTTAATCATAGTACATGAATGTATAAGCCTACACTAAAGAGGTAATATTGTATTTCAAAAATGTATCCAACTTCTTGCACATGCCGATGGCATTAACATAATCGGAAGTAACCAATGGGCGATGAGTGGAGCTTCTTGGAGCATTGAGGCAGAAGTAGCAAAAAGTGAATCTGATTGTCAAAGCACAACAAAATATATACTATCGTCAAAATAGGACAACTAACACTGAAGCCATAGGCAGAAAGTATCTATCGACAACTATAAATTTGAGGAGGCAAAGAAATTATCTTCCTCTGCTATGCAATGAACTTCAGTAATGACATAGGTGTGGAAAATAAACGAAGAATAGTTCCAGGTTACCGATGTTTCTATGGGCTAAAAACACAATTTAGCAGCAAGTTTCATCTCGAGCAATGAAGACGACACCTTCAATGCCCCTTATTACCATAACCCTGGTGTATAGCGCACAGACGCTGACACTCTCGAGAACGGACAGAAGTTCTCTTAAGTTCTTTGAGCGAAAAAAAATTTCCGGGTAGTATTTTGAACCATCTGTGTTGACGAATATGGAGAGGAAGCTCTCACAAAGAGCCATACTGGCAGTTCAAGGACCCGATCATATAGAGTACATTGACACCATTGCTGCAGCTTAAAGAATCTTTAATTCCACCTGATTAGCCGCAAAGGAAGACCTTATTTATCTAATGTGGCGCGTGCAGTTTGAAGGAGCCCTTAACCAAATCCATCCAGATTCCATCAAAAGTATAATTTAGGTATTAATCCTAGGGTACTCTTTCTAGTCATGGTTCGTTCGGTAATTTTAAAATGCGAATGTTTGGTCTGATAACTTGCCTATATTACTCAAAAGGATTCAGCCTTGTCTTGTAGATGTATTCCGTTTCTCAAAATATTGTTGGACCTATTTAGGGTTTCACTACACCTTGCCCGTGTAGGGAGTTCCGCTACTGCAAGTTCTTCTGTAAAGTTTTTGTTTTTAGTAAGTTTGATCCTGCTCGTTTGTTCTAGCGAACAAATGAAATGTCAATGACAGATTTGACTGAAAAAGTAGATTCGTAGTCATCAAAAATTTCATTTTCCACGTTCTTATTTTAACCTCAGGCTCAATTCAATCTTTCTACTTTTTCCAAGAGGAGGAGAAAAACTAGCTCATTTCAGAGCGAATAGACGTTTTATAGTTGCTTTGCCTCGATTTTCTTTGAATATTTAACCTAAGTAGAGTACGGTTTTATTGAAAGGGAAACCCGGATCGTTTGACCGATCGGTAATTGTTGGAATTTTTCGTGTCGCCCATCCTTTTATACGGTGAGATAAGAGAGCATTCCTTTTCTTGTTTATCCATCTAAACACGTTTCATCATTGTATTGATAATGGTACTTACTTGGTCGCCGTTTAATGTCAATACCAGCAGACAGGGAGAATTAGGGATTATTTGCCAAATCAGCGACATTGAGCATACGCTTCAAGTGCACAATTGACAGTTCGGAGGGTAAATTGACTATACTTCGGCATATACATCACTTTCACTAAGACTACCATTGTCAAAAATCAACGCGATAGCTGTTGATGTATTAAATTACAAGAAAGGGCAATGCATTGGAAGTCGTAGCGAGCTCTCAGATTCTCGTGATGTATTCAGAAATTGGGAATAGGAAAACACGAATGGAGACCTTTCTGTGCCACAAAATGCAAGAAATGTCGATTAATTCGTATCCTAGCAAGCTAGAATACTAATAAAATATAGAAAACATACATCCCTTAAATATCGTACAAGGACAACGATCGGTTTCTAGAAAATCAAGACACCCTTCGACACACGCGTATTGAAACGTCAGATTCGGAGAAGGAGTCTTATAACAAGAAAACCTCATAGTGATGCTTAGGCATATATGTATTTCAGAGCGGAGTATAGAGGACGATGATTTTCTATTTGGTCTGGGAGCGATGTGCGTCGCTTTATCATCGGGTTGGTCTTCTGGCTGCACTATTCATCAAATCAAGGGGCTTACGGGCATGGTCGGTTAAAACTCAACACAATAATTGCGATATTTCTTGTTGTCGATGTTACTGACCTTCACCACCTAATCTATTGTTAAAACATTGATGTGAGGTTTATGAATACGTAATCGGCCGGAACAGCAGCCGTTCAACGTCTAGTGTCCCCACTGAATTTGTCCGCTGTTGTGATGAGAAATCCGTAGACCTGCTTTGGGTACAATTGTTTCGAATCTATAATTCTTGAATTGTATCTTGCTTCGGCAACAATATGATTTGTGAAGCTGCTTATGTGTTGTCGTGTCAGGTTGATTTTGGCGAATTTAAACACAATACGCCTCTATTGTTTCAATACTTTTTTGCTCTTGCCAGATTAAGGCTTTCTCAGAGTAAGAACTAAACTTAGACAAAATCACACACAAATAGAAGCTGTTTCGCACCAGTTACAGTCTTTTCATTCTGTTTTGCGCATTCAACCGTAATTCTTCGATGGTGGTGATAAGTGCCACGAACATTCGCACAATTTCCATCCTATAGGGCTAGAAGTCTCTTTTTGAAACCGAGGAAAAAGCGATCAGTTGTTCCGAAGCCAACAACCTGCCTTACAAATATTCAAAACTTTTGTTTACCCATTAAGAATTCGCCTGCCACCGTACCTAATTCAAAGGGCTGCATGCCTGCGCGTAAGCTCACCCTTAAGCACTACTACTTTTGCCGCAATGAATATTCTTCTTCATTTGACATCCCTTCGATATTTTTAGCTAGAGCTATAAGACAGTGAACAAATAAACTATTTAGCCACACTTACATCCTTAACGTACTAGGAATCGTTCCAGAGAACATTGACTTTCTTGTTACCATCTCTTCTAGATCTTTCTTGGAGGAAAATGCCTTTATGGAGGACAAGTCTGTTCATCTCTACATACATATATGGATGGATCTAAGACTAACAACGGGGTTGGCGGTACTGTTTTCTCAGATTAGCTTAGCCCATACTTCCACCTTCCAAATCACCGTAGAGTGTTCCAAACGGAAATTTTTGTAGTAAGGGACCCAAGTCCTGACTGAAGAAAAACATGATATTTGCAAAGGATATCCCCATCTTGTCAAATAGTCAAACCGCTGTCAGATCACTGAATTCATTATCACTAAACTCTAAAACCCTCCTAGACTGCCGATCACCTTTCATGGATGGAACTGCTCCTGCAAATTTGGTACTACTATACCCATTTTACCTGAAATAGGTATCATAGGTATATCAATCACTACATGCAAACAAATTCTAAAGCTGGGTGCTAACAGAGGAACAAATCTTAAGTGCACTGTTGTGTCGACATGTTATACGACCAAACAAATCTGGCCAAAGCTGGATCTGAATCGCTCTAAGAATTGGATCCTTCAAAACAGAAAACATTTCGGCGCTAACATATGTGCCATCACTGGCCACTCTCTCATAGGTAAGCATTCAAGAAGGCTTGGCATGCATGTTTACAAACCTCTTCTGCAGAGTTGCATAAACGAGGAGGAGATGGAGACAAACGTCCACCTACTTTGTACATATCCGGCTCTCTTCCAAAGAACAAAGCCCCACTTAGGAGGCTGCTTCTGCAATGACTTAAGCGATACAAACAATATTGATGTTAACAGTCTCCTCAAGGATCACAGACCATTTTTTTTTATAACTTCTTTCAATATTAGCTTATATTCTAGACAAAAATGCTTAAATCTAATTTCACAATGACTGTTACTTATTCTAGCTTACTGGATCTTACCGAACTCTTGAAACTTCACAATGTCAATATACTTTGCCTTTCGGCCTTAAAACTATCTTACGACTAATGGTCTTATCTATCAATACAATCGATATATTTCTAAGAAAAGTTCTGGAAAAAACTTAGATACTATATCATTTTTTTAATTTTTTTATAAAACTTAAAGCTATGCCCTATTCTACTTAACCTACCTAAACTACTTAAATATAATCGGGGTGGTGAGCACTCGTAGACTCTCACTCCGGGTGGTCACCATCTCGATTGCGATTTCGGGCGCCTGGCAGTCCTTAACATCGTGCACAAGCATCACCCAGACTTAAATGATTCCATGAAGCATCAGTCACTTCTTAGAAATGCCGCCCTATGTTAACGAGCCCGGCCATTCCACGAGATCCCCCTAACTATCCTAAATCTAACTTAAAACTAGGAGAAGTGTGTTACCTCAGTAACGTACCGACTTAGGAAAGCGTGACTACCCTCCTTACTTAAGCCACCAGAATTCGGCGAACTGGTTTTCGCCATCGACCCGATCCCTTTCCGCCATCGCGGTACTAGAACGGAGGAGCTCCTAAGCATTAGCGACATACCCGTCGTAGATGAGCCGCTTGTCCGTTGCACCGCGGTGGCGGTGGTATATTACCGGGATACCATCCCTACTTTGCACTAAACCTTTAGCATCTATATGAAGAAAAGCCTCCGGCGGGATAGTGCCCGATAGAAGTGAGCTCTCGTGGTACATTTCATCGGGGTAATAAGCCCCAAAGATCAGGCTGTTGTCGCTGGTCATTGCCCTTGCAACGTGCCTTCGAATCACCTTAATCAGCAAATTGTCAATCCTATTAAGATGGGCCCATCGTAAAGGGCTTTGTTGGGATAGTATTTCTTGTACTCTGATTCTGGTGTTCTATACAAACCCAGACAGGTCCTAAGACACTGCCTTTCAAACACCCGAATCTTTTTCATCTGAGACGGCGCTACATTAAACTACACAGGGCAACCATACGCGATGAATGGCCTGATGAGGGCCACATAGCATATGACCTTCAACCTGGAAACAGCCTTCTTGTCAGAGCCAAGGCCTTCTTAGCTCCAGCGAGACAAACATCCATATGTTTGTCAAAATACAGATATTTATCGAGCCAGATACCAAGATATCTAACTACGCTGCTCACCGCTAATGGCATCCCGTGTTGTCCAATGATGGCCAAATTTCGCCAGTTATGTCTGGTATCCCTAGAAGCCCATCGCAATGGAGTCCTAAACAAGATTGTTTCTGTCTTTTGGAAATTGATTTTCAATTCGCAATACATACGCCTTAATATGATCGAAATCACGCTGCAGAAGAGCATTGATGACTTCGATTTTTGGACCTGATCTGTACGCCACTAAATCGTCTGCGTACGCTATAGAGTGATTGAGGGAACCTACTAGATCACTTGTGTAAATGTTAAACAGGATCGGATCACCGCCCCCTGTTGTAAGCCGTTTTTAATATCACAGGTTTTGCTCGCAGTGACGTTGCCACATTTGACAACGAACTACTTTCCCATAAGCATGTTATAAATCATATACAGCAGAGGTTTCGGCATACCCCTCCTTGTCAACTTATAGAAAAGCCCCTCTAGCCATACGGTGTCGAAAGCCTTCTCAAAGTCAACCAAGCAGGCACCTGTACACTGGTTCTTACACTTATTCCATTGTATGTCGGAGATCAGCTTTGACGCAGCATGAATAGTGTCATGCCGTCACAGAGACTAAACTTCAAATAATGCCTGTAAGCCTTACAATATCAGAGCTACAATTGCTTTTTTTGTGTCTCTTACTTGGTAATGCATACGTGTATTTCTGCTGTTCGTATGGGAACATCATTTAAATACGAGTATGCTCAACGATTCCACCGTGCGAGGGATATCATCTGACTTAGAATACAAGTTAAGAGTATTCCGTATACATATGTTGGCAAAAGCTGCGTGATAAATGCTGTTTTTTTTGCTTATCTCTTAAAAAGGTAGTTTATCCTCAGTAAGCATTGTGGCCAGAGCTATATTATGTGTGTCAATAAACAGACCACCGCGTATTCAGTGTCATTTTGAAAAAAAAAAAATTAAAATATCTAAAACACAAATTAACAAACGCTGCCTACTAATCTATCGCGCTAGCTCATGTTTTAGCGATAACAGATTCTTTAATCGCCAATTTTTAGTTGAATATTATTCCAAATTTATGCAATCCATATTCTAACCAGTTTCAAATGACCATTTCGTTTTTTGTTTTTTTTTTTCGATTTTTGTTTCGTTACGTTATGCCTGTAAGGTTTGTGGACAATTTTTGCGGTATCTGGTTGATTTTAAAAGCTTTTATCTCAAAGCGCAATAAATTATTTTATTAGAAAATCAAAATCAACCAAAAAAAAAAAAAATCTAAATAAATTCGAATCAGAATTAAAAAAGAAAGAAAAACAACCAAAACTATACCATATATCGAAAGGGATTCGATGCGATTTGGATATTAATTAGAATGGTATTTCGATGTTTGGTAGATTTCCACATTTGATACCGAAACTGGGCATTCCAAAAATCGAACCCTCTTCCTCCACCACTAGTCGCGATGATGACAAATTTGCTTGGTCAAAAATTATCATAAATATGTATCTGGATGCCGTTTTTGTATTGGCAAAGCATATTTATTGTCTAATTTTTGGTGAACATTTATGTTAACTTATTGTTATTACTTTTTCGAAATGTGAATAGATTTACGAAATTTAGTTGCGATTTAATGTGGATTTATATGGAAAATTGATTGTGAAAAGTTTTTGTTTCAAATTCAGGCAGACATAGGGGTTATTTTTCTAAAATCTAAAGTTATGGGATTTTGAATATTTCAAATATATTTAGATAGTTTGGAAATGTAGAAGTTTGATGTGGGTTTGAATGTGGTACTACAAAATCTGGTTTAACTAATCAGGGTTGTCCTTAATTGAATAATCTAGACTCGTCGGACCATTGTGTCATATAAGCTAAATTCTTGTACATTGACCACAAAGTAAGAGAAAAAAATTCCTAAAAGAACAGTATGGGAATACGAGAAAGCCAATTGGAGTGGACTTAACACCTTCTTTAGGAATCTTAACTGGTCGTTATGTTTCCTCGATAGCGACGTGGATGCCGCTGTTGATATGATCAAAGACACTGTTAGCTTTGAAATGAGATTCCTTATCCCTCACCGGATAAAGATTATCAGACCACAGGAAAAGGCGTGGTACTCGTACGATTCGAGCTGTAGAGAGGCTGTCAGGGTAAGAGAAGTGTTATTTCGGTCGTATAAGACCAACCCGACAGAGGAAAACCGAAAAAACTTCAAACAAGCCAGGAATGACTGCAACGCCTTTCTTAAGTATGTGAAATTTCTATACGAGCAAAAACTCAGACAAAAAGTACTACAATATCCCAAAGGTAGTAAACATTTTTGCTCGTTCGTCAAAAATATAAGAAATCCTGCCTCATCCTCCATCCCAACGCTCATTTACAATGGCATTCCAGCTGTCAGCTCTTTGGACAAAGTCCAGCCAGCAGCCAGCTTAACGCTTCCACATTGTGCTTTGTCCCCGCCTACACTTGAGTGTGTCGAATCTTCAATAGGACGAATCCACTTTCGCACTCGTGTAGTAGCAAAAGTACTTAAAGATCTTAACGCCCACAAATGCGCTGGTTCAGATGGTATATCTCCCCTTCTTTTGAAGAGGTGTTCTTCTACGCTGGCAAAACCACTGCGTAAGCTTTTCCATCAATCCTACTTTTTAAGACTCTTTCCGAGCAGATGGAAAACAGCATTTGTCCAGCCCGTCCCTAAAAAAGGCAAATCTTCTTCTCTCTCCTCCTACAGACTTCTACATTGCACTTACCTCCCTTCTTTACAAGGTCATGGAAACGCTGATAAATCGTCAGCTCATGATATATCTCGAAACACGAAAACTTCTTAATGACCGGCAGTACGGTTCTCGCAGCAACAGGTCAACCGGTGATTTGATGGCATGTCTCATCGAAAGGTGGAACCAGAGTTTACATCAATCTAGCGAAAAAAGATAGTTGCACTTGATACTCGTATTTCTAAGGCATTTGACAGAGTTTGGCATCAGGCTCTTTTGTCGAAAATGGGAACATTTGGGATCGATGACTCTCTTCTTCAATGGATTAGAAATTACCTTCCGGAACGTTCAATTCAAGTTGTTTTGGATGGTTTCAAGTCTGATATTTACAAAATAAATGCTGGTGTGCCCCAGGGCTCCGTTCTGTCTCCGACACTCTTTCTTAGTTTTCATCAATGATCTCTTGTCTAATCCAATTTATTCCCTTGCTTTGATAGTACTCTCTGCTTTTCATATTCGTTCCCGAACTCACGTCCCCGCTCTTCGGCTGTAGAACGCGAACGGCTGCGTATGTTTAGCTCATTAAAATCCGATATAAACAATTGGGGAACTACCAACAGAGTAGAATTTAATGCTTCCAACACACAATGCTGTCTGCTATCGCTTAAGCGAAATTTAAATACCCAGCCATTATCCATGAATGGCACTTGCATCGTTAAAACCGAAAAACTTTCCATTCTCGGTATGTGTGTCAATGACAATTTACATACAATATATAAAGCTTTCATCCGCCCAAAATTGAAGTACAATGCTCACATCTGGTCAGGTGCTCCCAAGACTTCTTTACGCCTACTAGATAGGATTCAAAACCGTGCGATAAAACTAATAGGTGATGCTAATATTACACAGACGATTGACACCCTCGACCACCGATGTAATGTCTAGTATCTCACCCTGTTCTATTGCTATTTTCACCACCAGTGCTTCTCAGAAATTGCCAGTAGCATTCCACCACTTCAAGCATCCAACCATAACATCCGTCTCACTACGAATGCTCATTAGTACAACCTCAAGCCCACTTTCGGACGTACCCTGAAATATCGTGATTCTTTCCTAAGCAAAACAACTCGCCTATGGAATGCTCTTTATTTCCTAGTCATTATAACCTCCAAACATTCAAGACCAACGTACATCGGTACTTCTCTTTCTTTCCTCCCTAACTTTCCATCGCCCGCGCTGTGTGCATTCATTTTAAGGGAACTAATAACCCCTTGTGTGCGTGCTAATTATAAAAAAAAAAAATACAGAAGCAATTTTAATTTGACTTGAGATAAAACGTCCATCTATACAAAAGCAAAACACATCCGTCGTTCACCAAATCACTGCTGGTATCGAAAGCGACATATATATGTGGCAGATGGGTCAACGACAACGTCAGATACAAGAACTGGCTGTTGCGGACCTAGCACACCTCCAGTCGTAGTGAGTACGAACATGGTGGAAGGACATCTAAAGCTCCTTGCGCTGTATGTAAATTCCCTTATATAAATCGAATGAAGATTTGATTGCTCTTGTATAGCGAAACTAACTAACTTAAAGACATAAACTTAAAATGGGTTATAGAAGTGTAAAATTGTTATCAAAAGTAGACGCAAGAAGCGATTTAAATGAGTTTATAATGGTCTAGTAGTGCATAGGTTCCAGATGCTGAAAAGGACATACGTGCGTCGTATGCATTCCTTTCTGTAGTGGGAAACAATGGTACCTACGTGGCTTCAATCGACCGCATTTATATCAAAATTTAAAATTGCGTGGCCATTGCCACTTCAGTACAATGAAACTCTTCTTCAGTATGCTCTACCTTGCAACAGGTCTCTGTATACTAAACATTGGTAAAGATAAACGGAACAGCGAAGCTACATTCCGCAACGCAATTGACTGCTTTTGAAACTCGAAATTTACCAACATACGAGTACATATATTTTACGGAGAGACGTAACAAAGAGGCAAAGGTAGTTCCATGGCTTCTGTAAGTTTATATTGGCTTTGTCAGGCAACAACCTAAATACATGTTCCTGCGGAATGACGATGTGACTTCGACCAAACTGTGACTAAGAACAAGCTACTACAAGTTGCCACTACTATAAAGAATTGGCGTACGTTTTAAAACGTGGAGCAACAGGGGCAACCGCTTGCTTGTCGTTTTGTAGTCAGATACATTTGGATCTGCCTAGGCCGATACTTTCAACAAACATATAAATTTTGCTAAACTCGACCGTCTTTGTAGGATGACGATGGAGAATGCACGCTGCATTCGGTCGGTAAAGATCCTAACCTAAACCTTTGGTGTCAAAAAATGATTTATATCGGGTTTTCCAATAGGGACTTTACAATGCGATGCGCTTTCATGCGATTTCTTCAACATCATACTTGTAAGAATAGTGCAAAACTTACGCGCAAACACAAGAGGCACAATCTTTCAAAAGTCCGTCCAATTACTCCCATATGCCGGCGATATTAACATAATCGGAAGCGTGATGTCAGTTGCGCCTTTGCAAGTATTGAGACTTGAGACGGAAGCGGCGAAAATGGGTTTATTGGTCAACGAGGGCAAGACCAAGCATATACGGTCAAGCAAAAACGACACGCAACACCGACGTCTCGGACCTTCGACGGGTATAACTTTAAGGTATTGTAGTTAAGGTAGTGAGTGGAGGAGGAGATACAACGACGAACTGTTTGGACTGTACAGCGACATCGACCTAGCACGAAGAGGAAGATCCAACGGCTGAAGTGGCCAGGTCGTGTAGAGTGGATGGGCAACAACGCCTCGGTCCGAATAGTCATCGAATCTGCCCCCCGAGGAACAGCGTAGTAGAAGAAGACAGAGACAGACTCAGGTAGCGCAAGATAACTCTTTTATCCCGCAGATCCTTATAATTGGATGTCCAGTGATATTTTTGTTAGGTATTGCTTGACATTCTGTCATGGAAAGACTTAACCCGACACAACGTCTACATATTATCCAATCTGTTTCGTGCGCTTAGAGCAATTTATGGTCCATATGATCGGCCTTACAAACGCACAATATCTACGCTAAATCTTCGGCAAGCTTGAAAGCTAATTTTCAATATTGGATTATACGCGACCGAATAGATCACATCTAGCAAGTAGTGAACAAAATATAGCGTCAGTAGAGGAGAGTTTACGAAATGATCATGATAAATCGATTAAGGGCCGATCTCAATAGCTTTGCTTGTCGTATACAACAACTTGGCATATTTTAAGTGGGGATCTTGATTTTAAAGCATAAGAAATTCAATTCGTACAAAAACTGAAACCACCCGACCAGCTGAACCGCCTCCATTTCAGTCGTTGTGCTCTTCAAATGCTTCAAGAAGGTTCACTGTTTCAATCAATTTTGTTCAGATATGAGGCGCATTTCTGACTTAATGACTCCATCAATAAGCAAAAGGGATATACATTTGTGGGGCGCGGAGCAATCCTAAGAGGTTCAAAACCTGCCATTTCATTCAGACTTAGCAATAATTTCGTGTGGTGTATGGGCTAGTGGAATCATCGGTCCATATTTCTTCAAAACTGAGGCTGGTCACCCTCGTAATTGTAAATGGCTGTAACAAGCTATTTGCTGTCTGAAATTGAAGCCCGTGGTCTCAAAAATATTGGGTCTTATCAAGACTTGTCACACAGCCCGTAAAATATATGAGAACGATTCGGTGAACAGTTAATTTCATGTTTCGTGACATCCCACGAAGATTTTTTCTTTCGGGGCTACTTGAAGTCCAAAGTTTACATGGATAAGCTGGATACGATTGAGGAATTGGAAATCAACATTACTCAAGTCATTGGTGAAACATAATCGACCATGTTAGCTGCAGGTACGGCCAACTTTGAAGGAAATAATGTTCACAAAATATGACCAGATTTTCCGCTGTTCATGGTCCAGATCAGTTGAAGGGTGTTTCTGAATAATTTCTGGCCAGTTCGTCGGCCCACCATAGTTTGGTCTGGTTCCTTGATCTGAGTTTTTGGAGGTCATTGGAGTCAATGATGTACAAGCTATAGGCATTTATAGCTGCTTGACTATTCGTAAATATATGGATGTTTGCGCCCTTGATACTAAGGTTGTAGATCAGGTTAGCGCATTCTTGAATTGAAATTCTAGTATTTGGTCCGTGCATTCCAGCTCCCACTCCCGTTTCCATTTTAGAGCCACCTGTTTAACACTTTATGCCGTTTTGGCTATTTGGTGGGTTATTGGTGACCCATGCTTCGTGGAGAATCTCTTATCGAAGCAAAATGTCTTTTAAAGGCGGTTACCGCGCGGATCATGTCAAGTTCTGGCATTTTAGGGACTAGGAGTAGAGGAGTAAGTCCAGTTGATCGCAAAGATCTAGTTTTTTTTAACTTGTACCATACATCCTGAGCTGCGTAAAGCCACTTTGCTGATAAATAAGTTTAGGGGCTTAGGTCCTATTACTGCCTCTATAGTTGCTGTTGGGCAGGCCCGAAAGGGTCCGGAAATTCCTAGACATGCAAGACGTTGCACTCTTTTGAGCTTTGAAATGGTGGTCTTTTGCGTGATTTAAGTCCACCATACTACAGAAGCATATGTTATGACGGACTTAACCATCATTGTATTGCTCCAGTGAGTGATCTTTGGAGACATCCTCCATGTACTTCAATGCATGTGACGGCAGGCTCATAAAGCGTTGATTGCTTTAGTTGTTTCATTGTTCAATTGAGAGTTCCAATTCAGTTTTTTTTTTTTTTTATCAAGAATTGCTCTCAAATATTTAATCTCGTCAGAATACTCAACCTAGAAAAAGAAATCTCTTCTAGTGCAGGGAACTATGATAGCCTTGTTTGGATTAATTGAGAGATTCTTTCCGGTACACCAGTTAAGGACTGTCTTGAGGGCATTTTGCATGCGTGCAGTGATTTCGTTTGCCTCTCTGCCCCTTCTAATAATGACTAGGTCATCGGCGTAACCAATTATATTGTAACCTCGGTTACTCAATTTATTGAGCAGGTCATAGACCCAAGAACCACATGCAGACGGGATCGAAGATCGCCCGAAGAATTTTTCTCTCGAAGCAACCAAGAACACCCTCATCCATTTTTGAAAATGTCCATGCCTCTGCGCCATAGAGCAGGACCGGGATTATTAAAGTCTTATAAAGTGTGACTTTTGTTGTCCGAGAGAGGGCTTTGCTACTCAATTGCCTCCTTAACCCAAAGAAACAGCGGTTGGCAAGAGTTATTCTTCGCTTGATCTCAGCGCTGGTGTCGTTGTCTGTATTTATAGCGGAGCCTAGGTAGACAAAGTCCTTAACTACCTCAAAGTTATATCTGTCGAGGGTGACGTTCTGTCCGAAACGTCGGTGTTGGTTGAGAATTGGACAAACAATGCTGAGGTTCCATTCATCGGGCATACTTTCGTCCGACCATATTTTACAGATGAGCTGGTGTATGCTCCTTACCAAGTCATCGCCTGCGCTTTGAAGAGCTCGGCGGTCAGGCCATCCGCTCCAGCAGCTTTGTTGGACTTAAGCTTCGATATGGCTATCTTCACTTCATCCAGGTCGGGTGGACGGAACTGTTGGTCATCAACATCCAGGTTGAAAGGTTGATTCTGCCTGACAGCGGTATTTGGTCCGTCATCGCCATTATACAGTCTGCAGAAATGATCTTTTCAAATCCTCAGCATCGACAGCGATTCTACTACGATGTTCCCTTGTTCATCTCTACAGGCTTCGGTTCGGGGTTTGTTTCCGCGGCATGTTATTTTTACCTTTTGGTAAAACTTCCGAACCTCATTTCTGGAGTAGCATCTCTCAATTTCCTCGATCGTGCGCTGCTCATGCTCTTTCTTCTTCCTCCTGAGAAGCCGGTGTTCGTCTTTCCTCTTCCGTTCATAGAGCTCATGAGCAGCTCTGGTCTTTCTAAGCAGCGCCGCGTTATATGCATCTTGCTTAGCTGCATGTGCTTGCCGGCATTCGTCATCGAACCAGGGGTTTCGTTGTGGTGGACGAGTGAAAGCCAGCACATCAGAAGCGGCATCTCTGATGGCGTTTTGGCAGTGTTTCCAATGGTCTTCGATGCTTGATGCTGGCGGCATTGGACCTCTTAAGAGATTAGGAGACACTCGGTCGGAAAAGGACTTGGCGATCTCTTGCGATTGTAGCCGTCTGACGTCGAATTTTCTCACAGCATTAGTTTGTCTTGGCGTAGTTTGGGATATCCGCAACCGTACCTTGGCTACAACAAGGTAATGGTCCGAGTCGATGTTGGCTCCTCGGAACGTACGGACATCCATAATGCTGGAGGAGTGTCTTGCGTCGATCGCAATGTGATCAATCTGGTTGACTGTTGATTGATCAGTAGTTCTCCAAGTCCCCTTGTATATGTCGAGATGTGGGAACCGCGTGCTAGCCACGACAATGTTTCGCCCCGCCGCAAAGTCGATTAGACTGAATCCGTTATCGGAGGTGGTGTTGGGCAGGCTATATTTTCCGAGGGGCGAGACTACGCCTCCCAATGGACAGTTTCTTATGGCTGATACAAATGCGGAAGTCGGTCCTGATGAAGTAATTATTACCCGACTTTTTACCATCGCTTTGATCCAATTTATGGTCGGCTGATCTGTCTTTCTGTGGAGCAAATCTTTTAATATACATATATAGTCATATCCAGTGTTTTCGAAAGCAACCTCTATGACCAGAAATGCGCAGAGTGCAACTTCCTTACTACTAAAGTAAGTATCTTTAAAGGAATCACATTTCCATTCAGCTCAAACAGGAGGTACGAAGTAAATAGATGAAAAACGTTTCCCGGTGGTAACAATAACTTTGAAAGCTTAGTGAATTTAAGAAAGCTTCTTCGTCTTTTAGCAATTTCTGGAACCATATAAATTTCTTGAAGTTGCCGTGGTCGGTGTCGTTGTTTAGGTCTCGAAAATGTTGACAGTAGAATGAAGTCTAAGGAATGCTAGAACGGAGCGGTTACAAACTGAATACGAAACAGATTCCTCTTCCTGAAGAAATCATTGTGAGGAGCATACACTCAGTAATAGTGCATCCGTTCTGTGAATATATACGAGTATGTAATATTTAGAAGATTGTCATCGTTTGAGGTCAAGTCTGGCCAACTCAGCAACGGTGCTTATTTATTACTGAAGCATCGTCCGAGTGTCCCAGAACTTTGTAGAATATGATTCTATCTATTTTGGCATCTCGTTAAGACATAGACGACAATTTTTAACAGTATTTAATGTCATGAATTTCATAGTGAAGGATCTCTCTATCTATAGTGTTTTATTTTAGAAGACCAGCCCGACATATTTTTCAAATGACCGGCGGGGGTTGTCACTGCCTTTCGTAACTGTGTGAGATTCGAAAACGACTAAAACAGCATTTTTGCCTCATTGTCTATCAACGGCTATTTAGAATGGCATTCCATCTATCAGCTCTTTAGATAGATAAGGCAAATCTGCTTGCTCTGCCTGCAGTTTACTTATCCAGATTGTGTCATGTTTCCTCCTACGCTAGAGTATGTCTCAGATAATATGATGCGAGTGCTTAAAATTCTCAATAAACACAAATAAATGTTGGTGTGCCTCAAGGCTCCCTTCTGTATACGGCACTCTTTTTTTATTTTCATATATAATATCTTGTCTGATACTTCTACTCCATTATATTGCTTTGCTTTTCATTTTTTTTAACTAAATTGAATTCAACATCGCACGCGCTTTGTGAAAACGTATAAACATTCATATTTACCTCACTCATAGAGGGCGTTAATGGACTAATTCGATTAAGAATGTGTTAGAAACCTAGTTCTTCTTAAAAATGTTAAATTTAAAGAACTAAAATATGTGTATGTTGTGGATTGTCGGATATATTTGTGAGCAAACTAAACTACTCCTGAACTTCTTCCTAGTCCCCTTTTATACATCCGTTTAAGTCCTTAATCATCTCGTAAATTTCGTATCCTTATAAACACATTGAAAATGCACAAATCTACAACAAAATCGTTGTAATAAAACTATAACCTAACAAAACGACGAGTGAATCAAAATAAAGATCACTACTCTCGTCCGTAATCGGCAGCGGCCAGAAACCGAGCAGAAATGGTCAGAAACCCTGAGTCCGAATGCAATACCGATACGGATACCAAAAGACCGCAGAGTATAATGAATCACCGACCCATAAATAATTATCGGCTTCGAATGCGAGACGAGAAATATTTCCGATATCTTTCGGATGCAGCGGTGGAGGAGGTGATACTTACTTACTTTGTGGTGAGACGTTCAGCTCAAGTATGCGCGTACAAGTATATTACTCGCTCAATCCTGACTGCTGTACATTTTGTTTTTTTTTTTAAATATAAATTTACCCAGCCGTTATCAGGGAATACAATCGCTGACATTACTTAGCGTTATCAGCGCCCCTCTTAACAAAATATAAAATGGAGCCGGAGCCCTATTTTGCATGAGCGTACACCGACCGACAAAGTTGTCGCGGATGGCGGCAGCGGCGGCGCCGTCGCGGACTTGGTTATGTCTGTGAATGTAGAGGTGACGTTGGTTGGTGACTGTTGTGCGCGCGGAGTGTGCGCAAAGCGATTCCATTTGTGAAGAGATGATTTCCGTTTTTGTTTTCAGTTTTTTTTTTTATTTTTTTTTTTCACAATTTTTTATCGAACTTTTTGTGTAGATTTTTGTATTTTTATTTTGTCTCATGTGAGGTGATATGAAATGATTTGGTAGTCTCCACTGTCCCTGGAATGGAATGGGGCGACCAGTGGGGGCACATCACGAGAATAAAGCAATAAATGACTTGTTGATATTTTTTTAATGGTTGACAAGTGGCGGAGAGGTTTGTTTTTTTTTTTTTTTTTTTAATTTTTGGTGTGGTTATCAAGATAGATGTCACTGAGGCTCTTAAAAACTCTGAAGATAATTGAAAAAGCAGGATTTCGTTGTTGATAGTAGCAGCGCAAGAGGAACAGAAAGGGAATCACCAAACAAAACAAATGTGAGCTTAATACATTTTAAGAAACGTTCGATAAGAGCCATCTTGGTACTCACTCGTCCAAAGGCGTAGACTTGATTCATGGTCAAGTGGGGATTTATTATCTGTTTGACTTGAGGGTAGTATTTGGGGGTTCCAGACTTCAGAAGTTTATCAAGGTGTAAGAGAATGACTTACGAGTATGTATGTTGTGAAGCACGAGAAAATTTTCCATGCAGAACATTCAGAGAAGTCTGTACGCCTAGTATCTATATGTAGATTTATTTTTACTATATTAAGTTGATGGCAATTGTTGTGTTTGTGTATAAGAATATTCAATGTACCTTTTAACACTGGGCACAACTGATAATAAATCTCAGTTCTGAAACGAAAACTCTTTGCACTGGACCCTGCCCGAATTCTGTCCTATTTCTCTTATCCCCAGGAGACTAGGAAGGACGATGTAAAATAAAGCTGAAGAAGTGCTTAAGAATATTATCGAATTCAAAACAACAGGGACTAACTAACGTTAAATATCACTGATTCCGAATCAAATTTGTGTCAGTTTGGAAGATGACAACAACTGTAATCAATAGGCGGTACAAAGCTCTCATAAACAATAACAGATGATTCACGTTAATAGATACTAAGAACACAAATAGCGCACAACTTGAGAATAAGTTTAAGTAAAACTAAATGCGTTACAGAAAGGCGCAAGGTCCTTATCGATATTATATGCAGTTGGAAGGGCAATAAACTCCTGCACAAGCGTGAAGTGTTTATAGAACAATACAATGTCCTATACTCGAATATAACAGCAACAAAGACTCCACATTAGCTATCAGATAGAGTGAACTATAATATTATATTTACACCTCTGTAGACTTAAAGGCAACTAAAACGTCTGATAGTGTATTAGGTAGTAGAGCTATTCAAAGCAGTAGATGATTTCTTTGAGTGTATTCCTGAATCATTCTTTGTTTTAAAACCTTTCGCCAGCAGCCTGATCAGCAACTATCAGTACGATTTTAGCCCCAGAAACGAAACCTCGCTAAAAATAAACAAAACAAGAATAATGCTTAAAAATCGCTGCTCTTTGGCCCTTTCTTTCGCTAAGGGCTTTCCAACTTTTTTTCTTTTAGAAGTCTCTGCCTGAAGTATTGCAGCCTACCACGTCCTTTGATCCCACATTTACTGTCATACCCTTCTTAGAGCTCGTTCGTCCTATATCGACGACCTATATTCGACGCAGAATTTTTCTCCCAAAAGTGCTTTTCTGTTTTTGTCTTCATCGTTCAGGTCTTGGGTCTACGAGTATATACATACCTAGCAGAACTGGCAGGATCGTTGTTTTTTGAACCATTGCATTTCTGAAGAGTTGTAAGACCATTTATTTCCCTATTGTAAGTCACTGCCGAGTGTCATTCGGGAAGCTGATATTTACTCCGAGATAGGTAAACTTCTGATCTCCTTTGAAGATACTTCTACCAGTAGTGACATTATTCTACCAGTACTTAATTGTCTAATGTTTCTTTGGAAAATGTTCTCATTTGCCTGTAAGGCCAACTCGTTAAGTCTAATCTTCGATGCAGCCTGTATGACGTGGCGTACGAGCGACCGATGATATCGAAATCATCTGGGAAACTCAGGTATTTATATCTGTTTCGGTACTAAATTGATGAAATCACTTGATAGTTCATATTTTTGCCGCAATTTGGTACACGTTTGAAATACAATACTTCGGAGGAACTGTTCTACATAAAACTGCTGTACACGGCAACACTTATTGTACATCCCTAGCACAGCCGGATCAGTTCCAGGGAATCCCGAACTCGTCCTTCTCCTTGTAGAACTTTAGACAGTGAATGCTTTCATGTGTGGCTTTAAAGTCGATGAAAATACAGTCAGAATCGAGTTGAAATTTATTGGTCTTTTGCAGGATTTGCTTTGGTGCGAAAACAAACAAAGATACTCATGATCTTTTCGATGTCGGCAAATATTATTCGAAGGTCATTTGACCTTAAGAGAAGGATGAGTTACACGAAACGGTAAAGAATCCGATTTTTTTGTCTTCTTTAGCTAACCGATTTGCAGGTTATTTTTTAATTTGGTTTCTCTGATTAAAATTGTTGAAACGTGTTCCAGTCTTAACTTTTCAAACTCCATTGAAAGTTGATGTTACTAGATATATTCGCACCCTCTTCTTTAATAGTTTCGTTTGCAAGAGCGATCTTACCTTTATTTAAAATGGCTCTTTAGAAAGTTTCAATTTAGCAATTCGGTAGGCTTTTGACTGACATATTCAAATCAAATTTTCAATCAAAGGTGCGAAGCCTGTCAGATTATCCTCTGTTCTGAATTGTTATTGACCCATTAACGCCGATGTTCTTTCAGAATCTGAGCTCAAAATTTCGATTAGACACCGAGAAAAAAAATATGGTCGATTGAAACGTGAAAAACGTAAAAATTTCCACATTTTTTTTCACAATGATACCGCAAAGATATAAACTTTTTACTATGATCAGAGGTAATCATGGCACTGGAACATTAAGAGGAATTTTTTTCAGAAAATTTCATCGACGCGTTTTTGAAATTTTGAACTCAGATTCTGAAATTTCGCGTAGGAATAGAGGTATTGCATTATTTTTTTGCTCCGATAACATAATAGATAAACACGTTGAGAAGTTAGTAAAAATTCTGATCACCTCGGCGTTAATGGGTTAATAAAAAATTACATGTTTCACATTTTAATAATAATTTTTAATTATTTTAAATTTCGACAACTTGGACAAAATGTGAACTACCCTGGTTAGTTGCAAACTTTATGATGTTGCAATTATTCTCATTTTTGATCATTTTATCATCCTGGAGAAATCGAATTCACACAAATACTAATTTAAGGTCATCGTGTAGGATAGACTTCTCCTTCAGAAGTATTTCCTTTATTTTTGGGGTTTTCCTATAATAATCTGAAGAGCCTCCCTGCGACTTTAAGATTAAACCACAGCGATCATGCCGATCTCATTAGGCCATAGGGGGACCTGCCTCTTTGTATCAGGCTGAAAAAGAAGCTCCAAGGGTTTCTAATTACCATAGCACAGAATAAAACTGTTTTCGGGCTACCGGTAAGACTCCTATAGATCTCAAATATCAAGAGGCTTCTGAAATGCCTTTAAAAGCTTGAGAACTTTAAATAATAATACAAGGCAGAAATATTATTGGAATGAATTCTTTATTATTATAATCTGGTTATTACTAGACTACGCCATTGAAAAGGTTTAGCTTAGTAGGATGTCGATGGGAACCATGCCTGAAACTGTGCTCTTTCTATTCTTTTTAAAGCAAATCTATAGTATTTTATAGATTTTGGTTTCTTCATTGCTTTTTTATTACATTATTATTTACTTGACGAGTTTTTCCTAACAAGAGAGTTGTCACTGTATAGGCAGCTGGACAAATGAGGAATTTGTCTGTGTATTGTGACCAAAGGGTCTGTAACTGATGGCGCAGTGGCTTGGTCAACTGCTGACTTAAAGCCCTGTGTTCTATTCTCAGGCCATATCGAAAACTTCTATAGAGTCTGTCAACAGCAATATAAAATGAATTAAAAGCGTTTAACTCGTTCACTATTCGCGTTCACTATTTGTTAACTTTCGCTCTGGATGTCTGCGGCGGCAATATCTATTATCATGTTTTAGTGCATATGCTATAAGGCAAGATTTTCGAAATTAATTCACATATCTCATCGGCTCGAAAATTCAGAGTGGATATCGTAAATATACGCGCGCCAGAACTCTCAGATTACTAAGGGCTTATTGAAATCAAATGTCGTCGAGACCATTGGCATTAATTCAGGCAGCAAATAGTCTGCTATCATGGCCCGATAACAGCTACATTCCGGCCGCCTTCAGCTTTGAAGATGATTCCACCTGAACCGTTTGGTATTTTGCTGATTGACGTAGCCATTTAGCCAGAAATGGCTCTCATCGCTGAACAAATTTTTTGTCGAAAACAGTGCGCTTTTCAAGAGCCCAATGCCTGAAATGGAGACGATACGGTCTGGTGGCTTTAGTTCTTATACGAATTTAATTTCGTATGCTTTAAAACCAAGATCCTTTTATAAAATACACCAAGTTGTTGCATACGACATGCTAAACTGTTCAGCAGGACGCTAAATCAATCCATCACGATCATCTGGTAGACTCTCCAATTCGGTATATTTGGTCGCATATAATCCAGTATCAAAAATTGCTTCTGAAACTTTTCGATGGCTTAGCGAATTTTGCGTTCAGTAGGCCGACTATATGGACCGTAAGTTGCTCTAAGCTCACGAAACACATTCCGCTGAAACACAGTACAGCTGAATAATTTGCAGACACTGTGACGGGCTAAGTCCTTCCACGATGAAATTTCAAGAAATTCTAAACCATAATACCATATCAATATCTGACATGACGCCTGGGTGAATTATCATGAAATCCCCACTGGAAACAGGACCTCCAAAAGAATCACCCGTTACAGGATCTATTGCTTTTAAGCGTTGTGTGAGATTTCCTGTTAAAGAAGTACTTTAACAACTTCGCTATGACTTGAGTTCTGCTTTTTGCCGATGACAGCGTTATGTTAAGCAATGACGATCTAATTTTTTTTTTGTATTGTTGTTTCTGAGCTCTCGGGATCATCTTCCAGTCATCATTGTAAAAGGCGAAAAATTGCGTGAGGTGGCTTAAGTGGCCCAAAACTCCATAGAATTTTGTGACAGAAAAATGTCAATGGATGTAACAAGACGTGATCTATTAAGATGTACGGACACCAGCGGACTTTTTTTCATTAAGAAACCGATAGATTTAGTCTAAGGAAGCCAGTTGGTCTTGACATGTTCATAGAAAGTTGTTAGAAAAATCGTTCAAGCAGCAATAGAGGCTCAAGCTCTAGCTGATTTTTGAAGAGAATGTCGTACAAAATTGATTCTTTTGGTTCGGGACAAGTTCAGAACCGACTTTTGAAACTCAATTACACCCACAAAAATAGTGTTTATTCAAAAAAAAATTGGTGCATAAGATTAAATCTTTCGTCTAAGCAACCTTTGAATGTGATGTTGACTTTAACAACTTTATTTTGTGTAGTGTTACAATTCTTTTAACGTTTACTGTATTCTCATCCGAGCTCACCTAGTTAACCAGTTGACCAGACCATACGCGAGTTACCATTCACAATTGCGACAATTGACAATTTCATTAATCATTTGCTGGCTGCAAATGTCAATTTACACCGCGCATTCACATTGTTTACCCCCACACTCGACACCTAACAAATTGGCACCACTTCAGCTGGTAAACAATAATTGAATCGATATCCGTAATTAATAAACCAAACACACAATCAACCATTTTTCGTTTATTAATAGAATCCGTCTGATTGAAGGAATCACAGTGAAAAAATTATTAATAAAAAAATGACAGTTAAAACAAAAAAATAACTGTCGTCTACTCGGACATTGTTGTCATTATTGTGTCAAGTCGTTGTCACATTCGCGTCGCTTTTGTTCAGCGCATCTGAAATTGAAATTTCATCGCGCGAGCAGCAGTCGCGAATTTTATTTTTAATTTTTTGCATGTAATAGACGTTGCAACGTTTAAGCGCGCAGCGGGAATAGTTTCCTCATTTTCTCTCCTTCTGCCACCACTGGATTGCCATCATCTGAGTCGGGTGTTTGGTTTTTGCTTCTCATGCTGGAATGTCGAATCAGCAACAGGATCAGTGTGGACAGCAGAAGCATCATAATTCCCATCATCGGCGTCATCATTGTTGGGGCATCAACGTCGTCGTCATCGTTAGTAGGTTTGTTGTGGAGCCAGGACCCATGGATGATGCTAGTAGTTGAATGCATGCACGCGAATGTTTCGTTTCGTCGCCCTCAGCCGCCACCATCATCTTCCAATCGATATAGAACGAGGTTCATAATTCGTTTTTTATTATTTTGTCGTTGTTCACTTTGTTCGGGAGGGTACTGTGCCATGGTCTGGATAGAGGGTGAGCGAGAGTTGTTGCTGTTTTTTTTTTTTTGTCATTTTATTTTTATTTTTGAATTTATTTCATCGCGAAAAATCATTTAAAAGTTTACAATACTATCGGCGCTTTAAGTTCACACATCAATGCATTCGGTTGTAAAGTGCGAACGACACTATAAAAACAAAATCAGGCGGTGAGTAACAGTGGCATCAACAGCGGCTATAGCAGTGGTGAAATGACCGAGCGCCTCCTGCAATTTTATGACCAATGAAAGGTATCCGTATCTATAGACGGACTCGTATGCAGTCCGATGGTGCATTGGATATTGAAATTTGATTTTTAATTTTTTTTTATTTGAAGTATCTGATATCTTTTGTTGTCTTGAATTGTTGGTTTGGTTTTATTATGAGAGAACTTTGCCATTTTAAATTGATTCAAAGTTGAAGTTGACATATACTCGTATGTGTTATTTCAAACCGCGTAATCCATGAAAGGGCAGGATCTAGATATGAATCGGTCTTCATAATTTAAAAAGGCGCCTGATACAAAATGCCCAAATTTTTAGAA
Organism: Volucella inflata; assembly: GCA_928272305.1. Lineage (NCBI taxonomy): Eukaryota > Metazoa > Arthropoda > Insecta > Diptera > Syrphidae > Volucella > Volucella inflata. The sequence goes on along the minus strand of OV743720.1, from coordinate 55,594,759 downwards.
TACCGAAGAACGACAGTTAGGTATCTACGAATTCTTCCTTCAAACTGGTGTAAGTTTTCATTAATTTGTGCACAATGGACAGAAGTAGCCGGGAAGTCAGAAGGCTGCCCATAACCGTCGCCCCCAAGAAAAAAAGTCCGTTCGTGGATTAATGGATTCATCGGGCAAAATTGGTAGATTTGGCGTGCAGATTTATATTTCAGCACTGTATAAGATCACAAAGGGATATTGATATAGAAAAGTGAAAAAACTGTAATCCTGCTCAAGAGGAGGACTTGAACAACTTTTCGACTCAAAACTATAAAGGTGCCAAGCAACTACAATATATCAAGTCGATTTTTTGAAAAGCAGAGCAACTTATCGTTGGCTTGTTCAAAGTCTCAAAAGCACGCTCTTTACAAATTTCTTGAGCGTTCTTACATCAATTAACCGGTAAGTTAAAGCAGTAGGAAATCAGAGCGGCAAATTAAAAACTAAAATAAACAAAAGTACAAAAACTCTATAACCTTTTGGGACAGTATAATAATCTAGCTCTGCTATTCAACTCTGCAGAATGCACGCAGCATTCTGTATAGATTTGAATTTCTTTTGTATCTTTTTTCATTCCGTCATGAGAGTTGTACGAAAATTAGTTTAAACTAATAACTTATAACCCCGACTAAGTTAATTGTGCTTCAGTTTCCACTGCAACTAAATGCGTGACTGTTTATCATTCGGAAAACTATAAAAGTTGAAAGGACTGAACTGTCATGCCTGTGACTGAAATGTGTCACTTACTCCAAAGATCTACGCGAGAAATTAGATGCTTTTGGTGCGACTTTTTAAAAAATTTCATTGGCCCAAGCCTGCTATTCTTCTTAGAAAGTTTTTACCTTCCATAGTACGAAAATGGACATAGAACTTAGATTTCTCTGAGTTCAATGACGAACATTTAGAAAATAATGTCATCACTAACGAGGGGAAACCGATATCATACCGAACATTGTGCTTTGACATCCCATATAGAAGTTGTGGACACATTAGTCACCCAGTCTGAGGAATCTTCGGTCGATAATTGTTCTTGACTATGTGGATTGAGGACCAAAATTTAGCTCTGAGAAACCAATTCGGTTTAAAGCTGCAACCTTATATCATACGAACATATTTTGAGTTTCCGAGATTCCGAGTTTGAACTTGTATTAAATATTTTGAATATGCTCACCAGTGACAATTATTCGTACAAAGTGGCTATGTCACTTCTGCTGATACAAAGCCGTCTGTAAGAAGATATCAACATCAACACTATGGATCTGTCAAATAATATCCAGATAATTTAATCACGTTCCGATCAGGTCCAACAATCGATAAAGTTCTTCAAAATGTCTTTGTTAATTGCAGGATTGGCTGGGGTATTTACAGAAACTTGAATAAATTGACTGATATTCCTCGTCTGAGACAAAACTCGTAGCCATTTGTTTGCCGACATTAGGTCAAATATATTTTGATATGGTTATATAAATGTATACAATCCAGTAAAAAAATATAAAGGAATGGCGTTGCTTCATTCGACCAATGGTCGCACTAACATAAACCGTGTTCAAATGAAACCTCTTTTATCTACAGTATATCAATTGAACCAACTTTCTTTTAGTGTAACCAAGCGCCTCTTCATTCTTGATAAAGTCCATGCTTCTGCCCTGAAGAGAAGGCCTGGAAGGCTCAATATTAAATAGAGCGTTATTTCGGTTATTTGAGACAGTTGCTTTTCGGGCTGCTTATATTTTTAAATTAACTGCAAAGACTTGACTTCCTCTAAGTTATACTTGTCTATTGTGCCGTCGATGTTGTGCGCTGCTTCTTCTTCTTCTTCGCTGCTTCTGGTTCAAACAGTCCACTGTATAATGCCGATAATGTATATTTCATCCACATAACCAAGTAGTTGAAGAAGACTTTTGAAAGATTCTGCCTCTGCACGAAGCTCATACATGAATTTTTTGAAATCAAAGATGCAACTACAATCAATGCACTGTTGATACGGCGCGTGGGGCGTTAGTTCCTCGAATGCGAAATGTAAACGATAAGACTCTTTCGCAGATTTAACATATGATTTATTAATATATTACTTCAAGTACAAAAAAAAAGGATTTTAATTCTTTTAATACAATCTTAGTTCGAATCAACCGCGTGGTTTTTGATTCAATCAAAATTAGAAGAAGAAAAAAAGAGGAAAAACTCAACAAAAAAAGTGAGTGAGACAAATGCTGATGACAAAAAATAGATGTAAAGTTGCGATTACATTTCATGATTGCAACATTCTCCCCGGGATAATTTATTGCAAGATAGATTATGGACCTCACTTGATGGCTGCTTCTTCTTAGGATGTGGTAGGTAGAAATGAAGGAATGCTGAAACGAAAGCAAGTACATATTCAAAGTAGAAATTTGGTCGCGCCCTTGAGATTCCGTCTCATTATCTTCTGTTGGTAACACGCTTATTTTCGTAACCGGCCGTTTAAGGTTACCATTAGCTGTTTTTACAACTACAACTCGGACCAAGTCATCTGAACCAGGCTGAACATCAATGATATGTCCCAGCTGCCATTGATTAGAAGGAAGACGTTCATCCTTAAGAAGGACGAGCTGATCAACACGAACATTTGGCATTCTTCTCCTCCACCCCTTTGGACGATTTTGAAGACGTGATAAATATTCACCACTCCATATTCATCAGCGGCGCCAAAATTGCTGTACGACGTTTTGACATATTTGCCATCTTTTGGTCAGGCAAACCTTTTCAATTTCTGGCTCGGGATGTGAAAGAAGCGAGTCTCCAATTAGAAAATGTCCAGGTGTTAACGCGATAAGGCTGTCAGGATCGTTGCTAAGCGGACACAATGGTCTTGAGTTGAGGCAGGATTCGATCTGCCACATGATAGTGGTAAACTCTTCATACGTAAATATTTGCTTGTTGATGATTCTACGCAAGTGAGTCTTCACGGACTTCATGCCTGTCTCCCATAAACCTCCGAAATTAGGCAAAGATGGGGGAATGAAGTTCCACTGAATGCATAGATCTGTTAAGTGTGGAATTATATTTTTCGTGATGAATGTCCGATAAGCCATGCAGTCTGCTCGCAACAGTTTGTTTGCACCTACGAAATTTGTCCCGCAGTCGCTAAAGATGTTATTACAGAAGCCACGCCGTCCGATGAATCTCTTCAGAGCTCCCAAAAATGCTTCCGATGACAAATCGCTGACCACCTCTAGGTGAATCGCTTTAGTTGCGAGACATATAAACAGCGCTACGTAACTTTTCATCGATGTTATGCCTCTTCCTTTGCTAGGAGTGATACTAAACGGCCCGGCATAATCAATTCCGGTTGACTCAAATGCACATGCAGGACGAATTCTTTGCTGTGATAAGTTTCCCCATCATCTGAGAGGATAATTTCGGCTTAGTTTTATCGCAAATGATGCATCGAAGAAGAGCTCAGGTTATGGCTTTACGACCGTGGATGATCCAGAATTGTTTCCGTGTATGATTCAGTGTTAGTTGAACGCCTCCATGAAGTGTTATTGAGTGACTATGACGGATGATGAGTTCAGTGAAATGACATGTTTCTGGTAGGATAATAGGCAACTTTTCTTTAACCGATAGGAGGGAATCCCGTAGGCGACCGGCAAGTCTTATTATACCATGTTCAGCATCAAAAACGGGATTTAGTGGTAGCAAATTACATTTTTCAGGTAAGGAACCATTGAAAGCCAGAGTATTGAATTCCGACGAACAACTTTTAAGTTGAGTTAAACTTGCAATGGATAAAATGGCTCGTTGTACTTCGAATACCATGTACCACGATGACAATAAGCAATAATTCTTGTTATCCGAAAAAAACTCGATGACTTCCCAATTGTCTGCATTCTCCATCGTAAACCAACAGATCCGCACAAGTCTATCAGGGATGTCAAAGCCAGAAATAGCTTCGTATAAATTCGTTGGTCGATGATGGACTTTCCAGCCATCAAACAACACTGATAAAAACCAATCATATAGAGGTGATGTTATAATCGATATTGAGACTGATGCTTCTTTAAATTTCGAAGATCGGGCCTTTCGTCCGATCAGAATTTGAAAATGACTTAGCTCCTTACAAAGTCACCTTAATAAGTTCGGTAACTAGGCTATCAGTACCGGCAGCCTTCTTAGACTAATTGGATATATTTGTCTTAACTCCGTCGAAGTAGGGTGAATGAACAGAATTGTTGTCCATCATCATCTAGGTTCGTTCGTTCTAGCTGAGAGTGGAATTTCGATCATAATCGCCGTTAAACAGTCTGCAGAAGTGGTTCAATCATATATTTAGCGATCACCATGAATCTGCCTATACAGCTAGGTTCTGTTGGTTATTATAGCGTTTATACTTTTGTGACTTGGAATGTTTTGCTGCTTTTTGGTAAACATTTTTAATTTCGTCGTTCTTGGCCTTTTGTTTCTCAGCTTCTTTGTTCGTTGAACTCATGATGGACGTAACGATAATAAATTTGTGAAACGACTCACTTACTTAGGACGGCGGTAAAGTCCGGGTGGACCTGGGCCGCAGCCAACAAGTTCTTTTCAGTTTCGCATCCTTTCACTTTTATTGCGTATCATGCCATCTATGTCGTAGTTTTCCTCTACTAAATTGTCTCTCTGGGGCGGATTCGATAACATTTCGAAGCGGAGCGTTGGTTTCCATTAGCCTTACTTGTCCCAGCCACCTCAGTCGTTGAACCTTCACTCTTCTGGCTAGGCCGAAGTCGCTGTAGACAAGACTAAAAATCACCCGAAGAACTTTTATCGAAAGCAGCAAGAACAGCCTCATACATTTTTGATAGAGTCCATGCCCTTGCGCCATAGAGCAGGGCTGAGATTATTATGGTCTTATATAGGGTAACTTTTCTTGTTCGCGAAAGGGCTTAACTAGTCAACTCCCTTTTTCGCCCGAAGAATCAGCGATTGGCAAGAGTTATTCTTCGTTTGATATCAGCGATGGTGTCGTTATCTGGATTCATAGCGGAGCCTCGGTAGACAAAGCCCCTAACTACCTTAAAGTTATACCTTTCGAGAAAGACATTCTGCCCGAGAAGTCGGTTTTGGGTGTCCTTCCGCTATTGCAAATATTTGGTCTTGCCCTCGTTGCACTATTCTTTCAAGAATGATGTTGAAGAAATCAAATGACAGCGCTTTGTCTAAATCCATTTTTGTCATCAAGAAGGGGGCAACGCCTTAATAGGGATGCAAAAATTAGACATTGCTCTGTATAGCTCGTCTCTATAGATATTGTCATACTCGTCCTTAAAATCGAAAATTAGGTGGGGTTTATCGATCAGAACCTCATGGGTTTTCTCCAAGATCTGCCGTAGTGTGAATATGTGGTCGATGGTGAACTTTCCTGGCCTGAAGTGTTGTTAAGAAGACTGATGCCTCTATAGTTGTCGCTATTAAGAGGATCTTCTTTCTTGAGGATCGAACAAACATTTTTTGTATTATACGCCAACTTTAAGAAATTATTTCGCAATTAACAACTTAACTTCTAATTCTACAATATTGACCCTAATCTTTTCGAAAGCGTGAAGTAATTTAAAAAGTAATAATAATTAACTTTGTACTCTATATAAACTTAACAATATAATCAAATCCTAATGGTTGGTTTTTCTTGTAATTTTAGGTAAGTGCAACTGAGATGAAAATGGATTATGTTATGATGGCTGACGGTAAGAACCAAAAGTTGTTGTTAGTTATACGAATTGAACTTTTGTTAAATTTGTGTGTGAGTAAGATACATATGACAAGAAATATAACACTTTTCCCGATAGCTTAAGCTTATGTATATCTGCCGGTTATTTATTTAAATATATTTTTTAAGATACTTAGACGACACTGTGAAGACGTCAGTCTATTGGGATTTCTACTCAATAAACCGTAGCTCCGCATTGAATTATCATCGCTATCTTAGCCAATTTAAGAAACTTTGACTACTCTCCCCGCCCAAAGTAGGACCTTGTGGGGATTGTTACTCATTCGTGCCACTTCTGTGTGTATTCTAAAGTTTAGTTCCCAACGACGGAATCGTTTCTTACGATTTTGGCCGCTTCATCTTCTTCCATGCACAATTACTGCATCGCCGATGCTATGAAATCATTTGCAGTTTCCCAGGTTTTTCTCGTTTTAAGCGTAAGCATAAGTGTTCTGTGGTTTACCATCATAATGCTGACATTATGGGCGTCTACATGTTTTTCTTTATAGACTTAGTCCCGGAAGCAACCATGTTTCGATAGAAACTGCTTCATGGATGCTGCTTGTAAATTTTATGTTGTTTAAACAGTACATAGTTTATTTGTCCAACGTTCCTTAGCTGAGGCTTCGTATCGCCGTTGCCACTTTATCTGCGCAACCTCTCTGACTGTCATTCTTTCTGCCTTATCGTCGTTAAATATTGATACCAATACTTTGGTCCTTAGGCCGATTAGCATATACATACTTCGTGGCACAAAAGTCATCACTCTGTTGGAAGGTGCTATAATTTTTGCACATGGCGACAAATGTCGATTCTACTTTGACATTTATGGAGTAAATAGAAACCAAATACACGTCAACAGGACATGAAGTGCTATACTCCTAAACAACGCTGAATAATTGTTACGATTTCTTTGCTGAATAAATCGTCGGTGGTGTTGGAAAAGATTTCCCCGTCGTCCGACACCAAGTAGAAAAACAGTACGACGTTAAGACGCTTGCCTAGAAGCGTACGGGACAACACGTTTTGCTGAGAATAATGCTGCTGTGGTTGAAGATGTTGCAGAGGACTCCGGAGTACCAACCAGACAACTTGCCACGCAATTGGGCATCTATCGGCGGCTTTTACATATTGTATAATTTAAGCGAAAGACTGTAATATGTTCCTTTAAAAAGTGCAGAGTATTAGCTGTTGACCGCCAAGCATATGTAACCTACGTTCGAGCTATCCTAAATCTCGACCACGGGGGAGACAACTTTTCATCGATAATCATCATAAGCGACTAGGCCCATTTTCATCTCTATGAATATGCGAATAAGCAAAATTATCGCTTCTCACTCACGAAGAGCTCTTTACCCGCTCAAAGTTACTGCATGGCGTGTTACTCGTATTTACGCTGGAGGCGTCATCGTGCCATTTTTTTTTCGAAAATAACGCGGAGCAAATGACTACTATGGACGGCAAGCGCTACAGAGCCATGCTCAACGGCTTTCTCCTTCCTGAATTGGATAAATTGGGATTGAAGAATATGTGGTTCCAACAAGATGGAGCAACGGCGCATACTGCACAAGCCATAACAGAAATGAGGGCTGCATTTCCGGGTTTTTCATTCACAAAAAATTAATTTTTTGTTTTTGGATTAATTGCTGGTAGCCACATATAGGCGGCTTTCTTAAACGGTGCCTATGTTCTTCAATATTTGCCATTTTAGTTCAAGAGCTGAAAAGGTCTACTCGCTTTTGCTTTTTAAATGTTCTCTAAAACTACAATTTGGTTCAACAGCTGTACTAGGTATTTAACGTGTGACTCGATGCTGCATTCTGCAAGCATGTCACTTTGTTGGGGCATTTTATGAGGGTGGCAATTTTCTTGTTGTCTGCAAGCCTCTTTTTCTTTAAGTGGTGTTTAGGAGTGTCTCTTCCTCTATAGTTAAAGCAACGACTACTTCTGCAATAACATTAATTTTATAGCCAAAGTTCACTCTGCTAGGTGCTCATACTTTTAGTACATTTTATTCCACAGGATTGGCCTTACAACTTACCATTGTGGGACACCTTCTGTTATTCATAATTTCGTAAGCACTTCGTCCGTCGTATGTAGTAAGACGATTCTGGCTTCGAAATACATATAATCTACAGTAGATAGCTTGAAGCTTTGTTATTATCTTCTATCTACCCGGGTACCTAGAACCTTGATTCGGCCTGACTTGCTAGTCCTCCTAGCAGAAGTGTCATAATGGCTGTGGTTTGTCTTTGTACCTACAGTCGCAGGAAAGTTCCCCGACCCGTTGTAGACTTGCAAAAAGTGTTAGGTGTCGCAACCCTAAAATCGTCAAGTTGATTTAGGATGGCTTCGACTCAAAGCAAGGTTGGTACCAGTGCCCGAATTCATATCAAAGGTATGGCGGAAAGTGCTGACCAGGCATATCTTTGCCACATGGACGTATTGGCATTCCGTCAAATTAAGTCAATCAATGACAGGTATTAATGTGAACCCCAAGATACTTTCTATATCCAGCACGCATACAGTCCGTTTGATAAGATCGTATACGGCAAAACTCGTTTATGAAAACCAGTTTGGAAGTGGCATTTGCATTAGCAGATAAAAAAATACTTCTGCTAAAATGCTTTGAATAAAAAAATTTAAAGAGTGTTCAACTTTTGTCAGAGATGGAAGTATTTTAAATTGAGTGTCGCGTTTGCATCACGTTATGAAGCAGTATTCTTGTGCACGCATCCAAAAGGACCGAAAATGTCATACGGAGCAGCTGCTAAATACATGAAAAAGTCAAAAGCATTTGTTAGCAAGTGGGTGCACCGTTATTGCCAAGTTAAAAATCTGGATGATTTGCCGGATCGTGGGTCTAAGCCAAAAACAACAAAAAAAACAGGACAAAATGATTCTTCGCGTGTTTGAAAAAAATACTCTTCTATCGTTACGTGGAGGACAAGGGATTTTACGTAAAAGGGGTCTAAATGTGTGTTGTGATACGATACGAAGACGTTTACTAGCCAATAATGTAAAATTTCGAAGCACTATAAAGAAACCACCACTGTCAAAAAAACACGTAGAAAAACGACTCAGTTGGGCCAAGGAGAATTTGGACAGAGATTGGAACAACGTTAATTTTTCGGATGAAGCTTCTTTTTGGGCATGGTCTCCTACACTCATACCTGGTGTACACAATCCAATAAATTAATCCAGCGGACCGTCAAACACCCGGCAAAGGTGCACATTTGGGGATGCTTCTTAAAACAAGGATTTGGCAATTTGTTCATGTTTACAAATAACTTAAACGCACCCAACATGGTCAAAATTTATACGAAGGCTTTATTACCATCTGCCCAAAGGTGGTTTAAAAGAAGGAATGAGAATTGGTTACTGCATTATCTTCTAATGACCCGAAACAACGCAGTCGTTTGTGCAGTGCGTGGAAACAAGAAAATGACGTCGATGCTTTAGATTGGCCATCACAGTCGCCGGATGCAAATCCCATTGAAAATGTTTGGGCATTCATGAAACTAAAGCTCCAAGGAAAAAAGATCTCGACGGTCAAACAATTATCACGGAAAATACGAGTTTTATGGAGATCTTTGTCTCAAGATTATGCTATAAGATTAGTAGAAAGCATGCCTCGAAGACTCCAAGCAATTATTGATAATGGAGGAGAGTAGACAGCATATTAATTGAAAAGCATTCAAGTGAATAAACAAAATAAACCAGTACAATTAATTTTTTTTTATATTATAAGTTCTTCTTTAATTTTTGTCGTGTACGATGTTATCAAACAGACTGTACTTTCCTATAAGGCGTTAGTTGCTCTTGGGGCTTGTCATCTTTTGAAAGGAGTGCAAGCCTCTATTTTTTTTTTTTTTTTTTTTTGAGGAACAAGGTCATCTTGAGCCCGCCTTAACATCATAGGCTTCATTACAGTTGTATGCTTCATTACAGAGCAAGTTAATTTTGCTCTTCTTATTTGAACTTAGCCAGTTGGTTTCTATAATTGTTGCAACAATCGCTATGTTGCTATGATACGAGTAGATCGCAACATATGAATGTAAGTGCTGCTGATTTTTGAAGTTCGTATTGTATTGACTGGTAGTCCCCGGAATGTGGTGAAGTTTTCGTAAGCTTTATCGATCTTTCGAGAGCCATTTGAGAATGGAAAAACTCAATCTGTGAGTGTTTACGATGAAACACATGAACTAGTATACTTGCGGCCGTCTGAGATTATTCTATACGAGTATATCTATTGTCTTGCAATTTTCGACTCTTTTTCGGTCTTTCCGCTTAAGGCTGACAACTTAATTTTGACCCCAAAGATGCCTGCTGTATATCTTTTCCTGATGGCTTAGTGGAAAGCGACGGAATCAGTCCGATTCTAAGCAGAAAATTCTTGTGTACAGTGGTATTAGAATAAAGTGGTTCTATCCGATACTCTCATTGTTTCCAAAAGCAGTGTAAGATTCTAGAATCAGACATTTTAACCTGAGATCCTATCCATGTTTATGGATGTGGCATTCCCTTGTTTTTTAAACTAAATCATCGATTCAAGTACAAAATTTATGACAACACAAGAACTCTTGAGTATTTGAGTTCATGACTAAACGCCACAATCTACTCCATACGAGTGCGTTGTATTTCATTTATAACTCGTTGACTTACTGAATGTATCCGTATCTCAGTCAAATTTTGACATTATTCACACTTTTTCGATTTAATTTACCAAAACACCAGAAAAGAACAAAACAAAAGCACTTTAACTTCACCTCATTCACTCGACAAAATGACACATTTTGGATTTTACAACATTTACTCGACTTAAAACTGCCTCCACCGCCGCCGCCGCCACCCATCTCCGATAAGAAGTTCTCACCAAACAGAAACAAAAGCAAAGCCAAGAACAAGATATTAGTTCGCCTGAAATATGACTAAATCTCGACTTTCACGAGTGTAAAAGTAAGTACTCGTATATTCGTATATACGTGTGACTTTGTATCCTTTTGCAACGAAGTGCACACCACACAAAAAATAAAGAAATTAAATTCCCACCCCTTCCTTTCATTTTGTTCAACAACCCTCAAGTTCTCTTGAATTCCATTCCGCTTGGTCTACCACTGCAACAGCAGCAGAAACATTATCACTCGCATAAGTCGTAGGAGTAAGTGGTGGATGGATGGAGGTTGATTCTGGGTATGTCTATGACTTAAGCACCCCCTGTTCGGTTGGTTCCCAGAAATGGGGTGGCAAATTTTTATGTTAATTATTTGGTTGGCGGTTTGGTGCTTGGTATCTGTAGTTGGGTTTGAGGTTGGAAGAGTTTTTCGCGCCACCACTCACATAAAAGTAAGATACTAAGCGAGAATTGCTTATCAGTCTTCCGCACGATCGCTATTACACATTCAAACACCCACCAACTTTGACACCAGCCAGGGCAACCATGGAATCGCAGTTTCGTTAGGCAAATGTACTCACTCTTTTACCCCTTTCGTTGGGGGTGTTTTTAGTTGTGCTTGGTAGAGAAATTGTCTTTCTTTGTTAATAGAGCCGTGTGACGGTAAGGGATTTGGCGTTGTGCATACACTCTGTGCGCTACTTTGCTTCAATTGATTGTGGGGATGACTTTGTTCTCATCGTTTAGGAGACACATCGCCTTTTAATGATGTTAATCGGTGAAAAATTCATTCAAGTTTGCAGTTTTATGGATTCACTAGCTCCGGCGAGGTTGAGGGTGGTTTCGCCAAGAAAGAGTTGGATGATGGTGGTGTAATCCTTTCACATGTTTTCTGAAGATTTGTTGGGATAAGGGCGAGTCAATATGCTGTTTTGGATACATGCGACGCACCTTTTAATGCGTGGTTTAGAAATTTTAAAGAACTTTGCTCAGTACTCCAATAGATTCGAAATTCTTACGATTGAACAGCAACTGTAACAGTATGACCTTTTAACTGAACATCTTTCAGCGAATAAACCATATTTGTGAACCAAGAGGCTTGCGGGAAAAGACTGTAAAACGTTGTCACAACGTCGTAGAGCTGAGGTTCTACAGAAATTGTACTCGTAAGTGAATATCCCCACAAGATAACCGATGAACCGATGTGTTCAGCTATTCTTATGGCAGATTTTGTGCTCAAAGTACCTTCTATGGCATGCCAATTAGCCCTTGGTTTTCGATGCTTTGTCGGCATTCAATTTTTCATCACGATAGTGACATCTCGTTGGTAAGTTGTAATAGCTCAGGTAATTCTGGGTGCCATTCAGTACAACTGTAGTCTAGAACTTTTTCTTCCAAGCCGAAATACCAGTAGGCCTTCGCCAAGTGTGTAATAAACAGTGATTTGGAGGACAATAAACTGATGGTAAGATGGTGGCAAATTGTCAATGGTTCAACGACGGCCTCATATCCCTGACGAGGTCTATTTGTTTTAGCAAATCCGTCCTTTTTTGACTAAGGGATACCAGAAAAAACCTGGCTCTCCAGGTTGGGATTTATAAGTAGGATTAACTGCCGGACGATATCAAAGCCACGATTTTGTTGAAGCATCTCAATTAAATTCGTCGAAGCGTTAAATTCAGATTGATGCGGGGCATACCCCAAAGAGGAAAACAATTAATATATCGGAGAGAACGGAGAAGCAGTCAGCAGCTACTGCGTTAAAATAGTGCCGAGCGATTAAGCTGGTACTTTAAGGCAGTAAAGTGTGAGCTCCGATAAAGGATTTAAATTAAACGACTTTTCGGCGGTGGTAAATGCTATCATATTCGTAATTTGCATTATTTCAGAATTAATAAGGAGACTTGAAAGACGAAAAACCAATTATCCGTCATCTTGGTCGCAGACAGTACGACCACTGCAAGAATCTCTCTAAGAGGCCAACCCAGATTCGGACATTTATTTTGTTATAATCAGGCTACGATTGCGAAATACTGTGAAGGAAATCGACAGTTACCGATTACAATTGCAAGGTATTGCCAATGCCTTTGCGTCCTAATGTCTTTATACTCTCAAGAGTTGCTATGCCCCTGACTTAAGTGCTAACTACCAATGGCCAGGATGCCAACGTAAAATCTTCTTGACTGCCACAACGAAAATCCTCGACTCGCAGGGGATACGTTGAGGTACCGCCGACAAGATCAAGGGAATCCCTCTGAGAAATGTTGATTGAGTCTCCTCGCCGATGTTGGAAGATCCGGGTTAGGTATCAATCTAAATGGAACATAAGCAATAAAGGCTGGGCTACTTATACTTTTCTTCAGGATGTGTTGCCCATGGGTGTGCTACTGCAACTCAGTTTTTACCTCAGCCTGGGCTTTCTGCAGCTCATGCAGAACTCCAATTAACTCTGATGCTAGGAATTTGCAAGATATGGGCATCACCTATGGTGGTGTAGGCGGCGGTTTTGTTGTTGACAGAGCTACAGAACTCATAGTTTATCAAATGAGATCTCTTGTCATAGGCGACATAATTAGCTAGTAGCCGCCAATCCTGGGCTGTGAGATGGCTAACTAGAATTGATCACAAGGTTGTGAAGCTCGACCGGAAGATATATCTATATTAAAGGACCACGGAAAGTCCGGGGAGCCTAGAACTTCTGTTCCAGCCTGACCTATGAGTTGGTCCTCTTGTGGGAGTTTCGTGACGGCCGTAGGTTATAACTAAAACAGCGGGAAGAGTAGACTGACTGGAGTTCGGACATCTTTTGACTCAACATATGTTGAAGAGTTCTACGGCTTGTGTTCAACCATTTGACGGCTATGACCCATATAATGGCTGAGGTTTTAGAAAGGCCTTAACGCTTCGCCAAAGGCGAAGTTCGTGCTCTACATACGACTTCGGATTTGGTACTGGTGGTGGTACTTATATTACTCGAAGGACGTTGATTTACGCATTGGTTTGATCTCTCGTATGGAGACATACTGAGGATTGAACCTTCGCGGCAGGTACCTACATAAAATACTGGTGACCCTTACATGGTATGATCATGGCCGCTTAAAAACTACAAGTAAATAGAATCGGAAAAGGGGTCGAAAATATAGCCACTGCCAATGCGGGAACGAGGTTCCAAAATTTTATCAAAGGGTGGAAGTTTGAAATGCTAAAATGAAGACTGCAAAATAATCGCAGTCAGTGATGAGGATATTAAATGATTTCTTCAGTAGTCATTATCTCGATAATGGTTGAAATTTCGCCATCAGTCAGAATGAAATATTCAATTTGAACAATGATAACCCACAATTTTATTCACCTCACCTCGATAAAGCTGCTCAACTTACTTACCGAGCTGTAGATGACTTGTTTGGAAGCGACTCAGCTGCAAAAGCCAAAATATGTACGATACATTGAACATCAGCATTGTTACTCGTATTCGATCCTCAACATTGAAGCCCTTTTTCCCGATGCCAATAGAGAGGAACAAGTCGCGTTAACCTTCAGGTATTATGTGGGAGCGCCTTAAACTAAATTTTGTGTTTTTTGACTAGAAAACACCACCAGGGATACAATGTTCAAAAATCTCGAAGAAAACCCACTGAGGCTGGTTCGACACGTACAACTTTTCATGGATTTCAAGACCTCGTATGACATGTCTCCTCATATATAGAGTAGCACCTAAATCATCATCGTCAAAGTTTGTAAAAATCTCACCGAAACTCTGGAGATTAAAAAAGACTTTAGCGACGAGGTGATATGCGTTCACTATAGTACCGATGGTGGATAAATATTTTGAAAAAATCCACGACACGACCAGCAAGACAACGAACTAGTCCATTGCACTCCTCCTAAGTTGCTTTTAATGAGCAAAATTTTGGTGCAATGCTACAACAGTCTAAAATCTTTACTTTTGAGAGCCAGCAGGAAGGCCGCTGATTCTTACAAATGTCTGAAAGCATTTGTTAAACCTCCCGCAACTTGGAATCATGTCATCCATCGGACTGTCAATGGAAGTCCTAACTGAGGACGCAGTCTGACCTAACGTAAGTTCGGGCCCTGAAAAACTCTACTTTGAGCCTCTCCTGGCAAGTTCACCACCAATTTCATTTCCCGTGATCCCATTGTGACTTGGGACCAAGACAAGACTTAGCACTGCAGATTTCCTGTCGCTGCGGATGCAAATGCTTCGCCCCCTCCACCCGATTTTCATTGGTTTTGTTGCCATCAGGATTGGAAGACAGATGCACGTTGTCGTGTATTAATGGCTTTCAGCGTAACATGTGTAGTTCATAGAAGTTTGACACCAAAATACTTAGCTTCTTTCGTGATTTGGATGGTCATTCTTTAGGCACTAGTTGAGTCGGATCAAAGAGCTTTCTCCTTCTTGTAAAGATATCCAACAGACAGTACAGCTACAGCATCCCCGTATGCTTCTGTATAGGCTTCAGAACTATTGATCGCGTTGTGCCGGGAGTCGAGCAATATGCACTATAGCAGTATAGACAGAACGCCGCACCGCCCAGAAAACCCCTGTTTACTTCCGTTATCACATATAGGCCACAGTCAGAACCTACAATCCTATTTACCAGCATTGCATTCGGACTATGGATTCGTCTACGCCGTGTTATCTGGCCGAGTTACACATACTGTCAAAAATTGCGTTGTCGAAAGCCCCCTTAATGTCGATGAAAATGCTCTCGCAAGATCTTTAGCATTGGTAGGCGTGTTGCGTCATAGACAAAAGATGCGTTCAAAAGGCAGTTTGGGTACAAAAGCTCGACCATGCGCTTATATGCACTTCAACATGAAGGAAACCAGAATGATTCTATTCTTTCCTGTTTTCGGTATGAAGCTGCTCTCACTGCTCGCCAGGGTTTTGCTAAGTATGCCAGTGCCAGCCTAGCAATGAAGATTATCTGTATAGTTACCACCAACTGATCGATATTTTTTATAACATAACTGGCTCTGACCATGTGCCACCGGAGTCAGGTGACTTGCAGCCATCACATCATCACATTCTCATCCATCACCACAATCAGCTAGATATGTGTAAGTGTGGTGTTGTTCAGCTCATAAGCAGTTTCGTTAGTTTGAGCTGATCCTAGTTAGGTTACCTGTTAAGTGAACCCTAAGCATGAGACTAAGAATCTCTACTTTCAACTCAAAGTAAATTACATCAGATTTTCTGACTGATTCAAACCTGGTTGATTTTTCCCTTCTACGGACTTTGACCACTCTACTGGTTATACTGGTGAATCCTCATAAGAATTACCTTTAAAATTCCGAATAAGCTTCTTGTGTATGCTTCAATCTATAAAGGCTGCAGTCTTCCTCCAGATAGGTCTTAAATAACCTGTTGAGAAGTCATCTGGTTTCTTAAAGAAGACGCTCCAGATCTTCGTGCTAAGAAGGAACGAACGGTCTGCTGGACATGCCATTTCAGAACACTCGGTGAGGGTATCGTTCAGGTTCTGAACACCTTCCTCTAGCTTTTGTTATGTCCTTAGCTTAGGAAGTTCCTCTTGAAATCGTGTCCAACTAGTCTTCTGAGGGTTAACCTCTCTAACATGGTCGAGGTTGCACATCCAAATCTGAACTCGATAGAAGATAGATCGTAGAGTCTGATAGAGACGATCCGATGGTACGTCCCAGCCATTAAGCTCGCAAGGACACCCATTGCTTAACGTCAAGTTGATTACTTGCTGCGCTATTCTCGCAAACAAAAGTTGGCTGAGACGTCAGATGTTGCACTTGCTGCACTCCCTAGTTAGTATTCTAATCATACATCGCATCGCAGAATGTGATAAGTCCTCTTTTCCTGCAACTAAATCTTGGCTGCAATATTTCCTAAGTTTAGATGATGAAAATGAACACGGCATATAGAGGCAAGTTCCCGGTCTTTCCGATCGCATTGCATATAGTGGTGTGACACCCTGAAAACATCTGAAACCACAGAATAAAGACTTTCATTCGAGTTGGCACTGTCGAGGTTATCAGTTTGATTCCTTGTGAACTAGATCCTAAGTAGTATATTCATCTTAAGAAGAACTAGATACTGCCGATTGATATTGTGCTTAAGATTGTAGATTTCTTGCAGAATTGACATGTTTTGAAGTTCCGTTAGATTTATTATACCAATTCTATCTAAACAACAAACATTTCCAAGTGCACTTTCATTCACCAGCAATTCTTCAAACTTCTTGTCGTCCAACTTATTACGTCCCAGCTCATCAGTCACTGGAAAATCTCCCAAGAAATATAAATAAGCATATACAAGGATCATTTCAACCACCAAGCAGACCTGGGACGGTCAAACAAAATCCAACCCAATCGTTCCATAAGTCGTCTTTTCCCCCCCACTTAGAGGGAACCGACACCAAGACTCCAAAGTGAAGGATAAGAAGAGGGACCGTGGCAATAAAAACCCCCAAAAGATACTGGATAGTGGATACTGGATACTGGATACTGGAAACGAACATTAATTTCCATTTCGCTGATAATAATTTTCGTCTACGAAGGCACTGATAAATCAAAAAGTGATATTTCTCACCCCCAGCCATGGCTGTGAGTTGAGATTGCCGCTACCAATCCATAAGCATGGCACCACTATCCTGATTCTGTTGCTATTGTACTGTTGCTGTTGGATGTACAGTGTAGAGAGTACAGATTTGTGTATTGCTGTTTTCATGGACAAAAAGAGATTACTGATTCTCGGGACGACACTACACACTACCACAAACTTTCATGTGCATGCAGTTACGAGTATCCCGCCTAAAATGTATACAAAACTCATACAGCAACCAAAAAAAAAAAAAAAACAAACAACAAGACCAGCGAGCGGAGCAACGAGTCATGCCTGCATACAGTTGACATACAAAACCATCACCGCCAGTGGTAGTGGTGGTGGCAATGGCAGTGCCACCCAGTAGCAGCAGGCAACTAGCCAGTCAGCCAAACGACCCCCTTCAGCGCCTGGAATGCCTGTGTGCGCCTTATCCTCCGTTCAAACGAAAGCTAAAAAGTGAATATAAACCGTTATCAGACAACAAACCAAAAACCCAGCAACATTTCGTTTTATCTATCGAAAACACCATACCACCATCGCCTGCCACTACAACCACCCACTGGGGTGTATGATGTGTGGGTGGTTGGCTCACAAGTCAGCCCATCATCATTCCTCATAGTACACTCTCACTCTCTCTCTCTCTCTTTCTGTTTCTCTCCTTCCCCCCTCTGCCCCTTTGGGTGGCTCATGAAAAACTCCTTTTATTATCCTTTATAGTCATCAGGAAAACTCTTATATCGGAGCTGTATATCTATGGCAATGGCATGGCAAGGACGAGATAAGCAAAGCACCACACAGCAGCAGCGGCACTAGCAGTAAGCAGTTCTGAGTGAGAAAGAGAAACAGTAAGGAAGGTGGAGGGAGAAAGTTCGTATGAATTTAAGTGTGGATTGGGTTGGGTGGAAGGACAAATATACATTTTCTACATCACAACCGATACTACTGCCATCTACCCGTAACTAAACTGGAGCAGCAGACCATTGACAATGAAAACTGTAGAACAAGAATTGTACGAGTATAACAGCGCCGGCAATAGATTTTGAATATATCAGCAGTGGCTATATGTGTGCGTGTGGGTCTGTATTTGTGTTTGTTATCTTCACAACAGAAAGTCGTCTGCAAGGACGATTGAAGGGAGAAATTCCAAAATTCTATGCTTCCTCTCCTCTCACTGTAGCCTCTTTTAAGCACACTGGTGGTATGTTCTACTTCGTATCTGTGTAGACTGTGTGCCCGTGTGTATGCATCAGCAGCACCCTTCATTTAAAATCTTATCTCGTTTCCTGATTGATGGGAATAGATAAGGGTCTTTCGCTCTCAGCCCACATCAGGGAGTGCTACGAATACTTGTGCTATGCTACATTATACATTGCCGCTTCTCTTGGCTGCCTTCCTGCTTTAGTTGACTGGCTGACTGGTTGAATAGCTCCGATGGCTGGCTGGCAGTATGATATCAGCAGAGAAAGACTATATCATCCCTCATACCCAACTCGCCCACCTACGAACCGAAATTCATTTGGTGCAAAGTGATAAGGAAATAAAATATAGCGGAATGTCCTTTTTTTTCCAACCCAACCCCCGACTCACCTACCTCTTTCACTTCTCACCAGTCTTGTCCTTGCCCCAGTGTACTGTTGTTTGGCTGTATGCTCTCCATTCGTCTCTCATTTATCATAGAAATGCATAAATATGATAACAATTTATATGCTTACTGGTTGTGCTTCACTCTCTCGTTTTATTTGTTGCGAGAGCATTCGAACAAATGAATGACGAACGACAGTGGGGTGCAAAAGTTTTACTCGAATTTGCTTTCTATTATCGAGATTTTATAAAAGGTACTTGTTTCATATATAAAAAGAGAGAGAGAGATATCTCAAATGAAATGAGAATACATGGCTTAAGCTATGATTATAGTTCTCAAATGATATAGTTTAAGGTTCAGGTCTGTCAAAGTACACGAAAAAACGAAGACATACGAGTATTTTTCGAAAGTTGAAACAGAACTACCTATGAAGAGGTCTCGTCCTTATACTAAGGAAATTCTTAAACTGCAGCATCACTAATTTATTGGTTTTCCGAAGGACACAAGGTTGAGTTACCAAAGTATAATAATTAAGATAAAATGAGTTGTCTGTACCTTGCATCTTCAAAGTAGGTTAACTAGTTTAGTTAATCTTTAGTTGACAAATTAGCTTTGCAAGGTTTCTTCGACCTTATAATCAGAAAGTATATAGGAGCCTCGAGTTCAATAAATACCCAAATGAATTGACGATATTGGATCAATATTCTTGCTGGCCGCCCAACATTGAGTCTGCCCACACTCTTGCTCTAGCTAGACAATATGAAGAGACTATTGTAGAAGCCGGAATTAAGGTTTTAATCGACTACATTCAAAGAAAAGAAAAATTCAAACTTAACAGCACTGAAAAATAAAAAGGCGAAACAAATCAAACCAAGGCGTGAGTAACAATACTCGTATTTAAACTCAAACTTAGAACGACATCAACTTGTTGAAATTTACCAAGAGCGCAGGCAGTCAGGAAAGTTTTACAAGTAATAATTGTTGGTGGTTCAGGAATCCAGCCCCTTGCCTTGCTGATATTTCGACAATTTGAAAACCGTCTGATTCCTAAATGTTGAGGACTGGGTGCCAATGTTTATGTTCCAATTTCCAGCCTTGACAATTAAACATAGCCTTAACACTCCTCATTTCATCTCTGTTGGATTGTACAGGGTCATTCATTTCGTAATTTCAAGTTGGTAACGCTGGCATTTGACACCTGCCAAACTCAGCTGTCATTTGAAGTGTCATAATATTGCTTGAATGTTTGCCATTTACAATAATGGATCGCTTGCAAATCGAACAACGCGTTAAAATTATTTAAACTTATTACAAAAATGGTGATTCAAACGTAGCCACTTTCCGCGCTGATTATGGTCGTCAAAATCGACCGACTACGCAAGCAATCGGTACAATTGTGAACAAATTTGGAAAGAGTGGAAGCGTTACTGAAGTCGTAAGGCCTGTCTATCATCGTAATGCACGCTCAGTCGAAAATATTGCTGCTGTAAGTGCAAGTGTTGCTGGTGATCCGAATTTATCGATTTCCCGGCGTTCGCAACAATTGAAGGTGTTGTACACATCACTTTGGCGTGTTTTGGATTTGGATTTGCATCTTTGTCCTTATAAAGTTCAACTTACGCAACAATTGAAGCCTGCTGACCATTCACAACGCCGTAGATACGCTTCTTGGGTGTTGGAACAACAGACAATACACACCGATTTTTCGAACAACATTTTCGTCAATGATGAGGCACATTTCTCACTCGGTGTGTATGTAAACAAACAAAATTGTCTATGTACCTCAGAAAACCCACAAGACAAAGTACCTTTTTGGTGTGCTCTATGGTCGAAAGGTGTCATTGGTCCGTATTTCTTCGAAGATGCCAATGGGCGGACGGTTACAGTCAATTCCGAGCGATATGATCGAATGATAACCGTTTTTTTTTTGGCCGGCGGTGGAAGATCACGACTTGGACGATATGTGGTCCCAGAAAGACGGGGCTACAAGCCACGCGTAATTTCTCATTTTGGTGACGTCAATTGGCCGCCAAGATCATGCTATTTGACGCCGTTAGATTTTTTTTCTGTGGGGCTACGCAATTGACCGTGTTTACGCGAATAATCTCCGAACTCTAGATGTATTTAAAACCAACATTACTCAAGTTAGATACCGACCGAAAGGTGCGAAAAAGTGGTTAAAAGTTACCTCAAAAGAATCGCATACTGCGAATCTTCCCGAGGAGGCCATTTGAATGATTTTGTTTTTCGCACTTAATGGCAAAGCCCAGAGGGTCCTCGGGTGTACGTCTTTTATAAAGTTTTTTTTTTTTAACCAGTATCTACTAACTTTAATTTTAAACAAAACACATGATTAAGAAGCCATTTATTTGTATTCAATCGTTATGTTACTTTCTACAATTGATTTTTAAAAACAATTACGCGGCCATGTGTTCACTATGGATCTGATGATTTGCATTCAACAGTCAACGTTTTCAACCACTTTTTGAAGCATTGGTGGCTTTATGTCATGCTGCCCCCAATACGTCGTTGGTCTGTCTCCATAGACTAACGACTTTACAAATCCCCAAAGAAAATAATCAAGAGGGGTCGAACCACTATCTTGGAGGCTAATTAACAGGTTCATTAGGCGAAATTATGCGTTTCTTCAATAAATTGACTGCTGCGATTGTTGTGTGGCAAGAAATACTATCCTGAAGGAACTACACCTCTTCCACATTTTTACCATTCAATCGGGGAACGTAAAAAATATTAATCATGGGTTTATGCCGAACACCCTTAACAATAACAGGCTGGTTAGGTTCATTTTTGAACAATATCGGATAGTATTGTCCGCACCAAACTATGCATTTTTGTGGATCAAACGGCTTTTGATTACATTCATGTAAACTCCTCGCTCTAAATGCGACAATTTTGCTTATTAACATACTCTTTAACCAAAAACGAGCCTCATCGCTGAACAAAACTTTTCGGTAAAACAGTGGATCCAATAGCGGTATAAATTTCAACGCTACCTATGGTCATTCCGCTTCAATTCTTGCACGAGTTAGATTTTGTCAGCCTTCAAACCAAGTAAAAACGTCCGTAAAGTGAACCGACGAAAATCAAACTGTTGTAAACGACATCGAATCGATTAATTTGGACAATTCATAAAATCCCCAACATTCTCCTTAACATATGCAATATTCGGTGCAACTGGATCTACCAAAGAGAACGGTGTTCGAAAACCATCAACAATACCGCAAATAGCGGTCTCAGATGTTTGATTTTGTCTGGGGTATGTGGTGCAAATTCTCTATAAGTTTGGCACAAAGAACCATAATTTTGGAAGCAAATTTTTAAAGCGTGTATGTCATCAAGATAAAATTGCCAAAGACTCATCTTACAGCAAACTTCGGAGAACGTTATGTCACTAGCACACTTAGGTGCCCTACAAAATCATAAACTTCATTCGTCAACCTGAAGTGTCATGGCATCTGCAGTTATGTTCGCATGGAAACCTACCCTCATCTGAGCATTGCCTTTTAAGTTCCCCGGCGATCCTATCTCCCGTGATTCATTTATAACCAAGGATTTAAAAAGAACTCTGTGAATAAGGCTTTTCGACTAAGTCCACATAGCTTGGAAGTAGTGAGGCGGTATTTTAGGGCCTGTTGTGTAGCTTGACTATTGCTACAGACGTAATTATTTCTCATGAGATAGTTTATAGCCATGCTTCATTAGAAGACTGGTGTTAGTTTTCCTAAAGAAAAGTTTTGTTGTCCTCCAAAAAGACGCCAGCGTCGTATGTCTACCTTATTTACTAAGTTTGCTCATGTTCTTATTGCCCTATTGTAGGTCCATGCGCTAATTAAGGATGTATCACTCAGTTATTGATTATTTAAGATACTTGCGGCGTTCAATTATCTAATCGGCTGGAAGTCTTAAGCTAAGACTACAGACTGCAGAGGAGCAGTTAGGTTTTTTTAATTTTTCTTCTGCTTCTTATTAGACATATGGCAAGCAAACTACCCTCGTTTATGGGCCTAAAAACCGCAAAAGAAAACATGATTACCCTCTAGGTATCGTATGATTGTAGTTATTGCACATTCCGATCAAAGATCTTCCTGAACGTTAGCTAAAGCATCATTGAGTTTTTGCATCACTACGCTCATGTCTTGTACATGCGTCAAAAAGGTCGAAATAAACTTGTCTTTATTCTTAGTTACTAGGTAATGCCGACGGGTATACAATAAAATGGTTTACCTGTTAGGTATTTTTACAATATTTACACAACACTGGTTGTTTTCCTATCCGGAGCTCAAAGGTGACTGATGTATTTGTTAGTCCGAAATCCGTTAACACTCGTTCTTCAAAATATTTTTATCTTAATCGGCACGTTTCACCCATTATGTGCCAATTGAAAGTACTAAACCAACTCAAGTCAGCTAACTCATCGAAGGCTGTGTAATTCTTTTAAGGGATAAAGTCAAGTTAGCCCCTTGGGGTTAGCCATGGAATACCTATAGCATCTTCGACAATATACGTATAGCATTTTTTGTGTCATCCCGTTGGTGGTGTCGGACATCGCTGACTACTGCATGAACTCTATAATTGCTCATCATCAGAGAGCCAACATGCGTCCTACAGCATTGACAGAACCGAGTGAACAATGACCAGTTGGGAAGTCTGTTTAAGGCTGAGCCTACATTAAGTATTCTTGTTTTTAGAAGTCAATAATTTTGTTAACATGCCAGTTTCCAGTTGGAGTCTATTCGGTATTGTTCCAATTGTTTCAGCTCAATGTTCGTATTAAGCATTATAGGTAGTAATGGTGTCCATTAAAAACTGAAAGAAATGGAATGTAGGAATGTTTCAAACAAGCTTAGATTCAAAATTTCCCGAATTAGGAGTTTTAAAGGATTCCAATTCATTCGCGATTAAATTGTTCTGTGTTCTCTTTGAGAGATTTACTGTCAATTTCTACTAATTAAGATGTAGAAAGACACTCATGTACAGATAGTATCGAGACTTACGCCCAGTATAGAACGGGTTATAAGTACTTGCAACGCAACTAACCGGCAGGTCCTAAAGTGGTGTAGTGGCAGAGGCCCCGGGCGGCACTTTTCTAGGGGCGGAAATTTGGAGCGGAATTTTTTTTTAAATATATACAATTTACAAAACGGATTCTTTTCCCAGTCCAACGAATTTATTTACAAAGTTTACCAGCATTAAGACTGTTTCACAGCAAGTAATCAGACATTCACATTCTTTGTGTTGCTTAACAACAAAATCCAATGAACGCAGCTCCCTAGTATGCAACTACATTACAGTACTACATGCAACAATATTATTACATTATATTCGATAGTACCCCAGATGTATCACACAAAGATCAAACCAGTCAAGTAGTCAGAAAGTCGTATTAGTGGAATCTTTTATTGATTTTATCTTTAAACAAAGATAAGACTGCTGAAGGCATTTCTGACATGATTTTAAGTAATAGTACGTTTACACCGACCCAAAATTCAGCATTCTGCACAAATTAAACATTTCAGCCGAAATGCTCCATATAATTTCCAGCCTCTCGAAATGCTGCATTTCGTCTCTGCATTTAGAAGGTTGTCAAATCGAACAAATCTTTTTATTTATTCCGCAGGTCAATTAGCTCACGTCATAGCGGTTACAAAAACAACTTTGAAAGAAGTCAGTTGTTCAAAAATTTCATTTCGAAATGTGGAATTTCGGGTCGGTGTACTGTTAGCTAAAAGCTGATGGTCTTGATATAATGGATTACATAGTTCAAGCATATGACAATGCTGCTGTCATGGCTGGAAAATATACAGGAGTGCAGCATAGACTGAAAGACATAAGCCACAAAGCAGAATTTATACGAGGGCGGGTCAATAAGTCCGTGACTTTTGGATTAAAACACAGATTTTTTGATAAAAAAATAATTTTATTTTTCAACGTAGTCTCCCTTGAGCTCTATACACTTTGTCCAACGCTTCTCCAATTTTTTTTTCCCTTCCAAAAAAAATGATTTGTCGAGGTCCTCAAAATAGGCCTTTGTTTGCGAGATGACTTCATCATTGGAGTCAAATCTTTTTCCACCAAGCCATTTCTTCAGGTTTGGGAACAAGAAGTAGTCGCTCGGAGCCAAATCTGGAGAATAGGGTGGATGAGGGAGCAATTCATAGCCCAATTCATGGATTTTTGCCATGGCAACTGCACATGTGTGCACCCTTGCATTGTCTTGGTGGAAAATAACTTTTTTCTTGGCCAAATGAGGTCGTTTTTTTTTCAAATCGTCATTGAATCGGTCCAATAAGTTGGCATAATATTCACCATTGATTGTTTTTCCCTTTTGAAGGTAGTCAATATGGATTATCCCGCGTGCATCCCAAAAAACAGTCGCCATAACTTTATTGGCTGACAAACCCACCTTGGCCTTCTTTGGCGCCGATTCACCCTTAGAAACCCACTGTTTTGACTGTTGTTTGTTCTCTGGTGTGTTGTGATGGATCCACGGTTACAAAACGGCGCAAAAACTCCTCCATATTGCGATTAAACAACGCCAAACCTTCCTGTGAAGTTGTTACACGATTGCGTTTGTGGTCGACTGTGAGCAAACGCGGCACCCATCTTGCGGAAAGCTTTCTCATGCCCAAGTGATCATTCAAAATTGAAACCACTGAGCCATGCGAGATCCCTACGGCTTCCACAATCTCTCGCACTTTCAATCTTCGGTCGGCCAACACCATATCGTGAATTTTTTCGATTGTTTCGTGTGTAGAGACCTCAACTGGGCGTCCAGGACGTTCGGCATCTTCAGTGCTTGTACGGCCACAACGAAATTCAGTAAACCACTTTTTTACCATTGAAATCGATGGTGCAGAGTCCCCATAGTATTTATCAAGCTTAGCCTTGGTCTCGGTAATGGTTTTTTTTCGCAAGAAATAATGCTTAATAAGCACACGAAATTCACTTTTTTCCATTTTCTCGTCAAATTAGTGAGTAGTCTGATAAAAATAGCTGTCAAACACAAACTAACTGACGCAGCAAGTTTAAATTTTGACAGGAGTCATCTGACAGATGCCTGTTGACAGGAGCAGTGTTGCTGTTTCAGTAAAGAGGTTAGAAATTCAAAAAGTCACGGACTTATTGACCCGCCCTCGTACCCTGCTCCAATCACTCTTTCTACTTGGTTTGTTTACATGCTGCTGCTGTTGAGCCAAATTCGGTCACTTTCTTCGGTACCATAGAACACATATATATTAATTTAATTTTTCCGTGTCCACACACCGTTGCAATCGTTTTCATTTCTGTGTTTTTTGGTCTTTTGGAAACCAGTTCTGCACGAAGGACGGAATCTTCATCAATGTGCTGGAAAAATAAATTCATTACAGATCTTCCTTACAGAAAAAGGCGAGTAGACGGTACTTTTACTTATGCTAAAAATGTATGTCAAAAACTTGGAATTTCAATGGAACGTCCCAGGAAACTGAAAAAAAACCATATTTTTGGTGACGGAAATATAGATGCTGCTTTATCCTATAAAAATGAACTGCGACGAAAATTATTTTCTTCCTTAGACAGGGTCAATGCTGAAATTTGCGTTGGATATTGTCGTATTTAATCCATTTTTCATCGCCCGTAATGAATCGCTTCAAAAGTGGTTCCATTTCGTTACGTTTCAGCAGCGTTTCACTGATGGTTATTCGTTCAATTAAATTTCTTTGCGTTAATTCATGTGTCACCCAAACATCGAGCTTCTTTGAGTAGCCTGCTCATTTTAGATGATTCCAAACTGTCGAACGGTTGATGTTTAGTGCCTCTGCTATCTCCAGACAGCTACCGTGCCGGTGTTCCTTCATCAGTTCCTAAATTTCATCGACTTTTTCAGTGATAGGCCGACCAGTGCGAGGTGCATTTTTGCATCGTTATTTCCGAAACGGAATCAAACAAACCACTTCTGGGTACGGCGTTCACTCACAGAATTCTCACTGTAAACTGCACAAATTTTTCGCGTTTTCCCCTTTTTTGTAGTAAAAAAGCATCACATAGCGTATTTCTTCAGACATTTCACTCATATTCAAATCAGTATAACTTTTAACACGAGCAACGAATTCACAAAAAATGTAGCCTGACATGTCATAGACACCAACACCATCTAGTGACAAAAAACCGCGGAGACTTTTATATAACCCAATAAATGGAAACGAAAGTACAAAAAATAATCAAGTCCTGTTTTTCTGAAAAATTTTAATTTAAATAAATTAAAATAATTTTAATTTTAATAACCCACGCTACGCCACTGAGGTCCTACCTATCTAGGCTCGATAACGTTTTTGTCACTTTATAAGCGATTCATGGGTTTGTTATTGGGGTAACGTTGGGAAAGGAAGTTCAGTAGAATATTTTCGGTTTCATTAACTTGTTCTTACAAAAAGCTTGTAGCAGGCTCAAAAGTCTCATGTCAGCTTTTCAGTAAATCTGTCCAGATGTGGCTTCCAGTTTACTTCATTCTCAGATATAACACCAAGATATTTAGAAATATAATATTGTAGATTCATATGAAAGGAGTGATGACGTTTGAACATTCCATTCTTTCGTTTTGCCACAGTCACTGATTTTATTTAAGTTATTTTGCAATCGATCAGCAATGCTGGACTGTTGTAGGAGTAGCAAAGTAATTTGAGTTGAACGGCTTCTTTGGACAATTACATTTTTTTGTTTTCACGTAGATCACGCCTCTTCAAACCGGCTAAGCTTTTTATCGGGGTTAAGTATCTTGAATCGATTTTCAATCATGCCGATGGGGCTTTCTATTTAGGTTGACAACTGTACCATATATGCAGATCGCCATTAAGGAACACTGTAGTGAGACTGATTAGCTCGGGTCATTTGGGTCTTAAAAAAATTTGCGCCTAGCTTCAGGTATTAGTATTTCGACTCTTCTCCATGCCCTCGTAATTTAACTTAGTTCATAGCTTGATTTTAAGATAGAAAATACCTTTTCGATGAAATTGACGATCCTGCGTCGCATAAGGGTGAGAAAAATTCTATCACCGTCAAGCAATAGGAATGCGAGTGCGGAAAGGAATAATAAAACCAGAGAGTACAGAAGACACTAAATCATTGCACTGGCGCACAGCAGCATTTACTTTGTGTACTCGTATATCAGACTGCGAACCATCTAAAACAACTTGTATTGAACGTTCCGAAAGGTCATTTCTAATCCAATAGAGGGGAGATTCAGCGACCCGAAATGCACGACAAAAGAGCCTGATGCCTTAAAAAAATTACTTGCAACTATCTAGCTTTTTCCATTTGTGTAGTCTATGGAGATATGGCATTAAGATGTGTAAGTTCCATGGAAGATTAGGAGGTCAAACACAACGACCAGTTGAAATTCTTAAGGAAGCTGTTGAGTCGGCTCAAAGGTATCCAGTATTCGTAAACGGTTGCCTAAGGAATCTTTTCTTTCAACTGTGTGGCCAGTGTATGAGAAATTATCTGACATGACACAGATGGGAAAGCACATTCCAACGGAATGTTAACAAGTTACAAACAAGTCCAGAATGCTGATGTTTTGACTTCCAAGTTCAGAGCTCACTTACAATTAGATGGAATATAGAGAATCAATTGCTTACCGAGACGTAGAAGTCCCTGGGCAGTGATAACTTCTTAGACCGCCTATTTTTGGTAAATCCACTATGAAAACACGTGGCATTACAACAAAAAAAAAATCACAAACAATCATATGTTGCAGCACTTCAATTTGTTAAACCGGTTTTTGGCTTGAAGATATCGAGCTCGTCTGTCCACCAGGGGAAATCGTTGAAGATTCACTTGCGGAGGTGGAGAATTTCCAGTTGGTTAGATTGGTCATTGGGTTATTTACGTTGTCTTTGACATTACTAAAAAGACAGCTGTTGAAGGAATGTGTTATTGAGCCTCACTGACTGGTGGATCACGTGGCGTTCTATTTCAATTAAAGGCTATTAGGTCTTCTCTCGGATTATACATTCTGTCACCAAACTTATCATGTGGCAAGAATTACTCTCCCGGTAGCATCGAGTGCCAATTAACGTCACTGTCGCTTATGGCAATTCATCACTTGTCATACATTTCAACAATAAAACAGCCTTGCAGTACGTAGCGTTCCATAATTTCTAAGCAACACTGTACAAATTCTTAACAAAATTTGTTTGTATATCCAAATTTTTAGCGATATATTGGGGATTTGAGGAAATGACAATCATTCCTATGTGAATGTAATGCCCACGTCACAGAGATGATTCTAAAGAACGAAGTTTTCCTAGGCAGAAACAAGGACGTAGTGGAATTCGAATCCGAATCTAAATCGGCGACGAGACGTGCAAAATCAAACAGCTATCGAAAACAAAGAATGATGAAAAAGTTGTTTTTTTTCTTTTTGATCTACTGCAGTAGTAGGTCGATAGCACGATTCGAAAAGAAAATATCATCCTTACATCAAATTGTATAGTGTAAACGAACACAAACTATTGGATGTGAATTTTCAAAAGTTGTGGTAGTGAGTGGGTGTAGAAGTAAATAGGGCACTTAACTGTGTATTCGGCATATCACTGCTCGTATTTTCCTCCAGGACTATTATTATTACGCTTGGCATCGTTGTCGTTGTCATTGTCGTTGTTGTCTTCATTTGCATTTGACTTTGGCTGCCTGGGTTCCTTTTTAGTCTGACGTATTTGTGTGTAGATATGTGTATCGTATGGCCTTTTGTATGCGCGTGTGGGGATTTTCATGTGAATGTATTGGGTGTTATCATTTATTATGCGAATATTATTGTTGCTGATATTGCTTTGGTTGCTTGCTGTTGCTTCGTTTTATCTCTCATATCATTTCGACGAAGCTTGAATGGAAATGTCATTGTTGCGACGACAATGATGCCTCTGGGAAAGTCACTCTAAACGGATGTTGCTATATATGTACACACGTAGATATGTGTGTGTCTATACTGTTGTACTGTTTTTGACTTCTTTTCTTTTCATTGCTCCTTTTAGAGATATACATACCTTCATATAGTTTGTTGGCTTATCAGTAAAGTACCAGATGTTGAACTAGGATACCTAGAACAAAATGTTTGACTTTTGCTTACAAATAGATGACTTGTATGACTTCCCTACACATACTGACTATTGTTGAAGTGTGTGGGTGTTTGGGTAATAATCACTTGCTGTTGCTCTACTTTAAGAAGAAGAAACATCATCAGTTATGATTAGTCACTGATAATCAGGTAATATTCAGGACTTTGAATAGACAAACCAACTCATTTAGTTAGGTGCCATCTGATGCACAGAAGAGATGTGGGGATAGGTGTTGACCATCGCCCTATAGTGGCCATTCTCGAACTACGAAATGTCAGTATCAAGACCTTATATGATGTACTTACATAATGACCGGAAGATTGCAAGCTTTCCAGATTTTGACCGTTTCAAAAACCGCTTTCCACTTATTGCCTCTATCCGTGCGCAATGTGTACGTTGAGGTTCAAACAACAGACTACCTCAACCACAGCAGCAAAAAAAAAGACATAATGTCGTCATACCTGTTATTGATGATGTTATTATACAGTATAGCATTCGAGGTAGTAATCTAACTTTTATATCTACATTAGTGCGATAGCTTAGGAAACAGAAACAGATGCAAATAGGCGGGAGCAGAATCGTCTATACGTTCTAAAGCGTGTCAAGCGTTCCAACGACAATTTTGTTTATTTGCGTACACATCGATCCAAAAATGGGCTTCATCAGAAAGATCAAATTCAACGATAAATTGTCCTGATGATCCAAAGGGTTCAATGTTGTGTAAAGTGCCATAAGTGCTGGCCGAGCATGCTGATATTGAGTTTGAAATCCTTGCATTCGTTTTTGCTCATCTTGGATGACGACCAATTCCAGAAATGTAGGGAAAATGCCGGTTAAGTTTTTATCTAAGTGTTCTACAGCGGTTAGCTGCCAAAGTTACACCTCTGCTTTTATTAAAGAATAGGTTACCACTATAACAAAAAACAATGAAGAACGACAAGGCGCTGGGACTTGACTATTTTTTAAAACCTCGGATACAGGCGCATCAGAACTTTTGCATTCACTGGAAGAGAGAACTTTGAATTTCGAGTCCTTTTCCGATGAAAGAGTCAACATAATCATCGTCATCGTGAAATGTGAAAATTAGAGAGAGACAATGAAACGCTCAATTACACTTTATGAAGGAATCGACAGAATCATCACATAAGGCTATCATCCGGCCAAAATTGGAGTACAATGTTCACATCTGGTCAGCTGCTACTAAGACTGTCGTTACTTATTTGCCCGGCCCTTAAGTCCGGGATGTTCTAAGTCCGAAGCTAACGAAGCTAATACTACGGCAGTAGATAGATAGAACCAGATTGACAATACAGCTAATAATAAGTATTGAATTTATTTATATCTACTTAAATACATTGACCAACATTTTTAGACGTTCCCTGCTAATATACTCTCTCTATATTTTAATGCAATTTTGCAGTATCTGTATAGTTTAGCAACGTTTACTTCGTTGAGAAGGGATATCATTTCTTGTTCCGATAAGAAGTCTTTTCCAAAGAAACTTTTCCTCGTTTCCCTTAGGATTGGGCACTTACCTAGAAAATGCATGGTATCTTCTCTTTCTTCCAAATTGCACATACTACAGAATATAGGAAGATCTTCTCTATGGGGAATATAATTGAGTCTTAGGAGTTCTCCACGGAGTTTAAACATTGTTGTAGTGATCCCGCTTCTTCTACAAATTTCATTCTGGTCTGTTCATCAACTCTCGTTATGAGCTGGTGTAGTGAGTTCTCCCAGTTCATAGCTTCCGTATTCAGCTCTACACCACACCCACGAGCTAATTCCAGCCATTCTTCGAACCATGCTATTTTGTTCCGAATCGCGTGTAAGGCCACTATCTTTTGAAGTCGGTTGTCTGACATATTTATAACCCTTAGTATGTAGTTTACCTGCAATGTAAGTGCTTTAATGAATAGCGGAGATAGTTCGGAGCCTTTGGAGGGAGGTGGAAGGTTTGCTTAATGAAAAAACGTTGTAGTTTTTATACATGGTATATGGCTTATAACCCCATACTTGCGCCGCGTAGAGCATTACTGCCTCCGATGCAGCTTCAAATACTATGAATTTACTGCTGTGCGTAATCTGTGAGTTGCTGAAACAGTTTTTTCACACTACATTGATGACAGTTTTAAACTTCATGGGTTTCTCCTTCAGATGTTTTATCATATTACTTAGGCTACTTGTTAAGAGGATTCCAAGGTACCTGCATTCATTTACAACTTCTATACTTTCTCCGTTAAAATGCCATTTTTCATTGTAAGCAAGTCTACCACCTCTATTTTTAAATAACATTATCTTGGACTTATCCAAATTCACGACCAGGCTCCATAGGTTACAGTACTCATACAATTTGTTAATCATCAATTGCAAGGATTCCGTTGAGCTTGCCAACAGTACAATGTCGTCTGCGAACAGGAGGGCTTTAATGAGAATCCCTGCAATTTCTATTCCTCCTGGAAGAAAGTCCAATATATCGTCTATGAAGAGGGAAAGTAGATTTGGGCTCAGTGAACATCCCTGCTTTACTCCCGACTCCGTCTGAAACCATTCTGATAGTGTCTCACCATTCCAAACAGCTGCCTTGGTTTCTTCATAAAAATTTTGTAAAACCTTCCCGAATTTCGATGACATTCCTATATCATACAACTTATAAAATAAGGCGTTTCGGTTCACAGAATCGAAGGCCGCTTTAAAGTCCACAGAGAAGACGTAGAGTTTTTTTTTATTTCGGCTCATGAATGTATCTGCTACGCTTTTCAATACGAAAATGTGGTCGACAGTTGAGTAGCCAGACCTATGTAAAACCCGCCTGGGATTCCCTTAGCAGATTATTTATTTAAGAACGATATGCCCCGATAGTTAGCAGGATCCGATGTATCGCCTTTTTTGTGGATGGAAAAAATCAGAGCTTCTTTAAACCGTTGGAGTACTGTCCCCTGATATAATATGATGTTTTATAAGACAATGAGGTTGTCCTTCAGCCCATTTGTACTATATTTTAAAAATTCGGTTGGTATACCGTCCGACCCTGCAGCCTTTCTATCCTCCAGACAAGGCAGCGCACCCGTGAGCTCCTGATAAGATATAGGGTCATCTAAAATTTTGTTTTGTATATCTGGCACAGCATATTGAAAGCTAGGACTGACTCTTAAAATGATCTAGCGGGATCACATATCTTCCTTCATTAAGTGCATTTGCAAGTTTCCAAAATTCGGATGCGTTGTTACAAAACCCCAGTCTTCGCGCCTTTCTTTCAGAGTAGTTTCGCCTACTTTGTCTGCAAACATCTTTATACTCCTGATTCGCTCTTAGATAAGACTTTTTGAGAGTATTTGTGTTGAAAACACGAAATAATTAAGCCCACGCAAAAGACACACGTCTTGCTCCTCGACAGTTTTTATCGAACCTACGGCAGTATTTAGCCTGCTATCTCCAATTGTGTACACGAAGTTGGCCGAAGTCCCCTTGCTCTTAAATATGTATGTACTCCACCTAGTATAAAGTTTAAGCTCGGTTATTTGAAATTTTCTGACAAGGTCGCCACTGTGCAGCCCTTATTCATAGCTCGTTGTTGAAACGTCTTCTTCATTCTCCATCGCACGAGAGCATTTTCATCCTTCTACTCGTCTTTTCGTCGTGTCTACTTTCGTCGACCCAGATTTAAAAAATGATGTAGTATAGGTAAATGTCTATACACATGTAATTGGCACCTGCTGACGTTTTGTTAGACGGAAACTTTGTCGCAAACAGCGAAGCTCTTTACTACAGATTTAATTCTCGAAAAATTCTTCTTCCATTCTTTGAAGTCCTGTACTTTGCTTTTTTGAGTGACAAAGAAAGCTGTGTTTAAAGTCCGGAAATAAAAATGAATCACAGATATATGCAAAAGTATCTCACTAACAAGCATCTCCAATAAGCCCGGTTTTTAGCTAACTGCCTCCAGTCGCGCACTCCAAGTCGGTTTGTGTTCCTTTTACTTGTACGCTCTCGACAAAATTGAATACCTCGGCTTTGTTGGATTCCAGTTTGTTTTACTTCATTTTGACCACTTGGACAAGAGTTGTGACTATCATCGTATAAGTTGAATGGTCTATTTTGGTTAACAGTGGAATGCCGGGCCTCTTCGCCGATATACAGTCTGCAGAAATGTTGTTTCCATATTCGCAGAACAGACTGTGACTCTATTACAAAATTTCCTTCTTTATCTCTACAGCTTTCTGTCCATTCGCAGCCTTGTACATCAGTTATTGGCGTTGTGCTGATCTTGTAAATACATGTACTGAATTTAGCCTTGATGCGAATTGAGTTTAAAGTTTAAGACTTCTTGACGAATCTGCCGCATATGACAGATCCGCATCCATGCAATGTGGAAATACTAAACCCAGTGCGTCGATATGGCCTAACCATTTCATTTTTCTTCTGTGAGGTTTTAAAGCTCAGGGAAGTTTCACAGTAAATCTCTTATTTGAACCTCCTTCACAGTATTGTGCAAACTCCTTCTCTCAGCACACGTGGTTCAAAGGGTCAAGTGTATAAGCTCTTCCGGTTCACCGATACATCCATTTGGTTATATCAATTAATCACAATGTGCTGGGAAGAAAAGGAATAAGAATCAGAAAAAAATAAAAAAAAACCCACCTTGCAACACAAAAGACTAACAAAATACCAAAGGACACCCATTAAAGTGACGATTACTCGTTGAAAGTCGACACCACCTCTTCCAATAATCGTTACCATCATCAACATGCCGTTATTACGCAAACCACATAAGAAACCAAAAGAAATGAAGTAGGGAAACGCAGGAGTAGAAAGAAAAAACAACTTACAAACGGAAATGTGGTTTGCTTCCTCCTAATTCCAAAGCAAAATGAAGATCACACATCAAGATAAACACACTCGCGTGCCTCACAATCTTTCTTCATCCTCTCCTTCAGTTTGTTCTTTTTCACATCATTTGGAGTGTGGATGCCTCCTCTCTCATGGTGTCGCTTGTCATCCGTCCATTGGCAAGAACTTTATAAAATCCTAACCAAGAATGAAGGATACTTTTTGACAATTGTCAAAAGTTCTTCTCCCTCCGCCGCCGTCTAGTCGCTCTCTATTCGTTCTGATTTGTTGTAAGCCAATGTGACAATGATGTCGACAACGACTGTCTTTATTATCTTCGACCAGGCAGTCGTCAGAGAAGCATCTCTAGTCACATCATCATCATCACCACAAGTACCACCATCACCATTGTCATCATCATCATCATCATCACCACCCCAACTCTCTTCTATTCAAGCAAGCCAACCCCAGCTAGTGGAGAGATTTTGTGGGAAAATGACGTAGCAAGTGAAAATTGAATGAAACGACACAATACACAAGTCGGATTCGAAGAAGTGTGAACACAAAAAAAAAAAAAAAGGGGTGACAAGGAATCCGGAATCAAGAATCAGGAATCCTGGGGTCGATTTGCCTCTTCCAAAGTCCTTCTGGCTTTTTTTTTGTTTTCTGCTTCTCAAGAATTGACAGATAAACCCAACCTCACACGACGTTGAAGACTAGGAGTGAAGAACGTAGAAAAAAAAAAGGAAATTACCGTCGGTGAATGACATTCAAAGCGGCGAGCAATTACCATACTTTTAGATGGTCTTGCTCTTTTACCTTATAAAAGGGGTTGTCATTTCCCCCTGATCAATGGCTGATTTGTTGATTTGTCACTTTACTTGTAAATTGTCAGCGATTGTGTATTAGAGCACGAGTATCCCTTTGTTTCTTTTCCGGTGGCACTGATTAAATTATAAAGGCGCTGCACACTTTCTCAGATGTCAAGCATAAGCACGGTTGGTTTATTACCTAGTCTTCATAAGCATTCTAGTCACCGTTGCTCTCCCTCTGCCTTATCATCTTGAGAAACGTGCCATAACTTCTACACTAAACTGCAGCTGCTAAGTAGGTTCACATTGAAGAATCTCTGCATGTCATTGTTTCGAAGTTTGCCTCTTTGTTTATTCGAATATCTTTCGAAATAATCAATTTCTACGTGCCTAGTGGGTTTGATTTGATAATCGAATAGTGACGAGAAAATGATTAAGTCTAATTTAATCTCGTCTTCCGCCGTAGGAATTCTTTCAATTAATTACTGTGTCAGTAACGATCACCTTTTTCGAAACGTCCCCAACCTCTTCATCTGACAGTTGACGATTTATCAACAACAAAACGACGACGACGACTACGACGACATCGACAGCGTTGGAAATCTGAACACAGTTCAACACACGTACGTTCTTCCACATTCCGAAAAATCGGCACGAATTGACAGTTATAACACCGAAACGTCGTTACGATATTCGAATTGTATGAATTGGACGAATATACGAATATTCGTACGATCCGATACCATATGAGATCAGATTTCCGATTAAATGACTGAAATATATTTTTATTTGTATTTTTAAAATAAAACGAGTATGGGTGTGCAATCAGGTTTTGATTGATTGAAAGATAGCTATTTAGTAAGCCAACTCAGAGAAGTTCGATGGAATTGATTGGATTAGATCCGAATGGTGATAGCAAAAATGCTGGAGTTATCTTTCGAGTTTGATGGGTCGAAGGTACGAATTGTATATGAGCACACATTTTAGTTGGCCTTCGTTATCGAGGGTACATTTTCACATCACCGAAAGATAGATTATGAAGTTTCGCATAAAGGTGATCTCATCGATCGATCAATGTTTCGAAAATCGAAATTAGATAAGTTCGAAAATGTTAAATGTCAAAAAAGTCGTCAGTTAAGCATTATTCAGCAGTAAATTTGCGGGAATGCTTGAGGAGAATGAGGGAAGTTTGAGGCGAATATATGTCAATGTCACTTTATTTGACAGTTGATTATATAAGATGGAGTTAAAGTGGACAATAGTTAGTGAGGCATGCTCAATTTAATTTACAGCCAGGAATGAACATGAACCTTTACTGATAGTTTTTGAAGCCATCTGGCGCGAATCCCCAAGTTGCGCACTCCAAGTTGTCTCAGACTTCCTTCCTCGTGATGGCGTTTAAGTGCGAGGTCTTCGCGTATTGTCTCACCGAGTTGGTTTCGAATTATTTTTTAAAACGGAATAGTGCTGTTCTATGTGGTAGGTCCTATCTTAACCGATGAATTCATGCTCTTTAAGGTTACAAAGATTTGTTTAAAAAGAACATATGACAATAGGTTTCGGTCCTTTACACAATATGAAACTTGTTGTACGACGGCGCTTGAAGTTTCATCAATTCAGATGGTGTGTATTTAAGAAATATTGAGAGTTCTTCCATCTCGAATCCAACAGCCTTATTGATATATTGTTTGATGTTTGCTGTCATCACTTGCCTTTCACGTGAAATGGTGGAAGAAGCAGCAGTTTCTTAGCACCGAATGTGACTCACTGTTTAACTGCTGAGGTTTCACTGTGCAGTTCGAATTTCGAGCTTGGTTGCTTTGTTATCAATAGTCTTCTGCTGTTGATGCCGGCAGATTTTCGACACGTTCGATCGGAAAGAGTTTTGCCAGCTTTTTGCGATCGCGGACATTAGACGTCAACATTTTTTGGAGTACTTCTCTGATATCGTGTTTTTATTGCCCAATTTTTGAATACATTTTCGATAGTTTTTTGCCCTCACGAATAGCTTGATCAATATCTTTCTTGAGTGCCTCAATCGTCTTTGGATTGCCGCATTACATCGATCTTTAATAGTACCACACAAAAAAATTCCGATGGCGGTAAATCGCAGCCTTGTAGCGGCCAAGCAGCTCACCAAAATGATTGATGTGCAATAAATCGATTGTTAAACGGCTTGTGTGGCACATAGCTCCATCTTGCTGGAATCAGGTCCAAATCCTCAATCTCTTGCTATAAAAAATCGGTTATCATGCTTCGGTAGCCCTCTCCAGTGACTGTACATTTTCTTTTTCCATTTTCGTCATGAAAGAAAAATGTGACGATAATACCGCCGCCCCAAAAACCACACCAAACATTCACACGTTCAGGATGCATTGGCTTCTCTATGACTACGTGTTAATTTGGTGGCACAAAATCTTCAAATGAACTCATCTCCAAACATATTGAAGGATGACAAACAAGGTCACCTCCGGCTAAACGGGTAATTTTTCAGCGATACTTCCACATCAGGCTTTATTTGAACCGCGTCTGTACTAAATTTTACCCAATTTAGAAGGTTAGAGTGCTGAGAAGGTAAACATAGACACATCATAGCAAAGGGTGTCGGTATTTCTCGTAGAAAGATTCCTCGCAGCTTCCCTCTACATCGAAGGTATGCTCAACAATGAAGTACCGATTCTTATCGCTCATTTGATTCCATCTGATTCTGATTTAAGAGTTGTCTTGGATGGTTTCAAGTCCGACATTTACAAAATAAATGCTGGTGCGCCTCAGTTATGTTCTGTCTCCGACACTCTTCTTAACCTTTATTATGATCACTTATCTGCTACTTCTATTGCAATATATTCGTTTCTTGGCGACAGTATACTCCGCTTTTTACTGTAGACCGGAAACGGCAGCGTATGTTAAGCTCATTAAATTGTAATATTAACAGCATAACCAATTTTGGAACTATCACTAAAGTAGAATTTAATGCTTCAGAAATAAAATGCTGTCTGCTGTCACAAAAGTAAAGTTGAAATACTCAGCTATTATCCTTGAATGGCAACTTTCTATTCTCCGTACTTACGTTGGAATGACGACGTATTCAAAGTCGCCAAAAATGCTACGAATTGTCTAGGTTTTCTTAAGCGATGAAAGAAATACTTCCCACCCTCTGCTCTCGCTTCAAAGTATAAGGCTTTTATCCGCCCAAAATTGTACAATGTACAACGCTTACATCTGCTCAGATGCCCCCAAGACTTCTTTGCACTTGCCAGATAAAACTTATAGGTGATGCCAATATTACACAGTCATATGATACTCTCGGCCATCTCCACAGAATTTGCCAGTAGCATTCCGCCCCTTAAAACCTCAAACCGTAACACCCGTCTCGCTATAAAGGCTCATCCGTACACCCTCAAGCCCACTTTCGGACGTAGTCTGAAATATCGTGATTTTTTCCTAAGCCCAACAACTCGCTCGCCTAGCTCTTTCTTTCTTCCTCATTATAACCTTCAAACATTCAAAACCAACGTACATCGGTACCTCTTTTTCTATCCTCACTAATTGCCCATCGCCAGCGCTGTGTGCAATCATTTTAAGGGTGCTCATATTCCTTTTGAGGGCGAGCTTGTTATAAAAAAAAAGCTAACAAAACGTGAATTCCCACCTCCAAACTCCCTGAGCAAACCACACCGCATCGGAATTCTGGGATCGATCAGGCTTACGTTCATAGAAGTATTGGGAGCATGATCAGCTCATTCCGCTTGATGCATTCTGCAGGGCTTCGGTGCCCAAAACGGGTTTAAGACTACAGGGGAAACACTCGTAGTCATTCTCTCTTTGCCACTAACATGAAAAAGTGAGTTGCCACATAAATTGTTCTTGAATCGACATTGCAACGGGAGCAAGAGTTAACTACGAAACCATAGGTGCAAGTGGGTCAAAATCAAGAATGAAAGGCAATTATTTTAAGCCAAAGTAACTGCTATTATCCAAGTCTTCACAGTTTTTGAGAAAAATAATGTCAATAATGTCAATTGACTTATTCACGAACAACTAGGCAGTTGTTAAGAATCCGGAATTTACGAAAATCAGATTGAGGATTGTTCGAATATGTTAGGATATCGAGTTCTAATAGAGTGCCCGTATGCAAGCAACCAGAGTATTTGCATATCTCGAGACTAAGGAAAGACCTATTATACATATGTTAGTTTGTGAGAAAGGGGTCCGGGGATGCCATAATCTGTTCACCCTGGTTCCTGGTTTTAAACTTCAATTAAAACCCTTCTGACGCACCTTTTAAAATCACTGCGCCAATGGCATTCACACTGAATGCTGAGTTGTCCACCATTACAACCTTTGCCGCAGCTGCAGATACGACGGAATGCATATTTTCGAAGGAGACATTCTTCCAGATTTATTTATACCAGTAGTAATAAAATGTCTGCTTATCTAAGGGAACAGTCACAAGGCACTATTCGACCTGCTGTCCTAACAAGCTTATCTTCAGAAAAAAGGCCTGGAAGGAACTGACCTTTGATGATGTGGATATAAGCCTATGCTGAACACACGTATCTATGTCGATTATGGGCGAATTGTTGGGATTGGAAGTCATTCGCCGTAGCATATCGCGGTGTAGCTGCTTCGTACCTTCAGGTCTAAATTACTAAAACGATGCTTTCTTGAATTTGCTAACCGTAGTGAAAGTACTCCAAATCTCTGCATTTATTCTAATTGAGTAACTTGTTTTTTTCTATATAATAAGGCGCCAACCACTTTACAAATAGTCCACTTTACTAATAGTGAGCTCCTTCCACGTTCCCATATCGGTGGCACCACCAACAACAACCGACCACTTCAACATACGAGTGAATAAAACGATGTCAATCCCCCTGTTTCTTAATCGTATGACAAATGCTAAGTACAACAAACAACACGTACTTACAAAACTAAACAAATTACTACAACAAATTGTGTAAGTAGCCCCATAGTCACACGGTAAATGTGTGCCGCACCTCAGCAAACAGACATCCCTCAACTTCAACCTCAAGTCCAAGTCAAACAAAATCGATCGATTTATTATCAATTCTTCAGGCTCCGACCGTCAACATAAAAGCAAATCTACCCTATTCCGCCGACCTGATAGCCGGTAATAAATCGATTCTCCGATAACGTTCCTCTTTTCCCCGTTTTCTCTCCTCTCTCACTCTCTGAACTGGAAAATAAGAAAATAAGCACATTACCCGACCTTATCGTGTGCTTTTATCAATCTATCTTAATTAATCACTGCTAGATCGAATGAATCAATAATTTCAAAGGGAATATACCAACGCACACAACTTTATGTACGAGTATTTCCACAGACACATATTTGTTGGCTTACCGTTATATCGAGTGAAAAACACTTGCAATGTGCTCACTGGATACGAGATTCTATTTCGTTTTTATCTGCACAACATTATGGCGATTGAATGTCGAGATAATTTACGCCGCGCGCGGGTGCTAGTAGCCTTCGAATACGAATATTCGTGAAGAGCTTCCTTTTTAAGATTGCTGCGCCCCCCTTCCTCTCTTTAGGCGAAGCTCACAATCGAAGGGCAAAATCTTTACGATGTCAGTTCTCTCATTCACTCTCTCTTTCTCTTTGAAGAAACTCGAAAGTTTTAATGGATCTCATGGCGGCAGTGATAGTAGTGGTGGGAGTGGGCGATAAGCACTCAAAAAGGACACAATGAGCGCGGGTACCAATACTCACCCCAGTCTACCAGACGACAACTAATAAATGAGTTAGATAACGGTGATATAGTTTGGAGTGGAATTTTAATAAATCATCATTATAATGATATTTGATTTCGGAGTCAGAGTCAGAGTCAGAATCCGAGTCTGTGCGTCAGGCTGACCGCATATAGTGATAAAGCATGACGCGACGTACGTCCAAGTATGGGTAGGTAGACCTTCGTACTCCTCCTCCTTGAGGTTGTAGTGATATTCGCGCTTTCTGGGCAGGGCTTTACCATGGTACACACTACATAGAAAGTTGTTATTGGTGTCAAAGTTTCAAAATGATGGAGTACTGTAGAAGACGGAGGGCAGCCCTTTGATGTTGGTTTTCAATAGAGGGTGTTTAACAGGGCTACATTTGATAAGAGAGATTGCCATAGCTGACGGATAAGGAACCAACGACGGCGCCTCTAGTTATTTAGGACGTCTGATTTCCACTCATTGTAGTTGTAGTTGTAGTTGTAGTAATGGTTGTTGGTGATTGTAGTCGATTTCTAATTAATTACCTAAACGCGGTGTTTTTCTGCTGACGGTGATAAATGTTCACCTGTTTACCAAGTGGTTGGAAGAAGGGATTAAATCGGTGAACAAAGCTTCGTTTGTCAAGTCAGCGATAAGAATAGAGTGCGTCATTCTCAGTTTGAAGGAAAACTGTGCGTCATTTTGGTGCAATTAATCGTAGTTACGAAACAAACAGTCGATTTGT
Source organism: Volucella inflata (assembly GCA_928272305.1). Lineage (NCBI taxonomy): Eukaryota > Metazoa > Arthropoda > Insecta > Diptera > Syrphidae > Volucella > Volucella inflata. The sequence goes on along the minus strand of OV743720.1, from coordinate 55,552,699 downwards.
TTTCGCGATGAATGAAAGGGTTTTATTGAATTATAATTATCAACTAGTTTGAGTTGGAAAACAGAGCCTTTTTAACGTGCATTTGAGTCACTGCCTCAGCCTCGTGTCACGACTCTAGTATTTAATATTAGCCAGATCTAGATATGGCGCCCGAGCATGGACTGTTTACATGTCAACGTATTGATTGGGAGAACTGTAATTCAAGGCTAGACCCCCGAAGTCTTAGTTTATTTTACCGACTAAGGATACCTTAGATAGATAGAAAGCCAAACAGCTGCCTAAGTTTTATTTCTCTGAAACCCCAAGTTAAAGTATGAGTAACCGTTAGCATATTGTTAAATTTCTTTCATGTCAAGGAGAACTAAACAGTCAGTAGAAAGGACTTGGCCTAGACCACCTCCTGCTGCCGCACCAATTATTTATAAATTGAATTGACAATACATCGCAGCTGATTGATGAAGCGCAGTACCTAGAACTAATAGAACTGCTGTCTTTATATAAAATTTATGTGAACAACAGCTGCGCAAAAAATATCTGCCTGGAGCTAAGACAAAACTCAATTTTCGAGTCCTATAATGTTTATTTAGGAATCCAGAGAATCCTAAATACCAGAATATTTGACAGCAAGGTGTGCGTGTTAGAGAGCTTATGCATGTAGTAAAACTAAGTACGACACGAGAACTCCGAAGATGCCCATTAAAAATCACCATGCCTCCGGACACGGACATATCACTTTAAACATGTGAAGATCAAAGAACAAAATAAACAAGCTGAATAAACATATAAGGACGTATGAGGAAAGGCTTGCATAATCGCCTTATCAAAGCTAAAATTCCCCACCCTACAATTAAACGTTCGTTGGATGTAACCTGTTTCTTGAAGAAGAAATAGGTATTTCCAAAGCTCTACGAATGTTGCGAACTAAGATAAATATCGGAATGAGGCCTTAATGCAATATGCGCATCCAAAAGAATTCACAATAGTCTGATTTGGAATGCGCAACTGGAGGCAGTTATTTGAGGACCTTGTTGTTATCTTTATTATTTTCATTGACATTTACTCTGACGTTTGACAACGACACGACATTTGACTGTCAAATCTAACACGTCAGTTCTGTTTAACTGTGAGAAGAACGTCACAAAGCACGAGTAGAACTTGATTCGTAATGTAATGCAATTGTGCAACTGCAAATGCATCTGTAAATTAAAAACTGCATCGTCATTAGTTTCACTTATCCGTATCTGTAAGCACTCTCACCTATCGAAGTGTTTTTGTTTTGTCAAAGGAAAATCGAATTTTCCACCACCCTCTCTTGTACCTACGCTGCCATTGCTATAAAAACTTTAACCTTAGGAATTTATGAATCAGCACCATCATCAGTCGAGTGAGTAAGCATGAAGTCACTGCTGCCGCCACCGCTGCGCGATAAAAACCCACATAATGAAATCAACGAAACGAAAAAAGTGTTCCACAATTGAGAATTCACAAACAAACAGTACCTACCCAGGAACCAGCAATAACAATAACAACAACGGCGACATCAACAAAAACCGAGACGACCGACTGACTAGTGGAACAGACCGAGAGGTGCAGGTGCCGGTGCTGGGTACTGGTGCTGCTGATGGTGCTGCCTGATGGTAGATGGATTTGGGTATGGGATGGTGCACTGCCGCTGCTTCTACTCGTACATAGACCGAGGGAATGAAACGAAACGAATGACAGACACTGAATGACTGTAGCTAGAGCGAGGATGGCATCGGTATTGGCAAGACGGCAGGGCGGGCAACTGCGGCTTCAACATTAATGATCCGAATGCGATAAGCAAAATGCTAGAGCTGGCAGCGTACTAACAAAGCACCAAGATTGTTTATATTGATAAGATCCTTGATGCTGATAAGCTTTTCGTTTTCGTTTTCTGTTTTCTCGTTTTGTTCAGCTCTCCCCGCACATTGCTATCTCTTCCCATTCCCAAGCATGTACACATTTTGATATCTTTTCCATCGCTCAACGTTCCACAATCGCTCCGTCGTCATCGTAGTAGTGGAATGTGTGCGTGTTTGTAACTGACTAGGCTGTCAGTCGTCGTCTGACGCGACAGCAGCGCGTTATTGTTGCTTTCTGGCTTGAGGAATTACTTTTTTTTTTTTTTTTTTAAATGTGAGATATGTGCATGTGTAATGGGCACACACAACAATCAAATCTCACTCAACCACGCCACTTTGCTTACACCCAACACAGAGAAACACACTTTTCGTGTCGAATTGAAACGGAATCGTTAAGTGGAAAACTTTGGCAGTCCGTAAACGTAAACGGAGTGGATAGCGTGCGTATACATTTGTGCACTACTGTGTCGATTTGACAGTAAACACTAAGTGTGCAAGCGGGACAGTAGTAGCTCAGAAGTGTGAATTGTTTTTGTGTTTTTTTTTTTTTTATCACATTTGCGTTTGTGGCTAGTTGTTGATGGATGCAAACAAGAGAGAAATTCCTGATAGTTTTGTTTTGGTTGTGCCGTTTTCGTTGTGTCAATTGTGAATAAATAATCAAGTGTCAGAATTGTACGAATAATAATAATAAAAAAAGTCGTGTTAATATTTTTTTGTTTTTAAGTCAAAATAACTTATTAAAATGTGTCTTCCAAAGTGTTTACAGTGAATAATTAGTTTAAGAAGTTTTAAATGTCAAAATATCATATGAGGTCAGTGAGCTGTCACGTTTAAAATAACCGTCATTTAATGGCTATGTTATGTTCAAAAGGATTTATCAAGGATTTTCAGCAATTTCAAAAAATGGGTAAGTTTATGCAAGTGACACAGTTTTGTCGTTCTTTCAAAAATGACGTTTTGATCTTTGCGTGCCTATTAATGGTAAAATATATCGAAAATAAAGTGATTAAAGGAAAATCAGAGTTGGACGCTTAAAAAATTTGAAATTTCAAAACAGTCTACTTCCTGGTGTTGTGATAGACCAGAATATTAAGCGACTCGCGATTGGTGGCTCCAAGGTAGGTAATGATTTTATGTATCATTGTGTGTATCATGTTTTGTATTGGGCTGATTTAATTTGATATAAGACACCTTGACTAGATGAAGTTGATAATAATCATAAATTGCGTTTGCCATTTCACGTATGTTTGTACATATGTAGTAGGTAGATGGTTGATAACTTAAAGTGATCTAAATCAGGTGGGGTAATTTATTAATAGAAAAATAAATGTCAGCCACCAGATATTAACGGCAGGTTATTTTCGAAAATGACTTTTATTTTGGAAAGTTTAATCGGCGAATTGATTATGATGAACTGCAGAAATTCTAGCGAAAGGTGAACTGTTTTAGGTGATTTATCTGATATGAATAATGTGTGTACGCAGCTTGCTAATCTATATTTCTTTCTGCGAAATCTATTTGTCTTATCGACCTGTTTTGACCAATCAGCGCGGCTGGTGGACGTCGTTAGTAACCAAAAGTCATTTGAAATGATGAAAGGTTTTCAAATTCACTGAAAAGCTTCAACGAGGCCCTGATCGGGCACATGCAATACAGACATATGTAGCCCAATCCGAAAAATGTGGTATAGTGAAACAAAACGAAGAAGTAAAAATCAATCTGTGAAGCCTAATCCTTTTCGGTTGAATTTTTTTTACAAAAAAGTGGAGACAACTTTTTGTCATGGACTTGCAGATCTGATTGTAGATGGTTCTTACTTGGTGGGGTGAAAAGTAACCTCCATGACCGCCAGAATGCGCTGCTACTGCAGAAAGGTTATGGTGCCATGAAGTCCGTTCATGTTTAGGCAGACATGCCAAATTTCAGTGCGATACTGTCTTTAGTTTTGTTTTGACAGCTGATAATTGTTGTTTGGCATCATGTTGAGTATGGACAAAAACGATGTTCGATACATATCTCATAAAACATTATTTTTTGAGAGGCAAAACGGCGAAGCAAACTAAAGAAAAGTTGGATAAATATTATGGGACTAATGCTCCGTCAGATTGCACCGTCAAATATTGGTTTCGAGAGTTTCGTGGTGGCCGCAACTCCACTACCGATCAAGTCCGCAGCGGCAGGTCCTCCGATGCGGTAACAGAGGACAATGTCTAAAAAAATACATGAAATGGAGTTGGCTGACCGGAAAGTGAAGGTGCGCGAGCTAGCAGATACCACAAAGATTAGTACTGAGCGCACACGCCATATTTTGGGCAATATTCTGCATATGAAAAAGGTATCCTGCCGCTGGGTGCCGCGCATGCTCACTTCTGACCAAAAACACGAACGCGAGAGCACTTCGAAAGAGTGTTTGGACTTGCTGATGCGGAATCGGGCGGACTTTTGGCGTCGATTGTTGATGAAATCTGGATCCACTATTACACACCAGAGAACAGAATGAGTGCCCGGCAATGGACTGAAACCGGCACGAGTGCTCCAAAGCGGCCGAGGGAGGCTCAATGGGTCGGAAAGGTTATGGCGTTGGTTTTCTGGGATTGTCATGGCATACTCTTCGTGGATTACCTCGAAAAAGGAAAAACCATCAACATCCAGTATTATTGTGCATTATTGGAGCGATTGAAGGCCGAAATCGCTGCAAAACGGCCTCACAAGACAATGCGCCGGCGCATAAGAGCATCGCAACCACGGCTAAAATCAATGACTAATGCCTCCAATTGCTGTCGCTTCCACCGTATTCGCCCGATTTGGCTCCCTCGGACTTTTATCTCTTCCCAAACCTCAAAAGATGGCTCATCAATAAAAAATTCAGCTCACGCGAGTAAATCATCGACGCCACGGAGGAGTATTTTGCAGACCTTCCGGAAAATTACATTTCGGACGGAATCAAGAAGTTGAAAAATCGCTGGAATAAGTGTATCAAGCTAAAAGGGGACTATATTGAATAAAATAAAAAGAACATTTAAAAAAAAAAAATTTCATTCCCAAGGAGGTTACTTTTCACCCCACCTAGTAAAACAAACAGAACATACAAAATTTTCACGATTAAGAGGTTGTCTTTGAATCCTTAGACTTGTCACCCAAAGTATTCCCAACAACATGGTGAATATGTGAATTCCAATGACCTTGGAGGTTAAGGAATATGGTTCTGGGTTGCTTTTTTATGTAGAAATCGAAGGTTTTTCGACCTTTGTTTTAAATGCTCTCAATACATCGTAGCTATCTTAGCCGATGCTCCTTTTTGTGGCTTCTGTTCCTTCTGTTCTTCTGTTTCTGACGAGCTTGATAAAGATTTCGAAACTTCTCACATAACTCTACGAAGCTCTTCTCTGTAGATGATGTTTGAACTCGTTCGACTTTAGTTTAGATATTTGGATTCTCACTTAATTTTCATCCGGTGGAGTGAAGCCTTGACTTCCATTCCAATTTGTGTGGTTTTTTCTATGAGGTAGAAGGATTGAGTCGTTTAACAATCTGTCGAAATTCTTTTGAAAAATTTCTGAGGTAACACCTGGGAATCTGTTGCTGCACCTTCTTGGCATCGACGCCTTTGATCTTTAGCGTATGGAGGAAAGTGACGAGAGGTGCAGGAATATACGATTTGCAAAGCTTTTGGCGGTTTGTTGTGATTGACCTCGCTCAGCGACTCATCTTCTCACAATAACAGAATAGCTTTTGTCATTTCGATAAACTTAGTGCAGCGATTCATCACAAACGTAGAAAATAATATTGGGAACCACTGTTTTCTGTTCAATAAGTAGAAAGCTCATATGGATTGTCTTAGTGTACATCGCGGGTTCAAAAACACCATCTCCGTTGTTGAATCTGTGGAACTTACGTACACGGACATTCTTTTAAGCCAGATAGTGGTTCTATACTAGCCGCTTTTCTGAAATTTGAGGACATTTATAATCCTGGAAGAGTGCCTCGCGTCAACAACGATCGCTTTGGCTATTGCCAAAAAAATGTAAGTCCTCGTCGCAGTAAAATCATTTAGTCTGCATCTGTTTTCAGACGTAGAGGCATTTATTCTACGTTCTCCGATCGCCCTATTTAAGTCGTCTAACTTTGCTATTTTGCCTCGAAATCATTATTTGTGATATACGATTTTACCGCCTTACTAATGGCATTACCAGTAGGTTTTGTCGAGGATCTTGAAGAAATAATCCTTCGTAGCGCTGTTACAAGAGGCGAGGAAATGGTTTGTTCGTTCGAGTGCAAATTGGGTTCCACATCTGTGGAATGCGAGTAAAATTAGACAGTTCGCAACCAGCATTCGCTTATTCTTCGCAAAAACTTCCTGCATTTCAATATTTGGTTTGTTGTTGATCCGCAGATAAATTAAGTTCTGTGCTTTTGGAATAGTAAAATTGCCAAAGCCAATCTTAGAATGTAATACACATACAAATATTCTACTTCCGTTGCTAATTGTTCGGTTGCAAACAGCCTACTTAGTTCCCGAATTTTTCATGTGAATTTTAGTGATGAGGTCGTATAAAAGCTACTTCTATAGGCACTAAAATGACGACGAGGACAAATATTTTGCTGCGAGACGATGAGGACATTAAAGATTTTCTATTCTACCTTATGAGACACTGCGCTAAATTTGTCCCGCGCTACTTTCACATTAGTCATCGATAGATGGCAGAAATTCAACATTAACTTAACGTCGTTGCATAATCATCTATTGTTCTTGTGCAACTTCAAAGCTGACATCCAAACCAGCACCATTTTACGTCGTTCAGAATTCTAGATAATCTATCTTTTATTTTTTTTTTTAATTAATACTTTCGGTACTTTATCCACCTTTATTGCAAGCAAATATTCTATAAATATATATCCGTACCACCGATTATAAATCTCCTTTAATAATACAACTCAATATAATGGCTGTTTATACGAATGGTAACCGTTACTGCGCATTCTAATCTCTAATCCAATCGCCGATCAATATGATCACACCATAAATTTAGCTGAATATTAATGACTTTCAGTTCACAAGACTGTGTGTCGTAGCTGTTGGTCTAAGGGAAAATCCATGACAGACGGCTGATAATACTTTGACAGGCTTTCAATTTTCCCTTACAATGCCGTGCTATGTTATCAAGTCGAATTGATTGCAATCCGAAGAAAAATATAAATCAGTTCATCAAGATATAGCCATTCATAATTATTTCCGAAAAATTGATCATAATGTGATAGGGGTGATTAAATAAGTCGAGTGGCACAGACACATTTGCACCGATTAGGGTTAATCGAATTAAGCACATTTTAGCCATATTTTGAAGTTGTTTCAGAAATTCATGTAGCTCGAGTAGTTATCGTGGCTTAATAGTTGTATGTGACCGATAAGTGATCTTATTTTGGTTTGACTTAAGATAAAAGTGATCTGATGTAAGATTTTCCGATTGGCATATGTATTATATTAAATCATACCGGTTAGCTAACACCAGCTTATCATTAGCTAATTTGTTCTAAATAAAAATGTTTTAATTAATTGTTCCACGCTTATGGAAATGAACAGCGAACATTGATCTGGAATGTGATGCCGCTTAAATGAACAATGTTACATATCCTAGTGGGTCGTAAGAGTGATGAATGAATGAATTTTCGACAACATTGTCTCCATTGTGCGTCTATTAGTATTAGACAGCCTCGGTTGTGCGGTAAAAATGTAGGGACTACTTCGGCATAAAAGTCAAGGCAATCAACAGGAAGAGAAAGTACATAGGTAGCTTTTACATTTAAGGTCGTAGGAAATGTATTTGCAAGTTAGCGTGAATCTAAATTTTAGCAAACGATAGGGAAGTCAGTATATATGGCTTTCTATAACTCGGGCCGTATCATTATGCAGAGAAATTGGAATCGTTGCTTAGTGTCAGACGCACTAAATAAAGATATATGAGGGCTCTTGCTTCGAAATCTGAAAAGACAGATTAGATTAGGATAATTCCGGCGGTTGGGATTTCAAACAAAACTCAGTAATGGACGATGACTTTACCATTTCTCTGACACCGATGTGTTCCCTCATTTAAACAAATTTTCTAGAGCCAAAAACATTAGCTTAGATAACATACGTTCGTACCATAAGCCTTTTAAGACATGAAGGTAATGTTTTATTCTCAGTGCTTTGAAGTACATTTGCAAATCTAGGAAACAGCGTACATAAGCACATTGACTGGAACTTCTTAGTTCAATTATACATTTCTCACCTGTTGTATGCATTGTACTTGCAGCTCAATTATACCACAGCCACAGATTTCAAACAAAACTCAGTAATGGACGATGACTTTACCATTTCATGATGAGACAAATCTGTTTGTTTCCAACGAATCAACGCCAGCACTCGTATTATCCTACTCGCCTGGTTGACTGAAAAGGTGTAGAAATGATACCCTTTACGTAGGGGAATACAAATATTTCCAAATTTCTTCTGGTGAACTCTGAGGAATGCTTTTGATAGACTACATAAAGATGGAGCTCTTTTCCACAGTACGTCCAGGTCTATTTTAGATGCTTTGATGAACTTGCTGTCTTGTTTTACGCCAAAACAACAACGTAGAAGCAACGTATCAGCGTAGAGCATGTTAACTTGCACCTTAAATATTGCTTAATTTTGTGACCTTCTTAAAAAAGTAAAAGAACTCAAAAATTTCTGAATTTAGTCGGTAGAATATGTCATTTAGCCTTGTCTTAATTCAACGTCACCGTGGACCACTGAGAAAATTTTTCAGAATCATTCCCGGCTCTCGGACGTCCTGCAACTGAAATTATGAATCAAACTACTGTTATTAGAATTTTAAGCGTTGTAGATAAATTAAAAGCCTTTCGACCTATCACTCACCAGAACCGATTGCACAGTCTTCTTTCAGCAGTTACGAAGCATTTGTGAAACATCCTGGTAGCACAAAAGACACAATGAATTTGTCTTAGCGCTCTAGAGTATAGCGACAATATCTTAAACAAGACTTCATTGTAGACTTCTTCACGATTGACGGACGGGTGCTTTTTGGTGTATAATGATGATACCTTTCCAAGCCTAGAACAGCACAGTGTACATTGCGCCTATAAAATGATAGGACTGCTTTTGTGTACTTTGGAGAAAAGACGTCTTTTTACCAATCGCAGAAGGTTCCTAATTTCAGTGTTTCAACTCTGTGAGCTCTAATTCTACAGGACAGACAGGACAGTCGAATAGCAGATGAATAATAAACTACAGATTTACTGTAGGTCCCCAAAGGCTCTGGCTCAAGTTGAATTCAGTGTGTATTTAGTCGATCGACGGACTCTTTCTCGTTGTTTGAGTCAACCTTTTGACTCTGTTTGATTGAACTTCGACAGAAAGACGGCCAGCGAATTAGGTATCATTTTTAGTTGTTAGTGCATAACGCCATTTAATTAATTTTGAGATACCCTGCATAAATACTTTATTCTGAACGAGTAGTTTACTTCTTAGACTTCGTTGTAGACTTCAGCTTCCGTACCGAAATACTTTTGTAGTCAACGGTGTAGAAATCCAGTTCCTCCATGTAAATGATCTGTTTATTCCTTCAATCATTCCTTGCGAGAATTCTGGTTAAACTGATCAGATCTCCTATGAAGTAGCTAGTTTTTGACAAGCTCGGCATATGTACTCGTATGTTAAAGCTATTGTCCTTCGTTGTTTTGTGGTCTGCTTTACCACAATGCGTAATAAAAGCTGTGAGTGAACCCCTTTCTAAGGAGTTTCTCTGTTCACATCCATATCGCAGCTTCCAAACTCAAGATGAATCCACATAATTCAAACATCGTGTTGGTCTAGTTACAAAGACCAGTGTACAGCCGAGATTTTTGCCAGATTCGTAAAATCGATCTGTATTTACAAGTTTAATGTTTATTCGATGTCGAAAAGAGCCCCGATGTTGAAGTCCTTTAAATGGAATAGCCTTTCTTTCGATACTCTATGGAATGCTATATTGAACTGCTGTCTTGGATCTACGCGTTTTCTCTTTTAGACAGACAATAGTCGCTAATTACATCACTAATTTATTGGGTCTTAATTCGTGCGGTTTGCTATGAGACGGCGTAACTTGTATTAGTCCATTGTTATTATTCCATTGGAACATGCGTTGGAAAGCTACTGTCATTGTACGTCATTTCAGTATATATCATTCATTTGAAGCGTAAACAACAATTTTTTTTTTTTTTTTTTACGGGGAATTACATTATTTTAATGTGAAGAAAACTGCTGCCGAAAGTCATCGTATTTTGGTGGAAGTTTATGGTGAACATGCGCTAGCTGAGCGAACGTGCCAAAAGTGGTTTGCACGATTTAAAAGTGGTGATTTTGGCTTGGAAGACGATGAACGTCCTGGGCAGCCAAAAAGGTTTGAAGATGAAGAACTGGAAGCATTACTCTATCAAGATTGTTGCCAAACACAATAAGAGCTCGCAGAATCTTTGGGTGTCACTCAGGCAGCCATTTCAAAACGTTGAAAAGCAGCTGGATGTATTCAAAAGCAAGGAATTTGGGTTCCACATGAACTCAAGCCGAGAGATGTCGAAAGGCGGTTTTGCATGTCCGAAATGCTGCTGGAACGCCACAAAAGGAAGTCATTTTTGCATCGGATTGTTACTGGTGATGAAAAATGGATCCATTACGACAACCCCAAACGAAAAAAATCATATGTGAAACCCGGCCAACAATCCAAATCAACGGCAAAGCCGAATATCCATGGCGCGAAGGTTATGCTCTGTATTTGGTGGGATCAGATCGGTGTGCTGCATTATGAGCTGCTAAAACCGGGTGAAACCATCAATGGACAACACTACCGAACACAATTAATCCGTTTGAAGAGAGCAGTAGCCGAAAAACGCCCGGAATATGCGACCAGACATGAGGCAATAATTTTCCATCATGACAACGCTCGGCCCCACGTTGCTATTCCGGTTAAGAACTATTTGGAAAACAGTGGATGGGAAGTCTTACCAGACCCGCCTTATAGCCCAGACCTTGCCCCTTCTGACTACCATTTGTTCCGGTCGATGCAGAACGCCCTCACTGAAATACGGTTCACATCAGAGCAGAATATCAAAAATTGGCTTGATTCATTCTTGGCTGCCAAGCCGGCGCAGTTCTTTTGGGATGGGATCTACAAATTGCCAGAAAGATGGGAAAAAGTCATAGCTTCAGATGGGCAATACTTTGTACTATTGTACATGTTTTTCTTAAATAAACGTTCAAACTATGAAAAAAAAAAACCGCACCAATTAAGTTATATACCCAATAAATATTTTCCATCTACGCTTGACTCTTTTAAAGACATATGACTTCCTTGCCTGGATATGGAATCTTAAATGGGATTTACATTAAAACATGGTGTTATAACCTAGACCAAGGCATCCAAACTTGATATGTTTAAGCCTTGGAAGAAGAGTTTTCGACTTTGCTAACAACACTTGTTGAATGTTATCTATTTTTTGTGACTTAGAAGGAACAATTATTTTACGCCAGCCAGCTATGATTTGCGATATGATTGAGTTATCTTTGAAAACAGGCTTGCAGTTATGAAAATAAATATCTATAGGGATGTTAAGTATCTCTTCATGTGAATCTGCCTTGTTTCATCCTCTCCGTCTGCATTTACTGTCAAATGTCAATTCAATGGCATTTTGATCAGAATTTTCCATAGACGTTCGTTGTTTGGATCCGTAAAGGTTCCTTTTAATAGACAACTCTGTGGCTTCTTCTTCAACATAGGTTCACGCTGCTCTTAAGTTTTGAAAGCGTTTTTGGGGTCATTTAAGTTTGGCCAATTCTTTTTGTTTGCCGTGCTCCTTGGAAGCCTGAGATACAGAAGTGAAAAGAATGACAACTGCATCGTCGTATGTTTTGGAGGCTAACTTACTGATTTTTTCAATTCTCTGGTGGAGAAGTCCTAATTCAGAATGTACAAAGAGGATCCATAGATGCCGCAATAGGGACGCTTATTTGGAAACTCTCCAGCCGGCAGCTTCAACAGATCCCTTTTACAACACAAAGGTAAGATAATAAGAGGAGACCTTCTATTTCAAATTGAAAGATTATGGTTAAAAGGATTTTTGATATTTGTGCAAGCCCATTCAATCTAAGGCAAAGTATATTTGACCTTGAGAAAGACGCTCATATGAGTTTATTTAAGTCTTTTAGAAGAACCTTAATGATTATAACCTTTATGATTTTGCGATAACCACCTCAAAAAACGAAGAACTGCTCACTAAGTTATGGCGATAGCGGACTAGGATGATTAACACCTTCATGCCTTTCATGGCTTCTTTCTTCTCAATGACCGAGATCGGACAGGTGGCTTAATACTTTACTTATCACCAGGCCACCAAAGTATTGTGAGCAACCGGTACTCATAGTTTTTTGGTTTATTTGGGCAATTGGGGCGTTCCATCGGCCTATTCTCTGTCAGCCAAGAGAGATCTTTTGACTTTATCTTGCCATGGAGTAAAGATCCCTCTTAGATACTTAATGGGAATCGTATGAATCTGTGTTTCTGTTAAAAGGAAAGTTTCTCATAACTCAGACTTTTTTTAGTTTTTCATAATTGTTTGACTGTTCCATTTCTGCTTACGTTAGTTCACATCAATAAGAGTTTCCAAATCAGAAAAGCACATTCCGTTGTCAGATTTTTATGGCCCACGCTTCTAAAAGGCTTTACATCTATCACTGTTCGGCATCTTTACAAGGTTTTTCAAGACTTCTAACTTCCAAAACCTTTACAGCCCGACAGACATACAATCTTAAACAGACACAAAGGGGAAAAAAATATATTTTAAATTAATTGTCTCGGCAAAATCTCAATTAAAAACGTGAAAACATTCCAACCTCCTCGCTCGCCTAAAAGCCAACGAATCTTGCCTCCAAATCTTGCTTCCAAATCATGACCTTGTCTTAATGTTAATTCCACAAAACAAACCAAAAACAAAAACAAAAAACGCCAGATCCCAACTGATAACCGGGACGAACCACGAATCCAACCGTAACTGAGTTCAAAAAAAAAGAATAGACTGACAAATATCTCAAGCGAAAAAATAAAAATAAAATCAACAAAAGCACACCACGACGAAAGCAAAAAAAAAAACAAAAAACAAAAGATACAAAGATACGAATAAGTAAACTTCAGGCTCTACGCTACTACCAATTCAACACACTGTCAAATGGTGATGATAGCTATCTCAAACTTTTAATTATGGAAGAAGTAGCGAAAAAAGAACGTTTTACCCCCTCTGTGTGGTTTCCTCTTTCCCACTGTAGATATGTAACTGCTACCAGTAGAGTAGCATATGCACATGTGTTACCTACCTATCTACCAGCAGGCAGCCACTCCCCCTCTTCCACCTACATAGATACGACTGCAATATCTTAAATTTTTTTTCTTTGTATTTATTTCGCCTTTAAAGATTCCTTATCACTAAAATGCAATAAAGAAAGTTGAATGAGAGACAGATATAGATGTTAGATATAAGTGCCATGTGTGACTGAGAAAGCACCCCCTGATTCTAGGAATGAGAAATCATTCCGAATCTTGAAATAATACTACGAGCAGCACAATCAACCACCATATGTACGAGTATTTCATACCGCCACCGCCACCGCCAGCGCAACTCGCACTATGCACTATGCAGACTAACACAATCAAGCTGACGTTATCACTATCATCATCAAATCATCCATCCGTCGACCATTCATCCAACCAACCAACCAACCAACAAACCAACCAGCCAGCCAGCCAACGAACGAGCTATCCATCCATCCATCGGTGGGTTTTTATCAGCAGCCAACCAAACCAAACCAAGTTCGCTGCCAGACGTACTGAAGAAAAAAAAAAAAAAACTTCCTACACACATTTCCCTATCGCGCTGCTTGTCTACCCTTGGTCCCGCATCTCAACATTTGCATCGACATCCACACCGTCATCTTCGTCGTCATCGACATCGGCATCGGCATCTACGACCTGCTGCCCGAGATATCCATCAAAAAATAAACGTTCTTCTCAGCTCAACTTGTACAATAGCAGCGTTTTCGTTCCTTCGTAACGTATTGTGAGCGCGAGCGCGAGCACTAGCGCTGTCGCTTTGTTGAGATTTAAAAATCAGTCGGATTCGACCGAGCGCGGGGTAAACATCACTAACACCAACCGTAAGTGACAGTGCCAGTGTCAGTGCGGAACGCTATACAAATTCCAAACTCAAAATTCAAATTCGAATACGAAACACAGATTTTAATCGAAAGCGCGTTTCGTTACGGATACCCTGCCCTCGAGTGCTCGTATTGTTATTCAAAAGATGTCAGTGCGAGTCCAAGTATCTTTCTTTACCAAGTCAATAATAATTATTCTAAGAACGGACCCGTTTGATACTGCTTACCAGTTCGCGTACGCAATATACGAATAGTAATCAAAAGTGTTTTTTTTTTTTTGTTTTGTTTGTTTGTTTTATCTCTACAGGAAGATCAACGACACACCGATGACGAACCGAACGCGAACCCAGTGCCGGTATTTAAACATCTGATCCACAAGGCTAGAATAGTTGTGCGTTTTTGGGGGAAGCGGTGGCAATCACAATACCAGATACGAGATACGAGATACAGATTTCAGTTCAAGATAATCGTACAACTCGACTTTTATAGCAAAAACTAGTAAATAAAAATCACTACACGAAAAAAAAAACTACTTTCTATGTTTCTGTGTATCTGTATGACTAACTATAGTACGAGTTCGAACTCGAATTTGAGTATCTATTCCGAATATCGACTTGTGATGAGCTTATCAGATCCGCGAAATACAATAAAAAACACAAAAACAAACAAACAAAAAAGTGTGTCGTTTCTGTCGTGTTTTATTGTTGTCAGTTTTGTTTGATGGTCGATGCTCTATAGTCGATGACTAGTCACTGTCACTCACTCGCTGCTCGGTTAAGTGGGATTTACAAAAAATAAACAAATTATACATACATATGTATGTACATACATATATTAAAATTCATAAATAAAAAAATCTCTATAATTAGGAAGTTCGAGATATTGAATTGCTGAGGTTGCAACACTAAAAAGCTTTCAGTTGAAGTGATTAAGATCTGGGTTGGGTTATTGCCGTGATGAGATTTGTTGTTTAAATTTCATTCAATATCCGTAAATCGGGGTTTTGTCGTCGCTTTTCATACTCTTAACATGCTAATAGCTGAGTTCTCAAGTGGTAAGTTTTATTAAATCGGAACATCTGAACAGAACAGTGTGACCAGAGTATATTTTCTTTATAAATAATCTATCTTCAATGGAACGTGTTGAGAACATGTGCGATTTTTTCTTTTGTTTTTTTGATGAGAAGGCGATGTAAGTGATTTGAACAAAATGCGCTCAATGAACTTTCGGTTGATTTGTATCGCAAGATATTAAAATTTAACTAAAGGTTTGGGCAGGTAATTTTAATGTAGATTTTTATGATAAAATAACATACAATGTTGATTTGCTTATTATGAATACTTTGTTGCAGCAGATTGTGTATTAAATTTTGTAAGCGAATCGTTATGAACACCTTGCATGCATCCTCAAATAAGACAGCGACGTATGGCTGGTAAGCCCTTTTAAGTCACAGAATGTATTGACTTTTACCTCCGCTGGGAGATATCTTCGTGGTTTTGGCCCGTTTCTTCGATAAGTTCCTCGTAAGCAATGAATGATTGTAGTCTGCGTTGATACTGGTGTCTCTGAAGTATTTCCGCTGTGCTTAGTTAGATTTTCCGTTCATGCAATTCATAGAATCGAAGATTTTGGAAATCGCTACTCAACACATTACGCTTGATAATCCGTTGGGTGTAAATATGGTCGACCAATGACGAAGACATGTTCATGTACGAGAGTGAAATCCATGTTTGAAAGAGTTCTTCAACTTTACATATTCTAAGAACCCAGAACGTGGAGCCGATAAGGAACCGTGACTAAGTTGGTCGTTATCCGTTGACAACTAAGAGAGGTCTTGTCTTCATATTGAACTAGTATTGAAAGTTTTTTTCTCACGCCACTTTTTCCCTTTTTCGGTGGAACTAAGACTTACTACGCCAATGCACTGTGACCTTTACATTTTACATTAAAGTTTAAAACGCTGTTCATTCAAGGTGAAAAATAGCATTTATAGCTTAGTAAAGAGAGATAGTTGGGTCTTGTACTATTAGAGAAGGCTCTGAGCCTTTCTAATTCCTATCTGGGCTTCCTTGAGCAGGAGGAAAATTGTTACATTTATAGGAAATGACAAATGCTCAGGCGATAAATATATTCATGCTGAGCTCAACAATGAATTTGCAGGAAAAGTTAGATTCCTGAAATAGAAATGGTGCGAATGAACCCTTTTGCAGGTAAGGGGCAGTTCTCACTGCTCTGAAATATCGGGACGCTTTTAACCCAAAAAGTCTTTTTGTTTAAGGTTGTGGGGTTAGGCGTTGGGTTACTTGCTTACTTTAGATGGCGCTAGAGTCCATGGTGAACCTGGGCCTCAATCAACAAGCATTTCCACCTAGCTCGATCTTTTGCTAGCTGCCTGTTGGCTGAGGTCCCCTTCCACTGCGCCTTCCGGTCTTCCTCTACTGCGCTGTCCCCTGGGGGGGGGGGGGGGGTAGATTCGAAGATTTTTCGGATCGGAGCATTAGTGTTCATCCGCTCTACATGACCCAGCCATTTTTGTCGTTGGATCTTCACTCTTCTGGCTAGGTCGATGTCGCTGTACAGTCCGCAAAGTTCGTCGTTGTATCTCCTCCTCCACTCACCGTCAATGCAGACGGGAGCGAGAATCACTCGAAGAATTTTTCTCCTGAAGCAGCCAAGAGCACCCTTATTCATTTTTGATAACGTCCATGCCTCTAAGCCATAGATCAGAGCTGGGATTATTAAGATATAGTATACGAGTATAGGGTAACTTTTGTTGTTCGAGGGAGAGCTTTGCTAGTCAATTGCTTTCTTAGCCCGAAGAAGCAGCGATTGGCAAGAGTTATTCTTCGTGTTATCTCAGCGATGGTGTCGTTGTCTGAATTTATAGCTGAGCCTAGGTAGACAATGTCCCTAACTACCTTAAAGTTATATCTGTCAAAGGTGACGTTCTTTCCGAGACGTCAATATTGAGTGTCCTTTTTGCTTGACAGCATATACTTGGTCTTGCCCTCGTTGACCGCTAAACCCATTTTCGAAGCGTCCGTCTCAATACTCGCGAAAGCGCCACTGACATCACGCTGTTTTCTCCCGATTATGTCAATATCGTCGGCGTATGCGAGTAGTTGGACGGACTTTTGAAAGATAGTGCCTCTTGTGTTTGCTCGTGAGTTTTGCACTATTCTTTCAAGTACGATGTTGAAAAAATCGCATGACAGCGCATCGCCTTGTCTAAATCCTTTCTAGACATCAAAGGTCTCGGTGAGATCTTTACCGACCTTGGTGGAGCAGCGTGCATTCTCCATCGTCATCCTGCACAGACGGGCGAGAGGGATGCCAAAACTAGACATTGCTCTATATAGCTCGTCTCTATAGATGCTGTCATACGCGGCCTTAAAATCGATGAATAGGTGGTGGGTATCGATCTGAAGCTCATGGGTCTTCTCCAAGATCTGCCGTAGTGTGAATATTTGGTCGATGGTGGACTTTCCTGGCCTGAAGCCACACTGATATGGACCTATCAGGTTGTTGACGAACGGCAGATAATTTCTTATATGCGATGTTAAGAAGACTAATGCCTCTGTAGTTGGCGCAGTTCAGAGGGTCTAATTTATTGAGAATTGGACAAACAATGCTGAGGTTCCATTAATTGGGCATACTTTCGTCCGACCATATTTTACAGATGAGTTGGTGCATGCTTCTTACCAAATCATTGCCTGTCGCTTTGAAGACATCGGCAGTCAGGCCGTTCACTCCAGCAGCTTTTTTGGACTTCATCTTAGGCGTTGGATTACCCACGGAAAAACTGTTGTTGGGATGAATAATAAGAACGAACTCATTGTTGACAACTCTTTAAAAAAAGAAGAATCATTTGGATTTTGAACCGGAAATTTGGAGTCTGTTTGACGAGCTTAGTCCTTGCACTGTTGGAAATTTGTCTGAATATGAAGTAAATGTCGTTAAAATTGTTTTTGGTGATTTTAACCCCATCATTAAAAAGAAGAAGGTTTTTGCTATTAAAGCATAGTTTGTTGCACGACACCAATATTAATATATACAAAGGAACACCCTGGTAACTTGACAATTTGACAATAAAACCTTGAACCAACTTGCAGCTTTCGACATAAGCTACTCTTTCGTTTGTCGAGGTGGCAAATATAGACGCAGTTTACTATCTTGCGGCAGTCAAGGTACGTCATATAATATCGCAGACGCCCGACTAGAGGAGAGATACTGTAAGGAGATTTAAGATGTGAGAGTCTTTGTCGAAATGCGCATCCCCCAAACACTTGAACCGAAAAATGCTCAAGATCAATGGCCGAGGATAAATTAGAAATGTCGCGGATGGGTGGCTGAATTTTCATTCCGGCGGTTGATTTGATGAATACCTCAGGCAAGCGCATGTAGCAAATGAAACATCTCTGCATAAAAGAACAAGTGCAGCAGTACGGATACAAGAAAAATATCCGTTTCTCCGGTGTAAAAAAAATAAAGAACAAGAGAAGCGAGTAAGTGAGAAAATGGAGAGGTGCTAGTCCAGAGTAATTATCAGTTGTGTCATGCCAAAAAGATACAAACAGAAACCTCTAATGATAGAGGAAAACTACTTCTGCAGGCTGTTAAATGACTAGACGACCCAGACCCAGATAGCACAAGATTTCCGCCCACACGACCTAAAGAGAAACTCACCTTCCCGGACGGAGAACCTCTCGGATCACTTAAGTTAGTAAGATAAGACTTGACAAAAGAGCGTACACTCATTTTGTGTCGATGATTTATTTGGCCCCCATTAGTGTGGTTTTAGGGCGGGTAAGACCAATATCGTCTAAACATCATACTACAGCAGATTTTAGAGCAAAACCCTGGAAGTTTAGATTGATGATCAACCATTTGTTGTTGGTTTAAAGATCGCATATGACAATATCTAGAAAGATAAGCCATTCAGAGCCATGTCTAGCATCTATGCTCCGAAGAGGTCGGAAACTATCTAACGGAGACCTTGATTTAAAAAAAAGTTATTTAACATCATATGTTATTTGAGAAAATTGTGTGAAATTCGCCTTCAGCGCAACTTTTTTTTTATACATACTACGATATGTCATTTTCGCGTTTGCAAGTATTGAAACAAAGCTTTGGAAGCGGCTTTAGCCTTTCGCTTACTCTAAAGTTTAATTGGTTAAATCCTATGCAGTTCGTTGAGTTGTTCGTCATGCGGGAATAAATGAAAAGGCGTACGATTTCTTGCAGATCAGACTAGATGGACGAGAGGCGGGATGGCTTACTCACTTACTTTAGGTGGCGCTACAGTCCGGGGTGGAACTGGGCCTCAACCAACAAGCGTCTCCAGCCAGCTCGATCTTGTGCTAGCTGCCTCCAGTTGCACACGCTAAGTTGGCAGAGGTCCCATTCCACTTGCGTGCGCCACCTGAGTCTCGGTCTTCCTCTACTGCGCTGTCCCTTATGGGTCGGATTCGAAGAATTTTCGGACCGGAGCATTGGTGTTCATTCGCTCTACATGGCCTAGCCGTCTTAGTCGTTGGATCTTCACTCTTCTGGTTGATGACGCTGTACAGTCCATACAGTTCGTCGTTGGATCTCCTCCACCGTCACTCGAAGAATTTTCCTTTCGAAGTAGCCAAGAGGACCCCCATCCATTTTTTGATAATGTCCATGCCTCTGCGCCATAGAGCAGGACCGATATTATTGAGCCCTTATATAGGGTAAATTTTGTTGTTCGAGAGAGGGCCTTACTAGTCAATTGCCTTCTTAGCCCAAAGAAGCAGCGATTGGCAAGAGTTATTCTTCGATTGAACTCAGCGCTGGTGTCGTTGTCTGAATTCGTAGCGGGGCCTAGTCTGTGCTCTACTTATACCTGTTTTAAATTGATGTTAACCCGACTTGCTTAGTCTTCTCGTTTGGCTGCATGACCGATCAGAAATTCATCCTTATGCTAGGGATTCCGCAATAACAACCAAGTGAGACCCAGGACATTCATACGTAGCTTCGTAATGTCGTGGGAGCCAAAGGAATTTCGTCAAAAGAAGCTGCATCCAGGAGAGATTTTTGCGATTTTTCGACGTGAAACTTTCTTATTTATTTATTTGGTATTGTGTGTGACAAGTTTATAGTCCGAGATGACCACACTCACAGTGTCTTGGGTCAATCAATCAAGTTGACAGTTGATCGTTTAGGAATTTTCTAAGTACCTTTGAGTATGTTTCCGTTGCAAAGTTAAGGAGGATTATAATCTTCTTGCTTGGATCATCATTTGCATGATCATTTTTTGTGGTATATCCTCTCTGCCTTCTGCTGATGTACCTCCTCGTATTTCCGCCAATGGTTTTGACTACATTTTTCACAGATGCCGTTTAGTGACATGCTTGGTTTTGTTTGTAAGCTGAGATGGGTTCCTGTTTCGATTTTGGAAAATCGAACACGTCAGTCTATTTTGACCGACTTTCATTGCCTTTCATATAAGGCCTTTATTGTACTTAAATTGGATAGTGTATGTCTGATGACTAGACCATCCGCACTCAAAAATTAAATAAGCCAGTCACCGTGATTGTTTGATGAACTGAACGAGCGTGATGATGAACTGGAGACTGGAAGTGGCTGTAAATATTCGGTTACTGTGCGGCTTTTATAGGACACAGCTTCCTCGAGCTGTTGGTTTTCTTCCTGGTTAGAGATCGGGATCCCTTTTTCTTGCTTCACGCAGCATTACGTTGAACATCATGGAGAATATTTAAAGTGTCCGGCGTTTTTTTTTTATTGTTAAATCGTGGCAGCTATTAAAAAGACAAAATACGACCTTTGTCTGAAGATGTTGATGTTTTTACGGTTTCGAAGCAAACAAGCCACACTTATCTTGTATTTTGAGGCAAAACTCGCTATTGGTCCTTTTTAGTTCGCAATCCACTCAGATGTTGCCGAGAGGAACTGTCAAGTAGAACTGAAATGCAGAAATACAAGGGTTTTTAGTGAAGCGAATACTTGTTTTTTTTTTCCGTTTCTAATACAGTTTTGGTACCACCTAGTGTAACAACCATTGTATCGATGATTTGCCTTTTCGTTCCGCAAATAAGGATTTTCTTATATCAACCTCTCAGCTTCCTAAATACGCAAATGTGTACTTTGACTTGTATGCCGATTATCAAACATATCACCCAACATGTTTGACAAGCCTCACTCAAATATGTTTTGTCAAAGCATATCACTATTTAGGCCATTGGCATGGCAACACATTGCTAATTTTACTTGCAGCCAATCACTCATCTTTCTGAAGCGAAAAAAAAAGAGAGACGAAAATGAAAATAAAAATAAAGTACACAATACCCATTCCTGTGGTACGCCGATAAACTGTCAGAATGGTATCGCTTTATCTTTAACCCCACGGTATAACTGGAACAAAACAAAGTCAAATACACTCTCTGGTTGTGTTGCACGCTTATCTCTACTCTCGGGAAGCAGCAAACACCATGTCTCGTCTACGAGAGAGGGGGAATTGTGTTAGGGGTAGTGGTGATGGTGGTGGTGCTGATTGCGATTGTGACGGTTATGCGGAGCGGCGAAGTAGCAGCAACGGCAAGGCAACGGCAGCGACGATAATGATTCAGTCTCAGATAAAACCAAAAATGAGTAAATATTTCTTACTGTGTATCTTATTCTTAACAGTCAACCGTATCTAGATATATGTATGTATGTTTGTATGTATCTGCACATTGATAAGTATCAATTAATCTGTTCAAAACAACTGAGTGGAATTTTATCTTTCTTTTTTGTTGTTGTTTTTAGTCTGCTTATTCTTTGTTCGTTGGGCTGGCTGGTTTGACTTTCTGATTTGAATCGCTTCAAGTCACAGATTTGTCATCCAAACGATATACGAGTGCATGTGTTATAAGTTCGATTCTGTGATTGCATCTGAGTTTGCCAGAAATGCAAACAAACAGTTTTATATTTATCAGATTTGGTTTAATTCTTGTCCAATAGAGTGCCGTTCCCAATCTGTTCTGTGCCAATTTCCAGCTTCCGTTCGCTGTTCTAATCTATTGCTGTACAGATTGCGTGTTTTTGCCACTAAATATTTGAATAATATTTCAAAGAGTTTCCATTCTGTTTTTGATTTTCTAAAATTTTGTTCATTTTCTATTTTCCAGGTGAATGCCAAGACACTGCGGAAGATATGACTGTGGAAAGAGGTAAGTTCATCCTCAGATACTTCGGTAATCGTAACTCATGGACTTTATGATTTTACACTGCACTATACTCTGTAATCTGTGTCACATTCATTGGCAACGAATAGAATAATAGGTATTCGTGTATACAGTGATGATCGCGATGAGATTGAATTAATTCATCCATACATTGTAAAGTGATTAGAAATGCAAAACGATTTAGATTCAGTAGCGATTGAGTCGAGTATAGTCAAGACTTTTGCATTTAAAATAAGATAAACCGTCGTAAAAAAAAAAATCAATTGACTTTGATGAAGTCATTTTAATTAGAATAACCGGAACACTAGGGAGAGTGAAATTCGAATTGCTAACTTATCGGGTGACTTCAAAGAAAATGATGTCTCATGGCCTTAGGTCTCCAGGTGATTGCAGTTTTTTTTATTCTGATGCAAGAGGTTATCATCATGGTAGGGGGAATCGAGATGATGTTGCAATATTCCTTGAAAATTGTTGGCAGATTGATTTTTAATTGACACTCCTCTTAATCGCATCACTAAGATTGTCGTCGTTCCAGAAAAAAAGGGATCGGATCCACAACTTAGAAAATAAATTTAAATGCAGACTTACGGAAAGTGAATTAGTTAAAGGACGATTGACTTGGTTGAATGGCCCACTTAAGTCAATTTTATTAGCAAAGTTATGAAACAGGCAGGTCGATAGTCCTTGTGGGTTAATCCAATCCGATACAGAGGAGTTTCAGAAACAACATTATTGATTAGACCACTTTCTCTCAAATTGTGCTTTCATCTCTAGAAATGTAATTACAATTTGAAGTTAAGGGAATATTCATTGTGTTCATTGAATCTGAAACTTTCTGAGACCTTAGAAGACAACAAGCTGAGAAGGTCTATTAGAGGTTTCGTTTAGGGCACATCGAATAATAAATCGAATACAAAGTCTCGCCCTTGTAAAAGGTGAGGAAAAATCTTAGAAAATAAATGTAAAGTGCATTGTGGGTCCGTCAAAACTTAGCTTAAACTTAGGACGTAAAGACAACTTTTTAGAACCTGAGCCATGGTCTTATCGAATTTTGTAAAAACTATGTGTTCTGTCGGGAAGTTTGATGCAAAACTGCGATCTTAACAGATAGAAGAGTGCTACGTGGAAGGATTGAAAAACTCTCAGACTAGTTAAAGTCCTCAAAAACAACAAATCACCCACACTAACGGCTTTAGGAATATCTAATGACACTGCACGGAGCGCGGAGTCAAAATTACAGACTCTGATCGAGTCACACTCGAAACTTACTTCCTAGGTAAGCACATCATATCTAGTTCATAATCAGCCCTAACACAGGAAGTAAAAGTGAGCTAAGTAACACAACCTTAAGAAGTCGTTACATGTTATCGATTTTGGCAAACTGATAAGAATCACTAAATATGCTGTTCTATTTACTTAGTTTGCTGTAAGCGTAACCTTTGTTCCACAGAATTATCAGTCCAACTTTGTTCAAGCTAAAAAGCTTGTGCCAGACTGCTTTGCGAATTCATTTTCTATCTACCATCGTATGCAACATGTATACACATATTGAGGATACCTTCAGCAACGCAGTCTTACAACACGATGCAGGCAATTCACTCAGGTTGTGGTTCAAAGCAATGCTAGCTAACTCAACCTTGGTTCTGATTAGAGTGAAAATATGAAAGTGGAGGTGAACAGACCTCCTTTTCAACGAGAAATCTGAGCCTGACTCTTCAATTGCTAGAGAGCTAGATGAAGCTAAGTATCTACAATCTTCAGTAATCTTGTGTGCAGACTAGATACCAACTCCTTTTAGACATGCCTTTTGCTGCATTTATACCGGAACGTTAGGAAGTCGGGTTTCCCTTTACTTAGGACTTACTTCGCTAGGATTTATCAGCCGAAACTTTGTTAGAATTGCGTTTGTTGTCGGTAAAGGCTTTGATTAAAAGTTGAAGTTCTTCAAGTACAACTTTAAGTGGCGTTACTCCTCATGACGCAGGTGTGAAAGTGACGACCAGCTATTAAGAATGCCAGCTAGAGAGTTTTCATTTGGGCGAATTTTTGGAATTGCGAAAAGCAATTTGTTTTTCTTTTAAAAGTATGAAGTTGCCAATTAGAGTAAAGTAATATTGCAAATTTGGGAATTACTTTTGATAGACAAGAGACGAAAAAGGAAAGGACTCAGAATTCAAAGGCGAAGTAGCGGTACACAAGTACCGCCAGAAAGAAAAGCTAAATAAAGATCATTGCAGTAGTGAAAAATGTTTTTTTACTCGAGTAGGGTGAGAAGTTCTTAGATTTGCAAGGAAACCCTTTTTTTTCCCGGAAGTGGCTTTCCTCAAGGTCTTCAAAGTATTCGCTTACAGCTATTATGACGTCATTATTGGTTGAATAATAGTGCCAAGTCAAGAAAATTTGAAGTTTTGGGAACAGATGAAACTCTGAGGAAGCAAAATCTGGCGAATACAGTGGGTGCTGGATGAGTTGAAACTTATGCTGGTCTAATTTCAGTTGGACCAAAACACATGAATGAAGACGCATGAATGCAATACTACGCAGAAAGATATTGATACTAAGCTAACTTCTTTTAAAGAGTTCTATGCCAATCTTTACTCAGAAAAAAAACCACATTTCGATAACAGTTTAACTACTGAAGTTCTGTCAACTGTTACTGAATTTCGTGCTAATCAATGTGCAAATGTGATTCCAAACATGCAATTCGGATTCAGGAAAGAACACTCCACCGAACACGCAATACTACTTTTAAATAACAAGATAATCCAAAATCTCAGGAATAAAAAATGTACGGTGGGTTTGGACATTGACCTCGAGAAAGCTTTTGACTCGCTTTGGCATAAGGGCATAGTTTTTAAACTTATAAAATTAAAATTTTCCAACATTATTTTATTACGTTTGATGTACGACCTTGCTCTTAAATAGCTATTCCACGATACGGCTTCTCTTTGGCTGCAAGTGCCCGCCGGAATTCACCATCGATTCATGGACTTTTTATTCATATAGTGGTTCGACTTCTTAAACCTTTCACATCAGATGTGGTATGTATTTTGGGTGGTATCCTGCCAGTATCGCTGTTTGTCCTCCGCACTTAATGCTGTTGATATGGGATCATGGGATATTGAAACACAGTTGACTTCAGAAAGTGTCTTGCGATTATCTTAGAATAATTTCACGGAGGGTACTGTCCTTAATAGCGTCATTTTTATTAGGTAATGGTCCAGGTCGATTGGATTAGATTGTAGAAATTCTACACATCCTCTTCCGGATGTATCCATGCTCAAGGTACTATCAGAGGTACCCTGTCTTATTAGTCTGGTATTGAAGTCAACAAATGTCATACCTCACCTACTCCCTAGGAGTGCGTAGGAGCCTTCCTTAGTCTTTTAGGCATCATGTTATTCTGGTTTTTGGAAAATTTAGCCCTGGGACAGATTATCACTATAAGCCCACTTATTTGGCTTAAATATATGGCCTCAACCTTAGGTTTGCTTCATATGATAAATTCGCATTAAAATTAAGTGTGCGTGAGTTTTCACTCGCTGTTGTGGATATTGAAGATTTAGATTGTCTTCTTGTCTGTCACGTCGGCTAGTTCTTCTGGATTACGATAAGCCTTCAAAGAATCTACAAGGTATTAAGCCCCCACACTACAAGTTCTTATCACATTTCAATGCCTAATCGATAGCTAAATCACGTTTTGCCAAAGCTTTGTAACACCTACAGCCACGTACGCGTATGCTTTGTAGATCAATATCGACTTTCAGCGCCTTATTTTTCTCTGAAGCCTAGACTTCTGAGACGCACATTGAAGGCCACCCTTGTATTCAAAATCAGTTCCTCAGTATCTCTTATCGCTAAATTCACTTCCTACTCCAATCTTATCCACAAATCCTCTGAATTTCTAAAAAAAATACAAAAAAAAAATACCTACATAAACCTCTATCGAATCATCTCAATGAATTTGCAATTTGAATTCGCTCATAAGGCGGATTACCGTGAACGTGTTTCCACCACAATTGTCCGAATAAACTTTTCACTTAGCTGCCCACCTCTCCATGCCTCTAACTCTCTTTATCTTAACTGAAATGTCGGCAAATATTTATCCTCTGTTACTGATACGACTATTGAAAATCCTACCCACAGTCTGTGTTCTATATTGTGTCCTTCTGACTTCTTTCAGCTTTGTAAAATTACAAATATTTACTTGGGGGTGGCTTCAAAATCTATTAGTGGTTTCACACTCTGTTCACAAGCTACCAAGTTAGTATTGCTTGAAGTTTGTTTTTATTATATTTTCTGTAGTTTCGTCGGCATCATCATTATTTAGGACACTTTATCGCGTCCTTTTCATAGAGCATTCAAGCAACATTCGTTGTTACCACCCTTAACTCGCCTTTTCGATTTTCACTATATTCGTAAACGACGCATCGCGCCAGTGAACCAAAGTCTAAGATGACAGCCTGCAAGGAGCTAGGGTATCCTTTCGATACTGTGATGATGTCAAAAATGCAGATATAGACGAATATGTGTTAAAGGATATAAATTGGTTAAAGAAATATGACGAGTAGGTAGTGATAGGGTTGAATGTGTGTGAGGGTGGAGGGGGTGGAGGAAGGGTATGGTACTAATAAAGGACAAAATACATATACCAAGCGACAAGTTAAAATTTTTGTATGTCATATGTCGCCTTCGCCCTGAGATTGTACATTTAAAAGCGTCTGGTCGGCAAAGATAAGAAACCAGCACACAACTAAAGCAGATTGGAGTGAGGTAGAGGGTGGTAATAACGCGGTTTGGGTAGGTATTCGTATATTGGACACCATAAGACGTCGACGACAAGAGCGACTACGAACATCGAACGACATCGTCATCCTCTTTTGAGCAACAAAACATACTCGTAGAAAACCAAGAAATCAGAAACCAAAAACGAATAAAAATCTTTCCAAAGAAAATGTGAAAATATAATAATAGTGGTGGGGTGGGAGAGGATATGTACACACATCCTGGGACTAGAAACAGTAACAGGGTATGACTATGAGACTGCAAGTTGGTTGATATTAGATATCGAAGTGGAGCACATAAAATTGTTTTCTGATTCTGAAAAAGGGTTGGGTTAATGGGGTCGGTAGTGGATACTTTCAAAAGGGGTAGTTCTAGCCACACACGCAGAATCAATTCAAATTTTTATGTCGAGATTGTATGACTCGAGTCTTGACGTAGTCGGGGATGGATAGTATTCGTATTCGTAATCCTCTGGCATGGCGATTGCTGGCGTTCGATATCTTGTTCTATCCATGAAGTGCACTGTCAAACCCCACTTCAGAAGATGAAGGATTTCAATCGCAGTTCCTTTGGTTGAAACGTGGTTGTAGTTGGCATGAGATACAGCTTGTGGACAATAACTTTACCACATGATTAATTATGACCTTCTTCGTTGGTGTCCTTTGCTTCCTGTTTTTTGTTTTTTTTTTCCTCGTTGTCCTTTTTTTTAAATTTTTTTTGTGTGTGCCTGCACATCGAAGGAGAGTGCGTCTTAGAGATAAAGAAGAGGCAGCCAACCTTCACAGGGACAAAGATTCATCTTTCCTCTTCGAAGGAGAGAAGAATAGAATTAATGATGGCAACAGCAGTGGCAAGTGGCAATATTCCTAGCAGGAGTAGCACAAAACCAGTCTTTGTCGTCCTGTTCACGGGATGATATCCCTTTTCACCCCTTTTTTTCTAATGGCTAATGGTTTTTATGGTGACCATCAGCTCTAAAGTTTGTGTATATGGATTTTGTTGGGTGAGAGGTGGTGTCGGTGACGGTGGTGGAGAGGGTGGCGGTTTTGGGGTGGAAATCTTTTGCAGATTAAATTTTTATTGGCAATAATTTAAAATGCTTCAGAGGGCGTCATCGGTTTATTTTTTTTTATTTTTTATTCATTCGCTCGAAAGGATATCTCTATGTACTCAGAGTTTAAGAGAAATCCGGGGAGGTGTGGTGGATTGAATATGGTTGGGCACGCGGCTTTTGTGGTGGGGTAGCAACAGTGGTGGCGGCGGCGGTTTGGTGTGCGATAAAATAGGATTTTCGGTTTTATCATTCGGCTACACTCTGTATATATAAAGTTTGGGCTATTTTGGAGTTGTGGATTTTTGAATGTGATATGAGTCAAGTGATAACTTTTTTGGGTAACCCGTCAGTGTATCTATGGGTGTGTGCTTGTATGTGTGTTTTGATGATGACTATAGTCATAATCATGCGGAAGAGGTTGGAATCGAAAGAGGTTTATGCTGTTGTAGGGATGATAATAAGCTTTTTTTAAGGAATTTTGATGGATGGTTATTAATTTTATACTTATATCATGTATTTCGTTTTTAAATTATGATAATTTTACTTGTAAAGATACCACTTGACCGAGGGGTTCATATACTCTTATCTTTTGATTGTAGCTTAGCTGGGTCTATGAATTGGTGAATGACATCGGGGGAGGAAGGGTTGACACTAAAGCGATTGCTTCTTGTAGAAGAAAAACGAACCTCATAAATTATTAATCATTTTCGTTATCACGAGACTCAGTTCAGTTCATGGGTTTTAACTATCAGAGCGTAGGGTGAGTCTGCGGAATAGTTAAGCGTACGGCCAGGCCAATGTTCTCCGTAGCTCTCCAGACTTGTAGAAGCAGCTACTCTAGGTGATACCTACGAGAATTTGCTAGTGATGACACTTTGGGCGGCAGGAGTTCCCTTAGCTTCAGACGATGGGGTTGTGAATACAGGGTGCTGGTATTCCCTCAATCTTGATCATACCGTTGACTGTTAATCTCTTACCTTAATACCGCATTGTAAGCTAGAGTTTTACTTACGTAAGCCACCGCACCTTTTTAATAGAAGTCCTAAGTGCACCCTCAATGCATATGCAAACATCTTGCTAGAACTTCTTGAGTGTACTTTAACATGTTGGACTTTTTCTTTAGGGCTATTCACCACACTGTTACATACTTTCTTAACTATGTACTACACAGGAAAACAAATGTTGACTGTCGTTTCGGCAGATTTCGCTTAACCTATGTGTTAAACCCCATCCAGTTCGATTTTGAGCAAGGTAATGATCGTAGTTATGCACGCTGAGTAGGTCTCCTTCTGCTTACACGTGTCTTCTACTGAGCTGTCCTTCTAGCATTGATTTAATCTTGAAACTGACAAACTGTGAGAATCGTCTATTTGTTGTTTTTGACACCACAATGC
The DNA here is from genome assembly GCA_928272305.1 of Volucella inflata. Classification (NCBI taxonomy): domain Eukaryota; kingdom Metazoa; phylum Arthropoda; class Insecta; order Diptera; family Syrphidae; genus Volucella; species Volucella inflata. Next base: position 55,523,147 of record OV743720.1, on the reverse strand, counting down.
ATCGTTAGTAGTGTTTGATATTCATGAATGCGTTGCTGACATTCCGTTCTTCTGATTTATTCACATCGTAGGTGCAAGCGAGTAATTATTCCTTTGGTGTTGGCATGCGCACAAGTTTTCCCATGAACGATGTTGAAGAAATTGCTTAGCGCGTGTTGTCATGCTTAAATCTTTCTTTGATATCAAAGGTCTCAGAGAGTTCTTTCTTTCAAGAAGAAGACTTTATTCTCGAGGACTAGATTTTAGGCTACCGAAGATAGCTTTCCCTCTGCATCGACCCTATCTATTGTAGGTACTTATCGTTCAGCAGATACTTTTCTTGTGATGCGCCGTAAGATTTTGATAATATTTTCTTCTTTGATGCATAAATGATTGATTAAGTTACAACATTGTTAAAAAATGTCACCATAGTGAACGGAAAAGGGTTTCCCGATTTCCAGAATAATTGACAATTTTTGTTGACTTAGCCTTTTGATAAAAGAAGTCATCCAGCTGCTTTGGAAAGATCGCTATATTTTCCCCCTATCGTCCTTAAATTTGGAATTGCATCGTATGTCGATCTTACTAACTTACTTACCTTCCACGGGCGTGCGTCACCGGAGCATTTATGTCCATACGCTCTACATGACTCAGCCATCTTAGTCTTTGGATCTTCACTCTTCTGGTTAGGTTGATGTCGCAAATTATCATACTCAATTTCCTCAAACTCTTTTGTATCCAAACTCGCAAGCATCCATACTCGAAAGCAAAAACAACCCTTGTCAATCAGAACAAAATAAACATTTTGCGATGTGAACTTCTTGTGTGTGAACTACCGGATTATCGGACTTGTCGGAACTATCGATGGAGTATGTGGACCGATTGGAACTAGTTCCGACAGCGGACATAGTTCCAGGAGCTATGTAGGTCTGGAACGACTCAACTCTCTTCCATACAGTTCTTTGTCTTGTTGATGGTTTTGAATCGAAAAGAGTAAAATTAGTCCGAAAAGATCAATAACTGCACGAATTGCTTGCTCACTAGGCCGATTATGACCGTAAAATTGGCGAAGTGCTCTATGAACTTCACGAACAGATTTAAACGAACGCACTAAACGACGTTGTTTGGAAAGTTCCGTTCTGGAGATTTCAGCCTCGAAAATGAACCACGTGAGAAGCCGGAAACGTTAGTTGACGACGACGTTTTAAGAGCAACGGTGGATGCGGACCCAACGAAATCGGTGCGGGAGATTGCACAAAGTATGGGAGTATCCCCAATTTAAATAAGTCGACTCCTTTCTCTCATAGGAAAGGTAAAGAAACTCGATAAGAGGGTACGCCATGAACTGAACGAATCCCAAAAACCACGGCGCCTGGAAATCTGCGCATCGCTTACATTAAGAAACCAAACTGAACCGTTTTTGCACCGGATAGTCACCTGTAATGAAAAGTGGATACTGTTTGATAATCGTTAAAGGTCTGGGCAATAGTCGAATGCAGATGAGATGAGATCCTATGTAAAAAGGCTTTGAAATTTCTGTGTCCGGCGAGGAACTGGGTGACGAAGTACGTGACTTCACCGTGTTTCCGGTCTTTCCACTCAGCCACATTTCTTATCAGCCTCGCCGTCCACATTCCTCTGCTTTCCGAGATACAGCGCTCTTGCCACTTGCGTATCGTTTGCTGCTCTGTTTGGTCGATTGCCGCTTCCAATCCGATTTCCGCGTTCTTTTCGTGGACGTACTTCCTTTGTGCCGCTAGGAGATCGATGGGAGTCACTCCTGCGACTACAAGGATGGCTGGCTCCGACACCGTTCGGTAAGAGCTAGCCACGCGTAGAGCTCCACGTCTTTGCACTGTCGCCATCTGCTTCCGGTACTTTTCTTGTCGAAGCGCGTCTGCCCAGATCTCACTTCCATATAGAAGAATGGCATGCGTTGTCGACATTAATTTTTCGCCATTAATCTACTGAGTGATGTTGTTACTCTAGAGGCTCTTTCCGCTGCGTACTTTATCTGTTGCCAGAAAGTTAGTTTTGTGTCAAGCCTCAATCCCAAATACCTTACCGCGTCCTTGCTCTAAATGACTTCAGAGCCAATTTGGAAGTCTATTTGTATCGGGATTTTCTTCTTCGTCAGAAGGACTGTCACAGTTTTCTCTGTTGCCAAACTAAGACCGGTCTCATCCATCCAGAAGGTTGTTCTTCGCATGACTTGGTTCAACTTTCTTTGCGCGTTTTCAGTGTCTCTTGCCGTGCGACGAACAACCTTCTGGATGGATGAGCACGGTCTTGTGTTACGTTGGAAGAATGTCATAGATGCCAACGGATCCTATTTTGATCGAATAAAAGTTTACGGAAAAATAATATTGGCTTTTAAATTTTTACTATAAAATCGGACATTTCATGTGCTACAATCCAATAGGGTAACTATTGTTGTTCGAGAGAGGGCTGTGTTAGTCAATTGCCTTCTTAGCCCAAAAAACGCTAGTTTGGCAAGAGTTATTCATCGTTTGATCTCTGCGCTGCTTCCTCAAACATTAAGGACGAACTTACTTTGAGTGTAACTTCCGGTGCTATCCCATAATCTTCATTTTTTGTTCTCCATTGGTAACTGTGCTTAGATTTGCCTCTGAAGTCAGTGCACGTTAGAGCATTCTCCTTCTTGGGTGCGATTATACATGCATGTGATAAGTATACCACAAATTGAATGTCTTTCTTGCAAATAAGTTGATCTATTCCTATACATGAGCAGCGCCAGGTGCTGCCTGGCATTTTTGACAGCTGGTGTTTGACGCTCGAGTACCATTATATGTCCGGGAGTTGGTCGACTCTAGGGTACGCTGAACGTGGTTTTTCGGTGCTATAACCCTGCTGTGCGGGGGCATTGACGGATTTATCGGCCATTGATTACAATCCTAGAAGCCTGGTGATTGGTGATGTAGCAGCGGCGGTTGTCGAAGTGATGAAAGCCGGTGCGTTGGCCTCCTGCCGCTTCAGTGTCTTTCAATATCTGAACGCTATTGGGTTTGATTGAGTTACAAATGAGAGCATCTTCTGTGGTGTCTGCAGATCCTCACAAATAAAGGGGATAAATGTGGAGAATCGGAAAATGAACTCCAAGTCCAGCTACGGCTTAAGTTTTTCGATATTGTTGATGGGTTACAAAGAGAGAAGGCGAAAGGCTTATGGGTTGTAAAAATTACCGTCTGCCAATAAAACGCCGAAAATGCTCAATTAGCTCTTTCATTACCAACAGCTTCGGATTAAAGCTGTTAAATTTCTGTTGGGGTCCCTTAAGAAAAATATAAGAAGTTCAGATCTCCCACTGTTTGGCTGAAGGAAAACTAAAACAACGGCTGTGTTTGAAGCTTCGGTCATGAGGTTTAGCTCTGAATGTGAATTTGGCAAAGGGAAGTCTTATCCTGTAAATACCATGGATGGGTATCCTAGATCTTTTGTTTTGACGACGAGAGGTCTTGCCCACGAGCTTGTTGATAGGCGCAGATGCCAGTGCTTACTATGCGTTGAAACTTAATTGTGATCTCTACGCGCTTTAGAACTGTACCAGTATGTGCGTTGTGCTCGTAGAAAATATTGACATGGTGATTGTCAGGTTGCGCCGAGGCAGTATTGAATGGATGTCGTTATTGGTAAGGTGGCCCATCAGATGTTGTGAGGATGCCTGAGGCTCTGCCTTTGGAACTCCAGGTAACTGGGCGCGGATCATGAATATAAGAGTATATACGCCCCAAATAGATTGTAATTACAGCGCAATTGAAAGTCCTACACTTGATTTGTTCCATCCCAAATTTCAGAAATCATTTCGAATATTTGTGTTTTTAGTTGTCATTACGAATACGTGTATTTTGGCACTGTTGACTGTTCGAAGCACGTTAGGAAATAGCTGTGTTGTTCTGTGTTCTTGATCATAACAGCAACTCTACTTTCTATGTCAGCGATGTCAGAAGCCGGCGGTCATTTCTTTGGTTGAAGATGCATTTTGAAGTAGTTTTCTGGGTTTTCGAGCCTAAGTGACATCGATGGTCTTTTGACGCTTGATAACGGTTTGACCAGCTGGTAGTTGGGCTGTTCGGTTTACTAATGTTGTTGTGTTGATTATAACGTCATACTTTGGACAATTATCGTTAAACCTGTTTAAAGTCAGAATGTCTTAAGTCTGTGAAAGTGGGCCAACTCAGTATGATATCTTTCGAAGTTTCAGCATCTGCATGGAAAACCACTGCATCATTGAAATATCTGCGTTCGGGCTATAATATGTAATATCCTGATGTCAATGGAATGTAGATACACAAGGGTGGCCAAAGCATTAGTAGAAAACCAGCTTCACAATTTCATCTTCTGACAAATGGTTGGAGGAAGCTGGTCCATACAAAGCACCGGGAAAGTAATGGTGACACCCGTGTCAGTCTTTTTTTTGTAGCGCAGCGTGTGTCTTAGCTAACACCAGACGAGTGAAATGCTAAACCATTTCCAATTGATTTTCGAACGCCCTCAGTTGGATGCTGGACGTTTTGCCTAACCACCGTGTATCCGCATCTGCAGATTTTGCCTTGCCATCTCACACTGCGCACGTTTTTAAGCTGCAATCACAATACAAATCCGAGTATGTGCGTTCGTCTGGTGATTTAGTTTTTAGGTTGATTTCGGTTTTTGTTTATTGTTTTGCTTTTTGGCTGCTTCGCTTTTTGCTGTTTTGTTTTTGTTTGGTTGTGGTTCTCCTCTGCATTGTGCTTATTTGTGAGATATTTATTGCCACAGATCGCCAGCTGATATACACACATATAATGTGTTTGGAACGTCGTGGCCGTGGTTTACGAGAAATACCCGCCACCACACTCCGGTTGGTGTTGCTAGTCCTCTTTGTGGCTCCCCTTTACTTCTCTGGGAGTCCTTCCTTCAGTTTGTTTTTAGGTTTGTTTTTAGGTTTGTTTTTTTGTTGTTCTTGTCAGTAGGTAGTATTGTTGTACGGCATGGAGAATTGAAGGTCTGGCAAACTCCTTTTCGGCATGCAGGCTATAATTGCTGCAACAATCGTTTGTTGTACGCTTGCTGCTGATGCACCTCTTGACCACATTGGATAAAGGCTGATGACTGTTATAGAGTGCGGAGGGGTTGGGTGGGAGAGAGGAACTCGTATCTACCAATAGTTATCACTTGGTGCAATCTGCAGCAGGAATCTTGTATTTGTTTGTCGTTGGTGTATTGTTTCGCATAAAATGTTAAATATTGAAGGTGCCTACATATTTATTGATGCAGGGCAAGTGCCGGAACGTGAAGAAGAGCCAAGCAAAAAAAAAAAAAAGAAAAGATTATCAAGAAACAAGCTCTGGAGAGGGCGGAGGATGTAAGAATGAGTTGCCTTAGGGTGTATGGAAGGCGGTCTACGAAGGCCATAAACAATTGGACAATTGGTATCAATTCTTCGATCCCATTCCACCGTTAACTACACACGTACGAATACCATTAGAGGTTTGTATTGTGCTACTTACGAGTATATGTCTAAGCAATTTAAGGGGATTGGCATATACCTACGAGTGCTTCTTTTTAAAGGGTGTTGCAAATGCAACTACATTAGGACACTGTTAAGGAGTGCAGTAGTTGAGTAAGAGAAGGGACCGCATTAGGCACTGTCGCCACTTTGTCTGGTTTTGTTTTTTCAACGCATTATAGAAATTTACTGCTCTTACATAACTTATTTGTGCATGGAAAGCTACGTACATATGTATGGATAGGCATGCACATAAGTAGAAATGCTAGTACCTACCTGTTAACCAGACAGTGATTTTCTTCTTTTCATGAATATTGATTCGATTTAAAAAAAACTCTCGTCTTTTCTTCTGAAGGTGGTACATGCGTTCGTAAAAGGAGTGACCGGCGACTGTTATCTGTCCAAATGGCCATAGCCGTTTATGAGAGGCAGATCGGTAGAAACTTTTCAACATTTCAGGGTAGTATCATCGAGAGAAACATCCGTCCATTCAAAGGTATTCATCTTTGGGGCATTTCTAGACACCTATCTCTATAGCTCTATTACCAAGATGCTCAAATATCGTAGTCTACATAAGAGAGGTAGGATTATCTCACCTTTCATCTGACTCCATGTGGTTGAAACAGATTTTGTAACCTGGTATAGGTCGAATTTCCCTCAGAAATTGCATTATTTTCAGGCGAATGGAGACATTCTTCTTACTAAGAAGAGATCAAGCCCTCAGAGATTATAAGAGCCGAGTTTATACTATCTTTGTAAACGCGATTTGATTTGATAGTTTTAGGACTTAAAATAACGGAAGTCTAGCGGCTTTCAACCAGTTGTAGTTCATTGGCTGAAAATGGAATTTTCCGATAGATGGCCCTAGCTGTCAATGTTTGAATACGTCGAATTTTGTTTTTCTGTTACTATTTGAAGAAAACTGCTGCAAAATTGCATCCAAAGCTTGCCAAAGCTTACGGTGAGCATGATCTGGATAAATCACAGTGCTTTGTTTGGTTTAAAAAAAATCAAAAACCGCGATTTTAACGTGAGAATTGAGACGTGGAAAAATTTTTAGACAGAATTGCAATTCAGCATTTTTGAACGACGATGATGCATAAATGAACCAGAGCTCGGAGATCAATGAAAGCTACGGGAAAGATCCAGAAGATGGGTAAATGAGCTCCACATAAACTGAATGAAAGTCGACAGGAAAACCAAAAACCGAAAACCACTTGCTTGCACTTGAAATGCTACTCCTCGGGTACAAAACATCTCTGATGAAAATTGGATATATTTTGGGAATTTGTAAAAATCATGAGTAATTCCAGGCGAACCGTCGAAAGTAAAGCCAAATCGTTGCGGATGGAAGGCAATGCTCTGTGTTTGGTGGGATCAGAAGAATGTGATTTACTTATAAGATGATAAAAGCTAAAACCTTAAGCTTTTCAACATAAAGTTATCGATTTGTATCGATGCAAGGGTAACATATTCAGCCTTCAAAAATTATGATAAAGCCTTCGGACTTCGTCTTAATTAACATAGAATTCAGGATTTTAAGAACCTGTGGGAATGATCTCAACGAGAAATCGACTGCTAATACGTTCAACTTATGCTCGGACCAGACCACAAAAATATCCCTAACAGCTCATGAGTCTCCCGCCGTCGAAGTTCTATTAAGAATGTTTAATAATCGCGGTTGAGATACTGCTTGCGCCTCGCAGGATTCGGCTTGATACGTTCGCAATAGTATGAAATATTGGCAAACATATGTATGTACAGGGTGGCCCAACTTGGAATGACTGATTTGAAATGCTTATAATTCTTTTATTTTTAAAGTTTTTTATTTTATTTTTGCAAGAACGAGTAGAAATTGTTGAATTTTATTATGTCATACCGTCAGCATTTTAATACTGCGACGGCTTCCAGTTTAAACATGATAAGAAGCTTAATGACCCGTTTTGAGGATCTAGGTGCAGCATTCGATGAACCACGAACAAATGTTGCTCGACCTGTTCGCACTAAACAAGCTGTGGATGTTGTACGAGCAGGCGTTCACACGGATCTTTCCGTGTCTACTCGTCGAAGAACATCGTCCCGACGCATTCTTAAAGTTGATCTGAGGATTTTTCCATATAAAATTAAATTGGCCCAAGAATTATTGCCAAGGGATGCACCACAATGGCTACAGTATGCCATTATGTTCAGTTTACTTGCTACAGAAAATGCCAACTTTTTGAACAGTTTCATCATGAGCGATGAAGCACATTTTCATTTAAATGGATATGTCAATAAACAGAACTGGTCGAATTTGGGGTACGGAAACCCGAGAGCATGGCATCTGCGACTATTACATCCTCTCAAATGCACTGTTTTGTAAGGAATTATGCCTGATAGATTTATCGGGCCATATTTTTTCGAAAATGAAACTGGTCATCCAGAAACCGTCTCTGGGGCAGTAAAACGGACTATGTTGGGAAATTTTCTACGTCCGGTAGTTCTCAATAATAATCAGTAATATGGTTCCAGCAAGATGGACCTACAGCTCATACCGCGAGAGACACAATGACCATTCTGGGAGAAATTTTCGATGAACGCATAATTTCAAAAATTCTGATTTCGCCTGGCCACCGGTTTCCCCTGATTCGACAACCCCTGAATTTTTTTTGTGGGGTTTCTTGAAGGAACGGGCTTACGTCAACAAATCACAAATCATTCAGGAACTAAAGCAGAACATTCGCACAGAAATTGTAAAATAAGAGCCATAGACGTTGCGCAACGTTTCACGCAACGCCATTCACTGCCAACAGGAAAATGGAGGTTATTTAAAGGATGTCATTTTTCACACTAAGCGTAAAAAAATAATAATAATTTATACTTTAATTTAAAAAGAAAATAAAATAAAAAGACTTTAAAAATAAGCATTTCAAATCAGTCAGTCCAAGTTGGCCCACCCTGTATATGTATATCAAAAACAGATCACACTCTCTTCTAAATCACATTCGTCAGAATGTAGAAGATATCTCTAGAATTATAGGGTACTGCGCCATCGGGACGCAAGAAGCAATTGAGTCTGTTCGTCACCTCTAGTGGGACTGTCCGCGTTCTCTAAGAGGGGACTGATGACTCTGTAACTTTACATTTTCGCAGAGCTTGTGAAATTACGCTACTCTGAGCTGAAGAATCTCATGAGATTTTTATTAATATCTTAGTGGTTCCAAACTAGCGATTTCTTATACAGCAATTTCATCCTCACTTGTTCTAACTGAGCTGAAATTTGTGATATTTTGGTTCACTTTCTTGACAATGTTTACCTAATCAGCTTCTAAGGCCAAAGAAAAAGGGATTCTCTTTACACGCCAATTTGTTATCTTCATAGATACTTGAAGTCCGAGTTCTACTTGCATACGTGATTTGCAAACCTGGAATAATTGATGCTAGGAATACGTTTACATACTTAATCTACACCTTACACCCTTCATTCACTCTTTCAGCGAGAAGCCCGTTAAATATTATTCCGCAGGGCTTTTTGGCAAATCAAGCTTTTAGTGTTGTGTTACCTGCTTCCGAGGTTTCTGCAGCTTCTGAGGCTTCTGCTATTGCTTTTCTATTTTCCGGAGCTCATTTTGTAGAGTTGTTATGACTCCGACTCCAACATGTGATTAACGACGGGCTGGGCGGAGTAGCTCTCCATGCCATGAAGAGTGTGTAATAAAATACTGGGTTCTCCGTATTTTCATTTTCATTTGGCAAAACGATGGAGTTACTTGCGATAACCACTGTGGCTAGATAACAACTGCCTATGGTTATAGTTGCATAGCTACCTTCAACGTTGGTGTTCTTCATTCCATTGGCAGAGTGTTAGCTTAAGGCTCTTCTGTTATGTATCCTCAATATTTCTTCTGCAAGAATGTCGACAGGAACCATTCTGGCTATAACAAAGGAGGCCCCGTCCGATATGGTTCGAAATAAGCTGATGGTCCGTAGCGCTCAGAGTCTGTATGTTGACGATAGTGTCCGTCGACTTCAGCGCCTGCGCCCAGACTATTGCGGCATACAACAGATTTGATGTGAAAACTCTGGAGAGTAGGAACCGTTTTGCGTATCCAGGTCCACCAATGTTAGGCAGTATGCGAGGGAGAGAGCTCCCTGGACTTGTGATGCTTCCTTGGTTAAATAGTCCACGAGGGTTTCAAACCGTAATCTGTTCTCCAGCATTACTCTAAGCTACCTATATTTAACCGCTTCCTGATTATTTGGTTACCAACCTGGAAGTTCTGGAGAATCTGGCAAATTTGTATACCATATGTTGTCACATCCGCATCGAATGTGAAACTCTGAAAATTATTTCAGTGTCGAAATTGTAGCCAGGGACGCCTTTCCAAAAGTCAAACCACAAAGATGACAGTAAAACAACAACGAACAAACACCTTTTATATCTTCATCTGTCAGACGTCATATCACATCATCAGGGCTTCAATCCCTTCATTCCACAATCGCACCATTTAAGTAATGTCAAAAATTCAGTTCAGTATTTAATTTCTCATCTTCGAAGCATGGCAAAGTGACACGACAATGTGTACTGCCTGCCCTATACACGTTGCAGAGAGCACAATAAGCAGATTGACTTATGTTAAAAATGCGATTATACACACATAAATATGCGAATGAAACGGCAAAGATAAATTTTTCGCAATTTTCCACAAAGCGACAGATGAAGAGGAATATCAAAAAAACGACAACAAATACTGATTCCAACGTACAGAAGTATGAGCAGCAGTAAAAATAAAACAAAAAGAAGAAGAAAAAGAAAAAAAGAAAATTTCATGCGCAATTATCGGACGCATTATCGGCACGATAAACATTTCTGCAGTGCAAACAGCAAAAAAGCGCGCAACCAACATTGGAATGGTAATGGAATGGAAATCGCGCGCGCGATTTACACAACACAAAGCCAACCACAAACTACGAAAAATAAGCAAAATAAGAAAAAGAATTGGGTGAGGGGACAACAAATTGTACAACACCACCGCTAACCACCACCACCACCACCACCGCCATCGCGACTATTCATTCGGATGTCGAGAAGAAATCCGAAAGGACAATAAAGCCTCAGAGAATCGGCTACAATCGCTGAAATCGCGTTCGCAGTCCAAAATGCAGGAAAATTACCTTTACGCCGATATGACTATGGCATACTACATTGCATTACAGTACGATGAGTATGCTGCTGCTGTTGCAGCTGTAGCCCGTAGTGGTTAAAGTAGTTACCGTCAATGGTAGTGTGGTTACAATACGTTCTACCAATGTCAACCCGTATAATGAACAATGCACCGAAGTGATGCATATGCATCTGAAATGTGTGTAAACTTGCGGTAGATAGAAGGCAGGGAGTAGCCCTTCGCTATGAGTATAGGCCCCCATCCATCCATCTATCTATATCGTTTCGGCCTACACTTGGCTCGTTTGGTGAGGAACCCACAGGTAGTTTTGGCACACTACTCGTATGTTAAAAACCACAAACGGAAGACCACCGCAGCACTATCACCTAAACAATAATATTTTTGTCGACGGCCGGCCAGTTAGTTGGCCACAAAAACCAATGGTGACTTGCGACAGCCGTCAATGCAGCGCAGCGCCCGGTCCTGTGGTGAGGTACTCGCATTTGGGGGTAGCCTCCTCAATGTGTCAGAAGTGGGACAACAGAGCGCGGAAGGACGACAAACAACAGTCGCGTTCGCATATTGACATCGCGCAGTCAGTTAGCGTTTTGTTTTTACAAATTCTATACTTTATTATCACCCATCTAACAGATGCAATCTTTCACTTGGGCTTCGTACGCGAATATGTACATACATACGGTCTTCGTATGGTCTGTCATGGATGGCGGCGGATACGACAGCGAGATGGTCTGGTGGTGGTAGACTTGGACTACTCGCGCAGCAGTGTGGATTGAATGGAATTCTTGTTACCTACCAGCGCAATCGATTAGGATCTGTAAAGTTGGTGCTGGTTCAGTGGAGATTCAGGCAGGCTTGCTGGAGATTATATTTGTTCATGAAAAAACAAAAAAAAAACACCAACTACAATGAAGAGAGAACTTCCCTCTGTCGTTGATTGAAAATGAGGAGATAAAGGATTTCTTTTTTTTCATTTTTTTTTTGTGATCCTTTTCGTAGATCAGAAATGTCAAATTTATGAGTGGTTCGGTGCAGAGGAGATTGGTGAAGTTACACAAGAATTGACGTTCTGATTTTGAATTTGACACATGATAAGCGATTTATGAGTGTCAAGTGTTAGATGTCAAATGTGGAAGGCAAATCCGACAAGTGGTCATTCTGTCAGTTTGACGTGCCATTTATTTGTCAGTTTTATTTGGCTGGCCTATATTTTGGGGTATGGTCTTCGAAATTGAGGAAGAAATATTGGTTTTGGAGCAACTAAAGGCTATGATTGGTTGTATATGTGTGACGTCTACACGCATGGTTACAATCGAGACGATGAATGCCTAAATCAATAAATGTCACTATACTCGTATTTGTTTTCTGACAAACTTCTTGAACATGATCATGCTGGGTGGGAGCAACCAGGAAAATCGCTGAGTGCGATTATTTCGGATTGTCCTAACGCCAAGCAGTTTAACATTGTTGCAATCGGCGTAAGATGAACCTAAAAAAAAACTGTTAACCAAATAATACCAGAAAAACAAGTAAACGTGGCAATTTTTTAGTAAGCCTGGTTCTAGGGAATCACGGTTCCCGATCCTATTGATCTCCGTATACTGACATTTAAAGTTGATCACTTTATAGTTGAATTGAAGTCAAATTAGAGCTCGAAGATTTTGAAGGCAAGCGGGAGACTAAGGCAAGATTGTTTTTTTTTATTAGTTGCGCCACTGGAAGTCCAAACTGATAGTAACTATTGTACGTATAGTCGTATTTGAGATGCAATCGATTTTTGGGGTTTCCCTATCGACTCAGGATTTGAGGATTTCTTGGCATCTTGTTGAATGTTGGAATAAAGGTGATAAAGGAGAAGTTCCCAGATGATCAAGTTATTGGTCTTATTCTTTGGTTTTAAGACCAGGTAAAACTAGGTAAAATTACTTAATGTTGTGAAGTGTCACAGCTTCACATAGGAATACATACATATATCAGACTGGCGAGAAATGTTGCGACCTTTGACAGATACAGTCTAACAGGCTCTCAAGAAATCACGAAATCATCGGAATACTTCTTATCCTTTTATTAACCCTTTCCTCGTTATACGAACTTATGCGTAACGAGTTTCCCATTTTTACTGCATCGCTGCTGCTCCGCTTATGGGGTTGGCTAATGTCGCAGACCGCAGAACGCGTCTACATAATGCTCGGTCCTGGATCGCTTCAGTGGTTAGCCCCAGGCGTATTTGCCATCTGAGAAATCCAGGAATTATTTTTCCGACCTCGTTTTCTTATAGTTGGAGTGGCCGTAGTTGCCAGTGCCTTTAAAACCGGATTTTCCACAGATCTTCTTTGAACGTGGCAATACCAGCTTATTCTATTCGCCTCAAGCTGTTCGGTTACCGAATTCTTTACATGTAGACTTCCTCTTATACGCGTAGATCTAATGCAATCGCGTTTAGTGACTCCACTAGACATCCTTAACATTTTCATTACCGCTGCCGTCATTTTGTTTTTAAACGCTTCGTACATTGTCCAGCACTGTGAACCGTACATGGTCTAACAACCGTGGTGTAGAGTTTCCCATTCAATTTAAGTGGAAATTTTCGGTCGCAAAAGGTTCCCGAACTTTCCTGTCATTTCATCCACCCCACACGCACTCTGTGGTTTACGTCGTCGTCACATTTCGCTTCCATGTTAACGATTGATCCTAAGTACTTTAAGATAGTGCTGTTCGGAAGAACTATTCCGTCTGACATAATTTCCGGAACAGGTCGCAACGGATGCGCAAATGGGCACGTCAATTGCTCCGTCTTTGAACGACTTATTTTAAACCCGTTTCTCTCTAGCGCATTTCTCCATGAATCTAAGGCGTTCTGTAAATCTTCGACGTTATCGCTAAGTATAACTGCGTCGTCAGCGAAGAGAATTGGCGTTACATTTGCTTCGCGCATGCAGTCTTTTAAAAGATGGTCGAACACTACGTTAAAGAGGAAAGGGCTAAGTACGCTTCCTTGACATTAACTTAATTTCCGACATTAACTGGAAATTCTCTCATTAGTCCAGCAGAGCTTTTAACCGCAGTTTTCACGTTTCCGTACATGTCTTGTATTATTCTAACATACGTTTCCGGTACGTTTTGAGACCTCAACGCGGCCCATATGAGAACGAATGCTTTCTCGAGGTCGATAAATACCATGTGTAAATCCTTAGACGAATCTCGGTGCTATTCCATTATTATTCGTAGGCTTTGGATATCGTCCACCGTCGATCTTCCTTCAACAAATCCACACTGGCTATTATCGAGCTTTATTATTTGCCGAAGACGTTCGTTTAAGACTCTTTCGACGATTTTCATTATGTGTGACATAAGCTTGATCGAACTGTAGTTGTTGCATTCTCGAGTGTCGCCTTTTCCTTTGTATAATGGAACCAAGAAGCTACTTCTCCATTGATTCGGCATAGGTTGTCCAAATTTTAATTTACTTGAAAGTTTCGATAGCCATTCGTTCCCGAATCCATCCATCTTCGACCAAAACTCTGATGGAATGCTGTCTGGTCCCGCCGCTTTTCCCCGCTATATTTCTCCGATTGCTATACTTATTTCCTCGATTGAAAAGTCCGAAACTTCCTCCTCGAATAGACCAGCTGTCGGCACGATATCACGTCGAAACTGTTTGTTAAGCAACTCCTTGCAGTATTCAAGCCACCGGTCGCAAATTTCGTTTTCATTTGTTAGTAAGCGAGCGTCTGCATTTTTTATGTATTTCGGCGAGGTTATTTCCATCGAATTTTTTCGCGAGCTTAAAAATATTTGGCACTTTAGTATTGTGCTCGTATTCAAGAGCCAGCCGAGCTTTTTCGATATCGTCGCTCCGATCGCATTTTGTCCACGCTTGGAATGCACTCTTCTTGTCGGCCACAGCTCGTTTGGTTTCGTCATTCCACCACCATGTTTCTTTGCCGACGTGATGGTATTTCGATAAAGTCCCCAGATGGGACTTTGCGAGTGTTATGCATTCCTCGTGCATGCTGTTCCGCATTTCTTGCGGGCTAGGTGAGTCTGTTATACCATTTATATTTTGAAGTACTTTCTTAGCCAGTGCGATAAATCTTGCGCTTCGTTCGTTCGATAGATTATACCACCGGATTTTTGGCTTTCCAAACGATGTGGTTCCGCTGTGAAAAATTCTGTAATGAGCAGACGGTGTTGGCCTACTAGCGATTCTCCAAGTATTACTTTACAGTCCTTAACACGGTTTCTCATCGACATTTTGCAGAGGTGATAATCTATTTGCGCTGCTATAGGTGATAAGATGTCGTTGATGTTTAATAAACGTTATATTTAAGATGGTTAAGCCGTAAGCCCTACACGCTACAAGGATGTCTTCGCCAGCTGAATTTCTGGTTCCAAAGCCTTTACCGCCGTGGCAGTCCTCATAATCAACATTTGTTTCTCCGACGTGGCCATTTAAATCTCCGCCTACGAAGAGCATCTCATCGATAGGTATATTTCTAAGCAAATTACCGAACTCTGACCAAAATGTATCTTTTTCCGATTGGTCGCATCCATTTTGTGGAGCGTACGCGCTAACAATGTTCCACGTTTCATTGTGTATGACGAGTTTAACACTCATCAAGCGGTCGCTTATTTTCAAGATACCAACGATGTTGTTGAGAAGATCCGCTGCAACAACGATTCCAACACCTTTTCGTCCATTGACCGTTCCATGGTAGAACATCTTAAATGCCTTAGTTTTTAAATCTAGAAAACGCGCTTTATTTCCTGTATTACACCACTTCGTTTCCTGTACGCACAGGATTTATAGAGTTCCTGTTCCAGTTCTTAACTTTTTGAGGTTATCGATCCGAGGTTCCAACTTGCAAACCGAAGTTTAGGAAAATATTTTGGAAACTTCGTTTTGCCCGCCCCCGGAATCCGTCGGGCTCTGACACAAGCACTTCTGCTGGCTCTGGGATCACCCGAGTGCGTTGCAATCGTGGTGCCCAGCGGGGTAGTGCTATTAATTGCGATCATTTCCATGAAGTGTATTTTAAATTTGAGTGGTTTGACACTTGTATGCTCATTTCAAATTGATTGACTGTTCTTTCTTGACGCGGGAACCCACTGATTGCATACAAACTTGTGGGAAAGTTTTAAGTTGTTAAAGTGTCACAGGCTCGTTTTTGGTGTCATAGTTGCCTGTATATCATAGGAATACATAGCAAGAAGAAGGATGAAACATTACTGTGGTGATTCTTATGGAAAAAAGAGTTAGTAAGTTTGTTGGCACAAAATTAAGTTTCGAGTTTGAGCGAATCTGCGTCCAGTGTCTCTTCAGCTGAACTACCGCCAGTAAGCCTCTTTTTAAAGACCTGCGTTGCTAGAGTTTGTAATTTTTTTTCGTGTGACGACTGAATTTAAATACATTCATGCAAACAACTCATTTTTTCTATCAAATTCGATACTCAACACATATAAAAGAACTTTAAATCTTCTGGACGCTCAAAGTGCTTTCTTATCAGTTTTCGAAGGTTTCTATTAGAACTAGGATGGTAGGGCCTTCTAGAGTTCATACCAAATTCAAAGCATCTATTGATAAGGTTTATCTATCTCTTGATCTCCTGGAAATGGCACAGCATTGATTTAAGATTGCAGTGGTCGACAGTGACGTACTGTATGAGTAGACTTTTTGCTTAATAGCAACAGGTACTTTGAAAAGCCCTCGTTCATAGAAAACCCAGTCACTTATCCTTCTTTCTAGGGTGAATTATACCGAGTATACATACACCATGGGTGTTAAGATCTGTGGTATCAATCTTATCAGTCTATCTCAACGTTATGACACTTAGATATGGCTTATGAGTTATAGCCCTCCATTGCTTGTCTGTTGTATACTGCAGCTGTCTCGTTTACAAATATCAAATATGATTGACGTACGACGCCATTTGCAAAAATTATAACATCTTCCGATATTATGATTAATTTTGCACCACCTTGTATGATACAGCAATGAACTCCATGGGCTTCACATCTACACTGTCTTCGTTGTCATCATATCTCTCTGACCCGTAAAGTCCTTGAATCAATCTAGAAGCAGCAAAGCGACAAAATGTAATCTACATTTTTATCAAGCGCTTAAGTGGGGAAAGTTACTGGTGCAAGATCACACTCATCGGAATGCATTTGTCAATCCAAGTTTACCTCAATCTGTAGAACAGTCTGAGTAATAAGCAACCTAGATTCCCCTTTTCGCCGAATCGCTTACCGAATACCATGATCATTGATCAATTTTTGATGGCAGTCAGGGCAGGGAATTCACCCCCGATTGGGGAAGGGCTATTGGTCCATTGTCTTCTACATTGAAGATCTGTTCGCCTCAAAGAGGAATGTAGAGCTAGCGGTTCAACACGAACCCAAGTAGCACTAGAATGTGCCTTTTTGTTTCCACGACTCTTGTGATCCGGTTGACGATATGTGTTGTTAAGGATGTGAGACAATCGGTGCCTAGATTCAGCTTGTGAAGTTAGGAAAACTGATAAAACTTCGTATTTCTTTGCTAGAGATGTCGTTAAGGTCGCTGAAAAATGGTTTGTTCAATGCACGCCGGCTCTTGCTAGCTCTGATCATTTTAAGAAAAAATTAGATAGCATTTTCTTCTCATTTTGATTCCCGCAACTACGGCAGCGTGAGTTCTTTGGGACACCTAATGTGAAAGCTTGGTCTCCAATTGGCCAATGCCAGATTATTTGGCATCGTTTACCTTGGAAAATCGGCTTGTTTTTGAGACCCCATAGGCAAAAGGGACCGATCGAGTATTATGTTAGTCAGTAAACAACAAGTGGTGCCGTTGACTCATTAAGGGTTCCTCCATCACGACTATCATGAATAGTTAAGAAAAGAATTCTGATTTATTAGCACGTTAACTGTTGATGGTGTCGTTAATTCAATCATTTCAATTCATCCGCCGTACGTCACTCTCTGGGTGAAGTCATACCACACGCAATATTAAATTTTACATCTAAAGAATTCCTTGAAGTAAGGCCTCTCCTTGATCGGCGTGTTACTCACTCATCATAAAGGCATCTACGGCATTGTATCTGTCAGTTTGGTACGTGATGTTTTTAGCTATTTTATGGCGATTTACTCCCCTTAGACCCTAACTGTTCTAGCTACCAAATTACTGTTTAGATTTTTAGCTGTAATATTCGAGAAGAGAGTTAATTTCTAACTTATTTTTGTTTTTCTAAGAAATTCGTCTTAATCAGTTTTGGCATTATGCACGCTGAACGCACTCATTAGATATTTTCTACGTTTTTTCGTATAACAAATGAAAAACTCTTTCAGTGCTGCCACTTTTCTGAAATTCTTTTTTTATTTACCTGGTTTTACTCTGATGGCTTTTCGATGCATTTTCCCCCATTTTCATGATTTTTCATGAGACATATGGCAGCAAGACAGAATTATCGTTCTATTTTAATTAAAACGTCACGTTGTTCTGTACAAATATGGTTTACCAGGGTTGTTGGTTTACCTTTTCGGCGACAAAACAATTTAACTCACAGATCATTATGCGATCAATACATCACGAACTGTTTGTTGAACATGATTACAACAGAACAGAACATTGACAAGGATTTATGACAATTTGTGTGACCTTACCTTACGAGTATGTACGTACGTGGGTAACAACAAAATCACACAAACGATCGGTTTAGTTTAAAAGAAATACCAATTCATTTGGCGTCGACCTATTTTCGAGAAATCCAAACAAGCGCACAGATACTAAAAGCAGTGAAACACCTGACAAATCAATCTTCTTTTATCGGTAATGTTTGATTCGATTCTACAACAGTAGCGGTACCAAGTTCTGTTTAGAGTTTATTAATTTCAAACATGATTCCTCTTTAACTGCGCAGTAGTGTTATATGGAAAGTGATACAATCAACATGTTCCTATCCGTCACTGAAAATACTCTCTGATCTCACCCAGTCATTGAACACCATGAAGCACAAGGCATGATCGCTTCCCATTTTGAAGCAATCGCTCGTCCAAATCTCTTTTAGTATTTTTGACAAAAAACTTGTTCATCGTTTCTTATCGTCTTCCGCCTGTACGCGCCTTGGAAGCACATATAGTAAATTGAAAATTAATTGAAATAAACACATCGTACGCTGCGCTTAGTAATCGTACAGAAATCGTCGTAGAGTCGTACATACAATTGACAACACATAACGAATCGTCGCAAAACACAACTAATCACACTATCGCTGTCAGTTGATCTTCTTAGTCACTATTGTCGTTGCCGTTGTCGCTGTCTTAGTTCACATTCATGGCCACACCCGCTGCCACCCGAAATCGACGAAATACGAGTAACTCGTATAACAGCAGTCGTCAGTATGTGTCCCCTGGAGTGTAGTCTTACTTATAGACGACATGTCAGCAGCATGCACAGTTCACCCGAACAGCAGCTAGAAAATTGTGTAATTAAAGTTATCTGCACGTCGAATCGATGTATCTTTCAGGTCTTACAAAAGCGCACTTCATATCTGCTCGCATAGAGCAAAGACAAGAACCACCACCGGCGCAGCACATCACCAGGCTGGCGGCATATCAGTGACTTATCTATGCATAGAGCGGTGCCGTTCCTGTGACCACAGCTCATTATGGGTCGTTTTCCAAATCGCTCTTCTCTCGCGTCACAAATTCGTACGATTATGTTTTTTTTTTTTTTCTTCTTTAAGTCATTGTATACTCGTATATGCTCCCGCGGAGATCGTTGAAAGATAATATAAGTTGGATGCGGCAGCAGCAGCAACAACATTGAGCAGCACTTGCCAGCGCGCGTACCACTTAAAATGGACATAACCGAAACCAATTGCTGACCATAAAAAAGCGCTCTGCGTCAGCGTGAATCTTTTTTGTAGAAGCGCGATTGCGCGCTACTTGCACGCAACTACAATATAATACTTGGACGACAACGACGAGCAAGCTGACATTTCAATAGTCGCCAATTGACAGGTCAACGCGCAAAAGCAAAACGCTTCTGATGCCGCCAAGTGTAGCGCGCTCTTACATAAATGGCATTAAAGCAGTAGCAAGGCAGGCAAGTTCTACTTATTCTTTTCTTATTCTGTCATCTGTGTGCTCTGTGCAGTGGTGGTTCATCGGCTCGTTTGCTACTGTGCTGCTGTGCGAAATGCCCAAGGAACAGCACACATACTTACTCTCTCGCTCTCTGAGATTTACAATGTTAAATGTCGCGTAGCCAGTTGCAGCATCAGCATCAGTATCGGTAACAGCAACAGTAGGCATGTGCATCTTGGTCGGTCTCGTATCTGGGCCCGAATCGGGTCGTTATAATATTTTGTACCAACAAATCAGATGTCAGCCGTTTTTCTAATCATTATCCTGACTGGAGCTGTGCGCGGCACAGATGGCCACAATACGATAAGAGAAGCGTTCAGAGGGCTTTTCAAGTTTATTGTTGCCGTTGTGCGCTACGTAAATTTTGTAGTTTTCGGGCCTAAAGCAGCATCAGCATCAGACATTGCATACTTGCACGCCTGACAATTTGTTTGGTAATAATTGTCGTTAACCTTTGGTCGAGTTGACACATATACCTCGTCCTACTATGCGAACCAAGTCACAGGGGATATTTTTTCTCGTATTTGTTTCGTATGTGGTGGCGTAGTTTATGGGAAGAGTCATCCGCTGATGGTGAATTGCGATTACTGATGAGGAATTTGTGATGATGGATTGGATTCATGGGAAAATGGTTTCGGATATTTGTAGCCGATGATGTGGAACTTATGTACTTTTTTTTGTTTTGCTGTAATGCTGCACTAGTGACATTTAGTTACTCGTATATTGAATGTCATTTTTTTTTAAATGGGTTTCATTTGGCATTCATAAAGGATGATTCCTTAAAGTTATAGTATAGTGCTTTAAGCGATAACTACTACTTATTACTGCTCAAAAAGTCAAAGGGTTTTTAGGCGCCAGAGGGCGTTTATATATAGTATACTCCTTGTGCGTCCAAACGACATAACATGTGAGAAATGTCTAAATTACTGAACTGAAAATTAATGCTTTGCTACGGATTTAGTGTCATCATAACTTATTTGCTTTGGCATGCGTCAAAAAGCTTGGTTGTCTGGTCGGGATCATGCATGGTACTAGTACACAAATTTTCTTTCCGAGTGTCGTCGGTTGGTTAAGTGCGATTAATTATTGACATTTGAAATGCGGACAGTCTCCAGCTAAAATGCTGTAAGACCTTAGATTACTGAAAAAAAAATTCGCTTATCCTAATCTCACTAGCGCAAGGAAGTATTGAGTAACGTTTACAGCTCAAAAGAATTAATTTTTAAGCGCTCTGATGATATCTTCGAGCAATTTCTTTACTATGAACTTGAACTTCACGCCGAAATATATTTATAATAAAATGAGGAAATGAGGTAGAGTCGCCAACAAAGGTTTGGACTACTATTCGTTTTGTACATAGTTGGAAGCAAATGACTACTCCTACGAATACGTACTACGAGTATCTATATGAATATCAATAAAATTCCGGTAAACTCGTTGTAAGTCATATTTCGATCAAAGTCTTCTATATCATCTGATCTTTGATAGCAAGCAGCCTTTATGGCATACGGGACTTCACGATCGTTTTATCATTAGCGTAAAGAAAATGTCAAGAAAGTAATTAATGGCAAGATGGAAACGTTGTAGTTGATTGGCCGTCAGTGTTGAGAATATGAAAATGATGATGACTATTAGTTCAGGTACGCGTGTGTTAAGCAGTTTGAGATAAGTTGGCGAAGACTAAATTCAAGCTCACTTCTAACACTTGGTCACACGAAAGTATAGTTGAGGTAAGGGTAATATGGGCTGCTCTGTGATTGACCATCGATTAGGTCTATTGTGCCCGTTTCAGGTTTTTTCCTGGAACGTTAGTTAGACTGCTGATGTTGGATGGAATCAGATAAGGCTTGGATCTGAAAAAATGCATTAAATCCCACAATTCTAATGCTAAAAACCCTTGGGATCTAACGCATTCTTTAGACTTAAGAACAAGCCGAGCTGCACGCTCCTTGATTTCGGTTATTGAATGAAAAGTTATGGAGTTTTGTCAGACCAATGTATGGCTCATGATATGATTTCAGGTAAATCATTCGAGAAGAAGAGAAAAATTACCATCGAATTGACTTATAGTATTTTTTGAACGGCCATTTTTGGACAAAACAAGCAAGCTTACGAGTATTACTTACTTTAGGTGGCGCTACAGTCCGGGGTGGACCTGGGCCTCAGTCAACAAGCTTCTCTAGCCAGCTCGATCCCTGGCTAGCTGCCTCCAGTTTCGCACGCTAAGTTGGCTGAGGTCCTCTTCCACTTGCGTGCGCCACCTGAGTCTTGGCCTTCCTCTACTGCGCTGTCCCTCGGGGGCGGATTCGAAGACTTTTCGGACCGGAGCATTGGTGTCCATGCGCTCTACATGACCCAGTCATCTCAGTCTTTGGATCTTCACTCTTCTGGCTATGTCCATGTCGCTGTACAGTCCATACAGTTCGTCGTTGTATCTCCTCCTCCACTCACCGTCAATGCAGCCACTGACATCACACTGCTTTCTCCCGATTATGTCAATATCGTCGGCGTATGCGAGTAGTTGGACGGACTTTTGAAAGATAGTGCCTCTTGCGTTTGCTCGTGAGTTTTGCACTATTCTTTCAAGTACGATGTTGAAAAAATCGCATGACAGCGCATCGCCTTGTCTAAATCCTTTCTGGACATCAAAGGTCTCGGTGAGATCTTTGCCGACCTTGGTGGAGCAGCGTGCATTCTCCATCGTCATCCTGCACAGACGGGCGAGTTTGGCAGGGATGCCAAAACTAGACATTGCTCTATATAGCTCGTCTCTATACGAGGGCGGGTCAATAAGTCCGTGACTTTTTGAATTTCTGACCTCTTTACTGAAACAGCAACACTGCTCCTGTCAACAGGCATCTGTCAGTTGACTCCTGTCAAAATTTAAACTTGCTGCGTCAGTTAGTTTGTGTTTGACAGCTATTTTTATCAGACTACTCACTAATTTGAGAAGAAAATGGAAAAAAGTGAATTTCGTGTGCTTATTAAGCATTATTTATTGCGAAAAAAAACCATTACCGAGACCAAGGCTAAGCTTGATAAATACTATGTGGACTCTGCACCATCGATTTCAATGGTAAAAAAGTGGTTTACTGAATTTCGTTGTGGCCGTACAAGCACTGAAGATGCCGAACGTCCTGGACGCCCAGTTGAGGTCTTTACACCCGAAACAATCGAAAAAATTCACGATATGGTGTTGGCCGACCGAAGATTGAAAGTGCGAGAGATTGTGGAAGCCGTAGGGATCTCGCATGGCTCAGTGGTTTCAATTTTGAATGATCACTTGGGCATGAGAAAGCTTTCCGCAAGATGGGTGCCGCGTTTGCTCACAGTCGACCACAAACACATGTGCAGTTGCCATGGCAAAAATCCATGAATTGGGCTATGAATTGCTCCCTCATCCACCCTATTCACCAGATTTGGCTCCGAGTGACTACTTCTTGTTCCCAAACCTGAAGAAATGGCTTGGTGGAAAACGATTTGACTCCAATGATGAAGTCATCTCGCAAACAAAGGCCTATTTTGAGGACCTCGACAAATCATTTTTTTTGGAAGGGATAAAAAAATTGGAGAAGCGTTGGACAAAGTGTATAGAGCTCAAGGGAGACTACGTTGAAAAATAAAATTATTTTTTTATCAAAAAATCTGTGTTTTAATCCAAAAGTCACGGACTTATTGACCCGCCCTCGTAGATGCTGTCATACGCGGCCTTAAAATCGATGAATAGGTGGTGGGTATCGATCTGAAGCTCATGGGTCTTCTCCAAGATCTGCCGTAGTGTGAATATCTGGTGGATGGTGGACTTTCCTGGCCTGAAGCCACACTGATATGGACCTATCAGGTTGTTGACAAACGGCTTCAGGCGTTCCCACAATACGGCGGATAAAATCTTATATGCGATGTTAAGGAGACTGATGCCTCTGTAGTTGGCGCAGTTCAGAGGGTCTCCTTTCTTGAGAATTGGACAAACAATGCTGAGGTTCCATTCATCCGGCATACTTTCGTCCGACCATATTTTACAGATGAGTTGGTGTATGCTCCTTACCAAGTCATCGCCTGCCGCTTTGAAGAGCTCGGCAGTCATGCCATCCGCTCCAGCAGCTTTGTTGGACTTAAGCTTCGATATGGCTATCTTCACTTCATCCAGGTCGGGTGGACGGAATTGTTGGTCATCATCGTTCAGGTTGAAAGGTTGATTCTGCCTGACAGCGGTATTTGGTCCGTCATCGCCGTTCTACAGTCTGCAGAAATGATCTTTCCAAATCCTCAGCATCGACTGCGATTCTACTACGATGTTCCCTTGTTCATCTCTACAGGCTTCGGTTCGGGGTTTGTTTCCGCGGCATGTTATTTTTACCTTTTGGTAAAACTTCCGAACCTCATTCCTGGAGTAGCATCTATCAATTTCCTCGATCGTGCGCTTCTCATGCTCTTTCTTCTTCCTCCTGAGAAGCCGGTGTTCGTCTCTCTTCTTCCGCTCATAGAGCTCATGAGCAGCTCTGGTCTTTCTAAGCAGCGCCGCGTTATATGCATCTTGCTTAGCTGCATGTGCTTGCTGGCATTCATCATCGAACCAGGGGTTTCGTTGTGGTGGACGAGTGAAACCCAGCACATCAGAAGCGGCATCTCTGATGGCGTTTTGGCAGTGTTTCCAATGGTCTTCGATGCTTGATGCTGGCGGCATTGGACCTCTTAAGAGATTAAGAGACACTCGATCGGAAAAGGACTTGGCGATCTCTTGCGATTGTAGCCGTCTGACGTCGAATTTTCTCACAGCATTAGTTTGTCTTGGCGTAGTTTGGGATATCCGCAACCGTACCTTGGCTACAACAAGGTAATGGTCCGAGTCGATGTTGGCTCCTCGGAACGTACGGACATCCACAATGCTGGAGGAGTGTCTTGCGTCGATCGCAATGTGATCAATCTGGTTGAGTGTTGATTAATCAGGGGTTCTCCAAGTCCCCTTGTGTATGTCGAGATGTGGGAACCGCGTGCTAGCCATGACAATGTTTCGCCCCGCCGCAAAGTCGATTAGCCTGAATCCGTTATCGGAGGTGGTGTTGTGCAGGCTATATTTTCCGATTGTTCCACCAAAGATACCTTCTCTTCCTAGCTTTGCATTAAAATCACCGAGGACAATTTTAATGTCATAGCTAGGGCATTGCTCGTAGGTCTTGCTAAGGAGCTCGTAGAAGGCATCCTTGGTGTCGTCATCTTTTTCCTCTGTGGGGGCATGCGCGCATATAAGGCTAATGTTGGCGAATTTAGCCTTGATACGGATTGCTACGAGGCTGAGGACTTCTTGTCTTAGTCTGCCTCCAACAACAAATCCGCATCCAAATAAGCGCTGCTTTTGCCGTCGATAGAAATTGCCGCAGTAGATGTCGCAGTTTTTCATCTTCTTTTTTGTACGGCCCATGCCATCGCATTTCTTGGATGGCGGTTATGTCTGCTTTGCAGCAGTCTAGGGCCTCCGCTAGTTGCTCGGCTGCACGTGGTCTATTAAGGGATCTAACATTCCACGTGCATATCCGAAGGATAAGGTCTTGTTTTGTTTTTCCGACACTAATCCTGGTTAATGGCGCAGGAAACTCGCCATTTGCCCCCTTCACTTCGCAACCTCTAGTGAGATTCCCAGCTGGCGCCACGGGGAGGCGTGAAGTAGGACTTATAAGCAGAGCTGCAAGATGTTCGGCTGCTGAGGCTCATTCTCGTCATTTAAGGAACCAGCACCTGTCGGAAGATGCTACTTCTACGAGGCCTTATACTAATCGTTACCAGCTTCGGAGTTTATGCCGAATTATTTAAGATGCTCTACATGATCTTAGTCTGCTTTAAGGTCTTTGAAGCCCATCTAAGAATTGTCAAAGTTTGTCGAAATAAATAAATTGACTTTGTTCAGCTACGAGAAAGCGAATAACGGGCCGATATTCAAAGACCGTCTAGGTTGGACTCATTTTCGTCCATCCAATTGATGTGGTCAAAGAATTATATATTCCGTATATATTAGAAGACTGTGCCTTCTGTTCAATTGGTTCTTTTTGCACAGAGAAGCTTGTTTATTGCATGTACACATAAAGGCGTTTCTCATCGAATCATTCCCCATCCAACCCTTAGAGACTAGGTGAATTAAGGTTTTGTGAATTACTATATATTCTTGGTCTCTGGGATAAAATATTTGCATCCAATATTTTCGGCAGATCAAAGTAGCTACGTGTTTAAAAAACACTTAATTAAACACACCAAACAAATAAAATTAATTATATTAAAATACTACCCTTCTGACTTATAATAACTTATATAACTTAGGTAGTAATACATTTTACATTTTTTGGTATTCACATTTTGCGCGCCACTGTAGATTTGGAGGAATTTTATAATATGATGGCCTAATGGAGGATTTGTCTAATCGTGAAATGTTAATTCTGCATCGGGTCTAGCACGGAGACTATAAAGATGTTGACTGTGGGAAAGGGTTGAAGAAGTTCACTTAGTATGCCGAATGGGGTGCATGAATTTTTTACAATTGTTCTTGAACATTAGAGGCTTGAATGTCAGTCAGAGATCGACACTCTTAATAACTCAAGTCTCTTGCTGCCATCTCTTTTTGTCTAGTGGGGGAATTACTTAATTATTGAATTGTTGGTCATGTCCAATGTTCATTAGAGCCACCACTTGTCAGCTGTTTAGATTAAAAAAAAAAGTCCGGTATTGCTATGTTTCGCTGCATGGGTTCTTTTCTCAATTGCCTGGCTTTCAATTCAAAAAGTTCCTGGAATTTATTCAAAAAATTAAAAATACAAGTTTATTCATCTAAATCTATATTGTACCCTTGATCCAATCCTCGAAACATTTTTTATATTCGGTTTTCGGTATGTCCATCAGTGCTTCCTGCGATTTTTCCATTACTTCCTCTCGATTGCTGAAACGCGTTCCCCGTAGTGGATTGAACAGAAAGAAGTCACAGGGAGCCAAATCAGGTGAATTCGGTGGCTGTTGGATGGTATTTGTTGCATTTTCCGTCAAAAATGATGGCACTTTGCGACGGTGCGTTATCATGGTGCAAAATCCACGAGTTTTCTGCTTACAATTCTGGTCTCTTTCGGGGAATTGCTTCACGCAAACGTCTCATAACCTAAATAATACTCTTTGTCTACTGTCTGGCCTTTTGGCAAAAATTCATGATGCATTACACTGTTGTACTCTATGAGCATAGCCTTCTTTTTTGACTGAAAACGACTTTTTTTTTTTGGTCTCGGCTTATTTGGTGAACGCCATTCACTTGCCTGATGTCTGGATTGCGTGTCGTACTCATAAACCCACGTCTCGTCTCCAGTAATGATCCTTTTGATGAATATGACTCGCAAATCATCTCTTTCGCGACGTCAACACGGCCTCTTTTTTGCATGAAGTTGAGGTCTTTTGGCACCACCTTTGCTGCTACACGACGGAAACCCAAATCGTTAACCAAAATGTCTTGGACGGATCCATAGGTAATGTTCAAGTCCTCCGATATCTCTCTGATGGTTAATTTGGCGTTATTGACCAACATTTCTTTTACTTCATAAATGTTTTGGTCGGTTTTCCATGTCGATGGTCTGCCACTGCGTTCATCATCTTCGATTGACTCAAGACCACTTTTGAACCGCTCGTGCCACGGGTAAACGACCGTTTTCTTTACAGAATCGTTACCGAAACACTTTTCTAACATTTCCAACCTTCGCACACCATTAAATCCGTTTTTTACACAAAATTTCTAAAAGTGTAAAAAATCGCCAACACACACAGAGATAGATGTACTCTTGGCTACGTAACTTTTGCAAATGTCAAGCTATGACGTTAAGATTTAGAGGAAAAATCAACAATAGATGTACCAACTTAACAAAAATTCAAATCGGAACAATGGGAGCGCCACACGGTGGTTATTCCGGGTGGTATTAAACTTTTCCAGATTCTCTGTGACAGATTTGGCTAGAAATAGCAATGTCTCCCTGTTTCAGACATAACTTGGTGGCAATCATATTCATATGTACGAGCCTAAGAATGTGCTTCAGCAGATTTTTGAATTAAAATGGTATTCCATTGATCCCGATCCGTTGATCATCCGTTGGAAGCGCAGATATTGTCAGAATACGCAGAAGAATTTATTGTCACACGGGTGATCCACCGCAAGGAAATAGGTAGTGCACAACCATCTCTATGGATTGGTACATTTTTTCCAATGATCCATTCAGTCATCCAAACTTTTTTTAGAGGCATATTTAGGGATCACCTTCGGTTTTCTTTAAAAAAAAGAAGTCTTTTAAGGTTGAAAAGAACACATGGGTCCCACAAAGTGAAATAGAAAATAGGAACAAGTCACACGGTGTCATATATGGAGAATACAGTGCTTGCTTGGTAGAGTTTTTGGTCTAAAAAATCGCTCACAATGATGGATTCAGGAGATGATTGCGAAATCGAAGAATTTTTCTAACGGAATTCCGGTCTTTTTCGGCGGGTACTCTTCCTTAAATTCACTGATTGAACAACCGGAAGAAATTCCGACTGAACAACATCACGAATGTCGAAAAAAAAAACAATGAGCAAAACCATTTTGGATGAGGCAAGTTTTCAACAACTTTATGGTTCCCTTTAAATGCTCTTTGCCGCTCAAATGGTCTTATTTCCAATATTGCAGAGTCTCCGTAGTTAATTCCAACATTTTCAAGGCGTCCGAACAAGAAATTCTGTTTGCAACACAAAATTTCAAACAAACTCTTTGTTTAATGTTTTGTTGTTTAATAAAAATCACCGATATCACTTGAGGTTAACTCATGTCTTTGGCTGTTGACATCAAACTGGTTGACAGATGGCGCCCAAATTCAGCGTCAAAATATCATAGGTGACAGTTGTATGAGTACTTTTGCCGACGATTTTGAAATTTTTGTCTTTCTTCTTCTGCCTCGAAGTTTTAGCATGATTGTTGCTTTTACCAGGGTCAAATGTGGGAAGAAGCATGTACGAGTACATACTCGTAAACTGCTGAATCTCTGGTAAAAAAAAAAAACGAATGAGTGCCACTGGAAAATTGAACAAAAATCCATGAGGCCAGCTAATTCAATATATCGGTAAACATTCTTAATAGGCAGTGCCAGGGTCTAAATTGCTAAAATCAGCTGCGTAGAGCATTTAGCCAAATAGGGATTGCAACTCGTAATGCGTTAGAGTTGTAAGCCGAAAATCGTTGAAAATGTATCATGTCTCAGTGTTTAAAGTTGTAGGTTTATGTCCTTTGGCAACTTGGATACAATTCTAACCAGCACAAAACCGAATATCTGATCTCGTGGCCCACCACCATTAGCTTGATTTGTTTTTAGGAACTAGGAACCATAACGAGGAAACTGCGGCAAAACCGTTTGGTATACAATTAAACTGTTGACGACACTGTTACTATTGTCACTTTGACACCGATGTGTATGAACTTAAAAATCCATACATGTCTCTTCTGTTTCTTGTCCTTGTCGAATGTAAATATATACTCTCAACACAATCTACTCTTTATGTATTGGTATCCCTGCTTGGCGAAGTTTATACTTTGAGCATACATTACATACGAGTACCTTACAATAGCCAAAAATAGTTTCTCCTGTTAATTGAGTTCCAAATGTACTGAGTAGATTCCATAGGACTTATCTCCTCATCCATTGTGAAACTATATCTTCGAATGTACTTCTTGAATTTCACATCGCCCATGCGGAGGCATTTACACTTCATCCACCTCCACCTTCACCCTAGTTTCATCTGTGGCTCATTGTACAGATTCTAATTGAGAAATCGACTGAAACACGTTTATTTAGTTTCACCGACCATTTTACACGATGATTGATCTTTTTACCACGTCCCGAGCGACGGTTGCTGCGGCTCACGAGAGTTGTATCCGGTGTGTTCAGCCAATTGGACGAGATGAAGAAATGTAGAGCCAGACCCCACTTAGATGTATGGTGTTGTACAAGGAATTCGTGATCTGCCCCATCCGTGCAGATACAAATTCAAGCCAAACGAGGAGCACGGATCATCTCTTCATCATCCAGCGTATCAAACAGAAAACTACACAGAGACAACGAGCAAACAATAGGAAAATCAAGAAAACGAATAAGGAGATGATGAGGGCAACAAAAGTCGTCATCGTCATCCGTCCCCATTGTCATCATCACATTATCACCATCGTCGTCATCATCATTATCATCATCGTCGTCGTCCTCATCACATCTGCAACATCATCTTATTAGCAGCGGCTGACTTGGTTTTGGACGTCTTTTTTTTCCCTGTATTTTAGTTTTTGTTGTTGTGTGGTGATTTGTGTTGCCACAACAATTGTCCTGCCCAGTAAACAGTTGTATCTTGGTTGTTCGGTGCGGATTGAGTTTTACTCTGGAAGATTTGTGCTGAATGTTGCTGATGCTGGTACTGGTACTGGTACTTGTGCTATGATGTTCCTGACTTTTTTTTATTTGCGATGATGACGATGACGACGGCGATGATGATGCGACTGATGATGGATGATGAACCGATGGATGGATGGATGGATGGTTATTTTCGATGGATGGATGAATGAAGGCCGAAGAGAAAGATACTCTTCATTGGCAATTGTGTGTTGTAAGTGAAGAGATGAAAAACTGATTGGTGCTGTTGGTAAGCTTGGAACCATCACCACCCCACGAGTGAATGTTGTTTGGCGATTTGTGTTCGGTTTGCCGCTTACAAGATTTCGCTGATTCACGAAAAATGATTTATCATCCCATCGACAGAATGAAATGAATAGTGTGGTAGTGGTAAAAGATCGTCATCATTTTCCTCGGTAACTCCCACTACTACCACCACTACCACCATCATTGCCAGATTCTTGGTATCATCTTTCACATCATCATCTTTTAGGGCGCTTCTTTTCTTTCATCGGCGCCTTCATCGTCTTCGTCATTGTGTTGCTTGGCGGCGGTGATGGAAGTGCTGCATAAGGAGCTCTGTTAGCCCATTGCATCAGTTGATTTAGTGACTTTGTTGGTTGTAGTTTTTTTTTTTCTCGTTTTCTTAGGATGTAGGGAATACTCGTACCTACCACAAAGCTCTTAGCTCTTAATTGGTAATTTTTCATTACCTTCATCAACTAAAAAGATGATGTTTTATTGAGGAGATATGTGTCAGGAAAGCCATCCAAAGGAGTTTAGTAAGAGAGGACCCCACGTCTTATCGTACTTATACAATGAATCTTATTCTAATCTGATTGATGGACATTAGTTAAATAGACATTTTCTCATCATCGGTTTGGCGAAAGATTAGGAATTCAGAACTCAATCTCTGTTACTGATTCTGGAAAAATAAAGTACTGGAAACCGATTAGGCATGGACGCTCTACTGGTTTTTATCAAGTACATAGTATGTAAAAACCCAAAATTCTGGAAGGTCTAACCAGTCTTTGTTCACCTCTTAAACTCTAAATTCAGGGAATAGATTTTTCTTTAACATCATCAAGTGCGAAAGGACTCGATGTGAGTAACTAATACACGTAGCTCTGATCCTGCTAGTAGCCAAACTTTTCACGTTGCTTGTAACAGTCAAACTGACGCAAGCAAAATGTCTTTTAGGTTCACGGCGGCGGCGGTGAGATATCCTCGAGAAAAATATTTCCATACAATTCACTTTAGACACCAATCCACACATACACAGGGATACCTTCAACGTAGGTCGTTTTTAGTGGGTATTTAAAATTACATACATAAAGGGCGTTTAATTTCGATTTTGAACGAAACACATGAGGTATCCTCAAATAGCCAGTTATTTGTGTTCATCGAGAGAACATATTCTGCCATAAATTTTGAAACACAACTTCGAGCAAATGCCCACCACCGCTGGATGTGACGAATGTCATCAGAGAGACAAAGTTTTTGACCACTTTGACAAGCATTTTCGGCCGTGTGTTTCCGTTGGTTAGCACATTGGACTATCACAAAGAGGGTCCGTGGTTCGATCCCCGGCATCACCAATAATTTTTCGAATCGTCATCACCCTTTCGGTGGGCAATGAGAAACTCCCGAAAGTCAAATTGCCTATAAAAAAAAGCTCGTAAGCAGTGCCGTTCGGATTCGGCGATAAACGTAGGCCCCGCTCAGATGTGACAAAATTGACGAACATGAGCAACACAAATGAGTGTCAAGAAGCTATGCCATGTCCAACACCAGGCTGCCAACGCCACAGTGTTTGTGTTTTGTTTAATGTTGTCGAGTTTTATTAGTTTCTTATTATAGACTAGCGACTCACGTATTCCCGTAAATAATAATAATGAGTCGTCAAATCATAAGTTCGTAGAGACCAATGTGCAGGTTCATTACGCGAAATTATGCGGCTATCGAATGTTTCCTTCAATAAGATTGCTTCGTCTGTTGTATGGTACGTAGCGCCATCCTACTGCATCTCTTTCACATTTATGCCATTCAATCAAAAAAAAACAAAAACACTGTGGCGCTGGCAGCCCGGTATGGGCCATGGCCTAGCTTCTTGACACTTATTTGTGTTGCTCATGTTGTCATTTTTGTCACATCTGAGCGGGGCCTACGGTTTATCGCCGAGTCCGAACGGCACTCCTTAGAAGCTTTTTCGTAGGCAATTTTTACTTTCGGGAGTTTGCTATTGCCCGCCGAAAGGCTGATGGCGATTTGAAAAATTGTTGGTGACCCAGCCAGGAATCGAACCCAGACTGGCTGCGTGATAGTCCAATGAGCTAACTATCGCGCCATCGCCATCGCCAATGCCATTCAATCAGGGAACGAAAAATTCAATAATTATGGCTCTATAGCCAATACTCTTGACCCTAACACCCTGATTTGCTTCGTTTTAAAAAAAATATGATCCCATGACTCTACCAGCCCATAGATAGCGCTTAGCTATGCATTTTTTGGGGAAGCAACGGCTTTTAATTAATCTCAAGTGAACTCTTCTCTCTAAATGCGACAATTTTGCGTTTTTGACATACTAATTCAGACGAAAATGAGCCTCATCGCTGAGCAAAATTATATATAAAACAGCGAATCCAATGGCGTTTACCTAAATTTCGACTCAAACGATGTTCATTCACCTTCAATTCGTGAATCCTTTAAGCCTTCAAACCAATAACCTTGCATTGAATTTTTCATGAAGTGAACGGACAAAGACCAAGCTGTTGCGAATGAGGTCAAATCAATATAGTAAATTTGGATGTTCTGAAATACTCTCTTGATGCATTCCTGTCTTTAGTATACACTCTTCTTATGCGTCTCAGTGCCACTGCAAATTCCAAAGAAAATTCCAAAGTTTGTCGTACAGGACCACCATTTTGGTACCAAATTTCTAAAATTTGGTAACGGTGTTGAAGCGTTGTTGTAAGGACACTGACAGTTTGCAATCTGACAATTGGTTTGGCAGATATAAATGTCTAAAGATAGTACTGGTTAACTATCACGTCTCTTCATACCTAGGTGAAAAAGTGTCTTCTCCGACGACACTTAAATTCAGTCAAGACCCTGGGTCTAATGCTTATGAATTACTTCACAGATGTCTAGATCATAGACTGCTTAAAGCCATTTACTATAATTGGAGTAGCGGGCAAGGTAACACAAGCCGCTAAAGTTACGCTGTTGGCTTCTTTGATGGCATGTACTTTTGTCGTTTATCCTGCTACGAAAAGATTTATATAAAAACTGCTGCCGCCAAATATATACTCGTATATGGAGAAACGACACTGAGGTAATATACGTACCGAAGCCAGCAGACGTTAACCTTAATCGTCATTGTCAATCCGAAGTTTGAAGTCAAGTTAAACTTGTCTAGTTAATGCTTGCTCTGTAGTACAAATTCAGGCTTTTTTAATTACGAAAATGAGAAAAGTTATTAGCTTCTCCAGTGCGAAACTAAGTATCTGTTAAAGCACATACCATATGAACATCTGTGCACTAAAGATACGGCGATGCCGGCTTAAAAAAATGGTCATAGCTTAGCATTGCCCGATGCTTTACTGGTCGAGTATTTTTGACTATGGTTTTATGCACATGTTGCCGATATACCATCACGTCGGCAAAGAAACATGGTGGTGGAATGACGAAACCAAACGAGCTGTGGCCGACAAGAAGAGTGCATTCCAAGCGTGGACAAAATGCGATCGGAGCGACGATATCGAAAAAGCTCGACTGGCTCTTGAATACGAGCGTCTTAAAAAGATCGCAAAGAAAGTCCTGGCTCGAACTCGAGCGGCAGAAGCGGAAAACCTGTACCAGGAGTTGGAACAAATATCCTCACGATCGGCGGATAGAAGACAAGCTATCCAAGAAGTTCAAACGTCGTACAACACTAAAATGCCAAATATTTTTAAGCTCGCTGCACAGAGGAGAAAATACGCCGAAATACATCAAAAACGCAGACGGTCGCTTACTAACAAATGAAAAGGAAATTTGTGACCGGTGGCTTGAATACTGCAAGGAGTTGCTTAACAAACAGTTTCCACGTGATATCGTGCCGACGGCTGGTCTATTCGAGGAGGAAGTTTCGGACTTTTCAATCGAGGAAATAAGTAAAGCAAACGGAGAAATATAGCGGGGAAAGCGGCGGGACCAGACAGCATTCCATCAGAGTTTTGGTCAACTTTTAAATAAATTAAAATGTGGACAACCTATGTCGAATCAATGGAGAAGTAGCTTCTTGGTGCCGTTATACAAAGGAAAGGGCGACACTCGAGAATGCAACAACTACCGTTCAATCAAGCTTATGTCACACACAATGAAAATCGTCGAAAGAGTCTTAAACGAACATCTTCGGCAAATAATAAAGCTCGATAATAGCCAGTGTGGATTTGTTGAAGGAATATCGACGGTGGACGCTATCCGAAGCCTACGAATAAAAATGGAAAAGCACCGAGATTCGTCTAAGGATTTACACATGGTATTTATCGACCTCGAGAAAGCATTCGATCGAGTGCCTAGGGATCTTATATGGGCCGCGCTAAGGTCTCAAAAGGTACCGGAAACGTATATTAGAATAACACATATACGGAAACGTGAAAACTGCGGTTAAAAGCTCTGCTGGACTAACGAGAGAATCTTCAGTTAATGTCGGAGTGCATCAAGGAAGCGTTCTTAGCCCTTTCCTCTTTAACGTAGTAAAAAGACCGATTGCGCGAAGCAAATGTAACCCCAATTCTCTTCGCTGACGACGCAGTTATACTAAGCGATAACGTCGAAGATTTGCAGAACGCCTTAGATTCATGGAAAAATGCGCTAGAAAGAAACGGGTTTAAAATAAGTCGTTCAAAGACAGAGCATTTGACGTGCCCACTTGCGCATCCGCTGCGACCTGTTCCGGAAATAATCTTAGACGGAATAGTTCTTCCGAAAAGCACTATCTTTAAGTACTTAGGATCAATCGTTAACATGGAAGCGAAATGTGACGACGACGTAAACCACAGAGT
Organism: Volucella inflata; assembly: GCA_928272305.1. Lineage (NCBI taxonomy): Eukaryota > Metazoa > Arthropoda > Insecta > Diptera > Syrphidae > Volucella > Volucella inflata. Next base: position 55,487,899 of record OV743720.1, on the reverse strand, counting down.
GAGTGTGGGATGGATGAAATGCCGGGAAAATTCGGGAATATTTTGCGACCGAAAATTTCCACTTAAATTGAAGGGGAAACTCTACACCACAGTTGTTAGACCATGTACGGTTCACAGTGCTGGACAATGTACGAAGCGTTTAAAAACAAAATGATGGCAGCGGAAATGAAAAGGTTAAGGATGTCTAGTGGAGTCACTAAACGCGATTGCATTAGATCTACGCGTATAAGAGAAAGTCTACATATAAAGAATTCGGTAACCGAACAGCTTGGGCGAATAGAATAAGCTGGTATTACCACGTTCAAAGAAGATCTGCGGAAAATCCGGTTAAAAAGGCACTATCAACTACGGTCACTCAAACAGTAAGAAAACGAAGTTGGAAAAAGAATTCCTGGATTTCTCAGATGGCAGATGCGCAACAACGCCTGGGGCTAACCACTGAAGCGATCCAGGACCGAGCATTATGTAGACTCGTTCTGCGGTCTGCGACATTAGCCGACCCCATAAGCAGAGCAGCAGCAATGCAGTAAAAATGGAAAACTCATTACGCATAAGTTCGTATAACGAGGAAAGGGTTAATAAAAGGAAAAGAAAAAAAAGTTGCCTGATCCAATGTAAACTGAAGATCTTTCAGGATGTAAAAGAGTCTTCACTAATGTTCGCTGAATCGCTCTAGGATGATTCCCTGATTTTTTTTTTTTTTTTGTTGAGCACGACAACTTTGTACTTCATTTACTCGTACAGAAGCAAATTTACTTCTTTCTTCGAAGCAGAGATACAAGTATACACAATCTCAATGGCAACGAACTATATTGCTGCAGCTTAAGGTCTTACTGAACCTTTTTCTGCTTTCTAGTCTTTCAAATTATGTCAGTTTGCGAATGTAAAGCTTCTCTCAAACCTATTGGGCAACAGAATGCATTAAATCTTGCCTGGATTGCAGGTCACAATGAACTTGCTAGACAAAACTTAGAGTTGGAACCATCTGCATACCTGTTTAATGTTTTTAACGATTTGGTTTTATATGAATGAAGCCGTACCTATGTTTTTTCAAATTGCAGGCAGACGAAATGAATGATTCCCTAGTTCTCTAAACATTAAAATGCACAGTGCTACTCAATAAGAAAGTCTATGTTGGCTTCTTAACTGGGCTTATGCTCAGGATCTATATTTTCATGGCTTTTTTCTGAAAGCTTTATTTATGCATGTGAAAAGCTTGAAGCCTTTTCCAAACACTTTCGTAAAAGTTGCAGACTTTATTGAGGCCTGATTTGATCACTGACCAGACTTAAATAATATTCGTTTGAAATTATTTCTTCTCAGAAGACCCTGCACCCCTTCTAATTGAAGGTAGCCATGAACTTATCATCTTGAGACATCATCTTCCTGAAAGTAGATTAATCGAAACATACGAGTTGTAAAATGGTTTGTTCCCGGTTCCTGTTATTTAAACTATTACGGCAGGGTTCAAATCGTAGGCAATACAAGGAAAAATGAGAAAATATTTACTGACGTTCCACCCTATCGAAATGGAAAGGCAAACATCCGAAAAGTAGAAGGCTTGCCTGTAAAAAGTCTCTCAATCTGATGACGTTCAAAATCGGCAAAAAAAATCCTAGGTCTTTTAAAAATGACAAACCAGATAATACAGTGGGAGGACAACTTAGGTGTTAACCTACATCGGTAGATCTTTGATCCTTAGTCTGAATATCACTTTCTTATTCACATCTCTAAATGACTTTGTCGATTTTCTCCATCAAATTACCACCTTAGTTTATGACGTGTGATCACCAGAGTGCTAGGCACCTTTAAGGATATTGAGACACAAAAAAAATCGGGATCGAACCACGGACCCTCTGCGTGATAGTTCAATGAGCTAACCATGGCGCCATCGCCACCACACGTGAAAAAATAAGGCCTTTGCCAATATGCATTAAGCTCAAGATGTCTTACTTGCGTCTTCCCTTCTCTGACCAAGATTACAATGATGTTTGCATATAGTACAAATGTCCTATTGTTCAGCAAAAAGTTTTTAGTTTGTGTTGATGTTTGTGGTCTGGAAGTTAAACTTATCCCCACAATGATGATTCGTTTACAACTCGTCCTTCACCATTTCTCTTTTATCATAGTGGCTATATGTCAAAAAATGCTAAAGGATTTGAGCAATAAATACATCGAAGATATCGTTGACTTTCAGGTCAGGTCCTATCGTTCAGGAGTAATTTTGCTGGCTTTTTCGAGAGCTAATGGCCGGAAACAGAGGGAATAAAACTTTTCAAGCCTCACTGAACTGAACTGATAGTATCTTTGGTGTTAAAGGAAACGAAGCTAATAAATTTAATGAAGCCGCAGTCCGGGATTTTTGGTTCTCTCAAATAGCGGCTAAGACATAGTTCGCTGATCATTTCAGAGATATTCACTTACTTAGCTCTCTAAAGCTCAGGCCTAAAGGTTTAGGGCTTGAAACTGAACACCAAATTTAATGTTGATTGGCAGAGGTGGCAAATAATAAATTTGGGATTATTAACCAGAAGCGCTGTGTACACGTATTACTCACCACTAAAGTACTTCAAAACATGATAGATGCTATGATAGTTGCTAAAACTCAACAGTTAGTTCAATTCTTTCATTAAAACTCCACTCCATCTGAGATTTATGGATTAACACGTTCCTAATGCTCTCCGTATCTATAAGAAACTTTTGATTTGTTGTAAACTCACCCAAAAGGCATTGTACTCGTAGATGGTGTCACCAGTTTTATTGCACAGTTTTAAGATTTCATAGCAATACGTGTTCAATCCGAATTGCATTTCCACGTAAAATATCCGTACACGTCGGTTGATGTATGTATATACGAGTACACCATTTGATCAGTGTTCACAGTACCGGGGATACTTAACTCATTGTATCCATAGCATCGTGGTATCCAACAAATCGTATCGTGTTCCAAAAAACTTCTATTTGTATCCACAATTGTAACGAGAGAAGAAACACCTTCCAGCTCATTTGTTTTCGCAGTGTAAATTAGCAAACCGTGACTGAAAACTGGCAACTATCTGTATCTTATTCGCCTCCAGGTGCAATATTGCCTCATCCCTGAAGTCTATTTCCCATATATGTATCTACGGACTTCCATTCTAGTTAGGTTTGACCCATCTCACAGTCATTTGCCTACCCACTAACTTCAACCAACTACGTACTGTGTGTGTGCGGAGTTGCAATCTCTTCAAAATCTGTTTTGCTTCGTTTCTGGAAGTTAAACTTCTCTCTTTGGTTCCGTTTTTTTTTTTTTTTTTTATTTCTTCAGAATCTTGTTTCCCATTTTTACACCTCGTGAACAATCGATGAAGATCATTTCACATGCACCATGGTCAGGTATTACCACAGTGCATAAACCAATCCCAGACTATTGGAATAGACTGTGCTGTAGCTCTCATGGTACGGATAAGTGCCAAAGTAACGAAAATCTTCCCCCGAAAAGTTGATGAAGTGCCAATGATAATGACGTTGGAGTGCAACCTAAGTGGAACCTTTTTATGGGTTCTGGTGTTCCAATGCTGGTTGCCTATTTGCACTGCGCTTTATTTCAATATGCAAGAGCCTTTACTAGGAAACGCAAGGGGGTAGTAACTAAAAGTCAAACTAATTTCTGAATAACAGAGAGATCGATTGCGATCATATGCGGGGAGTTAGAGTTGAAGTTGAAGTTAAAGTTAGAGATGAAGTCGAACTTGAGGCTAAGGAGAAGAGGAGAAAAATTCTAGAGCAAAACCTACAGAGATACCTCCGGTATGGGTTCTGTTCATTTCGGGACGGGTGTAGATACGTTTGTAGTGTCTATAAGAATGAGTTGAGTTTTTTTTTATTAATAACCATCGATAGGGGTACACAAAAATAAATAAACCCACGTTCTCTTTTTTCCGATAGCAGAAAGTCTTATTCTCGCTCCTGATGCTCCTGCTTTGGCTTCTGCTGCTGTTGTTGTTGTAGCTGTAGTAACTTCAGCTCCTGCTTTAAGAATTGCAGATCGAAATATATTCGTTAAAAGATTAAAAACTCACTCAGTGCATTGCATCTTGATAGTGAAATTAATTATACATAGTCTGGAGCAGTGAAGCAATAGGAGCGACGAGGAGCAGTAGGAGTACTCATACTCGTATTCGTACTCGTGCTCGTACTCGTATCTCTGACAATATGTATGTGTGTGTTGTATTCCAACATAGAATACACAAAAACAGAGTGAGAGATCTCGAAAAGATTAACCGCTGTAACCTAACAAAACTTGAAAATTGGCAAAAATTCGAAGCGATCATCAACAAGAAAACTCCACCATCATCATCGTCATCGTCATCATCGGAAGGAGTAGCAGCAGGAACATCATTTGTATCATCATCTCCGGCAAAAGTAATGTGATGCTGAGATGATGGTGGTGTTGGTGGTCAGGAGAAAACGATGCTCATTTAGGCTTCCCAATAGAGGTGAACCACTTTTTTTTTCTGTTTTTCAATGAAACAGAAGTTAAAACTAAGCATCTGCACATGCAAATATAAATCAAGTCTACTTCAGTTGGATTGCTGATCTGAGCGAGATCTATTGGATGCCACCTTTAATTCGTATGTATCTGTAGAAGGCCACGAGCATCATCGACACTCTGGTATTCTGGTGGACGGTCTCGGTAAGGTTGAACAAGTACGATTCACTTCATTGTGGAAGCTGTAAGAAACCAAAGACATTGGCGAACATGGTTGGAGGAAATGTTTGTGTCACTATACACTAACCAATTGCTCAAGCGTTGACACAGCCGCTGTTCTCAACGGAACCCTTGTAGATATTTTAATTAAGACATCAAAGGTTTGACTTGGTGAGGTTCTCTGATTTGTTTCGTCGTGATTTGTCTTAATGAAATGAACATCTGAAGTAAGGGGACGAAGAGAGAGAGTGTGGAGATTTGTGGAAACATTTGAACTGTTGGTTCGTTTTTTTTTTAAATTGTTTTTGAGATGGCAGATCTTGTATCTGATTCGCCTTAGGTAGGAGAGTTACCGTTCCACAGGCGCAATTCATGTACTTATGCTTACCGAATCTGAACCTTAATATACAACAATCGAGTGCAGGACATTTGCAGATGAATACTACAAGACTCAACACAAAAAAAAGTTAACTACTGCCCGCATGATGACAATATGTATGATATCTTTTGTGTTATTGTACTTAGGTTGAATCGTAGTGAAGCTCGAAATATTTGTCCACAAAGTCTGAAGAACCTATGCCATTTTGTCATGTCTGCATTTTGAGGTTTTTTAGTTGGGTTTAAGGCCGATTGGTCAATAACGACAAAAACTGTGGAAACCAGTCGTATTTCAATGAGATAAGTTTGACAGGTCTAGGGGTGCTGAATCCTCAAATCTACGCAAGCACAGCTGGGTGAACTTCGATTCACTCTGCGATTCAGATATGGCACAATGAAGGAAGCCCCTAAATGGAGTCAATAGTAAAATTATCAGTCGGGCAGCAATAACCTTTCTGGATTACTCCACATATTATCAGCTTTCGTTGACATTTTTCGTAATATGGCAGGAGGGTCCAATGCAGATTTGGACAATGTTCAATATGCAAAGGGCTTTTGATGATTTCGGCATCCAAGTCTGCTTGAACAGCTCGAAAAATGAATTTAGCTAATTGATCCAGCGAGTTACCTACCGTTGACAAAGGACTAGACGTTTTCTTTGACGGTGTGAATGCTTTCATTCACCAGAGACGTTGAGTAGCAATTGATTAAGAAGCCAATAATCAACAAAGCAAGTGGTCACTGCACATCTTTCGCACAAAGAATAAGAAATTGTTATAGAAGTGCTCGTTTGAGATTTTGAAAGCGAGCTTCTTGATGTTCGGATGTTATACTAGCAATTGAAAATATTTGTTCACTACTTTTCTGCTTTTATTCGCACCAATGCATATGGATGTCTTAATATTTAAGTAGTTTTGGGGATTGTGTCATGGTTGGCTTTGCTCAGGGGCTAAGTTTGTCGAGTACCTACTTCGCCAGAGATTTGAGTTCAATTTCCCGGAGGTACCTAAATGGTTACCTCATAACTTTTTCGGCAGGAAATGTGAAACCTCCGACATTGATAATGACCCCAATCACGTTTGTCGGTTTCGATTAACAATCGGCTTGGTTTCGATCGACTCGGAACATTGTAAGGGGTTTTCCAATAAGGACTTGACAACTTTTTTTTTTAAATAAAACGCAAACCACTTGAGATATTTCAAAAATTTTATTATCGGCTTGAAGTTCAATCAAAACATTTATGAATGGAACACGACTTCGTTTACATGGCCACCGCGGGCACGTTTGCAGCGGTCTATTCGTTGGACCCAATTTTCAACGACTTGGCCACACATTTCGGCGGAAACGGGCGCTATTTCGCGTCCAATGTTGTGGATGAAGTGGTGATTCATGAAGCACATGTGGATTTTCACCCGACCTATAACTCATATTTTGCTTATTGACGAACCCATTGAACCAAAAATGAACTTCGTTACTGAAGATGATTTTGCGATGAAATTCACCATCTTGGCGCATCTTCTCCAGAACCCAATCGGAGAACGTACGTCGCTTCAAATGGTTCATAGGCTTCAATTCTTGAGTCAGCTTGATCTTGTATGGGTGTAAACCAAGATCCTTACGCAAAATACGCCATAATGTAGTCTGAGCGATGCCCAATCCTTGAGAACGCCGTGGAATTGACTGATTTGGATCGTTTGCAACGGACGCCGGAACGGCAGCGATATTTTCGACACTTCGAGCAACTCGTTGTTTCACTGACACGGCAACATCACACAACGAATATGTAGACTCAAATTTGTGCACTAAACTTGTTATTGCCTGTCTACTAGGGCGAGAATTACGACCGAAAATTGGAATTAACGCTCTTAAAGTTGCAGTCACCGACTCCGAATTTCGGTAGACAATTTTTATAATTTGTAGACGTTGCTCGTTCGTGTACTTTACCACAATGAAAATGTTGAGTTTATTGAATAAATTGACAGTGACAGTTTGATGATTAGTGAAAGAGTGCGTTCACAAATTAAATTCAAAGTTGGAAAACCCGATACATTCCATTTGGCGAACTTGTATTTTGTAGTATCGTGCTCCGTTTGGCTTTTACTTGCTGAACAATAACACCAAATCATTCTTTTGTGACCCTGAAGTAATACATGATCATATTTTAAACATTTAAGGATTATTTTTGCTTCGAATATTTGCTATGAAAACATAAAAAATACAACATGTCTGGAAAATTAAAAGGATTTGACTAAGTTCACAGCGTTTTCCTACTTAAAAGTAAAAGTTTCTTTCTATTTTCATTTTCTTCGTCTACTTTGCTACTGCTTTTAACATGCACAATTCTTATGATATTTTTAAAGTGGGCAGTCAAAACCAAAACAGTGCGGGCTGTGGCAATAAAAAATGTAGTACACGTCCTGTCGGTGGAATAAATTATGGAATTTCATCGACCGACGCGACAGCCGACTCGAGTTGTTTTCGACTCCCGACAAACGTGGATTTTTCCACAAAATGGCAATGTAAACGACACCGTGTGTTGAGAGACTAGACTCTGTTCCACATCGGCCTCAAGACCATAATTTATTTTTTATTTTTTTATTTTCAGTGACCTCAAAGCTCCTTCCTTTCAAATCGGCATTGTCTTCCCTTTTTGGATCTAGCTCTTTTGGTGTCCGTCTTTGATTTCCTCAGAGATCGATGTGATACACAACATGATGGCAACTCCTGTGAATATACCAGAGTCGACTCAGTTTTGAGTGCTGAGTTTTAACTTACATACATGCCGCCCAAATGGTTCTCTTATTGAGTACGTGTCAAATTGAACCTTCTCGATCGATGGTCGCATTCTTGATATTTCTGATCGTGCTGGATGAATTTTTGACAAAAAGGGGACATTTGAGTTATGCAACGTTGACACTTTTCTCGCCCCCTCATCAGCACACCAGGCCTTTGAGATATCGATGTATCCTGGCACCCAACTTATTGCTGAGGCTTCACAGTAGCAGCTTCTTTTCTTTTCGTAAAAAAAACATCCCTATTTCTGAGGGAGCGGTAAGCTCCTAGGATTTCCTTTGATTGGTGTCAGCAACTCTGATAGATAATGCTTTGTTGAAGAGCAGCCTGGGAATCATATTAGTAGATTTTTTCATGTCTACTCTCGTTTAAGTTCAGTTTGACGTCTTAAGTCAGGCATTAAAACTGTATTGATTTGGATAGTGTATTCAATGCGGCCTTGAATTGGCCACTTGATCTCTTGTTAGTAAAGGGTGCACCTTTCGGGTGATTGACTCTTAGCTTTTTGAATTAGCTTATGTTCTCAGTTTAATTCCTTCACTCATAACTATGGGGAATTGTTTCGATACCACATTGTAAACTTAGGAGTTCAAGCTAAAACTTTTTTTTCCTTCAGTATTAAGACGATTACATCCATCACTAGTGAAATATGATTGATGAAAGAACCGCGCCCTGAAGAGTATCTTAGGCTTGAGAAGTACTCCTCTGAAATCGTCAAGTTCATGGCTGATCTTATTTCTCGCAATCCCATTGTGACCCAGGTCAGGCGGCTGCATTCAAATTAACCGAAGATTTGAAACCGCTGCAGAAACAAACTCTCTGCAGATAAATTCAACAACATTTTTCAACCGATTTACACTTTGGCCTAAGTCAATTCTTAGCCAGAGTCCTTACTTACTTGCACGCTAAGTTGACTGTGGTCCCTTTCCACATGCCGCGTTTGAGTCTCGGTCTTCCTTTACTGCGCTGTCTCTGGGGACCGGAGCGTTGGTGTCCATCCGCTCTACATGACCCAGCCATCTCAGCCTTGGTTCTTCACTCTTCTGGTTAGGTCGATGTCGCTGTACAGTCCGTAGAGTTCATTGTTGTATCTCCTCATCCATTCATCCATTGTTGATAATGTCCATGCCATGTCGCATGACAGCGCCTTCTCTAAATCCTTTTTTGAAATCAAAGGGCGCGGTGAGATGTTTACCGACCTTGATGGAGCAGCGTTCATTTTCCATCCTCATCCTGCACAGACGGATGAATTTGGCAGGGATGCCAAAACGAGAAATTGCCATTGTATAGCTCGTCTCTATAGATGCTGTCATACGCGGCCTTGAAATCGATAAATTGGTGGTGTGTATCGATTTAAAGCCTATGAGGTTTCTCCACGATTTTCCGTAGTGTGAATATTTGGTCGATGGTAGACTTTCCTGACCTGATATAGACCCATCGGGTTGTTGACGAACGGTTTCAGGTTTTTACACAATACGGCAAATAAATCTTGTATGCAATGTTAAGAAAACTAATTAAAAAGTTCCCATGTGGCGCTCCCATTGTTAGGATTTGAGTTCTGTTTTTGTTTTTGTTAAGTTGGTACATCTGTAGTTGATATTCCCTCTAAATCTTAGCGTCATAGCTTAACGTTTGCAAAAGTTACGTAGCCAAGAGTACATCTATCTCTGTGTGTGTTGGCGATTTTTAACAGTTTTAGAAATGAATTTAAATTTGCAACAACGAACTTGTATTAAATTTTGCGTAAAAAACGAATTTAATGTGCGCGAACGTTGGAAATGTTGGAAAGTGTTTCGGCAACGATTCTCTTAAGAAAACGGTCGTTTACCAGTGGCACGAGCGGTTCAAAAGCGGTCGTGAGTCAATCGAAGATGTTGAACGCAATGGCAGACCATCCACATCGAAAACCGACGAAAACATTGATGAAGTAAAAGAAATGTTGGTCAATAACCACAAATTAACCATCCGAGAGATGGCGGAGGCCTTGAACATTGCCTATGGATCCGTCCAAGACATTTTGGTTAATAATTTGGATTTCCGTCGTGTAGCAGCAAAGGTGGTGCCAAAAGACCTCAACTTCATGCAAAAAAGAGGCCGTGTTGACGTTGCAATAGAGATGATTTGCGAGGCTGAATCCGATCCCACATTCATCAAAAGGATCATAACTGGAGACGAGACGTGGGTTTTTGAGTACGACACGCAATCCAGACATCAGGTAAGTGAATGGCGTTCACCAAATTATCCGAGACAAAAAACACGTCGTTTTCAGTCAAAAAAGAAGGCTATTTTTATAGAGTACAACATTGTAATGCATCATGAATTTTTGCCAGAAGGCCAGACGGTAAACAAAGAGTATTATTTGTGCGTTATGAAACGTTTGCGTGAAGCAATTCGCCGAAAGAGACCAGAATTGTGGTCAGAAAACTCATGGATTTTGCACCATGATAACGCACGGTCGCACAGTGCTATCATTATTCGTAATTTTTTGACGAAAAATGCAACAAATACTATCCAACAGCCACCGAATTCCCCTGATTTAGCTCCCTGTGACTTCTTTCTGTTTAATCGAGTTAAAAAAACCACTACGGGGAACGCGTTTCAGCAGCCGAGAGGAAGTAATGGAAAAATCGCAGGAAGCACTGATGGACATATCGAAAACCGAATACAAAAAATGTTTCGGGGATTGGATCAAGCGCTGGCATAAGTGTGCTGCAGTCGATGGCGATTACTTTGAAGGGGACAATATAGATTTAGATGAATAAACTAGAATTTTTAATTTTCTGAATGAATTTCGGAAATTTTTAATCAATGTGGTACTTTCGTCCGTTCATATTTTACAGATCAGTTTACACCAGCTCCTTACCAACATTCCTTCTGCCGCTTTGAAGAGCTCAGCAGTCAGCCTGTCCATTCCAGCAGCTTTGTTGGCCTAAAGATTAAATATTGTTATCTTCCCTTTATCTTGGTCGGGTGGACGGAATTGTTGGTCTACATCGTCCAGGATGAAAGCTTCATTCTCACGCATCCAAAAAGGCGCTGCGTTTGTTGTCGATAACAATCTTTTTTTTGTCCGGCACAAACAATCGCATTGCGAGGATAGCGATTATCTCTGCTTCGGGGCCTCATCCGTGTGCATCCGTGCATATCCGAAGTTCGTTGTCGTTGATCCGTCTGCATGGGATGTCAACAGTAGATCCGTCCATATCCGAGACTTGTTGCTTCGTAACTTTCATCTTTTTACTGTGGCCGGTCAGTTAGCCCGGCGGCACAATCCTCAACCTGGAGGCCCATTTCCATTTTTGGTACCCCTAGCACGAAGGGTCGGTTAGACCGAAGCCAGTAACCCGTGAGTGTTGCGGCTGGAACATAAAGTGCTCATTCGCCACCATCTCTTTTCTGAGACTCTGACTTAGTCTCGGAAATCCTTACCGGCCTGAGCTCCAAATATGTTGGAGTAGCCAGGAGCTAGTGGATCTAATATTTTCGCAGCCAGAGCTCTGAAATCATGGTGTCAGACATACCAGAAACTATTTCTTTTCAAATAGAAGGTAGTCCATGATGTGGACTTCATAGGAAGAATGATTCATCAGTGCATCTAGAATAACCGACATGTCGAAGTCAAAGATTTTTAATGTCCAGGATATTAGTCAGATATTTAGAATCGTTGAATCAGAGTGGTTTTCTCTAACTTTCTAAAAAAACGAGAACGAGAACGAACTCAATTTAGTAGGACTCACTTTTGGGAACGCATAGATTTATGGCAATAGAAGAAAATCGAAAATCGCTTGTGAACTGCGGCTTTGGTAAATTGTAGTTTACACAGCAAGAATTTGGGATCCGTTTAGTGGTTGTAATAATAATTATGTCTCTTTTTCTATATACGGTATATTAAACGAGTTTTCAATGCACATATACGAGTGACACTGAAGGTTAAACTCTGTGGAACCTACCTTACTAAATAGATTAAAGTAAATTCAATCTCTAAGCTGAGTGGCTTTGAATGTGTTGGAGCTTTCGGCAGCACCGAGATTAATTTCCAAAAAACCGCCTTCTCATCTAACTACGAAACGATTTAAGTTAAAGGTCGAAGATGTGTATATAACTTCTCACCAATCAGGTTACCATCAATTTTCAAAATCAGGAGGCGTACTAAAATGTGTGGAAATTTTAATTTAATTCTCAGATGTAACAATGTTGCAGTCATTCGCCAATTTCACTGATCAGCATTGATCAGTTTCCACCACTTCCACAAACGACACACAATTGGAAAGCGCATTTATGTTGCACAACACAATAAACACCACACACACTGTGCAAAGTTCGAATGATACATTCGTCCTACAAGTTTCACGGACAAAATAAAATAAAACACACACGGTAAAACCGAAATGAAAAAAACAAAAACGAAACGAATTGGGAATTCTCTTATTAAAATTATCATTTCTCGAAATCGAAAGATTATCGAATTCCTCGGAAGTCCACGTTCTACGGTCCAGGTTCGCGTTTTTTTTTTTTTTTTTTTTGTTTGCTCTTACTTCGAAGTGTATTTCTTCTTTTTTCTCTCTTACGAATGTATGCTGTGTGCAAAGTAATCTGCGTTCTGTACCCGGTGTCATTTTCCTCTTGAGGATAACATAGTACATATGTATGTGCATGGTTTGGACTGTCCTATGGCTTATCCCAGTCTCAGTGGGACTGTAAATTTAAATTTCCTATACCTATAAATGCTTTTTCTATTGATAAGAAGTCTCAAATAAAACAAACAGTTCTGCTAATTTATTCATACTTTGTTTTTGTTGTTTCTTTGCAGAAGCGAAAGAACTTAGCCCAAGCGATTTGAATGAACAAAACGATGCGGCATCGGCGGACATAGATCAATCAGCCGAACCGAGAACCCCATTTACAACTGAATCCCTGATGGAGGAGAATCGGCCATCGTCTGGTACGCCTCGGACATTATCACCACCATCAGAACCGGAAGCTGACGAGCATCGTTCGCTTTCGGTTCGATCGGATTTACAATCAGAGCCAAACTCACCCACAGATCATAATGATTCGTCTATAGTTCCTGTTCCTCCTGTTATTGCAACTCCTAAGCTGCGACTTAATGCGCTGTTAGCATCTGATCCTGCTCTTAATCCAGATGCTAGAAATTTGAAAATTCTCCATGAAGAATCGACCAAGAATCATCATCAAGACGAAATTGTTGTTGCAGCGTCCACAGGGTCGGTAGTAGTTCCACCAGCAGTCGATTCAAAAATTGTAGTTAAAAATTCTACACAGGCTGTTGTAGAAAATACACAGCGAGTAAAGGTTTTTATGTGTCTTCCTTGTGGCATTGGATTCTCATCTAGATCAACATTGGAGGCACATCAAGCGTATTACTGTTCGCACAGGTAAGAATTGTGAATCATTTGCAGAGGGAGAAATTTAAAACAAAACAATTTTTAATTGCAGGAAAGAGGCGGAGGATGATGCTGGAGCTGGAAGTGCTTCGTCTGGTGATAAGAATTCAACAATAACTTCTAGTGAGCCATCAGCGAAATCTATTAAGACTGGCAAGCAATACGCTTGCACGCAGTGCTCTTACAGTGCCGACAAGAAAGTCTCGTTAAATCGTCATATGCGTATGCACCAAAGCTCACCGGCGCCAAGTTCGAACGCCTCGAATGGTGGCGATGATAGTTCTAGTCAAGTGAGTTGGTTGAAGAAGGAATGCCTGTTCTTTAAAAGGTGCATTATGTTAACATGTTTATTTTGTATTTTGTAGCAAGTCGATCGTTACTGCTCTGAATGTGATATTAGATTCTCGAATGTGAAAACGTATCGGGCGCATAAGCAACACTATTGTAGTTCTAGACGCAATGATGGGTTAGTTTTAAGCCAGCATTCGGGACAGTATAGCAGCCGTAATTTTACTTAACATACATCTCTTTTGTCTTTTAGTCAAACGACACCAAAATTAGGAGAAACTATTGTAAAAACTAGCGGAGGATCAGTAAGTCCACCACAGGCTCGAACTAAAACACCAACACCAGCTGCTGTAGTAGCAGCCGCAGCGGCAGCAGCAGCTGCTGTTGCACCGCAGCCATTTATTGCACTACCAACAAACCCCATTCTTATAATTCCATATTATCTAATACGGGCGGCTAGTATGATACCGGGACCATTGTAAGTTACTTAATTGGTCTGCATCTAGACTTACTTCAATTACTCTTTATTTTTTTCACTATCTAGAACGTCGATATCATCAGGCATTTCAAATCCCGAAAGTACATGTTTCTCACTAGAAAACGGATCTCTGAAACCAATGGCCACCGCATTAAACACAAGTAGCATTTCGAACAACCAAATTCCACATGTAGATTCCACAAATCGATCGCATCCTCCACCGCCAAGTACACCATCAAATATAGAGACGAGCGTAGCTCAACCACTTTTAACAGAGAAAAATACACGTGCTGCATCTGCTAACAGTGATACAGCCAAGCATAGTCGAAAAGATGGCGCTATTAGGTGAGTTTTCAACTTGAAATCTGACTCTACAATAGAAAACATATTATCTTCCATTTTGTAGAGATTTCGCGCCTCTGGATCTTTCACTGCGACGTTCTCCCATTCAAAGGAGTCAACGTGTCCGATCAGCTTCAAGTTTTATGCCACCAATCGACGATCGTATTGATATCGAGACGATGATGGAAGGAAAAGAGAACTTATCCATTGACAGTGGCAGTATGACACCCGAACAAATTGTATGTGCTCCATCGCTACCAAATAGCCCTTCCATGAGTCCATCGCCTAAAAGACGAACTCTTAGTCCTCGATGTAGCAGTGCTGCTTCCATATCACCAGTTCCACCATCTGTAATGGATCATTTACCATTAAGACCAATTCTTCCTCCTGACATTGCCATGAAACTGACTGAGTCCAATATAATTCCTCCATTGATTGCAAAGCAGAACCTAGAATTAGCCTTTAAATTATCATCTGCAGCAGCAGCGGCCGCTTCAGTTAATAACAAACAGAGTGATTCTGGGAAGACAACAATGAGCAGTAATTCTATTTTGGGTCTACCCGGAACACCAATAAGTGTGGGAGCTGCTCCTTCTAGCGGGCATCCGCATATTTTCGTCAAACAAGGTGTCTCCAAATGTAAGGAATGCAATATTGTATTCTGCAAATATGAAAACTATCTAGCACACAAACAACACTACTGTTCGGCTAGAAATCAGGAAGATTCCGAGAACAAGATTAGCACTCCTCCATCAGCATCTAATTCAGGTGTGGATGCCAATCCAATTGCATACCAACAGTTGATTTGTGCCGCCTGTGGTATAAAATACACTTCGCTGGACAATTTAAGGGCTCATCAGAAGTTTTACTGTCCTAAAGGTGGTGGTGGTGATACTGCTGCGGCACAACCTGTTGCAAAGGAAAAATGCACAAAATGTAAAGTTTTACATGAAGTTGGTCAACCATGTCCTCCGATTCCATCAACCGCACAACAAGGTTCCTACAAATGTCCAGTTTGTGATGTGATCAGCTTAACAGCTGCTGAAAGTCGAAAACATCTTGAGACACATGGTAGCGTAAAAGCATTTCGCTGTTCTATATGTCGCTATAAAGGAAACACATTGCGGTAAGTTAAAGATATTATATTTGTGATGAATAACTAATGAATTCTGTTAATTGCAGTGGAATGAGAACACACATACGAATGCATTTTGACAAGAAGACCTCTGACTTTAACGAGGAAAGCTATATGTCTTGTATTCTGGAAGATGACGGCTTAGAGATTTTAAGTCCAGCGGCTATGAATCAGGAACAACTTTCGCAATTCACTGCGGCTCAACAACAACAGCAACAGCAACAACAACAGTTACTTCAGCAACAACAACAACAACAGCAGCAGTCATCAACACAGCAGCAATCTCAGCATTCACCACAGCAGAGCCAGCAAATATTCAACTGTGAGATTTGTAACTATTCTTCATCCTACAAAGGCAATGTGGTAAGTAACTTGAATAGAGAAGTTCAAAATCTATAAGTTCTAAATATCAATATTAATTGATAGATGCGTCACATGAAACTAGTGCACTCACAACCTGGTGCATCACCTTCAATATCTCCTGAGATGATCGTAGACGAAAGTGAAACGATTTCTCGGAGTGTAAACGGAGACAATTGCAGCAATCTTTCCGAAAGGTAAGTCCGTAAATTTCCTTACAATTTCGATGTGTATACTGAAATTGGTTCGCTCTTTTAGTTTCACTATTAAAACGGAACCATTAGAATCAACTGCCACAAAGAATAACAACAATTCTACATTGAATCACCATCATCATCATTTAGACGGGTCAACACAAATTAAATCAGAGCCAATGGAAGTTACAGAGAGTGTGATTAGATCATTACCATCACCATCACCATTATCAGTTCCACCGACATCAATAAACTCATCATCGCCTTTGTCGGGAGATGAAAATACACTTTTAAGGAATACTGCTTCAATTGGTCCCGCCAGTGGTATGCCATTCAATCAGAAATACTGTCATACGTGCGATATATCATTTAACTATATGAAAACGTACTTAGCGCATAAGCAGTTCTATTGCAAAAATAAAACTCGAGGAGATTCGGATAGTCCGAGTCCAGTTCCGCCAGTGCAATCACCAACAATGTTGAATAAGAATAAGGAGAATTTGGAAGCGGCAATGTTATAGAGTTCGTATATTTTAAAAGCACTGACTATGGTTAATTTGGGCAGGCAGTTTATGTGGTAGGAGGAGGAGAACAACTTTGTTATAATAGTCACTAGAATTCAGATCTTTTACAGCTTTTTCTCTTGAAGTTCTTTGAATGCACATGGTCAAATGTTTTGTCTTTTGTTGAAAGAGTGCACATTGTAGAAACTTTTGCAGAAAGCTTGCTACACCCTCGATTTAACTGGGGAACATTTATTTTGAAATTAAAAACGTTTAGTTCACTTTTACAATGTTGAATCCAGCATATAGTGTGTGTCAATAGCGTCTCGGCGTTAATATCAAGTTATTGTGGCCTCTTACCTCGCTAGTTTTTAATTGTCTGAGGTCATTTTCTACTTGGCCACATTCAAAATTCCATCTGGCCAATCCATGCGAAACTGGGCTTGACAGGATTGTTATTCGATTCAAAAAGTCTATCCTATCTGACTCAGTGTTTTTGCCCTTTTGTTGTTCTTAATAAATTTGCAGGATGTTTGGATAAGTAAAAGTTTCGTTCTGGTAGCAAAATGCCACATAGGATAAGGCGCCTCCAATACAAATTTACAGAGGTTTTGGAAAACTCGACCATAAAAGACTACAAGTCAAACTTTCTTAGTCTCTTTTGTGTAGTGGTCCAAGTCAAAACTTAATCTTCTGACACTCAAGTTGTACCAACCATCTACCGCAATCAATCTGATCTACAGTTTTCTGATCAGCTCACTTTACGAACATTAAGGGGTGTGAAATGAAAGCTTATTTTCAAATTTGTTCACTTGTTGCAAAGTCGCTTAACTTACATTTTTTTTAGGCTATGGGAGCTATGTTTTCTTGCTTTGACTTCAGATTCACAAAGTAAAACCTTAACTACGCTTTGCCGTGGTAAATTCATCATTGCTCTCTGTAAAACAAGAGCATATAATATTAAGCTCCTGTTCGCCAATTAAGCCTTAGTGTGGATAGTAATCAGTCGCTCGTTTAAATGCCTAAAGCTGAGGGCTTATAAACGTTTTTTATGCACTCTGTAGACGTCATCATAGTAAAAGTAGAAGTATTTCATCCCGGATCATTCCATCACGATTCTGGGATGCAGTGATTTTTTACTTTATAACGATTTAGCTTTTTTTGCCAATAGTGCATCTGGATACGGTACCTTATTGCCCATAACCAAGGTTTGTAGCCCTTCTTTCGTTTGTCGCGGTAGTCAATAATAAGTTTATGCATGTCTGAGACTGTTCTTACACTTCAGTACTTGTAGTTATTGCCGGTAGCCTACTACGTGGGCATATACCTTGCCGTTAATTATCTGGGGAACCATTCCGCATAGTTTTTATTTCTGCATCCTACCTATGCTCTATACGAGCTCCGGATATAAAGAAGTAGCTTAGATAAGGTGAAATTCCACGTGAACCAATTAATCGTCTCTTTTTCTAAGGATCCTTTATGCTTTTTTGATTGGGGTTTAATCTCCAGTTATGAAGCCTAAACCACTTCACTCGTCACAAAAGGCACAAGACAAACATTTGGTTATGAATTTGATTGATGCGTGAATGAACTCGAGGTTCTTCGATTTGAGGTTTCAAATCAACTAAGTTACGCTCCTCTTGTAGATGTTTCTCCCATCGATTGTTTCCTTATTTCGGCGGCATTAAGAATCAATGAAATTTTAAGAAAAAAAATACACAGTCACAGACTTTAAGTAGGTATTCTACGAGGTACTCTTGATGGCAAGCTTAGTTTTAGTATCCCTCATTTCGAAGTCATTTTAAATAAAATTGAACTACATTCGCTTAAGCCGCCTGCCCATTTCCCAATTCCATTCAACCTTGTTGTCATCTTGTTAAGATTTATTATAAATTGTATATTTTCAAAGAAAGTAAAATATCATAATATCGTATATGATGCCAAAGTTTAATATTTAAAAATAGAAGACACTTACTAAAAGCAAAATAAATAAATTATAACAATAAGTAAATAAAAATTGGATAACACGGAAAGAACATTTAAAAAAAAAAAAACATAAAAACAATTTAAGTTTTCTTTTTTAATTACAATCAAGTTCTTGTTAAAATTTGTAATGAGTTATCATTATTTTTTTTTTATAAAATTATATCGTTTACTTTAAATCGTTTTAAGTTTAGAACATTAAAAAATAACAAATTCGTAATATCTGTTTGTGTTTTAAAAGAAAACATAAATAATTAAGAAAACAAAATATTATATCATGTAAAAAAATTTATATAAAACTAGCAATTCTATTTAAACCAAGAACATAATGAATAAATCTTAGTTTTGTATTTTTAAGCATTTAAGAAGTAAACATTGTATAATTTAAAATTAAAAAAAAAATTGAAAAAACAAAAAGATACACATCATAAATTTTAAAATATTTTTCACTGTACATTTATAAATGTTGCGAAACGCGAGGATAGATCCTAAAATTATATTTAAGTTAAAAATAAAAAGGAAGAAAACAAAAGATACACAATATAACTACTATACATAAAAGCATGAGTACATAAATATTTAGTTACTATAAACCGATACATACCTACATAAAGTAATAAAGAAAACACAAATATATTTCATTGCATTTGTTAAGCTCATAAAATTGATCAATAGAGAATAGGAACTCAATAAGTACTGTAAAATCCATTTCCAATTATCGGAAAATCAAATCAAATGAAATTAATGACATATTCCATCTTTAGTAAGTTTAAATTAAATTAAATGAAATGGAAAAAAAAAAGAAATAATAAATATGAAACCAACACATTGCTAATATGACAATAAATATTTATTCCAAAAATTACGAATGGCTAGTAACTGTTTTATTACAACAGCAGATTTTAAGAAACCGGAAGTTAGCGCGGCAGTAATTTGCATATCACACTCTCTGTAGTAAATTCGACAATCGAAGTGGGCTTTCTTGTTCCACTATATTAACGAAAACGTGGCACAAGCCATTTTAGCAACTACGGATCTATAAAACTATTAAAACATAGTATGCAAACGAGTTCAGGACAACGAAATAAGAAACGACTTAGCATTTGATGTATCCTAATTTTTCAATAGGGATTCTCTGTACTCCTGCATACCATTTCGAACATATATGTTGCATCCGCATAGGATCGTATTTAACTAAGAGCGTAAACCAAAGGACCATCGTGAATGCCAAACTTTTGCTGATTGGACGATTCGGATATCCATCGAAAAAAAACATCTTTTGATGTGACACGCTTCTATTTTAATAGCATTTGAAGAGCAGCAATTTCATTCGAACAATTTTACTGTTTAGTGTGCTTTCATGCCGGTGGTATCATTGGGATGTACTTCTTCCGAGATGATGCTGGAGAGTCGGTTACAAGCAATGGAGACTTCTATCGACCCATGCTAATCAATTTCAAATGGCCACCGCTGATTCGATTTAACAGACTCTTTTTCGTAGCGCTCTAGAAAACAAAACCTACACCTATTATTTACCATTATTAATCGACCTGAAAAAAGGATTAGAGTACCTCGTAGACTTGTCTAGCAAACCGCAAGGAACCAGAACTAACCAAAAGTCTTCATTGATATCTTCAAAAATAAGGACACAGCAATTTTGTATTTAAAAAAAACATAGAATAATTGAGATATCGGCCTGAAATTTGTTCCACGGTCTGTGGGACAATTATACGACTGAAAAACGTTGCTCGTTTGTGAACTTCACCAAGATAAAAATATAAACTTTTACTGCTGTTTTGGCATTGACGGATCAAAATAAAGTTTAAGTGTTCGTTGGTAATCAAACAGGAAATATGTTCCTATTGCGAAGCCCTAATATCACCGCAAAAGTCAAAGGCCCAGCTGCGCTCAATCAAACTTTCGAAGTTAGGGTAGGTGCCCACCAGAGTCCACTACTGGTACTCTGGACTACCTGAAAAAGAAAATTAAAATTAAAAACTGCAAGAAATCGTAGACAAGTTGACAAGAAAATTAGGTTGCGCATTAGTGAAGTACAAGATGAATGCATTCACATCCAAACACAATTAAAATATCTCGATTCCGTGCATCATTCCGAAGCAACTCTAGATGTGAATGCGACTCACAGAATTAATAACGCTTTTTTGTAAGGCGCACAGTGTTGGAGAACAGAGAAATCGCACTAGGAAGAACTAAATACCAACGAAGACTAATATGGGGCATCACAAGGTTGGACACAATCAACGGCGGTTAGGCCCAATAGAGCAATTGCCAACCCAGAACCAAAGGATCTAGAGACTATGCTCAAGAAGAGCCGACCTCATTTAAGAAAGAAAAGGCAATAAGAAGGCTTTTCTTTGGGTCTACATTAAGTCTCTGAGTGCCAATTTACGAAGAAGTCATAGAAAACTGAGTGCAGCGTACCCGCTCAAAACTTATATTATTACGCTGTGATTAAAAACTTATTGGCGTTTATGTCGATAGATGACGTTAAGTTAAAAAAAACTCTAAAGTAACTGATTACATTACAGTGGAAGATTGTTCAGGCTTAATTTTGCAGCAGTTGCAAATCAATTCGTATTTGAAAATTAAAAAAAAAAACGTTGCTTAGGTTTTTAAAAAATAATTCAAAGGTTGTCTAGGTAGTCTATGTCCACGCCGTAGCATTTCCGTGAAAACTTTGGGATAAGATCATAACAAGTGTTTCGTATTAATATGTAATTTAATTATCAATATCTTAAATTCAATGGCTATACAGAGTAGTACGGTTGCAGAATAGATAAATCCCAAGTTTATTGCATGTAGCGAGTACACCTCACACTGTATCGAATTCAAGTGTCTAGTGGAAGTCATATCGATGTTGGTATTGCCAAGTGTTGTGGGACCAGTAATCGTCACGGGCATGGTACCAAATTGCGCAATCATGAAGTCATTCAGCATTGTCTCATCGCTGCCGGCGCTGTCGGTCTTCTGTGAGAATTAGGGGTACATGCGTCAAGTCTTCGAATGACTGTATAATATTATGACTACTGTCGAGTGTCGAGCCAGCGAAGAAAGTATTAGCATCTGTATATCGCGTGCCAGGGTGAACGTAGGTCGATGCAAGCAAAAATTTCAGTTCTCCCAGGGTCAAGCTCATCATCCAGGTATCGCTGACATGTGGCCTTATCAGTCGAAAGCCCAATGAGAGTGCTGACTTAGCACATCTTTGCACAATTTGACTATCGTTCACAGATTCCGCATTTCTATAGATATCAACGCCGCGAGCAGATCGTTTGCCATCACAGCGCTGATTGACCGATGTACTGTCGCCAACCAAGAACTCGAAGCCTAAAATCGGCACAGCGTTGCAATTATTATTGATCAAGGTCTCCGAGAGCGTGAGGTAGTCCGAATGGCTCATTTTTTGGTCTGTAGCTATATCTGTCGAATGAGCGACTAGACTCTGACAGTTCTGAGCGGGCACTACACGTGCGTCCCTCATCTCAAAAACGTTGCTCAGCGACTCACCGAGAAATTTTCGCAGCCGTAAAGTTGTTGTTGGTAGATGATGTCGATCCAAATGAGTATGTATATTCTTGTCGAATTAAGCGAGATATTTGACTGCCGTTCTCCTTCAAGCCATGAAAGAGCCGACATTCGCCACGCATGTTTAGTAAGTATAACCCTTCTATTGAGGTTACACGACTCAGGCCTACGTACACTAGTTGAGTTGTTTTTTTCATTTTCTTGGTGGTAGGACTGGATAGGAATTGTCCATAACGAGTTACTTCCGGTTCACGCTTTACTCAACTGTGAACAACTCAGGTATTACCCCAAGCATTTGAAAACAAAGCGTTCCGAATAAACCAACAAGAAAGCTGTTATTTCCAATCGAAAAAACACACTTCTTTGATGACCCATCCAGATATAGCCCCCTCTGGCTACCACTTGTTCGGGTTTCTCCTACTTTTTTTTAAGGCAAAGCCACAGAAATTTTAACGGAATGCATCATCACTTTACCCGAAAAATTGCAAAACATGTTTAACAACAATGCCAATGGGAGAAATTTTTTTTTGAGAAGAAAAATTCTGATTCTGATGATATAGTACATTTATTAATACCGATGATTTTGGTGCCATAATCTCTAAACTGTGTTTCTCAGTAGACTGCTTGTTTTTAGGCTCGACGGAAGTCTACTTTTGTGTTAGTGTAGCTTGCCAATAGTCGCATTTCGGAGTGCGTTTTTGTTGTCAGTGAATTCGGGGTTGGTATAATGAAGGGTGACCAGATATGAACGATAGAAATTATTTTTTTAATAAAACAAAAAAAAAATTGATTCTAGCTTTATATTACACCTACGTTCAGCCATTATGTGTGAAATTGCACACCATTCAATTGGTCGCCTCGGCTTCGCTTCCAGTGCTTCAATCAGTAGGTACAATTTTTAATGAGTGGTGTTAAATCGCATGATTGTGGCGGCACATTTATGAATGCTCGCCGTGTGATGTCCCAGTAGCCGAATTTCTCTTTTACAATTTCTTACCGTTGCGTCGCTTGTTTGGCATGTAGTGCCGTTTTGTTGGAATCACAGCTCGGATAATACCGATGTTGTCAAGATCTGACCATAGAAGGTAGGTTAATATTGCTCTATACCTGAGACCATTAACGGTAACCTCCTCATTTCAAAAGAAAAAGGGTCCGATGATGGTGCTATGCCATAAATCGCATTAAACAGTCAATCTTTGTAGAAGCATTGATGCTTAGCCGAACCCTTGTGGATTGTGTTTGGTCCAATAATCCCAATTTTGCTTGTTGACATAGTCGCAGAGCCAAATCGGGCCACGAAGATGAGTTTTTGGCCAAAATCTGTATCTCCTGCAAACATATCCAGCGCCCAATTAGTGAACTCCCGGCGTTGTCTATGGTCGTCCAGGTTGACCTCCCGTCTCAGCACAATCTTATACGGATTTGGGCTCAAATCCGACCGCAAAATAAGCCGGGTTGACTGTCTAACGATGCCCTATTCAGCTGATCGGGGCCGAATTCACATTTCTGAGATATCTGAGGTACTTGCCGCCTTGGCGGCCATGTTTTCTTCATTTTGCACCAATCTCTATCTGGTTAAGATACAAAAGAATGTGCTCACTCTCAAACTTTTCCACTGTGCGAAGAATTTTCTACACACTGAAGCAATGTTGACGACAGACCTGAAAACGAAAATCACGTTGCGTATTTACAACTGAGCTGGAGTTTCGATAATATTTTTTTAATAATATCCCCACGTTCGGCAAGTGTAAAACGATGTATTTGTTATGAAATGGTAACCCTTATTGAATATTTTGACAGCCGGACATCATGTAACTTTGACAACTACTAAAAAACATAAAAACTGTGAAAACTATCATTTCTATCTGGTAACGGTGCATAATACGAGTACTATAGTCCATATCTTGTGTTACTGTCTTGTCTATTTGTTACTGGCGGCGGTGTGTAAAATAAGTTCGAGTGATCTTGTGAGTGCAGTGCGCCAGTAACAATTAAAGGAATTTTGGACAAACTTTTCCAACTTCGCAATTTCTTTGGAAATGATAACGTCTGAAAGGGAAATGGACACCGTTATACGCGAATGTGTAAACAGTTTAAATTATGTTGGCTCGTGATGGTCAGGTCAGGAACGTCGAAGAGCAGAAGATCCGGGTGCATATTATCTGATTTTCTTACAAATATACTCTAAAAAATTTAATTAACACTTTTACACACAAGTCCATCGGCGTTTTTGCCCATTTAGGGTGCCAAAGCTTTTTAGTTAATTTAGTTACCACGGTTTGTTAGAGCCTGTTCAGGTGCACGTTTAATACCCATTTTGTGCTGCCGAGTTGGATCAATTTGATCATCGTTGTCCTCTGATTCGGAAGCTAGTAACAGGGTGCAGCTATTACTTAATGCCAAGAGTCAAAGAAAATAAATTATATTCTTGGACTCATGTTATTGGTCTTTAGCCCTTCTACGAGTACGCAGCGTTTTAAATATGCACATCAGATGAAAGCTGAATTTATTTTACAAGCAGCTGCCTCTTATAGTTGAATATCAGACGCCAAACTTCCAAACTTGACTCATTTCACAGAAAAATTTTTCACTTTACAAACCCAACTCAATTTTGAGAATTTCTGATTCAAAATTACCGCCAATTAATGTTCCTGGAAAACAGAAAAATTCCATTTGGGCTTCCTGGGTTTGAGTCTCCACTATTATTGTTTTCTTACTTCCAAATCAGTTTTTTATTTCCAGCACGCACATCAAATAACATTTGTTTTGTAAACAAATTCATATCCGTATAAGGTTAATGGCTTAGTGTGCGTACCACAACCCGTCACTTTACTGTCACCCATCTTTCACTCACTTTCCATTCGATCAGCTGCTATCTGACAGTACTTCCAGCGTATGCGTATCGTACATTTCCCCTTAACATCGGTGAACTGTCACTACAAATCTGGAATATTTCCCCAAATTACCTGTCATTACCCACAATTTCCTGACATTTCATAGAAACTTCCAAATTCCATTTGTCAATTCTGACAGTCAACTGTCAGAAATTTTCTCAAAATGTCGGCTAAGTGCGTGAGCAATAAACCACAATTGCAATTTATATTTTAAGATTTTCCAATTGATTTTGTGTTAAGTGTTACAAAAATACCCGAAAATTCTGTGATTTATCATCGGTAATTCGACGGATATAGATTTTACATGCACACGTCATTGCAAGTGTGGAAAATCTACGATCGAAAAAACTCCAGTGTTGTGTGTAGAAGTGGTGGCCCTGCCCAAATGTTTCTGTTGTTACCTTCGATCCTTTGTGTCAATGGGGCTAAAGTGCAGAAATAAAAGAAAATTTTCATTTGAAATTAATTAAATTAGAATCTTAAGTGCAATAGTAGAATAAGTTAAAACACAATGGAGGAAGCGGAGTTGGATTTCGGATTCCCTGAGGCAGGGAAATGGAATGCTACCAAGCACATTCCGCTGGAGAACCTTAAAATGGATGCACCCATGGTAAGAAATGGGAAAAAATCGATTTCTCATGACGCCCTGTTTGGGTTTTGTAGTGCGCAGCTTTGGTGCAATAAGATTAGGTGCTTCTTCATGAAAGCTAATCTAATTTGGCTCTTAAACGGGAGTTTATGGTTTTAGAACAATCGACTTGTGAGTAATCGATGCCTTTGTTGTTAGGGCAATAAAGTAGATTAAGCTGGAAATCGACATTTCATTGGGTGAATGTTTTATGATAAGGAACAATGTTTCTAGATCGTGTGAAGCTTATCGTTAAACTCAGAGCTAATCGCTTTGGCCGATTGGTATTGAATGTGATCGGCTTCGTCGTAGGTCGTTGACTATTTGGAGAGGAAGTTACACTGATAGAGACTCTTTCGTTATAACATGAAATAATGTCTAAGTACACGTTTGAAGATACGAATGTGGTTCAGACTATTTTGATTTTACTGAAACGCAGGTGTAGCCACGAGTATTCAGGTGGTGTACAACTTGTTTTAAGCCACAAAACCGCAAAGATTGTTCCATGCAAATGTAAAGTGTACTGGTTACGTCATACTGATGAAGCAGCTTGTATAGATTTTCAACTAACTTTCCGATTTTCTGTGATTACATGAACTTATAGATTGTTTTCAATGAATGCGCCCTAATTTGTTTTGTTTGAGGTATTAATGATATTTTTAATTTGTCTTGAGACACAGAGTCATCCATTTTATGCTTCTGAAGTTAATTTTAAGAAACCGCATTTATGATTTGAATGTCCCCCACAGGAGTTCCCGAAGGACTTGGTTCTGACAAGGTAATTTTCGATGACTTTGAGTGTTGCGACACATATCGTGCAATAACTTGACGAATATTTGTTTTCAGAGCGTCAAAAGTTTGCGGATTTTTCGCATAGCCCCACAAAAACAGCCCCCAAATCAGACGACCTTGGCGGCCGGTTCACATTCTCAAAACGCAAAATAACTTGTTTAGGAAATTTTTCTTGCAATTAAGACAAAACGATTTGTGTTGTGTGAGATGTGGCACCCTCTTGTTGAAAGCATATGTCTTCCACATCCATATTGAGGCCGACAAAATTCGCTTAAATGCTATAGCGATGAGAATTGACGGTGACGATTACACCTTCTTTTTTTTTGATGGAGTATGGACCAAATTGCAACTTTTTGTGGATGCAATTGTGTTTTGACCGTTGAATGTGGATTTTCACTTCTTTATATGCGACAATTTTGCTTGTTAACATAACCACTGAGTAAAAAATGATCATCATCGCTGAAGAAAATGTTTTGTGAAAATTGGCCATCAAAACGCTGATGTTCAAACACTCCATCGGCTGGTAAAAATAGGTTTATGCAAATCCAAATGTAAAATAAGCCATAATGGCCTATAAGACAAGCCCAATAGATAGCTTTAGATCTTCTCTTATTTAACAGCAGCCCACGCATCTGCATTGCTTTTGTGCCCCCGAATTTGCTGTACCTAAAACTGTCCTCATTAGAGTGTCCTCTAACTTTATTCTGGGATTACCTATTTACACTTTATAGAAGTTGTGCGACGACTGATCAGAAACTGCTGACTTTCTTATATCTTGGAGTGAGCTAGTAGCGTAACAATCAAGTTCGTAGCGTAGTATTTGCTTTACGACAAAGTATCGGTAACTGCTTGAGTTTACCTAGGTCAAAATGTCAAGGGCTCACAACTCTACACTGAACAGATTAAAACGATGTGGTGAATCAATTAATGGCCTTAGATATAAATAGATCCACTGTTCACGATCCTGGCTAGCGAAATAAGGACAACGATTTTCGTACATGCACGTGAAAGAATCAAACCTGAAACAGTTCACGTACAGTCGAAGGATATCGCTGTTATCGAGGAAATGCGATGGAATAAGCATAGCAAAAGGTCTGACTTTGGCCCATAACATTGCTGCTGGATTGCATGGAAAAAGGAGTCATGGCGGTCTCCGGATGTTGAATCCTCAATGAAATTAATGATTTTGCGATAGATGTAGCATATGTCTCCCGTATTTTAGACGTCCGAACTTTTCAAGCAATCAAATTAACTCGCAGCTAAACAAGAACTGTAGAAAGCGGCGCTGTAACAATGTACGACAGTCGTTCTACGAACAAAAAAGTCGAGAAGCACATCGGCTTCTTCCGAAGAAGAAACAAGAGCATGAGATATGCGTGATCAAAGATATTGAGAGTAGTAGAATCAGCGTAGAGAAGCTTCGGCAAAAGGTTGAAGGTACTGTTACTTCTGTAGACTATATAACGTCGACGAAGACCAACATCCCGCTCGAATAGGCAATTCAACTTAGACGATGCTAGCGAAAACTTCCATCAACCTGAAGTAAGGAAGTAAGAATGGCAATATCTTAGCTTAAATCTAAATGAGCTCCTGTATCTTAAGGTTTACCAGCCGAGGTGTTTAAAGTTGCTGGAAATTACTTTGTGAGGAGCATACATAACTCGTTTTCAGGTCTGATTGAAAGAGAGTATTCCATGATGAATTGAATCTCAGCATCGTTTACCCGGTTCACCAAAAAGGAAACTTCCCTTACAAGAAAGTAAGGTCTAAAATCGACCTAATTTCACACTTCGGTAGATCCTTCAAGGAGCCAAAATCAATATCCACCATCTTTTCATCGACTTACCCGTCACCTTCGATGTCAAAAAGGTTTTAGGCAAAGTGACGTACTGTCATGTGACTGCTTTAAGATTATACTTGAAAAACTGTCTGGAACTCACGAGCGAACTATGGTGGGGACAATCTTTCAAAAGTATGTGTAACTACTAGCCTACGTCGATCATATCGACTAAATTGGGAGAACACAACGGGCTGTTACCAGTGTGTTCGCCATTATTGCAGTGAAAGCTGCTAAAATGGGTTTAACGGAAAATGGGGTATACACTCTCAACAAGAAGGGACATAAAACCTGGCGTTAGGCAGAAGTCATAGTCAAGAGTTATAATTTCAAGGAAGTAAGGAACTCTTCTATAATTTCTGCCAACATCTCAATGTTGTCTTAGGAGACTCTATAAGACTTTGATCATTCTAATCCTATCTTATGGCGCTGAAGCATGTACTCTATTGAAAGCGGGGTAAAGAAATCTACAGTCATTTCGAGAGAAAAATCATTTGAGAAACACACGGCCCTGTTTTGGTTGACGTTGCTTAGAGGGTAAGACTCAACGGACTGTACAACGACAAAAGAGAACGGAGAAAAATAATGCTACCGTAATCATTTAGCTTACCAAACTCTACAACAATGCAATCCTAGTTCTAATTCGGAATTCATTTTCATGTGGTTGAAATTCGATCGCAGCAATTCGACTTTTAACAAGTTTGATGCGCTCTCTGACACAATTCTTTGTGGTTTCGACATTCTAGACGGACAACAACCAAAGGTCGGTATGGTAAGATCCTTGCTACGGAAAAAAACTTAACCCAGCTTGCAAATGAGCATATGCGAATGAAAGACGTTTGCAGTCATACCACTTATACCCTGAATTGGTTTTTAACTTCTCACCGTGTCATATCAGCTAACTTTTCGTATATTGATTACACGTTTAGAGAAAAGATTTCTAATAGAACCGTATGGCAATACATAGTTGTATGGCTTTGCATAGTTTTAAGGAATATTAACAAATCGTTTTGTTTCCCTGACGCTGCTGATATGATCACAAATACCATTCTTTTTGGTATAAGATCCTTTATCCCTCAATGGATGAAAAGTATAACATAAAAAGAAAAGGCATAGTACGAGTCGAGCTATAGAGTGACTGTCAGGTTTAGTGAAATTTTTTTTCGGTTGTACTCGTAGAACACCAAACAGAGGAAAACCGAACAAAATTGAAACGAGCCGGAAATGTCTGCATCGCTTTTCTTGAGTGTGTGAAACGTGAATATGGGTAAATTCTTTTGGTTGTTCATCAAAAACATTAAAAATTCTGCCTCACCCTCTATCTTAACGCTTCTTTTTTATTGACATTCCAGTTATCAGCTGTTTGTTGGCCAAATCAACTTCTTGCGTGTCAAGCTCAACATTTCCAGAATTTGCTTTGTCCCCGTCTATTGTGGAATGCATGAAATCTTCAATGCGACAAATCCAGTTTCGCACTCGTGCAGTTTAGTGTAGTAGCAAGAGTACTCAAGGATATCAAAATATACGAATCCGCGGGTCTATTTTCTTTTTTTTGTGAAGAGGTGTTCTTCCTCGCTGACAAAACGATTGTGTAAACTTTTTCATCAATCCTACTCTTTATGACTAAGTTCGTGGAGATAGGGAACATCCGCCCCAGGAGATGGAAAATCTTCTTTTCTTTTCTTCTATATACGCATTGCACTTATGTCCCTTGTTTCCAAGGTCATGGGAGCGCTAATAAATCGTCAGCTCACGAAATACCTCGAAACACGAAAACTTTTCAATGACCGGCAGTTTGACTTTCGTAGCAACAGGTCCACTGATGATTTGATGGCCTGTCACAACGAAAAGTCAAACCAAAATCAACACCAATCTGTAAATCTAGACGAATATTTCCCGACCTCTCCAGGAAAGTCAGCGACTTTTCGCTGTTTCTTAGTAAAAACGATTAAAGACTGCTTATAACGTTGCGTTTATGCTAAACGAAGAATCAAGAGAGTGATGGTTGTACCTCGGAATACTGTACGACCTACGCTCCCATCATGCTGATGTTTTTAGCTCTTCTTAGCGACAGGTGCAAGCTGACAGAAAGTCATTGCCATAGATCTGCTTGCTCTATATCCCGTCTAGTGATATAGAGATACAACGAAAACATTTTTCACTGTGTCTTCGTCAGATGGTTTACCATAATTAAGTTAAGATTTTGGCAACCATGGTACGTTTATTCTTTTAAGTTTGAGTGAATTGGTTTCTTCACATTTATTTTAAGAAAAAAAGGTAAAAAAATGTAGTTCAGGTGTTTCTTGTTACCATATACCACTTGCTTGTTTGAGAAATCAATGTCTCTATATCGACTTTTAAATTGTTTGAAATTTTGGCGGAATTTTCATTGGAAATGTGAATTTTCCAATAAATTGACAGAAAGCCAAAGTTCAGCAGGTTGGTGAAATATGGTAAATTTGCGCACGCGTGTGACTTCTATCTCTACCACAACATAATGTCATCGAATCAAAACAAACAATCCACAGGTCATTGACTTTTGGGTGGCTGCATGTTTACGTTCGCAAGTAAAAGTGGGTGACTTACTTTTGCATTGACCTACCTCAATGTCTTTGCCATTTAGTTGCGCTCATGTGCACATGAAGAAAAACAAAACAAAACAAATTTTAGGCGGCATTTTAGGTATGACTGTTGTTGGTAATATTTGTACTTTTTTCTTTTTTCTTCTTCGTCTTTCCCTGTTGCCGCTGGCGTGGACGTGGTCTCGAAGTATCCAAGATCTTCCTTCTTCCCTGTCAGTACTGGTCTTCTTCATTTTCATAATTGATTTCGCGCTTTTATGTCCTATTGCTTGGTAATGTTGTTCCCAAGTGTTTCGTGGTCTACCCTTGGTGTTGGGCCAGTTACTTTCTTTTCTTGTATTTCTTTAGGCGTCCTTGTCTGATATTCGTTGTACGTGGCCGAACCACAGTGACCGAAAATTTGAAATTTAAAGGCTCGTGCTAATGATTTAAAAATAATTATATTTGTTTAAAGTTAGTAGCACTGTTAACTATGCCAAACATGAGGCCGGTCGGTCAGTTATTCCGTTTACAGGGGCTAATTTTGTTGGTCTTCTTTAGAAGTGCACAACGAGATTTACTTTTAATATAATTTTTGGACAAAACTTGGGTTCTTATGAATTATTTATAGCTACTCAGTTAAGTCTAAGCCAAATCCTGGAGAGATAGCTGAAATTCGGGGTTGTACTACCCTGCCAGTGAATTGATCGACGTTAAGCGCTAATCATCTCTTCATTATGATGGCGTGAAGCTAAAATACTCGAAACATACAAAGGATTTCGGCAAAGAGATGTTCTATCATACTATCCAAGCTATATATTTTTTTCTTTCCAAACAGAGCACTCAGATAAAGAATAGGTCCGTTGTACTCGTTGTAAGTTCCTTTAAATAAAATTTCTCCGTCGCCCAAAGAAAGATGAGTAAGGGCTTCAGTTGTAACTTGTCTACAGTACCAGAACTTACCACATTAACCAGCCGAAACCGAAAAACCAAAATAAATTCAATCAAAAGTCAAGGTGATGCCCATTGCTTTCTTTGACACTGGGGATTAAGTGCATCCCGAATTCATTTCAAAAATACAGACGCTAAATAAGGCCCATTTGGTTGTATTGCAGCGAGAGAAAGTCCTGTAGAATCAATCAGATTTAAGAAAAAAAAATCGCAGATTTTACAGAATGCTAATGCGCCATAGCAGAGAGCGACGGTATTGTGACCGAATTTAGGAGCAACAATTCGCAGATTTTACAGAATGCTTATGCGCCATAGCAGAGAGCGACGGTATTGTGACCGAATTTAGGAGCAAAAAGTCGCAGATTTTACAGAATGCTAATGCGCCATAGCAGAGAGCGACGGTATTGTGACCGAATTTAGGAGCAAAATTCTAATAGATACGAGTACTTTCACAAGATCTGGCCCCGTTGTAATGCTTTTTATTTCCTAAACTAAAATTACGGCTCCGTAGTACCCGTTTTGATTTAACTGAAACCGTAGAGCTTAAGGCAATGCCATATCGGAAAGCGCTCATAAAAAGTATTTTTAAGGTGGTATAAGTGTTTTGCATTACATGGTTTCTACTTTAAAGGTGACAAAATTGATATTGATTTAATAATGAAATTTGTATTGTATACATTTAACATACGAGGTGTGATCAAAAAATAAGGTGACTTTTCATTTTTAAAAAAATATATTTATTTAATTATCCAAATTTATTTTATCCCCTTCAAAATAATCCCCCTCTGATATAATGCACTTGTGCCAGCGCTTTTTCCAGCCGTCAAAGCACTTCTGAAACGCACTTTTTGGTATTGCCTTGAGCTCCTCCAGCGATGCAGCCTTGATCTCCTCAATCGTTGCAAATCTTCGTCCTTTCATGGGCATTTTCAACTTTGGAAAGAGAAAAAAGTCGCAGGGGGCCAGTTATAACCCCTTTGAGCAGATCAGGATCATCATTGACGTCGTTTAACATGTCTTGGGCAATGTTCATGCGATGCTGCTTTTGATCAAAATTAAGCAATTTTGGAACGAATTTCGATGACACACGTTTCATACCCAAAACATCCGTTAAAATTGATTGGCTTGAGCCAAACGATAAGCCAACATCATCCGAAATTTCCCTAATCGTGATTCGACGATTTTTTAACACAATTTCTTCAACTTTTTTAACATTTTCGTCTGTGTTTGACGTGCTAGGTCGTTCGGAGCAAGGTTCATCATTAACATTTTCTCGGCCCTCTTGGAATAATTTATACCACTTATAAACATTTTTTTTGCTTAAAGTTGACTGTCCGTACGCTACTGTCAACATTTCAAGAGTTTCTGAGCACTTAATATCATTTTTTACGCAAAAATTAATACAAACTCTCTGCTCCATTACTTTTAACCACAAAAAATCGCCTAGTAAACAAAACACGTCCAACTTTTATGCCTCTCACATAAAAACAACAACTGCTATATGGTTAAAACTATAAACATATGATCGTGACAAGTGAACCAACACAACAACAAAAAAAATTTGAGTTAGAGTGTACTGAGCGCGCGAAATTTAAAAAGTCACCTTACTTTTTGATCACACCTCGTACATTTAACAATTCCCGGTACACTGTAGTATGATGGATGGCTTTTTCGTGTCTATTGGTCATTCTTATTTAAGATTATTGTAATACTAAAGGGTGAGCCAAGAGCTACTAAGAAAGTTTTCATTAAATTAAACACACATTTGTTATGAAATTAATATAGAATTTAGACTTTAGAAATTATGCACGACCATCCGAAGGTTAAAATTATCGATGACTTTTTGAAGAATCAATGGGTCATTGGCTGCAATTTCAGTTTGAATGTTATGTTTGAGATCCTGAATTGCCGCTGGGTTATTGGCATATACGTTATTCTTCAAATAACTCCACAGGAAGAAGTCTTAAGGTGTCAAATACGAGGGCGGGTCAATAAGTCCGTGACTTTTTGAATTTCTGACCTCTTTACTGAAACAGCAACACTGCTCCTGTCAACAGGCATCTGTCAGTTGACTCCTGTCAAAATTTAAACTTGCTGCGTCAGTTAGTTTGTGTTTGACAGCTATTTTTATCAGACTACTCACTAATTTGAGGAGAAAATGGAAAAAAGTGAATTTCGCGTGCTTATTAAGCATTATTTCTTGCGAAAAAAAACCATTACCGAGACCAAGGCTAAGCTTGATAAATACTATGGGGACTCTGCACCATCGATTTCAATGGTAAAAAAGTGGTTTACTGAATTTCGTTGTGGCCGTACAAGCACTGAAGATGCCGAACGTCCTGGACGCCCAGTTGAGGTCTCTACACCCGAAACAATCGAAAAAATTCACGATATGGTGTTGGCCGACCGAAGATTGAAAGTGCGAGAGATTGTGGAAGCCGTAGGGATCTCGCATGGCTCAGTGGTTTCAATTTTGAATGATCACTTGGGCATGAGAAAGCTTTCCGCAAGGTGGGTGCCGCGTTTGCTCACAGTCGACCACAAACACATGTGCAGTTGCCATGGCAAAAATCCATGAATTGGGCTATGAATTGCTCCCTCATCCACCCTATTCTCCAGATTTGGCTCCGAGGGACTACTTCTTGTTCCCAAACCTGAAGAAATGGCTTGGTGGAAAAAGATTTGACTCCAATGATGAAGTCATCTCGCAAACAAAGGCCTATTTTGAGGACCTCGACAAATCATTTTTTTTGGAAGGGATAAAAAAATTGGAGAAGCGTTGGACAAAGTGTATAGAGCTCAAGGGAGACTACGTTGAAAAATAAAATTATTTTTTTATCAAAAAATCTGTGTTTTAATCCAAAAGTCACGGACTTATTGATCCGCCCTCGTAGCAAGACCTTGGAGCCTAATCAACTTCTCCTCTTACCGAAATAACGGGATCTTCAAATTTGGTTTTGATTGATGGCTTGTGTGGGCGGCAGCACCATCCTGCTGAAACCAGAGATAGTCACGGCCTAGTTTATTCAATTTTGAAAAAGAAAATAGCCAATTAACGTGGAGCGGTAATGTTGTCCAATCACTGTAACTGTCTTTCAAGCCTCATCTTCGAAAAAGTATGGGCCAATCCACACCATACAGTGACTTTTTTTTGGGATGCATTGATTTTTCGTGAATCACGTATGGGTCCCCAGAAACGATAATTTTGTTAATTTAAGTACTATCCGTTTAAAAATTTAAAAACATTTAACATTTAATTTAAATTTAAATTTAAATTTAAATTTAAAAATGCCCAATTGTGGAGTTTAGCGACGAATAAAGGTGCATGGCTGGTTTTAAACACTTTCGCTCACTGTTGTGATGTTTTGGCTGATAAAGAGTTTGAGCTGATTTCAGTTCCTTCAAAACGCTTCACCATTGAACGAATTCAAGGCTCACTAGGGCGATCATGTCGGCCGAGAAATTCTCAGATTTTACGAAATGTTACTTTTACGGATCGGCCATCTTCGTAACAAGATTGAGTAACAAAAATCCGTTGTAGCGGGGTAAACGACTCCATTGAATTCAGTAAAAGACAGTAATTGACAGCCAACGTCCACACCATCTGTTGGCTCGCCCTTTAATAGCGCTGTCAACAGATTTTTTCAGATTATTCCTATTTCTTTATTATTTTGTTCTAATTTATTCAAATATGTATATATGGCATACATACATATAAATCCACTAAGCTCCTCAATGCGGTCGGTGCGGGGTATAGAATATCCAAGGGTGAGAGAGAATGAACACGACGTACATGTCAATGAAGAAAAAATAAACTATGCTCTCAATAAAGAGGAAGTTAGGGATTTTTCACTAGCGTAGGAATCATACGAAAACTAAATGGAGAGTGTATTCCTCTCTCGAGCAACCAAAAAGACACTGATTATCTTAAAGTCCTGCTCTTACATATGAAAATTATCTTTGCATCAATGTATAACTGTTCGGGCTGCAAATCATCAGAAAAGCTTGAATAACTCGCCTAATATGGGTAGGACAATTCATAGGCCAGTAAACTGCGAATAAACTGACTACAAACAATTTTTAGTAGACTTAAAGTCAGGCAAGTGACAATTTTACTATTCCAAAAAGCACAGAACTTAATTAATTTTTTGATTTTTTTGGTAATTTGGGGAGTAATAAGCAAGTGCTCTTTGCGAACTATCAAAATTTAGTTGCATTTAACAAAATTAAACTTGAAAATTCTCTGCTATTGTATGTTTTGTTCACAGGTTACTTAGACTAAATGAAAAAGAAGCTGTGAATGAAATGATAAAATTTGCATTTCGTATTTGAAGGTCGCGTTAGTTAGAGACGCTGAGGCCCTGGTCCACCCAGTACTTACGGGGATTAGAAATCAATGAAGTATCTTGTATACGTCTCGAGCAGTCGATGTTTTCAAGCAATAACTGCTGAATAAAAGTAGATCAATGACATAGTGACAGTTTTTGATATTTTTTAGGGTTCCGTACGTCCGAATGAAAAACGAAAGTCTTATAGGATCACTGTCTGTACTGTTCGTCTGTCACAGCCAATTTTCTCCGAATCTACTGGACCGATGAAGTTCAAATTTGGCACACATATGTATGTATTTTTGTGACCCAAACACGATACCATAACGCAAATAAATGAATTTTGAGCATGGGCGTCCTTTTTGGGGGCAAATTAGGAAATACAAAAAAATAATGTTTTTGTGACATCAAATGAAAGGGCTTGTTGCAAGGCTCTCAAATATTTTTTTTATAACTATAAAATAAATAGTTTTAAAGTTATTTAAGAAAATAGATTTGAACATCCCTACTGAGCCTAAAATTTTGAAAAAAAAAAAACTGAAAATAGTCCTTTACGTATAGATTACAGGAAAACCTGTCAAAAGTCTGCGGTCTAGTAATAACGTCGTAAATCTTTCAATATTGTGCGTGCAAATTTACATTTGCCGTTTGAATGTTTGGCAGAATATGTTTTTTTTCAACTCCAATGTTAAGTTTGTTCTTGAGATAACTTATTTTACGAGTAGTTACCATAAACAAATTTGGATCAGGTTTAGAAAAACATTGTAACAAATTCAACGCACGAAACCCTCTCCATGCGAGGTCATTGGTTTTGGTCTGCAATTGGTGTGATTTTTTGGCCTCAGTATCAGCGCTTAGTTTTCAAAAACTAAAAATACGTCTATTGGCGTTAACCATTTACAATCCGAAAATTTCGCACCACTGGTATTTGATTTGGTCTTAAAGTCACAGATGCTTTGGCGTATCCATACAACTTATCAATAGCTGTGTTTTTTTGCACGCATGTTAGCTATCGTCGCAAAAAAAAACCATCCATCCCCGCTTAAAAGTTCACCATAAAAACTTGGTAGCCCAGACACCACTGTGGCTTTTAGTAGTGGTTCATTTGTCGATTGGTGAACGAACTTAAATTGTTTTGGAAAAAATTTGGTAGGCAAATGTTTGACGTTTTTGACAAATCATCGGAAAAATTCATCCGAAACGAAGAAAATATGATTTGGAAGCACTGTTTTATATCCGCTTAACAGATAGCAGATATAAATTGACTTAGCGTTGATCGCTATGTTATTGTTGTGATTAAAATATAATTTACTTTTTAAGCAGATAGCGGATATGCAAAAAAAACACGACTACTATCACAGAAAAATAGGTCTGGGAGCATTTTTGCCATCCGCGTTAATTCCGCTGAGCCGCTCCGATTTTTTAAATGTTGGTTTGTTTATAAAGTGGCCACATTTGTCTGGATCTGGATTATAAAAAGTAATGTAACTATTTGCAGACGAAGTAATTTCTTCGTTTCATTTCATGAACATTTTTTTTCCAAATGTCGAAACAATGGTTATATGTAAGATTCTGCGAAGCCTCAGTGGTTTTTCTCCATAAGATTGCCCTTTAAAAAGTTATACCTATAAATACATTTACATAATTAGTCAAACTAAGTCTTTTTAAAAATTCTTCATGAAAACTTGGTAGCGCAGACATGTCGATGACGTTTAGTGGCAGTTCATCTGCGTCTTTTAAGTCACGACTCTATTATACAGCTGTCTGTTATTTCGTTCGTTTTTAATTATTCCCTAAATCCTTTGACCAACAAATTTCTTCCGTTTTTTTTTGCAAACTGCCCTTCATGAGGAACGAATAGAAATAAAGTGATATAGAAAAATAACGAACTAGGAGAGAAGAAATGTCAAAAAGAGTCATTATTTTATTTTTTAGTGGATAGCAGATGTCCAAAAAAAAAAACACGGCCATTAAATGTTCTTTGTTTTTAATCTCTTGCAGTATATTGTTTAGGATTGTAGGAATGCTGCGTTTAAGCTGTCTTCTACTATAATTATCGAAGTTGTTGGGCACTCAGAACATAGCTTGTATACGTGTTTTTGCGATAATCTCAAAGCTGATTGTTTTGAAACTGCCACGTAAGCCTTTTGGGAGTCAGACTTTGAGCGAAAAGTACATTCGATGTGGTATATTTTTCCCAGAATTCTAACTATGCCTTGCAAAAAACAACAAAGTTAATGGGGTCTTAAAGTCGATGAAAAGGGTGTTAGTATTGACTTAAAATTCGTTTGTTTGCTTAGATTTAAAAATTTAGCCTACTTCCAATCTGCCTGATTGTTAGATAGGCTATTGTTGAGCATACATTAGGCCTTATTGTATGCTACATCATATCTACGTTAAAGAATCTTGGCTGGAAAACTATGTGTTTCATGTTACTCACGTACCAGCTGCTGCAATTACTGCTTTTATCACATTACTATAAAAAGTCCACTAACTAGATAAAGTCTAACTAACAGTCACTTGGCTCGTTTTTATGGAATCCCAGTATTGTTTTGACGTTGGTACTTTTTGATATCCCCTAACGGACAGCCTGCGCAGAGTAGTATTTTACTCGTTCTTTCTGTACTTGTACTTCTTCTTTTACTATTCCAATCCATTTTCTCCAATGTGTCTTAGGTTGAACTTTATCTGTGCGGTTTTTTGCTTGTTTTTGGAGAGCCAATCACTTAGCTTGATTGTTATGGGGGGTCGGTGGTATTTGTCTAATTGACTCCTTTCATTGTTTTGATTAACTTTTTGTAACGTTAATGATATGAGTTGTTCAATCTGATACTCATACAAATAACTCACTGTAGTTCTGTCCTTTAATCGTGATCATTTTCTTCAAGGAATCCATGATCATTTTTCTCTTTGAATACCAAAAAATCAAAGCTATAATTTTTAAGGCGTCGGAACCTCATTCGAAACAGATTCGCCTTATCACTTTGTCTGTGGTGTGCATTAATGTGCCCAGACTTCATGAGCGGTAACGACTAGACGCTAAAACTGTGGACTTCGCTTAAAAAGCTCCAAAAACTGGTTTGAAATCGACGGTGTGTTCCTGCAATGCTGTATTCTTAATAAGCAAGTATCCTGTCATGGACATATTCTAATTAATCACGTCTAGGAAATCGGCTGTAAACCCAGAATCAGACTGAAATTTTGTATGACCCTTGTAGGACTCGGTGGTATCCAATACTGTCCACGTAATCAAGATCGCTTGGTGCCTAATTAGACCATCATTTCTGGCTACAGGATTGTATTAAATACTACTATATTAGGGTTGGGTAATACGCGCTGCATATAAGCTTCATTAAAATTTAGTTGATACAAAGTTTAATTTGATAAAATTGTTTTTGAAATCGTTTTAGATCTGGCTTCTCTGTTCCCTGCTAACATCAATAACATGGGTCACCTACATAAGCTTCTACAACTCTCGTGTGGTTGGTGTCCTTGTCACGAAAATCGTCAATCGATGGTTTTTTAAAGGAGCATATTTCAAACTAGGTAAGCATTTCACCTATTCCATTGATTTAAGTTGCTATAACAATTTTATGTTTTCTTTACTTTTAGGATCTCTTTCGCTCAATCCGCTGGCTGGAAAGATAATGTTTCGAGACTTTGTGTACGTTTGCTTCGATTACTCAGTGCGAATCCAGGATGGTTACTTCATATTCCGTTGGTGGAGGTCATATGTGCCCAAAGATGTTTCAGAAGGTGGGATCTCATCTAAAACACTAACAATCGTTTTATGTTCAATTTATTGTTTTTAGATCTCTCCCACTCGGATACAAGACTTTCAGTGCAACTAAATGGTTTTGAACTACACATCTACAATCGATCTCAACTATATGATCATTTAGAAAAGACTTTTGGCTTAAAGCCATCGATATTTATTCCGGTAGTTCTATTGAATGAATTAAAATTCACTTGTCTAATTTATTATATATTTGTGTAGACGGAACATCTATCAGCTGAAGAGCGCAACAAAATGAAAGAACATGCAATGAATCTGGAGAATACCAGACAATCTGCTGAAGCTTCATTTAAGGAGAACAAAAAGCGATCGGAAGCGATGGCAGCAACAACATGGAGAGATCTAATTCCTGTTATCAAAATTGACATCTGCTCTGGACGATTTGTCTTTGGCAATAGATTGACGCCAACAACTTTGTCGATTTCCGTGGAAGAAGCTCATTGTACGTACAGTACAAAGCCGGCAGTTTGTAGATTGGATCATTTTATGCACTTTGTCAAGGCGAAAGTAGAGAATGCAAAAGTGATGTTTGCGCCTAGTCCCAAGTATACGGGATTGGTTGATGAACCACCCAGGTGAGTTTGAAGATTGACATCAAGTGTCATAAGTTGAATATTTGATTGCTGTTTTAATTTTGTTTTCAGATATATGGGCGAAGGTTTCGTTGTAATGATGTCCAACTGTATGGATCTGTACTTTTATATGGACGAGCCAGGTGTTGTACCAGATGAACCAGTACATCTAACATTAGCCAATGGTGATATAGTTGAACCATCTCCACCTGTTTGGGGTATTGACATCAAATGCCAGAAAGGCACTGATTTTAGTTATGGTCCATGGGCTGATAGACAACGTGATCACTTGTTTAAATTCTTCTTTCCGCCCGATTGGCAACAAATGAAAGTAACACCATCACTGCTGCCAGGAGAACTGAGAGGCTATCAGTCGTTCGATGTTTGTCTGTGCGTCTTGAGTGAAGCTACAATCGATATACTTTTTTCAAAAGACAAAGAGACAAATGCAATGCACATTACAGTTGGTCCAGCGTCTTATGTTGAAGTGACTATTCCCTGGGTAACACAGGCCGATGGATATAC
Source organism: Volucella inflata (assembly GCA_928272305.1). Classification (NCBI taxonomy): domain Eukaryota; kingdom Metazoa; phylum Arthropoda; class Insecta; order Diptera; family Syrphidae; genus Volucella; species Volucella inflata. The sequence continues at coordinate 55,446,920 of OV743720.1, read as the reverse complement.
CTCGAAAATTGCCGGACAACTGTTTCATGTTGAAGCCACTACCAGTCTTCAATATCGTAGCTTAGCCGAATTTGAGTCACTCGAATATAAAATACGAATTCACTATCCAACCAAATGGAATGATAGTCAGGATTGGAGTATAAATTTGACGGGATGCAAAGCCACTGCTTACATTGTTTATAAGCATAAGTGTTTCTTCCAAGATCTCATCGAAGACTGGGCATGCAAAGCAAGACCAGATATTCTAAGCTTCATGCCATACACGTGCAAATTTACTATTCTCCTTAATGAATTTGAGATCTTAACGCTAAGCAATGAGTATAATTGGATCGATTGTTCCTCAGCGAATCAAGAGAATCATCATTTGGCTTTTTGTGGAGATTTATTTGATTTGAGTTTCGCGTTGCCGTTTGATGATTTTCTACCACAGACTGTGACACTTAAGTTTTGGATTCATGGCGAGGGGTTGGATTTAAGCATGTATCTTCCTGAGGTGTCATCAGCTAGACCGATTGTCTTAGCAATTGATGAGAATGCAAGACTTCTCACTCGCGGTGGTAAGATTAAAAACCGTCCAGAGTTATACTCAAAGAAATGGCGAAAGATTTGTCAAAGGAGGTAAGCTGTAAACAAGTTTCTTTATATGAGAGTATTGTTTGTTATTCTATAAATTTTAGTGCTGGTTGGGTGGATTGTTGGACTGTTCCCATTGTGGCACTGTCTATTCAGTATATTTATCATCCAGTTCCACCTCAAGGGCCTGATCCACAAGCTGATATCACAACTCCAGAAAAAGAAGAAATCCTCCTTAGTCCTATGAGGATTCCAAAATTACGGAAATCCCCTGTTGCAAATTGGCAACAAAGCGAAGCATATAAATTCGATCCAGCTACACTACCTGCTGACCAAGTGACGGTGGAACTAGAAATTGGTTCTTCTGTCATGATGGCATATGGAAGCGTATTGAGGAATTTTATTCATTTAAAGGAAAACATTTTTGGAGAGGATCAAAACTTCACCGATATGGAACAATCTAATGTACAAATGAAAGAAGCAACAACTGTAACTAATCCGAAAGATCAATTGTTGGGAAAAGATAAGGATGTGGCTACAAAATCGATATCAGAAGTCACAGTTCCTGAGGAGAAACAGAAGCCATTTGATCCACGTCTCTACAGGCCATTGGAGGTTGTGGTGTCTGTGATAATCCATGACATTCAAGCACACATAATGAAGGTTGATTGTTAAATTTGTCATTTTCTTTATTCTGTTTTCTGATATGAAGTTATTTTCTTTTAGAATTGCAACGACAACGATCCACCGTGTCCTGTAATTTTAATCGAACGACTGGGATTTGAAATGAATAAACGATATACTGAGACTGAATTACAAGTACTAGTGAGTCCATCGTATTTGATTACATCGGATTCATTGGTGAGACCGAACCGTGATAAACACATTAATCAAGGGCATCTTTTGCTCTCTGCTGTGCAGGTAGGTTTATTCATATATGTTGAAAAAAATTCTCTTATGCTTTGAAATTCAGGTGCGTGGTCATGCTATGTTTAGCAATGAAGGATGCGCTCTCGACGAAGACACACTGGAATATTCTTGGTTGGTTGAAATTCAACTTGGAAAACTCTCTGGAAAACTAACTGTTCCACAGGTGAAACTTTTATTCACTATCCTAAAGATATGAGTGTGAGAGACTAGGTCTTGATCAATTCCAAACTTCGGGGATAAAGATGTTGTTGTTTGCTATTGGGGCTTATGTTAAGGGTCATGTGTAGGTTTTAACAGTATTGCTTGCAGGCTGTTAGAGCCAGAGACATTTTTCTTGAATACTTGAAGGTAGCAAATGTAAGTTTATTTTCTTACTTTTCATATAGTGTAAAGTGAGCAACAATTCAATGAATGGTTGCAGAGGATCCGCTATAAATCTAATAACTCTTGTTCAGATGAAAATTGCGACTTTTATGATGTCGGAAGGAAAATCATTGAAAAGGCAAGAGCAAGCTCGCAATTATTATTTACTTCATCTGCACACATAAAGAGTAAAAAGTTTAGAACTACATTCACTTGCCTGCTTACCGTCCAGGATTTCGTTCTATACAATAACACTGGGTCACCACGGTTTTATGCAATATTTGCCTTATCTTTTGCGATTGTTGTTTTGAACCAATTTCTTTTGCCAATCCGAAGCAATAACATGGTATGTTAAAGTTTCTCACAACTAGAATATAAGAACTAGGCTTACCAACCGCTCTCTCTTTATTGTTATTTGACTTTAGTACCATTATCTTTGGATTAGGTTTGAACCATAGGAGAAGCTTCAATCTCCACAGCCATAGACACTTCATCGTGTTGAGTAGATGAGTCATTTTTATCAGTTTCTTCAGACCTATAGAACAGACATATCTGCTTGCTTTCCTGTAATGATATCCGAGGATCATTCATTGGGATGTCGAATGTCTTCATGCTGGTCTTAGACTACTTCTCTCTGACGAGCTTCGAGCCCTTCATGTTTCATAAAGTGTTCCGGGTCATAAGGACGTCAGAAATATTCTTTCTGTCGACCTCGCAGTCGGATAAGCTTATCCTGCCTTGAAATTCGCTCCAGATCAAACCGAATGTGTAGTAATCTTGAAATTGAATGATATTTGGTGCTTTCAGCACAGTTTCGTAATTCTTTGATTTTAATCGGCTTGCCAAAGGGACTTTCTAATTAGGTGACCGCATTAGTGGGAATACTGCCAACTAGGTCCTATGAAGCTCATCGCATCAAGTTGTAGCGGACATCGAACTGCCTCACTGTAGTGAAGTCTCGTGTTCGCTTTCTTGATTTTCGAGGATGTCCCTCGATGTGTAATTTCTCTGACATCTGTTGACCATCCGACGGTCGTTATAGCTTGTGCTTTCGATCAAAGCGCCCTTTTACTACTGAAATTTCTTCTGAAAAACGAGAGTAATCTTCAGTGTTTAGATCTTTTGTGACGTGCGTTGCGTTACCACCGCCACCTAATCATATTATTCGAACAACTCGCTCGCATGGCATGCCGAGCTCTTTCTTTCTTAGTCATTATAACCTCCAAACATTCAAAACCAACGTACATCGGTACCTCTTTTTTTTTCATCCTAACTTTCCATCGCCCGCGCTTTGTGATATCGTTTTAAGGGTACTAATAAAAAAAAATCCATTTCGAAATGTCCTTATTGGAGCTAGTTATTGGTTGCCTCACCCCTATTCGGCACTCGCCGATCTGTTGCCATAAAATGTTAGTTCTCCTGCTGCATAAACTTAATCTGAGTTCATTGTCTTGTTTTACTTCTCTGAATATATAATACCAAAATGAAATCGTTTTCCATTTAAGTTGGTAAACACTGTAGTTGGATTGGAAACTCTCATCCTCCTTGCTGTTGATCCCGAAAACTGTCTAAAGTCACCAAAGACTGTACGCAATTGTCATCATGGAGTACCGAGTAATCAATGCCCACAGACCAAAGAAGAGAATAAATACAAATGCCCATCAGCTGAGGATATAAAATACAAGATGACGAGGGTTTCCGTCGATGCTGTTGATATTTATTTGATTGAAAGCGGAACAGCTCTACACACTTGGGTAAGTTAATACGACTCAATTTTGAGAGACATCTATATCATTTGTTAATTTATAGATATCACCCATTCGGTTGGCGACATGTAACCTCCATGGTCAGCGTGTAAAGTCTGGTATTTCCGGTTTACTTCCGTCAATTCTTCTGCGCTTGTTTATGTTGAACAGTGGTTGCAACACAAACATGGCAACTTCATTTAGCAACACTAATACTGCTGGTGGGTCTTACAGTGAGACGTACAATAGAAATTGTATGACAACCATTTATTTCTCATTTCAATTATAGGAAGTAATCGTTCAGGAAAACACCGAAAAGACGACAGCAAGGGGACCGATGGTCCGATAAAACCAAAGCGAAGCTCCAATTCATTTCCACAACGTCGTGATTCTAAAGAAGACGGATCTAGGAAATTGCGAGATAGTTTCTCGGATGTTAAACGCATTTCAGAATCTGAATTGTTCGAGAATTGGTTAGAGGTTGGATGTACTTCTTTAGGACCAATTTTATTGGAAGGGGCATCTGCTCTTCCGATTCCTGATCATAAATTGCATATCGTTCAGCATAAGTATGTGACTCTACACTTTATCAAGATGACATTTTGTGAGATACAATTTTTTTTTTCGATAGCTTCCTACGGGAACACGATGTAAAATCGAAACGCCTGTGGTTCTTGTGGTCTGGAAACAGTGCAAGTACGGAAATAGCACGCTGTGGTTGCATTGGTGGATGTGCATTCTTTGGAAGCAATAGAAATGGAACAAAGTTCTTTAAACCATCGGCCCAGGATGTTCAAGATAATTACAACATTGCACGATATCAGTATGTTTCTAAAAGAACCCTGTTAACAAAAATACAATTTTGTTTCTCTTTTAAGCATCATTGATAATCCAAAAGACTTTGGTTTCGGTGAAAGTATTCTGCATGAGGGTCAACTAGTATTTCACACACCGCCGTACAGCTTGCAAACTGTTTCTCTCCATGATAGCTCAGATTTTACCGGAAAAGTGAGATATAACTACGATTATTTGTTTACTTCTTCTTGACATAATAATATAATTGAACAGGGAAAACATTATCGTCCAGCAATGGATATTCGTAATGGTAGTCTAAAGAAATCCGAATTGGTCACTAAAGAGATCGGAGCAGGAAAATTCAAAGTAGCCGACAAAGCAAATGAACTAAATGGACGCAAGTCTCGAGAAAGTATTGGCTCTCCAAATACTCTGGAAAGGCGTAGTCAGCGCTATTCCTATACTACTACCAAGTACTTTATTGACAACTTAAAAAAAAGTTTAAAGAGATAAAAATATGAAATTTGCAGGCAAAATTCTGTGGAAGTACCATATGCACGACTTTTAGATAGCCCATCGAAAAAAATAATGCGACAGGAATCAAATGAATCGCAAACTATGTCTCTTCGACGTGGTTCCGATTCAAAATCACAGAGCTTACGTGTATCACCACCAAAAACAAGTGTGTCTGACTCTCGATTAACTGGCGATGGAACTGCTGAGGACGATATTGAGGTATATTGTGGAAACGAAAGATGAGAATTTTGATTATTTTTTGCTTTGCTATTTTAGATACCTGAGGAAATGTCCCATTCTGCACCGCACTCACATCCACTGGAGTTTGAAGTTGCCGATATACCCATTCATCACATCGATGGTAATGGAGATAGTTTAACAAGAGAAGTACAGAGGACAATTTCGCTTACATCAGAGAACCCATCGGAGATGTTTTTCTCGGCCGAGGAGGATATTTCGAATGTTATATCGCAGGGTTCTATGAAGAATCGCAATGGTTCGATTGTCTTCTCTGGAAAGAAACGATTTTCTTCAGATTTGAGGTAAGATCGAAAAGATAGATATTCGCCATAAATTATTGTTTAATATGTTTTTGTCGGCGCAAGCAGAAAATGCTGTTTTACTTATCTTCGTTGTGTCCACTTTTATTGAAATTTGTTTTTACCTCAGGACTGTCGAAATCAGTAATTATGCTGGTTGCTGGACTTTGCCAATAATATTTATTGCATCAAAATTTGATGCAAAAGCTCTGAATTTCCGTATAGTTCGTATTGGATTTAAGCCGTAAGTGACTTCTATTCGAATCTCCTTTCCCAGAGTGCATCTGTGTAAAATAGAATTTCATTTGGTCTTGTTAGTGTATCTCGTTGGCATTCACCCTTTCGAGATAATTGGATCGTCCAAAAATAGTGCACCGAAGGTCAATTTTAGTAAGTTGTTTGATTTATAAAACAAGCGGCATAAGGTTTAAAAAGTGTGTAGTAGGGATGATGCGGATCGCACCTGTAAGGGCTGTGATTGTCTTACTTTACTTAATTTAAGGTAATTCAATAGTCTGCGGTGTATCTTGTGATCCTTACCGTGATTTCTACAGCCAGTGTTTAAGTTACAACGGAACTCAGATAGAGAAAGCCTTCTACTAGTTCTAAGTTAGTTTGTTATTTGGCGTTCTATGCGAGCCATTGGCGTCGGGTGTCCTTCTTTGTTAACAGCATTTTTCTTTATTTAAACAAAAATTGTTATTAAACCCATCTTCGCTGCTTCTATGGCCGAAAACTCCTCAGAGACACATTGCTTAATTTTTTATATTATGTCAGTGTCACCTTATGTCACCATATACAGGCTGAAACAGAAACATAAAAAACTATATGCCTTCTTTGTTGATTTTCGAGCATCCTTCGACGCCATAGCGCGAGAGGCTCTGTTTACAAATTATACAGTATTGGCTTCTCAACGAAAATAATTAACATCTTAAATGCAATGTATGCAAATAATGTGGCGTATGTATGGGATAGGGAGTCCATATCTGAAGAGTTTACAACAACGATGGGTGTGAAGCAAGGATGTATTTTGAGTGCGTTACTGTTTATTCTATTTATCAATGACATATCAGACACTGTAAAGGGTGCAATCGATTTCGGCATCATAAAAATTCCGGCTCTTAAGTATGCGGGTGACATCGTTTTCCTGGACGTATCAAGGAGAAAACGTGGAAGTTGTTCGCGAGTACAAATACCTAGGAATTTTCGTGTCTTCTGAATATTAGGAAAAATCTGGAAGCCAAACTATCTGAAGCCAAACGAGCAATCTCATCCGTATGGGGTCGCTGCATCAACAACAAGTATACAGACCATAGCTCGAAGCAAAAACTTTCGCTCATCTGCAGTTTCAGTTCTTTTATATGGTTCGCTATTTCTTAAAACGAATATTCCGATTACCAAGTGCTACGCCTAATTATATGTCGCACCTAGAGACTGGTGCACCGCCTATGTTCTTGGAAACATTGAGACTACATTTTGACTACATAGTTAAAGTTATGGCAATGAGTGACGATAGACTGCCAAAAGTAGTACTCAAGAGTGTCATAAGAAGAAGAGGAAGTTTCATTCAAGAATGAGAACGCCTTGCATTAAACTGTGGAGAAACCATAAAGATAACACCCGATGTACATTCTGAACAACTAAGAGCACATTTCAACTTCCTATTGGAAAAAGAAGGTCGAAATATGTATGATCAATTTGTATCGGCTGCACAGTCTTCCCAGTATAAAACATATTACAGTAAGCTAAAATACCATCTAGCAGAAAAAACTAACTTTTTAAACTGCAACTCAAAAGAAAAATTTAACATGATTTTTAAAATCAGAGGAAAGCTGCTGAATCTTAATTTTATCCCACACCGTCCAGAGCTGCCTATCTTGTGCAATCTTTGCAATATGAAGATGCGAGAAGATGTATTTCATTTTCTCGCAGTATGCCCAGTTTTAAAACAAATTCGAGTGAGACTCTATAATTCGTATTTTTTGGAAATAGATGAAGCAATTCAAGTCTTAAACGGAGTCCGAGGGTGGGATGTTCTCTCCAACTACTGTACAAATGCACTTCGCTATAGAAAATTTATAGTTGAAGAAAATTTTTAATGTTTAATGTATATATTTATTGTTCCCTTTTCAAAGCAAAAATAGAGATGTATAAAATGTAATGTCAATCTGGTAGACAGCCATAGGCCAAACCATGATAGACTTAGATAATATAATTAATGTAATGAATTTAAAATCGAAATAAAAGTCATATAAAACTAAACTAAACTAAACTACCGGCTAAAATATTGTATTGGGCCTATGGTATCCTACCTCTTTAAAATCTTTAAGAATGTAATGTATAACGATTTGAAGAATCACATGTCTTCCACATCCATATCTTCGATTTGAGGTCAGAAAAATTCGCTTAACATTTGGCTACAGCGTTGAGAATTCCTCATTTACATCTTCCTCATTTTAGAAAAAGTATAAACCAATGACACCAATTTTACACCATACAGTATTTTTTTGTGGCTGCAATGGTCTTTCGACCGTTACATGCGGATTTTCGCTTTCCCTTATGCGACAATTTTGTTTTTTTAACGTTTCTACCGAGTGAGAAATGAGCTATATTGCTGAAGACAAGGTTGTGTTGAAATTGGTCATTCAAGCGTTGATGTTCCAGCACCCTATCGGTGCATGTCCTACGCATTCCGTGGACAGATGGCTTCAATTCTTGAGTGAGTTGAACTCTATAGGGGTGTAAATGCAAATCCAAATGCGAAATACGCCATACTGTGCATAAGATAAGCCCAAATGGTCTGCTCGCCATGAATTTTTATGTTCTTCAACACTTTCACTAATGGCAGCCATATTTTCTGTAGAGCGTGCATTTCATTAATGGATATGCCTCAAGATATCTGTAACAGAGCCATTTACTTGGATTCCTTTTACAGTTTTGCCTATTGTACGCTCAGACGATTATGTCAACCATAATCTGCTCGTAATGTGCGAAATGTACATACTACGAAATTATTATTTTTGTAGTGAGCTTTCACAGCTTTCATAGCTTTCAGCTTAAGCGATCCAAATTCTAGGATGACATATCTTAAACTAAACATGCACAGTCTTGTGTGACAGTTCGGTTTGGCGTATGTGATTGAAACAGGATTGGATGACCCCACAGATCCTATGCTTTTTAGGTAAACTGTTTGCCGTATACATTTTCATTCAAATAGTTGTTATGGTTTCTTCTTTTTAGCATTACTGTTGACTCGCTTGAAACTTCTCCGTCACCATCTCGGTTTCGAAAACCTACCTATTGAAGTCGACAGATAATTGAAGTTACTATTAGATAACTGAATGTTGGTTGATTGCGGTTTTCGTCAGAAAAATTTATGCAGGCACATTGTTATATTTTTTCTAATAGGCTAATGCTAGTTCGTACTTGCAATGCAAACCATTAAACAACTATTTCAAAGGGAAAATCCGTCTTCCGGCGGGTCAATAAGTCCGTGACTTTTGGATTAAAACACAGATTTTTTGATAAAAAAATAATTTTATTTTTCAACGTAGTCTCCCTTGAGCTCTATACACTTTGTCCAACGCTTCTCCAATTTTTTTATCCCTTCCAAAAAAAATGATTTGTCGAGGTCCTCAAAATAGGCCTTTGTTTGCGAGATGACTTCATCATTGGAGTCAAATCTTTTTCCACCAAGCCATTTCTTCAGGTTTGGGAACAAGAAGTAGTCGCTCGGAGCCAAATCTGGAGAATAGGGTGGATGAGGGAGCAATTCATAGCCCAATTCATGGATTTTTGCCATGGCAACTGCACATGTGTGCACCCTTGCATTGTCTTGGTGGAAAAGAACTTTTTTCTTGGCCAAATGAGGTCGTTTTTTTTTCAAATCGTCATTGAATCGGTCCAATAAGTTGTCATAATATTCCCCATTGATTGTTCTTCCCTTTTGAAGGTAGTCAATGTGGATTATCCCGCGTGCATCCCAAAAAACAGTCGCCATAACTTTATTGGCTGACAAACCCACCTTGGCCTTCTTTGGCGCCGATTCACCCTTAGAAACCCACTGTTTTGACTGTTGTTTGTTCTCTGGTGTGTTGTGATGGATCCATGTTTCGTCCACGGTTACAAAACGGCGCAAAAACTCCTCCATATTGCGATTAAACAACGCCAAACCTTCCTGTGAAGTTGTTACACGATTGCGTTTGTGGTCGACTGTGAGCAAACGCGGCACCCATCTTGCGGAAAGCTTTCTCATGCCCAAGTGATCATTCAAATTGAAACCACTGAGCCATGCGAGATCCCTACGGCTTCCACAATCTCTCGCACTTTCAATCTTCGGTCGGCCAACACCATATCGTGAATTTTTTCGATTGTTTCAGGTGTAGAGACCTCAACTGGGCGTCCAGGACGTTCGGCATCTTCAGTGCTTGTACGGCCACAACGAAATTCAGTAAACCACTTTTTTACCATTGAAATCGATGGTGCAGAGTCCCCATAGTATTTATCAAGCTTAGCCTTGGTCTCGGTAATGGTTTTTTTTCGCAAGAAATAATGCTTAATAAGCACACGAAATTCACTTTTTTCCATTTTCTCCTCAAATTAGTGAGTAGTCTGATAAAAATAGCTGTCAAACACAAACTAACTGACGCAGCAAGTTTAAATTTTGACAGGAGTCAACTGGCAGATGCATGTTGACAGGAGCAGTGTGGCTGTTTCAGTAAAGAGGTCAGAAATTCAAAAAGTCACGGACTTATTGACCCGCCCTCGTATTACGTGGTGTAGGCCCAGTCTAAAATATTGGCTTATTGACTTCAGTTGAAGCCTACAGTTCTCGCTACTTTTTCGCTGTTTCCCTATGTGGGGAAGCGACCATAGGGGTAGCGACCAAAAGTTAAAATGTTGAGAATGAAATGAATCAAGTATATCCAGTTTTTAAAGGAAGTTGATAATCGTGCTAACGTTCTGAAAGCTTCTTTACTATCGAGAAACTCCACCATTGTATACTCATTGAAATAGAGTAAATGCAACATTAACCGATTTTCCTTTTTGTCCTATGTGCTTGTGACCAGACTTGATGTGAAGTTCACCGCTTGAAGTTCTTTACTAAGAAATATGAGAGACTGTTGGATCTGAGATTTGTTAGGAGTATATAGTATACCTAGTCCAGCCATAAGTCCTGTTACATTTTAAAAGTGCAATAAAAAAAAGTCTAGTAAATCTTTTACCATTAAATTTATTTCTTACATTAGTTCACAATATATAAGTTTGAAGAAAAAAAAGTTTTACTCAAAATGGCCGCCTTTAGCTTTGACGCAGATTTTAAACGTTGTGGACATTGTTCTACAGCGGCACGCACTGTCTCGATGGGAATCGACGATGCTGCTGTTGTTAAAGCTACTTTGAGGCTGTCCAAATTTCGATGGGGGATTCTTACAGGCCATGTTCTCCAGATCTGACCACAAACTGTAGTCCAGAGGATGTAAATCTGGACTTCCTGATGGCCAATCTACAGAAGCGATAAAATCCGGAATATTGCATCTAAGCCATTCTTGCGTCGTTTTGGCTTTGTGTGCCGGAGCAGAGTCTTGTTGGAAGACCCATCTTTCCCCGTTGAAAAGGGTATTTGTTAAGCCTTTGACAACACCTTCGAAAACATTCTCCTGGTACACCTTTGACCCTGTTTTCACACCTTTTCCGCAAAAATGAGTGATGTGACACCTTGATGCGATACCCTAAACCATTACAGAAGCGGGATGGTGTCCGCACTGAACCATTGGAACAACTTTTTTTTGCTTCTTTAGATGACGTTGCATAAACTTTGTCATTTGTTTGTTATAAACTTCTTCTATGGTAAACATTTATTCATCAGTAAATAAAATATGTTCATGCCCATTAACCGCGTGCCACTGTAACAATTTCTTGCTTCTTTCGAGTTTTATTTTTTTCAGGTTGGGAGTTAAGAGATGTCTCGTTGTATGACGGTAGGCTTTAATATGGAGATCATTTCGTATAAGCCTTGACATGGATCTAGCGGATATATCCACTTCTCTGGGCATTATCTTTGGTTTCCGAAGAGGATTTCTATGAATTAGTTCACGCACAGCTTTAACTTTCGCACTTGTTCGAGCGACGCCTGAACCACCACTTCTTGGTCTGTCTTCTACTTCTGAAAGTTCATTAAAACGTTCTATAGCCCGATAAACAGACATTTTCGATATACCAAGTGGTTTGAGAAGTTTGAAAGTTTGGTTCGAATTTTTTCCACACTTATCCACACTTTCTTTGATGCCCCACTCCATATTAACTGATCGAAAGCATACGACAAACAGCTTCTATTCTTTACTCATAAGTACACGTGTTAGGAAAAAAATAGTTACCGGGATTATCCCTATTGAAAATTATGAGCAGGGGGTACTTGAAATCTTGTAACAGAATTTATGGCTATACTAGGTAGGATGTTTTATTGGCTTTGAGTATAAAGACTATTCATGAATCCAGCCAATAGGTTTTGGACCAAGAGCTAAACAAGCTTCCAGAAATTATTCGCTACATGTATAAGTGATATAACAGCTCCAAATAGCTCATTTAGGTTTCTTTATACGAATACAGATCATGTCCGGGTTGATTTGGAGGTGGGTGGATTTTCTTAAAACATGTTTGAGACTAGATTCTGAAGTTGAAGACAATTGAAGGAAGTATTCATAATTTGAATCAAAAATTTCGGACACAATTTCCGATTGAACCTTGCAGCCAACAGAAAAATTGCCTTGTGTGGAAGGCAATTGGGCTTCCATCAAACCGAATTGGCAGATTGCCTCGGACAACCCTACAATTTCTGTTCTCCCCTTCATAACATCCTAAAATTTGTGTTGTTTGTAGGCAAATTGCAACAATTTCATCCTTAGTATTTATTGTAAAATGAATACATTACATGATTACAAAAACAATTTGGATGTAGGTAATTACAATTTTTTGTTTCTTCGATAATAGCGACATGGCAATCTATTTATATGAAATCTTAGACTGTACCGGCAAATTGGGATGTGTGTAAAGTCACACACAATTGATACCCACTTAAACGTCATAGAAATTGTGCGTACTAATTGTCCTGTGTGTAGGCGCTTTAAAAGTCAACTCGGGTGCCATTCTGGTTTTAAGTACGTTCGAAACTTCGCGTATTTTGTACAAGACTTGTAGTAATCTTGGCGATTTAATTATTCTGGTTATCCCTCTATTAGCTGTGAAAACGTTTCATACTCATAAATAAAATGTTGTTATACGTACATATATGTTATTCATGTTTTTCGTATACATTTTCATTGAAATATTTATTTTGTTTTGTTTTTAGCATTGGAGCTCAAAACGAAGCTGGCGGGCTAACTCTCTCCACATACAGAAGTGATCTGGAAATCCATGCTGCAGAAAGTAACAAGACTTTGCCAAAACGTCCCCAAAGTACCATGGAGTTGGTAAGTTGCGCGTGCAAAACAAGGACAATCTTCCAAACTTTCATATAAAGTTATTTTTTTTTTTTACAATATTAAAAAGATATCTCTCTTTCTCTATTTAAAGTTTAGCTCCAATACATATCATTCTATTACACATATATTCATCGACTTTTGTTTTTGAGTTTTTGTATTTTGCATGCAAATTCATTCACTTTCCCCCACTCCATTTTAACTTTTAATTTGGATGATTTGGTTATTGTTTTGTACTCTCTCAACTGAAAAGAACAAAAAACAAAAAAAAAAACCTTTAACTCATCATTTTCATAGAACGAAGACGTGAGACGAATTCATGGTCTCGCAACTCCGCTCAGAAAACTAACAAATATCTCATCAAGACCAGAGTTTCGCCATTTCGTCCATGATGTGAGTAGAATACGATACGAACTTTTCTTTTCGTTTCTGTTTTAGTCAACAAAAGAAAAGTGATTTTATTTTTTTTATTTTCTTCTTTTTTAACTGTCTTCCATCTGTATGTTTCTTAACTAATCTCCAACTAAAACTAAAAAGAAAATTCTATGTTTATATCTTAATTTTTCTATGTTTTTTTGTTTTTTGTTTTGATACTCGTATGCTGTTTATCTGGTGTGTAAATTGGTCTAATCAATTTCATTTGAGTTTGATTTTCTTTTTTCATTTATCTCTTACTATGCTATTCTTTTAGTTTTTTGTTTGTATTTCTTTTAATCTGTCTGTTTCTTAGACGAGATAAAATAAAATTGTAAGGGATGCGTCTCGAATGAATTCAAAAACTTCTCACTTGGAATGTTTAGAGGATAATGTCACAAGAAGTTTGATATGTTTATCATTTGTTTGGGTTTGTTCAATGATACATTTTTTTTTTAATCAATTTGATTGGTTTTTTGTTATTTGCGTAAGAATGAAAATCAGGTAGAGGAAAATGCATTTTCTGCGAGTAGTTTGGTCATGAGAAACAGCATAAGATTAATTCCCAATCTCGGAAAGGATTTTTGTTGACATGCAGTAGTGGGCTTGGAAATCGCAATTTTATTTTTCAATGAAAATATGAATTAACCAATTTTTTTTTACAATTTAATTTGCTGGGAGTACATAAACCGAGGCAATTGAAATTTCCCCTTTTGCAAGACTCAGTACATTTTTGACTAAAATTCATATGCAAGAGAATCCTGTAATTTTAAAAACCGTTCTGTCATCTCTGAAAGTATTAGATAACACCAGAAGAACATTCACATATCATATATTTTCTTAATTGTCATAAATTGCATGCCACATACAATCCACATGACGTTAAGTCAACAACGCGTCAAATTGTAATGTGAAAATTTGTCGAAGAGTAGGAGCTGTCTTCTATCTATGTGAGTAATTGTTTCTGTTAGTTTAATGGATCCAGGGCAACCCCGGTCGAATTTATTGAATTTGATACAAATTGAGGGCGTTTCGCAGCGTACTTCTGCTGAAAATAGAAATCGAACACAAGGCGAGTTTCATTTTTTTCACGTATCGTGGCTCAATAAAACCATATCCCGTTCGGTGGTTATTGGTCGAAAAAGAGGACAGACCATAAATTGCGTTGGTTAGTGAGAGCCAGTCGATCTTGCTGGTTAAGAGCTGATAGATAAAGACAATGTCGGCGGATTCGAAAGGTTTTTTTCAAAAAAAAAGTAGACACAGAGACGGTTATCATGGGGGGTAAGGATGCAGTGGTCAGCCCATGGGAGCCTGCGTACACCGAATCGTAAGAATCTGCGTCCGAAATCTTCGATATGTAGAAAATTGATTTCATAGTAAGGGGACCGTACCTGGCTAACATGTACAGTTTGTTATTTCAGTTTGTTTATAGATTTTGATTTCATCGCCATGGAGAGATATGCGGGGATAATTTATAATAGATCAACGGCATTAACAGTCACAGTGAATATTAATGGACCAACGTTACTGTCTTGTGAACATGGACTAGGGACTGCCCACTGATATCGTGCGGTTTGTCGAAATTCGATTACTGCTTGTGGGGCTATGTAAAGTCTTTGTTGTAGGCAAAATATCCGCAAAGTATGCAGATTTGGGAACCCAATATTTATTGGTGAAATAGAAAAACATAATGACATTACCAATTCTTCATTATGAAATAAACTCCTGTTCTTGAAACAAGTTTGTTAGCTCTTTAAAAATTACGCTTAAGGGCAATGCCTATATAAGGGTCTCTTGGCCGATAGGCATTTCACTGGCTACCAAGCTGTTTGTATCCTCTGAGGGCCTTCTGAGGGTACAACTCTGAGTGATGGTCTCCTGTACCTAGATTTGACGGTTTTTTATGCGCGGCTCTATATTTGTTGTTGGTGTTAACTTTTTAAGCAAATCTTTTATCAGCTAACTGGGTTCTCAAATTTTTAGTTTTTGGGACATTGCAACTTGTCAAGAACTCTGTTTTGTGTTTGTCAGTTTCAGAACTGATGCTAATTTCGCTATTGGCATTTATAATTCTTCGTTTAACATTATATTTTATAGGGCTGTGTGTAAGAGTCACTATTGTAGAGCACACCCGTTGTCTGTGTCGTAGTAGTGGATTCAATTTTTGCAGTGAACTTATACTATTTTCAGTAGTTAGTTGGGCACTCGCATATTTCGCAACGCTCTTATGAAGTTGTTCAAGGGCTACTGCTTGTTTGAGTGATACTTCGTATTTTACAAAAGTCGTATTATTGGTTGGAGAAACCATTGCTTCCTTTGGTGCAGTAGTTCAGTCTTTCGCTACTTTTTTTGCGCTGTCGTCCGTTAAGAACATCGTATAACTCCTCTGGATTTATTGATGTGACATTGTGTACTCGTTGTGTTGTGTTTGCGTACTAGTGGTTATTTTTTAGCGACTTCGTATGTTTTGTGTATCAGTCCTACAAACTTGCTTTTATTTTAGATGCAGGTGATTAAATTTCTCGTTGAAGAAGATTTGCATAACTTTTTCACATTAAATTTATGCTCACTCCAAGTGCGTGTCTTTATCCTATTTCGTACTTTCGCGGAGCCCAAATAAGCTTACTCATTTTATGATTTTTCATGACTGTATTGTTGATATGTTCTGTTATGAATAAAAGCACTAAACACGCTCTCTCTAAATCTTTTCCTATCATGATACAACGACTTACAGTTCCGGAGAATTCTAATAGGTGAATGCGTATGATTCACTACCATGTTCTTACTATAATATGTATAATTTTTTTTCCATCAAATTGTTCAGTATCAGCAAAGTTGGGATACTGGTCCTGGGGATCGTGGCATATCAGGCTTCATAGTAAAACGCCAGTGGTTTCTTCACATAGCATGAATTGATATTTGTTTTGTATTATTTTGATGTTATATGAAAAAACTACACCGGCTTGGTAATGCTTTCGCTAACTCACAGTCATCGAATTCTCGATGTTAAGTTCGGTATTTCTTTGCGTGATCATCATTACGTTACTGGAATATCTAGGAAAAGAAAGCATTTCTTCGATAACATACGAAACATATCCGAAATAGAAATTTTTGCAGATAAATTCTGTTTTCTAAAGTCGGTATTTATTTTAAACAAAACACACTAAATTTCATTAAATAGCCCTTTACTTGTATTCGAGACAATACATCCTGCAATTAGTCTTTACACATACTATATATTACTTCGGTCAACTGCAAGCATTTGTGGCCGTATTCCCCAATAACACGAATAATGTTGGCTTCCAATCCATCGATCGTTATTGGTTTGTCAGCGTAGACTAGCGACCTTACGTTCCCCCAAAGAAAATAATCAAGAAGCGTCAAATCACAAGATCTTGGAGGCCAATTTACAGGCCCTATATGCGAAATCATGCGTTTATCGAATGTCTGCTTCAACAAGTTGATTGTTTCGTTTGTTGTATTGCACGTAGCGCCATCCTCCTTGGATCATCACTCTTTAAGATTCATGCCATTCAATCGGGGCACAAAACGGTCATTAATATTCGCTCTATAGTGACTACTCTTGACGGTAACACGTTGATTAGCTTCATTAAAAAAAAAAATGGGTCCAAGATGTAACAGCGCTTCGATAATCTCATGTGGATTGTCTTCGCTCCAAATACGACAATTTTGCCTCATCGCTGAAGACAATATTTTGATAAAATAACGGATCCAATCCGAGTTAATTTTGGGCCCATTCATCTACCTAGTCAAGTCATAAATACTGATACACAGTAAAATCAGGGCCAAATGAAAACGAATTAATATTAAAACAATTTTTGTTTTTGTTTTTATTGGGTTATTCAATGGCTACAAATCTTAGAACAACTTATTCGAAATGACTTCCATTTGCCTTCCAGCACGACTTAAGACGTGCCACACTCATCGGTTGCGAGACGCACTTCATGCATGGGGAAATTGTCCATGCACGGACAAGGGCTCGCTTCAACGACTCAATATTTGAGTGTCGAGTAGAGCAAGCCATGCCCTCTAATACGGACCAAAACTTGTTATCCAACGGGTTGAGGTCTGGACTGCCAGCTGGCCAATCATCTGTTGATATGAAGTCCGGAACGTTGTTTTTGAACAGTTGAGTCGTTTTTGCTTTGTGAGCTATAGGAGAGTCTTGTTGTTTAATATTGATTGATTGAGAGACTTCACAATGGGTTCCAAGTCGGTCGATTGATATACTTTTGCCGATGTTTTCACTCCTTTCTCGCAAAAATGGAGTTTGGTAACGCCATCGTAGCACACTCCCCACCATACCATTACAGACGCGGGATGGTGGCATCTTTGAACCTCCCGGAATGAGTTGGGATGCTTCTCTGGATGACCGATCGTTCTGCTTATTGAACGATTCTTCTAGGGTGAAGATTTTCTCGTCAGTAAACAGAAATTGTCTTTCAGGGTTCTTCGCGTACTGGCTGAATAAAGCTTTCGATCTTCGCTTGCGTTTTTCCTTCAATGCGACCGTAAGCAGGTGTCCAGTGTGTCGCTTGTACGCGCTGAGTCCTAAATCTTCTTTGATAATGCGAGACATGGATTTCGGTCGATTCGTTTTTTCACGGCTTTGATCCATTTCGGAGTTCTTACAGTGCGCGGTCTCGTACTCCACCAGTATTCTCAAACAACTTCACAGCACGATACACAAAATTGCGAGTGATTCCAAGCGGTCGCAACGTCCTAGAGATATCGCCTTTTTCCATGTTGGATTTAAGTAGGCCAACTACAACAATGCGATTTTCGATGTCGCCCCATTCCACGATTGTAAGCAATTAATGTCAAAAACTTTTTACGTCACAATGAAGCACAAACATCAACTGTCAAATCGCAATTGATACGAAATGGATGCGCCCAGTGTTGCATTCGTAATGAGTGAGTTCAGTTGTGTACCAGTATTTATGACTTGACTAGGTAAACAATGGTCATTTGGCTTCAATTGTTGCACTAGGTAAATATTGCCAGCCTTCAAACCAATATCTTTACGTAATATTTTCTATAAAGTAGATGGACAAAGAAGAAGCTATTATGAACGACGTCTATTCGATAATTTTGGATCTTCTTCAGTATTTTCTGGAACAGATGCAATATTCTCTTCAGTACGAACTCTGCTAATTGCGTTTCGGTGCCACTGATTCTTCAAAGAAAATGTTGTGCGAAAAACATCAACAACACGGCGAATAGCAGTCTCATTTGGTCGATTATGTCGGGTGTAATGTGCCGCTATTGCTCTATAAGTTAAGCGCACAGAACCATAATTATGCGACCAAATTTCCAATTACCATTTAATTGCAAAGACCACCAAAAATGACACTCACAGTTTGTAATCTGACATTTGGTTTGATAAATACGAGTATATGTAAATGTCGGAAGTTAGTACTGGTTAAAAGACCCTCTATAGCTAACCAATAACGCGTTAAGTACTGGTTCCTAAATAATTTTGAATGACACTACACTTTGTTGGTAGAAGTCTGTTATACTAGAGCGTTGAATATAATTGTCAAACAACTGTTAAAAATGTCATAAAGTTATCTTTATTGGACCATCTATCAGTTGGCCGCTAGAATTATATCTTATGTTTTCGAAGCGGTACTCACGAACATGTGCGAGTATGTGTCATTACGCTGTGGTCACCAATTTTCTAAATATCGTAAGCGTATGCAGGTGATTAAACACTTTGACGATTTTCGGACTTTAAAATTGTATATTGCTCTATATTTCTTGCTTCTATGAATTCCATTATACGAGGCATTTAAATCGATATATAGGTTTTTCGTCGAGTGAAAATATGTTCTGCGATTAATGTTCCTGACTTCCTGCATTGGATTGTGGATACTATCATTGTCTTTACATTACTTTGAATGTCAATCTGATATACGGTCTACAGTCCAAACCATATATGCAGTTTTAAAATGATTACCCCTATCGTAGAATACGCCGTATCTGAGATTCACTTCACTAACTCGATTCACTTTCCTTTGCCATATGGATCGTAGAATACGGCGGGTGTACTACCTCACCGATGACTATTTCGAATTCGCAAAACAGCTGTGTTGCGATAAGTGACGGCAATTAATGCTGGAAAAAATTTCAAATTTAAATTAAGCAAGTCAAATACATAAGAACTAAGCTGTTTAGGTTGAACTGAACTGTCTCACTTCCTCAGGTGGTCGTTTGCAATCATTTTTTGCAATATCGGGATTTAATTTCATTGAATTGAATTCCCCGAACTGATCTCGGTTAGTCGTTTTCTTGCTACAATAGAATATATGCATATGTATTTTCAAGAATTATAAATTTATGTACTTACAAAATTTTTAAGGAAATCAAACAAATTATCTGCGTTTGAGAAATGTCAAAGTTTGTATGGGGAGTTTTAATTCGAACGTTTTCTACGATGGCCTCAAAACGCACTCACCTCACCTCACCGACAAGTGAAACGTTCTCTTCGAACGTATTCAAAGATCAAAAGTTGTGGATTTCAGTGAAACGTTTCCCCCGGTGTATTCTATGATAGGGTGTACATTTATATATCTAAGTAACTTACTAAATTAATTGTTGGTTAAAGTATTTGCCACAGGAAAGCAGATATGATCTTGTAGCCGATTTTGTAAACATTTTTACCTCTTTACATAGTAGCCGACTCCTTTCATGGTGCACACTACGCTGAGGTTTCATTCAGCAATCATATTTTAAAGATTTCACTCTGCTTTACATAAGTCGGGTCTACGACTTGAGTAGACAGAGTGGATGACATTTTGGGTTATTACCGTCTAAATTGGAAGTTTCATAGTTCGGTTTTAGTCATCGTATCTGTTATACAGTCGGCTAAAATGGTCAACATCGTCTGTAATCCTTTTTTTATGTTTTCTTGTTCGTCTTCTTTGGCATTGGCCCGATTTTTTTTTAGCCAAAAAAGCTTCTCTTTACCCTTTGGCTAAATTTTCACTTTCTCTTTTCTGTAATTCATGTATTGTCTCTTTATTTTGTAGATCTCTTCTTCTTTTTTCCTTCTGAGAGGGCGAACAGCTCTGGCCTTTTTATGAAGATATTCGTAGCATCGCTCTGTTATCTATATGTTTCCTTCCAATCTTTCTTTTTCCTTGGCGAAGGAAGTCACGTACAGGATTTTCAAAATTTCACCAAAAGATCGGTTCCTTTCTCAGCTTTGCGATAAAATCGTTCAGAATAATTTAAATTTACCTAAGTCACTGCTCGTACGGTTTGACCAGGAGCTATCTTTGGTTTCGTCTTTCTTCTCTGTTAGCACATGCGCGCATATTTGCCTCATGTTGCCAAGTTTAGTTTTGATACGACTTGTCATTCGGAGCTGTTTTTTTCCACTGAGGTTGTTATTTCGTTTGCATATGTCCTCATTCGGGACTTTTGATTGACTTATAACAGGTTGTATTTATGTTGTCGAAAAGGTTATTTTAGGCATTTTTTTCCCCTTGGACGAATGTGCACGGATATTTCAAAGTTAGGAAGGTGCTTCAGGGATATGAAAGCTGTCGCTGATCCACTAGGCGTTTATCTTACCCACTGTTAACAAATCCTTTTCCCTTTAGGTCCATATATATTAAAGTAGCTCATTTAAGGCATCTACCACATTGATTTTAACTTTGATTCAATAGTGTGGATTTATCCTAGGGCATGAGACGCTTTTCTTAGATGTTCGTATGTATCGCTGGTGCTCACTTTCGTGCTTATTACAATTCAAGTCATGTAAAACCAGACCAGTTCCTGTTTCCTGTGATATATGCAGCACTGGGCATCACCATCTTGATGTCGATCGGTGCTGTGTGTATCCTTATCCGAAATAATGCAGTGAAGAAACAAAAAATTCTTGAGTACTTCGAAGTAATTATATAGTCATAGTTTTTGTCCACACATTTGGGTTCTATTGTGTGTGCTCAAAGGACTCCGACGTCCTTTCATACTTTTACAGAAATGACTTTGTTTGTCTTCGTTTGATCACCAGAATTACAAAATTGCTAATTCCACTATGTAAGCGGGAGTAAGCACTTTGAGGGTTTGGTTTCGAATACAAATAGTTAAATCATGGAGATTACTATGATAGGCATTCGAAGTCATGTATATAATATCTTTATTCATCTCATTTCCCTCTACCAAAACATTTGCCAGTCATCAATTCCAACCCGCGCTTCTTATTTTTGTGTTATTTTTTTTAAAATCCTTTACACTAGGATGTTATGTGTAACATAGATATAATAGTGCATGTGTTTGAGTTTTCACAAAAATAAAAGAATAAACAATTTTAATTAGCGTAACATTAGCTGCATCATAAGTGGAGTAATTTTAAACTAATTCCACTGCTAGATAACCACATCCCCTTTAGACACAACCAAGCACATTCAGCTTTAAAAAAATAAATGTTTAATAAAACTGCTGTGTGCCTCACAATAACTTATGTGATTGTTAGTTCTTAATACAAAAACAATAATTCTATGTTTTTTTCTATGAAGGTGGATTCACGAGCTTCATCGTCAGAGACGCCATCCTTATCATCGAATTCCTTTATTTCGGCCATGTCTTCGCAGGAAGATGTGGCTCTGATTAACCTGCATATGCAAGTGAACCGACCCATCATTGATTCACCACTTTTAATGGCTAGCTATTTGAATCATCTATCACAAGTGAAATGCTTCAATTGGACATCGTGTTCTTTCCCCTCTGGACCGGATGTATTCTCTACACCATTGTTTCATGAAAACGAAGAGGGCGGTCTGACCTACATTGGAAGCAAAATGATTCCACATTTTGATTTATACTCTAGCTGGAAAGAGATTAAAGTTGTACCGAGATATGAGAATTCTTCTGGGAGCACAAGCTCGACGACATTTATTGGAGGACCAAAAAGTCATCCCTGGGATCCAAGTGTTTTACTGAAGGAAGAAGAAAATGAGAAGTCTACAAATGGCTTTGATGATGGAGAATTTATGAGTTTGCAGACGGAATCGGCATCATGTACGTCCGTTGTTGCAAGGTTAAAAGGTCAAGTGAATGTGTTTTTGACACCGTTGATGCTAGAAGGATTACAAAGGTAAATTGATATATATTGTAATTTTTTTTATTGTTTTTTATGAAGGTTTGTAGCTTGGAAACCATGGTGGTCGCTTTTTTAATCCGTTGATCTTATTTATTTAATAAACTCGGGAAGAATATTCCATATCTACAATACCTACAATTGCGCTGTCGTTAGTGAAAAGAAAGGAAATAAAACAATTGGAAGTCATTGCTGAGCTTCTTCATAGGAAAATCTTGCGCTATATTAAAACTCGACTCTTAACAAACCTTTGCTGTACTCCCACGTCATTTTATGTGTTTAGATCTTGTAACTCTGTTGAATTCTTTTTTAATATCGTCAAAGCACTTAGTTCTATGTGGGACTGCGGCACTACCCTACAGATGACATAACACCATTTTGAAGTGTTTCTTCTATTTCCTTACTGAATCCTCATTCGACATAAACAAGGAAACATTAAAGCTTTTCGTAGACAGTCGTTTTGATTTGCATCCGCGGTTAGCTCCTTGGTAGTAATGTTTCTTCTAAAATCCTTAGGCTATGAACAATCTTATTGATCAGAGAACTTTTCTTTATTCTTAGAAGAGGATTTCGTTGATGCGCGGCATGTGTACTAGGTGGGATGAAAAGTAACCTCCTTGACCGCCAGAATGCGCTGCTACTGCAAAAAAGGTTATGGTGCCTGAAGTCCCTTCATATTTAGGCAGACATGCCAAATTTCAGTCAGATACTGTCTTTAGGTTTGTTTTGACAGCCGATTGTTGTTGACGTGTTTCGCATCATGTTGAGTATGGACATAAACGATTTTCGTTCTCTCATAAAACATTATTTTTTGAGAGGCAAAGCGGCGAAGGAAACTAAAGAAAAGTTGGATAAATATTATGGGGCTAATGCGCTGTCAGATTACACCGTCAAATATTAGTTTCGAAAGTTTTGTGGTGGCCGCAACTCCACTACCGATCAAGTCCGCAGCGGCAGGCCCTCCGATGTGGTTACAGAGGACAATGTCAAAAAAATACATGTAATGCTGTTAGCTGACCGGAAAGTGAAGGTGCGTGAGCTAGCAGATACCACAAAGATCAGTACTGAGCGCACACGCCATATTTTGGGCAATATTCTGCATATGAAATAGTTATCCTGCCGCTGGGTGCCGCGCATGCTCACTCCTGACCAAAAACACGAACGCGAGAGCACTTCGAAAGAGTGTTTGGACTTGCTGATGCGGAATCGGGCGGACTTTTGGCGTCGATTGGTAACTGTTGATGAAATCTGGATCCACTATTACACACCAGAGAACAGAATGAGTGCCCGGCAATGGACTGAAACCGGCACGAGTGCTCCAAAGCGGCCGAGGGAGGCTCAATTGGTCGGAAAGGTTATGGCATCGGTTTTCTGGGATTGTCATGGCATACTCTTCGTGGACTACTTTGAAAAAGGAAAAACCATCAACAGCGAGTATTACTGTGCATTATTGCAGCGATTGAAGGTCGAAATCGCTGCAAAACGGCCTTACATGAAGGGAAAACAATTTTGTTTTTGCAATACAATGCGCCGGCGCATAAGAGCATCTTAACCAGGGCTAAAATCAATGACTTAAGGCTCCAATTGCTGTCGCATCCACCGTATTCACCCGATTTGGCTCCTTCGGACTATTATCTCTTCCCAAACCTCAAAAGATGGCTCATCAATAAAAAATTCAGCTCACGCGAGGAAATCATCGACGCCACGGAGGAGTATTTTGCAAACCTTCCGGAAAATTACTTTTCAGACGGGATCAAGAAGTTGAAAAATCGCTGGAATAAGTGTATCAAGCTAAAAGGGGACTATATTGAATAAAATAAAAAAACGTTTAAAACATTTTTTGTTTTTCATTCCCAAGGAGGTTACTTTTCACCCCACCTAGTATTGTAGATATTTTTATATCTATTCTGGAGTTGCAACTGCTGTTAATATCTGACCACTAGCCAGTGAACAATTGCAAAAAAATGACTATCCTTCGTTCTGAGGGTGAATGAATAACGCCTGCACCGGACAAACGCACGAACTGAAAGTTATCAACAGTTATCTGTTTTACCCTTATCGTGTTTTGGAGTTGAGAAGACTCACTATACGTATACCTCTCTTCATTATCCAACTGCTAATAAAATCTCAAATAAGGCTGAAAGTAGGGGTTCAAAATCAATTTTACTGGCTAACCTGCAAGAGGTTCAATGTTCTTAGTTTATCATCAACATTCGTAGGAAGATAATACTCTCGCGAGGCCAAAGACTTGTCGCTGACATTCTAATTGATTGACGGATAAGTGTGATCATCATATAAGCCGACGTAACGGTGGATACAATGGAGTCGACTTTGATGGTATGCTACAGAAAGTTGTTCCAGAAGTTTGAAAGGGTCCTCCTGCTTTCCGATTTCAAGGTTTTATGCGATTCGTGGCAACTATGACTCGGAATAATCTAGACTCTTTCGCAAGATTTTGCCTAGTCGAATAGTGAAATTACTTCCACTTTTTAAGGGCACGGTAGAAGTAGAGATGGAGCACAACGATTCTTAAAGTCCAAGGCTTGAGTCAGCTCTATTTATCAGAACTAGTTGCTTGAGAACTATGTCCTAGGTATACTTTGCTGAATAATTACAACTAATATCACTGCTTATTATCATTATTTTTCCCGTGTTGTTTATTTTGTCTAAGGTCTAGCCATGCAAATTCTGTTTTTCATTCGTTTTCTCTTTTCTTTTGTTTGATAGTCAGTGTGTAGTTGTTTCGTGAAAAGGAAAGTGTTGGCTGTGTAGCCCTCTATGGAATTTTGTTTTATTAGAGAATGCAAACCAAGTGTGATTTATTCTTTTTTTTTTTTTTTATAGAATGGTCGAAGCGACGATTCCTACAATATCGTCAATGCATCTACTCTCTGTTGTGAACTTTATTCATTCATCTTGTATAAACAAAGTGAAGAACGATAACATCCTTAAGCGCGATCAAAGCCTTAGCTATTGGTCACAAGTAAGTAATTTGCTTTTAACTAATAGAAGCCAATTATTTACGTTCAATTTTATCAAAAGGTGCATTCAAATTCAAAGCGTTCTACTACCGAAAGAAATCTTCTTGGTCCAGGTGATTCCTTCTTAAGTGACGTGTACGAAGAGAGTATATCAACGAAAACGCAAGGTCTGGTAGTTTTACCTAAAATAAGCATCACTCTACTGCAATCCTCAATCATCGAAGAGGTAATTTCTGTTGCGGCGCTGGACAATGTTCAGGTAAATCAACAAATTGATTAGCTCCTTACTCTGTTAATCATGATATTTATATAGGACTTGAGCTGTGTGTCTTTGTTGGCATTCTACATCGAAGGAGTTTCAACAAAATTCCATTTGGGAAAGACCACAAGAGCATCAATGCATAATGTGTACATTCAACAAACTGTGCGCTCTGGAAGTAGTAACAAAAAGGGCGGCATAATGAAGGGAACTCGAGCACTACTGGCTCATCTTTCTTCACAGGCAAGGCCGGATAATATTCAAGGTGAACCTATTCTTATAGAAACGTCTGAGAAACAATTAGAAGAATTGGTCATTACTCTTGATATCGGGAGAGCTCATGTTCAATTGAGACGACTTAAAACCGAAAGTATTGTTCCACAAGAATCACCAGTGATTGTAACAGCGATCCCCGAACATAAAAGCAAAGCCATGTTTGATTGTCTAAAAATGCCAGAAAGTACTGGAATCGATAACATTGGGTTCATCATGTTCGAATGTGGTCTAGAGGGTGTGGGTGTTAAAATTGTAAAGCGGTCGCATTTTGAAAAATCCGAAAATACAAAAGAAGATATAGATATGAGAGAAGCCGGGACATCGGGCATAGCAAAATTGAACTTGAACGATTTGGTAGGTACGTCTGCGGTAACAACCATTGCGGATGTAACAAATTCAAAGGCGGAGTCTGCCTGGAGATTAATCACGAAGAAGCCTCCAACACCTAAAACTCCAAAAGAAAAATTTGCACACGCATTAGAAAATATAATTGTGCCGGATAAAGAGGGAACTGGTTTGTTTCTGTAAGTCTTAATTGCCAGAGCTTGGATTAATAAACATTTCTTTGCAGATACAACACGTCCAAAAGTCGGTGCGAAACCAGCCGATGAAGATGTGGAAAAGGGAAAGGCTAAGAAACCTGATCAGTTTGAAAAGGTAATTCCAAATGTTAAAGAAACAGACAAGACATCGTCGTGTGTCATCGAATTGAAATCGGTTTGGTTCAATTTTGCGGCCCCACCTTGTGTACCGATCACAAGAAAAATTGATTTTACAAGGTAATAGGGTTAAGGCTCCTTGATTTGTATTAAATATGAATTATTCTAGGCTCGATTGGAATCTGCTTAGTACAGCTTCGCCTGCTATTACAGCATGGATGAATCCAAGTAATCGATTGGCTATCAAAATTGTGTCTCTGACGAGAGCTTTACATACGCGTCATACTGCTGTAGTAGCTTGTCTTATGGCAGATGCCCTGGAGAATGAAAAAATCCAACGGAATCCAAAAATTAAAAAGGCAGGTTAATCATGTTGGAATTTGGTTAATTTCTTAAAAGTTTTCTTACTTTTATAGAGTCGATATTCAAGCAACTATACCCTGCTATCCAAAACTCTTCAAGAAGATCCTAGTTGTCAGCTATGCACCATCATGCAAAAGCTGGTTCTTGACGAAGGAGTACAAAAAATTGAACATATCTTCAAACAAGGAGATATCCCACATCTCAACACACTGCGCCAGGTAGGCAAAGTTTGATTTATGTTCTTTCTTTCACAAATTGATTTCTGTTTTAGGGAATCATTGTTCTCAGTCGTCAGTGGAAGAACACACTTTACAATCCGATTCTATTCGAACATCAGTATAAGAATAAGCTTGCTCGTCCTATAAATGTGACATTTTCATTTCCACAAACGGAAGAGGAATGTGATGAGGGCGAATGCGATGGTGATGGAGAGCTTGGCCCCTACAACGTGACCGGGGAGAATCCGGAAGAGAGTGAGAATGCTTTATTACTTGGGCAAGCACAACATCGAACTCATATTGGTATTTTAAATTAACGCCTACAAATTTCCCTCATTTGTATCTAAAACAAAAAAAAAAACAAAAAAAAACAAAACAAGAGCAAACGAGAGTGCTGGAATTTCCTCCTCATGCTCAGCTGTAGCACATTTCAGCTTATTAACTAATATTGTACATAGTCTTTTAAAGGTTCTTTTTTACACTTTTGTTCTATACAGAGCAATGTCAAGGGTTAGATAGTTTAAGATTGTGTTATATATATATTTTTGTTTGTAAATAAGTGTTTGCTAAAATTTGTCGGGCAGCACAGGTAGCTTTTTCTTCACAGGTGTTACTTCACTTTAAGTTTTGTTCCATTCCTTCATCCTTATTGATTCTTATTGGCTAGTAAGATCAATTCACCTCATATCCCATCCCTCACTATCATATCCCACCTGCTAAATGAAACGATGAATGATTCACTCATATTCATTGCTTGGTTGAGCACAAATTCAGCCAAATTAGAAATTTATTTTTCTCGGAACCCAACAGAGGTGGACATAGTGACAAAAAGTCGATAGCGGTTGGGTTGTTTGTTTTGTTTTTTAATCGATTGTCTACTTGTGTTCGCTTCTGTTGGAATAGGACAAAGTAAAGTTAAAAAAATGACTTATTTAGGAGTATTCTTTGGTTGAAATGTGCTTACATGAAAGTTAATTGAAAATAATCTGTCGAACTTTGAGCTTTTCTCAAGACACAAGTACTCAAATTTCGTTTGCTAAAAAAACAAAAAAATATTTTTCCGCACCTTGCGTATTTTAGATTCATCACAATTTGGATTGGGATTTCCTAGTGAGGCAGCAAACATACAGGGATCTACATCAACATCACCACATTTACAATCATCCAGAAAGGGGTGAGTACATGATAATGATAAAGTTTAGTGAATGATTATTTGGTTGTATTGTTTGATTTGTAGAAAACTGAAATCATCAAATTTCTCACATGGAAACTCCTCTCGTTCAAGCATTCAAATGCTTCCAATTATCTCTGGATTGGTGGAGAAGCAAATACCAGAAATTGGTAAAAAGAAGTTTTAAATAAATTGTTCGATATTTACTATGATTTCCATTTCCAGAATATGGAGCGCTGCAAGAAGGATCGTTGAGCTCTACCAACTCAGTGAATAAGTTCTGGATGGGTGCTGAGAATCCGAAAGAAGATCTTTACTTTTGGATGGCAAAGCAACAGGAAAATAAAAAGAAACTAGACGGACTCTCAGATAAGGTAGGAAATTATACGATTATTGTCTCTGATGTTTAAAATTGTGATGGTGGGTAGATTTTAAAACTGCAGCTCATCTTTAAACGTTCGGTTCCGATTTTTCTTTGGTAACATTCAAGACCCTCAGTTAGAAGTTGTAATAATAGATTTTAATAATTAAAGAGGCAAGTCATAAAAATCGTCATAGCATTCTTAACATTAGCATCATTTCGGTCTTCCGCCTTTCGAGGACGGTGAGAAATCGTAGATCTGCCTTTGCTCTGTGTGGGAGAAACCAGGCCTTGGTACACTTCGGATTGGCATTCTAACAATTTTGTTTTATTTGCATAATGATTGAGATTATAAACGTTTTTACCTAAAGGGTAAGAAAATAATAAAATGGTAAAGATGGATCAACAAAGTCTTAGAACAACTCCCTTTCCTGAAAAAATGTTTGGCTAAGCGATTACGAACTAAAAAGTCAGATAAGTCAGCTTCTTCCTTCTCGTACCGAAAACAGTCTTCAGTTTTGAAAGTATTTAGTATTGGACAAATCGTCGATCACGTCTAGGGCTAATTACGATTTAGAGTAGACAGACTCTCTTAGCACTAGAACTGCAGCCTTTGTTTGTTGCAGCACCAGTTTCATCCTGGCGTCGTGGGCCAGAAAATCCATCGATAGTGGGAGTGCCAGAAACTTTCTTTCTCTGTACCCTGTTTGAGACGGAAGAAGAGGATGTAGTTTCAGTTCGGAAAGCTTAATCGGTTTAAGTGGGTGTCAATTTCGCCGATCTGTTGATCTTCCCTGCCGACGATGGAGGAGTGATACTTTTATCACTAGCGTCGCCGATGGCGCTTGTTGTCTCTTGGCATCGAGCGTTCATCTCATATAGTTTATTCATTGTCCCAGCCCAAAGGTATTATAGAAAGTTCAACAAGAGCCATCAGAAGTGAAACGTCTAGTAACTTCTGGATTAGTAACTAAATCGGTGAAACCGCTTTGGTCGGAAAGACCACAGGCGAATTATCGCCTTAACGATTACTACCTTGAGTATAGTCCTGCGAGGTCATCTTTATACTGGCCTAGTGTGATGTCTTACTAGACTTACAAGACAAGGTAAAAGTAAAAAGACATTCATGAAAAGATCATCGTTTTTCATAAAGAGTCTGCTACTTGCTCTAAAGGAGGCAGGTTAATTCAAAAAAAGAAGCATCCATTCACAGATAGTCCGTTTACATCTGCAAAGAAAAAAAAAACAAGGACAATTTGTCGACCGAGAGCACAAAAAGAGGTAAACTATAAACGCAGAAACATCCGGGATCACTCTGCATAATCTAAAGGGAGCAATCCAAGAAAAAGGTGATGGAAATTGGCTGTAGGTGTGTGTGTTTTTCCCCACTAATGTACTAGTTCACACAGCGCGTTGTTATGAGAGAATGGGACTTCAAAGAATATAACCACTACAATCAGAGTAAACCTGAGTGTCAGCTTATAAGTTAGTGTGGTATTTGTCTTGCTGCCTACAGTTGCGCACTTTAAGATGTCTGAGGTTTCCTTTCATTTGTGAGCTCCGCTAAAGTATGGGATGGTCTTTCTCTATTGTGCTTTCCTAGGAACGATAATATTCATTCACTCTACTAGTCTTACCCATTTTAGGCGACTAATGCGCTTTCTTTTTTACCAGCTCACTGTCGCTATAAAGCTTTTATAGGTCGATGTAATATTCCTCCGATTAAGTCCATCAATATTAGTTGGTCCAATATTAATTCCAAGAATGTTGGGTTTAAAACAGCACAGATTTTTAGAACACGTTTTCTCTGGCGTTAATTATCAAGATTCGTATAATTTTGTAAAATATTTAGCATGGACACATGTTAACTTTTCACCAAATAAATCTAGGGAATGAGACAACTCTCTTCCAAGACATCTGCTGTCTTAATTAGCCTAGAAGCCTGGTCAAAGTTTCGGTATTGTTAGTTTTATTTCATTTTCGTCTGGTGATCTGAAAACATGTTTGCCATCGTCAAAGTTGAATATTTTCTTTCGCCAGCTGTGTCACATCCCTCTCGTAAGGGTGGTGGGAAAGAAGTAGGTTTACCTTCGAGTCTTGTTGACTTGAAGCGTTCATTATAGCTTTGAGTTTTTACTTTAAAGGATCTTAACGATCTTTTGTATCGTCGAGGACTCTAAAGGCGGCATCTTTAGTACAAAAGTCGTCAACGACAGTCGTGCTTGAAAAAATTCGGATTCAAATCCCTACTAGTTACTAGTTAACTATTTATTTCCGAGTACAAATTGATTTATAGCAGTCCTTTATAGATGTGCGAGTGCTATTGTTGATTCATTAGGGACTCCTTCACAATCATATCTACGAGTATCTTGATATCCATGGTTGATTTCTAAAAATCTTCAAATGATTTTAGTCTACATATATGTTAAACTATGTAACTTAAATAAAATTACTAGTAATCTCATCATTTGCAGCATTGCTGGACCTGTCCAGAAAATTTCTTATCTAAATCTTTTGGTTCGGGCCTTATCTATCCATGAACCCATCTATGAATATTTAAAATGCATTTTTGTTTATTTTTTTTAGGAAATAATTCGTCCCGTACCAGCAAAAATTCAAGGACAATTTCCAAGCCGTGGAATTCTTCAAGACTCTATTAAACTGCTCGATGCACACTTGATTTTCGAGCCTTTACTCACCTGCTTAGGTGTTATGCCTCAACAGATGGTAAACAAAATTTCGAACGCTGACATTTCATCGCTGGAGAATTTTGGAACAAATCTTTCCCTTATCGGTACATTCGATTCCATACGTGTAGATATTGTGGTTAGCGAAGCAGGAGACAAAAAGAATAAACCATCAAAGCTAAACAAGAAAGCCAACGGCCGACCCAATTTGATAATTGACACGCCATCATTTCTTTGCGAGCGAGTTGGAATTGAGCTGGAAGTCATCAAAATGTCCGATGGTATGGTGGATCAAGCTCGTCAAAATGTCATTTACATGTCTAGGCGACAATTGAAGAAACATACAAGTACTGTAATCAACTTTAGTTTGAATATTCGTTTCATCTCGCAACAGGTACGTTAATAAGAAAAATGAAACACATCCAACATGACTAAGTTTGGGAATTATTTTAGGTAAATATGCCTTTGCTTCGACTCTTACATCAAATTAGCAACATGTATCAGAATGTGAAAGACGCCCAAAATGAATTTCATGATCAGCCCGACTTGAGTAAGAAATCAACTGCTAAGGACGAATGTAGTTTAGCTTCGGAGCCAAATGACATTATGCCATTCGGTTCTGTATCAGATCGTTTTACCCACAATGAGAATTCTTCTGATGAGCGTTACGACAAATTCAATGAAATGGTTGCCCTGCCAAACACTTTGACGAAGTACCATATTGAAGCAATTCTCCAACGAATAGTTTTTGATTTTTTAAATTTCTTTTGCAGTAACAAAAGTCGTGTAGCAGGGCTAGGACCACTTATTCAGTTGACTCCATCTCCAAATGCCAAAAACCGACCACAGAGCTTTGCACAGAAACTACGTTCCACAGGAAAGTCCGTAAAGGGAAAACTAGGTAAGAGAGTGGTTATTTTGCTGAATAGAGGAAATATTTTATCATTCTTCTTGTTTTAGGTTATACTAATCTTAACGAATCGAGCTCATCGCCTTTACGAGACAGTCCCACCACATCTGTTAGCGAACAGCAAATGTTTAAGTTATCATTGGAATCTAAAGCTTCATTCAATGGTCTGAGTGTGAGTATTGACTATCATGGCCCTGGTAAGAATGGACAGAATGGATCTCTTCCACCAATGGACACTCCAAATTGCTGGAAGACAATTTATCATCTCTTAGAGTTGTACGGAACAATGCCTGAAACAAAGACTGTGCAGAGGTTAGTTTTTATTAATTCTCTTCGTTTGTGTTGTAAATTTTTTCAACTTTGTATTCACTTTAGAACATCCATGTCAGCAGAGCTAAATGATTCAAATAAGCAAGCAAAGAAGAATGCATTTGTTTATATGCGACATGAGAAAGATGACGATGAATTGACGAGCGCACCGACACCTCTTCCTCAACATAGGGAGCTCTTGGAAAGCACAACTACCGAGAGGACACGTTTGATAGTTTTTGGTGTAGCAAAAATCCATAAAACTAGACTTCTTGCAATGTTGAGTGGGTTAAAGGTAAGGTTATTCGTTTTTTAATTGCGCAGTCTAGATCTGTATATTTTTAACTCTCCGTTCAGCTTGAAGCCGAGATTACCACGTTGAACAGCAGTGCTACATGGCGAAAGAAAGCACGACCAGTTTCGTTGGAATGCTCTCTAACTGGACAAGTTGGCAGAGCTATGATTGTTTTACTAGAAGGCGTAGCTCCTAATCAACAGTGAGTTATTAGAATGATCATCAAATTATAATTAAAATGTTATATCCTCTCTCAGAACTGTTGTGAAAGTGACTGTAGGCAAGAGTCAAACACTCTACTCCAGCATTACCAAACGAGGAAAGGACAAGAATAGTGGTCTGCTTTCAATTGGACCAGTGAATATAGAAATTCCTCAACATCCAGTAGCCCTACATGGCATGATGACAAGAAGTTCTAAACAACTCTCATCAACTTTACAAGTAAGCTTCCATAATAGGTGTTTTGTTCGAATCGAAAATTTTAAACAAAAAATCAATTATATTAAAGGAACTGCGAGTTGGTAGGAATTCAGGACGTGCACCACGACAACATGAAGAGCCTGATTCGCCATTCCATGTGCGCGATCAAAAAGAAAGATCACACATTCAAAAGAAATTCGTAGCTGCTACGAAACCAGCTGCTCCTCAGAATGGTCTCCTTCAACCACTAGTTATGCAGTTCAATGTTTTGTTGCAGAGCTTATCAATTAATGCAGCATTATTGCCATCGCTACAAGCGCAATATCGTATGAATCATGTCAGTTCAACTGGAGTCACTGGCCACAGAGCAAAGTTTGTTATTGACTTACCTACGCACACGTTGAGTTTTACCACGAAGATTCAGGTAATTTAAACCGAACAGCTTATTTAAAAAAAAAAATTTGTTAGACTGGAATTAATGAGAGGAAGCTAAAGATATTGCTCACAATGATACGAGTTTGGTTTCTCTTTATAATACAATATGTAAGAATTTTCGTATAATACGAAGGAGCGAACATCATCTTTCTTCACTCAGCGTTCTTCATTCAACCGATTGTGGGATGGTTTCTAAAACGGACTTATCAAATTTCCTTCAACCTCGCAATTATAAAAATCATTTTAACATCCTGCTATATGCCGAAACGAAAACGTCTCTGAAAGTACACAACTTTGTAATGGATCACATAACAATAGCTGCGCTGGCAATTGTAAATGTAAAAAACTCCAAAGATTTAAGTAGATTGACTGCGAACACTTTCAAACCATTTCAGTTCGCTTTTCTTCAGAAAAATAAATTCAAAAATGATCACTAAGTGAGGTGCCATTAGTAACTTATTTTCGAATCGATTTCAAAAACGTCACAGCCCACAGCTATAATTTCGAGGTAAAAAAGCACTTTGTCTTACTTGGCTCTGCTACAAATTCTGCCAACAACATCTCAGCAGTCGAGGCCCTGGTTCACCCCGAAATGTAGAGCTATCTAAGAAGTCAGTAAGTCTGAATTTCAATTCAGGTGTTCCGCAGCTTTTATCATTTTTGTTAGCCAATGTGTTAAAATCTGTGTGTAGCTGCCGACTGTTCACCACACGTCTTCAGATATGATCTCTTTGAAGATTAATCTTCTTCTTCAAACGATACCCGAAAGCCCAGAAAGAAAAGACGATCATCGTCAAAACGATTGTATTAAACGACGTCGTCAAAAGTTTGCTTCGTGTAACACTATAGTACAATCGCATAGTCCCGTCGTATCGTTCATCGTTCAAACTAAAGACAGTTTGGGAAACAGTTTGAGAACTACTAAACGGTCTACTACTAACGGTCTTTGAAAATATAGGTGGGTACCATCTTACTTACTTACTTACTTCAAGTCGCGCTACAGTCCGGGGTGGGCCTGGGCCTCCGTCAACAAGCTTCTCCAGCCAGCTCGATCCCTGGCTGGCTGCTAGGTACCATCTTCGCTTCCTATAACTATGCAGATTAAATCGGTAGTACAATTCGATGAATCGATAATATGGATATTTATACTTACTTCCTGGTATTGTAAAGGGTTTTCCAATAAGGACTTGACAACTTTTTTTTTTAAATAAAATGCAAACTATTTGAGATATTTCAAAAACTTTATTATCGGCTTGAAGTACAATTCAAACATTTATGAATGGAACTCGACTTCGTTCATATGGCCACAGCGGACACGTTTGCAGCGGTCGATTCGTTAGACCCAATTGTCAACGACTCAGCCACACATTTCGACCGAAACGGCCGATATGTTGCGTTTAATGTTCGCTCTGAGCTCTTCGAACGTCGTCGGCTTGTTGGCATAAACCAATGACTTAACGTAGCCCCACAGAAAATAGTCAAGCGGCATTTAATCGCACGAACGAGGCAGCCAATCGACTGGCCCATTTCTTGAGATAACACGCTCTTCAATAAATCGATTGTAACGTGTGTTTTGTGGCTTGTGGCACCGTCCAAGTCCATGTCGTCCAAGTTCATATCTTCCAATTCGGGCCAAAAATAATCGGTGATCATGGCGCGATAACGCTGACCATTCACAGTAACATGACGATCGTTATCGTCGACGAGAAAATATGGCCCAATAACGCCGCCGGCATGCAAACCGCACCAAACAATTATTTTTTTGTGGATGAAGTGGTGATTCATGAAGTACATGTGGATTTTCACCCGACCAATAATGCATATTTTGCTTATTGACGAACCCATTGAGCCAAAAATGAGCTTCGTCTGTGAAGATGATTTTGCGATGAAATTCACCATCTTAAACTTGTAGTCACCGATTCCGAATTTCGGTAGAAAATTTTTATAACTTGCAGACGTTGCTCGTTCGTGTACTTTACCATGATGAAAATGTTGAGTTTACTGAATAAATTGACAGTGACAGTTGGATGATTAGTGAAAAAGTGCATTCACAAATTAAATTCAAAGTTGTCAAGTCCCTATTGGAAAACCCGATATATTTCTGATAGAACCACTGCTTTGTCTCTTCCTTTCTTATTTCGTTACCAGTCAACCATTGGTAGCCACCACCAGCTTTGACCTCCAAGGTAGCACCAAGTCTTAAAATTGGGGGAATATATGCTAACCGCGAGCCGCTCCTCGGGTTTACCGTTTCCAGCGCTAATACAAACGCCTCTTTTGATAAACGAAAACGTTGAATAAAACTAAAACATTTGCGACCCAAAATTTCCACTTAATTTGAAGGGGAAACTCTACACCACGGTTGTTAGACCATGGTTCACAGTGCTGGACAATGTACGAAGCGTTTAAAAACAAAATGACGGCAGCGAATATGAAAATGTTAAGGATGTCTAGTGGAGTCACTAAACGCGATTGCATTAGATTCACGCGTAAAAAAGGAAGTCTACATATCAAGAATTCGGTAACCGAACAGCTTGAAGATTATGTAGACGCGTTCTGCGGTCTGCGACCCCATTAGCGGGGCAGCAGCGATGCAATAAAAATGGGAAACTCTTTACGCATAAGTTCGTATAACGAGGAAAGGGTTAATAAAAAGATAAGAAGAAGAAGAAGATTGTTTAAAAATAGTTTATAAAATTTTTACTTTTTCGTTGGAAGTGAAAGAGGTTCCGATGCATCTCTAAGCGTCCTTCGCATTCGCAATAGTCCGACAGAATTTTCACTTTCTTCGTCATCGAGAAACAACACATTGTAATGCCGACGCATTTTTATTAATTATTTAACAAACAAAATTAAACAACAATAAACCATTAAGTATGAAACGATTGTAGAATAGCAATCGTTCAATCGCAATCGTTCCATCTTCGTTATTTGACAGTTCAATGAGTTATATGAAGCATTAGTAAATCGTCCAAAACGACGTCGTCCGGACGATTCAACTATTTAGTTACACGAGGCAATACAATCGTCTAAACGACGTCGTCAGACGATCGTCGTCTTACGCGATGAGAGTCCAGATCAGTCATGATAACATTAGCTTTCTATTTCAGATGCGTAGATCTAGTCTATATCTAAAAAAAATCATTGTTTTTGCCTCCAACTCTAGTTGTCCTGTATGTGTTTCTATACATTTACGACTACCAGTAACCAGTGTCGTGTGGATTTTTTTTTTACCATCCAAGCTTAACATGATGGAAAGCGGATTACCTTTTCTTTAGGTTAGGCAGTTTCCTAAAAATATTTTTTTTTTTGTGGAGATGCTTTCGGTTTTCTTACATCTTACTATTTTAAGTTGCCGGAATCGAGTACATCGCGGATGTTAACTAGTCACACAGGAAAATTATTAATTGCTCCATTTTCCACTGTGTAGCCTTTTGTTTGAATGGAAATATTCACTGCAATGTCTAGCCAAACCCATAAGCGGAGCAGCAGCGATGCAATAAAAATGGGAAACTCTTTACGCATAAGTTCGTATAACGAGGGAAGAGTTAATAAAAGGATAAGAAGAAGAAGAATGTCTAGATACATTAGTTAATATTCGCAGTGCTTGGACTCTGCGTGATTCAGACCATAATCATTGCCAGCTTGCTTAGTTTTTCCGCAAGATCAAATTTCCTCCCACTCAAACTCCAGGCTTTGTTGTTTGCATTATAAAGACTTTTGAACTGTAGCGCCGGTTTCATCTGCACTTCATGCACAAGAAAAGCACTCAATTTTCATTTGGGGTGGAAAATCTTAAGATGCGAGATGTTTGTCGTGGTTTTCAGGATTTAGGTCGAATACACTTGTAGTTTCTTTGCGTAGCATCTCTGCGCAATACCGCTAACGGACATTAATACAGTTTTCCTATCCTAATGAAACCTAGCCACAGCGGCACTCTGACCAAACACCAGATTACTTTGTTGGAGTTTAACTGTAAAAGGTCAAGTCATCTGAAACTCCTTCCATCGTTGCGATACAATGAATTAAACGGGTCAAAAAATGAGCAACAGAGAGAAAGAGCAGCTCCTAGGTAAGTGACTTAATCGTTACTTTTGTTAACTGTTACGTCATTGGGGGTTAAGTTTGATATATTATCGGTTTTTTCAGGACCTTAAGATCTTTGGCCTTACTGGCATCGAAGAGTGCACAAGTCGTGCTTGCCTTCTTTACAAGGCGAGTTGTTTTCTTATATATTCGCATGGTTGCCTGCACTCTTGGTCAAAACAGTGTGGCTGATTGAAAACTTGCCCATCAGTTATGGCTTTCTGGGATCGATATGATCTCTCTTCCGAATCTAATCATAAGTATACGCGATTTGTAACGATTGCTGCTATTGTAGCCGTTCAACGAGATTTAACCTCACAAGTGTTTTTTGTTGTTGTGTGGTCTGAATAATCCATCGACGCACCTTGGCTGCAATTAGATTGTGGTCCGGTTTAACCTTGCTTATTCGGAATGCCCCGGTATCTAAAATATTGAATTGATCGCAGAATGATAAATTTTATGAGCGCATTGTTGTTTGCGAAAATTAAGGTGAAGAAACCGTGTGCTAGTTCAAGTGATAGCTCACCCCGCAGCAAAGGCAATAGTTATTTTTCAGCGGTTATGTTATTTAGGCTAAGCTTTTCGAAATACTTTTAACGTCATTTATAGGACAGTTTTCGTGGGTTGTGTTCGTCAAGGGGAAATCCGTAGTAGTCTTTTGGTTGCTTCTCATTAGTGTAATTTTTATACGGTTTGGCAGCTAACATCACTTACAACTCCAACCTGGAGGGCCACTGAGTCATGTGTAGTCATAGTTACAGAATTGGGTGTCAGCAGATCGCTGCCGGTCAGTGGCTTCTCTAGTAGTACAACACCCAACTAGCTTTATGTTTCGAGTCATATCGCAATAGAAAACCACCTTCAACAGAAGGCTTTTTATCGGTGATGATGATTAAAGTTTCGAACAATAACTAACTAATTATCTCCCTATTTCTTGAGCGCAATCTTTAAAGACAATCCTCGGCTGCAGTCATGTGTATATGATAGAGAGCCTATTATTCCAGGTTGGACTTTTGTCTCATTTTACGACATCCGTTTAAAAGATTAATTAAGCCCCTATTTCAGATGAAGTTACACTGTATTTACTTATTTTTGCGCACCACATTTTCATTATAACTCATCTCTGCGGATTCTTTTTTTTTCTAGAATGAAATAAACTTACCATCTGAAGCCTGTATTGCTTTACCTCCAGTTCATGTTAGTGCTGAATATATCCCCGAAAATAGACAAGAGGTTTGTACTCATATTTGTTTTGTTTAATCCAAATTTAATAAATCCTTCCATTTAGGATACCGAAATCGATGGCATTATTCTTCGTCAAGGAGGTTATGTCAATGCATCAGCTGAAATTGGTGAATTTGAACGTTGTCTCACCACAGATCTTCTCAATCACTTAGTATTCGTACAGAAGGTGTTTATGAAAGAAATTAATGAAGTTTTACAAAAAGTTTATGGTGGAGAGAAACCAGTTCCGCTTTGGTCAGAAGACAGCGACACTGTACAAGAGTCATCCTTGAAGAGAATTTTATTTTCACTTAACATATC
Organism: Volucella inflata; assembly: GCA_928272305.1. Lineage (NCBI taxonomy): Eukaryota > Metazoa > Arthropoda > Insecta > Diptera > Syrphidae > Volucella > Volucella inflata. The sequence continues at coordinate 55,407,462 of OV743720.1, read as the reverse complement.
AATGAAGCGTATTCAACTTACCGCCACAACTCCATGTTCTTCAGCTGTTCGATTCGAGACCGGAACTCTCGAATTACATTTATCTAATCGAGTGAAGAATGTTGGTGAAGGCAACGATAAAAAAATGTTTGGCAAGGCGCACATTGACTTTAATCTTTCTCTGGGGCAATTAATTAAGAATGTGATTTTTGACGAAGCCGAACCAGAGTTCCAACAATATGCTTTCTTCCACACGACCATCGGATTAAGGAATGCATTCCAAGATGAGCTTTTGAATGAGGATAAGGAGTTGATTTTGTTAAAATTGAAAAGACCATTGGTATACATTCAACCAGTGGCTGTGGATAAGGCGATTTTGGTTTGGTTGAACTACAAGAATGCTTATGAGTACTGGGCAGAGAAGAGAGCGAATTTGAATTACGAAAACCCGTGTGCTAATCAGGTAAAAAGATTTTCCAAACCAATTTGAATAGTGTCTTACACAATAAATTTTTATTTCAGATGTTTGACCGTGTACCGTTTGGACAGTTTGGCAATATCGCATCTTCTAATCTATCAACTCTGTTCCTGCAATTGACAGTAGAGGACATGGGTATTTGCTTACCATTAAATCAAGTGGCACAGGTAAGACACAATAGAACTTTTTAAACTCCCTTTAGTTCGTAGATTTGATTGGTTTCTTGTTTTGCTTTCTAAGTCATGGGGTACTAGATCCTATCAAGATTTTGAACCCAAAGGAGCTGTTGTTATCACACTGGAGAATACAATTATCTCAGGTACATTGTTCATATTTCAAAGACAACAATTTTGTTCAATATCCAATTTTCCATTTGTTTAAGCTTGCAACTCCGGTTCGCTTGTTTCGAAAGGTAAATTCTCAGGTTTGTGTCTACGATTTGCAGATGATTTTGAAACAACTTTGGATGACTGGAAGCCCAACATGAGTGACACAAACTTAATGAACCTCTGTGTTGTCTCTGAGGGTACATATGAAGTGTGTTCGCGAACTGCTGCTGCTAAGAAAGGAGAAAACGCGAAATGGCTGTTGAATGTGAAGTGGCAAATGGAAGGAGTCGATATCCATTTGGATGTCAATATTGGCAAACAATTATCATCATTGGGTCACACCCTAACAATGCTTACAGGCTCTGAAGATGAGGAAACTAACATAGAAAGTCCCGATAGTGATGAAGGTGATCAGAGTTACAAGGAGACGATCATTCGTCGCAGAGATTTCGAGAATCTTCCATCGTTTGTATTCGATCCATCGATTGATTCTAAGAAACGTTCGTTTATGATGGAAAAAGAAATGGCTGAACAACTAAAGATAATTAATGATTTGCGAACATTAGGAGCTTCACACAATACGGTGGCACATGAGGAGCGTCGATTGCAAGAACTGCAAGCTTTGTGTTATAAGTACATCCGTCGTGATATAATACAGAAATTTAAGCGCCCGTCAATTCGTCGGTCTACGCTCAAAAATACTAATCGCTCATGTTCTTATGTGGGTCCGTCATTAAGTAAAGAACCTTTGGATGATGTTTATCATAAGAAACTTGACACGATTGTGTCTAATGATGAAATATCAAGTTTGCAGAGTACTCCAGCATCAGGGCCATCGAGAAGTGCTTCCTTGAGGGCCGGTGGACGTGTTACGTTCTCTGAAGCAATGAGGTTTGTTTCTAGTAAAAAGTTGCAAGCACTAAATGAATTTCATACGTTTTGTTTTTGCGTTTTTAAAGACAAACATCACTACCAAACGCTGATACGGATTCGGAAGCACCAGAAAATGAGCTCGATTGGAAGGGTTATGATCAGCAATCGCCTGCTGAAATGGACATTGATGGGACGTCAGTGGAAATGCGCAAAAAACATGTCAATTACCAACAGAAGCAACAGGTATTTCAATTCTTCTTCTTATTTCCTTCAGGAATAAATAGTTGTTTTCTTTTTGTTTTAGGAACCCAACATAGATTTTGAGTTGGACATCAAAGTTCTCGTCAATTCTGGTAAATGTGTTTTACACACTAAGGAATCTACCGATGAACGGTTCCTAATAAGTGGCCCTACGGGTGTAAAAACTCATAAGCGTGAACGTAGCATTGGTAACGATTGGGGTAGTCCAACTCCTTCACGACGACAGCGTGATAAAAGCAAAATTCGCTATAATCCAAGTAATGCAATGTTATCCGATCTCACTATATTCCACATTCCTGGTTTGGATGTGAAGTTACACTATCAATCAAAGACGATAGCAGAGGATCCATCTACACGTATTGCATCCGGTGATAGTCATTCCATGTTCCGTAGAACAGGCAGTAAGCGAGCTGCACTTTTCGCTTGGATGACGTTACAAAGCATTCCTGAAGAGACAATTATTTCACCGCATATATTGGAGTTTTTGGAACAAACTCTTGAGCCAATACCTCTTAAAGCTGATAACAGTTCGGCAACATCATCAGCGGCTAATCCTGTGAATTTGGATATATTGCCTGCAAACTATGTGACATATGCTTCATTCCCAGTCGATGTTATTGTATACTTCCATATGCAACCATCGACTTTTAGGTTCTCCTGTTTGCCTGTTTCAAGAGTGGAGTGTATGTTACAACTACCAAGTTTGGACATTGTATTCAGTTCGAAGAGATCAGAGGAAGAAGACAAAGCCGGAACAGATCATAATGATACAGAAAAAGCAGAAAAAGACAAAACTCCATCGGGTGGATTGAGTGTCACAGGATGCTTAGCTGATTTTAATGTTTATATCTTCCATCCGTATGGTGGTAAGAAAACGAACACTAAAGAGGCCCAGTTTTCACCGCTCACCGATAGTGAACGTAAAGATTCGTTGAGTATCAATGTGGAATTCGTCAAGTTTCATATAACTCGATGTCGTAAATTGTACATTGAACCTTCTCCCAGCTCAAAACGTGCCATAGATCAGTCGAGAGCTGTGATTCGATTTTCTACCATTGTTGATATTGGAAGTGCATCGTTTAAGTATGATATGCGTCGATTAACTGAGATTCTTGCATTCCCGAAGGCATGGTATCGTCGTCGTATTGTGCGACGCCTATTTCTTGGTGATTTAAGTGTACACCAAAGCGGTAGCACTGACCCAGATTTGACTGGATCGTCTACACCAAAGGAATCACATAGTAAAACTCCAGTATTGAATGAGTTTAGAGATAAATCAGATCCATACTATTCGAAAGATAGTATGAGGTTAGATTTTGAGAAGGATATACGGAAGTTCGATAAACTTCAAAGTTTAGGAAAATCATCAAGTGCAGAATCAAGTACACCGCCGTCAGAGAAAAGTCAAATAACTGCATGGGAGACATTGGTGTTATTTGCTGTCAACTTCACAAAACTTAATGTTCAAATGAACATGGGCAACGTGATGGGCAATGTGGTATGTAGATTTATTGATTTTTTAATATTTAAATATTTGAAAGTATAAAACATGAAGGAAATCGTAGTGAATTAGTCGATCGATAATTAGAATACGAATTTATTTGGCAGTTTTCTGCATCTCGTTCTCTTGACTATTTATTATTTTCACTAACATTTTTCCATAATGTTGGTGATCCACGTTTGTATTTAATTCGTTGTCTATTTTGGTTGGATAACCCAAAATGCTTTTGACATTTCTTCTTCTTATCCTTTTATTAACCCTTTCCTCGTTATACGAACTTATGCGTAACGAGTTTCCCATTTTTACTGCATCGCTGCTGCTCCGCTTATGGGGTTGGCTAATGTCGCAGACAGCAGAACGCGTCTACATAATGCTCGGTCCTGGATCGCTTCAGTGGTTAGCCCCAGGCGTTGTTGTGCATTAGCCATCTGAGAAATCCAGGAATTCTTTTTCCGACCTCGTTTTCTTACAGTTGGAGTGACCGTAGTTGATAGTGCCTTTTTAACCGGATTTTCCGCAGGTCTTCTTTGAACGTGGCAATACCAGCTTATTCTATTCGCCTCAAGCCGTTCGGTTACCGAATTCTTTATATGTAGACTTCCTCTTATACGCGTAGATCTAATGCAATCGCGTTTAGTGACTCCACTAGACATCCTTAACATTTTCATTTCCGCTGCCGTCATTTTGTTTTTAAACGCTTCGTACATTGTCCAGCACTGTGAACCGTATATAAGAGCTGGTCTTAAAACCGTGGTGTAGAGTTTCCCCTTTAATTTAAATGGAAATTTTCGGTCGCAAAAGATTCCCGAATTTTCCCGCCATTTCATCCACCCCACACTCACTCTGTGGTTTACGTCGTCGTCACATTTCGCTTCCATGTTAACGATTGATCCTAAGTACTTAAAGATAGTGCTTTTCGGAAGAACTATTCCGTCTAACATTATATCCGGAACAGGTCGCAACGGATGCGCAAATGGGCACGTCATATGCTCCGTCTTTGAACGACTTATTTTAAACCCGTTTCTCTCTAGCGCATTTCTCCATGAATCTAAGGCGTTCTGTAAATCTTCGACGTTATCGCTAAGTATAACTGCGTCGTCAGCGAAGAGAATTGGCGCATGCAGTCTTTTAAAAGATAGTCGAATACTACGTTAAAGAGGAAAGGGCTAAGTACGCTTCCTTGATGCACTCCGACATTAACTGGAAATTCTCTCGTTAGTCCGGCAGAGCTTTTAACCGCAGTTTTCACGTTTCCGTACATGTCTTGTATTATTCTAACATACGTTTCCGGTACGTTTTGAGACCTCAACGCGGCCCATATGAGATCCCTAGGCACTCGATCGAATGCTTTCTCGAGGTCGATAAATACCATGTGTAAATCCTTAGACGAATCTCGGTGCTTTTCCATTATTATTCGTAGACTTTGGATAGCGTCCACCGTCGATCTTCCTTCAACAAATCCACACTGGCTATTATCGAGCTTTATTATTTGCCGAAGACGTTCGTTTAAGACTCGTTCGTCATCTGTAGTAGCTTTTGTTGCACAAGCATCGTTAATTTGTCACTGACACTATAATTAATCTTTTATTCATTTAGGGATGTCCAGATGTGGGAACCCATTACTGTAAACAGCATTGTTTTGTACCACTGTTAACGATTGACTACGTGTCAACGCATTAAACATAAAAACGTTCAGAACTACGCACGTCGACGTTGACTTTTATAGTGTAGAAGCCAAATATAAAGCTCCAATCTTGCAAAAGAATAACCTTTGAACCCATCGGGAAATAAGCTTAGAAAATAGTTAAAAAAAGGAGACTGAGCTTTTTTCAACTGTTTATTTACCATCCATAAAGGCAGAAATCCTATGTGAAAGTATTTAATTGGTTAATACAATAGGATTGATGTACTGCGAGCGAGATGACGACGTAACAAAATCAAGCAACTTAAAGGTTACTCTTATTAGTGAGATAAATCTAGCCACAGAGACACAGTAAAAACTGAGTTACTTTGTTCGCGCTATAATCAAGATTAGGCTCAGATCTTAGTCAAACAAACAAACATCTTCAGCATGCTGAGTGGATTTTTAACTGTTTCCGGTTGGTTAAAGTATTTTTCCATCTATATGCATCACTTAAAATTAGATATTGCTTTGCTATGTCTTCCTTCAAATGTTGATTCTAAAAATTAGCTTAAGTTAAGCGTTTTTGTCCATACACTTGAGATGTTGGAGCTTTTAGTTCGATTCAATGAATATCTCATAAAGTTCATGTTTGAATTTCATTAATTAGCCATTTATATATGTTCAATCGAGAAAATACATTCTGCAAATAATTTATAAACATAACTGTTGGGATATGTCCACCACGGCTGGATTTGATGAATTTCATCCAAGAGACAAAGTTTTCGAACACTTTTTCAAACACTTGTTGGCATATGTCCCCAATAACACAAATGATGTTGGGTTCTAATGCATCGATTGTTGTTAGTTTGTCAGCGTAGACTAGCGACTCTACGTATCCCCAAAGAAAATAATCAAGAGGCTTCAAATCAAATTAACAGATCTATAATGCAAAAATATGCGTTTATCGAATGTTTCCTTCCATAAGCTTATTATTTCGTTTGCTGTACGGCATTCAATCGCGGAACGAAAGAGTCATTAAACATGGCTCTATAGCTCCACCATCCTACAGGCCGCACTAAACGGTGCACAGTTTTTATAATCTCATGTGAATCTCATCGCTCTAAATGCGACATTTTCGACATACCCATTTGGCCAAAAATGAGTCTCATCGCTGAAGAAGATTTTTCAATTAAACAGCATATAAATGTAAAGAAGATGTGCTCTACTGTGATTGTTGACTGCGCCCTGTAATATTAAACCACCTGTTGCCACACGCGGAAAATGTTGACAGCGTCCATTGTACCCATACCGGTTACCCGGTGTTTGTCTATGATAACGACTCGGAAATATGGTATTCGCGAGCCAAGAAGAAATCAATTCACTGTGACGTCCGATCTCTAAATGCAACCCAGTTGCTTTAGCAACTACACAGGTAGATTCCCGCCCCCACATCTTGGAACGCTCCAAGCTAAAACTGTCTGCTACAAACTCCATAACAAGGTGATCTCTGTTTCAATCCGGAATTCAACTTGGCGCGGTTGAAATTTCATCTCCACAAATTATCCACTACCTTTTTATATACAGAGCTGGATGGACATTAATTCGACCGTTATAGAATATGCAAAAAAAATTGAGGTAAACAAATGTACAACGTCTTAAAGGTAGTAACGACTGTTACTCATTGGTCGAAGACATTAGAACTCCGTCTTATCGCATCGTTTATGATGACATTCTAGGTTACAGCTCTTTGGATTTAGCTCAATGCTTTCAGATTATTTGAACTTGAAGGTGAACTTCATTAGAACGCATCGTACATTCCACACGACCAATATTACTGTCGAATTTGGTTTATTTCCTCTTTTTTCTGAAGAGCTTTCTTTTTATGCTGGCAAAACCACTACTTTCCTATCATTTCTACTCCTAACGACTCTTTCCGTGTAGAAAGAAAACAATCATTGTCTAGCCTGTCTTTTCTGCCCTTCTACAGACTCATTACGTATCTTCTTTCCAGAGTCAGGGAAATGCTGACAGCTCATGAAAAACCCCAAATGCTTCGCAATTACCTGCAGTACGGTTTTTGCAGCTATTCCCAGAAAAGTGGAACTGCAGTGTATACAATTATGGTAAAAGCCACATTGTTGCACATTGTACTTCAATACCATTTGATAGAGTTCAGAATCAGGTCTTTTGCCGAAAAGCCATGCGTTTGTTTTTCTTTTATGACTTAGAATGTACTCGTATATCAAAACGTCTTATTCAACCAGTTTTGGACGGTTAAACTAGTACTGATGTAACCCAGGCGTCCGTTCTGTTTCCTACAGTGCTTTTATTTTTCATTAATGATCTTTTGTTTGCTGCTTCTAATGTAATATATACTTTATTCTCGATAGTACCCTCTGCTATTCTTATTCGTTCCCTGCTATTTGAATACAGAACAAAAAAGCTAGTGTATGTTTAGCTCATTTATTAACGATATTAACAGGTTAACTGTTTGAGGAACCCCCAATGAAATTCAGCGCTGTCTGTTGTCGGTAAAGTGATATTTAAACGCCCAGCTATTGTTCACAAACGGTCCTTTTATTTATGAAACCAAAAATCTTCCCATTCTCGGTATGTGCGTCCTACATTGAGATGACCTCAACTTTAATGTAATTAAAAATGCTACGAAATATCGAGGTTTCCTGAAAGTTAACTTCTCCGGATTGAGTTTCAATATTTCAGATATATTCACCCCCAGTCTCGCTATGAATACTCATTGGCTTCTCCTTAAGTTCACCTTCGGAAGTACTCTTAAATGTTGTGATTTTTGAATGGTCTTTGGGGCTCCGATTTGGACAGTAATAGACACTACCCCTAAAAAGTGAAAATATGATATTTACTCAAGACAATCAACCAATTGTTTTTTCAGGTCTGGTTAACGAAGGATTTCCAAAGTGATGGTCGTCTTAGTATTGGTAGTACTGGCTACAAAAAGATGTACATTGGTATTTATTTGGGTGGATCATCACTTGATGCTAAAGGCGGTATTGTCGGTGGTAGCTTTGAAGTGAACAAAATCAATACCCGTTTCCATATTAAAGAGGAATCTGGTGTGGAACCCTACCACACCATGGGATTGAGTTTTATGGCTTTAGAGTTGCGACTCGACTACATGGGTACTTCGGTGCTCATGACACGCATTAGTTCGTTTTCAGCAGCAATGAAAGACGAATGGAAGACAGCTTCAGCTGATGTACACGGTGTTGCCACTTCAAAGCCACGTGCCATTATATTTATACATGGTGATCTCTCATGGGATCAATTGCAAATCATGATCTCGAAGTCGACAACAGCCGATTTATTAAAAATGTACTACAAGTTGGAGGAATTCTTTACGCAACAATTTAAATCTTCGAAAAGAGTGTTTTCTAGTCTTGAGCCGAGATTACATGACAGAAGTTCAAGTACAAAGAGACGACAGGTTAGTGTTTTTTTTTTGTCACATGTACAAATGGAAAGTAGTCAAACTGATTTATTTTTTAGCATTTCAAGAAAAAGTCAAATGGTGATGCTTTACCATGTTTGGAGAATGCAAATACCGATGCACGTCATCATAGACACTGGCAAAAGCCTCTAGAACAAGCTATGGGCTTGGTTGTACCGACTCTCGTTACTAGATTGGGGAAGAATGGAAATGTCTTGGGCGGAAGTGCCAAGTTACATGGAAATAATATATCATTGGCTTGTTTTCATGGTATCAACTTTAAGGTAAGTAACTTTGGTTGAGACTTTTAAACTTTTTGTTGAGGAATAATTTTTGATTTTTCTTTATGCAGTCAAAATCTTGGGCTTTATTCAGTCTGAAAGCTCCGTATATTAATTTTACAACTGAAGCTCAACAATCACAGGACACCAAAGAAGTCTTTGTCATTGAGACTTTGTCATCGAGTTTGGGGCAAGGCGCTCAGAGCCAGCAAAACCATTCAATGGCGATTGTAAGTCGCATCACACGAAACATCATATTCCCACCACAGTTTAAGACACTCAATGAATGGTTCCATTATGCGTTTGCCAATAGTGAAATTGATGGTGAGTTGTGGATTGTCTATGGGGGCGCAGTTTAACTGAATCGTTATTTTATTTTCAGCGGTCGATCGTTTTCCGATTCTGGAGAGAGATCGTGAAATCGCGACTAATTCAATTGAACGGTCAAGAAGTGGAGCGAGTACTAGTTCGTCAAAGTCTTTAGAACATAACCATAACCGGGAGGTAATATTTGCTTTACCCAGCCTCCAATTCAATTTTAAGACTGAACATAAACAAGGCCCAACAACACCGGAACCTACTGGTAAGATTAATTAAAGATTGTCTCCTTTAGAGTGGAAAGAGGTAATTGTTGGTTCTTCTTTCGTTTCTAGATGGAAAGCCCGAAGTAATCTGTAGCTTCATAACAGAGTTTGATGATCATATCTTTGTGACAGTCGATGCAGATGCGTTCTTCTTCCTGCATGACTTGATTACCTCTTATGTCAAGGAAAAGGAGAAAGTGGTGAGTAGAAGTGAAGTAAACAATTTGTCTTAACATTTATGGGTCATCATTTGAGAGTTTGTTTATAAAATAATTTATATGATGAAAAACTTCTTGGATGATAAAAGAGTCCATCACAATGTTGAATATACGAGCATCCTCTTCTTTTACTTACTTACTTACTTTAAGTGGCGCTACAGTCTGGGGTAGACCTGGGCCTCAGTCAACAAGCTTCTCCAGCCAGCTAGCTGCCTCCAGTTTCGCACGCTAAGTTGGCTGAGGTCCCTTCCACTTGCGCGCGCCACCTGAGTCTTGGCCTTCCTCTACTGCACTGTCCCTCAGGAGCGGATTCGAAGACTTTTCGGACCGGAGCATTGGTGTCCATACGCTCTACATGACCCAGCCATCTCAGTCTTTGGATCTTCACTCTTCTCACTAGGTCCATGTCGCTGTACAGTCCGCACAGTTCGTCGTTGTATCTCCTCCTCCACTCACCGTCAATGCAGACGGGACCGAAGGTCGCCCGAAGAATTTTTCTCTCGAATTAACCAAGAACACCCGCATTCATTTTTGATAATGTCATGCCTTTGCGCCATAGAGCAGGACCGGGATTATTAAGGTCTTATAAAGCATGACTTTTGCATTGCTCGTAGGTCTTGTTAAGAAGCTCATAGAAGGCATTCTTTGTGTCGTTATCTTTGATCTTTGGGGGCATGCGCGCATATAAGGCTAACTTTGGCGAATTTAGCCTTGATGCGGATTACTACGAGGCGCTCGCTCACATGCCGGAAGCTCAGGACTTCTTGTCTTAGTCTGCCTCCGACAACAAATCCACATCCAAATAAGCGCTGCTTTTGGCGTCGATAGCAATTGCCGTAGTAGATGTCGCAGTTTTTCATCTTCTTTTTGTCCGGCACATTCCATCGCATTTCTTAAATGGCGGTTATGTTTGCTTTGCAGCAGTCTAGGGCCTCCGCCAGTTGCGCGGCTGCACGTGGTCTATTAAGGGATCTAACATTCCACGTGCATATCCGAAGCTGATAGTCCTTAAATCGTTTGCGTGGGTTGTCAACAGTAGATCCGTCCATATCCGAGGCTTGTTGATGCTTCGTAACTTATGTTTTTTTTTTAAATGGCCGGGCAGTTACCCCGGCGGCACAACCCCCAACCTGGAGGACCAGTTCCATTTTAAATGCCCCTAGGACGAGGGGTCGGTTACACCGAAGCCAGTAACCTGTTCTGGGATGTGAGCGCTGCCGTTGGCCCATCTAGTGCTCGTTCGCCACCATTTCTTTTCCAAGACCCTGACTAAGTTCGGGATATCCTTACCGGCCTGAGCTCCTAATATGTCGGAGTATCCCGGATAAGGTCCTGTTTTGTTTTTCCGACACTAATCCTGATTTCTGGCGCAGGAAACTTGCATCTTGCGGCTTCATGTCTGTTGCTGCCATTTTTATTTGCACTGGGTTTATTTGGTCCAAACTTTCTTTCAGTCTTCCACAAAGCCACATTGATTGTCTTGGAGATTTATATTATTAGGCTGTGTAGCACTTAAGATGTGGGATTGCTACCCGTATAAGTTTTTTTAGTGCTGCGCTAACTTTGACTTTCATAAAATCTGCCATTTTCCGTTAATGCTCGACACCGATCAGAATTTCCGCGCTACTGTTGATTTTTTTTTTCGAAATATTAAACGTTGCCAGGATTATTCTTCTTCTTGCAAATAAAGTACCCAAAGCGGACCGTTTTTGGTGCTTCGGCGAATATTGCTTCGGAATTTTTTACACAACCGTGTGATTTTTTCGTTTCGTAAACGATTCCTCCATCGCAGCATACGTATATGTTGTTTAATTTCCTCACGTTTTCCCTTAAATTTGCACCGCTGTAAGCATTTCATTCCTTGATATTTATTTTCCAAATAGGACTACGCACAATGTTAAATAATTTTTGCCCGTTGTGAGCGAAAATTCATGTAAAGCTGTAGTTGGTTCATATGTCTACATTTCCTGTAGCAAAAGTTATGAAAAAATATTGATCTGGCCTCTGTTTCCACTTGCAAGATAGGATTCAAAACCGTGCTGTAAAACATATAGATGATGTCAATATTACACAGAAAACCGCGCACTATTTAAATAAAATACAAATTAAAAAGAATACACTCAATGCTTACTGTATAAAGAATTCGCAACAAACGTGTACAACTTGTGTATATAGGAGACTTTTATTTTTGTTAACTCTTATTAATCAAATCGTGCTTTATAAATTAAAATAAAATTGTTAACTAACATCTTTGTTTTATTACTTTTTTTTTTATAGATTGGCGTCCAATCAGTACGTGCCGCCTCACCAAACCTCTCGCAAAATCTTAAAAGTCAACTTAAACCGTTGGTAACAGATGAAATAACTAAAGACAAAAACAAGCCTACTGAAAAAATTGATTCCCAGGATTCTACCGAAACCAGTGATAAAAATGCGAATCCAAATGCAGCAACTCTAGATTTGGAATCTTTTGTACGAGATTTCCGTCATTTCGAATGCCAAACGTGGCACTTAGAACCAACTGTTCGCTTATTATCATGGGCTGGCAAATCAATTGAACCCTATGGCATTGATTACATATTAAACAAATTAGGATTCTCACATGCTCGTACTACGATACCAAAGTGGTTGCAACGTGGTTTCATGGATCCTTTGGATAAAGTGCAAGCTATTATGATGCTACAATTGCTTACACTTATCAAGGAGAATAAAATCGAAACATCAGCAAAGAAATCATCAAATTAGATATGATGGTCCAAATGGAATATACTTTTTCTTGTGGTTTTTTAAACTATGTTTATTAGTTGTAGTTAGCTTAAGCTTTTAACCAAAAATTATCAAATAAAACTCTAAATTGTTACTTATTGTCGGGAGGGACTAAGCAAGTATGCGAAGTAAAAATAAATTATTTAAAATTAAGATAATACTCTAGTTGTTGTGCTCTAGTTTCTCTTGTAATTGTTTTTCGTTTTTTTTACAATTCTAAATGTGCATATCTCTCTGAAATTTAAGACTGTCAGAGTCCTTTACTTGATATCAAGGTGGAAACATATAGGCGATTCAGAGAGAACAATCATTACCCGTTGTCTATTTTTACCTATCAATACTGATACAAGTCTCTTACGAGAACCCATTGACGCAGAAATGTTTGTCACTTGACCTTTAAATAAGACACCGACCCATAGAATCTATCGATGCATTGATTCGTCGTTCCGTTGACCGTGGCGACATGTTGCCGTTAAAAAACACCTTATACAATCCGTCGCACAGCTACGTTGATAGAAAACAGCCGATGATAGTTTGTTATTGCTGAATGTTTTTCTCTTCAAGCGATGACAGTTTCTTTATGCTTCCACCTACGAATGGGAAATGCGTAAACTTCAATATGTGAATGTGTGAACGGCCAAAGGATCAACGGATTGAAAAATTAGAAATAAACTTCACTTTATCCGTCGGAAATAATACTTCAACTATTTATTACTGAGGCTACAGACTCAAATCTGCGCGGAGTTTAATACGGAAATTGCTGAATGTCCTATAATTTGAATTGTAGTTTGTAGCGAAGTGCTCTAGTGGTCTCTGGTAATTGCAAGAGTGAATTCTTACTCATGTGGGCTACAATGGCAACATGCTCAATCTGTTTTATGTATAAAACAGGGCTTTGACCGGTATCATGCAAATATACACACATATATATGTGTGTGAAGCTTCGTTACGATTTTTTTCTTAAACGAATTTGATTCTATCATTACCACGGTAAAAAAGTGGGAAGCTTTGTTTAAAAATGCCAGACACAGCGTCGAAGATGATCCGAGGAGCGGGTTGAAATTTCTAGTAAGAATCTGACGTTATTTCAAGGGAATACTAGCGATTTTTTGAGGAAGATTTATATCCACTGATAAAACCTGGATTCACCACTATAATACTCAAACAAAATAACCATCGAAACAATGGAAACATTGCGGTTCTCCTCCGCAGAAGAAAGCCACATGTGCATCAGGCGGAAAAGTAATGGTGTCAGTGATCTCGGATTACAAGGGATAATGCATCGCTGCACAAGTCAGTTGTTGCCACGGCCAAGCTCCATGAACTCCGATTTGGAGTACTGAATCACCCACCTCATTCGCCTGATTTCGCACTATCAGACCATTACCCCCTTATTTAAAAAAGCACTTGGCTGGACGAAAAATATGTTGAAAAAGAATAAAGAAAAGGTATCAAATTTTCAAAGCAATGGTTTATTGGTCAGGCCGAGAACATTTCAAACAGCCCTGATATATACTGTTGTAATCTTTACTGATTAACAGTACCATCTATATACAAAGAGAAGAAGACACATCTAATGAAGCAATTATAAAAGCTCTTTGACAACTGATAACGAAGGATCCGGAAATATGGAAATAAGGATAGAAGTATGGAAGCGTGCTGGTACAGAGGGTTTTCGAAAGGGATTATAAATACTGCAGCAGAGGTCAAATCAATTCTTAACCCTTCTTTGCATGATGATGGAAATTTTCATCACACTATTTTTTACTTTATTTTTTTATTTAGTTAGTAAGCATCCAGATTTGCATGATGATATATATTTCCATCATACTGTTTTTTACTTATTTTATACTCGGATTTTTCAAAATACTCGTAGTTTATCGAGTTTATCGGCAAGACATACGAGCATTGTTCTAAGCAAAACATTAAAATCGTACGTTTACTAGGCGGTTTTGAAGCCAGGATAGGTTAGGAGAATACCTTTGGTAGGACAGTAGCTAACACGACATCACTTCCGTCAACAGATTTAATGTGGGAACAAATATCACCAGAGCAAGCATATCGTTTCGTTTTAATAACGTAGAAAAGCTGCAATCGCGAGAGAAAGTCAGAGCCTTTGACGGACGCATATCCCTAAATTTTTAACAACTTATATGCCGCTTGCATCAAGTGTCGAAGACCAGTGGCATTGCTGCCAATGCGTTATCTGAGACGCCCCAACTGAAGTGTTCAATTTCACTCGACCATCACCAAGAAATCCGAAGAATGCCGGCAGGCATATCCAGCTGAACAAAAAGCGTACAAAGTGGCGCTGAAAGAAACGACGAGAGCCGCTAGTTTGCTCTGTAAGCAAAAGAGTCGGGAAGAAATGGTGCTGAAAATATGGAAAAACTTCTTCTACAGACAGTATAACGGCGATGAAACCCAAAATTCTGCTCCCAGATAGAATAAACTAAATTACTAAAACTATGTGAGGATAGTTATATCGTAGCGAAAATCCAACAAAGCTGTTGGGTTGGACAGTTTATTGGTCGAGTTAGTCAAAGCTGGTGAAAGTGACTTTGTTGAGAGCAGACACCAACTCATTTATCAGATCTGATCAGAAGAGTGTATGTCTGATGAATTGAATCTTAACATGGTTTGAACAATCAATAAAGACAAGAGGATTTCTCAACTGTGCCAACAGAATCAACAAACTGAGTGGCCCAGGAAAGCCCACAATCGACTAAATCTTTACAACTTCGGCAGATACTGGAAAAATCTGTAGAAGGCAAAATCGATACCAACCATCTCAGCCATGTGTGATGTTGGGGTCCCCATCAAGCTCGTTCATTTGTTCGGAATAAAGGAGGACTTACACCATGTGAGCGAATTTTCAAGAATTTATGGTAAAAAATCAGAGAAGGCTACGATACCAATTTTTTGTATCGTATTTGTATTATAGATCAATTGAATTTCACGTATAATATTTTTAATGTCAATGTTGATTTCCAGGAACTGGAAATGGCTTTGACAGTACCCCTGTCAAAAGTGAAGGGTCAAACGGTGCGCAGGATTGGGTCAACCCTAGTTATCTGAAATCAGAACTTCAACAACACTTTTAATTGTTCTTATCTGAGCAAGATGTTAGAGTTTACATTTTAAAAATCTCGAATTTTAGCCAAATGCCGGACATTTTTCAAAAAGTCATGCTTTCTGTCTTATTTGAAGCTGTCAAAAATCAGCAAAACGAAATCTTTCAAAATGATCGATCGGGACCTTGTCAAGTGTTTCCTGTGAATTTAAAAAAAAAATGTATCGAGTTTTTCTCCAGTACTCGTGTACACAAGTTTGAAAAATGCAACTTTTTGTTTTAAAACATAACAACCTGTAATTCATGGGACTTACGACTTATTGAGCTATACTCTTGAAGTAGAGTGAAATCGGCAAAATCCTTTTATAGACTCATTACTAAGACCCTTTTAATTGGAAATGTAAAGAAACCGACAAGGTTTGAAAGTCCTTTTACTAAAACGTTTGATGTTAAAAAGGCGATGCCTTGTCATAATATCTTTAACATCATACTTGGAAGAATTGTGAGACACTCACAGGCGAACACAGAATTCGCTATTTATCCTTAAAAGTCGTTTGCAACTATAAGCGAGCAGTAACCGTCGCGTTCGTCAGTATTCAAACGGAAGCTGACAAAATGGGTCTAGCGAAAGATCGAGTATATGCTGTCGACAAGAAGAGACATACAACATTGGCGAAATGGGCAAAACGTGGATCTGCTTTGAATTCTGCCAAAAACACCTCCGTAGAAATAAATCAAAGAATCACTCTTGTCAATAGTAAGACCCCTGTCCGTAATTCTAAGAAGACTCTATATAAGACTTCGATAGTTCCATTTCTTCTTAATGTCTCTGAAACCATGGACTCTATCAAAGCGAATGAAAAATATCCACAGCCTTTTTGGAGGGAAAAATCATTTAAGAAAAATTCCGTCCCGTTTGCGTTTACGAGGCTTACAAAAAAAGATTCAACGACGAATTTAATTAAATGTAAAGTGATATCGACCTAGTCCGAAAATAGCGCTTTAGTCGCCTGAGATAGCTAGGGTATTTAAAGCGAATGGACAACAATGCTCCGGCTTACAGAGTTTTTGGAATCTAACGCGGAGTTGGTTAGGTGGCGCTAGTTATTAAAGGTAACATTATAAGCATGTTTGTCTTGCTTTGTTATTGCAATTTAAAACATTGTGCACACTTATTTAAAATTTATTTCTTTGTCGTAACTTAAAACCTATGTTTTTTTTTTGTATGAAGGAACATACTCGTATATTCATTTCTATTCCCACAGCATTTCGTAATCTAAAATCTTTAAATATGACTACCTTCTTCTGTTTGAGTGCATTTTGATTCTTACGTTTAAAAAATAAAGTAATTTTTTTTTGTTTAAACATTGTCGGTTGATCTATATCACCTACGCACAATAGAAAGAGATCTCAAACGACTTGGAGTGCCCAACTGAAGGAGGTTTACCTAGATTCTGGCTAACTGGAAAAGCTTGTTGGTTGAGTCGCAGATGCATCCTAAAATAAATTCTCAAAAGTGCTCAAAGCAAATTGACGAATTTCGCCGACGAATTTTGCTATCGTCGATGTGAAAAAAATAAATCTTTTGGTTCATGGCTACGAGATTTTTTGACTTGGTCGATTTGGTTGTGAAGGTGGCAATGTTATATGGCAATCACCCACTGGCAGTACCAGTGAATTCATGAATAAAACTGAAAAACTGAAAGTCGCCCAAAGAGTTGTTCCCTTCATCCCCTTCATCCATTTTTGATAAAGTCTGTGCCTCTGCGTCTAATAGCCAAACTGGGGCTATAAAGGACTTATAAAGAGACGCTTTTGTTGTTCGAACGAGGGCTTTGCTAGTCAATTGCCTTCTTAGTCCGAAGAATCAGCGATTGGCAACAGTGAACTGAAAGCGTATCCTAGTTATATATAAGACCCTTTGGAGTAAGTACTCTGAAATAAAAGGAATATAAACAATGTATCTCTATATAAATACATATTTTTGTAAGTCAAATGTCAAACGCCCGATCGAGCAATGGGCAGTCATTCAGGAAAGCTTATTCATTCAGATTTATGTGGCTTCATTCAAAAATTAAGCGTGGCGACGCTGCATAAATGTTTCGTACTCTTAAGGAACTACTAAACTACGTTTGTTAGTGCCATTCGTTCCACAGCAATACAAGTATTGTATTGGTCCAGAAACAAAAATGCGAACAATCGTCGAGACTGCAAAAAAAACGCATCTGCGCTCAATATGCGTTGTAAATAGAACAAGTTAAAGCACAATTGAAAATAAAACTTCATATGAACTGTGGTAAGACTAAAGATCGATAAATTCAGAATTTTCAGTGCAGATGCTTGCGTTCATATCCCCATGGAGAAGACTAAGCTGAAGGTCGTATAACAAATGACATCGTCATATCAAAATGGACATTTATAGCGAAACAGTTAACAGAAGATCAGATCATATCCAAATCTTCGATTCAAATAATTAAGCTTGGTGGAACAAGCTGAAAGCTATGTACACGTGAGTGCGATCGACAAAATGATTGCCTTTAAAAAAGTGACGCTCAATCTGTAAGTCCTTACCATCATACTGCTTGTCTCCTCGGAGGTTGCACTGTTGAACCGAATCCTTCTCTGTCGGATTGAAAAGTAAGCCTGTCCTAAAACTTCTTAAGCCAGGTCCAAAATCTCACGTTCCTTATTTAAAACCAATAATTGAGTTTAATCCAAACCAAAGTGCGTTCTCTCACTGCGTAGCTACTTCCTTTGCGACAAGTGGGACAACTGCAAGGACCTACAACAAGCAAATCTCCTGACCACTGTCATGTCATGTAGGTGAGGTCGAAGGAAGACAGTTGAGGTAACGTATGCTTATCAAATAGATCCTTAAATTCTAGGAGAATCTATTTTTTTTTAATGACAACGTTGCAAATGAAAATCAAGTTCCCACCAAAAGTGGGAACCAAAGTTAGACTTCGATATCATTTAAACTTGTCCTTCAAAAACATTATAATTTCGTGGAAAACGACTTTTGTAATGATCTTTGCAGCATGACATTTTCAAATCCTAAATTCACGGTCAAATTCATTGTTTACGGATAAACACTGTAGGAGTCCCCAATTTTAAATTTTTATTTCCAAATGTTCAATGTTAATAAGAATCCAAGCTAATCGAAGCCCTCCAAATTTGTTTCTTTCGAAAGAAGACCTTTCTAACCTAAGTCCCAATTTAGATCACTGATAATCAGCAAATATCTATTGCTTGAGTATGTGTATCTGTCAAGAGCTTAGCTAGGTCTCGTCTGTTGGTGGCATGTTATCGTCATCGTAGAATAGGATAGGTCAGAGATGTATACAAGAAGCTTTTTCAAGAATGAATTTCAAGACATCCATATACACGTATACATATGACTTTAATTAAATATTCAAATAATCATGCATTGAAATTCGGTGAATGTATTATCTGCTCTTGGATTATAATATGTAGAAAAAAAGTAGAATCTCTGAAAAGGTCACTAAAAACAGTTCAAGAGAATAGATGTTTTTTTTAATTTTCTTTTTCCTGGTACTCGTATATACGACATCGACTATTTTTGGTTGACGATAAGAAAATGATTTCCAAACCAAGCCAAACTATATATGTATGTGGATTAAACCAAAAATACAAACGTTACGGTGTATACATAATTGTTGCCATCCCAAAGTTGGACACGATTTGATAATTGAAAGTGTTCGCAACGTTTCGAATTTTCACCAACAGGAACTCGTTAGAATACTCATACTTAAAGATCCAAGTCTCCTATGTAATGTGAAGGGTCTATTTGGGTATACCTTACACCTTGTTTTGACCGGTACTCAACCCGCTGAAGTAGCATTCTTATTTCGTCTTTTATTGGAGTCTAGCAAAACAAGCATTCTGCATAGAGTCAACAAGGGCCTGCCAACGCAAATGGGACCAAAACGCATTTGAGGAATCTTGTGCCCAAAACAAAGAAAGGTATCTTCATCTGCTTTCGCCAGTGTCACCCATAGCCCATAAAACAGGGCGGGTTGATTAGGTTCTTCTAAAATAGTATTGTTAGTATCTCTTGACAAGTGGTAATCACTAAATTACCTTAAGACCAAAGCAACAACGATTGGTTAGTTGAACCATTCGTCTGATTTGTAATGAGATGCTGGAATTTTAAAAGACTTGTCCATAAGTGGCTGACACAATATTGGGCCAAACGACATTTGGGTTAGGTTAAAGTGGCTGTTGAAAATAAATTTAACCCACTTAGGCCTATTGGCTCATTGTGATGCCACGTGGATCTGTGATCCTCCTACTCCAAAACCATTTGGAGCTCTTAATAAAGCTTAGGGGACTTTTGATGTCTGTGTTGCTTAAGTCACTTAAGTCATTGTGGAAGAAGGCTCCTTGGTGGAGATTTCTTCATTGGGAGAGAGTTAGACATGTACAGAGGAGGTGAGGGATTGTCTCCTCCTTCTCGTCCATGCAGCTTCTGCAAAAGTCCTTAGTATGAGACAGTATTCAGTGATGATACCTATAATGGCGCTCAGATGTTTTCTATTTAGAAGGAATAAATTCATGGAGCGATTCAGATCTAGCTTTGGCCAGATTTGTTTGGTCGCTAATCCTGTCGATCCAACCGTCTACCTATGGTTTGTTCTTCTATTAGCATCCAGCTTTAACTCTGGTATGCACGTAGCGATAGGTATACCTATGTTATCCTTTTCGGATGTGATAGGTACGAGTATAGTGAATCCAATTTTGGAAAGTTCGTCGGCCCTACAATTCCCTGGAATATCTCTATGTCCCGACACCCAAAAAAGAATATCCAGAGCAGCGAAGGGAGTTGTGCGTAGGGCTCCGCTTATGCCAAGACATGCTGTTCTTTGGACTTTACTTAGCTTCATGCAGTTAACTGCTTTGTCTAAGGCCGTCCACCAAACAACCACCCCGAAGGTGAGAATCGGTCTTATAACCGAGATATATAGCCAATGGGTGATGCGAGCTTGGAGGCCCGATTTGTTCTCAATGGCTTTTTTGCCAGAAAATAGAGCTACTGAGGCTTTCTTTGCTGAATGTTAGGTTTCCGACTTAGCTTCCGGTCAAAAATTAGACCAGATATTTCGCTGTATCAGAGAAGACCAAGCTGGCACCGTTGATTGAGGGAGGGTCTTTAGTCGGAATATTGTATTTCCTAGAGAAGGGGACAAGATCGGTTTTATGGGAGTTTATTCCCAGTCCACAAAGATCCGACGTTTAAGATCTCCTCTCCTATTGGACCAATATTCATGTTCTATTCGAAATGCATTCTTTCCTTCAATTTAATTTTGTAAATGAATTAATGTATGCTTTCTACAAAGTTATCTTCTGCTGGATTAAATAACTCGATATGTAAGCCGCCCATACCGTCTGCTTTTTTACACTTAAGTTGGAATCTTGGCATTCATTAGTGAAGTTGGATATGCGAAGTAGTTTTCTTCGTGGGTTTGCACACTGAAAAAGTGGTTCATCCATGTTCATTGACTGTGACAATTCTACTAAATTTCGTTGTTTATCTCCTCTGGTTTTTGTTAGCTTAATGCGTACTTTCGAATGTTGCTTCTGGAGTAGCACCTCTCTATTTCCTTGATCGCTAGCTTTCCTCCGAAAAAGTTGATGTTTTTTCCTCCTTCTTACTTTGTTATTGTATAGTGCATGCGCCGCTATACATCATCTATATAGGGCCGTTTCATATTTCACTGAGTGTGCTCGCTCTTCATCGAACCAAAAGTTCAGTGCTCATATTAATTACGGCTATTCTGAGGGCATCTTAGTATCGGTGAGATAGGTTGAAGAATACGCGATCGGCAAAGTTTTAAATGACTTTTGACGATTTCAGCCTTTGATGGCTAAATCTCACCTTTTGTTTTTGTGCTAAGTCTGGGAGATCCAAAGGCGTATCTGTTGAAATTAGACAGAAGTCCAAGTCTTATTTCGGTAATTTATAGGTATAATAATATGCATTAAATGTCTTGAATCAATCAAATAATCAAATTGGGTGGGAGTTGGATGATCCCGTGACCGCTATGGTCCTAAGTCTGCTTCCGCGCGTGGTATCTAGCCTTCCGGCGGCACTACCAAAGTTGTTCTTTTTCTATTTTGGGGTTAAAATACCCATTTCGATGCCATGGTACTGAACCCTGTTCGTTGACTTTGTCGAGAAGCTCGTTTTACCATTGTTTGATAGTATCTTCCTATTCTTCTGTGAAATGTAGCTGTTTTAAGCTAAATAAGGTTTTTCGTCTACCGAATCGAGCACTTAAACAAAGAACTAGTGTTTGCATGTTAATTTCACTTGATCTATGGTCTTAGCACAGAGTTAGTGCTCTGTGGTTTCGCCATAACTTTCCCATCAGGCCCCGCAAGATGTGGCCAGGTGCACTGAGGTCCTAAGCAAAAATGTAGTGCAGGTCATCATGTCAGTTTAAAGTCTATCGTACTGAGGGACAGCAGAAAAGTCGTTGACTTCTTACAGAAGTCGAAAAGCATTCGTTTGATTTGTCGGCAGCATGTAGAATTATTCCCAAATGAAACCCAAATGTAAATGGAAGCCTTAACTAAAGTAGTGGACAGCCCTGACGTAGTTTCGGGTCCTATGACCCTTGCCAAGTAAATTTATCGGCGATTTTATTTTCATTGATCCCATTGTGTCGTAGTATTTACAGATTTGTACTCAGCTTCCTGATTGCATTTACAGAAGCCAAGCATTTTTCCTTAGTCAGAGACTGCGTTGAGCGCAGATCGACTCGGTAACGTCTGCAAGTGCATATAAATATTTCTCATCTCCATTGATTCTTTACAAAATACTCGTAGTTCATTGCGTTTAACTCCACATGGAAAACAAAAGTTTTTTTTAAAGAGAAATGTCCAGAAAGACAACAGTGACGCTTTCCAAATTGATTTTGGAGCCATCTGTGAAGACTCGATTATTCTACCAGACGAAATCACGGACTAAGGACTACTCCTCTTTTAATTGAAAACAGCTTAGAGAGTGCATCCAATGATATGAATATCAAGGGGAAGCGACATTTATCAGTGCTTTGAGAGCAGAAATAAGCTGGCTAGAAGGCCAATCTTTTTGGGGATAGAACAATTGGATATGATAGGCAATCCCTGTTCATACAAATGTAGTTTTGTATTGCCGTTGCGTTGTCAAAAACATCCTCAATGTCGATGAAAATAACCAGCGCCTATTTCTTCTTGTCGAGTGCGTCTTCAATTCCGCCCACCAGATTTTAAACCGCATTCTCACAGGATTTTCCGTGTTGGAACGCATGTTTCGTCTTTGATAGAGGATACATTTGCAAAGTTGTTTTCCACACATGAAACTCGACCATTCTTTGCATGCTCTTCTTTTCCGATTTTCGATGAAAAGGCTACTCTTACTGTTTGCAAGTGGCAGGTTAAAGGTGAAAACTTTTTTCAGAAATAACCACCGTCGCTCCGAGGTGACTTGAAGCCATCAAAGGACTCAACAGTGTATTTGATTTGATCATCCGTCACTTTAACTGCTAAATATCAGTTACGGTATGTTGTTTCATCACTTGGAGCTTCGCTAATAGGAACTGCTTGTGAGTTCTTATTGGGTTACCTGGAAAGGTGAATCTCTACTTTCGACTCAGTGAAGGTGCCATTATATTTTCTGTTTGATTTTAGTTTGGCTTCTATTCCTATTTTGAGGATATTTACTTAATTTTGGAAGAACTCCAGTATTCCTCCAACTTAGTTTTAAGTGAATTGATTAAAAAATTTCTCTTTTTCGTTGGCCTGAGCTTTGATTCGGATTCTAAGAATGCGTCAGCTTACCTATTAAAAGATTAAGTCATCTTTTCTTAGTTTGGGCCTGACAACATATTTGCACCCATGTACAATATATTGTGCTTATGTTTGTTTTCTCTGGCACTCACCCTAATATATGTAGGTATGTCATATCTCCTCATCCTTGTTCTCTCCGGCATATCCCATCCCACTTCTTGGATGGCAGCATTTGCGGTACCGTCTATGTAAACCTGTTTATGTATCGATGCCCTTGATTGCTTCGCAATAGTAAGATTTTGATTTGGACGGATAGTAAATCCAAATCAATACCTCCAACCTGGAAAGCCAGGCCTCTTCTAGAAAAAAGAAATACTCTGAAGGCAGAAACCTACTCTGAAAGCTATGCCTTAGTTTAAGAGTTCTGTGATAGTAAAAACGGCACTAAACCAATTTCGTATTTATAAGCTGCTCAAGGCGGTTGACATAGAAGCGACAGCGACTCTGATTGAACATCAGACCGTTTCTTGACTTTTACAGTCAACTTAAATCAAGTAACTTATTTAATTGAATTGAATTGGTAAATATCCTTTAAAATGCGTCTGAACTACAAGTGTGTAAGATAGAATGAAAATCACCATAAATTTGTTTATTTTGTTGTTTTTATTTTTGTATAACTACAATTTTTATTAGTTTCGATTGCTTATGCTCTATGCATAGATCATAATCGCAATTTATTTATCTTTATTTGTAATTCCATATTAAAAAAAAAATAATAATTACATAGAACTTTACAAACTACAATCGTTCACCATTTCATTTTTGATGTTTGTTTTTTTTTTTTTTATAAAATTGGCAGTAAATTCGTACACCCAATATTTGGGCAGAGGCTACAATAGAATAGAATCTTTTAGGTATAATTTTATCTGTTTGGTTTTTTTTTGTTTTTTTCTTTTTTTGCAAAATTATAATTATTATAAATTTTTCCTTGTACGAGTATCTCTAGAAAAAGCAGCATGTTATGGCAGAGGGGGAATTTTATGTCCCCAACAACAATATTCTATTGCGAAAGTTCAGATAAATTTTACCTGGTTCATGTATATTCTTTTAACATAATAGCATTCAAACATTATGATTTGGTGTATAGCACTTAAGGAAGAATAAACAAACAAAAATTAATTAAAACATATTTAAACAAAAGAAAAATATAATAATTATAATTAAAAATTACAAAAAAAAAAAAAGAAATAAAAATTAAAAATTAACAAATATATATTCCACAAAGCTAGATGTATATAGTATAAACAATTGGCTGTGTTTGTGCGATTCTCTAAGTAGTATATTACAAAAGATATCTATTAATTGGTCACTCATCTTAAGTATAGCAAATCTAAAATTAACGGTTTTGTTTTCATTTAAATTTTCATAACAAAACAAACAAACAAACAATCGGACCTACGCATTCAAGGTTTCTTAATTTTTAATTAGTAGTGTACAAGACAGAAAATTGAATTAAAATGGCAGATTTGGCAGAATACGGGACTACGATTAGTAACGCTTTTGTTTATTTTTTATTTTTGGAAAACAAAAAAAAAAAACGATATGAAAAATTTTTCACGAACTATGTTTTGTTTGTTTGTTGATTTGGACTTATGTAGAGTTCTTAATACAAACTTGACATCTGGATACCCTCTGTCGGAGGAATCCAGATTTAAGTGTTTGCTGTTCGGGCCTAATAAATTGTTGGTTCTGTTCAATGGTGACCAACCAGAAACTTGTTTGAGTCTCGTAGAAATGGCAGTGTCCTTTGCCACCGTTGCACTCAATGAACGGTGTTGCTCTGAAGTCCTCTAAGCATGAGCCAGGTGATGCAAGACCTTGTCCACCTCCTCCATTACCAACGGCAGTGTGCTAAAAGTTAAACAAAAAGAAAGTCATATATATAAGTCACAAGAAAAAAAAAACAGTTCCATATAATTTACCATGAGGAAACTGTAACCGATCCATAGTCCATCCCATCCACCGGGACAACGAGGTACTTCTAGTGATTGACTGTGTACGGCAATAACGTTTGCTGGCACTTCGCATACAACACAACGTGAAATATATTTCTGCATTTCGTAGTTTTCAACGGGCATCATTGGAATGGCAGCTGATGTTGACAACCAGAATGTACGATCGTTGCGAGCAGCATAATTGCAAACATTATTTTGTCCACAGGTCATGACTGGCAGTGTTGAGAAACGACGAACACATGAACCAGCTGATCCAAGATCTTGATTGTGAGGGTAATCATTACCATCGACGTAGAGGAGTGAATAACCATTCCATAATTCGACATGGCCTCGTTCACAGCGTGGCGTCTCTTCAGTTTGACTGTGTTTAACCAATAGTATACCAGTAAGATAGTCAGGTGCTGGGGCACAAGCATCTCCTTGTTCACCCTTTTGTCCGGGTGCACCTGGTAGACCGTCACGACCTGCTGCTCCGGGCAAACCTAATTTACCCTCTGGTCCTGGTCTTCCAATGGGTCCAGCGAAACCTGGTAGCCCTCGATCGCCCTTTTCACCGCGTTCACCAATTTCACCAATAAGACCACGAGGTCCCTGAAGACCGCGATCGCCCTTTTCACCGTCACGTCCTGGTTGGCCTGGTTCCCCCTTTGGTCCAGGTGGTGGTACTAAGCCAGGTTCACCCTTTTGTCCTCGTAATCCAGCTTGCCCATCACGTCCATCACGACCCTTGGGACCTACTGAGCCCTTCTCACCAGTTAGGCCTATTGGACCAGGAAGACCTTCTAGACCGACTAATCCACGATCACCTTTAGGTCCTGGATATCCATTTTGACCTGGAACTCCAGGAAGGCCTTGATTACCCTTATCACCTTTCTGTCCTTCAAATCCAGTTAGACCACGATCACCTTTTTCGCCAGAGTATCCACGTTCACCCTTTTGTCCAATTGGGCCAGGATGTCCATCGAATCCATCTTTACCAGGAAGTCCCATAATGCCACGATCACCCTTTTCACCTTGTGGGCCAATTGGTCCAGGCAGACCAACATTACCGGGTAAGCCGGCTAAGCCAGGCAAACCCTTTTCTCCCTTCTGACCAAGTGGACCGTTCATGCCTTCACGTCCGTTCTTACCAGCACGTCCAGGTAAACCCTTTTCACCCTTGACGGCGTATCCAGCTTCTCCAGGCTCACCAACAGGTCCAATATCACCCTTTTGTCCGGGTACTCCATTCAAGCCAGGCAGACCTTGAATTCCAGGTAGACCACGATCGCCTTTTTGTCCATCACGTCCTGGTAAACCAATATTACCCTTTTGTCCAATTGCACCAGGAAGACCCGTGATACCAAATTCACCGGTTTCGCCTTTCTCGCCGATAATAGTAATAGGTTCAGCATCACGTCCAGCAGGTCCAGGGTAACCACGTTCACCTTTGGGACCAGGAGCTCCAGTAATACCAGGGAAACCGGTATTACCCTTTTCACCGCGTCCACCTTCTAATCCATTAAGACCTGCATCTCCCTTTACACCCTTTGGTCCATCAAAGCCTCTTGGGCCCTGGATGCCAATTTCACCAGGCAAACCGTCAATGCAAGCAGGTGCTGGAGCACCTGGTATTCCTTGATTTCCTTTTTCACCTCTAAGACCTTCCAGACCTGGGTATCCGCGCTCACCCTTGGCACCATCCAAGCCGGGTTTACCATCATAACCTTCAAGACCTGGTTCACCCTTTTGTCCGGCAGATCCAGGTTGTCCATATCCGGGCATTCCGGGTAGGCCCTTGTCTCCTGGGTAGCCAGGTGCTCCATTAAGACCATCATTACCTCGTAAGCCAGGTGGACCAGGCTCGCCCTTTTGACCCTTTTCTGATGCATCACCAGGTAAACCTGGGGCTCCTGTTAAACCAGGAAGGCCAGTATCACCCTTTTCACCATCCAATCCTGGTCGCCCATCAGCTCCAGGAGATCCAACGGGTCCAATATCGCCTTTCAATCCTTGCAATCCAGCTGGTCCAGGTGGGCCACGTAAGCCTTGAAGTCCATCGATACCATTCAAACCTCGTTCGCCTTTGTCTCCCTTCAAACCAGAAATTCCCGGTCTGCCGGGAGTACCTCGAATGCCAGGTTGGCCGCTTACTCCAGGGAAACCTTTAGGTCCATCAATACCAATCGCACCGCGTTCACCCTTTAAGCCAGGCATACCAACTAAACCTGGATTACCAGCTTCACCCTTTGCACCTTCTCGCCCTTGCACACCATCAACACCAGGCGCCCCTGGTGGGCCGGGAGGACCAGCTGGACCAATTGGACCAAGATCACCCTTTTCACCAACCAAGCCAGATAAACCAGGTGCTCCTGGAAGTCCTGCATCACCTTTGTCTCCTGGATAACCAGGTGCTCCTTCTGATCCTTGTGCTCCATAACTTCCTTGTGGACCCCGATCACCTTTTTCGCCTTGTGGGCCATCATTACCTCTTGGACCTGGTGGACCAGCTACAGCTATACCTTGTTCACCCTTTTGTCCACGGTCTCCTGGTCGACCTGGGATACCTCGTGCACCATCCTTTCCTGGATTTGCTGGGAATCCAATTGGACCCTGATTACCCTTGTCTCCACGTGGACCTGTTAAGCCTCTTGGTCCAACGGGTCCGGGAGGACCCTGTGGTCCTTGATCACCTTTAGCTCCAGTCCTGCCAATATCACCCTTGTCGCCCATGCCACCAATAGGTCCTTGACTGCCTGGCCAACCTTTTTCACCTTTGTTGCCTTTTGGTGGAATCAAAGTTCGGTCCATTTCACAAGTGCCTGGCTCACCCTTAGAGCCTGAGTATCCTGAATCGCCCTTGCTACCCTTTTCACCATCATAGCCTGGTCGTCCTTGCTCACCTTTTATGCTATCTCCCTTTGGTCCCGGATAGCCATTTCTGCCAGGAGCACCTGGAGCACCATCTTGTCCTGGTATACCCGGAAAGCCCTTATCTCCTCTTGGACCAGTTTCTCCTTTTAATCCCGGTTGACCTGGTTGCCCAACCTCACCTCGATCACCTTTTAATCCGCTTAAACCAGGTGGTCCACGTTCGCCCTTAGAACCTTTTTCGGTAGCAGTTAAATTTAAGTCCACAATAGAATCACGGCCAGCAGGGCCTTCAGGTCCAATTAAACCTGGCAATCCATCAGTGCCTCTATCACCTGGTGCTCCAGTAGGTCCGGGGAGACCATCGTCACCACGTTCACCGGGATAGCCACGTTCTCCTGGTGGACCACGAGCTCCTGGTTGACCGTTAACACCATCATATCCGCGATCACCTTTGTTTCCCTTTTGTCCAGGTGCACAATCGCTACACCTTCCACCAATGTCACCTTTGGGGCCAGTGTCTCCCTTTTGTCCGCTTAGGCCAGGTCGACCTGGATCACCCTTATCACCTTGTCTACCAGGACGGCCAGGCATACCAGGCTTTCCTAGTTGTGAATCACCAGGAACACCAACATTACCCTTAAAACCACGTTCTCCCTTCATACCTTTGTCGCCAGGACGTCTATAAGAAGAGTAAGATGATAATTATAAAAAGAAATATTTTTTATATAGCGCCAATGAAAAAATGTGAAAATAATGGGAACCTAACTTACCCAGGTGTACCTACGTCTCCCTTCAATCCGACTACTCCGATTCCAGGGGTTCCAGCTTCTCCTTTCATGCCTTCAGGACCAGGTGGTCCGGTATGTCCACGTGGGCCAATAGATCCTGGGCTTCCAGGTCTTCCGCCATCTCCTTTATCGCCTTTTTCACCAGGTGGACCTTCTAATCCAGGTCGTCCAGCTAAGCCAGGGCCTCCCTTAGGTCCGGCTGGACCAGGTGGACCTTGAGCTCCAGGATATCCATCTAAGCCTTTTGGTCCTGGTTGTCCACGGAAACCGCGTGGGCCCTTGGGTCCTTGGGGTCCTGGGGTTCCCTTACCACCGCCGGGAGGACCAGCGGGACCAATTAAACCTTGTGAACCAGGTGCACCTGGTCGACCTGGTTCACCCTTTAGACCGGGGTTTCCATCTAACCCTCTTAAGCCGATCTCTCCACGATCACCTTTTTGGCCAGCTGGACCGGGTGGACCGAAATTTCCTTGCCGACCCTTTTTATTATACAAAATTACCATGAACAATTTATGACACCAACACAAATGGTAATTAATAAACTCACTCTGTCACCTGATGGTCCAGGAAGACCTTTCTCGCCTTTCATACCGTCATTTCCAGCATGCCCTGGGTAACCAACACCGCCTTTTTCTCCAGGTAGACCTGGTTCACCAACATCGCCTTTCTCACCCGGAGCTCCAATAAACGAATGTGGTCCATCTGTAAATCCTGCATTGTTTGCCGGTTCTCCCTTTTCTCCTTTAGCACCTTTTAGTCCAGGCACAGGCTGCGCTATGCAAGAGTCTCCTTTCTCTCCCTTAATACCACGATCACCACGTGGGCCAGGTTGACCATAAGATCCAGTATCACCGCGATCACCTTTAGGTCCCTGAGGTCCATCGATTCCTGGTAAACCGGATCTTCCCATGAAGCCAGGTTCACCCTTATCGCCCTTAGCAAAATCGCCAATTTCTTTAGCCGGTTCACCTTTTTCTCCTTTTAAACCAGGATTACCTGGATAACCACGTGGACCAACTAGACCACTCATACCGGGCAAGCCAGGTAAGCCATCAGTTCCATTACATCCATCAACACCAGGAATACCAGGTGCACCAGGATTACCTACATAACCTTGAAGACCAGGTACACCAGGTAGACCAGGAAAACCGCCAGATCCACGTTCACCTTTTGGGCCACGAGGTCCTAATGGACCTGGATCACCCTTTTGACCTTTATCACCGGGTGGGCCGTCAATACCTGGATAACCAGGCATTCCCTTTGGTCCTGGACCACCTGATTGACCGGGTAAGCCGCGATTACCTTTTTCGGCAAAACATTTTGGTATACAACTTCCGTTTCCTGTACAATTTCTTGGTACTTGACCACCTCGGGCAACAGTGGCAGTGTCGATTATTGCATAACTGTCATCAATGACAGGTCGTGGTGGTTCTCTGAGTTCGCTGTTGGGGCTGAATATTGCTCCACTACTGCTGCTTCCACTTTCTCTCCAAAATTGCTAAAAAAAAAAGTAAAATAAACGAAATGCGTAATAGTGAAAAAATCAATGCTATTTACGGCTTGTGTTTCTATTAGAACTCCAGCTAGGACTGCAGCAATGATAAGCCTAAAAATAAAAACAAAATTATTTAAAAAAGGAAAACGGTTGTCAAGCAAATTCGCAGAATTCAAAATGATGTCATTTACTTCTATCATCATTTGTTCATCATCTGGTCAGTCCGAGATAAATTATGACATTGACTTCTGCAATAAACAATATGGATATGTTATGTGACAACTGTGTTACATATGAGCAACTTCAAGGCGAAAGTCATACAGAAACTCAAATCGTCAATGTGACGGCATCTTTTCCCAAAGATAATGCATAGCATCTTCCATAATGGATATGGATCATCCAGTCTAATCTAATGTCATTGTCCCCAATAAAGACCACCTTTTCAGGAGTCTGGCTAGCTCGAAAACTAAAAAAGATATATATGGATACCCCGTGATATTTTCATTACATCGAACAGCCATACATCTGTTCGTGTAAAGTACAAAACTACAATAAAAACCTTCCAAAACTGTCAAAAACCCATATAGTTTTGTGGATTTGTGTTTTTTTTTATAGCGAACAGATCTCCTACGAGTACCAACTAGCACAATTTTACAGATTTGCAGATCAACTTGGTGAACAGTAAAAACAAATTAAATATTGTTTACCTGTGATCTGAAACATGGACACCGGCCCAAAATTCAGCATTTCAGACAAATTCCACATTTAAGCCGAAATGTTCCATACAATTTCCAGCATTTCGAAATGTTGAATTTCGGTAAAATGCTGCATTTCGTCTATGCATTTAGAAGGTTGTCAAATCGAACAAACGTGTTTAATTATTCCGCACGTCATAGAGCTTACAAAAGCAACTTTGAAAGAAGTCAGCTGTTCCAATATTTACAATCACTAACGACTATGTGCCTCAACCAAATGGATCAAAAAAAGTATAAAAAAATGAGGAAGTGGGAAGTCAGCAGCTGTCATATACTCGTAAATATTTTGCGTTCAATGTAAACGGTAAAATGAAATTCTGAAATTCCATTTCGAAATGTTGAATTTCGGGTCGGTGTAAACGTACAATAAGACTTTAAAGCTACGAGTATTATGGTAGCTTTGGATCCTATTTAAACAGTTGCTTATAACTCTGCTATGTCAATAGTATGTTGGTTAGAAGATTGAGGTATAAAGGGAGGATAGCAGTCACAATTCTCCCTGGATTTGGAATAATAGTAGTAAAAGTGCTGCTAAGTGAATCAAAAATAAAACTTGAAGCCGAGAACCGTAAAGAAATGAAACAAAACACTGATGCATATCCATGATTTGCATCAACATCTGGTGAAGTATTAGGACTGTTCGTTACTAATTTTAAAAGACAATCGGCTTAGGAAGCACTTTTCAAGTGGACTGGAACACTTTGTACATGGTATAATATCTCAAGGCCGTTGGAAAACATCTTTTAATGCCAAATTGAATAGAGACAACATTATGTTTAAATATGTGATAGAAGCGTATGACATCCGACGTTAAAACGATAATAATAAAACAAGTTTTGTAATCAGATCAGTGAAAATGATAAAATAAATAAGACTAGTAAAAGACTAATTGACTAACTAACAGAAAATAATGAAATTTGCAATTGATAGAGTTCGTCAACATATCACTTGACAAAGATCAAACTATTTTTTGAAAATTGGGTACAAATCTTGCAAGCTTTCTGTTCTACTTTATAAAGGGAAATGCGTCATGAAAAACTACTGAATAGTGAGGCTAGTGTTATAACAATTTAAATTTACGAGCAGGCCCTAGGTGATCGAAAGCATAATTTAATGATACTGTATAGGAGACTTTTTTTTGTGAGGGATGAATAAACAAAGGGCCTTCCAAAGTAGACAGAACTTTTTTAAAAATAGGTATTTCTAATAAGGCCATCTATTGGCAATTATGTATTGTATATTCGTCGTGTATACAATATACTGTCTAAAATTTAGACGAAGAGAATTGGAGTTATTCCATCTAAGGTGACAGTATGTTTGTGTCATCGGTACAAAAATTAACTGACGACCAATAATTGCTCAAAAATTGAACGTTCGTGAGACATCAACAAATAGGCAAAACAAAAAACATTTGCTTTTTAATATTGTGAGTGGTGACGAAACGTGGTGTTTTCATTATGATCCAGAAACCATTCATCAAAGTTCCGTGTAGAAAGCGCCAGGCGAGCCAAAACCAAAAAACATTCATTTGTAGACATCATGACTGAAGACAATATTGATTTGGTTTAAAGATTTCAATGATATTGTGTACAAAGAGTTCGTTCCACCGAGTCAAATAGTTCCACCTTGGTGTTTTAAAGAATTTGGTGCATGGCATTCATTGTATTGGGCCAGAATATGCACGGTAATGCATTCCATCAATTGACGCTTAAAACTTTTTGGCTAAAACTCACACTTTAACCGTCAACCACAGCCCGTATTTAACTCATTGTCCTCTGTCCAATTTTCACCTTTTCGCAAAAATGCATTTGCCAATGAAAGGCATCCAGAAGTCTTGCACTGACATTCTGAAGGACATCCTAGCCGGCAATTTAAAACATCTATTCGATATGCTTTTACGTCTTCCAAATCGGTGTTCTGAATCGAAATTGGACTATATTGACTAAAATAAATTGGTAACAGTTGTTCTAGTTTTTACAAAGTGTTGCGATAATTATTGTATTAGAGATCTAATCATGTAAGAATAAAATGTGATATGTACATACATTGAGGGTAATTAATGAGTTCGGTTTAAGTGTTGGACTACACTAAGTTTCTCAATTTTTTAACTCCAATGTGCAATGTTTACTGCATCAACATGATAAATGGCTCATGAAGCAATCTCTGGAGATATGCTCCGCCTTTACTGCGAGATGGAATATTACCAATACAATCATAAACACGTCAGCCAAATTGATAATTTTGCATTTAACGAAAAGCTTTCAATTTATTATGAGTGGAGTCTAACCACTACCTTGTTGCAGTTAAGGTACGTTTACGGAGCACTATGAGGAGATTTAGTCTTGAACGGCTGCAATATTAGTATTGATCAGCATCTTGGCAAGCTTAAGATCCGTGGAATAGTTGCCAAGAGGCTTCAACTTATGTGCTGATACTACCCGATCACTACCACGAAAGCCCTAATTTTGTAAGAAGAGCTTTATTTTCAAATACAAAAAAAAAAGAATAAGAGGAGCGATCAAAAAAATGAAGGAATGAAAAAATGGCGTCAATTTAACAAGCGAGCTTCACTAGTGCGAAAGCAACTGTGAAGCGGGCTGTCATTAGTACGTAAGCAAGTATTGAAATAGCAAAAAGTGGTTAAAATCAAAAAATTCAAGTTTATGTTACCAAAGAACATACAACCTTGATGATGTTGGAGTGAGTTTTATTCAGTTTAGAACCGCATTAAATTTGGTAAAGCTATTTCATCAAAAATCAAATGATATTCCTACGACGCACCTCTATAAACGATCATTTCATTGTTCAAAACATTTTATTAAATTCGCTTATGGAGATGTTCTTTAGGCCTTCCAGGGATTTTTGTTTTACATCCTTCACAGTGGCAAAACGCTTTCCTCTCATGTCCCTCTTTCGTCACTTCTTGACGTTGAGGGGCGTCCTGAACGAGGTTGGTCTTCAATTGACATTTCTGCATTTTTAAAACAGGAAAACCACTCGTAGACTCTGGTTTTACTTAGGACAGCATCTCCAACACGAAATAAAATTTCACAGCCACGCTTTGCTCTTGCCAATCCGCGAGAAATAGTTGTTTTACTAAAAAAATTCCCATAGACGAACCGATGTTCTTACAGTGACAGAACTTCGCACACTAACTCAAGAGACGTGTCCCTAACGGACACCTGGTCGAACAATGAGTTTGCTCACTCTCCCTCTCCATGGCAGCCCGATTCCCGTTACTTTTGGGTACTTCCTCGTATAACCGTTAAAAGACCTTCCTAGGCCGAAGCCAGCTATAGATACTCCTAATGGCTCTGAATGCAAGATCATCCCAGTGAATTTTGGCCCCGTTTTCGTCGAAGGACTTTGAAGGAGCGAACTCT
Organism: Volucella inflata; assembly: GCA_928272305.1. Taxonomy (NCBI): domain Eukaryota; kingdom Metazoa; phylum Arthropoda; class Insecta; order Diptera; family Syrphidae; genus Volucella; species Volucella inflata. Next base: position 55,372,952 of record OV743720.1, on the reverse strand, counting down.
GTGAGACTAACAAAAAAAAGTACGCGCTAGCCAAAGAGACCAACATGAGGGTAAACATTCTGGCCCGAAGTATTTTTGATTACTTTGCTGGGGGATAATGTCTTGACTTAAGTGGCACACACAATTTAAAACAGACTGCAATCATTTTAGATCGTTTAACTGGAAGCAGTTGGACAAAAACTGAGTTAACTATTGAGGTTTTAGTCTTTGGGACCCAGACCAATCCGAACTGAAAGGTCATCTTATTAAGTACAACTCGTCATTGAATATTTGAATCTAATCTTTGGAAAACAACGGTAACAGTATCAATTGTACGAGGACGGAATATCTTCACTTCAGTTTTTTATAAACCCAAATCCCGATATGTATTTATAGGGACGGTATCGGGTTTTCCAATAGGGACTTGACAACTTTGAATTTACTTTGTGAACGCACTCTTTCACTAATCATCAAACTGTCACTGTCAATTTATTCAGTAAACTCAACATTTTCATCATGGTACACGTAATGTACACGAACGAAAAACGTCTGCAAATTATAAAAAAAATTTACCGACATTCGGAGTCGGTGGCATTCACCTTTAAGAACGTTAATTCCAATTTTCGGTCGTAATTCTCGCCCTAGTAGACAGGCAATAACAAGTGATGTTGCCGTGTCAGTGAGACAACGGGTTGGTCGAAGTGTCGAAAATATCGCTGCCGTTCAGGCGTCCGTAGCAAACGATCCAAATCAGTCAATTCCTCGGCGTTCTCAAGAATTGGGCATCGATCAGACCACATTACGGCGTATTTTGCGTAAGGATATTGGTTTACAGCCATACAAGATCAAGCTGACTCAAGAATTAAAGCCGATGGACCCGTTCTCCGATTGGGTTCAGGAGAAGATGCGCCAAGATGGTGAATTTCATCGCAAGATAATCTTCAGTGACGAAGCTCATTTTTGGCTCAATGGGATCGTCAACAGGCAAAATATGGGAGGCTACGTTAAGTCATTTGTTTATGTCAACAAGCCGACGAAGAGCTCAGAGCCAACATTGATCGCGAAATAGCGAAATGTGTGGCTGAGTCGTTGGGTCCAACGAATAGACCGCTGCAAACGTGCCCGCAAATGTTTTGATTGTACTTCAAGCCGATAGTAAAGTTTTTGAAATATCTCAAATGGTTTGCGTTTTATTTAAAAAAAAAGGTGTCAAGTCCTTATTGCAAAACCCTTTATTTACAACAGATAAAATCTGTCTTAATGAGAAACTTAAATATTAACAATTATTCGAAAACGGGAAGGGAAATTGCGAAGACGATACTCCAGAACAAATACACATTTGGTCAAAATAGCTCCAAATGGATATATTAAAACATGCCCAAAAGGTTTTTTGAGAAAATCACTAAAGAAAGAAATAGCCGAGGATTTTAAAAAAGAAAGTCTCGAGATCCATAACGTGAAACAGTCGAAGCATAAGTTCCAGAGAAAGAGAGGTGGGAAAAATAGGTAATGAACAAAAAAAAAACTAAGTTGCTTGGTTAAAGAAAGACGTAAAAAGAAGATTAAACATGTCATGTAAATTTATTTATCTAGCCTAATGGATGAACTTAAAACGCAATAGGGCCCAACATTGCATGAAGCCTATACTCTTTAAAAAAAAAAAAGCAACTTCCAAGAGGGAAGTACTCGTAGTATAAATGAGAAAAGAATTCATCTTCTTGTATATTGATTTGCTTTTGGAACTGCAGTTAGAGACCTCTGAAGTATTCGGCGAAAATACCGCATTGGAATACACTCGATCTAAGTTTCATAATATACAATATTAAAATTTCTTATTTTCATCATTCGATCAAAAAGAAGAATAAAATTGAGAAAATAATAGACTTATGTTGGCCATCTTTTCCAGCGTTCTATCGTGTTCAAATGTTTCCTCTTCATTGCAAAATGTTGAATAATTATTAAACGGCCTCTATAAATTACAAAATATGGGTCTTTTTTTCCAATTGAGCTTGGTACTAAATGACTTCCTTTTAACAATATTCTTAGTATAAAGATCTTGTGTGTTCTTACATTTCAACCCACTACCTCGGCGTTTGAGCTTCAGAAAACAATTAAGAGATATTCGAAAAACTGCAGTATGGCAGCACAGGCTTAAAGTACAAAAATCCAGCCTACAAACCCTAGGATATTTGGCATCGCAACATAGTAAATATTTCATAGCCAAGTTCAGTATTATTACGTGAAATAGCATAAGAAATAAAAAGTAAGTAAGTCTGTAGACAAAGTGGTCAAAATACAAAATATGAGAAATACGAAAATTTAAAGTGGCACCTGCGGTTTTAAGACTTGGACGGCATAATTTTGACAACAATAAATGCAAAGTTATTAAAATATATTTCACAAATTGAATACAACCTGCAACTACCCGATCAACTGGTCAATATAATAATTCTAAGTTCATGTCTTGGATTTCTACGAAGACAATTTTTTGCCAAAAAAGAATTTTAACTTTCGAAATTAAATGTATTTCCATTCTAAAAGAAATAGAAAAAACTTAAATTTGTTTGAAAAATTTACTTTACTTAAGGTTTGTATTTTTTAAGTGCGTAGAAAAAGAAAAACTGAAAATAACCGAACCTTATCTGTAGAAATTCATTTAAATTTGAATAAAAAACCGTAAAAACCGTCGGAATAAAATTATTTTGAAATATATTCTCACCATCACGAGGGGATATAATCGTTACAACACTTCCGAAATTATTTGCAACAACTTCCATTGTAGATAAACAATAAATTTCAAAACTAGATCCGGATGTGAAACCATTTTCTTACTTTGATAAAAAAAATAAAACCGAAGAACACTGAAACGACAAATGACAAATACATTTTGCCCCAATTCCAAATCAGAGCTTGCGATGGCCTTTACCCCCACCCGATGATTTTTCTTTCTAGTTTTCGATTTAACTTTGATTAGCAAAATTTCGTCAAAAAAAAAAAAATAATATTTTAAAAATGTGCGACTATATTGAAGGAAATGACATCATTTTGATAATTTTTTGAATTTCTCCAACCGTTTTGGAAAGTTGATTGATTTTATGTTAAACTTACCGCTTTATGAGGGGTCCCATTATCCCCAACCAAGTTTAAAATAGTTTTTCTTTCTTGTCTTTTAAAAATCTTTTCTCTTTTTTATTTGTTTAACTTAATTTTTTTGAATATAAAAAAAATTAGTAAAATATCACATGGACTCGTTGAGAATGTCTACAGATAGATTCCTTTCGGAACATTGAACGAACTCACAGATATTATTCGTATTTTGAACTTTTTTTTTATTATTCTAATCGGCTTTATCTGAAACAAAAAAAAATTTAATCACTTTATGAAAAGTTAAAAGAAAAAAATTGTTTTCTTATAGAAACTCGTAAAAAAAGGTTTTTTTTCGTTTTCGAAAAAGAGAAAAAAAAATAAATAGCCACGCACAGCACTATTTTTCAAACATTCAGCGGTTTTTTTTTAAACAAAAATCGAAAATAAATAAGAAAAAAAAAGAAGAAATTTAACTTTACTTTGTAATTAAAGAAAACCCCATCCACCCTTAAGCAGAGGGAACGACGGGTTGTTTCTTATTTTTGCGATCTAACGCGATGGATAGACTAGAGCGTACTGATCTGGGGCGAATTCAGAACAGAAAATTCCTCCTAACAGCCAGCCAACTCTAGAAGGCAACAACCAACTAACTACGCTCAACTCACAAATAGTCCATCAAAGACGACAACGACGACGACGAGGTACCACAAGTATCTGCAGCTCCTCTCTAAAACATATACAAACGAGGCTCGCGAGAGAATATGCCAATGGATTCCAGATTACCATAAAATCGGCCAGCACAGCATCAGCCAGACACAAGAATGTATAAATGTATAAAATATCGCGAGAGCGAAACGTTTTTATGTGCTCGTATGTGAAGCGCGACACGCTGGATGATACCCAGCACCACACAAGTACCACCACAATAAACTATGAAATGGTTATTTTTTTTTTTTTTGGTTTTTATGGTTCTGGATACATATTCTGGTGGAGCAGAGTCTATACTCCAGTTGGGCCGAAATTATGCGATAATGTTGGAGAAGGAGGACATAAGCACACTCGATCAGCAGAGGATCGCTTATGAAAACAGCAGTGATGGTGATGATCGAGAGGGTGGTGCGGAATTTAATCAGAACTTAGGCGCGTTGAAAATTTCAAATTTCAATCCGCTGGTAAGCAGTGGTGGAAATAATACACTAACAGTAACCATATCATTCTCATAAGCAGAGGGTTGTTGTAGCCGAGGCTGAGATCGTTGATGGTTCTCTTTCTGAGATCTGGCGTGTGTGTATTGGAGCCATTGGGCAAAACTGAAATTCTGTAAGGAGACTCGTGTTTAGTAACACTTCGAACGTTTGTCGATCTCCATGTAGGAGGAGAGTGTACTACTCTGCTGCTGGGATTATTCGTCTATTCGTCTTTTCGTTGGTTAGAGATCTTAACTTTGAGAACACACTACCTCCCGAAATCGGATTGACATTATTTTTAATTTATCTTTTATTTTTCTATTCTTAAAGTTAAAATTAAAAAATAAATAAAATAAAATTTTGAAAGAAGAAATTTCCGAACTTTTCTCAAAAAAGTGCGTTTAAATGTGTCGGATGGACTAAAGTATAAATTATTTGAAATAAATTTGTTTTTAAACGGTGCCGGTTATCTTTGAATCTCTTAGTGAACTTGGTGACTTTTCTTGTGTGAAAAATGAAAGTTCCCAGAGGCCTGGGCGGTCTCTTGGGTAGCCCGAATTTGTCCTATTTTTGGGCAACAGTATTTGCAGTTTATGTTATAACTCTTCTACAAGGTGGATCAACTGTTGTAGATGCCGCAAAGGTAAGGATGGTCAAAATAAGTTGATGCAAAAAAAAATTGTAAATATCGTACAAATAATTGTGACTTGAGTGAAATTGTGTTAGGAAAGGTATATTCCCAAGGGATCAGCATGGAAAGAAGTCCTCTGACTATTCGACATGTTGGCAAGGCGTATTGAAAGTGTGTCATCGGATCACAAATGCCGAATAATTAGTTTTTTATCTCTAAAGTAATTATCGATTACTCGTGGAATATTGTCACCAGTTTGGTGCTTTGACCTGCACGAGATCTACTATTTATGATTAATTTTAGTATTTATGACTAAATAGACAGTATAATTTAAGACCTTTAATTTTAAAATAAGATTGAATCAAAGAAAAGTCGGACCGTTGCAACACGTCTAAAAATTCTGTCTATTTAGATTTTGATACAGCTTATTGCAATCCTTTTGATAGCGATATTTTGCGACTTGACGAAAATCTTTGTCAAAATGACCTACATTTCATCTTTCATGATCAAAAATGTACTCTTCAATGAACTCAAACACAAATCAAATCTGTCATTATAAAGAATCTTATCTTAGTCCGGTTTGAAGTAGGCTCCAAAATCGGCTCAAAAAAACATATTTCTGACCTATTGTATGAATGTCTTTGCAAAAGTTTGATACATTATCATCAATTGAAAAGAAAGAAAGACATCTCTTTAGATTTGTATTTCTAAGAAACATTTCAAATATTGAGAATTATATTTTGAACGAAATGTTGCTAATTTCTATATTCTTATCATGGCAAAGGTTAACAATTTTGGATAACCTTAATTTCTGATTTTTTGTTATTAATTCTATTTCTAGCTTATGCTTTTTTTTCCGAATATGCTCAGAATTATGGGGAGTGTATGTAAGAAAAAATATTAAAATATTTGAATAAACCTTCAATAGTTTGAAATCATACTTCCGGCACAAAAAAAAAAGAAGGAAAAGCACAAAAGACTTAATCTAATTAGTCCATGGATGTTGTATGTTGTCATCATCTTAGTAGTGATAACCTTATTTCGCAATTGGTCTTCATGGGTGAACTTAATAAATTGCTTAAAGTTTTTTTTTTTTTTTTTGTATGAAAATATGAAATCGCTATCAAAACGGAAGGCGGATGGCAGTTTAATTTAGATCACACTATTAATTGGCATCATTCTTTTCTAAAAGTCCTTGGATACTTCCTAAACTTTTCAAATAGATTATTAGTTTTAATTTTAATCTAAATCGATTTCCATAAAAAAAAGACAACAAATTAAAGGTCAATTAATACTATAAGAACTGCTTGTAACTTAAAAACCCAAGTCTTGGAATAAGAAACAATTACTTTTGGATCTTGAATTTTTAAGGCATATTCAATTTTAAGCAGGTTATTAGATTCTAAATTACAGCAATTAAATACTAAATTACCTTTCTATGCGTCATTTGGTGATAAGTCAACTTTACGACTTTTTATTTAGTTTAGTAATAAAAGACAGGAATTGTTTTGTATACAGTCGGTTTTCGTTGGGCTCTCAAGATAACCAGGCGATATTTTAGATCTTTTTTGTTCAATGAAGACTGAGTTTTTCTGCATCGATAAGGGTCAAATTGCCCTGTCTACTTTATAAATACGATTAAAGATAACAATTCATTTAGAATTTTAAAGATAATTACCATTTACGGCAATCACAACAATCATTTTCACTATTCCTATTTTCGAAAGCCTAAGCGAAAAAGTTGAATTTACCCTAAAACAGCTCTCCTGGGCATTGGTGTATAAGTAAAAGGATAGTCCACCTTGATTTGAATTAAGACTTTCAAACAGTGAATAAGATTTTAAAGAATTAAAATCCTCTTGTTCTTGTTATTAAGAACACGATGTGTTCTGTTAAAAATCAAAATAATCCATTCACCCTGTGGTTAAATAAAGCTCCACTTGCTATATGTTTAGATACAATTTATTGACATTTATTTGATGACGATTTTACGTGAATTCAGATTGCCAATTGTCGTAAATATTATTTTTCGGAGTCTTGGTTTCATTTTAAGAATTTTATGTACCGTTAAATTTCTTAAAGGAACCTTGGTGATATTATCTTGACTTTGAGTATTCTATCAAGACAATGTAGGAATAGAGCATTGCATTTTTAACCACTTCCAATTTTAGTACCAATAAAATTTTGGCATTTTAATTTTTAAATAAAACGAATATATGAGGTAGATACAACTTTTTTTTTTAAATTTGAAGATCTCGACGTTCTTTTGATATGTTCAGCCAGTGAGTTCTGCTTATAAAAGCTGAGTAGTAGTGTAAAACATTCTGGTTGTCCGGGTAATTTGCAATTTTACAAAGAGATCGATCGTAAGAAGGCTTAAATAATGCCCATTACACTATTTGTATAAAGTGAAACGTGATTATACCTTTGTAACCGTTAATCAAAGCTTATCAAACTGTAAAAAATTAAGATAATGTTGTTGTAGAATTTGGTTCTCAGTTCTCAGTAAGCCCTTTCTTTCAATCATCACATACAGTCCGCACAAATGCCGTCCAAGTCTTCAAAGTAAACACTGATCTCTGTGCGGTAAAGTTACCCTCTTCGGTCTGAAATTTAAATATATAAGAACAGATGCTGTAACCAGCGTGGAGACTAGGTTGAACATTGTACTTTTGTCCTGGTATAATTGGGTTTCATGGGTCTCTTCTAAATTTGTCTTAACCAATAAATGGCAACTTTGATTTTTCACAAGCCCATTATGTCAAACGTACGCCATCCGACGCAAGCTGCTCAAGAGCCCAAGAGCCGTAGTTTTGTGGCTTTAGAACCTTCACCATCGGAATCTTATATGAGTAAAGGTCAAGGCGTTTTTAAAAAATCACAATTTAGTAGCCAAACTATTGCGAGAAAATGTGGATTTTGAACTATTTAGTTATCTATAATACTTGAGAGATAACGAATGGTATTAAGCTTTCTAAAATGAGTAATTCTGTAAATTAATTTTCTTTTCCTATGTGCAAGTATTTAACAATGTTATACATTAAGTAAATTTTAAATACTTTCATTAGCGAAGAACTTGTTTAAATTTAAATTCCTTTAAGGCATCTTTCGTATCGGGGTAACATTTTGACAAAGTTCATCGCTATTTCGATTTATATATCCTGAATATTTTATTTTAAAGAGTAAACCTTCTTTAATTATGGAATATTATATCCTTCTAGTGACTGCCAAAGCTCGGCAGTAAGCTATTCTGCCAACCCAATTTTTCAACACATGGTGTCCAGACACCATCACAAAAACGACTGATTACACGATTATTTAATTTAGTATGCAATAAATCGATAGCTGAATGGCTTATGTTGCTCGTAGTATCAATTTGGTGGTGTTATAGCTCCCCCGAATCCAAATCCTCAATATCTGGCCATAAAAATCGTTTATCGTGCATTAGTAGTGCTCCCATTGCCTGTTATTCCATTGTCGTCTTGAAAGAATAATGGGGCAATACTGGCGCCACTCCTTACCAAACAGTAATGTGTTCGGAATACATTGGCTTCCTATTACTACTGTGGATTTTCCGATCTTAATACGGCAGTTTACGCCGAGAAAAATTCGCCTCATATGAAAAGATGATTTTTAAAGCAAAACTGTTGTTAATTTCGAGCTGCTCTAAAGCCCAAACCGAGAAGAAATAACGTATGGTTATTTTCAATACCTGAACCAATTTGTAACGAATGCAAAATTCTCCTCATTTTAGTGCGACCGCTGTTGATTTGCTAAGATCTTAGGCGCACGGTTTTGGGAACAACTGCAACATACTCGATTGAAGGCAGAAGATGAGCACGAAAATATGTTTAGTTATCAATGTGCAAATCAGTCACACAAACTTTCTTCAAAAATTTGGGTACAACAGCTCCAGTTGGTGTATTATTTCGACCGAAATTTGTTTTCAAAATTCGCACTGTTTCGCCAATACAACATCCAGTGTGAAATTTATTTTGCAATATGCAATGTTGTTCAAGCGTAAATTAATTCATCTTGTACCGTAAAAATACATTACTGAGTTTCTGTCAATTTATTTATACTCCACCCACCCGTTACAAATAAAACAAAATCAGGCAAATAACGTGTGTTGTTGGTTGGTTGGTCTGAAATGCTGGTTCTTTTCATAAAATTGTTGGAAACATTTTCACAGAATCGAAGTTCTTTGCACAAATGTTGGATTTTAGTATATAATTTGACTGGAGAGTGCTATAATAAACCGTGTATTTCATATGGAATTGCATGATCTGGGGGATTACTTCGGTTACTATTTCGAGTATTGACTCATACAGCAAACTTTTTTCGTAAAACAGCAATTGTTTAGGCACATCTATATTACTTTTTGGGCACAGAAATTCATTGATTACGATTCGATTGCAAAATCCAATTACCGAGCCCACTTCATTTCAAAAGAAATAAGGTATCATGAGACCTCATGCGCCAAAACTGCGTCAAATAATAACACGTTGTGGATAGGGAGGCTTCTCGACCATTGGTTTTCCAAGCGTAATGCGGCAAAACAGGTTAGGAACAGAGTCTGCAAAAAAATAAATTTATCTCATCGCTCAAAATGATTTCTTCTTTAATTATTGATTAATTTCCTGCTTGTCTAGTTGACAAAGTTGTGACGCTTCTCATGGTTTTGGTGTTGTTCAACTGATTAAATGAAACAATTTGCACTGGTTTTGCAGTGAATTTCAATGATTCCATTGCTATCTCGAAGTGCGGATCTCTAGTTTTAATAAGCAAAATAGTGAAATATTCAAAATGAAACCTTTCATTGTTCTTGAATTTCTAAACTCCTTGTCGAGAAAAAATTAAATATCCTCAGATTTTGAATCAAGTGATTTTTCAAAAGTAAAAATGATCAATTGTTTCTCTCAAATTGTTAATTCCATGCTATGCGCCTATCCCATTTCTACAGCACCCAACCATTGATGGTTCAAATTTATCAGAAAAACTGACACAACATTCTTCAATGTTTGCTTGCAATGATTAATTTATAAAAACATAAATTTATATACAACCAGCGAGTTTTTCAATATTCGTATGTATGTATGTATATGAAATATATATACTTCCGCTAAATGCGACTTAACTAGACTTAACTACATACAAGATTGTGTCATATTTTAAAAGTAACAACTATGACAATTTAACTGCTAAATTGACAAACTTCAAAAAGTAGAAATACAAAGCCAGAGAAAGGCATTTTAATTCAAAGAATTCAAAGATATAACATGCATTGCAATTTATTTATTAGATGTTTTTCTCAATTCGATTAGATTTAACTTTGCTCTTTGTCATATTTTTTTTGTTAAATTTCAGAGAACTAGAACTTTTTTCACTATTCGTAATAAATTTGTAATTACATCAACTGTGCTGCAAAAATAAAATCAGTTTTATCTTTAAAAAAAGTCCCTATTTCTGGAAACAAGTCGGAACCTACTTTATCGCAAAGAACTCAAAACACATAGGAAATGATGTAAACGAGGTCATCTTACAGATTGCTCCTAAGTTTATCACTAAATGTAGAACAAAAGACTGAAATAAGAAAAAAAAAAAAAAAAAAAAAACAAAAAAACAAAATAAAACCACGTGGTGGATACTTGAAATCTCTGCCAAATCAAACCAAATCATGTTGCCATTCTAAGAAAAACCGACACATTCTGATAACAAGTTTCATTTAATTTTGGTCCATTACTTTTTTTTCTCGTTTTTTTTTGCAATCTATGCTGTCAGTTCTAAAAATATAAAGTCGAAATCATATATTGTAGAAGCAATCATTTTCTCTGCTTCAGCATCACCATCTTCATAAATCTTATCAACAAAAGGTTCCGTCAATTTTAAATCAGTACAAGGAGAAGCGACAAAATTTCATTTTGTAATTATTACTAGAGACCTATCAAATTGGTTAGAATCCATTAATAAAAATTGTATAAAATTTGAATTGACAAAAAAAAAAAGAAAACCAAATCATATTCAAGTACTTGGCGCGATTAGTTCCGACCAATGACAATATGATTATTATAATTTTGTTTAATTGTTTTTTTTTTTGTTTTTCATAAATCATGTACTTGTTCATATGAAATGTCAAAGGTGACATTGACAGTGATAGCCTAAAATCAGTAGGACTGCCAAACGATAGCATATTGCGACTAAAAGGCAAATTCAAATTCCGATTTGAAGCTTATCTGAAGCTTTTTTTTTTAATCAAAGACACATTAGCAAATAGGGAATAAATGGACAGAATACTTAAGAACGGGGCAAAACAAAAACAAAATAACAAAAAAATGCTAACGATGTTATCACTTTTGGAGGAAGTCAGTCACGGCTATATGAACATGTATTATTTCCATTTGTTAAATGTATTGGTCTTTTATAAAAATTTTTACAAATAAAAGAAGTACAAACACTAGAATTAAACAGCTTTTTAGATAATATCTAAAAAAATATTTTAGCGAATATTAACAGTTTTACAAGATAAAACTATTTCATTTCTCGAAATCGAGCAATCGAAATTGGGAGTGTTAAGCGGAGAAGGAAATTAAAGATGTATTTTCCTGTCATATTGCTGTCAAATTCACTTAATGTCATTTTAATCTTTTCATTGGGACAGATTGGACAAATTGGACAGTGAAGAAAGATTTTTGGGCTCAGCGGTTATTTTGCTCCATGTTTTTCATCCAACATTAAATGGGGAGACTAAATTGCTAGTGAGAGCTGGCTTGTTGTTGTATTCTAGTCAACTACACGTCTCACTTTACTTTTGTTGACTGAAAAAATTCCAGTCTTTCGGGCACGGCTGGAATTCGAACACCAAACCTTCCGAGTTGGAGGCCAGTTTACTTCCACTTGAACCACAGCCACACACATTGGCATTATGTTGGGAATACGACTTTAGACGTGAGGCTTCTTTGGCTATGTTAGGCAAAGCACATTCTTCATGGATACCTTTTCGCACATTTGAGACTCTATGGCACTAATACGTCCCAAATAATGATTTTCAACCCTGAATATTGTAGTTTCCGATATTTAAGAAAGAGGTAATTGTGTTGCAATGTTGGTAACATTGTTGTTGTATATATCATCACGATAAAATTGTAAAACCTACTTATTAAAAATGACATTGAAAGTTTTCCAATCTGACAATTGGTTTGACAGATATAAATGTCTAAAGTTAGTACTTCAGTTGTAGGGTAATTTGTCGTTGTGATGTTGCTTCTTGTAGAAGAAAGATTTATTTTGCCTACATATGCGGATTATGCAAGTGATATCAGGATCTCTGACTTCTCGAGGCATTTCTCTTATATTATACTTAACAGAGCTGTAAAAGAATGCAATCATTGCGGATTGCATTCATTGAAGTCGCCTTAAGAATTCACATGGATTTGTTTCAATTCAATGACTTCAATAATGACTTCAACTTAAAAAAAAAAAAATCACCATTCATTTTGAAGTCATGATTTAGCAATCATTTTTTGCAATCATAATTTTAAAGTCAAAATGAACGCAAATATTTTGAATGCTCTCCATTCATCGAAGTCATCTTGAAATCACTAGCATTCATTGCATTCACTTGAAGACATTTTGTAATTTATGTACTAGTTGTTCATTAGTCGTCATTTATATTTATTTATTCTTCTGGTAGGCGACAGTAGAAAACGAATTCAATATCTAAAATCACTTCAAAGACTTCAACGACTTCAAGTGAATGCAATGAATGCTAGTGACTTCAAGGTGTCTTCAATGAATGGAGAGCATTCAAAATATTTGCATTCATTTTGACTTCAAAATTACGAGTATAATTGCAAAAAATGATTTCCAAATCATGACTTCAAAATGAATGGTGATTTTTCTTTTCTTGAGTTGAAGTCATTGAATTGAAACAAATCCACGTGAAGTCAAATGAGTTAAAGGATAAAATGATTGCATTCTTTTACAGCTCTGATACTTAATAACCTGTAATGATACGAAACACTTAATTTGCTGTCTAAATTTTTAAACGTTTTTTTTTGTGTTATTTTTTACTTTTTACTCTGGCAAAGCATTGAACTTGGACGATAGAAACAACAATTTTCAACTATCTAAACACATAAAGTTAAGAAAGCGCTATTTAAATTTATGAATAAGAAAACTGCTGGAGTAGATGGACTACTTGCTGAGCTGTCTAAGCTAGAAGATCCTTTGATTAAGAGAGTACTCCACTTATTACCACGATTTGTTTAAGGGAAAGTATATTGACCTGTCAAAAAAGAGACCGTCAAAACTGAGACACCGTCAGCTAAGAGACACCTTACAATATACTGAGTATTGCTTAAAACTATTTGTCAACAATATAATAAGGTCGACGAGTGCAATTATTGAATCTGCTTTATGTTCACAATCGAACTAAAGCAATTTCAATCCACACCATCTTTCTGCCAATTTTCGCTTTGCCACATATGATATCATCTATTGAAAAGACTCATACAGGGCTATGTTTAGTATTGGAGTCCCTGCCGATCTCAGTCGCATTCAGTAGATGAAAAAAAATAGGTTCTCCATCTTGTCTACCTCGGCTCTGCGACTTACTCTAGTAATGACACCTCATCAGAAATCATACGAAGATTTGCATTTGTAAATTTGCTAATTCAGTGGCCTGAAAAAGCAATTCAGTAACTCACAAGTCTAGTGACATTTGGTTTGGTCTCATTGGTAGATGTTTCACTGTAGTTACGTATGTCTAATAGAGTACAACATTTGAAAAATCGCCAGATTGCATACGAAATCAAGTTTTGTTTGAATTTTATTATTTTATAGTTCTATTCTAATTGACACCTCAGTTACATTTACGTTATGGTTTGTCCAATGCAATCCAAACAATTGCCCATTCCTTGGCAAGAAGTACTCAAATAAACCAATTTCATCGCTTACAATGGCCCGCTAAACGTCCCCTCACATAACTTCAAAGGACATAGCAAACCAAAGTATGATAAGTGTCGACTTTAAATGACATTGCTGCCACTTATTTAGACCAATAACAAAGAAAGCTAAAAAACGGTGTTGCTTCAAGGTATCTGTGGTCGTTGCTGTCGGCTGGACTTCCATTCAATTTGGAAAAAGGAAAAAGATTTTACAAAAACTACACACTCACGCCAAACAATAAACAAATTCCAACAAAGAAGACCAGAAAAAGAACATAGTAATAAAAATAAAAATAATAGAGCAACAGAAAAAAAACAAAAACAAATAAAATTTGTAGACATTGACTACGAGCATGCAGCCCGCTTGGCCCTTTTTGTTTTTTTCTTTTTTTTAAAGAATCGACTATCTCAAGTGGACAGAAATGATGATGCACTGCAATATTCACAATCGAGAATCAAACACCAAACGGAAAGTTCTCGTGTGGCATAGTAATTTATTGTTAGGGCCGACATCACCGCTAGCTTTGCACGCGAATCCGAGAGTAGTGTATTAAATTCTTTTGCTCTACTACGGATACTACTTTCCGCCTGTTTTTAATCTAAAAGATACCAAGGAATCTCTAAACGAAAGCAAATAAATAAGCGAAAATGCAGCTTTCTATATCGAATGGAGTACATACACATATAATCGTCTCAGATGCGATACTTGGAGATGGAAGAACATTTCGCGTTTCCCTAGGGCGGCTATAAGATACCATATAACAAGTTGGGGTCAAACTGATACTATGCTCGTAAAATGCTTGGGCGAAATACGTCTGTGTAAGTCGAGCAGTATAAGAGTATCTGTGATGGTTAAGGAAGAAATGCATAAAAATGAAAATGGAAAAAGATGAGATTTTTAACTGCAAAAGTTTTGTATCTGATAGTTTTTAGAGCAATAAATAAGATGCGTGACTTCAATAAGTGGCCGCTTCAAGTCACAGCCATTCATTGAATTGCTTGCTGTGATATGATATGAGAAATCTGTTCACTGGTGCTGTGTACTCGTTAAAACGATTTTTAATGTGCGAGCAGATACTTAATAAGGAGTTCCTCTTGGGTGGGATGTTGTTGAAGATTTTAAATTAAGTTATGTAAGAAGAGAGGATTAATAAGATGATAAGACAAGATTAGGATGAAATGAACTCATTACTTCTGTTTTGTGTTTCTATTTGATTTTATTCTCGTTTGACCCCAAACGAATTTAGGAAATTAGGTAAATCGTACAAATTCTACTGCAATCATACAAGAAATTCGTAGATAAAGTTAAACAGTTTGCATAAATTTTTGATAGAGTTAGGTTATTCAACAGCACGTCTATAACAGTAAGAGTGACAGCAATAGTGAGATCAACTCCAATATTAACAGCAACATAAAAAGCGACGTCAGCAGCGGTATCATCAACGACGTCAAAACCATAGTTTATCGTGATGGCTTATAATACTTTACTGTCTTCGGCCAATTGAAGTCTTATTTGATGTTTCAAAAATCGTTGAATTGATTGTCTAATCCCAGTTTGAGTAGATTTTTTTGCAAGGCTTTGTTTTTACCAGTGGTAGCGACACTTCTTGCCTCTTTTCTGATGATGTAGACCCTTTTAACAGCAATCCGAAGGCAGCTCATACTCAGCAAACTACATACGTGTTTTTCATTTTAGAAATAAATAATTGACTTCCCTCCGTAAACGATGTTGAGGATAATAACGTTGTTAAAAGGGCTTATAGCATTTGTATCAATACTTGGCAAACTAATTCCCTGTTTGTTTCGGTATTCAAATTAGGAATTATGTGATATACGTAGGTCTTTGACTCCAAAAGGGAAGACGAACATGGTTGAACTATCCAGTCTGTCTATTAAATCAACTCAGTTGAAGTATTTCGTTGCTAATAACTAGTTATAGTCGTGTATCTCATGTATCTCTACAGTTTTCGTATTCCTCATAAGACTTATAATTTCTTCAACAATTTGTCATTGTGCACATTTAAACCCTCCGTTATCCCCTTTCTGCACAAGGCTATCAAAATAAATCTATGATGAATTCGAATGAATAATTCTTCAAAGTCCATAAGGAAGACAATGAATGATCGTCTATAATCCTTTTTTTCTGTCGGAATAGAGCATTCAGACAAAGAATCAGTCCGTTTTACTCCTTATAAGTTCCTTTTAATGGAACCTTACAAAGAGAAATGAGTTACCACTTCGGGGTTAAAGTGACTACAGTACCAGCGATGATGTCCGCCTGCTAGCGCCAAATACGTGATTCGGGCGAAAACCGGACATTGAAGGAGGTAGTGCTGCGGAGTGTCGACATCACTTTCGCAGTGAGCGTCGCATGACGTTGTATCACTTATGCCCAGTACAATTAAGAGCTTCCCAAAAAAGCAGTGCCCCGTCACGACAACGTCAGTTATCAACCTGCTGCCATTCCTGTCCGTAGACACATTAGGATCTTTTCATTTTGTCTACCTGCGACCTGGAGAGTTATGCCATCTGCACGTGTGACCATACGAAAGCCAACTGCCAATCAAAGATTTAGCCAGGTACGCGGGCAGACCTACCACAAGTCCGGGTTCTGAAAAACTTTCCTCTTGCCTAAAAAGTTTATCGGCTATTTTGCTTTCCCTATTCCCAATGTGATCTGGGATAAAACATAGTCAATTCAGCCTTTCGACAACGTTCAGTCATGCCTTGCCTTCTCAAGCTATAAAGAATTCTGCCTAACAGATTGAAGCGCACTCCCTCAAGATCTTTCAAATTGGTAAGCATGTAACATTGTAGTCAGAGGATGAGTTTGCATGACAGTTTTGGCGCACTTAGATCTCAAACTTTTTAAAACATTATTCAACACTGCATCAACATCATCAGTAGGAGTATCTAGGTCGAATGCCTATTTTTGTCTGGTCGATATAAGGGTGTTATTTCTCGGAAATAATTTTGTTAGATTTAACAATGTAACATCATCTTTTACCAGGAGCTTACAAATAATAAACATTTCTATTTCGTTATTTTGCGTAAAATTCGGTTTCCTACGAATTATAGTATAATACGTAAAAGTGGCCGAGGCAACTTGTTTCCAAAGTCGATTAGACTAGAAGTAGGTAGAAACTTCTGAACTTATTAACTTTACAACTTCCCTAACGAATTTAAGCAGGTGACCAGCCGAGGTTTTAGTAATGTCCTCAGAGATCATGGTATTTTTTAGAAAAATATCCCTCTTTTATTGTCAAACAACTGCACAGTTACATAGGACGTGTTTCGTAGTTTCGTCATCCTTAGTACCATATCGATTTGAAAAATTGTTGGTGACACAGCCTGGAATCGAACCCAGACTCTCTGCGTGATAGTCCAATGAGCTAACTATCACGCCAACGCCATCTAAGAAATATAATGATGTTATTATGAATAGGGCTCAACGATTTCTTCAGTAGCAATCAATGAACGTACGCACTGTGACGCACCACAATACAGGTCTATTAGCCTACATAATTCTTCGAGCATTACTCCATGTAAGGTTTTTTTTTTTTTGCAACAAACGTAGGGGGCAGTGCGTCAAGTGTGTGTAATTTTAACACATTTTGGTGAATTTATTTTTTCTTAGTTCATCAACCACGTCATTAAAGCTTAGCTTGGTATTTGGGTCATTGAAACAATATGCCTAGAATGAGAACTCAACGACTTACATAAGTGTTGCTTGACTATCAGTGAACATATTGACCATGGAACCTCCTTTGCCCGTCTTAAGGTTGAAGTTTACGCACGTTTAAATTGGAAAATCGTCAGCATGAGACACGCATGTCCTCGTCCTTAAGTGCCTTCGAGATAACGAGATTTGGACAAAATACAGCAGCAAAAACATCAGACACTATTTTGACACATCGACTACTCGACTCGGTTTTCATTGTAAATCGCAAAGTTCAACTCTAGGTTTTTACAAGTGATTTTCTCCACAAGTTAGTGACATACTCGTTATTCATCAGCTTATAGGTGCCAACATATTTTTCCTCTATTTCAGCTCATCTCATTGAACGCAAATACCCGAAATTCTTTATTTGTTACTCTCTTTCGTATTAATGTCCAACAAACGAACTATTATGAATTGCTCAAACCGAACAAAACCATTCCTGAGACTCCAGCCACGACAAAATTATTCTCCTGTATGATAGTCGCTATGCTGGTGTAATGTTGCGACGCCGCTCAAAACATATTTGGCCACACTCAACTGGGAAAACCTACCCCACCCGCTGTATTCACCAGACATATCCTCTTCCGATTATCACTTGTTCCGACCGATGGTATCTACCAAAACATTGGTCGATTTGTGGATAGCCTTAAAAGATGACATTTCTCCGCAGTATACATACCATATGCTGTCGGAAAGAAGGGAAAAAGAATTGGCTAGCGATGGTAAATACTTTCAATAAATCATATAATGTACCGCTCCTTCACAATAAATGCACAATTTTTGATAAAAAAATCAGCAGAAACTTCTGTGTATTCTAATACATCAAGTTTGGTTACAAAGACCTATCTCCCTCTTAATGTATCAAACGATCGTCATCTTTTTTGTCTTTCTGCCATATTGGGATTTAAGTTTGTTTAAAGTTGTGTTGCCATTGGTTTTGAAAAACGGTGTTTAAATTGTATCTTATCTTCATCATGTCCAAAACTTAGACAAGACATTCCTTAGATTAACATCAAAATTAATGCTTAACATTTTTGAGGTCACTGTTCAACATAGTCGTATGTGGAAAACCCAATATTTGGGCAAAAGAAATTAATTTTTGCTTCATTCTATGTTTTCCATTTTCGTATATTTTGGCCACGGAAATTCATTTAATATTTAATGACCTTAATTCCATTCAATTAAAATTATAAGCCATGTGACAATACTGACAATACAATCGGCAAATGTTAGAAATGAATGCAGTTTCTACTATTACCTACAAAAATGTAAATCACACCTAAACGTGCCTGACATCAATTCACACAGATTTTGCCCTGTCGTCAAAGATTCACACAACTGCATCATATTTCCTTACCTACTTAACTGTAAACTAGTCCCACGGCCACAAAGATCAAGATTATAATTTCACTATCAATGCCCCCGCGAAATGCAACCAGCACAAACTCGTCGCTGAACATCCTCACCGCAGTCCCTATTACACACCAGAGCCAAATGGAAAGCTTACGCTCATTACTGTGATATATCTTGACTTCTTTATGTGGTTTTCGTTTTTTTGTTTTACACATTTGTCTCCATCTTCATTATTCGCAGTGTCACAGAGATTGAGTTATAATTCATAATAAGAAAAAAATCCGAAAACTCCTTAACTTCTTAGAATTCAAATCGAAAACGCCTTATGTCCTACCACTAAGTCGTCCCTAAAACGCCCATATTAACGCTCTAAATATGCACTGAACATGTGCATAATATGACGTAAGATGACTTCTACGGAATTCCATTTGAACAGCATTTGACAGTGAAACATAATTTGGTTCTTCTTTATTTTTGTTTTCGTTTTGTACCTACATACATATGTATGGTATATAGATCATCCATCGCATTGGATCATTAAATACAGAAAACAAAACAAAAATAAAAATTAAGAATAACAAAACTTAAAAGTCACATCGTAAAAGTTTTCAAATGGAAATTCTAAAAAAAGATACAAAATTTCTTCCAGCAATCTGCGCGGAAATCGTCAGCATCGTTGCTCTTGCGGAGCGCGGGCAATATTTAATGTAGGGCTCGTTTAAGAGGTAGACCTGGAGGAATTCTGTGTTGTTATTTGACATGATACACCCCAACCACTAATGGGCATTCACTTCATCATCCAAAAGGACCTTTGCTTATACATACGTAGAGATGGTCGTTGCCGAAATTCTTCATCTTTTCCAATGATTGATGCAAGCATGACCTTAGAGTATTCGTATGGTGGCATCTCCACACCATAGGTACTCGTACATGACAGTGTAGCCACTTGTTGCTTTGTTGTTTTTTGCTGGTCTAAAAATACATATCATTCACGTTATATCGACGAATGACAGACGAGGGACTATGCTATGTTATGTTGTGCGACAGCGACAACGACAACGACAACGGCAACGACTCCGACGAGGCATCGCATTTTGATACTTGCGATAGTGGATCTTTTACTGAATTGGTGCATTAGATCAGAGGAAGTGACTATTACACTCTGCCTGTGTAGTGTTTGTTACAATCTGCCGGATCAGATGTGCAATAAGAATAATAAATATTAGTTTTCTGCTTTCGTTGTTTTAATTTGTGACATGTGTTGCATTTAACGCTGAATTTAGAGGACAATTGCGCTGAGTATGCAACTCATACATATCCGTAGCTAGAGAGGGATCAATGTAATCAGGGATTAATGGAGCAATGTTTATAAATAACTTATTATTTCATGTTCATAAATGTGAATGGATAGTGTGATAAGGTCAATCTCTCGTATCTCATATTCGTGTGCTTGTTATGCACCGCAATTAATAAAGAATTTTCAATTGAAACTGACATCAGTGGGTCCCTAAATATTTACAATAAATGATTATGTAAGTAGGTACAATTGTTGTTGTTATGATTTCATTTCTACCTCGAATTGAACATTCTTACATTTTCAAATAACAAGACACCATGCCTACCATTTAAGTTTATTTAAGAACTTTTAATGTGACAATTAAATCCGTCAGCATTCTATTAACAGTTAAAGTCTGGCGGATCAACACCAACTAAAAGACCCAACCTTAATAAAATTCAGTTGGATCAACTTTATGCCAAAACCGAACGAAAAGCCCACTTAAGTTCTGTCAAACTTTCAAGTGAGCCTAATCATCTGTCAAATTGCTTACATTTGGATATGTTAAACTAAAATTAAAACTTAATTAAAAATTTAAAAACTAAATTATTGTATCTGGCATTGGAAGGGATATGTACGAGTATGCTTACAAAAATAAATGAAAAAGAAAAGGAAACATTTCTTTGCCACCGCAATGTTTCTTTTCTTTTTGTCTCAGCCTAGTAATGTTAACGAAACTAGACGAAACCGAAGAAAATCCCAAAGTCCAAAATGGCAAAGTCCATTATAGTTGGCCATTAAGAGTTAAGGCTAAACCATAATCAACATAGGGAAACATAAGCAAATGTCCTAAATGAACGAAATGCTTCCTTTGGTTTACTCCAACCGATGACCACAATACTTTTGGCTGTCTAGCTGTCTACTTAATACATTTACAAATGAATTTCTCATTACAGGTGTTTGGTGAGACGATCAAATTGAACAGAACAATGCTTTCGAACATTTTACCTCTGCAATCAGAAACTGAGTTCGTTCGATCTCTCTTATGTTTGCTATCCTTCTGATCAAAAACCACCCGGAATTCCTCAATTATTCATCGATATTAATTTTATTCGCTTCAAAGTAATCTCCATTGCACGCAATGCACATATTCCAATGCTTCCTCCAATCTTCAATACACTTTTCATAGGCCGATTTTGCTTTGCCTTCAGCTCCTTCTAAGAATTCTTCTTTATCGCCTCAATCGTCTCAAAACTCAATCGACTATCCGCGAAGTCGTGGGAATAGGAAAAAGTCACAAGGATCCATGTCAGGTGAAGACGGAGCTTGCGAAATGGTATGAACGTTGCTTTTGATCAAATATTATCGTACAAGACGAGAACGGTGAGCCTGTGAGTTATTGTGGTGACTAAAGCGCGCGTTGTTTCTCTACAATTCTGGCCTCTTGCGGCGAACATTTTCCATCAAACGCTTTAATACGCTCATGTTATACTCCTTATTTAGTTTTTAGCCTGGCGGAAGAAATTCGAAGTGGACCACACCACGGCAATCAAAGAAAAGAACCAACACAGCCTTAATTTTGAATCGAATCTATCGTGATTTTTTGGATTTTGGCTTACTGAGAAGCGCCATTCCGATGATTTTTGGTTAGTTTCGATGTCATATTCATAGACGCAAGTCTCATCACAGGTATTGATGCCATCGATAAGATTTTAGCCCAACAAGCATTTCTTTAACGACATGAATGCGATGCTGTTTCTGCAACAAATGCAGCACTCTCGGCACAAGCAGGGTTTCAACTCGTCTTATGCCCAAAACATGTGCCATAGCGCTCTGCACCGATCTGAACGAGACCCCACGATCAGCTGCTATCTCCTTGATTCTCACACGATGATCTGCAAGGACAATAGTCCTAACTTTTTCGATGTTTATTTCAGTAATACTGGTGGACGGATGACCATCAACCACAGTATAGCCCACTTAAAACTCTTTGTACCACTAGTACGCTTGTATTTTCGCAATTGCCGAGTTCCCGTAGACTACCGTTTACATTTTTAACGCTTCCGCAGATGATTGTTTTTGTAAAAAACACAAAATTGGAGGCAAACTCTTTGCTAAATTTGACATTGCAAAACACAACAAACACTGACTTGTTTACAAAGTGTTTGTATCATAAGTTTCTGTGTAATCGCACGTTTTCATATGAGGAAGTGACGTAGGACCCACTTTCAAGACTGGCTATTTAAACGGTGGATTGGCCCAGAGATGATACGCGCTTAGTTCTTTTTATAAACTTAAACAACATTTTTGCCTCTGAATATATAGGCCTTATTGCTTTGAGAAACCGAAGAAGCATTGCAAATGATATCAATATCGCTCTCTGTCAGGATTAAGTCCAAGATGGTTACCCTGAGGAACCCCATACATTGCTTTAATAACGATGATATTGAGGATCTGAAAATTACTATTGCAGTTAGAATTGATGATCTTGTATGTATTTTGATGGCTTTCTTGTATCATTCTAATATTAGAAGTATGATTATTTAACGATATAAAAGTTTTAGAGATGGATTTTTACACATCTACAGGTCCCAAAAGTGGTCTGGTATTGTGGAAAGTGTTTGTCAATAAATATTTATAGTTCCTCAATGTCTTTGAAACCAAAATGTGATAAAATTTTCGGTTCTACCATCTTTGATTCATGTTTTTTGTTTGCATTTTCCCCTTAAAATATCAAAGTGGAAAAAGTTTCCTTAAATACGCCTGCACAATATACGAGTACTCAAGGTCGTCTTAAAGTCTCAAACCTCGGCACTTCTTAACAATTTGACATAAAAAATAAAATACTCATACTCAGAAGTAATTAATGTCATGGGTTGTCATTCACATCCCCACACAAAACCCCTCATAGAAACAGAAACTATTTACAGCATCCTTCACTGCTAAACTTTATCAATGGATTGCCTTATCACATTGCTGCACTTTGCGCATTTCATTCATTACACATCAAAAGCGCATTCAATGTTTTATGTTGCAATTAATTTCAATTTGTCATCGAATGTCTTGACGTTGCCATGATGTACGAGTGCATCTTGGACGCTTTAGTCTCTGAGATCTGTGAGATGTCTTGGAAGCATTATGGTGCAACCACTGAGATTAATTTTAACTTCCATCTACATACATTTGCATACAAAATCTCATTCGAAGAAAACTACAACTACAGAAGTGATAACAAAAACCACCATTTCCATGAATGATGTCATTCTCTCCCTGATCTGGTAAATCTCTGATGGAAACCATGAAAAGCACTGACGCGTTGGCGATTGCTTTGATATGAGAGTTGATCTCAAGTGGTTACGGGCGGCTCGGTTGCATCAATGAATGACAGTTGAATCCTAATGCAAAGCACTCACTCTTTGTGTGGCATGTGTCATGTGTAGTGCGAAAAGTTTTCTTCTGAAAACAAAGTTCGCTTCATGGAGCAAAATAATCTGCTGATTTTCATTCAAACATCAACTTGTTTGTTTTTTTCTATTCCTATTCATATTTGTACTCGTATCTGGCGGCAAGTGATTGAAATGAAAAACTAACTATCAAAAGGACAATTAATTAAGCTGGATGATCTTTTGCGGTTGACGGTTGGCGCATACGAGTATCTGGCACACGTCTGTGTGTTGTTGAAATTTCCTAGAACAATTCAATGGACCGTTCGGTTGTTGATTATTTCCTCAATTTTAAACCTCGCACAAAGTGTTGTTCATTTGGTACTTACGCCAATGAAGTAATCTAGCTTAAATTGCTGCGGGACCAAGGCGGCTAACCTTTGTTATCTGCTAACAATTTATGAAATATTTCCTTTTCTTTTTATTTTCGTCTGACCCGTGCAGATTCTGGGGTTAGTTGGCGTCAAATTAATCAGGAAAACACGTTTAATTTTTTCGATTTTTTCACATTAAAAATGGCCTTATGTTTTTGGAGCAAACATACAGAAATTCTTGGTTCGAAAATATTTGATATGAAATATCGTCGTAATTTTTGGTGTTGATGAATCTATGACTTAACATTGTGTAAGTCTATTTCAGTGAGCGCGTGCTTTGTGCGGAACGACTCTTGTTTGGGTTTTTGCATTACACGTGTCATTAAAATTAAAAGAAATTGAAATCTTGAACAAGAGCAATGAACAGCTCCGATACAAACGAGGAACCATTAAGCAATTTATATGATTCCATCATCCGTATACGAGTATCTACATGCATTTTCCTGTAAGAACTACTAAATTTGTAGTATACAATGTTTTTAAATTATTTTAGCAGAGATGCTTACTTTTAACAAATTTATGGGCCATTAGGTCAAGAAACATGTTTAGTCACTGGTCTGGGACTGGTTGCAACCAAAGTAAATAATGATAGGTCATTTACGTATTTAGAAATTGATTGTTTCGGAAAGCTGCCTAAATACGACGCTGTGTCCGCAATTGACCCTTCAAATCGGTTACAAATTGCTCTCTCCATCTCTTGTTGTAATCTTCATTTGAAATCAAGTAGCTTCCGTAAGAAATGATTTCTGTTTGGATTTCTGGGCCAATGCGGTGTTCATTTTGATGCAACGAAAAAGATTTTCAATATTATTCTACTGTTACATCAGCTTAAGGGTTTTTCAATAGGTACATAATAATTTTGTATTTTAATACAAACAAACCCTTAAACTTTTTTTAAGATCTGTCAATGTCAAGGCTTACGTTTTTTATCATGGCTAGCAACATTTAGAAATTATTAAAAAATGTATAATATATCGAAATTCTAAGTACGTGGCCGCAAATTTAAGAGCGCTTACTCCAATCTTACCAGACAGACTGTACTGTAGCAGCAATAGTTGATAAATTCGAGTCAACATATTTACTATTGAACGTTTCTGTGCCAGTAAGGCAACGCATGGGACGAAGTATCGAAAATAACGCAGCCGTAAGTCAGTTCAAAATTAGCCAAATCAGTCGATTCCATACCGTTCACAGGAATTAGGAATCTCTCAGTCTACTAACTCAAGCATCGAAGCCTCATAATCACTAAAAAAAAAATAAGAAACCATCTTCACCTTAATGGCCATGTCAATAAACAAAATATGCGTTATTGGACAGCAACAAGCTCACATGTGCATGGGATCTTTTACTGCATTCTCAAAAAGTGACTTGTCTGGTGCAAGTTTCATGCCCGAGGTGTGATTGCACCGTATTTTTCGCCGACGAAAACTATCCCCATGTTACGTTACCGCTTCCCTATTGAAAACTTTTTTCGGTCAGAATTGGATGGGCTTAGCATCATTGATATGTGGTTCCAACAAGGTGATGCCACATGTCACACAACTGGTCAAATAATTGATCGATTGAAGGGGAAGTTCGGTAATCGTGCAATCTCTAGACATGGTCTAATCGAGTGGCCATGTCATTCAGGGGTATTAACGCTGTTGGATTTCTTTAAATGGAGTTAAGTTAAAGGAGTTCATGAATAAAATCGGTCGCGAAATAGCTAACGTTCCAGTTAGCATGTGTGTGAAAGAGTGGTGAAAATTGGCTAGAACGAGTCGATCGCTGCAAACGTATTCGCGATGGCAAAGTCGAATTCCATACTTAAACGTAAGATGTTCACTATACTTTGAATAAATTTCAGTCCGATTGTTGTAATGTCCTTATTGAAACTCTTTAGTTATATGATCTGTAACTGGGCCAAGATTTTCAATGTGATTTTGGTGGTAATATGTTTTCTTTTTCTTCTGATACCTTATGTCACCTTGCTACTGAAGATTCTGTAATCTGGAATTCCAGTGGTACTCACTTCTCCTGGATTCCGCTGTTGATTGTAAAATCTCGTTGCAATAGAAGCCCGTTTCATGATGCTGAAACGACATGGCCTTCTAAGGATCATCGATCGCCTTCTTTGGTTTTTTTTTGGTTAGCTCTGCATCATAAATATTATATATATATACCTAGTCAAGTCATAAATACTGTTACACAGAAAAATCAGCGCCAAATGAAAACGAACTAATATTTAAACAATTTTTTTTTTGTTTTTATTGGGTTATTCAATGGCTTTAAATCTTAGAACAACTTATTCGAAATGACTTCCATTTGGCTTCCAGCACGACTTAAGACGAAATGGGCACTCATCGATTGGGAGACGCACTTTACGCATGGGGAAATTGTCCACTGCATGGACAAGGGCTCGCTTCAACGACTCAATATTTGAGTGTCGAGTAGAGCAAGTCATGCCCTCTAATACGGACCAAAACTTGTAATCCAACGGGTTGAAGTCTGGACTACCAGCTGGCCAATCATCCGTTGATATGAAGTCCGGAACGTTGTTTTTGAGCCACAGTTGAGTCGTTTTTGCTTTATGAGCTGGAACAGAGTCATGCTGGAAAGTCCATGGCTTCTTGTTGAATATTGATTGAATGGGTTCCAAGTCGGTCGATTGATATGCTTTTGCCGATGTTTTCACTCCTTTCTCGAAAAAATGAAGCTTGGTAACGCCATCGTAGCACCCTCCCCACCATACCATTACAGACGCGGGATGGTGGCATCTTTGAACCCCCCGGAATAAGTTGGGATGCTTCTCTGGATGACCGACCATACACACGATCGTTCTGCTTATTTAAGGATTCTTCTACGGTGAAGATTTTCTCGTCAGTTAACAGAATTTATCTGGGAGCGTTCTACGCGTACCGGCGTACGGGCTTCAATGCGGCCGTGAACAGGTGTCCAGTGTGTCGTTTGTACGCGCTGAGTCCTAAATCTTCTTTGATAACTTTGCATTTCCCGCGACAAGATTTTCTGTTTTCGCAGCGGTTTTCGGTCGATTCGTTTCTTCACGGATTTGATCGCTTTCGGAGTTCTCGCAGTGCGGGGACGGCCGGATCTTTGACGGTCTCGTACTCCACCAGTATCCTCAAACAACTTTACAGCACGACACACAAAATTGCGAGTGATTCCAAGCGGTCGCAACGTCCTAAATATATCGCCGTTTTCCATGTTGCATTTAAGTAGGCCAACTACAATACAATTTTCGATGTCGCCCCATTCCATGATTGTAAGCAATTAATGTCAAAAACTTTTTGCGTCACAATGAAGCATAAATATCAACTGTCAAATCGCAATCAATACGAAATGGATGCGCCCAGTGTTGCATTCGTAATGAGTGAGTTCAGTTGTGTACCGGTATTTATAATTTGACTAGTAATATATATTTTTTATTATATTATTTTATATTTCATCTGTAACTCTATATAAACGCTCCATATCCTGGATAAAATGTTAGCAATGTATTTGTCAAGAAAATATCCTACTTTAACTACTAATTGTTCTACATTCCTTATATGTAAAGATCAGTTAGTTCTGAGCGAAATTCTCACATTCAGTCCAACAGCTTATGCTCTTCTTTCTTTAAGTCACATGGAAGGAGTAAATTTGATATCAAACATCAGTATTCGAATGGCTGGGTCTAGATATCCATCGTAACCGACAGTAATTAGCAGTAGGGGAGATATACATGCTTTTTGGTCGTATGCTACTTTGGTTTTTAATAATCTCAAACGGCGCCCTAGCAATTTCCAAAATGTTTCTTGGCTTCTTCCCGCGCAAAATCTACACAAATTTTCTTCAAGTACTCAAGAAGTCCTTCCATATTCAACAGATAGCACGTAATATGGTAATGGATATTCAATGAGCTTATCAATGATGACTTCAAATATATTGATTTGATCCAGGCAAAAGGAATCGAAGCTACAGGATTGTTATTGTCTTTGCAAAAAGCGAAAAATCTGGCTGTAATTTACGCTGTGCGAGATTTTCTTTGGAACACCTTTTCAACAAATCCCTTATTCAAATTGAATTAAATTCTTATTATTTTCTTTTGGGTGTTTTACAGATTACATTTTTGACAACGAACAAATGTATGTTTAATTTTGATTGAAATTATTCTTATTGGGGTCATTTTTCAAAGTAAGCTTATTTTTCACAATAAGAATCTGCTAACCAGTCATGAAGTAGCATTAATCACGCCAATTTGATCAGTTTACTCTGTTTAATGCATTCTTTCTTGCCAACTCTAACTTTGGTTCTAATCTCATCCAGCAGCGACAATTCTGATTAGCGCCTAGAGCCTAGCAACATACTCGATTTTGAAATGGTCTTGATGTATGAGCAAAATTACATTACTGCGTTTATTGGTGACAAGCTGTATCTGATGCATTAAATTTCCAACAAATAGACAGAAAAAAATTGAAACAGAAAACCAAGTCACGGTCAAATTTCCCTCCCAATTATGTTCTCTAGCCTTTTTCGGCTTTCAATTGTAAATTATGAAATTAATGCATATTTCAGAATTTCCGTCGATGTTATGTACATTTCTACCTTTATACTTGACTGCCGGGTTACGTCTTGTGTTTGTCCAAGACTGTTACTTATTGTCATGGAAATCGTGTATCTTAATAATTATTCAAATATCACTTCCCCTCTAGCGTGGGGTAAACCACCAACCTTCTCCTTACTTGCTTGGAGAGGTGACGCTAGTCAAGTGATTTTAGAGCAAATTTTGCATCCGAGAACTTAAAAATATCCAACCAAATTGAAATACGACCTAAGCAAAGCACATACATATGAAGTTAAAAATCGAAAAACGAAAAAAAAAGAAAAACCAAAATCCAGCGTCGTCGTAAAGTGGGAACATCTCTCCGATACGAGCACTACCTAATCCTTTTCTGGAAATTTATGCCGAATAAGCAAAATTCCTCACAGTCAAGACAGAGAACTATGAAAACGGCCGACACGAAAGGAGGAGGGTGACTCGGAAAACTGACAAGAAACAAAAAAAAAATACAAACAACTGAAAGTGAGAAACAGGAGCCAAGATGGGTTGTCTTTGGGTTAGGAACTAAATACGATACTAATACCACGTTTGACTGTACTCGTAGCTGAAGCTGCATAGAGTATTCGTAGATGGATGATCTAATTTTGTATTCCAATTAGGTGACATTGTACGTTGAGCGTTGTTCTGTTGTAGCCAGCGTAATAGTGGTGTGGGAGTGATCTGTGTCTGGGTTGGCACGCTTTTTAATTGTTATAATGAATTATACTGAATTGAGGTAAAGACACATGACACTCGTACGACTAGATGCCACTTAATGTTGACTATTATGTGTTTTTTTTTCCCCTTCTTTTCCTCTTTTACTTGTATCACATTATAGTATAGCTACTTGCTACCTATATAAAATGATCATTTCTGTACTTCATGACAAAGACAGATAACTGTCGTAAATGATATTTGTTTCCAAATAAAAGAAGAAGAGTGAAATCTTTTTTGAATTACGATATGTGATGATGGTTAAAGTTCTTGCAAATTTAAAATAAATGTCCCTATAGTCAAATTCAATATAAATTCAGATGATACACACGGAGAGTACAAATTTGAGCCACTTTTCGAGCATTTGGCCCGCCGGATTATAAACTGGACCAAACAGTGCATTTTTCCGGGTGCATTGGCAGCTCTTGTATTGCCTGAGGTTGCTGATTGGAACAAATATGGCAGTTTTGTTTGATAACATATCCATTCAACCAGAAATGAGCTTCGTTGCTCAAGTCAATTTTCCAATAAAAAAGCAAATCTTCCTCCAGCTTTCTAAGGCTCACTCACCCAAAATTCGACTCTGTGAGAGCTGTATTTTGTAAGGTTTTAGACCAAGATCCTTGCGTCAAACCTGACACGTAGTCGAATAACACAATCCTAATTGCTGCGAACGGCAACGAATTGACAAATCACTGCCTTCATTAACGCTGGCGGATACAGCAGCAATATTTTCCTACGCATACGAGTAGGTTACTTGATGTCCAATAGCGTGAAATTGGTGCGCAGTTGGGTCACTATGGCTTGAATTGCTTGCTCAATGCTCAACTTTTTACATTGCACGAAATTTGATAATAAAATTCAATCACTGAGCAATTGTTAGCGTTTTTTCGGGTCTTAGTCTTTGCAGGATGAAATGGCAACGCTGACTGGTCATGTTTTACTTTGACATATGTCACGAGCCACGCGCGAGCTGTCAAAAAAGAGAACATTGAGAAACCAAACAATAATCACCCGGTATTTATGTGTACTTGTACATTTTGACAAAAAATGAAACCGGAAGACAAATCTTGCTTCTGCAATAAGAACCAGAGGCACATTGGTGCTGATGTAACACTTTTATGATTGAAAATAGTTAT
Organism: Volucella inflata; assembly: GCA_928272305.1. Lineage (NCBI taxonomy): Eukaryota > Metazoa > Arthropoda > Insecta > Diptera > Syrphidae > Volucella > Volucella inflata. The sequence goes on along the minus strand of OV743720.1, from coordinate 55,342,524 downwards.
GTTCAATGAAATTTATCTCATTCAGCAACTAAGTAATAGTTTTTAATATACTATCAGGTTGTCTGACAAATTCTGGGTCATTTCGAATAGACTCAGACTGGAATTGATAGCAATGTTGAAAAATGATATTTAAGGCCGTTGAAACCATATTGTAAATTCAATATAAAGCTAGCATTTCATAAAGGGATCCATTTGAGAAATCTCTGTCAGAGAAGACGGGAGAAAGTGGAACCGAAAGTGGCCAGAGATATGTTTAGGAAAAATTGGCTCAATGTCTCAACAACATGTCACATCACTTAAATGCGAAAAGCTTGATGGGCTTGTGCAAGTCGCAAATTAGCAAAATTTGAAAATTCTCAAAGCTCCAGATCTATCAGCTTGAATGAATATCAGTCCCTTGAAATTGGTCAAACGGAAACCATACCTACTCGTTTATCTGAAATTCCTTAAAAAAATATATGTATCATGTCGGCTGTCTGTGCTTCTTCGATTCGACTTAAACAAGGGAACGAGATCCTTGGGTGTTGCGTAAACTTGATTGATTTGTTTATACTCGTAGTTAAAATTGGGTCTGATCAGAATCTGAACCAGGAAAGGAATGTCAACGAGTTTTCACGAAAGGCTCCAAAAATAATCAATAAAGTGACACTTGCATATTTGATGAGGACAGTGTAAAACGTGGTACATATGTCTTTCAAACGAAGACAGGTACAACAGGAGACGCAATATACAATATTTTTATATTGTACATATTGTGCTGTGTTCAAGGCCCTGCTCAAAACTATTAATTTCTAAGCTAGGTTACACTACAATTCTTTTAATAACAAAGTGTATGTTAAACATCAAGAAGTCGTAAGGAATAAGAGTTTGTATGAATAAAGTAGCAATGGTTTTGATGTTTCAGGATCTGAACCTAGGTAAGGAAGAACAGCGACCTTAGTCAGGTATTTCAGTGAGATTCTCTAGATAACAATTCTTCAGAATGTGAGCACTGACACAAGTCATATCAAAAAAGACGCCAAACTGTTTACTGACGAGTTTTCAGAATGTCAATACTTGAAAGCTGCACAATTTTCTTAAGTCTGAAGTTACATAAGACCGCTGCACCTTATTTTAAGTCTTTTATCAAGATCGGTGAAACAGCTTTGAGGGTTCCTTGCACATTATGACAATACGCAACACATTGTATGCAGTAAATTCACATTCAACAGCATAAAGTGTAACTCGTCCCAATTTAGTTTCCGGTAAGAACATTGTTCTAATTCTTTCTAGGCCCTAAAAGTAGATCCGAATTTCTCTGCGTGTGCAGTCAATTCGTTTTTGGTATTCCTTTATTCATTGGCATTCGAACAGACCTAGTAAATTCTTTTTTCTACTCTACTACCTTTACGTAAAACTCGAGCTCTAAAGGGCTGCCCAGAATGTGAATCAAAAATTCACACAGATACGCATTGTGTTGGCACTTACGGCTATACATGTATTCAACTTTTGACAGTTCGATATCAGATACAGATTCGAGCTTCAGATTCACATTCTGGTCAGCCTTTAAGAGACTTCAATCAAAGCATATACACATAAAATGTCACTTAAAACATCATCGTGTCAGATCTGGGAGATGTCATTTGAGAAAAAAGTTGTTTTTTTGCATATTACAGGGTGAATGTGATTTTCCTCTATATTATTTGACTTTCACTTCTCCTTCATCTCTGACGGTAATATTTTAAATTTTATGCCAAACGTATAGACTAATAGAAGCATGATGACACTTCATCTTACATGACGCCAATCATGTACATGATGCTAAAAGATATAATTAGAAATTATACCAAATATGTCGAAAGGTTAAGAAATTACTACTGAGATGCAGATATCTTTTTATTTGTGGAATCTTATCTTCATAACTATGTCATCTTTTACTTGACATCGTTTGCTTTTTGCGCGGTGTCTACGGAGAAATTCTTTGTGCCGAGTGTGCTGAGAGCACAAGTGTGATTTAACCCGTTTTCCATAAGTTTTGTTATATTCGCTTTTTTAATGTAGCGCATTCGTCAGATGCAATCATTTAAACATATGAGATCATGAAATTGTTTTAGATGACAAAAGAAAATAGACAAAAGCAATGAGTTCTTATCGAGCTATGTGAGAGCATTCAATGTAAGCAATTGAAATTAAGCTCGTGCAAGTTTTTCGCATAAGAATTTTTCATCTACCAGAACTCGAAACATATTGTAGCGACACGGTAGACCCAAGTTTTATCGGACACTTGGAGGAACACGCAAATCTACTAAGCGCTGTATTTTTCTAGATCTTGATGCATGAATGAAGACAAAGACTTTTGAAACGCCTACGTTTTATGGCTTTTGTGTCGTTATCAAAGTGAAATTTTGTAATAGTCAACATAGAAACGAATACATATCGCCACTGAGAGCTATGTTGTGTCACGTGTCAATGGCAGTGGTTGAGCCGATCATAGAAACAGAAACACCAACACAAAATCTAAATTGGGGAATCTTAGCTCAGAAATACCGCTTCAGATACAGCTGTTTGCATCGTTTGTCGTCGCTGTGGTTATCGTTGATGTTAGTCGGTTGCAATTTGAATCAATTTCACCCAAGTGCACTTACTCTTTCAACTGACCTTTAGCAAGGAAGGGGGCTGTTCTAAAACAATACTAGGCGATTTGATAGAGTGCACTAAAGCGGCAGTGATTAAGCATAAGCATCCCATTTTGACCTTCAACTATTAAATGAATTTAATGAAATTGAGCTCAGCGGGAGGGTCGAACACACTGGCTGTCAGATTATTTGAAGTTCCGTCTGAACCTCTAACACACGTCTCGGGACTGTTTTGTTTTCATCAAATTGTCAAGTTCAAGGAAATTGCAATGTGTGCGGTTTTGATTATTTCGATTTATCAAAGCAAGCAGTTTGGGCATAGTGTCAGATTTGAAGACACATAAACCTTAATTATGTTGGGAATGCATAGGTTAACAACTTTTAGTCGCGGGAGTCGATGACGGGAATAAATCGTGCACATGGCACCAAGTTAACCTACTGGTTGCGATTTAGGTTTCATTGTTGTTTTTTTTTTATTTTGTTCATGCACGAGACAATTTGATAAATTGACGTAAAAACAAAACAAGCAAGAACTCGGGCACATGCTTTAAGTTTGAAGTGAGTTCTTATTACCGACACTTTGGAGAGTATAAGTCTTTTTAGATTTCGAACTTACCCAAAAAAATGTTGCCAAGTTCTACCTGCGATCAAAATTTGTTAATTTTTTGAAGCTTAAATAATTATAGGCTAGGAAATTAGTATAAGGGAACAGCATACATATGCCATTTTGAATGCGTCTTATTACGTAGCATATTAAAATTTTCCTTGCTAGAGTCAGATTAATATTTTTTACTCAGCATATTCAAAGAGCAAAACAAATAACCTAATTTTAACTATGTGGATTTATAAATCCATTTTAATTCCATCTGACTGTATCAGATATTAACACTTACGCGAAGACGACCTGTCGGAACCACACCAGTCAATATCTGTTGTACTTCAAGGCTGTCAATTGACCTCAGTTGCGTTCTGAATTGTCGCCAATCATCAGTTTGGTGATCTGCACTGATAAAGACAGGTTAACATTAAGTTAAAAAACCCTAAGCAAGCTTCACTAGGTAGTTAAATAACAATTATTTCTCCCCTGTCGTTTGCCAATGCAAAGGGTCGTCCTATCCTCCGATAAATTAAAATTGACTTCAAGATTAACTTTAATCACTTCATTTTAAAAAAAAGTGAGTAGAAGTCATTTAGTGTACTCTTTTAGAATTTTCGCAATATCCGCTAATCAAGGCCAATGCTTCGCTTAGCCAATATTCACGTCGAATATTTGGTAATGACTGCCGCTCTCTCAACGGGAAGACCAAGACGCCCAAGACATAACTCTGTTACGTTTTAGCACACTCGATCGTCCCTGGGGAGTAAGTCGCCGATTGCCAACCAAATTAGATTCCCAAGGGCTCGTTAAAAGTAGACTTTTCGAATACATTATAAGACCTAAAGTCTATTCCGAGCGATTAAGAAGCTGATCAACCAACAACTTGATACATTCGTCAAGAAACCTCTAGGAAATTCTTTGTAATCGAATTTTACACAATCTTACATTGTTTTTGATGATGTACCGATTCGACTCGGCCGTTTTGCTTGAAAATGTTGCCCAGTTCTTTGGATAATTCACGCTGTGGATAATTCTCCTGTAATTTCTAAAGCACGCCGTGTTTCGATTTGCCTCCCACATACCTACATTGCCCGAAACGTGGTCTAATTGTTTTGCGTGGTCTTACGATCATTCACACTACTAACTTAACCTTAATCCACTTTTGATATCATATGCTCTGGGTTGGAACAGGCATAATAGCATTGATTGCTATCTTGCTGAGTTAATTTTCTCTCTCATATCTCACATGCCTTGACTTTAACTAGATGGTGGTCCAAGTATAGATATGTATATTGGGCATCTTGGACTTTCCGTATATACTGGCACCTACATTATATTTCTGAAGGTACACTTCTGAGTGTGTAGTGTCAAAGAATTCTTATGCAAATGAGACTTTCGCACTTTATAGCTTCATAATAAATGTGAGTCAGACAATTTCATAGAACAAATTTTCGCTAATCTAGAATGTTGGACTTTGGAGGAATTCATCAAAACGTTTGGGAAAAAAAAAACACAAAATAGTTGAACATCCCGCCCATCGGCACATGGGTACATCAGCACATCAGCACATCCACATCTGCATCAGCATCACCCATGTAAATATTCTATAATTATCGATGTAGCATCATGTTGCTTTCCTCGTTCATTGTACGAGTATCTATCGTCAATTGCATTCATCCTCTGCAGATGGTATGTGTATCTTATGTCGGACTTTCTGCTTAATATCCGTTCCAGTGCATTTAAATGACGAAATTAATCCAGAACACACCCGTTGGCTAGTAATTTTACTCAACGTGCGTACAGAAAGTAAGAAGACTGTTCCACAAAAGGACCACTCGGTCTTCGGGTCTTCGGGACTTTTAGCAAAAAAAAAAAAAAGAAGAAATGCAAAATTGTTCGCCTTTCTCACTGTCGGGTGGGCAATACTCGTATTTGTATTTCTATTGCGTTCTGTGAAATGCATTTTATCGCTTAACATGGCGAAAACAACACAGCAAAGAAGTATTAGCGTCCCGTTGATAAATCACCGTTTAATTCTTTTTTATTATTTCAACTTACCACCTAGAGTTTAACTGGAAATTTATTACCCTTTGAGGGTACATACGGAGCACGAGTACGAGTGGACGGAGTTTCAAACTCGAAATGAAATCATGGAATACATACGAGTACTCGTAGATCGTGCTTCCTGAATTTTGTTTCGCGAGGTAACAATTTACAGATGTTGGATTTCAGAGGAATTGATGTGTCTAGAGAAGACCTTTGTTGTAGTTGTAGGAGATTTCCCGAAGAAATACCAATGTTATACCATTACATATAAACATAAAGGTTTCAACGAATACAGTAGCGGGATGACAGTTCTTTTGTTGAATCAATGATATTTTTAGAGACCTTGAATTCATCTTATCAAATTTTATAAAGAAGATAGAAAACGGCCTTATCCTAGTCCTCATTTAAGTGACTTCACAAGCAGAAGGCATTGAGGAAAACAATTACTATTACCTACTTCCTGATACCTCAATGTTGCCATTATAACTTTTTTTTTTGTACTCAACGTGCCCTTAAACGCTTCCAAAAAATGCAGAATGAAACCCACACCAAAATTATAGGCGTTCTTAAGTTGCCTGAGTTGGAAATGTATAACTCCAATTCAACTTTAGAAATAGTCTGGGATACTAGCCAACAAGTACTTGTTTTGACGAGCATCTCTAGCGGCACTTAATGGGATAATTTTGCTACTTCGAGTGGTAGAAAGAAAAAGTGAAATAAATTAAAACATAGACTCTGTTTAGTTGAACCTGAGTGACTTCTTCTATCTTCTCATCACTGTAAGATTGTTCGATATTACTCCTAGATGTATGGTCTCTTAGAAAAACTACAGAACGTTTACCTACGTAATCTGGGTAGACGCTTGGCTGAGAAATTGGTAAGAAAGCGTTTGTACTCGTAAAATATATATAAAAAATCTTTTCAAGTCATAATGGCAAAGAAATAAGGAGTACGGCAGGGCATTTCGTAAGCGTGTTGTAGAGGATCGTGATTTCAGAGTACTTCCGAAAGTGGGCTTAAGAGTGAAATGATAAGTATTCATAGCAACAAGTATGCTACGATTGAGGGTTTGAAGGTTCTTCAAGTGGCGCAGCTCACGAATGATAGGTCCGATTTTCAGTTTAAAAGAAGCGCAATTACACGCTTACGTTTGGAAAACAGAACACGATAGAACAAAGTGTGCTTACACAGTCTATAACACCAATTTTGCTCATTGTTAAGACCCAGGATACAGCGGCGTCTAGTACCATGACTCTGAGAGACCATGAAAGAACTCGTGTCTCTCTTTGAGCTGAGAATATCGCTGCCGTAGCAAAGGACATCATGGAGGATCTGTCGACATAGAAGATGTGCCACGCAATTGGCTATTCCATGTTCCTGCGGCGTATTTTGGTGAAAGACTTGAAGATGATTCCTTGCATAGTATGGTCAGTGATGGGCATTAAACTTGTATTGCGTCACAACTACACTCACGCTCTGCTGAATTTCAACAACGAAGTGGGCGATTTTGCATAAAAATAATCATAAGTGACGAAGCCCATTTCCACTAACGTGAAAACAAAATTTGCTGTACCTGAGGCGTTGAAAATCCGCGAGTAATGCACGAAGAGCCATAACATCCATTCAAAATTGTGGATGGTTCTTACTGTAGAAGTTATTAGATAACTTTGTTTTTCAGAAATCTGCGTATTCAGAACGCATCATATATATGTAACCATGTGGTCAATTTGTTTGTAAAGGGTGCGCCAACAGTTACAGTGGAAGTTTTCTTAAAATAAAACGCACATTTTTTATGAAATCAAAGAATCATAGAGTTTTATTGATTAATAAGTTCGTTCTATGGCAATTATGAATGGCTTCTGTTGCAAGCGACCATCATAAAAATATAGATGAATTTTTGAAGAATTAGTGGTCGTTGGACCGAAATTTCAGTTTGGATGATATGTTTAAGATCCTGAATTGTCGATGGGTTATAAGCAAAGACCTTCCTCTTCAAGTAACCCCACAGAAAGCAGTCTTAAGGTGTCAAATCGCACGAAATAATGCGATCTTCAAATTTCTTACGTAATAAATTGATTAATTGATGACTTGTGTAAGCGGAAGCACCACCCAGTGTAAACCAGAGATCGTTCAGACGCAATTCATTTAATTTTGAAAAAAAATAGCCGCTTAACATGTCTCCAGCGTGCCAGCCTGATTTTCGAAAAAGTACTGGCCAACCCATTATCCACACAACATAGTGCCTTTTTTTGGAATGGATTCGTTTGTCGTGAATCTCGTATGAGTTTTCCGGTCTAAAGAAACAACAGTTTTGTTTATTTACGTACCCATCCATCCAAAAATGGGCTTTATCGGAAAAGATCGAATTCGATGACAAATTGTCCTGGCGATCCAACATCCAGTTGACGTATAGGCGACATCGTAAATGGTCCAAAGGATTCAATTGTTTTGTAATTTGCATTTTATAGGCGCGTAAATGAAGACCAACTTTTAAAAATCGCCATAGAGTGCCATAAGTGCGGTGTAATTGTTAACTTCGGCGACGAATAAAGGTGCCTTGCTGGTTTTGAACTCTTTCGGTCAGAGTGGTGACGTGTACGTTTTGGCCGAGCATGGTAATATGGAGTTTGACCCGATACCGAACCAGAGTCCTCAAAACCCTTCACTATTGCATGAATTCCAGACTCAATAGGGCGATGTTACATTTCCGTAATAAGATTGAATAACAAAAATGCGTTGTTGTGTAATAAATGACTCAATGACTAAAATTGCTAAAGACTGTATGACATCTGTCAAAAACCATTGAATTCAGTTAATTCAGTAAATGACAGTAATTGACAGCCAACATCCATAACCATCTCTTGGCTCGCCCTTTATATCAAATACCTAAGTGAATTTTTGGATCCGTAGATTCGGCAACAAACTGTTACTTTTAGCCGGATAACTTACTCTACTGGTCGTAAGCCTTTGACTGTTTGCATTTTATGAACCTTGGGCATTCCAACTAGTCCTCCGAACCCATTTTCCTTGCAAATTTTCGAGGTGAAGTAGGATTTTGGGAGCTTACTCAGTACTTAATACGAACAATTGTCGGGCGATCGCATATCATATTAAACCCAATAATTTTTATCAGTATATTTCCAAGAAAAAGATCCTTACATGTCATTGGTGTCCGAGGATAGTGCCTTATTTACATGGTAAGCAATTTAGCCCTGTGACCCAAAGCCTCATAAATCCCAACCAGTCGGCGTCTTAAACCAACAGCTCTGCTTAATTGTTCATTGAGTTTCGAATGGCGCATTTTAGACGGTGCCAGATAAAATTGTTGCATATTTAGTCCACTTTTACAATTGTTTTCACAATTATTGGTTGAGGCTTCTCAGAGTCGGCTAAATTCAAGTACTGGCAAGAGGTTGTATTTTGTCTTCTGCTCTAAAAACCAAGTAACTTTGCTGCACGCTAATGAGCGATAGTCTTTGTTAAATTATCACTGGCAAAAGAAAAACGTCGTAAATAGTTTTAAACACTCAAGTAATCATAAGCATTGACTAGGGTGGGCAACATATCTGGGGTTAGTAAAAACATGTCTGAAAATTGTGCTAAAGGTTTGAACTCTTTGGGAGGAGAATTTGAAAGTACATATGTAGACTTCAACCGTACCAGGTATATCTATGGCTATATTGAACTTACTTACAAGACTCCCAGTTATCGAAGCCGTTGAACTCTCTCACTTAAGAATGAATGTGTGTATGTATATTTTAACTTCAACACTGAATTCACAGGAAACCACTTAATGAGAAAGGAATTTTCAAATAAAAAAAAATCAGTCATAATGCGTAACCTCGTATTATTATAATCTCGCACATCTTAACATGGGACCGGGTATCACCACCGATCACCGATATTATCCAAACAAAGTTAAATTGTTTATGTTTACGAAATGATTTTCTCTTCCTTCAGATGATCAATTCTAGTGACTCAAACGTCCAAATGCTACAGCAACAATATACTCGTACGACTATGAGCCTCTAAATAAATTTTTTGAAAAAAAGCTTCAATTCTGGAACACATCCAAAAAGAAAACAAGAAAGGATTTTTTTTTTTTTTTTTTTTTTTGATTTTTTTGATCCACAATTCGACAATCAATGGTGCACAAAAGCAGGCGAAATGTTTACCTCTCTGCACGCAGCAAAAGGAGAAACGTTTTTTGGGGCACCAGATGAGAATTGAGTTTTCCGTTTGGTTGATGAAACGTTTTTAATTTTTTTTTTCGTTTTTTTTTTTCAAAATTTAATTCAACATAACATATGTACATTCGCAGAATCCATGTGCTGGAAATTATGTCAATTCTATTAATAAATGCAATATCGTTGAAAATTGTTGTTAGCTGTTGAGCTGTGAGATGCTATTGCTGATGATGATTGTATGATGTATGATGTATCTGAGATCGGCTGAGGAAGAGCCCCCTCCTGGTGATGTTATTATTCTCTGAAGTAAAACCGATCATCATCAAAGGCGAACTCCATGCGTGTGTGGTTAGATACTCACATGGTTTTATGGCATCCTTCCGCTTGGTTTCGTATTTTATGGTTTAGTGTAACTTTTTCCCACTCTTTCGATTTTTATTTTTTTATTTTTTGCAGTCAAAATACCTTTCTACGCACTGAAACTGGCAATTGGGAACTGGTTTCATCCTGGAGGGCGATGCATTCTCCACTTTTTTTTTCCATTTGATCTGTTTAGGCAGTTTTTTTTTTCTCTTAATGGTGTCTACCATCCATGGCTTCCATGGAGTATTGTGTCGTTTTGTGGTCCAAAACGAGGATGATGTCATATTTTTTGGAGAACGAAAACGAGTATCTTTTCGGCAGATAGAATTAAAATTGTACTCCTTTAGAACAAGTCTCGTTTTGTGAGGAACAGGCTATTTTCTGTTTTTTTGTTTAACCATTGGTGAATGATTAAGCATGCCATGCTATGATCGGGGCAGGGTGTCTTTGGTCAATGCTCTTGAGTTATTATAAATGTCATGCATAAGTTTGGATACGAGTACAAAGTAGATGTCAACGCTTCTTAATTGATAACAATTGAATGGTATCCATAAAACACGCAAGTTTTCGACTATTTCGGTTGATAAGGTTAATTATTTTGAATTCTATGAAACGATGATGTACGAGAATGATGTGCGAACATGCATCTTCATCTTAGATCATTTTGCAAAGTGACATTGAGGATTTTTATTACATCTTATTTTATTTTTTATTAATGATTTAAATTGCTCTGCGACTCTTGATAATGGGTTGTATATAATTTGATACAATTAATAGGAGTTATGAGTTACCCATGAAATTTTTGTAGCAACATTTGTGTTTGTATTCTAGTAGGGCCTTTAAACAGATGCATACCTTAAATTTAAAGAGTACAAGGATCACTTAGATGCTTTGCCCTTCTTACATTCCTTAGGACGCAAACATTTGAAGTTCGAATTTAATTGTGAAAACTGTGAAGTATAAAAATACCTCTTGAAATGCGGGCACGTATTTTGTTATATTTATATGTAAAATGCAATGGAATGCATAGACTTAAACCGGCTTACTTATTGATCACGTTAGGAGATTTCTATTGCAATACAAGTTATAAACCCGGCTAAGAAAAGTTTTACTGTTGACGATCCGAGAAGGTCAGCGACCTTCGAATCTGCACACGGAATATGCAGACCAAACACAGGCCATGAGTAGTTGAGCAATTAGCAAAGACCATAGGCTCCTATAAAGCAGAAATCACCATGAGATGGGTCGATCAAAAGTTGAATTTAATTCCCAATTTTGAAATATAAAACAATTTTACTTGCAAAATTGGAAAGAATAGTCAGCCCGGAACCCAAGACTTTTGCAAATGCAACCATATGGTTTTCTAACCTCAATAAGAACTTGGCGACCACCTGATCATAAAACAGTCAACTAAATTAATCATATTTCTATCGACGAACAACTTTACGGATATTTCCAATTTCCTGACAGAGAAATCCCACTAAACCGCTAGAGCTTCTGCTAAATGTTGTACCCCTTAATCCCTCGTCAATTGTTTAACAACCTACATTAAGCAACGTCAAAAGGCTGTCCGAAATATCACCTCTGATGTGCTTAGTTTCTCTCGCCCACCACAACGAGTCTTCCGTTCTGACGAAGAATTATGGTGTTCAGACAGATGTTGCTTTGAACGACCTAAGCTATTTGGGAAGCAAAATTGTCAAAAAAACAGATTAAGCCTGAACGGTTTAGCTACAAAAGTTGGGGTAACCTAAGAACAACGAAGTGTGACAAGTGGGCTTATTTCCCCTTTTCGCTGAACAAGAAGGAGTTACGAGTAAATACAAACTTGAAGTGAATTGCAAACATATTACAGTACTCTAGCAAAAATCTTCAACTATTTTCGATGTGCAGAGTTTAGTTTGTTTACAAGTTCTGTCTTCTTTTTTCCAATTGCAAGCGATGTTGTAGTGTCCGCCTTCTATCTTTTCTTATTACGAGTAGAATGTGTTTTCTTTTCTAAGAATTTCACGACCTCTTTAACTTGTCCGCTCAAATAAAGAACTATTTCCTGACGAAATTCAGATATTTGTTTATGAGGATTTTTTTCGTTATACAATATAATACAGCATTTATAACTTCTGTATTTTAAACAATATTAAACGCGACTTTGTGGAACCAAAGCACAGTTTTACGAAGAGGGGTTACCAGCTAAGTCTATTTAAAGAGTTTCCAAAAGTAGTTAGTTTTTTTTTTCCAGAGGACATAATTGCTCCAGTACTTACTGTTGACAAAAAGCCAACTTCTCTTTTCAGTAACTACATCAGATTTTCATAAGAAACCCTTTTTTTTTTAATTTTTCAGTCAATAGCTTTGTTCAGTGAAAAAAAACTACAACATAAATTTCTGAAAAACGTCAAATCAAATGAGAATAGAAAATAACAGCCCACATGAGAATTGTCAAAAGTTAATCCATTTGTAATTTAAAATTTCACTTAATTTAGCAAATAACCGCCAACAAATAATACAATTTAAATTCACAGCTGATTTTGTCACTTTTCACAATTGTGTTCTACCTCGAGAGTACGTGCAAGATTTTCTGTTCCGAACAGATTGGAACAACTTTACTGAACAAAGCTAATATAGGGAAGCTTGTTCGATACTCTCGTATTGTTGCCTCCAAAATAAAATTCCATTAGCTGAAGGCAAATATGAGTTGCAATTGATAGAACTGTTGTGTCCGACTTTCCGGTGTTTAATTTCAAATTATAAATATGCCATCAGTAATCTGTATTTGTCGACTTGAATACCTTATTGTTTCCTCAACAATGATGCCTGAAATCGTGGCAGCCAAAAATCGGCTGTAATATTCAGATGATAAGCCGCGCTCTTGTTGACAGATCTGGTGCGTCGTGAATATTTCTAAAAATCGCCTTTAAGTGTCACCAGTTGCAGGAGAATCCGAAGTATCTAAAATTTCATTCTGATATATCATTGTAATCTCAGCTTCCGCTGGACTGGCCTTTCCATTTTCTTGCCTATTTTTATAGGAAGTGTCATCACTTAATGAATCACTGTTACAATATTATTCAGGAAATTATTATCATTTTCGTCCGCACTAAAATCTTTTGCACTTTTACTCGAACTTTTTATCACTTCAAACAACTCAGCTACTTATTCGGGATCTACTATATTCCATCCTATTATGTTTATTCTGGCTGGGACCTGGGAAAAGATTTTTATTGTTATAACTACCGCACTGGCCTTGCGGAAAGACTTTTCTTATGATCACTGGTAATACTCGTACCAACGTGTTAAAACTTAATGATATTATAAAATTTGAGAGGTTAATGCAAGGTGAACAATGGTCAAACGGTCAAGATGTGATCTTTACCTTATGTCTCATTCTGTAAGGCGTTAGTTTTGTAGCCCTCATCATTTTTAATAAGTTGAAGAGATTGGTCTCGTTGAATAAATTTTTAAAAATACTCAAAGAACAATATTTACAAGCACGTGCTCTGACATAATTGTTCCGAGCGACCAGAATGCAACATATCAAGGGCCGCAAAGACAAAGTATGGCACATCTGGTGAAATGGTCACTTTGTTGCTTGAATCCAATTTTTACATCTCTTACCGATTGGGCTTATGAGAATTACTAACCCTTAATTTCAACTAACAAAGTTTAACACTTTCCCATTGAATAATAGTTTTATCTTAATGGTGGGATTCAGCTTCAACTTGCAAATGTCATAGAACTACAGTGACGGAAAATTTGTCCCATGCAGTGAATATGGCGCACTAAAGTTCTATAATTTGCTTTTGCAAAATAACAGGTACTTTGTCATTGTTTTGACAGCGGCCATCAGAACATTCGAATGCTTCGAACAAAGCAAGTGTGTTTCTGGGGCAGTTTTCAGAGAAAAAAAAGGGTATGTTTAATGCCACCACCCAGAACCCATATGTTATTAAATGATGGAAGTAAAATTGCGAACATATGAGAACTTTGACGAAGATTGACATCTTCACTGATTCACTCGCATAAACTAAGACAATAGTTCCTCAAGAAGATCGTCATCTTAGTGGAAAACTGTTCAGCTTAGGATATCGAGAAAAACATGAATGGTGACGCAGAGTTTCGTATTTTTACAATATTTTTACATTGTAATGAGTAATCATGAAGTCTTAATGCAATCTATCAGAGGCATTAAATTAGGTCATCTCTTATCACAATGTAACAAAACTTACTTATAAATAACATCACAAAGGCATTAATTTTGAAAAAAAAAAAAAAAATCGTCGTTACATATGAACGTCTGTTATGTACAATATATTCGTATATCTTACATCCTGTTGCATTTTCCGGTTCTCACTAGCCTACATATTAATTTCGTTGAATTACGACAATATCAAATGAACATAAGAGCATTGGTGCATAAATAAAATATTAAAAATTGCAATAATTTAGATATGCAAGAGTACTCTTGGTGACAAAAAAAAAATAACACTGCATCGTTACACCAATTTTTATTAAGTTTAACTCAACTTAATGCGCATGGAATTTTTGAAATCTTATCAGCGTTGCATTATTTCTTGCATCCGGGAACAAGATTCTTCTGTGGCTGTTTGTTTTCTGTTTTTACAAAATATCATCATCATAATAATAATAATAAAAACGCATACGAATTAAATATGTTGGTCTGGACCTTATGTTCTGGATCTTGGCATCTTTCCACAGAGTGCCGTCTCCAAGTGTAATCTTTAAGCGGAACTATTCGTAGCGATAATTGAAAAACGACCAGCTAGAGAGTCTGCATTTTGTTTCTTATTATTTGAGGTCATTGTAACAAAATGCATAAGAAATTATTTCAATTATAAACGCACGCGACACTCCCTTTTCGCTTCTTAATAGAAGTTTGTTTGTTTATTTTTTTTTTTTTTTGCAGCATTTAAGTGGCATTACTAAAAAAAATCTCTTCTAGAACTGCAACAATGTATAAAAGTTATTTTCTATTTTTTTTTGTCCAACTTTTGACTAGCTTTACGAGCTGTAAAAATAAAAACTAGGTTATCAGCTCGACAGTTTGGGAAATATTTTTTTCAATCTCCGATTAAATTCATCAGAACGCGCGATGTGTCCTAGTTCGTTGAGCGCGTTGATTGTGGGTTGTATGCGTATTTACGGATAGATGCATTTGAATCGAGTGCACAGCTTGCAAATGTGATGAGATGGATCACCTTGAAATGGAAATGAGAGCGGGACATTGGAAGGAAATACTCATTCTGCGAGTAGTTGTGAGGGTAGATTAGAAGTAATTAATTAGACCTCTCTCTACCATGTTGAGTGTGCGTTTAGATGTTTTTTTGTTTTTTTTTCCAACAAACATAGTATAAGTGGGGGATGTTCATAGTTATTTAAAAATCAGAAGTGTGTTGTTTTTGCAATGGAAATTTTTCGAAGGACAGAAAGAGTTCAAATTCTCATCGATTAGAAAGAGCTTTCCTATCTGCAAAATCTTCGTTTCCTACCATGGATGCTCTTCATCGCTATCTTATTACACATGCACTTCGCGTCTGCTTAAGGGCTTACTGTAAATAAGGTCACTGTGGTTCAACCGAATTTGGTCCTTTACCAATAAGGTGTCCTTGCTCGCTTTATTGTAGACTTCTTAAAGTCGTAATTGAAATCTTCTTTGGGCTTTTCCCACTTGATCGTGCTCGTGCCACTCAAGATTTGCGCTTCTGTTCAAACTCGAAAACTTATTGTCCATTATTGCTTGATGAGGATATGTCCCCAACGTTTTTCCTTTGGATAAAGGGAACAAAATTCGAATTAAAAAGGATAATAGTTTAGGAAACGTCTAAAAATAGTAACAAAGCCTCTTGCAGTAAAAAGTGGGTATATTTTTGTTGGAACCACATTCCTTCTACATTGTTGTCACTCGAATTTGGGATAAAAATTCATTGATTCGGTGTATTTTGACAGCTACTTGTGCTCTTGCTTCTTTTTAAACCGATTATGCCACCGGTGTATAATCCGCATCATGTGTTACGTTTATTAGATGCGACCGCATCTGTTGAATTTCATAAGGATTGCCTCCGCTCAAAATGCTACTATTCTGCTTGTTTATGTAGTTGCCTCAAAGCCCAATCACTGAACACAAGTCTTTGAGACCAAGATCTTTGCGACGAATTTAATCTTCAACACCCCTGCTCATTGTTTACCTTCTTTTTGGTGTATGAATATCAAAGATATAAGCTTCGCGAACAGAAATCTTTCTTTGACTTCGTTCTTTCCATAATAAATTGACAATATGCACATTGCCTATTTACAAAAATCTTAAGGGAACCAACGAGATATATATAAATATCTATTGTTACTATGTTAATTCAGATGTATACCAACTAGAAGTGAAGTAAAGTGAAGTGTAGTGCTACTTTACGACGCCAGTAAGCAGCCTGCAGTCTTTCCCACTGAGGGACAGCATGAAGGCAGCTAACCTCTTTTATACGTCGGATAGCTAAGTTTGGCTTGCCAGTAACCTGGAAAGTCTTTCCATCTGTAGTTATGCTCATAGAAAACCCAACTGTCAACACAAACCCTCATCGAGAATCTAGCGTAGGTTCGGTTCCTTAAAAATTCTCCTCTGAGCCTTAGGACCGATTTTATTTCTGGTGGTCCCATTGTGACCTGGGACCAGACAAGACTCAGTGAATTTCGTGAATTTCAGTGAATTTCGACTGCGTTCGGTGATATTTTGCATTCTCTAACCAGCTTGAAAGTCATTAAGGGGGCTTAGCAAGGTATTAATCGCAGTTTGGTTGTCACTATAGATACAAACGCCTCGCCCTCTTAATCGATTCTTTACAGTATGCTATAGTTCGCTGCAATCAGCTCTGCGTATATCTCCACTTGGGTCCTATACGCAATTTTTCTTACGAGAAGTAAAATCTGACGCTGTCGCCCTACAAATCGACTTTGGAACCAACCGACTACATTACTTTCCTTGCGATATCAATTTCGTATTTTTTTCGCAGCTGGAGTTTTGATATTATTGCATCAGACGGTATGTCCATAAGACCAGAGCCATAAGGAGCCCGTGCCATCGAAATTTCAGTGCATGGTCTATAATACCAAAGACCACTTCTTATCAGGGAGAAAAAGACTTTGAAAGTGCAGCCCATGAAGCAAATATCGAGAAGAAGGCTCTGTGCTGACACGGAAGACTATTTCTTTAGCAATTTTGTCTTTCTGTTGAACTTTATTGGTGAAAACAATATTATCAGTCGCACTGAACATGCTGTTTCAAAAAAACGTAGTTTATAGTTGAATAAATAATGTTTTAAGACAGAAAGAAAGGTTAGTTTTTGTACTGCATGTCTTTTTGAAGAAGATCATCGCCTTCCAGATTAATTTATTTCAACAAGCGATGACGCATCCTTTCCTTTACGTACCTCTAACTTGTATTACTTACCTGCCGAGGAAACAAACATTCGAATGTGAAAAATTATTTATTCAGTTCCGGTCCATTAAACCAAACAACTATCTCTACACTCCAAATTTACACAGAATTTCATGCCACATAAGAACTAATATTTTGCTAAAACATCTTTTCAATTTACACCATCTGCTGGTCAAAGAAAATCTCAAAAAAAAAGGAAAAAAATGATCTCCCGAAGAATTCAGATAAACATAAACATATCCCTAACACCAAGGTGCGCGTACTAAGGTAAGAAATATCGTATAGCGAAATGTAAATCTCCGTTACAATCTAATTAACGCCTGAACCATGCCAGCACCGAAAATAGTTCTAACTAGAAATTCGTTGGCTTCAAGATCCATCTGATTCGTCCGGTCTGGAATAACATAATAACTCACCGCATCTAAGGGGCATTACCTAGTTACTCGATCGCTGTTGAAAAATTATTGCAATTGCATTATGTGTTCGAGCAAGAGTATCTATCTTTTCAGATACTCGTATCTCGAAAACGATTTCAATAAACATTTTCGCTTTTAGTGTGTGCAATAAGTAATTATTGACGCCCAGCATGCATTTGATTGCAAAAGCCAGACGTGTGCTCGGTCTTCAGAATGGATGTGGTATCTGAAAATGAGTATTTGTATTAGAAGATGGGTATTCGTACGAGTATTTTCAGAATGGATGGTGAAGTTGCTGGAGATGCATACCCTGCATATTAGTGATGAGGGCTTTTGCTCGTATGTTCAACATTAACTTCCAATGTATACAAAATTCCGCAGAACTGTTTACACTTACAATATATTGCCAAACACTCCTTAGTCATTCTGTAATATATGAGTATTAAGTGCTCATGCCTTTTACTTGATATATCCCTCGAGCGAGCGATGGTGATGGGTGCAAAATTGTTTAAATGTCGTCATTTTTCGCATACTCGTACACTCGTAGGCGGCTTTTTTATTGCTACTCTTATTGGGAAAGGTAGTAAGGGTGCATGACCATTAACACCTTGCTTAACAGAATATTATTCAATTTGTAAATTTTAACATCAGGAAACTCCTCTGGAAAAAAAATCAAAACCTAATTTGTCTATCATCTTCTCGACGACGTTAAATGATACGACAATAAGCAAAGTCTTGAAAAACAGTAGACAACTAAATGTTACAAATACAATCACAACAATGAAGAACTGCAACGTCTAAATGCGCCAAAAACCAACATTTATAAGCATTTGATGAAAATCAGCGCTTTTAGAAGATATGTGAAAACTACAATAGCAGAGTCAGAAAGAATCGCAAACAAACCATTATGTTATCGCCCATACAAGCTCATATTAAGCCTTAATACTCATAAACTACAATATCAGCTTTAATCCATTTTAGGTCCGCAATGTGCCAAATATTTTAGGCGAATACTATAATATGATAATGAGTATCAGGCAATGTAAGGGCAGACCCATAACATAATAGTCGAAAGGATCCATACGTCTACCTACGTAAATGTGCGATTACAAGTGATTTGTATATCGCACCCATAATGGCGGATTGATCGGTTTCGTCGATTTTTCGATCACTTTTGCTTTCGTACGTAAATTGCGATCAGGATCGCATTTCGTACAAAAATTTGACAGCTAAGCATCTGTTAAATTTAGTAATTCAAAAAGCTGTTTTTTCTGCGAAAAAGGTGTAAGTGTTTCAAAAACATTGAATTCTAGAAAGCCTGCTGTAAAAAAATTAAATTCGGTTCGAAATAAAATTGGAAAGTAATTGTTGTTTAAAATACGTGTTGAGTTAAAATGTTGTCATCAAATATTTAAGTTTAGAAATAGACTGTTGTGACATGTTTAGAAATTTTGGTTTGAACAGAATCGTGCTTTGAAAAACTTAAACAAAGCACTTGCGGAACATAAAGAAATTGTTGTGTTGTTTTTTTTCCTTTCAATACTTAGTGAAAAGTGCATAATTGAAAGTTTTGTTTTAATATATAGTTA
Source organism: Volucella inflata (assembly GCA_928272305.1). NCBI lineage: Eukaryota > Metazoa > Arthropoda > Insecta > Diptera > Syrphidae > Volucella > Volucella inflata. Next base: position 55,323,269 of record OV743720.1, on the reverse strand, counting down.
AATAAGTCAATAAAGATAATATCCACAACAGTGAAATGCGACTGAAAATTTCGATAGATTGAATATCTACTACTCTGTGCTCCACAAGTGCTTAGCTTACATATTTTAAAGCACGAAATTTCTAAATACTTCACAAACACCTATTTCACAACTTACATATTTGTTGTCAACCTTTTAACTCGACACATTTTATGAACAACAATTACTTTGAGAATTTTTTAATTTTAATCCGCACCGAATCAAAAGTTGTCACAAATGCAAAACCCAAAAACAAAACCAATCACAACATAACCTGACAGATTGATACGTTTTCAAAGTTCTATTATGGGCATTAGAAACTTTTCTTCTAGTTCCGACAGTAGCTTCAGTTTACTTTCGCCTATTATGGTTGAGCCTTAAGCGTCATATGTAATGAGTAACCTAACAAATAAATTAAGATAATCCACTGTGTTATATGGCTATGATACTCCCCAAAATAAAAAGATCAAATACTTATGCCGAGCCAAAGAAGCATTAGTTAAACGGCGTTTCTTGAAAGTCACTTAAAGCAAAGAAGTATGAATTTGCGATAGGGGCAGACTCTGCAGCAATTTTATGTAAGCCTTTGAACATCGGGTTCAAGCTCATAATTCTTTCTAAACTACACTCCCAAAATCTAAGTTCCTTGTAGTTAGGTTGAAAAGCTGAAGAAACAGCAGCATAGATTAATATCAAATTTGCTTTTTCCTAAGCAACAACTACAGGAACTGAGTTTGTATCAAAAATCTTTATTAAATATGAAGAACAATAGTAGAATAGTAGAAACGTATGTTGGGATAATATTTTCTACATGTCGTCGTCCAGTGAGCAAGTCGAATTCTTAAATACAAATATTTTAAATCTCTATGACACTCACGTAGCCTTGAGAAGCAAGACCATCAAGGACAAAAGTGATCTATGGTTTACCAGCCAAATACGTTTCTTAATGCAGCAGCTCGATAGAGCTTACAACAGTTGGAAGCGATATAGACTTCCAGAGCTTCGGCAACTATACTGTTCATTTCGCAACAAAGTTGTTACGGAGACCCGTTCCGCAAAATCACGTGTGTATGCGAGCAAGCTGAACACCTGGTTAAGTGGTCGACAGCTGTGGAAAAATTAACGTGGCATAGGTATTGGCAAGGCAAAGTGTAATTTGGCAGATAGTAGTGACAGCATTGATTGCAATTCGCTAAACCGGAATTTCTGGTCTTGGCCTTTCTCGTCCGCATTAGGTGTGATTGAACCGTTGTCGAGCCTGGCTGTTAATCATCAATGAGTTAATAGTTTTGGTTTTAGATCGGTCGATAGTGCTGATGTGGTAGAAAGAATACTCTCGATAAAGTCAAATGCCATTGGGTTAGACAAAATGCACTCTGTATTTCTAAAGCTACTCTTACCAATCATAGTGCCTTTTATCACCTTCATTTTTAACACTATTTTGACAAAAGGAGAGTACTCTACTCAGTGGAAGTTGGTGAAAATTATACCTATTCCCAATAGTTCTGAAGCTGATGAGTTTAGACCAATTTCACTAGTCCCTCAAGGTTCTATATTTGGCCCCTTATTGTTCTCATTATATGTAAATGACCTTGCATCCATTATAAACAACTGTTCGTCACATATGTATGCTGATGATGTTCAAATGCTTATGAGCTGTCCACTTGGTTTAATTGAGAGCGGAGTTTGCCCTATCAATGAAGATCTTGACGAAAATTCACATTAGTCTGAACTTAATGGTTTTTCTCTAAACGCTAAGAAATCGAAGTGCCTAGTCATATCGAAGAAACCACTGGATCTTTCGTATTTTCCACCTATTTTGTTGAAAAGCTCCGAAATAGATTATGTTGAGACTGCAAAGAATCCTGGGGTCACTTTTAATCGCAAGTTAACTTAGGAAAATCACATCAGCGCTGCCATTGGGAAGGTATACGAGGTGTTACAGAATTTATGGGTAACACAGTCTTTTACTTCAAATAAAACGCGCCTGATGTTATCTAAATCGTTGGTTATTCCTTTTTTACTCTACGGATGTGAAATCTTTTGTAGCTATGACTCGATCAGTAGAAGAAAGCTCAATTTTGCTTTTAATAGCACAGTACGTGCTATCGTTATATTCTCGTAACACGTCAACCATCATACTTATACGAAAAGATTCGATATGCCTCTTCGCACAGGTCAGGTCAATTAATTCACCTCCAATACACATCCCTCACATCAGAACGTCAATTTTTCGTAAATTCAGTCCGATTGTGGAATTCACTACCGCGAGATTTAAGAACTAATTTAGGTACAAGCGCAACAAGGCTTAAAAAGGATTTATGCAGCTATTTCTCTACAAATCTGTAAATAAATTTTTCGAAGCAACTAATATATAATTACTATGAATTTTAATCTGTACCTTTATAAATTTTTCTAGTTAAGTTTTAATTTGGTACAACTACTCTACTAGCTTTCATTGTTCTTAATTAGCTTTTCACTATCCTATAAGATATTGTATCTTAAAGTGTGTATGCATTACAAATAAAAATTCGCATTCGACTTCTTTAGCTATTTTGACGAAGCATATCCTATCAGCCTCTATTTTAAGCATTTGGCAAATAGTGAAAAACATATCAAAGAGTGAATGAATCTTCCAAATTTGCCTCACTTCAAAAACGGCGCACGATTTTGCTACTTAATAAGACATATTGATCTAAAAGCGATATTCAATAAAAATAAAAATCGACGTCCAGCTGCTCAAAAGCTCGATCTGGGAAGTCATTTTACAAACCATAGCGTCGTGACATTAGTTCCTGCACTAGCTGGATCTTATTCGGTTCAAGACCGCGTGCAGTGTTAAACGACTTTAGGTCTGCTCGCGTACTATACAAAACTATGAAAAACTGCAAAATCTACGAAATACAGTTCTAAATCATATTTTTGTTATTTTTTCGTCAAAAAAAACTCGTTTGTCAGTTCTTGCCTTTGAAAATGAAGCATAAGCAATTAGGTATACTCAAATATTTCGAAGTGTAATTTTTTTTACTTTGTTTCATTGAAAATCAGTGAGATTTGAATATAAAATTAAATTGTTAAAAAAAGTTCGAATAAAAACAAGTTTTTAGAAAGACAAAATAAATTGAAGAACAGGCATATTAAAAGATCTCCAAATAACTTTAGGCATCTACTGCAATAGCATTGCGATGGACACTATAGTGATAAATATCAGATAAACTTTTTTTTGAAATTCGTTTGGGGACTTAATTTGTCTGTCAGAGTTCGATAAAAATCTTTATATTATATTCATCCATATTTATAAGAAAATCTGAAGAACAGTCAAGTGCGTGCTTTATGTCACAATCGCCAGTTTTTTTTTTTAATCTTTTAAATTTCAAAATAGAAATTTTCTTTTTATTTTTTATAGATATTGCATCATTTATTGGCAGAATTTTTCTCATATTCAATTAATAGCAACCCTATTGACAGTGTAGTCAATTGAAATCAGATCAATTCATTTATTCACTTAAGAACACAATCACTTATTTCTTGCTTCATTGGTTCATCTTAGTTTCGATTGCGAATCACTATTTTTGTTGAACTTCATTTATTATGGAAAAATGTTATATCTATTTAGCATTGATTTGCAGTGAACACCGAATCTTTTTGCTTAGTTTTTACTTTGTCACAAATCATAGTCCACGATGGACCTGGATCAGTTGGTTTTGGGTCAAACTGTCAAATGTAAAAATTAAAAAAATTAAATCGTTGTTGACATTTTTGGTTTAATTTTTCCAATCTTCGAAACATTGAATCGAACTACTACCTTATTATTGTCAAGATCTGAAGAGGATGTAGTTTCAACATCAAAAATTTAGCTAAGCTTATGCAAGTGGGGAACACCAGTGACAACCATGCCGAGAGACTATTAGAACAGGGTTCTACTGAAGCATATGGCCTACCGCCACTACGAAACCAGGCTGCCATGCCAAAAATATATAATGCACAGTCATTCAGAAATCTTTTACTACTGCGTTGCGCTAAGGACACCTTAATCATAAGTGTACTTGTTTGGTTTCATCAAAAATCGATGAATGTATTCTCGGCCGGTTCGAAAAAAGGTTCTTAGAATGATATACTCGTACGTCTCTTTATTTATGAGTGTTTGAAAAGGAGATTAAGGAAGGAACATGATGATGTCAAACAAAAATAACTAGGACATCGAGGTCAAAAAGATAACAAAATTAAAGTTTTTATTTATGGTCGACATGTCGCAGTTTTGTGCGTTAAAAGATAGAATTTACTCTCTTTTTCAACGCAATCCATTTATTTAAAATTAGAGCACAACAACTTATATAAATCACTTTGACGCTATTCCTAATTTACTTGTCAAAGTCATCTCGAACTGAACTTCACACCTGCTCGATGCTGGTATTTATTTTCCTTGCCATCTTTAGGGAACTTTCTGTATTAGCCAGCCATCCATTTTAATTTCTATTTTGTCAGAATATTCACCAACAGTTGTCAAACACTTTTATTATTTCTTCAATGAGTCTTGCGGTTTTCATATATAGATGGCGTTGTTGACATTTAAGAGGTCATCACAGTATAAAGAGAGTTAATCAGCTCAAAGTACGCAATGGAGCAGTTATCTAATGGAAGGAATAGGTAGGATTGTTTTAAAATAATGTGTAACACCCAATTTAGGACCATCTTAGTGAATATGGTAAAGCATGTAAGACCATATGTCATTTCCCTTAGATAAGGATTATTGCTTTAAAGAAGGCTACACACTATCATTTTTACATCATTTCAGCAAGAATGTCATTTGAAAAATGATAATGTGCAGGCTACTGAAGTCTTAGTTAGTCCCTACAGAATAGTAAAGGGTCTTAAGGACTCTTTGATAATTTATTGGAGCTTAAAAATATGGTTAGAGAAGTGCTGATATTTTTTGAATTCTGGTGTATTTTGTATTTTAACAAAAATTGAGTTGCTTAGTTAATTGAGCAAACGTGCAGTGATCACAGAAAGGTAATAGTCTCACTTGTTGTTGAATATTTTTTAAACTATCGAATTAGAACACTTGGAAAATGTACTAACATTTAACTTGTTTTACGTACCATTAAATACAATTTCTTAGTCATCCTTTCCCCCGCATCAATGTACAAAACTTAGTATCTCGTCCATGCTCCAGTAAAAAACTATAGACTTTCCTGCCGAGGGACACCAGATCCACGATCTCATTGTGCCCTTGTCTAGTATTTCGGCAAGTCTTAGCGAATGCAGCTTTCCGACTTCGTTCAAAGAAATCTTGCAAATAAGGCCTTAATCGCATTTTTTAGTTACTGCATTAGTCTTTTACGAGTTTCTTAGTTACTGCATTAGTCTTTTACTCTGTCATTTAAAGTCACATGCTTAACAAAGAATAAAATGTAAAGATGTTGGAGCATGTCTTCACGACAGAGAAAGTCTGCTTTACATCTTTACATCAAAAGCAGTTCCGGTGTTAATGCATTCAACACATTTTCACAAGACTAGAGTCAAAAGAGGGTCGGCTCGCAAAGTCGTCGAGACTCCAAAGCGAGTTGTACTTTCAGCCAAGGTAATGATCTGCGTAGAATATAATGAAAATAGAACTGACGTATTAATGTGAGAGCTACCAGTTACTGTACATGATCCGATAGATAGTTAAGTTGCAAAATTTTCTTATATTTTGGCAAGGTTTTGGAAATACATATTGAAAACCTTAAGATAAGAGACAAGAAAGACAAGTTTGCAGCAGTTGAGGCAACACGTTCACAAGCGCCAACATATAGTAGTCAGCCTTCTTTATTGAGGCACTTCTTACAAGAATTGTTTGTTCCACAAAAACTTATAGTTTATCTAGGCCGAGTTATCTGGTCGAATTGCCTTCAAGGGCTGTTCTATCGAAGGGCATACAATTTTTAAGCGAAGTGTCATAAGTCAGATGTATTCGCGAATCAGATTTGCGTATATGAAGCTCAAATTTTCTTTCTTCATTTCTTCATCACGAGGGTAACCAGACTTTTAGGTATGAACCTCTTGGGGTAGTCACATTTACCGCTTTTGTGTACCTCTTACTTTTCGTTAGTGGCCTATTACTTGTAAGTATGGGAAAGTGGTATTAGAGTCATTTTCGATGATGGTATTATAACTCAAAACTAGATCATGATAAACTACATTCCAAACATCGAAATATTGGTCGTCATGGTCGTCATGTTCCGTAAAGAACATACATAGTATTTGGAGACCGATATTGGCTTGCCGCAAGAAGTCAGTTCATTGAGTACTGTGCCAGCGGTTTACTTCTCAGGCTATGGTACAGTTCTTCTTCTTCTTATCCTTTTATTAACCCTTTCCTCGTTATACGAACTTATACGTAACGAGTCTCCCATTTTTACTGCATCGCTGCTGCTCCGCTTATGGGGTTGGCTAATGTCGCAGACCGCAGAACGCGTCTACATAAAGCTCGGTCCTGGATCGCTTCAGTGGTTAACCCCAGACGTTGTTGCGCATTTGCCATCTGAGAAATCCAGGAATTCTTTTTCCGACCTCGTTTTCTTACAGTTGGAGTGACCGTAGTTGATAGTGCCTTTTTAACCGGATTTTCCGCAGATCTTCTTTGAACGTGGCAATACCAACTTATTCTATTCGCCTCAAGCTGTTCGGTTACCGAATTCTTTATATGTAGACTTCCTCTTATACGCGTAGATCTAATGCAATCGCGTTTAATGACTCCACTAGACATCCTTAACATTTTCATTTCCGCTGCCGTCATTTTGTTTTTAAACGCTTCGTACATTGTCCAGCACTGTGAACCGTATATAAGGCTATGGTACAGTATAAAATATTTTTTGATGTATCAGCCTTTAAGAAGCCAATTAAAATCTTCCGCATGTGAAAACTTCTACTGGGTAAGAAAAATACACCAACTCATCTGCAAATTGTTGTTTAATGAAAGAATACCAGATGAAGACTTTACTTGCACAATCATCAAGAAAAAGCAAACGTATACTTTTCTATTCTGATCCGTAGGCAAAACTGAAAGAAAAGAAAGAAAAAACTCCACTGAATCCCAAGGAAATATGAGTAGCTTGCTTACCTTGTTTGAAATACCCATTTGATGAATAGCTATGGATTAATTGATTGTAGAGGGTTAGTCAGACACATCAACCTAGGGCGCTCAAAAACGCTCAAATGATTGAGACATTAATTTATCTACGCATATATCTATCTATCTAAATCTACTGTACCTATAGATGGAGATTTTCCTTGATTATACAATACAACCCTCTATTTTCGTACTTGAATTGTATTAAAATATAACAATTAAATACGGTAGGTATAAACACTGTATCTTAAGTCATATTTTCTTGTAAAATCTGTCGAGACATTACGGCGACAAAATCATACCGAATCTCGAGTCTGATACATAGTTTCTCAATATGTTTTTAATACACTCGCAACTTGACCATGAAAAACGTCTGGCAATCAAAAGATCACATGTGGCATATTGCCAAGATCTGCATGTTTTACGATTATGATGATCGATGTAAGCTATTATCTTTACAGACAGATACCTTTACTAAAACGTCTTGAGCATCATCTACGTCTCGTCTAGTAATCTTGACGTTTTCCCATTGAAACTCATTCAACTGGCGACAAAAATGCTCAGATGACTCAAAGCTAGACAAACTTTAGTCATTCAGTTTCGGACGTCCCTTTCATTCACATTCGATTCGAAAGTACTCGCACTTGGTTTTGTTTTTATTTTTAGTCAACCCGATGGAAAAGAAAAAAAGGGGAAATTCTGAAAATAGTCGTCTCAAGAAATGAGATAAGGAATGGTGAAAATGCATTTTCATTTCATTCGAAAAGATGATGATGATGAAAGATGATTTACGAATACTTTCTTAACCGACACATAAAAACAAAACCCGGCACTGTTGTTCTCGCAAGTTCATTGACATAGTCCAACGTAAAGATAAATGCGGATTTGTTTTTTGTTTATATTTCTGAAATGACGAAAAGATATCGAATAAGAAAAAGATGCTCAATATTGGCGCGCTTTCTCTTGATGAGGTTATTAGTTTATTATTATTAGTTAGGAGGGCGATTTATTCATTAGGCATGGATTTTAATGTTCATAGGACTATGCATGTACACACATACATATGTAGGTCTATTTATTCAGATTAAAACATGAAGTTATTTAGAAAACAACCGAAGAGGATAATTTTCGGAAAAAAATTTCTAAACAAACATTGCGAAAAAAACATACGAATACCTAGATACGAGAAGATGCAATAAAAACACTTATTATACGAGTATGATACTTGCGCTTGAGCAAACAAGGTTTTGGCTAAGAAATACACACGTTGTTTGCTTTAACCGCAGGCTTAAACATGCAGGATGAAGGACTTCTATAATAGTTACGTCCTTGCGGTATTTCACAAAATCTTTGAATTTCATGTCAGATGGAATTTAAATATTTAACATTGCTGAAGACAGAAAAAAAGAACGATTGTCAGTAACCCACTATTTGGGTATACAAATGTGTGCTGCCATTGTTCGTTGGAAACTCTTTCGTTACCTCTTAAATTTCCACTCTTTGAAAAGACCTCAAATAACGCTAATTTACATTCCGACTTGACTCTTTTCGTTCAAACGTACGCAGTGAAATTCATCAGGTTGTGAACTTTTTAGGAATACGAGTTAAGTCTTAAGTAGCAAGAATGGAGAGTTTAAGTTTTTGCCAACCTAATCTTGTGGTCTTTAGTGGTTTAATTAATTTACTTCGAAAAGTCGTTTGTACTTCGATTTAATATTCTGGACGATAGTCTTTCACCGATCGTAAAATGATCAATTGGATATTGGCCGTTATTTAATCAGCTGACTTTTAAGTTAGTTACCTGATGTTGAGTTATGGCAATTTTCAGCTGTATACAATGCAATGTGTTCTCCAAGCTCAGTGGTTAATTTTTCAGAAGTCTGAGTTCAATTCCAAAACATTGTGCCGAAAAATATACAAAAGTCAATCCCAGCGTCACCACATTTTTAACAAGCAATAGAAAATCTTAAATATCGAAATGTCTGCCATTTTAACAGTAGCTTATTTGTTCGCGTTTTGGTATCAGTAGAAACTGTCGGCAAATTCTTCTGTGAACAAATTGAGAAAGCAAATAGGACAGAGAGTTAATATGTTCAAGTTAAAATTCAGGTGCTGTTCTGTACTATTCTAAAGGATCTTGTATAAATTTGCAATATCGAAAATAGCTTTTGATGCATATTAGTGACACTTTCAAACTTATAAACTACGTTCAAGTGGTCGCTACATTTACTAGTGGTAGCGAAGATTACACCGGCCGGCAACATATCGAACCGTTTGTCAGATGACTTTTTGACTATGCTGTGAATCCATTTCCGGCCCTAAATTAGTTGCCAGCTTTTTGGAGAAATTCTGGCCGTTGTACTATGTTTGAGGTAATAAGTTTTTCTCCACAAGACACGTTGCATCATAGTTTTAACTATGCACCTCAGATATGACATCCGCCAAAATTGAAAGCTAGTGTTGCAAAGAAGTAATAAAACAAAATATATTTGACATCGCGAAAAATTTCCAGCTGGTTATTAAAAAAATATTTTTTGACAGCTATCATTTGTTCCGCACAAATTTGTGAAAAACGTCAAACCAAATGAGAACAGAAAAGTGCAGCCCATATGAGAGTTGTCAAAAGTTAATCCATTTGTAATTTAAAATTTCACTTGATTGAGAAAATTACCGCCAAAAAATAATACAATTTAAAATCACAGCTGACTTTGAAACTTTTCACAATTGTGTTCTACCTCAAGAGTAGGTGCAAGATTTTCTGTTCCGAACAGGTTGGAACAACCTCACTGAACAAAGCTATCATCAATCAAAAATTTGTAGGTTGATTTATATACTCGTATGTCAGGCTTGAAGATTTTCCCTGTCGGATGTAAATATAAGAGAGAGCAGACAGACAGACAGTAAATATGGTTAGATCATTTCGTTTAATTGTACACCCCATAATCGAAACCATACGCATCGTTCTACTTTAGATGCTGCTCGTACATATCGGCCTAATCCTAACTACACCAAAACTACGCAGACACATCATACGCGCACCATTTAAAATGTCCTCATCCAGCATCGCATCCATTTAGTTGTCATTAATTGGCGTACCTCACAAATTCATCATTCACTTGTATATAGTCGCGCGTATAATCATATATAAACACGTATATACCTATATGTAGATGTGGAATAGAAGGGAAGTGTGAGCGATGCCTTAACAGAATAGAAGGCATCCATTTCATGGAGAGTGCAAAGAAATAGGGGACATAAAGTTCGCAGTTACTTATAAATTGATTTTAATTAGAAAGTATGCTCTTGACTTCTGCCCTTCTTCAGCAATTCACACACACACTGTATAAAGAATTTGATGCAGTTGTCATTTATCCTATATCTTTTCCCCTTCGAAGCAATTAGTATTATATTTTCTCTATTAAAACATTTATTGGGTACTTGTGAATTAAACAGTTTTAATTTGTCATATTTCAGGTGTGTAATCAAACAAAATGTGATTGTGAAGGTCAGAAAGGAGCTCCGGGCACAATTGGTGTACCTGGATTTCCAGGTATAGAGGGTTCCCCAGGTGATGTCGGTCCGCCAGGACCATTCGGACGAACCGGAGAAGATGGTGATGTGGGCGAATATGGCGACGTTGGAGACAAGGGTCACAGAGTAAGTTTTGTAGTCCCGTAGTAGTCATGACCTGTTACTTATTGACCTAAATTTTCAGGGTGACAATGGTGAACCAGGTCGTCCTGGACAACCGGGACCGAGGGTAAGTTACGAATATCTTTCCCTTAAATTTAACAAAACAACTACCAATAGAGTTTTTATTTTTAAATTAGGGTCCCTATGGTGACGACGGTACACGAGGTCCACGCGGTATTGATGGATGCAATGGTTACGAAGGAGCGATGGGTACACCTGGAACACCAGGGCAACCTGGTCGAAGGGGTCCTCTGGGAAAACCAGGTCCATCAGGACCGGCTGGTGAAGCGGGTGAAGGTGGTACTAATTCAAAGGGAACCAAAGGTGATCGGGGTGTACAGGGCGAAGGCGGTTACGACGGGCCAGAAGGTCGACAGGGATTCAAGGGTATTAAAGGTGATATTGGATTTGCTGGCTTAGAGGGGCCCAAAGGAGAAATAGGTGTTCAAGGATTTAAGGGCGACAAAGCAGAACCCTATGATCCACTTATTGGAACTGGCCAAAAAGGAGAGAAGGGAGAACCTGCCGATTCCGATGTAAAAGAATGGAATAAACAGACAACCCAAAAAGGACTACCAGGCGGTAAAGGCAATCAAGGTGTTAAGGGTATAAAGGGAATTACTGGAGAAGATGGTGAAATTGGACGAACGGGACAGCCTGGACAACGAGGTGATGAAGGTGCAACCGGTGAGCGGGGTAAGCCCGGTAAACCAGGTGAAGCTGGTGTTTCTGGTGAAAAAGGACACAAAGGCGCACCTGGGTACCCTGGAATAGATGGATATGATGGACAGCCTGGTCTAACTGGTGATCCTGGTTATGATGGTACACCTGGTATTCAAGGTCCAGTTGGTCCCCCTGGTATTTATGATCCAAATTTGAATGAAATATTTTCTGGCTCAGAGGGGCCACAGGGTGATTTGGGAGAAAATGGATTACCAGGCTTGCCAGGAGCACCTGGAGCTACAGGACGTAGAGGGCATATGGGACCATCCGGACCACCAGGTGATAATGGTCTCGATGGTAACCCAGGAAGACGAGGAGTTTCAGTTCGAGGACAACCAGGAGACTGGGGTGAAATAGGAGCTCCCGGACCTCAGGGACCAGTTGGCCTAGAAGGACCTGTTGGTCGTCCAGGACCAAAGGGTAGCGATGGACTAGATATAATGGGACCAAAAGGCTATCAAGGAGATTCCGGTCGACCAGGAGCTTATGGATACAGAGGTGATCGAGGTGAACCCGGTCTGCCTGGTGACAAAGGCTTGCCTGGTTTAGGTGTTAACATAGTTGGGCCACCTGGTGATGAAGGTCTTCCCGGCGTTCGTGGGACTCCAGGAGTAGATGGCTATGATGGCTATAATGGACCTCCCGGTGATAAGGGTATAAGAGGAGACGATTGTGGTATATGTCCCCCTGGCCCAATGGGTCTAAAAGGCTCAGATGGTGACGCTGGATACTCTGGAATGCCCGGCTTAGTTGGCAAACCAGGTTTGATTGGACCACGTGGAATAAAAGGTGAAGCTGGCCTCCGAGGAGTTGTTGGTTATAAGGGTGTTAGAGGACCTAGTGGTGTTCCAGGAGAGTCTGGTCCTCCGGGACCAGTCGGTCGGGATGGTACAGTAGTGTATGTGGGTTCACAGCCATTAGTTGAAGATGGTGACATCGGCGATCGTGGTGAACGTGGTGGACAAGGTCAACCAGGTGATAAGGGCTACCCAGGCTATCCGGGAAGACCAGGCCAAGTTGGTGAATACGGACAACGTGGTGATTTTGGCGAACCAGGATATCAAGGCAAAGATGGACTGAATGGTATCGATGGAAGAGATGGACTTAAAGGAGCCGCAGCAGATACTCCACTTATATATCTAATTGGTGATTCAGGTTACGATGGAGCAAGGTAAATACAATTATTTATCATTACACGACTCACAATTCACAACTCATTTTTCTTTGTTTCCTTGTTTGATTTTTTGCTTATAGAGGCCCTAAGGGAGATGTAGGTAGTGGAGGAACTAAAGGTCAAAAAGGTGAACCCGGTCCCGGCTTAACATATGACAACAAAGGTGATCGTGGTGACATAGGAGACAATGGACCGGCTGGACCTAAAGGTGCAAAGGGACCAACTGGCGAAGAAGGATATGCAGGGCCTCGTGGTGACATTGGTTTTGTTGGGCTTGCTTTGCAAGGAATACGTGGAAGCAAGGGTTACCCTGGTCTTATGGGAGATCCTGGTAGACCAGGAGCACCCGGTGCTCCCGGGCTTCCTGGTCAACCTGGTGCCAATGGTTTAATTGGCAGCAAAGGTCTAAGAGGTGAACCCGGAGCATATATTCTTCCTGGTGAAATCGGAAGAGATGGCATTATTGGACCAAAAGGTGAACTTGGAGATAAAGGCTTTCCTGGTTATCCTGGGCCAGCTGGACGACCTGGTATTCGCGGACCGAGGGGCGAAAAAGGCGACGATGGTCCTCGTGGTTTAACTGGCTTCATAGGTAATAAAGGACAACGTGGAGACTATCTTCCAGGTCCCGTTGGTGCGGCTGGAGAACCTGGTCGTGATGGAAGAACAGCTCCACACGGACCTAAAGGACAAAAAGGTGAAATTGGATCAACTGGAGCTCCAGGAGTGCGCGGTGCTAAGGGAGAAATCGGATATGCTGGACGCAGAGGAATTCGTGGTGATGGTGGTGCCCAAGGCTCTCGAGGTGTGCCTGGAGTTGAAGGTTATATTGGAATTCCTGGAGAACAAGGCGAACGAGGAGATATAGGCTTTGATGGCCGACGTGGAGATATTGGACCTCGTGGGCCTGCTGGCTTTACTGGACTAAAGGGCGAAATCGGTAGTTTAGGATATCCTGGACGTCCAGGAAGTTTTGGAATACCTGGAAGAAAGGGTGTGTCGGGTGATCGTGGTTTTATTGGATCACAAGGTCGTAAAGGTGAACGTGCTTTTAGTGGTATAAAAGGCGACGGTGGTGTAACTGGTTTCAGAGGACTACCGGGCCTGAATGGTGCGCCTGGTGTTAAAGGAGAACGTGGCCCTGAAGGAGATCTCGGATTGGCCTATGACGGACCATCAGGACCAAAAGGGGAACCCGGTCTACCAGGTCTACCTGGCTTTGATGGAGCTCATGGAGCGAAGGGTGAAATTGGTGACGTTGGCTTAATTGGTCAGCAAGGAGCTAAAGGTGAGCAGGGTGCGGAAGGATACCCAGGTTTTAGAGGCAGAAATGGTATTCCTGGAATAAAGGGTGCGCCTGGACCTATTGGCGAATTTGGAGCCATCGGACAAAAAGGAGACATAGGAGAGCCAGGCTTCTTTGGAAGACCAGGCCAGAAAGGCGAACAAGGTGACTACGGTGCGCCAGGCTTACAAGGCTCTCAAGGAGAACGCGGTGAAGTTGGATCCCCTGGCCAACCAGGACGCGCTCTAATGGGTATAGCACGTAGAGGAGAAAAAGGTAATCCTGGCCCATATGGTTTAACTGGCGAAACAGGAGCCAAAGGAATAGAAGGTGAAGTAGGTTACCCAGGACGTAAGGGTGAAAGAGGTGATATTGGCTTCGTCGGATTAACAGGTATTGATGGATATGCAGGAATAAAGGGAGAAATTGGTGAAAGAGGATACCGTGGACCTCCAGGACCTATTCCAGACTTCGTTGAAAGAGGTGATGAAGGAGAACCTGGATATGATGGACTTGTTGGACGCCCAGGAGCAGTCGGACAAAAGGGTGCACCAGGTGAACAAGGAGAATATGGAGTTAATGGACTTATTGGTCTTCCTGGTCCTTGGACTGCCGGCATTAAGGGAATTGAAGGTGATCGCGGATATACAGGTCCGCCGGGTGTTAACGGATTGACTGGTCATATAGGGCCTAAAGGTGAAATAGGTGAATACGGTTTTAAGGGCGTGGTTGGCGAACCAGGCTTTGCAATACACGGCGCACCTGGAGAAATCGGTGACGTTGGCCAACCTGGCTTCGATGGACAACTTGGCCAAAAAGGAGAAGCCGGAGAAGTAGGCCCTCCAGGACGTCATGGCATAAGGGGCCCCATTGGTCTTCGAGGATCCGATGGTGACATTGGATGGAGCGGTATTGATGGACTTCCAGGTCTAATTGGAATAAAGGGCGAACAAGGTGTTACTTTCCCCTTCGAACTTGTACAACCCGGTGATCGTGGTGAACCAGGTATGGCAGGCTTCAAAGGTGAACGAGGCGATGAGGGTGCCCCTGGTGAAATTGGTGCAAGAGGTTATCGTGGTTTAAAAGGTTATCAAGGAGAGGTTGGAGAAGAGGGTCCACAAGGTTCTGATGGACCAGCGGGCTTACAAGGAAGACAAGGTCCTATTGGTTTCACTGGAATTAATGGTCTCCCAGGAGTAGCAGGGCAACGCGGTGAGCCGGGCCCACTTCCACCAGCTGCCAAGAGTCGGGGATACGTTTTTGCACGCCATTCACAATCAATTCAAATCCCAGAGTGTCCAGCAAATACTGGAAAGCTATGGGAAGGATATTCTCTTGCCGGTAACATTGGAAGTTCGCGGTCAGTTGGTCAAGATTTGGGATCTCCAGGATCATGTTTGATGCGATTTACTACAATGCCATTCATGTTCTGTGATGTCAACAATGTGTGTAATTATGCTCAAAACAATGACGATAGTATGTGGCTTTCAACAGCTGAGCCGATGTCTATTTCAATGGCTCCTATCCAATCACGAGATCTTATGAAATACATTTCAAGGTAATTTAAGTCAGCTGGTATAGAGTTATTAATTAACTATGATGTTTCACTTTCAATTAATAGATGCGTTGTCTGTGAGACAACAACGAAGATCATTGCCCTGCACAGTCAGAGTATGTCAATTCCAGATTGTCCTGGTGGCTGGGAAGAACTTTGGACCGGTTATAGTTACTTGATGGTAAGATCAATTGAACAATTTAGATTTAGTATAATTTTTATTTATTGTACGTAATATTTATAGACTACTACTGATAATAGTGGAGGTTTTGGACAAAATCTTGTGTCACCAGGTTCATGTTTATTGGAATTCCGTGCTAATCCCGTCATTGAGTGTCACGGACATGGTCAATGTAATTACTACGATCCACTTGCTTCATTTTGGTTAAGTGTTATTGAAGAGCACGAACAGTGGACAATCCCTAGACAGAACACTTTGAAGGCCGATCAAACCAGCAAAATTAGCAGGTAAACTATGACACAATTTCTAAATAAAATTTGTTCAAGCAAAAAACAAATTGTTTTCCAGGTGTGCTGTGTGTCGAAGGCGTAATGTCTCGGTTATCAATAGAATTATTCCAATTGCACCAAGTGCATCAGCCTTTAGACGTGGTGAAGAACGCATAATAACTCAACCTCTACCACAACCACAGAGACCATTACCACCAGCCGGAAATTCATATCGTCCTAGGTACAGGCTTAACCAAAGACGACCACCACGTCGTGATCGGGGTTAAGCGCAGATTATAAAACAAAAACTTCCTTAATCTCTCTTCCGTTTCTCTAAAAATCTAATTAAATTTATTATTAACTTTTTTTTTGTTTAACTGCCAAAACTAATTATTGTTTCCCTCTTCTTTTTTTCTTGAAAAAGATGAACGGACTAACACTAAAAGTATATTTGTAGTAGAAGTGCCATTCTAGCTCTTGAAAGCTCTGTAAATTTTTTTATGGATTTTTCCTTAAATTTGTTAAGTCAGATTTTTTTTTTTTTTTTTTTAATGTTAACAAGTAATTGACACCAGTTGATTGGGTTGACCACTGGAATGTAGCGGTGCAACTTACTGTAGTAGATTAATATTAATTGTCTTCCTACATTAAACTAGTACAATAGTTTTAAATTACCCAAACAAGTTCTGAGTTGATTAATTTTCATTAAAATGTGTCACAAGATTTGACAGCTTAATCGGAACATCATTAATCTTGTATGTTTATCAAATTTGAATTTAGTTATTGTATGCGTACTTTTTTGTTTATTTTTCTTTTTATATATATCATTTTGATATGCAATCCGTTGGATGAATCACAGCAATTTGATGAAAAAAAAAATGGCAAATGTGTACGATACCCCACTGCCAAAAATGTAAATATAATTATATTATGCTTGTAATTATTATGATGAAAAACCTGCTCTGAGGTAGAATACCAATAAAAACCAAATATTTTATAAGCCAAAACCTTGTTATTATTTAACCCTGGAAATATTCCAACTATGCAGGAGTGTAATGCAAAGGCGATTCTGATATGTTCTTTCAGACTTACTGGGTTTTCGTTTGCACTCTCATGGTTATGTTTCCGTAGACGAAATAGTCAACAGTCCTAATTGCCAACTAGTCAGTCTAAAATTCTATTTGCATTTTAGAAAATCTCTTTCCAAATATTGATTAGCAATATCATCTCACATCTCGTTTCCCAGATTTGTTCTCTTATCTTTCTTTAAATACTATGAAAGCAAATCCATTTATCCTTGTCATCACGGTTTCTCAAAAACTACTAGACGTAGGGACTTGAAATTTCGCACAGTTATTCCTAATTTTGCCTTGAAGCGAGATAAGAACGGATTTTCAGACATTCAAGGTCTAAGTGGCATAAAGGGGGTTGAGATTGAATTTCCTGACACTAAAAGTTGTTTACACAGCCCTAGCTCAATAATGGCTCATCGGATTTAAAAAATAAAAAACAAGTGAATTTAGTAATTTTGCCGCTGCTTCATTTAAGATATAAATTATCCTCATTAATCATTTATCCCGATTTAAAAACATGAGTGCCAAACCAATTATATGGCTGAAGGAGCGAGCTATATTACTTACTTAACATACTTACTTACTTTAAGTGGCGCTACAGTCCGGGGTGGACTTGGGCCTCAGTCAACAAGCTTCTCCAGCCAGATCAATCCCTGGCTAGCTGCCTCACGCTAAGTGGGCTGAGGTCCTCTTCCACTTGCGTGCGGCACCTGCGTCTTGGCCTTCCTCTACTGCAGGGATGCGGAAACTATACATTGCTCTGTATAGCTCATCTCTATAGATGCTGTCATACGCGGCCATAAAATCGATGAATAGGTGGTGTGTATCGATCTGAAGCTCATGGGTCTTCTCCAAGATCTGCCGTAGTGTGAATATTTGGTCGATGGTGGACTTTCCTGGCCTGAAGCCACACTGATATGGACCTAATTCCTGGAGTAGCATCTCTTAATTTCCTCGATCGCGCGCTTCCTCCTGAGAAGCCGGTGTTTGTCTCCCCTCTTCCGCTCATAGAGCTGATGAGCAGCTCTGGTCTTTTTTGCAGTGCCGCATTGCGTGCTTTTTGCTTAGCTGCATGTGCTTGCTGGCATTCATCATCGAACCAGAGGTTTCGTTGAGGTGGACGAGTGAAACCTAGCACATCAGAAGTGGCATCTCTGATGGTGTGTGTTTCCAATGGTCTTCGATGCTTGATGCTGGCAGTATTGGCCCTCGTAAGCGATTAAGACACACTCGATCGGAAAAGGACTTGGGGATCTCTTGCGATTGTAGTCATCTGACGTCGAATTTTCTCACATCATTAGTTTGTCCTGCCGTAGTTTGGGATATCCGCAACCGTACCTTGGCTACAACAAGGTAATGGTCCGAGTCGATGTTGGCTCCTCGGAACGTACGGACACCCATAATACTAGAGGAGTGTCTTGCGTCGATCTCAATGTTATCAATCTGGTTGACTGTTGATTTATCAGGAGTTCTCCAAGTCCCCTTGTGTATGTCGATATGTGGGAACAGCGTGCTAGCTACGACAATGTTTCGCCCCGCCGCAAAGTCGATTAGCCTGAATCCGTTATCGGAGGTGGTGTTGTGCAGGCTATATTTTCCGATTGTTCCACCAAAGATATCCTCTCTTAATAGCTTTGCATTAAAATCACCGAGGACAATTTTAATGTCATAGCTAGGGCATTGCTCGTAGGTCTTGTTAAGGAGCTCATAGAAGGTATCCTTGGCGTCGTCATCTTTCTCCTCTGTGGGGGCATGCGCGCATATAAGGCTAATGTTGGCGAATTTAGCCTTGATGCGGATTGCTACGAGGCGCTCGCTCACATGCCGGAAGCTGAGGACTTCTTGTCTTAGTCTGCCTCCGACAAGAAATCCACATCCAAATAAAGACGAGGGGTCGGTTATACCGAAACCAGAAACCCGTTCCGGGATGTGAGCGCAGCCGTTGGGCCATATAGGGCTCGTCCGCCACCATCTCTTTTCCAAGACCCTGACTAAGTCCTGGAAATCCTTACCGGCCTGAGCTCCACATATTTCGGTGTAGCCCGGATATGGTCTTATTTGTTTTTCGGACACTTATCCTGATTTATGGCGCAGAAAACTTGCCATTTGTCTCCTTCACTTCGTATTCCCAGATGGCGCCACGGGAAGGCGTGAAGTATTGCTTATTAGCAGAGCCGCAAGATATTCGGCCGCAGAGGCTCATTCTCGTTATTTAAAAAAACCAGCACCTGTCGGAAGATGCTACTTCTACGAGGCCTTATACTAATCGTTGCCACCCATCGAGCTATATTAATACCAAAAAATGATGCAGCTAATGAAATTAATGCTTACATTTTACTTAAGTTTAACGCTCCTGAAATTAAATACAAGTCTACTGATTGAATAGTACATGCAAAAGAAGTTGTGCATTGCCCGCACAAATTCCTACACACCCTTAATCCCCCAGGCATTCCTTCACACAAACTGTTATTAAAAGTAGGTGCACCTGTTATACTCTTACCCTCTAAAACCCTCTAAAAATGTGCAATGAGACCGGATTGCAGATAAAAGCATTGGAAAAAAATTTGATAGTAGCGGTAATCCTTACTGGATTCGGCCAAGGAGAAACTCTATTCATTCCTCGCATACCGCTTATTCCATCTGACTTCCCGTTTCGTTTCAAATGTTCGAGAGTTAGCTCAGCTCGCAATCTGTCCATTCTACAGCCTGAGGGAAAAACGTCGAACATAGTTTGCAAAGAGGTGTTGCACAAGTAAGGCAACGCATTGGCATCTCTAAGATTTTCAAAACACCACCAAATAAATTGACAGCTCCATTAATATTCATTTTAAGTATATGTTAGGGATGTGGAATGCTATGCTGACTTTATCTCCTCATGGTTTATTCTGGTTAAGGCTAAAATTGTCGTAAATTCTTACATGGTTTAAAAAAATTATGTTTAATCGGAGACTTCGCAAATAAGCCTCGCAAATTATTTTTAATATGAAATAGAATGACATAAATTAATTGTACCTACATTAAATTAAGAAACTTTTAAAATATAAATGTACACGCTTAAGAATTTGCAACTAAAATAGTTTATGCCCACGAGCAAAGCCGGGTGGAGCAGCTAGTGATATTATAATCTTACGCTTTTAATTGCATCTAATGCTATGTTTTTCTTCGCAATTTGTGATATTTAGTAGCATTCTGGAAGCCGCCTTATTTTTAATCACCTCGTTATTGAACCTAAGAATTTACTAAAACTCTGGTTGTTTTGGACACGTTTTTTGACCTACGATGTTATATTCTGTTACACATTCTTTTTTGCGACCAGGGCAAACGAAAAACTTCCATTAGACACTATGAGGATCGCCGTCACGTGCTAGGTTTTAAGGTTTTGTCATTTGGACACGGTGCAAAAGGACTGTAGAACTCTGTAGCTATTATTGTTTATTCGAATTTTGTGTTTTCTCTCAAAGATTTAAGTTTAGTCTCCGACAGTAAGTATGCTGACGCACGTCTCTGTTTAAGCCGTCATTTTTTATGTACAGTTGCACCGTGAATAATTTCTTCTCTTAGCACTTTTTTTTAAAGTTTTTAAAATATTTGCGTTTGTTTTTTTGGTGCAACCTAAAAGTTGTATGCCATAAGTCCACACCGATTTTGGCGATTGCTTATATAATAGCAGCTTGTTTTCGATGCTCAGCTTGGAATGTTCATCACGTAACCAATTACATTTCAATGGTCATTTCAAGGTATTTCGCCTCGTTTGAAAATGAAATACCAACTGGGTTTATAAAGATAGGCAACCGATTCGTTTTTCTGTATGTAAAATTTACATGAACAGAATTGGTCCCATTCAGAACTATTCGCCAGGCCCTTGTCCATACTATACTTTATTGAAAGTCGTTTGCAGTTCCATAGTTATTTCTTCAGCTGTGCTACCTACTACCTACCTAGTCAAGTCATAAATGCTGGTACACAGAAAAAACAGCGCCAAATGAAACCGAATTAATATTTAAACAATTTTGTGAGCTGGAGCAGAGTCTTGCTGGAAAGTCCATGGCTTGTTATTGAATATTGATTGGTTGAGAGACTTCACAATGGGTTTCAAAACGGTGGATTGATATACTTTGGCCGATGTTTTTACTCCTTTCTCGCAAAAATGGAGCTTGGTTACGCCATCGTAGCACACTCCCCACCACACCATTACAGACGCGGGATGGTGGCCTCTTTGAACCCTTGGGATGTGTTGGGATGCTTCTCTGGATGACCGAGCATACCGATCGTTCTGCTTACTGAACGATTCTTCTACGGTGAAGATTTTCTCGTCAGTAAACAGAATTTGTCTGTGAGCGTTCTTCGCTTACCGGCTGAGTAACGCTTTCGATCTTCGCTTGCGTTTTTCCTTCAATGCGGCCGTGAGCGGGTGTCCAGTGTGTCGCTTGTACGCGTCGAGTCCTAAATCTTCTTTGACAATGCGAAACATTGATTTTTGCGTAATTTACATTTTCCGCAACAAGATTTTCTGTTTTCGCAGCGGCTTACGGTCGATTCGTTTCTTCACGGCTTTGATCGCTTTCGGAGTTCTCACAGTGCGCGGACGGCCGGATCTTTGACGGTCTCGTACTCCACCAGTATCCTCAAACAACTTCACAGCACGATACACAAAGTTGCGAGTGATTCCAAGCGGTCGCAACGTTCTAAAGATATCACCTTTTTTCATGTTGCATTTAAGTAGGCCAACTACAACAATACGATTTTCGATGTCCATTCCATGATTGTAAGCAATTAATGTCAAAAACTTTTTGCGTCACAATGAAGCGAAATGGATGCGCCCAGTGTTGTATTCGTAATGAGTGAGTTCAATTGTGTACCAGTATTTTTGACTTGAGTAGGTATATATCATTGTCATTGTCAAACGCAGCTATACCGATCCCCTTTTCTTGGGGAATGTTTTGGGTATATACTGCTAACGGCATAAAATTATCCTCTCAAAGATTTTCGATAAAATTCAGTGAATTGAAAACCATCCATAAGATTTTTTGTCATTCACTTTCCACTTTCCCGGAACGTATTCTAACATCAGTGCCGTGTTAATTATATAAAAAAAGCCTAGTCAATGCTTTTTAGGTAGCATTTTAAGGACTTTTACGTTATTAATTCATAACCCGGAGATTTATTTGATTTCAATTTAAAAATATTTTATTTTATTGATAAGTTCCGTTAGCGTGGCATTTGCCATTGTGTGATTGTCTGACGCACTTTTCGTTTCACTGATATTTCTAGATAAGCGCGCGACTGTCGAAGGACATCTTCCAGATGCTCATTCGTGGTTATTTTTTCTAATTGGTGGCGCGGAGGCTTTAATTTAAGTACTCTTAATGGTACACAGGTTATTCAAACGTGTTTTATACTGAAGAGCACGTCTTTGTTGCCATTTCTTATGGCCCTTTCTTTCTTCCCTCACTATTTATTTTTATCTTCGGCGGATAATTGGGACCGTAGGTTTTTCTTTTAACGTTAAATAGGCTGTGTTATTCCATATATTAAACGATTTCAACAAATTGATCAACCTAAATGATGCCTGATACGTTCAGTTCTCCTTTTTCTTATATCTTTCTTGAAGCCTTCTAAATTTGTATTTCTGCCAGTTAGACTTGCTGACTAAAGAATGATTAGAAGAGAGGTCAAAGCTTTCATCAGGTTTTATAAATTGTTTAGATATTCTCTTCAAAATCAAGAAATCGATAAGATCCGTTATTATTGTGGTACCATTCGTCCAATATATCGAATTGCCCGTTGAATGGAAGTCACAATGGTACTGCACTAAAACTGCGGCCAATAATAAAAATTAGATACAAGTGATATAAATATTTTTTCGAGTACACTCTTTTTGAGCGCGAAACTCGGCGGTTAGTAAATGGCTGAAATTGTTAGAAAATTATCTCTTTTTCTTAAACATACCGCGATTGCTTGCACAGATTCGAGCTCTATTTTTAGGTCTTCAGTATATTCGATAGACTTTTTAATGTACAAGGGGATCCGTCTCTCGCCTTTTCATATGAATGGTAAGTGTGATAGGCACTGCAGATTACATAGCTATTGTGACCATAAGTACACATACATACATACATGCCGAGTGTCTGGAACCTGATGCCAGTGTAAGCCGGGCATTCACAGTGTCGTAAATAACCCTGTTGCCATTACTCTCAGAGTAACCATCGCAGGGTATTGTGTCACTTATGCTCAGCACACTTAAGTGCTTCGCAAAAGCGTAGTGCCCGTCACGATGTCATTAAGCTGCTAACATTTCTCCTCTCGTCTGGTCTGTTAATGAAAATCCTAACCAGGGACATAGGCCAGATTCTGGTGCTGAAAAACTCTCCTCTGGGCTTTGTTCATTGGCGATTCAATTTCCCATGAGAAGTTCATTTCTGGGCACAAAGAAAGCCAGAGTCAAAAGACAGTAGATACGCAAGGTCATCAATACTCCAGTACCCGTTGCATCAAAGACCTTTTCTTCAAACAGAAAATGAATTTCCGAATGCCGCTGATGGTATGAATATGATGAAGCCGTCCAAGGAAACAACAGCACGTGATAGCACCATCATCGGTACCGACAACTGATGGGAGATTTCAGCTATGACGTGTTGTATTATTTACCTCACTGTCAGCTTTGTTAATAGAAACTTTTTGTCATTTGGTTCTGAGTAAATATCAAGTAGAAGACGTAGTTGCCATCAAATTGTCTAAATGACTTCTTCTTTAAGGATTTTGATTAGCCTGCTAATCTTATCAATGGCTTCTATCTTTCCCTAAAAATATTTCTAATAGGCATTCTTCGAAACCCGAATTTGATTTTTATGTTCTTTATGTTTCGATATGTAAACACACTAGTTTTCCTCCAAATAAGTTTTAAATGACTTGTTTAAAAATTTACTGCTCTCTTTCTATAGTTGCTGCAGATCTGCGTTCCATTAAAAAATGCGCGATCTGAACGATTGTTTTTTGCCTGTCACGTTAGATTTGCTACTGTCCCAATAAGTAAACTGGACATTAGCATCACAGCATATGATCAGTCCCACCTTCCCGATAAAATAGGAATAATAATGGGTTCGGCTACTGCCTCAGATGGTGGCTATAATGCCTCATATGATGAGGTAAAACAACGACAAATTTGTGTCATTCTCTATTTGTTTCGTAGCTTGTCTCTACAGCATCTAAAAATTGAACGAATAAAAATGGTAAGAATGAATTCAGCTCAAAAGACAGTTCTCAGTCTTCCCGATGACTCGTCATATACTGGTGTGAAAACCATCCCATATTCATTGTTTCTGCATGTATCAATATTATGTGAGTCAGATAGACATAGTACATCTCCGATCTAACTAATAAAAAGAATTTTTTTCTAGAAATTCGAGTTTATTCATCAACATACTATACTCTCATCAAGAGTGATATATTCATTCCTTCTCTAACTTTTCGTTGCCTACTCTGTCGGATTGTATTTGCTCTTAAAATAGGCCTCAGTTTCGACAATCACTTCTTCACTTCTGCTAGATTTATTTCCCTGGAGTATGTTTTTAAGGTCTGCAAAAAGCCAGTAGTCGGTTGGGGTCAGATCTGGAGAAAATGGTCGATGGAGAAGCAATTCGAAGCGTAATTCATTCAATTTAACCACCATTTCATCGACTTGTGACACAGTGCATTGTCTTAGTGAAACAGGATTTTTTTTTGCAAGTGAGACCCAGTTTTCTTGATTTGTACGATTCAATAACCATGAGCGTTCCAAATTAGGGATGCTATAATATTTGCCGACTTTTGCGTTGTTGGTTAATTTTTGATTCAGGTGTGTAGTAGTAAATCCATATTTCATCCATTATAGCCTACTGACGTAAAAAGTCATTTTTACCTCGCTTGAGCAGTTCGGAATCATTATTTTTAGACAGATGTGAGCAAACGCGACATCCATTACGAAACCAACTTCACGCGCTCAAATTTTTATGTATAATTGTCAACATACTACCTTCTGATATCTTTAAGGTGTCAGGTATCTCAAACAACTTCACTTTACGGTCTTCAAAAATTAATTTTTTGATTTCTTTTTATGTTTTCCGGAACAACTGCCGATTTTAGGTGACCATAGTGTTTGGCATCATCGGTGTTTGTATAAGCGGGTCTAAATTCAACATACTAGTCAATAATAGTTGATTTCCCTAATGCAGAGTTTCCATAACGTTTATCAAGCCACTGTTTGGAGTCAAAAGTATTTTCCTCTATCAATGTTTAATCAACACACAAAATTCTCTTTAATCCATTGTTTTGAAATTTTGACACGTATCTTTTGAAGATTAGTACTGTACAGAATTCATATGGGTCTTTCAACCGTGATGTCATCTATGTGTCAGACTAAAGAATCTTTGAGTGATGGGTTAACATACGATTACAATGCGATCGCGACGCGGCAAAGACCTGAGCTACATATCTTTTTCTTCGATCATGAAAAAAGCATTCGATAAAAATTTTGGGCAGATCTGATACAAAGAGCGTCAAAGTCTTATACTATACATAAGGTGCGTTTTTTAGGGATCGGTATCAGCGCTTAATCTTGGAGCCCCAAAAAGACGGCTGTTTTTGGGTTAACTTTTAACATTCAGATAGCTTAGCAGTACTAACAGTTAAGTGTCCCAAAAAGAGGCACATGTTGTAATGCTTCCATACAAGTCATTACTATCATAAAAAATAGATCTGGAAGCATTGTCGCTATCCGCGTAAATGTCGAAAATTATCTTGCATTAAGTTAGTGCGAACAGGTTAAGTTGTTAGTGTAATTTCCATGTATATTGGAAATAAGCTCAGCGCTTACTGCCAAAAAACACACCTATTGAATTGTACGATGAGATCAAAGTAAATGTCAAGTTTATTTTTGATGTACTGAAGAATTTGAGTTAATGACATCAAGGTGCATAACGATGACGCTTGTCTTACCGACCATATACTTCGTAAACTTTTTCATGAGGATTTTCACTTAAGCGGTATATACATTGGTCATATTCTCATCAAACATGTGAGAGTGTATTAGTAAATTCTGTTTGACGTTGCATATACGAGTACACACATTAAGCATGAGTCTTCAATCAGCGGCGGTTCCTTGTCCGATTTCAACTTAAATCGGTCTTTTTTTTTAAAGGAAATATGCGTGACACGGACGATTGGTCCATCGCTAGCTTTGAAGAAGAAAAGTAAAAAGATTCGGAAGAAACGGGTGTGTATAAAACAATGGCTAAAAAAACCAAACCATTTTTTACACGAAAATCTCCTAAATGAGCTAAAATTAAGTCCACCGATTGATTTTGTAAATTTCCTCCGCCTGGACGAGGAGGCAGGCATATGATCAACTTCTTCAAATGATAACACCCAAAATTATACAAATTTTTAAATTGCTTTGATTTTATGTTCCACAACGCAGGTAAAGAACGATAAACTTCTAGAAATTCCAAAATAAAATTTGTATCCTCCATTTTCAAACATATTAAACCCTTTAAAAAAAACTTCCGCTGCCTGCCTGCGATGTTGTCTCGTCTCTGTCCAGGCAAAAATGAGTAAATGCATGATCAATCAGTCAATCACGCATACACACTATATCACACTATCTGATTGACGAAAAATCCAAACATTTTGATTTTGCTTCAAGCAGACACACAAGTATACTTGTCTCATTTTTACTAATGCACTCTCACATGCTTGATGAGAATTTGACCAATGTATATGCCGCTTTTCGACAAAAAGTGACCAGCTGCCAACATTTTAGGAAATATTCAGTAGTTTGAAAAGAAGTCTGCAAGATTGCGGTTGACGCATCGCCTAAAGACCGAATATCCATGCTGCCCCTTATCCGAACCCACGAATCCAATACTGTATAAAATAAGTTATCAATTAAAAAATGTAGGCTCTGTCATTATGAGGATCATAAAGCACTCAGAGTTAACCTAACCTGTGTGGCTTAGATGGCGCAAAAACTCAGTACCTTTTTGGGACAGAAAAATGCCATTTGAAATCAAAATTTTGCTTTGGTCATGACTTGTCAAACTTATAAGTACGAATACTAACCAGCAGATAAAATAGCAGCACTATAAACGGGACAGCAGATGAATTCTCCAGATGGAATCAAGGGTGTCCTATTCGGAGCTCAAGCCAGCAAGGATTCTTGGTACTAAATCAGGATCTTGTAAGAGAGGTGGTGGCGAATGAACCCTCAGTTACTGGCTTCGGTCTAACTGACCTCCGGTCCTAGGGGTATCTAAAATGGAAATGGCCATGTAGGTTGGGGGTTGTGCTGCCATGGTCATTGACCGATCATGAAAAAAAAAATATAGTTACAAAGCAGCATTAATCCTCGGATACGGACGAATCTACTGTTGACAACTGCTGCAAACGAAACAAGGACATCGAACTTCGGATACGCACGTCAGATGTTAGGTCCCTTGATAAATCACGTGCATCTGAACGACTAGCAGAGGCCCTGGACTGCGGCAGAATGCAGATATTACCGCATTCCGAAAAATTCGGATGGAGGGCCATGCAAAAATAAAAGGAAAACCTGAGACATCTACGACGGTGATTGTTATCTAAGGTAATAGCAGCGCCTATTTGGATGCGGATTTGTTATTAGATGCAAACATAATCAAGAAATCTTGAGTTCCCTAACATCTAATACATTGTAGTTTGACATCGGACAACTACAGTTTCAACAGATCTCCATTTAATTGTCCGATCGGTTTCCCTTTAATATCTTAAGAAATCCTACTCGGTTTAGCTGTTTTAATTAGTAAGAAGCATACATCAACTCATTTGTAAAATATGATTGGGCGAAAGTATGTACGATGAATGGAAGATCAGTATTGTTTATCCGATAATCTAGAAAGGTTAAAACAGAGATCCTCTGAATTGCTACAACTACAGAGATATTAGTGTGCTAAACATCGGATACTATATCGTATCTACGTATTTTGGGAACGTCCGTTTATTATCTGCGATGCGATAGGAATTATTGCGATGCTGAGATATTTGTTGCAGGCAATTGCAGAGTGAAAAAACTAAAAAAAAATTATAGAAAATACATGCTTTTTTCCGAAATCATGAAAGGTCCACTCCACATCTGTGAAACTATAGTTGCATCCTTTTAGAATCTAAAATTTGGTTTCTAAGTCTAAATACGAGTAGTTTGCAGTTAATCAATATACGCTAAAGACTTTCCAAAGTGCCACAAGAAGTAATCGCGTAGAATCAAATACCAAACCAATTTAGTCCGTATTTACGAAAGAAAACCCACTGATTATTGCCTGGTGACTGGGAGCTCCGAACTTGGAAAAACATTATACTTTTACGAGTGCTTATTATATAGAGTGCTTGTAGTCAATTTACAAATTCGGATATTCCACTAAACGATCACTCACAGTGGTTTAAATTTTTTTTCCGATGGCACGAAAACGAGGGCAATTGATTTCTTAGCACTTTCATTTGCTAATATATTAACTAAATTGACCTTTCTTGTGCAGAAAAGACTTTAGATTATTCTTAACGTCCTAATCGCGTACTACGTTTATCTGTGCTCACACTTCATTCCGTGCTCACGGTAAGAATATTGGCGACACCGAGCAGCCCTTCCTTTACAAAAGCGCCGCCTTTGCCTCATAAGAATGTACAATAAATACCTTATCACTGAGAAGACAATTCTTTTTGAGAATGACTACGAAATTTCATTAAAAAAGACATAATGACCTACAATCGATTACTTCTCGTCCGACAGAATAAAAAAAAATACTGACATAGAAGTCTGAGCAGTTAGTTCTCTGCTAATATTAATTTGTCTCTTGTAAATATTCTCAAAACCTTTGAATGTTGACCAGTTATATTTTTGTTTATTTACTCAATTTATAGTACAATTACTTTAAATACAAAGTAGAGAAAGATATCCAGAACTATTAACAAAGACTAAAATTCAATACAATTAATAACCCTTCATTTGCTTCTGGTCAATCACAAACCTAGTTTTTGGTATCAACAACAAACTTAAGATGAAGAGATTACTGAATTTCTGAAGAAAAAAAAAATCTCTTTTGTGAATAAATTCGCGCCCGCATACCTAATACTAAACCTAACAAATATTCAATGGACCGACCGAGAGGACAAAACAAAGGAAAATGGTGATAAGATAAATTAAATTAAATCTGCACATTGTTCGATTCTTTTTTAACAGTAATAGTTGGTAAGGAAGGTATTCTCTATCCTATGCGATTCATCATTGGTACGATTCTTATTATTTAACAAAGTCTGGATTCTCTTGAATCTTCTCGGAGAACTGCAGTTGACTATCGATGATTTGGAAAAGTTCTTGCGTTGTTGGAATTCTGCCAGTTTGTAATTTCGACCACACAGGTACATCATTCAGTGTGATTTCAAATGCTCCAGAAGACACTAGCTATAAAAATACAAATATATAAAAGATATCACTTAAATTATTAATAATTCAAAAATTTACCTGTGCTTCGATCATATTACCAACAAAGAAAATCATCATACAGGCATACAATTTATTGTCGATTAAATGCACCCACAAGCCAGGTGTTCGTATGCCTAAAGCGCCAAAGATATCATACGATGACACAATCAGACCGATAAGCGCAATCTTTAGCATAAAGATAGCTTTCGAAAGGTACATATTGAAGCCGGGCGGATCATAGTTTGCCCCCTGTATTTGTATCTGTGGGTATTTTTCGGTTAAAATATTTACATAGTCATCGAACGCTTTTCGGTAACCACATGAATAGCTAAAAGAGGAAATTGGGTTACTAACAGGTTCGCCTTTTATTGCCTCATATTGTTCACTTACCAATAAAGAAACGTCATAGTAGGTCCACCAACATTTTGTCCTAATTTTGTCATTGGAAATTCTTTTTCGGCATCAGCACCAAAACCAATGTTTCCGATTAATAAAAATCCAATTAAGACGATTAAAGCGAGCGAAAAGGTCTGGCTAGTGACACCCATTTTGTATGTGGGATTCTTTATTTTTCTGTTTTTTTGAAATACAAACACTAACTTAAATTCTAGTTAATTATAAAAATTACAAAAAAATTGGTAATGGTGTTTTTTCTTTGCCGTATTTACCCAGTAAGAGTTGCTCGAATTATCGTTCGTCAGAAGTCGAATTTTTTCGATTTTTTTTTTCCACAACCAAAAGCTGATAGTGCGGTGTCAGAGTTTGTTTGACAGGAGGAAATGTTAGGAATTTGATGTTCAGATGGCGCTGATTTGTAATTTCTGGACATTTCAAATTATTTAAAATAATACATTAAGTTTAAGATCACATAAATATGTATATGTACCGTATTTATTAGTGATATGTCAAAATTCGCGAATAATTGTTTAACGACTTAAATTATCTTTTTTATTTCAAAAATTGAAGAAAAAAATTTAATACCGTGTAAAAGTCGACATAGCGTTTATTCGTGTTATAATGATGACTTGAGGATACAGTTTTAAGCTTCAGACTTGTAAGCAAACACTTTACGACGATTAGCGTAAAACCTAAATTCGACAACCAATAACTCATTAACGCCCACACTCTGACACAAGGAAAATGACGACCTAACCCAAGACTAGTTCCTACTCCTATGAGTTCCGTGACGAGACCGTCCGCAAACGGAAACAGGCATCTTAATTTTGCGGCGCGACGTAATGTTACTATAATTGACAAACGATTTCCATACCATGATATCCATTAATGAACCAAGGTGACTCTTAATCAAAACAACAAATTGATCACTTTTCTATTAATGAAAGCCTCTCCCTCAGTGTTCTTGCACATCCGAACGTTCCGAGCAGCTAACATCGACTTGCACCATTACCTTATTGTAGCCAAGATACGGATGCGTATGCGGATATCTGTAAAAGCCCAAAACCAGCGGACCTTTGCCAGGAAGGTAAACGTCGAATGGCTACAATCGAAGCGATCAAGATATTAAAGTGGTGCCGAGTATTTCTGTTCGCTTCGAGATCAATTCTCCGCTGTGCAGAAGAAGTGCCCGATGCAGTTGTTCAGTCATATTCATTCACATCTATGTATGTACTTTCATACTATAGTTATGAACATATTTATATTGTATATATGTATTATATATACGTTTTTGAAATATGGAATGTAATGCTCTGCGTGACAAGGGTGCTTGATATGGTGTAACATTCTGCAAAAGTGTCGTTTAAAATTTCTTAGCTCTGGTTATACTATACGTCATATATGTGAACCTTCACTGGCCTCTTAATTCGAAATTCTTGAGTTGGTTATTGCCTCGATCTGATTTCGTGTTTGTACATATCCTTATCGATTCTACGCATCAGACGCTGAGATGAACACCTAAGTTCCAGCCCACACTCGAATCTAAGCTTACCAAGACCCTCTAAATCTCGAGATTTACCATACAAAATCTATACCAGAAAACTGAATTTTACGAGGGCGGGTCAATAAGTCCGTGACTTTTTGAATTTCTGACCTCTTTACTGAAACAGCAACACTGCTCCTGTCAACAGGCATCTGTCAGTTGACTCCTGTCAAAATTTAAACTTGCTGCGTCAGTTAGTTTGTGTTTGACAGCTATTTTTATCAGACTACTCACTAATTTGAGGAGAAAATGGAAAAAAGTGAATTTCGTGTGCTTATTAAGCATTATTTCTTGCGAAAAAAAACCATTACCGAGACCAAGGCTAAGCTTGATAAATACTATGGGAACTCTGCACCATCGATTTCAATGGTAAAAAAGTGGTTTACTGAATTTCGTTGTGGCCGTACAAGCACTGAAGATGCCGAACGTCCTGGACGCCCAGTTGAGGTCTCTACACCCGAAACAATCGAAAAAATTCACGATATGGTGTTGGCCGACCGAAGATTGAAAGTGCGAGAGATTGTGGAAGCCGTAGGGATCTCGCATGGCTCAGTGGTTTCAATTTTGAATGATCACTTGGGCATGAGAAAGCTTTCCGCAAGATGGGTGCCGCGTTTGCTCACAGTCGACCACAAACACATGTGCAGTTGCCATGGCAAAAATCCATGAATTGGGCTATGAATTGCTCCCTCATCCACCCTATTCTCCAGATTTGGCTCCGAGCGACTACTTCTTGTTCCCAAACCTGAAGAAATGGCTTGGTGGAAAAAGATTTGACTCCAATGATGAAGTCATCTCGCAAACAAAGGCCTATTTTGAGGACCTCGACAAATCATTTTTTTTTGGAAGGGATAAAAAAATTCGAGAAGCGTTGGACAAAGTGTATAGAGCTCAAGGGAGACTCCGTTGAAAAATAAAATTATTTTTTTATCAAAAAATCTGTGTTTTAATCCAAAAGTCACGGACTTATTGACCCGCCCTCGTATTATAAAATTCCATGGTAATCTCCTCAGAAGTAAAAGTTGTGAAATTACACATGTCCTACTTTAAACGAGTAAAATGATCATGGAATCAAACAGATATCAAATATATTATAGATTAATCTTAATTTTTTTCTTTTTTTAAATGAGTGTAAAGGCTGGACTTTCTGCTATTTCAAAAGTGATACTCGTAGCTCTTGTGCGCTCAAAAAAAATTACAGAAACTTAGTATTTTATTTTCACTGTACGAAATGGATCGATTTCACTTCTGCTTCTGTGTGTGGGCTTGAGATTGACGACGATTTTGCTTTATAAATCAATTTTCAAATGAGAATCCACACGTAGTCATAAATGCCAATCCATCAAATGCAGTCAATGCAGAGCGCTACCGAGGCATGATAGAAAGTTTTCCATGGCCAGAAATTAAGGATTTGACTTGGACAAGTTATGGCTCCAGCAAGAACCAGAAATGGATTTTTTGACACTAATCGTGTAATCAGTTGTTTGTTTGCCCTCCACATGTCTCCGATTTCACACCGATGGACCTTTTTTTTGTCGAAAGTCATTAAAGATGGATACTATGGGAATAATCCAGATACAATTCAGCCACACAAGAAAACATTAGTCAGTTATGAGATTAGATTACTCACCTATTAGATTGTGAGTATGGAATAAGTGTTATAATAAAATATGTAGTTCATAATGTTTATGAAATATATTTATCTAAATAATATGCAATTGCGTTTCGTACATTTTTAGCGATAGGGTTTTTGTTGCTGATATGGGAAGTATATTCAGATTGTTCTTTTGTTGGATGTTGAAAGTTGCATCCATTGATTGTTAATGGCATCATTGGAACAGATAACAAGCTTTAATGATTGGATTTGTGTTATCGATGCGATTGTCCCTTTATTCAAATTCTTCGAAACCTGGCCATCAACGGTCAACATTTGTTTTTGTTTGAATGTGACAGCCAGAGCGGTATATGGTATATCAAGTTAAGTTTTATTTTTCATTGGAAAAATTGCATTGCTCGCTTTCTTAATCTTGATTAATATTGTGGTGGAAACAAACTATTATACACAAGTATAGTACAAATAAATTAAAACTTGTATCTAAGCTGAAGTCAAGCAAAGCTGCTGGAGCGGATGGCCTGACGATGCTCAAGAAGGAGACCCTCTGAACTGCGCCAGCTACAGAGGCGCATCCATCTTAACATCCCACACAAAATTTTATCTGCCGTATTGTGTAAACGCCTGGAGCCGTTCGCCAGCAAATTGATAGGTCCATATCAGTGTGGCTTCAGGCTAGGAATGTCCACCATCGACCAAATATTCACACTACGGCAAATCTTGGAAAACACCAATGAGTTTCAGATCGACACACACCGCCTGTGACAGCATCTAAAGAGACGAACTATACCGAGCGATGTCTTGTTTTGGCATGCACGCTGCTCCATCAAAGTCGGCAAACATCTCTCCGAGACCCTTGATGTCAAAAACGATTTAGACAAACGCGATGAGCTGTAATCCGATTTCTTCAATATCATACTTAAAAGAATAATGCAAAACTAACGCAAGAGGCACAATCATTGAAAAGGCCGTTCAATAACTCGCATATGCCGTTGATATGGAAAAAAGCAGCGTGTTATCAGTGGCGCTTTTGCTAGTATTAAGACGGAAGCGGCGAAAATGGGTTTAGCGGTCAATGAGGACAAAACCAAGTATATGCTGTCAAGTAAAAAGGACACTCAACACCGTCAAGCAAAAAGTACGCTCAACACCGTCTCGGACAGAACGTCACCTTCTAGAGGTATAACTTTGAGGTAGTTAAGGACTTTGTCTACCTAGACTCCGCTATAAATTCAAACATCGACACTTGTCCAATCGGACAAGGTTCCCATCGGAAGGTTCGGCGTTCAATCCCAACCGCGAGACTCTAGTACCACCCAAAGTAAGTAAAGTAAGTATTAGGACGTGCACTATTAGGTCGTGTACTGTCAAGGCTACAAAAAACAGTGCAAAATATGTTCGCGTACTCACATATTTTGTAGTTTTTCACAGAAGAGAGCGAAATGAGAGAGCAATTATTGTCCTTTTGTCGATTTAAGTGCAAGAAAATTAGTTCAAAGTGCTCCCCAAACACGTTCAGGTATCTACAAATGGCCTTTAGATGGAAAATGCAAACAGTAATTATCATAAAAGTTCATCGTAACTCGTTTAGACCTATCTAGACTTAAATAATCTTCGTCTTTAATATCAACATTTTAAATAAAAATCGACAAAATGCATTGAAACATGTTTTTTAATTATTTTTTTTTTGAGCAGAAAAGTGAATTGAAAATTTGTTTAACTCTTTGACAGAAAATTTTATTCTCTCTCTTCCAAATTTAATAGTTTTTACATATTCAGTCCAATAGTACGCGAACGGTCCTAATTTAAAAATATAGTGAGAAGTCATTACTCTTCCAACACACCCGCTATTTAAAAAGACAACCACTGCTACCAACATTGTCCGTCGAAAATTGCTAATTCTCGTGTTTTTTCTAGAATGCTCTGCAAATTCGGTGATTGCTGTTGAAACCAAGAAACCTACAACCAGTTAACGCCACACGGAAATAAAGTCCTGTGTTCCTATAAAAATTAATTGATCAAGCCAGACAAGTGTCGCAAACATTTAATCTGTACAATTCGTTTTGCAAGTGATTTCATTGAGGAAAAAAAGGAAATCCCGAAAGATCCCCAACTGAGTCATGGAAAAGGTAAGTAATTACCGACAAAGGAAACGAAAAAAGAAAAATGTTGGTTATGTGGATAAGAGAGTTAAACTTCAAGTTCATTTTGACAAAATTTCGATTACATCAATTCTAGGTGAACGAACTGAAGGAAATAGGCAACAAAGCCCTTAACGAGGATAAATTCGACGAAGCCATCGCTGCCTACACAGAAGCAATCAATTTGGATAACAAGAATTATGTGCTCTATAGCAATCGATCTGCAGCATATGCTAAAGCCGGTAAATTTGCCCTAGCCCTCGAAGATGCTAATGAAACAATTAAATTAAATCCCACATGGGCGAAAGGGTATTCACGGAAAGGATCCGCCTATTATGGGCTAAAAAATATTCCGGCAGCTCACGCAGCATATGCCGAAGGTGAGTTTGGATTTTGTTGTTTTCTTTACTTGTGTTGCTAGGTGGGGTGGGTTGAATCTAGAGATCTACATATGTACAGGTATCTTGTTGGTTCCCCAAAGAGACCAGAGTCTTCTTGAAGCATTTAAATAATTCGTTTAGATTTTTTTTTTTTCGGTTTGAAAAGGAGTGATCTCGAAGTTTAGACAATACACGTGTATAGGGCAAAAACAAATTATACAGCCGACATAAGTAAGCTGTAAGAATTGTAATTAACCAGTTCGGTGCCAATGAGAATGTGAGATCAGATGGCAATCATACAATACCAGGTACGGAAATGAGTCATAGCAATCTCAGAAGAAATAAATTAAAATTAAAAATTCAAACAGGTGCATGAAAATTACCATCCAGAATCTTTCTAGTGCGCAATAGTTCTTGTCATCTTACAGTTCTCATACTTATTATACCTTACTTCATATAGTCCAGTCCGAAGGTTAGAGATCATCCCCCAACACTGCTTCTTCTTTCGATCTTTCCTTGAGTTTAGTTACTTAGGTAGATCTGGATCCCTTTAGCTGCGCACTTTATGTCTGTCAAGTCACTTTCTTCTTGTGGGTGGCAACTAAGTCGAGGTCTTCTACTGGCTTGTCCCTTTGAGTCCGGCACGAACACTGAACGCTGAGACTTTGATATGCAGTTTTCTGACTAGATAGATATCACCGTGCAGCCCGTATAGTTGGTCGTTGATTCTTCTCATCCAGAGCCACTTAAATGGTATATAATACTCCAAGGAATTTCCCTCGAAACGACTAAGAACAGAGTGTTTTTTAACGTCATACGAACAAAAAAAATGCATTAGTTGCGTAGTTTCGCCTAAGACACTTGTGTGCATAAATGACAACATATCGTCATACAGAGATAAAGGTGGACGATTTTAGTGCGGAAGATTTTGTGTGTCTTTGAAGAGGAATGACCAATGTATTTTTAGAATTCTATGATATTAAATTTAGATGCTGTTAAATATCTATCATTTTATTTTACTGTCATGACGTTTTTATACGCAAAACATTGATCGTACCAAGATATTTCTATATAGAGAATGCTTTCAAAAACAAAAGCCAAGATCTGCAATATTTTTTAGTTAGAAATCCTGATGTTTATGCACTTATGCATATTTTCATTCGCATTCGATAGAGTCCATGCTTTAGTGACGCTTTTCTTTTTATTTCTACTAATGTAAGTAAGGTACGGCACATCTTGGGGAATACCCATGACCTTCAGATGGATACACACCACATATTCATCGATTTTAAGGCCGCGTATGACAGCATCTATAGAGACGAGCTATACAGAGCAATGTGAAATTTCGGCATCCCTGCCAAATGCGTCCGTTTGTGCAGGATGACGATGGAGAATACACCCTGCTCCATCAAGGTCGGTAAAGATCTCACTGAGACCTTTGATATCCAGAAAGAATTTAGACAAGTCAATGCGCTGTCATCCGATTTCTTCAATATCATAGTTAAACGAATAGTGCAAAACTAACGCGGAAACACAAGAGGCACATTCTTTCAAAAGTCCGTTCAATAACTCGCACACGCCGATGATATGGAAGAAAGCAGCGTGATTTCAGTGGCGCTTTCGCGAGTATTGAGACGGAAGCGGCAAAAATGGGCCTATCGGTCAATGAGTGCAAAACCAAGTATATACTGTACAGCAAAAAGGACACTGAACACCGACATCCCGGATAGAACGTCACCTTCCACAGGTATAACTTTCATGTAATTAAGGACTTTGTCTACCTAGGCTTCGCTATAAATACAGACAACGACACCTGCGCTGAGAAGCGAAGAATAACTCTTGCCAACCGCTGTTTCTTTGGCTAAGAAGGCAATTGAGTAGCAAAGCCCTCTTCGGAGAACAAAAGTCACCCTTTATAAGACCTTCATAATCCCGGTCCTGCTCTATGGCGCAGAGGCATGGACATTATCAAAAATGGATGAGGGTGTTCTTGGTTTCTTCGAGAGAAAAATTCTTCGGTCCCGTCTGCATAGACGGTGAATGAAGGAGGAGATTCAACCATGAACTCTACGGACTGTACTGCTACATCGACCTAACCAGAAGAGTAAAGATCCAAAGACTGAGATGGCTGGGTCATGTAGAGCGTATGGACACCTATGCTCCGGTCCGAAGACTCAGGTGGCGTACGCAAGTGGAAGGGGACCTCAGCCAACTTAGCGTGCGAAACTGGAGGCAGCTAGTCGGAGGCTAGCTAGGGATCGAACTGGCTGGAGACGATTGTTGACTGAGGCCCAGGTCCACCCCGGATTGTAGCGCCACTTAAAGTAAGTAAGTAAAGGGCGGATTCGTAAACGCACGACTTGCAAAGCAAACTATCTGCAAAGCACATGTAATAGTGCTAGTGCTAGTGCAACATTCCTTTGACAGTTGCACAGATGCTATTGCTTTCGCTTAAAAAAACTGAATCTAATACGTTTTTTTTAACTGTTTGCTTTGCAGTTATTTTCCGTTGTGCGCTTGCGAATCTCCTGTTTTGCACATTTTGCGCAACACATGAGTTTACGAATTTGTCCAAAATCTCTTACTACCTCAAAGTAATAGCTTTCAACGCGTTGGCAATGTTGATGGAATTTAGTAGTAGATGTTGGATTTGCGTACGGCCACCGAACGATTTACTCGTAAACCTTTTTTTTCTCTAGTGTGCAGGTATTTTCTGTGCAACATTTTCACTTAGGAAGTGAACCAAAAGCACATCAGGAACTTGGTCTTTGGGCACATTAAACAGTTCGGCTTGCTCTTCATGTTCGTACCTATTGCTACTGAAGATGTGTTAGGTCCGGCAGCAAAGTGTAAATTTTGTTTCACATGAATAGCCCGTTCTATCATCTGACGTTGTAGCTGAGTCCTCAGTCAAGTGATAAGGGCGCTGGACCTCTGTAATACTGGACTTCCCCTACTTGAAACCATTTGCAGACCTTGTATGAGTGGACGTTTTTAACTACACTTTGCTACCGGAATAGATTTACATACTTGCTTATTTACCAGATAGGTTTTGGTGTAGCAGACTTGCGATTGCATTTGTTTTTATGCTTTTGTAACTTCGCTTTAGTCTTGTTTTTTTTTTTTTTTTTTGCGAAATCAGCATGCATTAGCCCTATTTCGGAAGGCTTAGATAGACAAAAATTAAATCCGCAGACCATATATCGAAAAGCAAAAAAAAAATATCCCAAGAACTTCCTCTTTTTATGACAAAATTTATAATCATAAATAGTGACACAACTATAAGTCCTTGGTCTACCCGGGTCTGCCGTTGGCTTGCCTTCAACATAGATCAGTTACTGCATCGCAATTCTCTGCTAAATTGTTCATAACTGTTGGAAACTCAGTTCTTGCAAAACATAACTTATAGCTACATGATACATGATACTTGTAAACAAATTTTCGACCTGAACTTTTCTGTACAAATAAAGATATACTCGTAGTTTGCCATCGTGCATCTGGAACTGATCTGCAAACCATTTTGTTTTTATGATCTTACAATTTTAAAAGGTCTTGACCATTCTTCTTTTGCAGTGCTCTGCAGAGCATCTCTTCGGCATCAGTAACAGTTGAGCACAAATATGTGTGAGCTACTACTTTTCCTTAACTCGCTTTTAAGAGTAACCTTTTGCATTCATTATATAGTATGTCTACATTTTATGGTTTTTAAAATCTACTATGTACAAAATTATTGTCGAATCTGATTGTTTTACATAAGATAAAAGTAAAAAAAATAATTGTTTTCCTATTCAGGTCTTAAACATGATCCAGGGAATACTGTGCTATTGCAAGGTATTCAAAATATTAATAAGCTCCTTGAAGATTATATGAAAAAAATGAATATGCCAACTCCTATGGACATTGACCCACCTACACAGAAAAAGGAGCAAAAGCCTAAAGAGCCACCAAAGCCAGCCGAACCAAAACTTGAAGATATGAGCGAGGAAGAACGTACGAAATATTTAGCCAAGAAGGAAAAAGATTTGGGCAATGCATCGTACAAAAAGAAGGATTTTGAAAATGCTCTGAAGCACTATAACAAAGCATTGGAAATTGATCCAACTGACATAACATTCTATAATAATATAGCCGCCGTTTACTTTGAACAGAAAAACTACGACGAATGTATAAAGCAATGTGAGAAAGGAATTGAAATTGGTCGTGAGAATCGTGCTGACTTCAAACTCATTGCCAAAGCACTCTCACGCATTGGTAATTCATATCGTAAGCAAGAAAATTATAAACAAGCCAAGATATACTATGAAAAGGCAATGTCCGAACATAGAACACCGGAAATTAAAACTTTACTTAGTGAAATTGAAGCTAAAATTAAGGAAGATGAACGCCGTGCCTATATCGATCCGGTGAAAGCCGAAGAAGAAAAAGAAAAGGGTAATAAATTATTCAAAGAAGGCGACTACAGCAATGCTATCAAACACTATACGGAAGCTATTTCAAGAAATCCTGATGATCCGAAATTATATAGTAATAGAGCTGCGTGCTACACAAAACTGGCTGCATTCGATCTAGGCCTAAAAGACTGTGAAATGTGTATTAAGATAGATAGTAAATTTATCAAGGGTTACATCCGCAAGGGTAAAATTTTGCAGGTACGTTTCATTTATAATACATTCTATCATTTTTCTTTTTTCCATTTTCTATGAGGTATATTTATTATTCATTTAGGGAATGCAACAAGCATCCCAAGCTTCGGCTGCATATCAAAAAGCTTTAGAAATCGATCCAAACAATGCCGAGGCCATCGAAGGTTACCGTTCGTGTTCCATGGCCTTCCACGATAACCCACAAGAGGTGTGGAAAAATGCCATGGCTGATCCCGAAGTTCAACAAATTCTCAAAGATCCAGCTATGAGACTTATCCTTGACCAGATGCAAAATGAACCGAATGCTATTAAAGAGTAAATCAAAATCCATATAACGACACTAAACCTTTGCTAATTGTATTTCTTTGTTTTTGTTCTTTTTCAATTCTATAGACATTTGAAGAATCCTGCGATAGCCGATAAGATAATGAAACTTCTCGAATCGGGAATTATTCAACTTCAATAAATTACAAAGCTTAAAAACAAGGCAAAAATAATCATCAATTATTGTTTAAGGGCTTGCACGCAAAGACCGGCGCTTTTCGATTGCGACCTTCCTTTCATTTATGTTTCTAAACATGTTACAAGCGATTATTGTATCCGGGAATGTTTCTTTTACAATTTATATATATTAAATACATACAATCTTTAATTATATACAAATGCAAAAACAACAAAATAGGAAACCTTAAAACTAAAACTTAGAAAAAAAAATAAACTAAATAACACAAATAAATAAAACTTAGCCTATGTTCAAATGATAATAATGTATATGTTTGTACGTATGTAGTTTGTCAACAGTGGATATACTCGTAAACGCATACGTTTACATATAGATTCGGTTGGGAAACTTATTAGTAAATCCACTAACTGCCTTTACTTTAATCGAAATAAAAATACAAAAATACAAAATAACAAAAAAGAATAATAGTAAAGTTAAACAAAAGAATCCAAAATAAAAAAAAATATAAAACTACCAACTATGGTGTGTGAACTGAATGAATCTAAAGAAATAAAGCTACACAAAAGAACAACTTAACTGCCCATTCCGTATTGTAAGAAGTACGCAAATAGGGCAAATATAAATAAATATAAAGACGGTGGGTAATAAATTAAGACTTGTGTTTCTTTTTTTGCTGAATATTGTATTCACAGGTTGCTAGTACTTATAGCTTTGGATGATTAAATATTTACGACTCATTTGTTGTTAGTAGAATTGGTAGTAAAGACAAGATAGATAAACTCCCTTCCTACCTCGTAGTTATAGATTTCGACTTTGACGTTCTGTCCAATTCATCGATGTTGTGTTCCCCACATACTTGGATCTGATTAGATTGTTACTCTACTCTGCAACGCCGATAGTACAAGGTGGCGCAAAATAAACCATCCAATTTTGTTTTTGAATTACTTTTTTACTAAATAAAAAAAAAAAAAAAAAATCTTTATTTGGACCTTTACAATTTTTTCTGTTGAAGTGGAAAAGATGATATCCGCCAGTGTCGATACCCTCCGGAATGGTAAGCATTCCTGTCGAATATTCTCCTTAAGGGCTGCGATTGTCTGAGGCTTGTTGGCATAAGCCCGCGACTTCAAATAGCCCCAAAGAAAGGAGTCTGCGATCGTTAAATCGGGCGATCTCGCTGGCCATGCCAAAACGGGAGATAACGCGACCAGGAAACGGATCCTTCACAATGTCCATTGTGGCTTGTGCTGTGTGTGCGGTTGCATCGTTTTGTTAAAACCACATGTTCACCAAGCCCCGCTCATCCTATTCCGGCAGTAAGAAGTCGTTTATCTTCGCCCTGTAGCGTTCGCCAGTAACAGTGACCGGATTGCCGATGGCGTCCTCAAAAGAACTCTTGCGCCTAATCGCCGCACCAAACAGTGGCTTTGAGTGGATGAAATGATTCTTCGTGCGTCACACGCGGATTTTCAGTGCCCCAGAAACGAAGATTTTGCTTATAGACGCAACTGCTTAAGTGGAAATGCGCCTCGTTGGTCTTGATGACAATCGACACAAAATCGTCCTCTTCGTTGTTGAGATTGAGGATGGCTTGACAGCGGACTATTGCGCTCCATTGCTTGTCTGTTTCCATACTGCTGCTGTCTAGTTCACAAAAGTCATATATGACTGACCTACGACGCCATTTGCAAAATTTAAAACAACTTCCGATAGGATGATTAATTTTGCGCTACCTTTTATGTAATGAGGTATAAATAGAAGGAGGCAGTCACGAAGGAAATCACGAGAGACTTGCATTCTGAGGACAAGCTTACGCATATGTTATTAAATAAGAAGATTCCACGTATCGAATGGAAATTCTATCTATTCTATCAGTAAATGTCTCCCATAACCAATTTTAGACAATTGTTAGTGGCCCTCAGACAAAAAATAAGATCCTGTGACAAACCCAAGGATCTATCTTATTTTGTTTCATTTTTGCACACTTTTGAATGCAAGTTCCCGGAATTTATTCAGAAAATTAAAAATACAAGTTTATTCATCTAAATCTATATTGTCCCCTTCAAAGTAATCCCCATCGACTGCAACACACTTATGCCAGCGCTTGATCCAATCCTCAAAACATTTTTTATATTCGGTTTTCGGTATGTCCATCAGTGCTTCCTGCGATTTTTCCATTACTTCCTCTCGGCTGCTGAAACGCGTTCCCCGTAGTGGTTTTTTAACTCGATTGAACAGAAAGAAGTCACAGGGAGCCAAATCAGGTGAATTCGGTGGCTGTTGGATGGTATTTGTTGCATTTTGAGTCAAAAAATTACGAATAATGATAGCACTGTGCGACGGTGCGTTATCATGGTGCAAAATCCAAGAGTTTTCTGCCCACAATTCTGGTCTCTTTCGGCGAATTGCTTCACGCAAACGTCTCATAACGTCCAAATAATACTCTTTGTTTGCTAACTGGCCTTCTGGCAAAAATTCATGATGCACTACACCATTATAATCCATGAAAACCGTGAGCATTGCCTTCTTTTTTGACTGAAAACGACGTGGTTTTTTTGGTCTCGGCTCATGTCTGGATTGCGTGTCGTACTCATAAACCCACGTCTCGTCTCCAGTAATGATCCTTTTGATGAATGTGGGATCGGATTCAGTCTCGCAAATCATCTCTATTGCGACGTCAACACGGTCTCTTTTTTGCATGAAATTGAGGTCTTTTGGCACCAACTTTGCTGCTACACGACGGAAGCCCAAATCGTTA
Organism: Volucella inflata; assembly: GCA_928272305.1. Classification (NCBI taxonomy): domain Eukaryota; kingdom Metazoa; phylum Arthropoda; class Insecta; order Diptera; family Syrphidae; genus Volucella; species Volucella inflata. Next base: position 55,279,761 of record OV743720.1, on the reverse strand, counting down.
ACCAAAATGTCTTGGACGGATCCATAGGCAATGTTCAAGTCCTCAGCTATCTCTCTGATGGTTAATTTGGGGTTATTGATCAACATTTCTTTTACTTCATCAATGTTTTCGTCAGTATTCGATGTCGATGGTCTGCCACTGCGTTCATCATCTTCGATTGACTCACGACCACTTTTGAACCGCTCGTGCCACTGGTAAACGACCGTTTTCTTTAGAGAATCGTTGCCAAAACACTTTTCCAACATTTCCAACGTTCGCGCACCATTAAATCCGTTTTTTACGCAAAATTTAATACAAGTTCGTTGTTGCAAATTCAAATTCATTTCTAAAATTGTAAAAAATCGCCAACACACACAGAGATAGGCGTTCTCTTGGCTAACTAACTTTTGCAAATGTCAAGCTATGACGCTAAGATTAAGAGGAAATATCAACAATAGATGTACCAACTTAACAAAAAAAACAGAACTCAAATCAGAATAATGAGAGCTCCACACGGTGGTTATTCCGGGAACTTTTTGATTAAGGGGTGTATGCCTGCGCAGTGAATGCATTCAAAAACGCACGAGGAAAGACCTTCGACCTAACTAAGTTAGAATTAGATACGGATTGTTATAAGACGTTCGCCTTTGCGTTATATTTTTTAAGCTCTCTTAAGGGCTTTTCAAATTTATTATGACTCATGTTTTCAAGGGACTGTTGCAAATGAAATAATATTTTTTCAATTGATATATAATTATTTAGAGCCCGAGGGTATGGATATGAGGATGGATACCTCCAAAATCATTACTTTGAATGAGCACACTGACAAGAGCATAAAAGAGATTTTACCTTACGTTGGAGTCCCAAAATCAAAGGTTGGAAGAATCATACAAAGCTGTCGGACCCAATGCGATCCATAAGAGCGCAATTCTTCCTTTGAAAGACTAGTCTGTGCCTTCTCGAATTGGGCGCAAGGCCAGAAGACCACGTAAAAGGCAGATTCTAAGTATTCGGTATTACACGGTGAGTTTTGAGTCATGCCTCTTTTTGGCAGTTCTCTTTTAATTTTCCATTCTGTGAGGCGCGTGCTATTACACGGTGACTTTTGAGTACACGACGCTTTTTGACAACTCTCTTTTATTTCTTCTTTTGCTTTAAGCACAAACGATTCGACTTTTAAAAAAATTTTGAATTTTTCCCTGATTCCTTTGACCAAAAAATTTCTTCCGTTTTTTTTGCGAACCACCCTTCATGAAAAACGAATAGAAATAAAGCGATATAGAAAAATAACGAACAAGGAGAGGAGAAAAGTCAAAAAGAGTCATTGAAATTTTGCCCGACGACTCACAAGGTTGGCGATTTTTTATCTCAACTTCTTTCTCTTTTGCACTTGTGTGAGTCGTAACTCAAAAGTCACCATGTAATACCGGACTAACTGAGGTTATAGTACAGGAAGAGTGCTAGGCGCTAAGTAGCACATGGGCTGCTCTGTAAAAAATTGAGAAAGAGTCATTTTTTCAGATGAAAGCCACTTTGAAATTCAGGGCTACCGGATAAGTCCCGTAAAAAGAAGTGACATTGAGAACCATAGACCTGGTTACTCTTTATTGAATTAATCAATGCAATAAGAATCAAAAATATAATGCTAATGTCATATTCATTAAATTAAATGCAAGCAAATATTTTGCATTGAACAATTAAGCAGGAATGGCTGCTGTCAGTAGATGGGGGAGCAGAACGCATAACAGACGAGAATAAGTTTTAACTGGCATTTACCGCTGCGATATATTCAGCCGTGTGTGTAATTCCTAAATGCTGACACTGTGCGTCGTCTGGTAATTTCTTTTATCTGTTTTTTTTTTTCAAATTTGTTTTCTTCATCAATTGACATACAAACTGCGACTAAACGTCATATACGAGGGCGGGTCAATAAGTCCGTGACTTTTTGAATTTCTGACCTCTTTACTGAAACAGCAACACTGCTCCTGTCAACAGGCATCTGTCAGTTGACTCCTGTCAAAATTTAAACTTGCTGCGTCAGTTAGTTTGTGTTTGACAGCTATTTTTATCAGACTACTCACGAATTTGAGGAGAAATTGGAAAAAAGTGAATTTTGTGTGCTTATTAAGCATTATTTCTTTCGAAAAAAAACCATTACCGAGACCAAGGCTAAGCTTGATAAATACTATGGGGACTCTGCACCATCGATTTCAATGGTAAAAAAGTGGTTTACTGAATTTCGTTGTGGCCGTACAAGCACTGAAGATGCCGAACGTCCTGGACGCCCAGTTGAGGTCTCTACACCCGAAACAATCGAAAAAATTCACGATATGGTGTTGGCCGACCGAAGATTGAAAGTGCGAGAGATTGTGGAAGCCGTAGGGATCTCGCATGGCTCAATGGTTTCAATTTTGAATGATCACTTGGGCATGAGAAAGCTTTCCGCAAGATGGGTGCCGCGTTTGCTCACAATCGACCACAAGAGCATGTGCAGTTGCCATGGCAAAAATCCATGAATTGGGCTATGAATTGCTCCCTCATCCACCCTATTCTCCAGATTTGGCTCCGAGCGACTACTTCTTGTTCCCAAACCTGAAGAAATGGCTTGGTGGAAAAAGATTTGACTCCAATGATGAAGTCATCTCGCAAACAAAGGCCTATTTTGAGGACCTCGACAAATCATTTTTTTTGGAAGGGATAAAAAAATTGGAGAAGCGTTGGACAAAGAGTATAGAGCTCAAGGGAGACTACGTTGAAAAATAAAATTATTTTTTTATCAAAAAATCTGTGTTTTAATCCAAAAGTCACGGACTTATTGACCCGCCCTCGTACATGGCTTCTTCTTATCCTTTTATTAACCCTTTCCTCGTTATACGAACTTATGCTCAGCGAGTTTCCCATTTTTACTGCATCGCTGCTGCTCCGCTTATGGAGTTGGCTAATGTCGCAGACCGTAGAACGAGCCTACATAATGCTCGGTCCTGGATCGCTTCAGTGGTAAGCCCCAGGCTTTGTTGCGCATTTGCCATCTGAGAAATCCAGGAATTCTTTTTCAGACCTCGTTTTCTTACAGTTGGAGTGACCGTAGTTGATAGTGCCTTTTTAACAGTATTTTCCGCAGATCTTCTTTGAACGTGGCAATACCAGCTTCGCCTCGCACCCGGAGCAGGTCGCAATGAATGCGCAAATAGGCACGTCAAATACTCCATGTTTGAACGACTTATTTTAAGCCCGTTTCTCTCTAGCGCATTTTTCCATGTATCTAAGGCGTTCTCTAAATCTTCGACGTTGTCGCTAAGTATAACTGCGTCGTCAGCGAAGAGAATTGGCGTTACATTTGCTTCGCGCATACAGTCTTTTAAAAGATAGTCGAATACTATGTTAAAGAGGAAAGGGCTAAGTACGCTTCCTTGATGCACTTCGACATTAACTGGAAACTCTTTCGTTAGTCCATTAGAGCTTTTAACAGCAGTTTTCACGTTTCCGTACATATCTTGTATTATTCTTACATACTTTTCCGGTACGTTTTGAGACCTCAGCGTGGCCCATATAAGATCCTTAGGCACTCGTTCGAATGCTTTCTCGAGGGCGATAAATACCATGTGTAAATCCTTAAACGAATCTCTGTGCTTTTCCATTATTATTCGTAGGCGTCCATCGTCGATCTTCCTTCAACAAATCCACACTGGCTATTATCGAGCTTTATTATATGCCGAAGACGTTCGTTTAAGACTCATTCTACGATTTTCATTGTGTGTGACATAGGCTTGATTGAACGGTAGTTGTTGCATTCTCGAGTGTCGCCTTTTCCTTTATATAATGGAACCATGAAGCTACTTCTCCATTGATTCGGCATAGGTTGTCCACGTCATATGCATGGCTATGCTACCAAATTTTCGTGATTGGCTTTGGATCGTTTTTTTAAAAGACATTTGCTAATATGCGGCCAAAAAAAACTAACGAACATAAACATCTAATAACTTAAAGTAAAAAGAAGACCCTTTATTTATTCTCAAATTTAGATTACTCGTCTGAAACATGAAAACCTTGACTTTTTGAGGACGTAATTCAATGACAAGTCCATATCGTAAAAGGGGCCAGTAAATTAGACACCGAGAACGTGTGATTCGTCGCCACTCTATTATTTCTTGCAGTATAGGTATGATTTTAATTTCTTGTTTAAGCTTAACATAGAACGAACAGAAACGAAGTATGGAAGAAGGCAATATGTAGTGTTCCAATGTTCCGCCAATACACGTCAGAACTTAGAAAACAGTAAGATCAAATAATGGATATAAACATGTTTTAACATATGGCTGTTCTTTTCTGTTCTAGCCTGATCTGACGTTTTTCACAAATTTGTTCTATGTCCGGTATTACACGATGACTTTTGAGTCATGACTCTTTTTGACAATTTTCTTTTATTTTTCTATTTTGTGAGGCGCGTGCTATTACACGGTGGCTTTCGAGTACACGACTCTTTTTGACAGCTCTCTTTTATTTCTTCTTTCGCTTTAAACACAAACGATTCGCTCTCTTACCAAAAGTTTTGAATTTTTCCCCGATTGCTTTGACCAAACAATTTCTTTCGATTGTTTTTGCGAACCACCTTTCATGAAGAACGAATAGAAATAAAGCGATATAGAAAAATAACGAACAAGGAGAGGAGAAAAGTCAAAAAGAGTCATTGAAATTTTGCCCGACGACTCGCGAAGTTGGTGATTTTTTATCTCATCTTCTTTCTCTTTTGCACTTGTGTGAGTCGTGACTGCGTTTTTTTCACTACACAAATGTCATAAGCAATTTCTCATTATGAATAAAGGTTTATGAAGCAAATTAAATTCGTGTAGTCATTAAAAGAAGATCCAAAAGCTCTCAGAAGGTAAAGTTGGCGATGACATAAAAATAGCTGTCTTCATTGACATGAGAAAGCGTTTCAAAAAGTTCCAAGAGATTGTTTTGGGCTATGGTTAGGTCTCAAAATGTATGAAAGAAACAGAATAAAAATCGCCGACTTTGAAATATAATGCAGTTCTAGGAGTAGGCCTTCTCGCTTTCTTAATGATATCACAATAGATGATCGGTGACCAAAGTGACCTTGCCATGCCTTTTATTATTTTGTAATTTTTATTCTAAGACATTGCATTTTGCATTTTTACCCATATACCACCATATGAATACACCTTAACAATTAATTGCAACAGTGCAACCCAATCCCTTGCTTGCTCTGAATGCAACCATATATATTTTCATCACTAGTCGCATTCATTTCACAGATCAGTGTCGCCAACCCAACATCAGTGTAAAATTAAAGCCGCACTTTTTGTCACATCTTTCGCTTGTTTTGTGAATTCGTGTGTATTTGCGGTCAATTGTGCCGAAAATCTCAATTATTTATTCAATAATATTATTAAAAAAATAAAGCCTTATATACTGTGTAAAGTAAACCAACAGAAACATGGCCGAATATCTGGCATCTATATTCGGAACAGAAAAAGACAAGTAAAATTATCTTTCCCCATTGACAAACGGGCTAACGACCGTAACTAAAACATTTTTCTTTTCCTTGAATTTTCAGGGTTAATTGCTCGTTTTATTTCAAAATAGGAGCGTGCCGTCATGGGGATAGATGTTCACGCATCCACAACAAACCAACGTTCTCGCAAACTGTGCTTTTGCAAAATCTTTACGTAAATCCACAAAATTCGGCTAAATCCGCCGACGGTAGCCATTGTAAGTATATCGACAAATCCCGCGAAAAGTACAAAATTCCAGGTTTAATAAGTAATTGGATGACTTCTTTGATTTTTAGTGGTGGCCAATGTGTCGGACGAGGAAATGCAGGAGCATTATGATAACTTCTTCGAAGACGTATTTGTGGAGTGCGAGGATAAGTATGGAGAAATCGAGGAGATGAATGTATGCGATAATCTTGGAGATCACCTAGTCGGCAATGTATACATCAAGTTTCGAAATGAACAGGATGCCGAGAAGGCAGCTAGTGATTTAAATAATCGTTGGTTTGGTGGTAGACCGGTTTATTCGGAGCTATCGCCGGTGACCGACTTCCGAGAGGCCTGTTGTCGTCAGTATGAAATGGGCGAGTGCACGCGATCGGGTTTTTGTAATTTCATGCACCTCAAACCAATCTCGAGGGAGCTAAGAAGGTAAACGATCTTAATAACTAAAGTATGCTTTAACTAATTAAATTTTAAACTTTTAAGGTATTTGTATTCCCGCCGACGTGGACGTTCTTCACGTTCAAGATCACGCTCTCCAAGGAGACGTCGCTCTAGGTCACGTGAGCGCCGTCGTTCTCGTAGTCGGGAGAATAATCGGGCGGCAGATGGGCGAAAGGGTCGCTACTGAAATGAAATGGAAAAATGTATTTTGAACAATTTTGACGGCATAAACAACAAACAAACAGACATTTTTATGTGTACCCTAATTAATGAAGAAGAACGTGCTCTGTATTTGAGAACGGGCTTGTTTTCCAATAAATTTATGCAGAATTTAGTGCTATGTGTGGAGTTTACATTGACAAAATTGACTGGCATTTGAGTATTTATTATTTTGAAGAGTTTACAGTTTAAAACATTCTCTCGAAAGGCCTATTCCGAAGTGTATGTGCAAAGTATTTTTTCTTGTAACTAACGCCTTTCATATATTCATTGATAACAACAGTCCGTTAATGATTTGCACCTAGTTTCGCTGGAATGTCAAATACATTACCAAGAAGTTCTTAACAAAAATAATGACGTTTGTTATAGCGACTGACAGCGGACGTAACTCGAATTTCGTAGGCAACAACCTACATTACCGGTTGATACGCTGAAGCAGTAGATGGTTTCTTGATTCCTATGACTCCTGAGGCTTTTTTTCGCTTGGTGGATTGGTTGGTTTTTTCCGCGCACTATATACCAATGACTTGTGCTCAAATCTCGAGTAAACAGAAATCAGACGAAGTGGTCACAACTATCGATAAACACAAAACCAGTGGAGGGTGGGTTTACCCGCACGCGGTGTCCAAACCGAATCAGGGTTACAAACAGTACGTAAGTAAGATGCCCTTCTTTGAAAGGATACCGTCCGCCATTTGGATTGGAAAGTAGGTACAAACGTAGAGAGTAACTGCAGGCCTTTCTAACGCAGAGAATATTTTTATATATTGAAGACGAAGCTTCCTGCAGGAGACCCACGCCTGGTTAAGAAATTCTGTCCCGAGAATCCCACTCCCTGGACATCACATTAATGCGCGTCATTGAATAGGCAATCGGGCGTATGCGGGACTTCTACTGTGATTATTATGGCGAGCTATGCGGTAGGTTCTCATCTTCCCCTTGTTAGGGTTGATTTCCACTTCACCTCAGCCTCTCAAATAAGCCTGATTCGACATTTATGAAGTCCACCAGTCTGTTTTTCTACCGAGGACTTAACTCATAAAATTGCCAACAAAACCAAGACGCAGGCAAAGTACAGATTGTAGATGGTCTTGCCTTTGAATGCAGTAACAATCCTATTTGTAAGATTTTTTCTTTCAAATGTTAGCCGTAACCGCATTTTGGATGACACGTTCTAGTAATTTGTGTGGTGTTTGACTTATGACTCGAGTAATATTTACCGTCAAATCCTCAGTCGTAGCTGGCTTATCCATGTAGACTTTTGACTTTACGTAGTACCAACAAAAAAATAATTCTAGAGGTGTGGAACCACATGATTTTCGAAATGGAACCAAATAGTTTGTAGACGCTTTGCCGGGCTAAGTCTTTCCGTGGTAAAACGTAAAAGTACCTTTAAAAGAATACGCTAGAGAGTACCTTAAGTGCACTCTGCAGTTAAAATCACTCAATCTTTCCCAATTTACCTCTCTGGTCATCGTAGTTTTAGTCCAAATTTACCCATTGTGCACTTCAAGATGATTGAGGTTTCATTCAATTTGTATGGACCATATTAGTTGAGGTCTTCCTCACCAGAGCTGTACAAAAATTTCTCCAATGGAGCATTTATTAATTTTTTGTACATTTTCCAGCCATCGCTGGCGATTGTAACACAGTTTCCGGCAAGATCGCAATGCAAACAGAACTAGAAATCGCACGAGGAGAAAGCCTTACCATTGCTTTCCTGAATTCAGGTGAAAAAAAAAACCATTATAAGTGTAATTCCTCATTTGATTTCTGACGAAGTGTCATTGTACCTATACCGGGTTTTAAACTTGTCCAAAGCTTGACCTCTATCTGCCGCTTTTTTTTCAATACTCGCTAGCGAACCAGTGACGGCTTGCTATGTTCTGCGGATGTTGTTTTTGTCGTAAGGGCATGCTAGTGGTTGCACAGACTTTTGCAGAGTTGTGTTTTTGATTATGATTTTCGTACAATTTCCTGAAAGTTACATGGTAAGCCATCATCTTGTGTTAACGCTCTTTTGATATTAAAAGTCTCGGTGGAATTTCTTACAACCTTTCTCTTCATCCTCATTCTGTACGAGCTGACGGACTTGCGGGCGAGGCCCACCTTGTTATGGATCTATATATAACTTGTCTCGTAAATGTTGTCATATGCGGGCTTGAAAAAAATAGAATTGATCTGAGCTTGGATTTGGACTTCGTTCGTTTTGCCGTAGTGTGAATGTTTGGTCAAGAGTGGGTTTACCGCAGTGATAGAGGCCAAGCAAATGGTCGGAAAATGGTTCCAGATGTTTACACAATACGGCAGACAACATCTTACAAGCGATGCTAAGGAGACCGATGTCTATACAAAAGGCGCAGTTTAGAGAGCCTTCATTCTAAGGCACAATTTATCAGGCATACTTACGTCGGGTAATTCTTGGAAATGAGCTTGTATATGCATTGTACGAAGCCATCTCCTGGTGCCCTGTTATGGTTCGAGCTTAGACATTGTTTGAGTGCTTTGATCGCCCTGCTTGACAGCTTAGTTTGGGTCCCCCATGTCGTTAAAAAGGTTTCTGTTAAGGTCCTGTTATCCTGACACGTTTTTTTAAATTTTTTAGAGTAGTACCTCAGGTTTTTTGTTTTCCACTGGAGAAACCATCACTGCTTGTTTTCCATCGTCCTTCTTTGATTCGAATGAGAAATAATCTGATACATGTATGTATTTGCTTTCAAACAATGTGTTTGGTTTGAGAAGTCAAGTAAAACCCAGTAAGTGCTTCTTAGATCAATGAGAGCCTGAGGATTGTGCGGTCGGCAAACACTTTGGCAGTTTGTTACGTAGCCGTAGATGTACTTTTGCTGCAACTAGGCAGTGGTTCGGCCCTATATTGAGCGCTGTGAAAGCAAAGGAAGGGCGTCTATTATATCGGACGAGTTCCTGGCGTTGATCGCAGCACGATCGTTTTCGTAGACTGTTTTCTGAAAAAGTGACCGCTTTGGGCTTTCAACTTTTCGTTGCTTTCTTACAGCTGTGGTTTTGCTTGGTCACCCGGTTTACTCCTTTTATATATATCTCAATTAGACTGACCTCACTATGTATAATAACTTCCAACCGCATGGGCTTTGAAGTCACGCGGAAGGATATAAGAGTAGCTTTAAACTTTTCTATCCACTTTATCTAAGCAAGTCACTCTCTACGAGTGAAGGCTATCTACGATTTGAAGTCAATATAAAAAAAAAACACAAAAAAGTATTTCCCATACCGGGAATCGAACCCGGGCCTCCTGGGTGAGAGCCAGGTATCCTAACCACTAGACAATATGGGAGTTAGAAACTGAGTTGAAATATTCTTATAAGAAACTGTTTTATTTCTGATTTAACCTACTTCACACAAGTTTATTACATCTTCCCATCGTCTTGCTGTTGCATTTCGCGTTTCAGTTGTTTCGTCAGATCAATTTGTTGCTGTAGAACGTAGGTATTCTCTAATTTTCTTCTCTGTTGGCGCTCAATGTCACGCAAAACACCTTCATGAAGTTTGCCTCTGAAACATTTTGTCCAGTTGGCGTTATGTATTAGTATGTAGATCTTGAAACTTTTACCTGTCGGTGGTTTGTTTGAAATGGACATAACCAATAATACCAGCGGAGGCGGCACAGGCTGCTAAAAGTGTAATTTTTGAAGTTGTCGACATTATTTTCAAATTATTTGTGCGCAAATTTGTGTTTACGTCTAAAGTGATATGCCGACAAAAAAAATAATTATATTAAAACAGCTGATAGGCAATAGTGACAGAAGGAAATCTGTGAAAAGTGTTATATAAACAGAGTTGGCACTGAGTAATTATTTTGTGCTCTGTAGGTAGTTTTTATTTGAAAAGAGATAACGGGTGTTTTGATGTCAAAGTAAATGACTTACAAATATATATTTTATAGTAGTAGCTACAATCCCTTATACAATCATAAGATGAATTGTTATTTAACTTAAAAATAATTAAAGAAAATATACACCTAGCGCAGGGAAAAGTTTGCTTGCCATTGTTTAAAACAAGGAAAGGGACCTAAAGCTGGGCATCCACGGTCACTCATGAATGTCACTTCTGGAGTGATGTTTTTTTTTTCGCGTTCACTATCCACTATCACTCATGAATGTTACTCCTCAGTTTTGCTTCAGCTTCCGAGATAGCAGGCTCTCAAGATAATAATAATAATTAATAATTCTTGAACTGTGTTTAAAATGAGTGAAGCCTTGGCATTAATAGTTATTAATAAGATTGTTAGTGGTAGAAAAAAAAAAGGCAAATAAAAGAAAAACGTCAACACAAATATTGCATGAAAGATTGGCTACAAAAAAGGCAAAAGTTTACCCATGAAAACCTTTTAAAGGAACTTGCGGTAAGCTCTCCAATAGATTACAAAAATTTTCTTAGAATGGATCATCAAACATTCAACGAGTTGATGGACATGGTCGCGCCGTTAATACAAAAGAAAGACACGGTAATGAGAAGTTCTATATCACCTAATCAACGCCTTTCAGCAACATTACGATTTCTTGTTACTGGCAAAATTTCGAGGAGTTAAAATTCGCTACAGCGATTTCTCCGCAAAGTCTTGGGAGGATTGTCATGGAGACTTGTGAGGCAATTATTTGTGTATTGTATTGACACATGTCAAAACATATAAGTAATTGCACTTATCGCCTTTTTTGTACAGTTGCCAAACAATGAAAATAAGTGGAAAGGAATAGCTGGTGATTTTTGAGTTCCCTCCGGTAGCAACCGCGAAGGGTGTTTAATCTTTTTTTACCAAATCTTTGTTCGCATTTTTATCTTTCTTTTTCATTATTTCAACGGGAAGTACGCGTAGTTTTTCCTATCACGGTCTTTACAAATTTCATTTTTCACCTGCTACAATTCTGGCATTTCCTTATAAAACGAAATAAAATTCTTTATTATCGCTCACTGCCATTTTTTCGATTCGTCCGTGCACGTCGACAGTCAAATGTAGAATGAAAACGAAAGAATGACACTCATCGCCATCTACTATCACGCATGAACGCGGAATTAAAAAAAAAATTTGAATTCCATCGCGCATGAATGCGTACTCTGACACGCAATGCTATCCACCGGCATTCATGAGTGCGCTCACTCCAGAAATGACATTCATGAGTGACCGTGGATGCCCAGCTTAAGGAGCGAATGTAACTACATTTACTACTCGGTTTCTAAAGACTTGGTAATATGTGGTAACATTGCAGAACGAAATATATATGCGTGTTCAAAAATGTATCCGAACAAAATCTGACACTATTTTAGGTATGTAGGTAGCCGCAAAGAAAAGAGTTTGGAATGTAATGTATAACTATAGACCCCATACCTAACATTTTTTTAAATATAACCAGTATCGCTGGTGACGTTCTATTGACTCCTGCTACTACTTTGTGTCGAAAAAGCTTAAGATCGCATGAACAGTATGAATTTTTTAATTGAATCTTCGAAATAAAATTTTTGACACCGAATGCAAGATATCGTCCATCGCATTTGTAGATGACGTGAATGATCCCTATCAGAGCGATTCTAGGCTGGGTATATCCATAAAGTGGCCGATCTGAAGAAACCTTAAGAGGATCATATCGATAAAGTAATATAAATTGAGTACTTAAGTGGCACACAGCTCCTTTACTTAGCCCTACATACATTGCTTGGATCTTATACACTATCGAACGATAGTCAGTCGAGAGTCTTTTTCTCTATCAACATGAACACCACCTCCTTTTTAAGGCTACATATGATAGCAGCTTTTGAGACGAGCTGTATAGTATGTATAATAAGTTTTTGCATCTCCTTACAGTGATTTCAGGTGGTTTGCGGAGAATATAGCAATGAACTCTATGTCCTGTACATCGATCTGGTCAGAAGAACGACCGTTAGTAAGGGCATACAGAGTGATTTTCTTTTTTGTAAAGAAGTGGTATCAACACAAAAATAAATTTAACAAATTAACGCTTAGCATAGCAGATAGTAGAAGATTATTTGCACATAAATCACCAAACGGGAAGAGCTTATACCACATATAACACCAGCGATTAACCTACAATCTTTAAAACGTGCAATATCTTTGAACAACAGACATCATCCATCGAGTAACAAAAAGTATATTCTGTACGGTGATGTAAAGGGCTTAGGAGAATAGTTAGTGACTCTCAGGGAACCACATTTAGTATAGTTAAGGCTGCTGAAACTATCAGGGTTGAGATATGAAATATTGCCTCCCATAGCATACTCATAGAAATTATATCATACATTCTACCACATTTTCAGACTTTTAGGTAATCATTTTCAAATTAGGCCATTATTAGTTGAATATTTCCAGGAATTGGAAGAGCTCTTTCAGCAAGATCGCCCTCTGATCCTCTTCATGGAGAATATATTTGTTTAATGATGTTTCTCGTCTACGTCCCAGACAGTTGGTCCTAATAGGGATGATTCCAAATCTGTAAAGATATTTGTTTCAAGGGAAGTGACCCGTTATTGTTTCTTATATATATTACCCATATTTGTTTCTTATCAAAGAGAAGGCTCGAATTGATTTATTTCTTGTTGTAAATGGAGAAGGAATAAACTAAATTTGAATTCCGTTGTTTGATTTTTCACGGACAAGTCGGCAATTTTATTTTTAACGACTTAATGGTAAACTGACTATTGAAACAAGTAAGCTTCTTTGGAGGATGTGAAATTCATACCCGCTCGGGTCGATAGCATCATGTGAGATGTACAGATATTATCTCGTGAGCAACCAAACTTCTTGTATTACTCGTATAATTCCTAGGTTAAATCACACTGTTAAGAAATTAGGTAAAGCCTCAACAGGCACTCGTTTTCCTAGTGCAGTCAACATTTTTCTTGTTTAATGACTCGGTACTTCCGAGACATCTGCATTCATACATTCGTCTGTGGGCTAAGATTATGATCATCTATCCGAACGTTGGGACTGCCTAGAATACTTAAAACTTACCTCGGATCGGTTCCGATTGGTCGAAATAGTTTTTTGAGATTAAAGCCCCAAATTCTCTTGTCAATCTTAACTTTTTTTTTCTGTCGGAATAGGGCACTTAGAAAAAGATATTGTCAATTGTATTGTTCTTTTACTGGAATTTCGTAATCTTTTGAAGAAAAGTGGGTAAACACTTCAGTTATACAGTGCCTAGCACTTTAGTGCCGAGTATGTGTAGCGTAATGCGAGTGTAGCCCGGGCACTCATAGAGGTGATGCTACCGTTGTTGTAATAGCTCTCACAGCAAGTGTTGGAGCGTACACTTAAGTGTTTTTAATCATTTTAACTTGGGACCCAAGCAGACCTCAGTAATTCAGACGTTCTCGAACTAGATGAGAAGTGGTAAACGGTTCAATAAGACTTTAAGAACAGATTTTGTTTGTCTCTACAGGCTTTAATACTTCTTTCGATCTATCTGTGGAAATTCAAATACATTCCTTCCCTAGTTAAGATTCTGGCCGAAATTATTCCCATGTGTTGTAGCAAAGTTTTGGGAGTGCGGTCTGTGGTATGTATGTTTACTGGGAAAAGATGCTAGATAAATCAGAACTGGTGTATTTAGATAAAAGTATTTTCAAAAGATATTTGGCTAATTGGAACTAACTGGTCTTATAATAGGCGTCCTCAATATCGATGAAAATGTTCAGCGTGAAATCCCTCTAATCAAGCAAGCGTATGATATTCCGCTTTAGTGAATGTAAATTGGAAAGTCTAGCAGTGCATATTCGCTATTGAATTCTGCGGCAGTTACCGGCTCAACAGGTAATCAATTTGGTAAAAACAAATTACATATAAATATTTGTAAATATTTAATGTACGAAAGATTCTCCAACAGAGTTAATGAGGCTGTTAAGTTATGTATTAGTTTGTGTTTTGTTGCATACTTAGGTATATGTCCCACTATCAAGGCCTCACGAATTCTAGAGTCAATTTACCAGAATATGGAAGTCTCAGCTGCAATTAGCTCATAAAGTGTTCATCTGTTATTTCCCAGGAAAAGTCCTGATTTAGTTCAAAAATCCTTATTTATAGATCTGAAATTTGAATATGTCAGAAAAACTCCAATACAACACACTTTTTTGTAAACAAACGTCAGCAATGAATATTGAAAGATCAAGTTACAAGATACAGCCAACATCTAGATCAACCGAATATATAGGTAAGAGCGTTTCTGATATCAATAACTCTGCTAAATGGTTAATGAAAGTCTTTGTATAGACTGTGTATCATACTTGTATAAGCCCTTTACATCCCTAATTCGAACGACCATATTGTTGACTAGAGGCGCTTATTTATACTACAGTGCAATTAATATCTGCAATGTTTTAGTCAATGTTCGGGTTGAGTAAGCTTGAAAACTGTCACGTAAACATTTGTCAGAATGCCTTATCGTTATTTGATGTTGACATCAAAAAGATTAGAATGTAAGGTGACACACCTCTCCACCATTCGTCAGATCAGTAAATGATACTCGTAAATAGATTAGTCCGTCGTGAAAATTGTCTTGATGTTAAACATCAAAATGATAACATACTCGTGTTACGCCATAATATTGTACACAATGCGTTAGTTTTTTGTAGCCTAACTATAAAACAAAACACGTACCTACATATGTATGTTAACATGTTACATGTTAACATGTATGTTTGTTAGGTTAACCAAAGTCATGAAAAGTGATAAAGCATATCACAATATATTCTAAACCTCAGTAGAGTTTTCCATATGTTTTTCATTCACAACTATAATACAATTCAATATAATGTCAAAGGCTTTAATCAATACACCAAATTTCACCAAACTTATGACTAACCCAGTACCTTAATTGGTTTAATTCAATTGATTTCTTGCCCTAGTAAAACTCAAAACAGAGTGAAAACAAGGCAGAAAAAAACCCTTACAAAAGGAAATTAAAGAAAAATATACAAAAAACAATAAGCAAAGAACTGAATTCTTCTATGAATAGCTAGGTACATGCAATTTTACTTCATTTGAAACCATCTATCCACAGTGTTGTCGCTGAAAAGATAGCCATTTCCAAGTATAATCACTTGTTTGATACTGCTGCAAAGTATCTAGACTTGCGCAGTGCCCGATGAAGGCAGTAAAAAGCACAAACAGCAGCAGCAGCAAAAAAAAAAATTAATAACGAATACTACAACAAGGAATGATTAAAACCTCAACCCTCCCTCCAGTAGAACATTCTTTCTCTTCGTACTCCCTCGAGATACGAGTACGAAGGCAGTTATATCCCGAAATTCAAGCACTCCAGTACAAGACGACACGGTACGGAATAGATACAAATTTGAATACGAGTACTCGAAAGTCGTTGGATACAGTTTTTCCTTTATTTTTGTCGTATTTTGGATTTTCTGTGATTTTTTTTAAATCAGTTTTTTTTTTTTTTTGGTTTTGGATTTCATTTCAACTTCAAGTCGATATTCGGAAAAAAGTACAAAAAAAGTATCTACTCGTAGAACAAATGAATCGGTTGAGTTCTTCAACTGCATCCGCGCGAACTTGACTCGAAACGCTTGGACGATTTTCAGTCGTTCTCTCGTATCTGTCGGATTTGATTCAATTGTATTTTGATTAAAATTCGTTATTTATTTCTCTTCACATTTTTAAATAATTGTCGTTGACCTTGCTCTCTTTTTATTTTATTTATCACCGCAGTAGTAAAAAGGAATGTTTTTTAAAAAAATATTTATGAATTTTGTTTTTTAAATAGATTATATAGTGCATGGCGAAGACGGTGATAATAATAATTAAAAGAGAGTGAGTGATAACGAATGTTTAATACACAAAAAATCAAAACATACTCATATCGTACTTAGTTTTTCTACCCCCAATGCGACATAGTACGGATACGAATATTTCAAGTTCGTTGGAATAAAGAAAGTGAAAATATTGTACAAATTAAAAAAAACAAAAAGAAAAAATATAAAGAAAGACAAAATACTTTATACTTATGTTAAGTACGATTGTGAGAGATTGGTCTAGTCTCTAGTGTTGTCCATAATTGAGAAAGATATTCATATAGAACAATCATTCGCCGAATCAGTCGTCAACATATTATTCAACTACGACACAATCAGTAGGTCTACTGCTGGAAAAGTGAAGTGCGTCTGGAAGTTATCTGGAAGTGTGTGAGCACTGTAGTACCTCAACCTCCTAAACGAGCCCCCACAACATTTTTAATCGATTAAAATTGTGACATCATATCATCATCAACATGACCAAAGTTGAATTGTATAAATCGCGTGTCTTCGTAACGATAATCCATTTGCTGGCCTTGGGTCAATTTGTCTATGGCCTGTATTTTGATAAATTTCCAGCAAAAGCCCACAATTTGCCAGGAGTACCTAAAGGATTCGCAAATAAACTGAAATTGCTTACATACTGGGGCTTGGTAAGTTCAACCAAAGTTTAATATTCTACTTGGGTTTTTTTTTTTCTAAACTAAAAATTGTCCACGTATTCGTGTCGTACTTAAGTTGGATTTATCGTAGTCATCTGGAAGTAAGATATCGTTCACATGCCATCAAAGAGTCTTTCCTTTTTCCACTTTTCCAGGATGCATAAGGGATGATGGTGATAAATGGAGAAGTCTACAGCATTTGCGACCTTTTTCCCTTTACATAGGTATACGCCGTGTAATGTGCTACTGTTCTGGAGGGGTTATACAGTATTCAACAGATACTTTTAGATCCACGAGTAGAGAGGAAATCATTACTCGAGTCGTGTGTGATGTTTTGTTCCCTTTTGGCATCCCCAATGATTTGACCTTGATGGAGGGAAACTGAGTATACAAACCAACTTCGACTGTGTATCTGTACCATTTGTATACACACTCGAATGTACTATACACGTATATGTTAAAGAATACTTATTTGTGTCTTTTGTTTATGTAAATATAGTTTTCCAATTTCCAAGTTTAGGTCTATAGTACAATACCACGATGTGGGGCAGTAAAAATGTTGAGAAAAGCCCCCATTTTTTCACTGGTTTTTGGGTTACAATTAACTTTTATGGGGTATGGAAAGATTTCGAACCAAAAAATTTGTCTGTATATAAAAAACGTCGTTTGTTAAAAAAAAAATAAAACAGAAAAAAAAAATCAGAAACCAATGTGATGTAGGGGTGCTAATACACTATACAATATACGCATTCAGAGCCATCTGGATTTGTTATGTTTTTCCCCTTATGTAGTGTAAAGATTAATGAAAATTGTTGGTTTTCCTTCTTAGTTTTTTTTTTCTTAAAGTTTATACATATTTTTGTTTAGGATTTGTGGCGTACTAGAAAAATAAATATGAATAGAATGCGGAAAGATATAACACTTTAGGGTGGAAGAAAATCTGAACGATTGGGTGCAAAATTTTGTAAATGAAATTAATATAGGGGATGAGTTGCGTGTTGATGATTGCAAAATGAGAGCTTATGGTTGGGTGGGAGTTGGGTAATACCTGGTAAAATTTCATTTTTGTTTTTAAACATAAAATAGCTTACCTTTTAATTACTTAAACTTTACATAAACATTTAAGCGATGACTAAAGGGCATGTCTACCTTAATAAGGTGGTTTGAGTTGATTAAATAAATAAAATGCCCTTTTCGGCAAGGTGTGCTAATGGTGTGTGAGAAAACTACGCCAATGTTGGTATTCGTTTTCATTATTTTGGGCTATCTCAAGGAAGATATGTACTGTCATCGAAAAATAGCTAAGACCATTTTTACCTTCTACTTTTCAAGAAATTGATATGAGTTCGTAAGTTTATTCCTTCTTTGGTTAGTGTTATAACTTTTTTCAGTTTTTTTTTTTTTTTTTTTTAATTCATTATTCTTAGACTGACATACAATAAATAAGTTTTAATTTAAGTGTTCGTATAAACTAAACAAACTATTTTAGCTAAGAATAGTTATTGACATTTATATTAATAATTATTAAAAATAGTGTTAATGTCACTTCAAAATTTCTAACTTTTTATGTAGGGTAAACAATTATTTTAATTCATTCATTAGATAGTAAAAAATATGAAAAAGTAAAAAAAAATTTGCAAAAGAAAATTTTACACACAATAGGGCAAGAGAATTTCAATTTGTTTATGGTCATATCCAAGAAGCCAAGTTTTTAGTTTTTCTTTAAAAGTTCGACTGGGTTTTTATGAGTCTAATATTTACCGGAAGGCTGTTATAAAGTTCGCAGGAAACAACTGAGTATAAGTTTCTGTAATGAGTTGTACGGTTGTTACTGCGCAAATTAAGTGAATCGGATATTGGACTCTGTAAGTATCCACTTTTCATAAAAAAAAACTCTTGAAACTTTAAAATAATATGTATGTCTAACCGGAAGAATTTTCAACCTTCTGAACAATGGCATGGAATTCGTTACACGATTTTTACCACATATTTTCCTTATGGCACACTTTTGTAATATAATAAGTGGTTGTAGCTTAGACAAATGTGTGCCTCCCCAGGAGCTAATTCCATATTATAATCTAGAGTGAAAAAAGGTCAAAGTAAACAGTTTTTAATGTTTTAGTATACAAGAACTTTTTTAGGTGGTAAAAACAGCTAATAAAGGCTCTGAGCTTTTCCTTTAAAAAAAATCGTGTGCCACATCCAGCTCATATTATGATCGAAGAAAACCCATAGGTATTTAAATTCCTTTACTATTTCAATTTTGAAACAGCCTGCACAACATTTGAAGTCGTTATCAAAAGTAAACTCTGTATTGATTTTAATGCAGTTGCATACATTAAGACAAAAACGGGGACAATCAAAGGAGTGAAAGAATAGACTCACATTGGGATACTCCATTGAGTTTAAGTTAAAAAACATTAATTTAGTTTTGTTACTCACAACTAAATTTGTGTAAGAAGAACCAATTTCTAAGTAAGTTGATGTCATTGTTTATGTCAGCAACTATATCCAAAAGGTTAGATGAAGAATAAGCAATACCTAGATCATCTGCAAAAGCCGTGATTTTTCCTTTGAATGGTAGGGAAAACATGGAGTTAATGCAAATAAGAAATAGTAGGGGGCCAAGGACTGAACCTTGAGGAACTCCTAGATTCACTTCTTTCGTGTCACTTAAAAATTGTCCAACGTTTACTGCTATTGTTTTATTTTTGAGATAGGAAGTCAGCCAGCTGGACATAAAACTACGAAAGCCTGCAGTATGCAATTTTTCCAAAAGAATGGTGTGGTTAACCATATCGAACGCTTTAGTAATATCGACAAAAAGACCAGCGAAATATTTCTTTTCATCCAAACCTTTGTTAATAAAGGAAGAAAAAAGTAAAAGAGCATCTTCTGTCGAAAGTCCCTTTCTGAAGCCATATTGCTGCTGTTTAAAAAAAATTAATTTTGTTGAGAAAATTAAACATCCTTTTTTTAAAAGCTTTTTCAAAAATCTTAGAAAAAGAAGACAATAATGAAATTGGTCTATAGTTATTTTTGTGATTTTGGCTGCCCTTTTTGAATAAGGGCAACACAATAGCATATTTAATTGAGTTAATAAAGTTTCCAGTTTTAACGCTAAGATTAAATAAATGGGCTAAAACGTCAGTTATATTTAGGGCTATTTTTTCTTAGAGTGATGTTGGAGACTTCATCATTTCCAGACGAGGATTTATTTTTCAATGAATTTATAAGACGGTAAAGTTCATGTCCAAACTGGGGCTGGAACTATGATTGTTTACAAGATATATGTTCGAACAGTGGTTACAGATTTTCTCATATGCACTAAAGGAATATGGAAGGTTGACCAATCGAAGTAAAAAAATTTTTAAATATGTTTGCAACTAAAGATGGGTCATCTATAACAAACCCTTCATCATTAAGTGAAATTGAAGAAGATGAGTTATTGGTATTTCTATTGATAATGTAATTAATGACCCTCCACTCTTTCTTAGGGTTTCCGAAGGAACTTTGAATTTGAGCCTTGTAATAATTGGTGCGGCACAACTTTATTTCTTTATTTAAACTCAAACATATTTTTTCAAGACGCCTTCTTAAACTAAGATTAAGGGAATGTGTACAACATATGTTTGCTAAATTATTTTTAAGACGTATTTTTTTTAATAAGTGTCCACTGATCCAAGGTTTTAACCTAAAAGTTGAATGATTTTTAATATAGGTGTGAGAGTATTGTTCGATATAATATTTTAAAATGGTTAGGAATGAGTCAAAAGCTATTTCTATATTTTCTTCTAAGTATACAGCGGACCAATCTTCTTGCAAAAGTGCATTATTTAATTGATCATACTCTATTTTGCAAATTTTTGGCATATTTACAAATCGATTTTGTTTTTCATTTTTTGCATTACAAAACAAAAGGCATGTCATACAGTGACCCGTAATGCCTAGATCAAAGTTTATGCCTACACAATTCTGAAAGGTGCTTTTCGAAAACCTGCCAAAAACCTGATCAAGGCCTAGTAGGCGTATATATAAACGAAAAGAAGCCATGTTCAGCAATAGTATTTAAGTAAGAATCAGATATAGAGTTTGAATTTAAAATATTGATATTAGAATCACCTAACATGACGAATAGTTCCTCTCGCATAATACAAAAGGTTAGAGAATTCTTCCAAAAAAAGATTTGTTTCAAAAGTATGCAATCGGTAAATACAAATTAAACTAAACATTTGATTGCCTATTTTACAACAAAGCTTTAGAGTATCCGCACTTGAAAGTTGTATATACCTCAAATCAATTTCCAACAAGTCACGCACAAAAACTCCTACTCCGCCAGCAGAATAGTTGTCATTTGGATATGGAAAAAAATTATAGGCCGGAATTGAGTACTCAACTTTTTCGGAAGTAAATATCCAGATCTCTGAATATATTCTGGTGAACAACAAAAAAGGAATCATTTATAGTACTACAACGGAATATATCATCGTTTGTATCGTTTGTTATTTGATCGAGGCTGTTTAAATTATTTAACATAAAATGTATATTTTTAATAAAAAATAAATAACTTGACACAAGTATTAAAGAGCCTCCAAATCGGCAAACGATCGTAAAGCAACAATGCCTCCTTTATCAACTTTTCTCAATAAAATTTGTGAGTTCTGATACCATAAGTATTTATAGTTTTTTTCAATTTTAAGTTCTTTAGCTTTCATAAATAGCGCCCTGGTGAAGCTAGTAAAACTATCATTAATAAAAAGTCTGTTTTGGATGCCTGGCATAAACAAAGACGAATTGGGCTTGTTCTTTGCAGATCTCTTACTCTTCATTACTCTCTGTTTAATTTCAGCTGAGGAAAACTGTATACATAGAACATTGTTGTTGCTATTGTTTGGATTACCATCTGTTGGCTTACAGCTCGCATTTCTATTAACGGTGCGTTTTACAAAACATTGTTTGACATCTTTGGCGGATACACCCACTTTTAAAATGTCACCAAGCTAAAACTGCAGAATCTGCAAATATCCGTATCTGACAATATTAGTCGTTTTGCGAGTTTCCGCAGGAGACAGTATCCCGTCAGGATCCATATGATTGTTCTAAGTTTATCCCTGTTTATTTTATTGATTGCCTTGATCTTTTACCGTCAAGAAGTGGCCGGAGATCCTAGGATATTCTGCGTCCTTAGTAGGATGGAGTAGCCTTCCTTTTCTTGTAAGCTCATCCGCTTGTTTATTTCTGCATTTACCGCAGTATCCTGGCACCCAGCACAGTCTCGATGTAGATATCAATATCTTTTCCGGATACCGATCTCATCGGCATTAGCTCAGCCTCCATGAGGATAGCCAAAACCTCTGATTGGAAGACACTGCTGCGTCCGGTAGTCTTATAGACACTCTTAGGTCTGAGTCTTCTGAAAAGATACCAGAACCTGTTCCTTCCTCTGTTTTCGAACCGTCTGTGAAAATTGCAATCTTATTTGGCCTGATTATTGCATTTTATTTCTGAAATGAATTTCATCCATTCGATTTTGATTGCCTGGCAGTAGCTCCGCTATGACCGTGCCGTGTCCGAAACTACTGCTCTTGAAATGACCCAAATAAGTGAGTCGTATCGCACTGTTGCCAGCAGGTTTTTAGATCTCTAAATCAAGCAGTGTGAGGTGCAGAAAGGTGTCCAATGCTGCCGTAGGGGTGGTACGTAGCGCACCTTTAATGGCTATGACTATGGGTCTAACCACCATCCAATATAGCCAGTGCACCATAGCAGGTTTTAGGGCGCAAATGTTTTCCACCGTTCTTTTGCAGATGAAAAGAGCATTACATGCCTTTTTTATGCGTATTATGCGGAACTGATAGCGGAACCATGGCAAACAAAGCCTTCTCTACCTTAAAGTTATAGCTGTTAGCTATGACGGTGCGCTAATTCGTCGAAGTTGGTTGCCCCTCCTTGTTCACAGCATAAACTTGGTTTTTTTGACCGCATTTTCTTAGCTTCCGTACAATACTAGCGAACCTGAGACAGGCCGTAGAGCTCTGCAATATCGTCAGCGAATGCTGGTATGTATTATAGTTGCACAGACTTTTGAAAGATGCCCCCAGTATTCCCTTGTGGGTTCCACTAAATTCTAGCAAGTATGATTTTAATGAAGTCACATGACAGCGCGACACCTCTTCTAAAACCTTATTTGACGACAAATCCCGTTATCGATATTGATGGAGCAGCGAGCCAAATCTAAGCCCAAATGCATTTGAAAGGATTGCCGAAAGTAGGCATATGCAACTCGTTTATATAAATGCTTTTTCAGGGCAAATTTGGTCACTGTGGACCAACCAGGTTGTTGATAATGAGTTTCAGGCGTGCACACAATATGGCATTTAAGATCTTGTATGCAATGTTGAATAGTCTTTTATGCCTGGGATGTTGGGCTTCGTCGATGTTATACAATCTGTAGAAGAAGTTTTTCCAATTTTCAGTATAGACTATGACCCTACTGTAAACTCGAACAGGGAAATTTTGACGCTGGTTTTTCGGGATGTGCGTTCGGTAAATTTGTTTGCCATGCAGCTTTTTTTTCTTCATTGACGTTCTTCTTTGTTGTAGCGCTTGATGGATCCACATTCGTACCTCGACTAAAGCAAGTTAATGACAAACGTCAATGTTGGCTTCCCGGAATTGCCGTAAAGTCAATAATTGCCAGTCGTGGTGTCGTGTAGGCTATAATTGCCAACTGTTATACTAAAGATGTGATATGCTTCCCAACTGACTTACAAAGAATGTGCTCCTTTCATACTCTAGCTTTGAAATTCGCTATCACGCTTAGGAAATTGCTTATATGTATATCTTGTCGAAGAGCTTAGAAATACTCTTTAGTGGCATCGTCCTCGACCTCCGCGGGATCATGTGTTCATACTGGGCTTACATTACCAAATTTCACATTCACATTCACATTCAAATCCGTTCAAATCATAGTTTGAACCGCTTTTATTTGTTAACGAGGTATTTGATAGAAATTACGGCAAAGTAAACGCAATTTACAGCAAAGCACTTAACCTCCACATCATTGGCAAAAAAATGTATATACTCATACATATGTACATATAGTATATCATACATTTACTCGAAAAATGAGAATGTCAAAGAAAATACTGAAAAATCGATTCCCTACAGGCTACAGATGTTTGGTTACCCTTTTTGCCCTCTCATATACTGCAACGGCCTTGTCATCAAAGATTTTCCTGTGCTTGAAGATACACTCAGGGTTGGTGAGGTAATAGCAATGTGAGCAATTTATTAGATCTTACACTAATGGACACTCTGATAATATGAAAAAAAAAAAATGTCGTAAATCTTGATGTATTTTATAAAACACTACACTTTAATTAAGCGAGTTTTTTTCACTGTCTGTTTTTTGTTTCGTTAGTGTTTCGAACGTCCTTATATGTATAAAATGCATCTGGTTTTGTTGAGTCTGTTAGGTACTGCGCATACGATCTATTTGGTTATCTTTTCATTTTCAATGATTCATAGATGGATTGATCTGGTGACCAAGTTTCGTCTCGATTTGATGACTCTACTTGTTATTTTTATTGGCATTTTATTATTTATAAGATTAATTAGCAAAGGAATGACCTCGGGTAGTCGTCTCTTCATACTATTAATACTCGTAGTTTTAACCACCTTTCCATTAAACCTCTATAAAACAATTCGGAATAGCCTAAATCGAATCTTGCATTACTAATTGACTGGAATACAGTAATCCAGACAACCTCTAGCTCAATAAACTTTTCTCAATTTGTTTTCATTTACTGATCATCATCCATGATCGGGATTATCAAGATTAATGATGCTCTATATGCAATAACTTTAAAAGAGCTAATTGAGAGATCCAATGGAGGTGCTATTGGAAGGAACTGGAAAAGGGAAATGCATTAGTTAGAAAGAACACTCCACTCTTGGCCATTCCAACAGATGACAGCATTAAGAAATACAATTTTGAAAAGAATTTCTCAATGAAGCTCGGCAACAAAAAAGAATAGAGCAACGAATCCACTGTCTATAGACTGAGCAACCACACGATTAAGTGGTATACAGACGGCTCGAGAACTGACGGGGGAATTGGTGCATGAGTGTTTGGGCCAAGAACGAGACACCACGAATCTATGGGCAAGTGAACCAGCATCTTTCAAGCAGAAGTATGCGCCATAGAAAGATGCGTTCGAATCAATCTCGAAAAGAATTATAGAAACTCTAACATAGCAATAATGTCAGATAGTCAAGCAGCTATCAAAGCACTGGACAACTTTGTTATTAAATCTAAGCTTGTATGGGAATGCCAGCAAAGTCACAACAAATTGGGGAAGAAAAACAAGGTATCTGTGTGCTGGATACCAGACCATGTGGGCGTCACTGGTTATGAGGCGGTAGACTCTCTAGCGAGAAAAGGGACAGAAGAACCCTTCATAGGAACTGAACCATTCTGCGGGATAGGGGAACACACCCTACGCGAAGAATTCAGGAAATCGGAAAAGGAGAAAAGGGCTAGAACCTTTCGGGATCTCCAAGGTCTGAAACAACTCAAAAAACTCTTAGGAAATTACAATCTCAAAAGATTTAAAGCATGTATCAGTCTTAGCAATCCTAACTGGTTTCCTAACGGGGCATTGTAAACTCGGGGAACACCAAAGGAAAATAGGGATATCAGATGAAGGTCTCTGCAGATTCTGCAATGATCCACAGAAACTCCAGAACACATACTGGAATCTTGCGGGGCATTGACCCAAAAAAGGTTTACATATCTGGAAAAACACCAAATTCAAGGAAAGGATTTACCAACCATGGATCCACTGCTCATTCTCAGATTCATAAAAGAAACTGGTCTGGATGACGTGCTCTGAGTAGATTTTCCCTTGTCAAGGCCAACGCCAGTGAATAAACACTCCAGCATAATTCCTGGTGAATTCAGCTGTGAGGGGCTCTGGAAGTGGGAGCAAACTTCTCCAAGGTATAAGTAGGGGGCACAATAGACCACAAGGACGCAGTGCACTACACTCTATATATTATTATTATAATTACCTCTAGTTGCGCACCCCAATTTGTATACTTGAGCGCGCTACCTAAAGTGAGGTTTTCCTTTAGCGTCCTTCGGGGATGGATTTGAAGACTCTGTTGGCCAGAGCGTGGTGATTATTCGTTCAACATGATCAGTCATTCTGATAAGGCCAAACAGTTCGTCGATGTATTATCTTCTCTAATTTCTATCTATTCAAACTGAACCAAAAATTACTTGAAGTGCAACCAAGGGGGTTCTCTTCCGCTATTGATACAGTCTATGCCTCTGCGCCATACAGTAGGACTGGGATGATGAGACTCTTAACATACACCGTGCATTTTTCCTTCTTTGTAAAAGTGACTTATTTTTCGATTTTTCGATTTCGACTCCTAAGCATTTACAGCGGCGACCAGGTGAACAAAGTCCCTTAACTTATATATAAAATTCAATTGCTGTTCGTTAGTCTAATTTAACCATGAGTTACAAAGAGAACAACAATACGATACCGAAGCCTTAGCCGAAGAAGTTAGTGCGAATGTTGATAGAAGCCTTGAACAATGGAACTGTTGGAATTTATTTCGTGGATGCTCCTGGAGCGACTGACAAAACGTTCTTTATATCATTACTTTTGGCGAGGATTCGATCGCAGAATGAAGTTGCCCAAGCATTGGCTTCTTCTGGAATAGCAGCAACTTTATTAGAAGGCGGACGAACTGCACATTCTACCTTGCCACAAAATAAAGGAGACACCAGCTTGCAACATAACTAAAAACAGCGCAATGGCGAAGATTCTACATGTATGCAAATTAATCGTTTGGGATGAATGCACGATGATCCAGAAGAGATCACTGGAGGCGCTGGACAGAACTTTGAAAGATCTACGTGACAATGAAAACATTTTTGTTGGGGCCATGATTCTGTTATCCGGTGGTTTTCGTCGGACTCTTCCAGTTATTCTCCGATCAACTGTTGCTGGCGAGCCAAACGCATGCTTAAAATCATCAAATTTATGGCGACATGTTTAGGCAATCCGATTGACAACTAACATGCGAGTATTTTTGCAACAAGATCAAAGTGCAGATGTGTTTTCGAAGCAATTGTTGGATATTGGTAAGCGGAAAGTAGTAGTTAACACCTTTACCGGATTCATCACAGGAGTTAACATGGAGTTTCCGTGTTTCGCGCATGGACAACTACAAGTATATGTCGCATGTTCGCGTATTGGAAAGCCATCATCTTTGTATATTTATTCGCCGAAAAACAATATAAAAAACGTAGTCTATCAGAAAGCTTTACATTGAATGACTGTATTTGTTTTATTATTTTTAAAAACGAAGAATTCATTTCAAATACAGGCAAGTTTCACTGAATAATCTAACGAAATTCCAACCGTACAGGATGCAGCCATTATTATTGATCTCAATGATTTGGAGTTGGAAGGTTGATTAGGATAAATAATTACTAATCAAATAAATTGTAGGTGAAATAAAGTTAATCGATTCATCATTATTGGACGCTGACCAATGCTCCGGACCGAAAGCAAACCGCGAGAGAAGCAGTTGTTTAATTTATTTTACCACTAAACCTATCTGTACCGCTTCTATTTTAACGCCCGTATAACAGCTCGCTGATTTCTTTATGTTACGTCAATGTCGTCTATGCATGCAGTGTAGTCAAATAGACTTTTCAAACATAGTACCTCTGATGTCTGTGAGTGGGTTTCGCACAATTCTTTCAAGTATAATGTTGAGGAACTCACATGACAGCGCGTCGTCTTGTCAAAATGTTTTTTGATATCAAATGTTGCGGCGTTTCCATAATCGATGGAATGGAACAGCTGAATATCAGCTCGATAACGATATTAATACTGATCCATCAGATGTACTAGGTTTCAGGGGCTCACATAGTTATAACGGTAGAGAGGATCTTTTGTGCGATTATGACGAGAATTGTCTGTAGTTGGCACAGTTAA
Organism: Volucella inflata; assembly: GCA_928272305.1. Lineage (NCBI taxonomy): Eukaryota > Metazoa > Arthropoda > Insecta > Diptera > Syrphidae > Volucella > Volucella inflata. Next base: position 55,251,900 of record OV743720.1, on the reverse strand, counting down.
GTGGGTCTCTCTTGTTAAAATCAGGAAAACGATGCTGAGGTTCCATTCACTTGGCGTACCTTCATCCGATCAGATTTTGCATGAGCAGGTGTATGCTCCTTATCAAATCATTTTCCGCACCCCTTAATAATTCGGTAGGGAGTCTCCTCCGTTATGTAGAGCGAACTATTTATCTTAGATGAACACAACATAATTTCAGTCAACCTGATTGAAACGAAATAGAATGCAAAGAAGGCTGCGGGCCCTTACTGCTAGATAAACTGACCATATTTTTATAAATTTAAAACCCGCCTATGACATTATCTGTGAACAAGTATGGTGTTCGTGTTGTTAAACACAAGTATCCTTACTAAATGATCATTGAGAAAACTCCACTCAACTCCGACTAAAGCATTCCATATCCACGGAATAGAGAGGTAATGTAAGGCGCATATATCTGACCGCAGAAGGACTGGATAAGGGCCGGACTAACAAAAATTTTTTATTTTACACTTTCATAAAATCCTAAACTCCTTACCTAAATGCTTACTAATTACTTAAACCGTGTGCTACAATATTAAAATATGTTTTCAACCAACCGTCATGTTTTATTTATTTCACACTTGAGACCATTTTTTAGTCCGAAAAAACCATGAATTACACGTTTAATACCCTCAGCGGAATTTCGCCTGAAGAGGTTTAAAGTGCCATAAAAACAACCACTTGCGATACACGCGACTACTGATTTTTGCTCAGAGCAAACTTTTGTGCATGCTTAGTTCATCGGTGGTGCACCTTTACATGACTTAAGCCACCGCTTGAAACATGAAATCGATTTCCTGTCTGATTAAGTAATGCTTGTAGTATATTACGATATGTCATCAATAGATTTTAGAATCACAAAGACAGGTTGGAAAACATGTTACATATGAATATGTGTATAATCGAGGACTCATAACTATTGTACGTTGTTATGGTTGTTGTAACATGCTATTAAAAACTTTCGAAAACGACAACATTTACTAAAAAACTCTGGACTTCAAAGTTACTTTGAAATTTATCTTGGCCAGTCCAAAACTGTTTTCTCTTTCAATAACGTCGGTTAAGTTGCTTTTTAATAAAACTGCTAGGTTGCAATTATAGAAGATATAATTTCTGTCGGCTTGACAAACGCTAATAGAAATATTTGTTCTCAATATGGGACTGAAAGAGATTTCTACATTCTTTGGAGACAACTAGAACTTCTGTGTAGAAGATGACTTGCTGTTCCCAATTCTGAATCTAACATGTGTCACAATTATATCAGATTTCAATTTAAAGCTGATAAAATAACTTAATATTAGTTTTTGATTACTCAGCTATATCCGTCGCACATATCATGGGTCTCGAAAACATTTTGAAAGTTTATCCAAACAAGATTACAGCGTTCCTATGTCTTTTCATCTCTCTCCGACTCTGTATATGTTGGAACGCGTCATTTGTTGATCTGCCTCCTAAAAATCGCATTGACTACCATAAGGTTCCATATTATTGCAATCTCGATTATTGGAGAAATATGTAACATAAGTTTCACATATCGAAAGTTGTTGTAATTTCCCGTGACGCATTTGCGTAGTACAGTAGAACAAAAAAGTTATCCTCTGCTGGTTAGAGTTTCGGTTGCCTCTAATCATTTTGTGAAACAAAATCGTCAACCATAAAAATTTAAGATTTCTTAGTGTCGCCTTTATTTCGGAAGGTATGGTTGTAGCTCGGTTTATTTTATTTTTTATTTTTTAAGCAAAAAGTCTTCAGGTTTGGCTACAAGCCGTCTACCAGATTGACAATTTTGTATCTTTATAAAAATGCAATGAGCGCTATGTTTCAGCACGATTTTCGGCATACGATCCTCTTTCATTAACATAACTTTCATTATATAATAAAAGTGTAGCTTAAACGTGATGTATCATCTAGTTTGGAGTACAATTCGATAGTCCAAAGATGCGTTTTATGCAATAACTTTATAAATTTTCGACGAGGTCAAAGTTAAAATATCCTCGCACTTGTGCAGCGTACAAAAGAACAGTCTGTGTAGTCGATTGAATAATCTTTTGTTTAGAGCTGTGTGTTCGATATTTGTATGCTTTGTATGCAGGTGCTCCACACTGAATTTATTGCTCGTTTTGCTTCCGATAGTTTCATTTTTAAATGTTTATCCACGCTGAGATTAGCATGTAGTCTATAACAACTTCAAAGAGCTCTCTTTGGTAAGTCCGGGGTTCGTTTTTCAAGAACCACACTCTTCCATTTCGAAATATGTACCAGAATTTTCATCTTTTCTTGAGATCCACCGTTAAATTCCAGGTTTTGCAGTACTATTCCAGCCTATTGATTTTAAGCTGCATTCTGTTAACTGTTCGGCTAGAAAAACAATATCATCGGCGTACATTAGATCTGGTATTGTTGCATGGTTAACTATCACACCGCCCGCAATATTGTTTGTTAATGTTAGATAAACAGTAACGTGCTCAAAATATGTTACAACCTTGCTTCACACCCATCGTCGTTGGAAATTCATCAGACAAAAAGTGACCATCTCATACCGCAGCTTTGTTGTTCACGTACAGAGCTCTTATGGCATTAACCAGTTTACTACTTACACCCATTCTTATAACTTGTAAAAAAGTGCTTCGCGAGGAATTGAATGCAAAGCTGATTTAAAGTCTACAAGCATGGCTTGTATATTTGCGCAATACTAAGCAGGGTGAAAATTTGATCAACCGTCGAGTAATTCTCTCTAAAGCCAGCTTGGAATTTGTGCACGATGTTTTCATTCTGAATCCATTTCGTTAGTCTGCTAGAAATGAAAGCGGTTAATAATTTGGAAGCTGTGTTTATGAAGGGTATCCCTCTAAAATTTACGGGGTTTATATTATCTCCTTTTATATGAATTGGAAATATTATCGATTTTCTAAAGCTTTGTGGCAGTTTCGCAGTTTCGGAAGCGCTTGTGCCAATTCGGTAGAACAATTTTTGTAAAATTCAGAAGGAACTCCATCTTCTCCTATTATATATATTATGTTATATTTAGCGTTTTTGATGGCTTGAAGTATTCTTGCGAGTTCGAATGGTGCATCTAGAGAGACGGTTTAAAGTATTGCAAGTGCTCAATATATTTCACTCTTAAATCTCTTCCAGGCTTCTTTATTATCATTTATCATTAGCTTTATAGAATACATATGTCTGTTTATAGGTTGCGATGGTGCAAAGTTTCTTCCACTCCCTTTGCAGCGAGCATTATCTGAATTAAGATACTCTATTCTTTACCGTTGTATCTCGTTAGCATTTGAAAGGCTTCCTCTTAAGACTTAGTGGTTTTTTGTTCTTCTTTCCTTCATCACTTTACTATTTATCTGGAGGCCGAGTAGAATTGTTTCGGTTTATTGAATATTGAGTAGATCGTGTAGTTTTCATCAGTTTGTTACATCTTATTTCGCTAAATTTCTCGTTTCGAACGCTTTTCCTTAGATCTTAGATCTGCACTGATGAAAAGCATTTCCTTTTACGATAATCTTTTTAAAATCTCATCGAATTTGTGCTAGAAATATTCCCAGCTTTGTGTTTCATCATCAGTTGATGGCTATTTTTTGCTACGATTACTATCTTATTTCGAAATCCAACTCTCAAGATGCCGATGCGGTCTTATTTTCTCCTCTCTGCAAAAGTATATTTTCTCTATATTTTGCCGCTTGGTTTCTCGAACGCTGACGTTACGAGTATACATTTTCTAGCTCAAAACTCTTTACCATTTTGTGTTGTCATTTTCGGCTTGCGTTTCATTACTGAATTTTCAAGAGCGGCATACTGCTCGCCTCGGAATCTCTTTGACTCCTGTTATGCATTATTCCATTCGCCAGCGACTAATCGTTCATTCTACACTACCCGGCAAGGGGTATGTTTCCTTCCATGATGTTGTGCGTTCAGCCACGTGGCAGCGGTATGTAAAGGTTTTTGAACGCCCGAATATTGTTTTTGAAATAGCATATAATCGCTCCTTGTTTTTTTTATTCTTCTTTCTGAGAAGCCTCTGTTCTTCCTACCGTTGTCCAGCTTCGAGTCCTTGTGCAGTTATTTTTCATTCTTCACATCCCACCTTCATCCTCCGTATTTTGTTTTTCTGCGATGGCAAATCAGCATAGTTGTACTATGAAACCCAAGATGTTGTGGTATTTCTGACCTAGCGATCCTTATAGTCGTCTCCTCTAAATAGGTCAATGAAGACAAACCAATAGTCTACTACGGCGTTACACTCTTATATTATAGCATTAATCACAGCTGCTAAGTGCATTGAAACTGAGATGTGTATTTTTCCATTAAAACACAGATTTACATACAATAGATACAATTGAGGGAATTTTCAAATTTCAATGTGAGGAAGAGGTTAAGACAACGTACTGGTTAATAAATATCAATTTCTTGAAAGGCTTTTATTGATTCTGTAGTCCAGGACAAACTTTATCCTTCATAAGTCTGTTTTAATCGGTCACATGAATGTCCTTTTTCTTTTAATATGTTCATATATTCATTGTCATGATCTCAGAAATGTCAATCTAACAAAAACTTTTCTGAATACGGTCTGCTGCCTGAAGCAAACCGGTTAATTTGTACTTTTAATCAAGTTATGGAATATTTCCAGAGGAAATTGATTTTGAAATTCCTGATAAAGGTAAACTACGAGTAAGGTTAAATGTTTGGTTCCTCTCAAGTCAGGTTAGTATAGTTGTGGAATAAGTGGCAAAACAATAAAAAAACAAACCAGGGACTCCTTTTAGTGGACTGAACCAACTTGTTAACTCAAACTGATTTCTCGAAAAATAACGCCTCCAATTTTCCGCGCTTATGTCGATTTACAACTTTATTGGTTGCTCTGCAATGGTCACTTGTAAGATTGTTTGGGAAGGCTGCTTAGTTTTTTCGGAGTTTACCTTCATCCAAACGACGTTTGTACCTCGTTCCTGTCATTTATTTGGCAGACGTCTACAATCCTATGCGATAGTAATTAAACGTTATCAGCGTAGCCGAGGTGTTCCTGTTCTGCTATAAAGGTGCATTGAATTCCGTATTTTCCCTTCGATACACCAGCCCTTCGTCAACAATCTGATCGGCTCATATCAGTGTGGCTTCAGGCCCGGAAAGTTTACTATCGACGAAATATTCACACTACGGCAGATTTAGGAGAAAACCCATGAGCCTCAGATCGATATACACCACCTATTTATCAAGGTTAATAAAGATCTCACCGAGACGTTTAATGCCAAAAAAAAAGATTTAGATAAGGCGATGCGCCTTGAAAGAATAGTGAAAAACTCACGAGCAAACACAAAAGGCACAATCTTTCAAAAGCACTTCCAATTACTCGCATACCCCGATAATTTTGACATAATCGGAAGAAAACAGCGTGATGTCAGTGGCGTCTTTGCAAGTATTGAGACGGAAGTGGTAAAAATGGGTTTAGCGGTCAATGAGGGCAAGATTAAGTATATGCTGTCAAGCAAACAGGACGCTGAACACCGACGTCTCGGACAGAACGTCACCTTCGGTATAACTTTGAGGTAGTTATGGACTTTGTCTACCTAGGCTTCGCTATAAATTCAGACAACGACACCAACTTTTAGATTAAACGAAGAATAACTCTTGCCAATCGTTGCTCCTTTCGACCAGCAAAGCCCTCTCTCGAACAACAAAAGTTACCCTTTATAAGACCTCAATAATCCGAGTATTGCTCTATGGCGCAGAGGAATGGACATTATCAAAAATGGATGAGGGTGTTCTTGGTTGCTTCGAGAGAAAAATTCTTCGGGCGATCTTCGATCCCATCTGCATTGACGGTGAGTGGAGGAGGAGATACAACGACGAACTGTACGGACTGTACAGCGACATGGACCTAGCCAGAAGAGTGAAGATCCAAAGACTGAGATGGTTGGGTCATGTAGAGCGCATGGACACCAATGCTCCGGTCCGAATGCGCTCCCGAGGGACAGCGCATTCGAGGAAGGCCAAGACTCAGGTGGCGCACGCAAGTGGAAGGGGAACTCAACCAATTTAGCGTGCGACAATGGAGCAGCTAACAAAAGACCCCGGATTGTAGCGTCACTTAAAGTAAGTAAGTAAGTGTAGTAGTGTAGTATATTGTAGTATATAGTATTGTATATAGTATAGAGTCAAGGCTCCGTTTTATTCATTGGAGTATTACTTTGGCTGGTATTTTGGCAAATATAAATAGCGCATGTATTTCTGTTCTGTTTTCGCACTTTTATAAGCCTTTTAGGCTTAGGTCTTAGGCCGTTTTCATCAATTCTGCTAACGCAAATGGATTCAGAAGCTCTGATGATGCGGTTGAAGTTGTTTGCAAACGTTTCGCTAGAATATCGTTAACTCGTACCACTTTACTTTTCCACTGTGCTTTTTAACAACTTTAGTGAATTCGTCTTTTCTGTGACACGAGGTGAAAATTCAGGAATTTCTTCGAACAGCTCATTCTCACTTGGAGACGAAAACGAATACGAATATAGGACCGGTAGTAACTGCAGTTACTACAGTTGGTTATGTACGAGGGCGGGTCAATAAGTCCGTGACTTTTTGAATTTCTGACCTCTTTACTGAAACAGCAACACTGCTCCTGTCAACAGGCATCTGTCAGTTGACTCCTGTCAAAATTTAAACTTGCTGCGTCAGTTAGTTTGTGTTTGACAGCTATTTTTATCAGACTACTCACTAATTTGAGGAGAAAATGGAAAAAAGTGATTTCGTGTGCTTATTAAGCATTATTTCTTGCGAAAAAAAACCATTACCGAGACCAAGGCTAAGCTTGATAAATACTATGGGGACTCTGCACCATCGATTTCAATGGTAAAAAAGTGGTTTACTGAATTTCGTTGTGGCCGTACAAGCACTGAAGATGCCGAACGTCCTGGACGCCCAGTTGAGGTCTCTACACCCGAAACAATCGAAAAAATTCACGATATGGTGTTGGCCGACCGAAGATTGAAAGTGCGAGAGATTGTGGAAGCCGTAGGGATCTCGCATGGCTCAATGGTTTCAATTTTGAATGATCACTTGGGCATGAGAAAGCTTTCCGCAAGATGGGTGCCGCGTTTGCTCACAGTCGACCACAAACGCAATCGTGTTTGCCATGGCAAAAATCCATGAATTGGGCTATGAATTGCTCCCTCATCCACCCTATTCTCCAGATTTGGCTCCGAGCGACTACTTCTTGTTCCCAAACCTGAAGAAATGGCTTGGTGGAAAAAGATTTGACTCCAATGATGAAGTCATCTCGCAAACAAAGGCCTATTTTGAGGACCTCGACAAATCATTTTTTTTGGAAGGGATAAAAAAATTGGAGAAGCGTTGGACAAAGTGTATAGAGCTCAAGGGAGACTACGTTGAAAAATAAAATTATTTTGTTATCAAAAAATCTGTGTTTTAATCCAAAAGTCACGGACTTATTGACCCGCCCTCGTAAAATGCAATCTACTTTGTACATTTCTTCTCTCATCATTAACCAAACTAATGTGGATAAGGTTCTTCGAACCGATCTTTTTTAAATCGATCGTCTGGTGTTCTGAGAAATATACGTGCTCTGCCTTCTTGTCATCTTCAGACATAGTTTTTGGACGTGAAAACATTTTTCAAGGACCTTAATGGTTGGCAAAAACTTTTTTATTTATTGTGTGCACTCCCTCCGTAACATAAGTTCCGAGTTATTGACGTACATTTTATTTTTCTTTATAATATGACCTCGGTTAAGGGATTGTGGACAAAGTTGAAAATGTATAAATAGCATGGCCTGAAGGGAGAACAGTAAGAGAGATGGCGTACCACGTCAATGTTCGACCATTTCGATTGACTGCGTAATATAGGCTCTCGGTTTTGAACCCTATCTAGCAAGGGCAGAAACGGTATAGGAACGTCTGCATAAATGTGGGTCGCAATTTTGGGTCTTATGTATTGAGACCAGATCAGGCATAGCAAATTACCTTTTGCATCATTAAACTGGATTATTAATAGGCAAGAAATCATTAATGGAACCAACAGTAATGTCGAAGGAAGGTCGAAGCCCTGGGGTATGCCAACACATATATAGTGGACCTACAGACCGTACAACGGATTATTAAGATGTTTTGGTGTCGTAAAATTTTTTGAGCTAACTGTTTATTAGAGTACGTAATACACCTTTGGTGCACTGTTAACGGCAACAAGCCAGCTATAAAAGTCTACATTTTCATAGAACTGTATATGTTTTTAATTCTGTTCAATCCGTTGGAATTATTTTACTAAGATTGTTAGCTTGTGTAGGACTTTTATGTTACGGTAAAACCTACCCAATGCTAGTCGTTCCTGGCGTACATTTATGATTATTTAAGCCGAAAAGAGTGTTGATATTGGAAAACCACAATAGCCAAAAGTCCACCTCGTTTATTTAAAATCTATCCTATACGCTGTATTTGTTTGATTAAGAAATGTAGTATTTCAGATTGCATTCTTGACCAGCAATCGTTCAGATAAATATAGTACACAAAGCCAAATTTGTCGAGATGATGAAAACATACCGTCGTAAACTCAATTGTTATGCTATTGGATCAATCCAAATTTTGACACAAGTATTCATTTGTATTTTTTCACATCTGTTGTAGATACGTATTTCGACGTTCGTTTGAAGATCGGAAATGCAACACTTTTCTCATGGGTCCTACCTCTATACCGATTCCGATTCTTAACCAAACACATTATTCGATCAGTGCAATGTTTCAAAATACGAGTATATATTCGGTTTCTCGATAGTTCCATCTTTATATTCCAACCCTACGGTGGAAAAAACAAAAAGTATTTTAACCTGTGAACAAGAGGGCGATTGTCTGGCATCGCAACTTTAAGGATGTATCACCAATTAAAAGTGTCAGGTATAGAACTATTACGATGAAAAGACTTGCTAAATTTATTTATTGTACGAGTTTATTATGACGTGTTATCATCGAACAATTAAGTTTTGAACAAAACAAAAAGAAGAAATTCTTTGCTGGGATTATGACTGACCACTTTCAAAGGTCAAAGATAAGCACAAACGAGAGCTCATTTCGGACTCTTTAAAAAATGCTCGATCATGAAAAGATGTTTCTTTATTTTGTTTTTGAACGAAAATAACCCACTTATACTTTTACATCAATATTTTTTGAGATAAAAATAAATTATTTGTACATTGTCGCTTTTGATCCAAAATGTTGTTTTCCTTTTGATGCTGATAAAATGTTTGACTGCAAACTGATTACAGTGCTCATGTAAGCATACCGTACCTTATCTCGTTTGTAGTTTATTTCAGATCAGACTTTATTATTGGACATATTATCCATAGACGAATACACTGTCGATCCGGGTGACGCATTCGAGCAACAATAACTCATTAGAGTTTCCATTCATTAGGCAAAGTTACCTTCGACCATTGAGGCATAACCATTTGACAACCCTGAAGTAGTTTAGGAGTCCTTCATGCGTGAAACAACTGCACTATAAATATGTTCTTAACTATGTTATAATTATAAGCAAAGGGATTAAGGCTTGGTTGGTTGAGTTGAATTAGCGAATTTTCTGCAAGGACGAGCTTAAAAGATTTTAACTCTAATGCTCGTGAAGCTATTATAAGGCAGATATTAAAGTACATACATACATATATATAAATATGTATGTATATGCAATTCATTGTAATTGGGTATTTAATAAATCGTAGTTCCAAAATCGTATCATAGATACGTTTAACCTCCGGCTTTGAAATGAGATTTTTTCTAAGAAACTTTGTTCGACCATGTACATACATATGTTCATATAAAAACATAAGCATACATATTCCAACATAAAAATAAAAATTTAATTTTCTCTCTTCTCTTCATACACACTTATTTAAAAATAAATATAAGTGACCGGCACGAATTAAATGCAAGATTCTCGAGTATGGAAAACGTGCCTCTTTGTGCCGGAAGCAAAGTTGAAAAACTGATTTCGGTATAAAAATAATTTTTAAGTTTTAGCATAGAAAAAGCAAAAGTAATATGGATAATCAGATTTAGATTGTGAACTTTTTCCTCTTACATATGCGAATAATAAACTCTAAAATCGACTTAAACATCTTTCTCGGGCAGAAGAGATTAAAAAATCCCCTAAGCCGTCGAACTGTCTAAGACGGTGTTCTCTATCCATCAAAGTGACTGAATGAAGGAGAAACTGCTTTCATAAGCAACCAATACTTTGTTGGCCTGCCGCTGCATGTATGGCAGTAAATGGGGGATCTCTCCAAAGACCTCTCACTAGATCTATATAGTAAAATGATAGTCAGGCCCATCATAACATATGTTTCTGTAGTATGGCTGACTTAAGCCACGCAAAAGATCGCCATGGCAAAGCTCAAAGGCTAAAAACGGTTCGGTCCGTCCCTTTAATGGACCTTTTGCCGCACCCCTAAAACAGCAGTTAATATAGTCATCAATAGCTGGGAGAACTTGAAATGCATTTCATATTGGGAGGGTACGATATGAGAAACACAGAAGACTACCTCACAGGACATCACGATTTAAGATATCACCTCATCAAAACAAAAGTAGTCGACTCTCCGTAGTGCCGACTTTGTCTTGAAGAAGACGAAATAGCTGTGACTGTCCAACCCTTTACAGATTCAGACGTATTCCGTTCCTCAGGGGAAAACTCGACAGCACTGCTAAGGAGAGTAACTAAATTTATTCGGAAGGTAGAAATCCTACTAGCCTAATCAGAGTCGTAACAAACCGGTACAAAAGATGTTTCAGGTGCCTTATTTCGCAGAGTCAGAAACTTAAAAAAACAAAGCGTTATCAGTATTTATTGTAAAGTCTTCTCAATTGATGGCTTTACTACTCAATTGTCTTCTAAGACGAATGAAGCAACGATAAGAAGCAGTTATTCTTCGGATGATATCCGCGTTGGTATCGCTGTCGATGGTAATATGGAGATGAGAGAGATAAAATTCCTTACTACCTCAAAGTTGTAGTCGCCTATCTCTGATTACTTTATTTTCACTTCATTTACTGTTTAATTAGCAGCTTAATCTCTGTCATTTCTATCTTAATAGCCTCAAACCTATTAAATAATCGCTGTGTTTTTCCGTAATGTCAATGTCGTTATGCATCTGTAAGTAACTGAACAGACTTTTGAGAAGTGGTCTCTCTAGAATTGGCTTGTAAATTTGAGGTAATATGGCAAAGAGAATTTATATTTGATATCTTACTATAGGTATATTTCCCTGTAGTTTGCGCAGTTCAGGAGATCTCCCTTCTTTAGGATTGGACAGACAGTGCTGAGATTCCATTTGTTGGGTATACTTTCATCGACATAGATTTTAGAGATAAGTTTATGTATGCTCCATATCTAATCATTACCGGCTGCTAGGAAATCGAGCCCAGCAGCTTTGTTAGACTTAAGCTTAAAGGTTTGCTGTACTGTATTAATCTTATCGGTGGAGATTCCATCATCTAGGTGGAATGGTTCATTCTGCTTGACGGTGTGATGCTCTGCGTCATCATCGTTTAAAAGTGTGGAAGAATAATCTTTCCAGATTCTCAATTACGACTGTACTTCTAGTATAAGACTTTTTTCTTTATCTTTGCGGAATGGATCTTTTTATGGTTTTTCTATAAAACGTTCGAACTTCATTCTTCTAAAAGGCTTTGACCGAGGCTGACTTGTTCTCTTTCTTTTTCTACTGAGGAGCCTGTGTTCTTCCTTTCTTTTCTGCTCATCAGACCATCTCTTGTCTGACTTTAACGTGGTAATAGTCCTAGCCGATGTTATGTGCTCGCAACGGTTGGACATTCAAATTCCTAGGGAAGTGCCTTGCATAGTTCTTGACCTAGCTATTTCTCGCCAAATTTTGAAAAAAACGATCAGCGATCGAGAGTGTACTCTCCGATCGTACAACCAAAGATGCCCTCTTTGCGCAGCTTAGCATTAAAATCATCAGGGAATATTTTCACGTCATATTTAGAGCAATGCTCGTGGGCTAAAGTGTCTCGTAGAAGAAATCCTTGCTAAGGTCATTCTTTTCGTCTGTCACTTTGTGAGGCTTATGTTGGCGAACTTAGCTTTTATGCAAATTCTCATCAGGCTTGTATCCGAAAACTTCTTTTGACAGCGAATCTTTTACTCTTGTCGCGCCGGTAGTCTATAGCAGTCTGAATAGCAGATATTAGATTCTTGTATCCAATCGCATTTTTCGGATGGTTATTAGGTTTTCTTTGTTGTAGTCGAGTCGACGATATCCACTTTTTGTTTGACTGCACCGAGTCTATTAAAGATCCGAACATTCCTCGTGTTGTTCCAGAGATTGCTGTCCCCGGGTTATCAACAGTGAGTTCGTCATTGTGCGAGGCTATTAGCTGGTTCGTCACATTTTTATCTCGTTCGTAAAGTTCGCTGCGCAGATTCCAACTCAAATATGATGTTGTCTGTCTTTTTATAAACAAGGCAAATTATGCTAAGGTTCTTAACTTCGGCGATGTTGTTGTTTTCAAAAATATCAATATGCAAATAAGTTTTTTTAAAATAAAATATAAGTAACTATGTATGTATCTCCCAAATCCTACTAGCTTCTCTATTGTTTCGGGCTGATAGTGGCAGATGATGTTTGTCTTTTAGGTTCAAATGTTCATGTTGTCTAAAAACACGGTAATTTATATTTTCATCGGTATTTATCGTCTCTAGTTTGAAAGAAAAACTAACTCAACGCCAAATTTGGCAAAAATATTCTGAAATTCGCTGTAATCTGAGAATATAAACTGTACGAATACCACAATATTGGCTTAAAGAATTCACTCTTGCAACAGCGACCACATGAAACAAGATAAATTTCAATTGGCATGTTAGAAACAACAACAACAAGTTCAAAATATACATATTTTAACGGATTTCGATCGGAATAGCAATAAATCGTTGATTTTCTGAAGAGTTCTGCCTCATTAGTCTTGGTTTTTGTTCTCGTTTTTGTCGCTTAAAATATCCATGCATACTATGGGGATGTTTTTTTTCAGTTCAGTGTTTTAACAAGTGCAAGAATTTTTGAACGATAGCATCGACCGGATAAATTAAGTTACATATAGATATACGAGTAGCAATGCGTAAATTCGCTAGAATGGAACGTAGTACTTAAAATAAATTCATTTGAGGTTTCTGTGGGATCACATAGCCTTAAGAACTCTTAAAATAGCCACCGATCCTAGTAAATTGTCTGAAAAATTCCAGAATTGTGAAAATGAAAATGGCTTTTACATTCTTTTGGGTATTTTATTTTTTACCACAAGCACTAAGTCATTAAACGCTACCTCGAGAAATGAGACGCTGACAAACCCATAAAAATCAGAGTATAATAATTTACTGGCAATTTTTTTTATGGCAGGGTCAATATCTGTACGAATAAAAGAGAATAAATAGATCTGAATGAATCTTACAATCTGATTCTTTTGTTTTCTCTGAAAAGAAAAAAAGATACAAAAAAAGAATCTGTTTATGGCGAATTGCATTAAGTATTTATTTTGTGCAAAACAGTCTAAGAGTAGATTTTTGAAACTGCCTTGCCGTATTTCGAGTACAGATATTTTAGTAAGTAGGTGAATATTCTCGCAGTTTTTTATTAATATAATTTTAATAAAATAGATAGAGTGCTTGCAAGCAAAGTAGTAATACTTGTAGATACCCCAGTATGCTTTCACAAAACGATTTGTACAGATGTCATACTTGTAGATACCCCAATATGCTTTCGTAAAAAGATTAATACGATTTGGTTGACCTTTCGTAATGGAATTTAATTATTCATACACATATGCGAGTATCTATTCAATTCACAAAGCAGCTAATAAAAAGGTAGCTGAGTTGGGGTAATTGGGTCCTCATGCACCTCAGATTTCTTGCTTTCAAGTGTTTCGTGTGTGACGTTGGAGAAGTTGAAGTACTCAACACATCACCTCCTCAAGTCTGTTTTTTAATTGAAAGCCCTTTGTAGTGTCATTACCGACCTTTATGGAGCGTTATCCATTGCACATGCGCTCTAAAAGTAGATAAGCAGTTGATAAATATGTCCTTGGAATATCGCCAAGATCTGCTTGTACTAGGTGGGGTGAAAAGTAACCTCCTTGGGAATGAAAACAATTTTTTTTTTAAATGTTTTTTTATTTTATTCAATATAGTTCGCTTTTAGCTTTATACACTTATTCCAGCGATTTTCCAACTTCTTGATCCCGTCCGAAAAGTAATTTTCCGGAAGGTCTGCAAAATACTCCTCCGTGGCGTCGATGATTTCCTCGCGTGAGCTGAATTTTCTATTGATGAGCCATCTTTTGAGGTTTGGGAAGAGATAATAGTCCGATTGCGCCAAATCGGGCGAATACGGTGGATGCGACAGCAATTGGAGCCGTAAGTCACTGATTTTAGCCGTGGTTGCGATACTCTTATGCGCCGGCGCATTGTCTTCCAAAAACAAAAATTTTTTTTTGCTTCATGTGAGGCCGTTTTGAAGCGATTTCGGCCTTCAATCGCTCCAATAATGCACAGTAATACTCGCTGTTGATGGTTTTTCCTTTTTCAAGGTAGTCCACGAAGAGTATGCAATAACAATCCCAGAAAACCGACTCCATAACCTTTCCGACCAATTGAGCCTCCCTCGGCCGCTTCGGAGCACTCGTGCCGGCTTCAGTCCATTGCCGGGCACTCATTCTGTTCTCTGGTGTGTAATAGTGGATTCAGGTTCAACAGTTACCAATCGACGCCAAAAGTCCGCCCGATTCCGCATCAGCAAGACCAAACACTCTTTCGAAGTGCTCTCGCGTTCGTTTTTTTGGTCAGGAGTGAGCATGCGCGGCACCCAGCGGCAGGATAACTTTTTCATATTCAGAATATTGCCCAAAATATGGCGTGTGCGCTCAGTACTAATCTTTGCGATAGCTGTTAGATCGCGCACCTTCACTTTCCGGTCAGCCAACACCATTTCATGTATTTTTTTGACATTGTCGTCTGTAACCGCATCGGAGGGCCTGCCGCTGCGGACTTGATCGGTAGTGGAGTTGCGGCTACCACGAAACTCTCGAAACCAATATTTGTCGGTGTAATCTGATGGAACATTAGCCCCATAATATTTATCCAACTTTTCTTATATTTCCTTCGCCGTTTTGCCTCTCAAAAAAAAAATGTTTTATGAGAGAACGGAAATCGTTTATGTCCATACTCAACATGATGCCAAACACGTCAACAACAATCAGCTGTCAAAACAAAACTAAAGACAGTATCGCACTGAAATTTGGCATGTCTGCCTAAATATGAACGGACTTCCTTCCTTCCTTTTTTGCAGTAGCAGCTCATTCTGGCGGTCAAGGAGGTTACTTTTCACCCCACCTAGTAAATGAATATCCATTGCATGGTCGACTTCCAAAAAAAAATTTTATTGTTTGCTTGTAGTGATTAAGTGTAAGAGATTAATGATTTTTGCCGACTCAGGTCTTAACCTGAGAGATTTTTTCATAAGACAAAGTTTTAACTTCAAAGATTTGGCTTAGCAGCCCAAAAAGATGATTACGCCTGGAAAGAAGTAAACCACATTTTTTTATGCTGTCCTGGTCTTGAATCCAACCCTCTCGCGAAGTAGTGTCCTGATACCATAATGTTGGGTCTACCATATACCTAAAACCACACGTAAGTTAGCAAATAATAATAGAAACGATATTGGATATTGATTTTTGAACGCAACATTGGAAGAAATCCGTCTATTTTTCCCAGAGTTAAGGGGGTTTCGCTTCTCGAGGAGTGGGCAAAAAATATTGAGATCCCGCATGTCTGCAGATTTATTTCAATTTATTCGTGTCCTTGGGATGTTATTTTACCTTTATTTCAAATATTTTAAATCGTTTACAATAGCACAACATCTGCTTAACACCCCTTGCCCTACCCTGTAGATCTTCGGTTAGATTATGTGTCAATGATGAATTATTCTTTTATTTCTTTAGTGGTCTTTGACGGGTTCTAAAAAGTTCTTGAAAGACTAGATTAAAATACCCTGTGCTCTGGCTTGGTATGGCTTTAAACTTCTATTTAGTTCTTCTTAAAGGAATTTGGATCGAAAACATTCGTATTCGTGTCCAAGCTCATTAAAACCTTTCTATTTGATTGCAAAAGTAGACCTCATGAATAGTAGGAGCCTACATGGTATCATAGATAGCTCTCTTAGTTTGGAAAAGCTTTCATACAGGCACATCGATTTAATAGTTGTCAACTTGATAACATGCAGGAATTCACTACGTCCATAAAAAAGTTTATGGCGATGGCGATGGCGCGATAGTTAGCTCATTGAACTATCACGCAGACAGTCTGGGATCGATTCCTGGCTGGGTCACCTACAGTTTTTCAAATCGCCATCACCCTTTCGGCGGGCAATGGCAAACTCCCGAAAGTAAAATTGCCTACGAAAAAGCTTCTAAGGAGTGCCGTTCAGACTCGGCGATAAACCGTAGGCCCCGCTCAGATGTGACTAAAATGACAACATGAGCAACACAAATGGGTGTCAAGAAGCTAGGCCATGGCCCATACCGGGCTGTCAGCGCTACAGTGTTTTTTTTTTTGTATCCAGCTGACATTCGTGCCTAAATAGACGTAATTTCGCAAACTGTGCAGATATATATGCAGATATATATATGCATCCTTATCCTTTTATTAACCCTTTCCTCGTTATACGAACTTATGCATAACGAGTTTCCCATTTTTACTGCATCGCTGCTGCTCCGCTTATGGGGTTGGCTAATGTCGCAGACCGCAGAACGCGTCTACATAATGGTCGGTCCTGGATCGCTTCAGTGGTTAACCCCAGACGTTGTTGCGCATTTGCCATCTGAGAAATCCAGGAATATATATATGCATATCTTTGCCTACACATTAACAGGTTTTTAATTCTGTCCTATGTCACAAATATGTACCTAGGTATCTTATTCTACTCAAATCCGCTAGTTTATTTGGTATATCTTCTCTGGCTTAGATGAATTGTTCTCCTATGCTCGTAACCCACTGCGTAAATTTTTTCATTTACCGATTATCCAGTTCCATTTTTAAGGTCATGTAAAAACTGTGCAACTCTTCTCAGAATTTGTGTTTTTGGAAACCTATGAATTTCAATATGGCCTCATAATCGAAATCTTTGCTTTTAAAGATATGTAAGAAAAGCTTACGATGATGACCAACAATTCCGTCCACCCGACCTGGATGAAGTGAAGATAGCCATATAGAAGCTTAAGTCCAACAAAGCTGCTGGAGCGGATGGCCTGACTGCCGAGCTCTTCAAAGCGGCAGGCGATGACTTGGTAAGGAGCAAACACCAACTCATCTGTCAAAATATGGTCGGACGACAGTATGCCCGATGAATGGAACCTCAGCATTGTTTGTCCAATTCTCAAGAAAGGAGACCCTCTGAACTGCGCCAACTACAGAGGCATCAGTCTCCTTAACATCGCATATAAGATCTTATCCGCCGTATTGTGTGAACTCCTGAAGCCGTTCGTCAATAACCTGATAGGTCCTAACAGTGTGGCTTCAGGCCAGGAAAGTCCACCATCGACCAGATATTCACACTACGGCAGATCTTGGAGAAGACCCATGAGCTTCAGATCGATACCCACCACCTATTCATCGATTTTAAGTCCGCGTATGGCAGCATCTATAGAGACGGGCTATATAGAGCAATGTCTAGTTTTGGCATCCCTGCCAAACTCGTCCGTCTGTGCGGGATGACGATGGAGAATGCGCGCTGCTCCATCAAGGTCGGTAAAGATCTCACCGAGACCTTTGATGTCCAGAAAGGATTTAGACAAGGCGATGCGCTGTCATGCGATTTTTTCAACATCGTACTTGAAAGAATAGTGCAAAACTCACGAGCAAACACAAGAGGCACTATCTTTCAAAAGTCCGTCCAACTACTCGCATACGCCGACGATATTGACATAATCGGGAGAAAAGAGCGTGATGTCAGTGGCGCCTTTGCGAGTATTGAGACGGAAGCGGCGAAAATGGGTTTAGCGGTCAATGAGGGCAAGACCAAGTATATGCTGTCAAGCAAAAAGGACAACCAACACCGACGACTCGGACAGAAAGTCACCCTCGACAGATATAACTTTGAGGTAGTTAAGGACTTTGTCTACCTTGGCTCCGCTATAAATACAGACAACGACACCAGCGCTGAGATCAAGCGAAGAATAACTCTTGCCAACCGCTGTTTCTTTGGGTTAAGAAGGCAATTGAGTAGCAAAGCCCTCTCTCGGACAACAAAAGTCACCCTTTATAAGACTTTAATAATCCCGGTCCTGCTCTATGGCGCAGAGGCATGGACATTATCAAAAATGGATGAGGGTGTTCTTGGTTGCTTCGAGAGAAAAATTCTTCGGGCGATCTTCGGAGGAGAGGAGAGTGGAGGAGGAGATACAACGACGAACTGTATGGACTGTACAGCGACATGGACCTAGCCAGAAGAGTGAAGATCCAAAGACTGAGATGGCTTGGTCATGTAGAGCGCATGGACACCAATGCTCCGGTCCGAAAAGTCTTCGAATCCGCCCCCGAGGGACAGCGCAGTAGAGGAAGGCCAAGACTCAGGTGGCGCACGCAAGTGGAAGAGGACCTCAGCCAACTTAGCGTGCGAAACTGGAGACAGCTAGCCAGGGATCGAGCTAGCTGGAGAAGCTTGTTGACTGAGGCCCAGGTCCACCCCGGACTGTAGCGCCACCTAAAGTAAGTAAGTTAGTAAGAAAAGCTTACTCTCATCTCATTTTATAGCAATATAAAACTCTATTATAGAATATGTATCAAGTTGGCGTCTAGTAATGTGCTCCTAAAATTTTTCTGCACCTGACACTCTCTATTATTAAACGAGATGTCTATATTATCATGCTCTATGGGATATTTTTCAAGATCCAGCAACTTCCGTTTTGGAAGGCAACAAATTGACTGACAGGTAATAGTCACTACGCACGCTAACTTGTCTACCACTGTCCCTAGGAAACGTGAAATGAATAGCTTCCTCTGAGATTATTTTAATTTCCAAGAAGTAGCCATTCCCGCTTTCAAAAGAAAACGCATAGTTAACATTCCAAGTTAAAATATTAAACAGACGTCACTTTTGCTTTCATTCAGCTATCGGATCGATTGTTTATATACTTTAGCTTACGCGTACGATAACTCTCCGATTCAAAAACCATGACACACCTAACGGTTTCCCAAATTCCTCTGTTTATCTATACCACTTAAATAAAACAGCAGAAAAAAAAACACTAACTGATCATTCCTTGCTTATTTTTATATGCCAGTTCTTTTATAAAAAAAATGCTTATGAGGCATTTTACAATCGTGCCAGTTTCTTTGATCCAGTATCTAATGTTGTATTAAATAAAAAAATCAAAATCCTCACATTGCCAATCAACCATCAATGAAACAAATATTGGTTTTTTTTTTTGGTTTTCTTTTTAAAATAAATATTTTTTTAGAAAACTTCCTCTCTGATTTATGAATGCTTTACTTTCCGACAACTTGATTGATACTGTAATCGGATTTTTGCTATTATATTGTACATAACGTACATAAATCGAATTAAAACAAAATTAAACATATTTCAGTGATTTATCTGACATTTGAACGCTTGCAACCATATTGACCAATGAAATAGTTGATTTAAGTTTTATCTTAAGGCCACATTGCATGTAATTACCGTTGAAAATGCATAAAAAATGTTTATGATGGCTTCGAGGAATGGCAATGTGTTTATCCAATTCAGAAACAACAGAAAATGTTTACAAATTAACGTTGAAACAACAAACTGTTTGCAGGGATTTGGGGGTTGTTTTTTTTTTTTTTTTTTCTTCAATCGAATTAAACGTCATAAATGTCAAAACATCGAATAGTGACAGGCAGCCGATTTATATCTCATTTACTTTACACGAGTAATTGGAACTAACAATGAACTTAAGGAAATCTATTCTTAACTAAGTAGTGCTGTTAGGCAAATAGACGTACATATTGACAATACTTCTTAAGTTTAGAAAGGCAATGTCCGGAAATGTCCGGCAATGTTCATCTGCTATGAAGACAGATTAAACTATTCGTTTGGATTTAGAACGAGGGCTGAAATGTAAACATCGCGTGCTTGCTTTCAATAAAATGAAATTTAATGATCTCGTTGACTGGCCTTGTGATTGCAGTGTGGTCATATCAATACATATTTAAAGAGAATAAAATATTTAAACATTTGTACCTTCGTGCACAACATTTAGTTAGATACATATAGTAGATATATGATAATACGAGTATATAAAATCACCGTTGATTCGGTGAAATAATAATGGCTTTTCGAGAAAACGGTCAGCAATAAGTCATATCATTCTTTTTAATGTTTAAATTAGGAGCTATCTAACGATATAAATTTAAATATGTACACAACTGTTCTCTATATAGAAGAAAACCATTCACTATTCGTACTTTGGTATTTTCGAAAAACACAATGCGAAGGTAGGGTATGGTTCTTTATGTGACAAATAAATGGTTCAATTAGTATCCTCGAAACGAGTGACTGATCTCGGTGAATCATACCCTGGCCTAATATGTTAATGACATTGTAAATGTTAAAAAACATGTATGTTATATGTTCAAATTTGCCTATAAATAATTAACTTCTTGTCTTAAAAGCAGCAAATAAACTCTTTAAGGCTACAGGTTTTTAGTCTAGGGAAGCGTCTGGATTCTGAAAGGTTGCTTATGATGAGGACCAGTTCATGAATTACTACTCCACTTTGAGTGATCTGTAATTAAAGCCCAATATCATATCAAAAATCGCTGTTTTGAGCAAAAGATATCAGAGTTTCTTCGCGTATCCAGTATAAAAATATGAGACTTACGCATTCCTCAGGTACAACCAAAGAATGGAAAATGCAGGGAATTTACTTATAGCGTTATCCATTGGCTGCCAGAAGCCTTCGTTTTGCATTCGGAAAAAAATGGCATAAAACTATTCCATTGGCATTCTTCTACATTTTCAGAAATAAAAAGTTAATCTGGTAGTTGAGGCTTTCGTTCTCAAGCAATCGGCTGCATTTGGCCAACTTATTTTGAATGCTCAAATTGATTTGCGAGCAAAAATAACAAATAAAAGAATATTATTTGACATTCAACCAAAGAAATTTTGACAAAAAAGTTAGAAGAAGTTTCAAGCGTTCCATTTAAGTTCAAATTACTGGACTTCCCGAGAGATACCGATGGAAAACGCCATTAAGGTCTTTTCCGGTTTTCACATCAAAGTAGCTGCTTTAGATGACATAATTTTAAGAACTTGTTTAAAATGCGTTTGCTTACGAGGTAATACCCATTAATGGTTAGGTATAAGCATGCCGGAGAAGCGTACTTTCACACCATATACGAATACCGATGTGATAACCAATGTGCAGAGCCAGTATTAGATGCTCAGCTGGAGGCCACAACTTAGCTTCACGTATCTATCAGACGATAATTTCTGGTGAAAATATTTTGGTTAGTTTATGAAGAAAAATTTGAAGTGACTGAGAAAGTACTTGCAGATATTTCCTGGGTACTTTGACGATATCCACAAACCTCACAACCTTTGCAGCCTTACTTACTTCCTACAGGTGGACCTTGGACTTTGTAGTCAGGTTGGTGTATGCTACCTGCCAAGTCATCACCTGTGGCTTTAAAGAGCTCAGAAGTCAAGCTTTCCGCTCCAGCATCTTTCTAGATCAGACTGACAGAATTGTAGGTCTACACCGTTGAAAGGTTGAAAAGTTCGTTTTGTCTGACAGCGGTATTTGGTTTGTCATCCTCCGCATCGACTGAGACTCTACTACGATCTTCCCTTGTTCGTCTTTATAGGCTTCAGTTCGGTGCTTGTATCTGAACTCCTCCTTTTTCCCTTATGGAAGCCGGTTTAGTCTTTCCTCTTCGAGCTCCCGTCCTTCTATGCAGCACAGCATGGTATGCATCTTTCTTAGCTTCATGTGCCTATCGACATTCGTCGTCAAATTAAGGGTTTCGTTGAGATGGTCAATCACAGGCTTTTTGGCGGTGTTTCAACTGTTAATATTCGATCGGAAAAGAATTTGTCGATCTCCTCCGTTTGCAGCTGCCTGGCGTTAGAATTCGTTACAACATTAGCTTGCTTTTGTGCTCCTCGGGAAATCCCAAATCGTACCTCGGCTACGGTTGATTGATCAGAATTTCCCCAAGTCCCCTTGTGAATTTCAAGATGATGGAACCGAGTGCTAGCTACGACAATTTTTCGCTCAGTCGCAAGTCTAAATAGCCTGAATCCGTTGTCGGAATTGGTGTCGTGCAGCCTATACTTTCCGAAAGTACTATCAAAGATGCTCTCTCCGTCTATCTTTTCATTAAAATTCGCGAGTATAATTTAAATGTCATGCTCGTAGGTGTTGCTTTAGAGCTCGTAGAAGCTATATTTGGCGTCGTCGCCTTTCTCCTCTGCATCCAAATAGATGCTGCTTTTGCCGTCAATAACAATTGCCATCTGCCCCATCCTTTCCACAGTTTTTTCTATTCGTCTTTTTTGTGCCGCATTTACCCGGCGCCAAAACCCCCAACCCCCAACCCCCAGCCTGGAGGGCCTCTTCCATTTAAGATACCCATAGGACAAAAGGTCGGTTAGACTAGAGCCAGTAACCCGTTCGGAGATGTGAGCACTGCTGTTTGTCCGTTAAGGATTGGATTTCTCGTAAGTTTTTCTGCTTCAATGGCGGTGGCGGCCAAAATCGTTGTTTGATAACATGTTGGGGTCATCTGTTCTTTACTTTTTAGCAGTTTCCTGTGCATACTCGTACATTATGGGGCTTGAAATTCTCTGCGTATCATAGGCGACGTATCTAGAGACCAACTACTTTGAATTGTACACAAAGGTTACCAGCACTGTGAGATTGTTTGTGCTATGACGAGAGTCTGAAGATTAATAAAACATAGTACCTTCATTCATTGTTTGATAGAGAGCATTTCCAAAGTCGTCAACTTAAATGATTCATTTTAACCCAGAGTCAAAATGTTTCAAAGAAGATGGAACTCTGGTCACTGACATTAATCCAGGCTGAGCAACTGAGTTAATTAGAACTCAGCAAAAGATGACAACACCGGATACCTTGGCGTTGCTTACGACTAAGGCTTGATGAACGTATATCTAAGGAGTCAGAGTTTATTCGACTTTAATGATCCTCAACAGAGTTAATAATGATAGTATAGTTTGTCGATATGACAAACTTGATCTTCTCGTTAGAATAGAGTCAAGTCCCTCTTTCTAATTCGCTGTAACTTGTGAGTAGCAGTTATTTACTTATTTACTTTATTGTAATTGAGTTGCAAAAAAATATTGCAAAAGGTGACCTGTGGGCTGCAGAGGAGTCCTGAATCCTGATCGAAGGGTCAAATGCTGTGTAAATAGCATCGCGAGTTCAAGTATTTCGAAGGGCTAAGCTTTCTCGTTTGTGAAACAAAATTTCAGTTTAATAATGCCAAGATTCCAAAACCTGCAAAATGTATTTATGTCAATAAACTCTTTGTTTGTGACTAATAAAAAAATTGCAAAAATGCCACAAGTCGTTCACGGAAAGATCTTTTCATGTGACAGCTGAAAATATTTATCATGGAAACGCATTTCCACAAAATCATAAAAAAATTAATTATTAATCACAGCAAGAAATAAAAATGGAAAAATTCAATGTCTGGGTGATGTGATATTTTATTTTTGCACAATTTTGACGATTTGCCGTAGCAGCAATGGAAAAATGTGTCATTCGACAACTTTTTTATGATTTATCGCGGATGTGTTTTTAATAGCAAAGAACAGACACGTAAATATTCCAGAAAATATTTTTGAAAACATTCATTTCGTTTCATGCATCTGGTTATTGTAAAATTTTTGAATTCTTTTATTTCAATTCTCCAGGCATCTGTCTTATGTCGGGTTTTTAAAAAAAAAAATCTCAAAAAGGGTGATTTTAATTTATTAATTTTACATCGCACATTGATTTCAAGTTTAAATTTGGATATTTTTCTGAGGTTACGAATACATGATAGCATAAGTTCAAAGTTTGTAAACAAGAAATTCTAAATAAGTGAATATTAAACTGAAGGTTGAGAACTTTTGAACAGAATTGTGATTTTTTCGTTTAACATTCTTTGACGTTTGAAATTTTCTTTTTATGATGGTAAGGACCATTTTACAATGAACCAGACTATTCTTCTCATATATGTTTTAATTTAATAAAAAAAAAAATTACAAAGACGGCAAACTTCGCTAATGCATGCTTTTATGTAGATTAAAGAACTGTTGTCAAGCAGAGATTCGAATAATAAGCACGATAGAAGTAATAAGGGAACGCCTGTTTCCTAGTTTTGCTTCAATCCAAAACTACATAAAACGTGTGACTTCTGTACACTGCATTGTATTTTTTGTTTGGCTTACATCAGCTGTACCAAGTTTGTTTTTTCAGCTAAGTTGAACCAGCTCAGCCTTTGTTTTTCACTAAATATAGCGCACCCTCATGGGATTTTGATGTACCCCTAACACTTTTGCATACAGTGCGGGCTACGGAGTTTAAAGCATCCAAGGCAACTTTAAATGAACGTTCCGAATAATATATGATTTCTAGTCCGTGAGAAAATTCGTCTATCTGAAAAGCACGCATCTAAGACCAACAAGTCTTGTGTAAAACCCTGTAAGCGCCCTTCGAATATCATAGTAACTGGAATTATCTTGTCTTCATAAGATTGGCGAGGGTTTTGTTATTTGGTGAGACATGCCAGCAAATCACTAGTGAACATGTTGCTACGAAAACCATCCTTCGGGTCATTACGAGAAATTTCATGAGCTTTTTCGGGAACGGCTCGACAAATACTGTCGTCGTCTACTCGGAAAGGGTCATAAAGGGTAAGATTTCCGTTGACCAGAACAGAACTACAACCTTTGCTTATTGTAACACCTTTCATCGGGAAAAACCAAAACTGAGTTTTTTGTTTTCGGCCGTATTGATCACTTCGATCGATTTTCGTCAACTTGAATCGCAACCTTAGCTAATTGTAACAACAATTTTTTCGGGGCACCTTAGACAGAAAAAGGCAACAATTATACGTAGAATTTTTAAGGGCGATTTTCATTTGGCCATGTTTAAGAAAGTAAAAAGGAGCTTCAGGGATTGATCACCTTTAGTAAAGGTGTATTCCGCTGACCAGGCTTTTTTTTAACTGTCACTATTGAGGAAGTTTAACTATCAGAAGTTGCGATTCGGTTGCACTTGCAATCCTTATGCTACAAACGTCACCCTTAATTGTGTCTCACATTGCCTTCAACTTTTCCACAAACTCTTTAACGGAGCATTTCTTTTCCTGAGCTTGATGTTTAGGCATAAAATGTTTAGCCTTTTTCGTAATTTCGATTTCGTTGCGTAAGGTCCACCATCGACCAAATATTCACACTACGGCAGATTTTGGAGAAAAAAAAAAAAAGGATTTAGACAAGTCAATGCGCTGTCATGCGATTTCTTCAACATCATTCTTGAAAGAATAGTGCAAAACCCACGTGCAAACACAAGAGGCATAATCCTTCAAAAGTCCATCCAACTACTCGCATACGCCGACGATATTGACATAATCGGAAAAAAGCAGCGTAATGCCAGTGGCGCCTTTGCGAGTATTGAGGCGGAAGCCCCAAAAATGGGTGTAGTGGTAAATGAAGGCAAGACCAAGTGTATGCTGTCATGAAAAAAGACAGAATGTCACCTTTGACAGGTATAACTTTGAGGTAGGTAGGGACTTTGTCTACTGAGACCCCGCTATAAATTCAGACAGCGACATCAGCGCTGAGATCAAACGAAGAATTAGTTTTGCCAAACGCTGTTTCTTTGGGCTAAGAAGGCTATTGAGTGTCAAAGCCCTCTCTCGGACAACAAAAGTCAACATTTATAAGACTTTAATAATCCTGGTCCTGCTCTATGGCGCAGAGGCATGGACATTATCAAAAATGGATGAAGGTGTTCTTAGGTGCTTCGAGAGAACAATTCTTTGGGCGATCTTCGGTCCCGTCTGCATTAAAGGAGAATGGAGGAGGAGATACAACAATGAACTCTATGGACTGTACAGCGACATCGACCTATCCAGAAGAGTGAATATCCAAAGACTGAGATGGCTGGGTCATGTAGAGCGGATGGACACCAACGCTCCGGTCCGAAAAGTCTTCGAATCCGCCTCCAAGGGACAGCACAGTAGAGGAAGACCGAGACTCAGCCGGCGCACGCAAGTGGAAGAAGACATCAGCCAACTTAGCGAAGCTGGAGGCAACTAGCAAAGCATGGAGCTAACTGGAGACGCTTGTTGACTGAGGCAACAATTGTTTTCTTCAAAGTGTAATCGATCGGGTTTCATTTTTAAATCGGTCACAATGATCCAATATAGAATACTTTTAGAATGCTTGCCTTGGCCGAAAGTGAACAGCTCACAATAGATTACACTTACCACTGGTGAAAGTAGCACATAATTATTCCGCATAAGTGTTTAAATTGGTTAATCTGGAATTAGAAAGTTTATAACGTCAGTCTTACCTCACACATGGAATCTTATTAAAAGCTCAGAATCTAAAACTATCAATCTTTCTACTACGAGAACAAAACCAAAAGAAACAAAAACCTGTGAACAATCAAACTCCATTAGTTTCTTGCTTAGTATTAGGTAAGTGGGTCATTCAGTTAAACCCTGTTTAGCAGGGTGCTCTACGTGGTGCGTAGTCATATCGTGTCTTCACACTGTAGCCGTTATTTCTGCGCCACTTGAGAAAAATTGGTGAATTGAAACACTTTTGTATTGAACAGAACATACGAGTGAATGTAATAGCAAGGGAACATTTCGGATATGACTTTTATAGATTTTTATACTTACTTCATGACTGTTCCCCTCTCTGTATACCTTACTCTTACAATCGACATAGCAGAGTTCTGAGCTACCATCTAAACAGGGTCTATGTAGCCATTATATAATGATGCACCTTACAGCAATTCATTGATACTAAACTTGATTACAATAACAATTTCCAAAATCAATCTCTAATCTCTGCCAATGTTCTTATGAATTTCGAAAATAAAAAAATTACAAATTTACTCACAGTTTACCTGAAACAAGATGGAATAACATACATTAATCATTCGAGGCTGTCTATCTCATTGCCACATGTGAAAATAATGGAGGAAACTAAAGAACTGACATTCGTAGAAACACTACTCCTCCTCTGCAGAATGAGGTGGCCGTGTTCCATTTTCATTAGAAATATATCTTTCCTAATTCAATTTAATCATCTCTGGCTTCACACTCAATCTGCTATCATTTCAATTAATATCATTTACGCCCCCTTTTTCAAAAAAAAAACAAAACTAAAATGAAAATTATAAACAGACACCCACTGTATTCGGCAGTCTACCGTGCATCGACAAGATGAATAAACACAAGCTCCTCTTCATCTCATTACAACTTGTAAATTTCATATTTTATTCGACAAGTGCAACAAAACTTTGGATCGAAGAGCCAGATTTCGATAACGCCAATACCTGGCAGTCAGGCTACCTTCCATGTTCCCACGATGAAATCATCTTTCCTGAATCATACTCATCGGCAATTCTACTTGCGTCAACTATCGACACCACTGGAATAACACTGCCTCAAGATGGAGCACTACTTCTGCGGCCAGACTCGAAAATCACCTTCTCCAGTGGCATCAGCAATGGTCGTAAATGTGAGAATTCCAACCAAAAGGCAAAAGTTAAACCAGTATCTTCTCGACATTGGTTTGACCCTCATAGCTGGCGTGACATTTCAAACGACACCACCGGCAGCAGAACCTCATCACAAAATCCTGCAGTGCCACATATCGAACGAGTTCCCTGCAATAATGAATCGGTACGAATTCCTGCAACCGGGGCCATATCGATCGACTTACGTTACGTCCATACTTTACGAGTGGGTGAGGTTAATTTTGCCGGTATCGATGTGTCAAGTGAATACTTGGAGCAACTTTTTAAGACGGAACTTGGTGAAATTATGTTCAAGGAAACATCCCTTACCAAGGTGGAGTACTATAACGAACCGGTGTGTGGTTGTCATAAGTCGGATATCATTTTAGAGACTGAGGGCAATGTTTGTCAACATACACAGGGCTTATGCCAGGAACTTAAGTGCTTAACACCAATCGTACCATATGGTCACTGCTGCCCCATTTGTGGAGTTATGCTGAAGGTGATCGTTGATAAATGTGATTCATCATATCCGGAAAAGTTGAGCGGAATGATTAAAAGATCTCTCAAGGACCAGGATATGGAGGAACAACTGGATTATCACGTGAGTTTTGTGGATGCAGGAGTGTCTATCTATTTGCAGGCTGTCATTTTGGACAAGGACGATTATGAGGAAAAAAGTGTGCGGTTTATGCATCGCTTCAATGAAACTGTCACCTGGGATGTCTTCCAGAATAAGAAGAAAGAATTCTTCACATCAGGACGACCATACAACCCAAATGGTTTTGGTGCAGCACTCTTACTCATGCTGGTCACTCTTCTCGGTGTATTGGCCTTCTTTACGGTGATTTTCGCTAATTTTGGTTCAGAAAATGAATTCATTCGTTTACCAAGATGGATGCGCCTTCGTTGGTATGATTTCTTTCAGTCTCCGTTCGTTTTTGCACGTTTCGATAACACAGCACCAGCTGATGGTGATACAGCGGAAAATGTTATCATCGATGTGCAACAATACAATGTGTTATCAGAGTTATCACAAAGAACGGAAGGAACCAGCACATCCTTTGATAATCCAATGTTTCTAGAGAATCCAATTGATAGGGAAGCTGTTCAGAACGTTGTTGATGAGGATATCCCTCTGCGCGAGGAAGATTTAACAGATATCGATTTGGAAACACAAATAGAAGGACGATTGTAGTACCATATACAGGTATTACTGCTCGTAACTGAAGTGTGATTTAATAAAAAGTATGCAAAGTGGAAGTTATTCCACTTTCGCTATTGATTCAATTAAGGAAATTGTGTTGTTTTCTTTAGTTTTTGTTATTCTAGGAAATGATTTGTTTTGCCACCGACAACCGTGTGGTAATGTATACATAATCTGATTTAATGTATGAAATTCGATATCCAAAGTGAAGTTGGGCAATCCCTAAAAACAATTCAAAGTGGTTATCGACAAGGTGACCGCTACTGTGTACGTGCGCATTTATCCATGACCTTAAAAAAAATCAATCATGAGTGAGTGCTAGACCGTTGTGTGCACATTTATGTCAGTGGGTTTCGAAGGGTTGATTTGTCTTCGATTTCTCAATGCGGATAGAGGTGACACCTTGTCGTAAAATTGTTGTCCTTGAGAGGGAATTGAAATTAAGGCTTGAAGCCCAGTTGACACTTATGCTGACCTAAAAAGATAATTCAAGGAATACAGCGGAGTTTTCGTGGTAATGGGGAAATAACAAGGCAATTATTTTTTTTCCATTAAAAATAAAACTTGGTGAGTTCAAGTGTTATTAATAACTCGCCCTTTAAAGCGAAGAAGAAATATTTTGAAGGTTTCTTTTGAATTACAATAATAAATTTATTTGAAAACACTTGACAGTATTTTCAAGCACACGGCTTTCTGTTTGCCACATCGAACTTTCTGACATCCACAATCACTAGATTTATTGTCGGAAATTCAATTCAGAAAGTAATCGCTCAAGACCATAGGACTTTTAAGTTAGGGTAAGGAGGATGAGGGATTTGAATTAGATTTTTGCAGCTCAGCGAATTTCGGATGACCATACTGCGAACAAATCATTTTTATGAATGGACCTTTAGGACCTTATCTGTTAAGTTGATGTTGAAATTTTAAAATGGAACAAAGAGCGACCATTAAATTCCACGCAAAACTTGGTAAAACTGCATTAGAATCATTCCGATCGATGCAACATGTATACCGTGATTATTGATTGAGGAGAGCAGTTGTTTTTAAGTGGCATAAACGTTTTTTGGCCAGCAGAGAGACGCTGGGGGATGACAAACACACAAGAAGGTCAATTTCAGTTCGGACGCCTGAAATGATCCAAAAAGTACGTGATTTTGTTGCAGAATTTGTTCCAAATGGCAAACCAGTTACTGCCGCATATTATCTTAAAGTTTTGAAGCATTTGGTGACCAAAATCCATTGTATTCGACCCGAATATGCACTGAGCCAGACAGCACTCATTGTTCATCAATTTTTGGCTCGAAATCAAGTGTATGTGTTATATTATGCGCCGTATTCACCTGATCTGGCACCGAACGACTGTCCTTTGTTGTTTTTTTATGGCATTCTACCATTCATGCAGCTTCGACATACGCACTCGAGGCAATTTCGTAAAATGAGCTAGGGCAGCCGTTTGAGCCGTTTACATTGCTGTAATAATTGTATTGATTTAGGAGGAGAATATTTCGAATAAAAACGCCGAAAAATAAACAGAAATCGTGTTTTAATCATGTTTCCTAGAGCCAGCCCGGGATATTATTTGCCACACTGTGTATATCGGGCAATAACTCGACCATAACTTAACAAATATTCGTTTTCAAAGCGTCAAGAGTTTGTGGATTTTGTAAAATAACACGATCTGTTGCATGGTTGCACAAAAAGAAATCCAGTTCGGCCCTTTGAATGATTTGTCCAAGTTACTCTTGGCTTGAATATTTTGTAAATGGATTTAAGATACCTACTTTGGACACTGAATTTGAGTTTATATGCTGCATTTAAGTAGAGCATTCTTCAGTAGTTCCTGCAAGATATTATTCTCAAAAATCAGACATATGTACATTAATAGGCCAGGTATTCGACTCATTGACATCGAATTATTCTTCCTTCTTGACTCCAGTTGGAATTCATATACTATAAGTGTTTACAACTTAAGCAAATGTCTTATATATATTCTGGAAAGTTCTAATCCAGTGCATCTCCGCGATCGGAATTATGTCAGCCATTTATTGCAACATATTATTGACGCTAAGGTTTATCCCCCAGATTCTATATTGCATGACCCTGACATAACCTCGCAAAAAAAAACTTTTTGAATTATAAAAAGGGTGTAGATTCCGTAGATTCCGTAGATTCTAAAGCAAAAATTCTTTCGTCAGCTCTTCTGCTTCTACAGAAGTCTGGCTATAAATGCTGAGGCCGATAGGTCTACAATGTATTACTGATCTTAATTTTGATTTGTGCACGTAGGCTTTCATTTGGATAGGTTTGCAGTTTCGACTGACGATTATTCAGCCATCCACAATTCTTTTTAAGAATGTAAATATACTTACGAAAACTATGAAGTGACCAAAAGTGAATAAAACGGCCGTTATATAGGGTCATTCATTTCATATTTTCAGGTGGGTAACCTGCCAAACTCAGCTGCCATTTCAAGTGTCATAATATTAGTTGAATGTTTGCCATTTACAATAATGTATCGCCTACAAATCGAACAACGCGTTAAAATTATTAAAACTTACTACAAAAGTGGTGATTTAAACGTAGACACTTTTAGCGCATTACGCGATGATGTCGTAAGGCCTGTGCATCATCGTAATGCACGCTCAGTCGAAAATATTGCTGCTATAAGTGCAAGTGTTACTAAGGATCCGAATTTATCGATTTTCTGACTTGGACAATATGTGATTCCAACAAGACGGGGCAACAAGCCACACAACACGACCATTTATGGTTTTATTGCGTGAAAAGTTTCCTGGTCGCGTAATTTCACGTTTTGGCAACGTCAACTGACCACCAAGGTCATGCGATTTGACACCGTTAGATTTTTTTCTGTGAGGCTACGCAAAAGACCGTGTTTACGCGAATAATCCTCGAACTCTAGACACAATAAAAAACAACATTATTCAAGTTATGGCCGAGATACCGCCCGAAATGTGCGAAAAATTGGTTAAAAATTACCTCGCATGCTGCGAATTCAAGTAAGATTTGTTCCTGAGTTTCGCTGTCTTCAATGTAAAGACGACTTCCATTACACCTTGCATAGAACCTATTTTATGCAGGTGATATCAAAGATGGCAGTGTCCGTTTAAAAATCCAACCAGTCTTGTTGCAGTCATTGTTTTGATTTATATGTTTGATGGCTCTTTTGGAGTGCCGAAGCCTTGTGATCATTTCCGAAAGGAGTATATTCAACTGTATATATATTTATTGCTTAGTTTACTACTGAATTCGGATTGTTACAGAATTGCTCAGGATCGATAAAAGAATCAGTCGAATCGTTTCTAGCCAGTCGTTGGCTATTTTATTTTCGGCAGTACCTTTATGACCAGGCACTCACCAAAAGTTAGCTTTGTTTTTATGGGAAAGATCTTGTAGTATATTGAGGCGGTGCAAGACTGATTTAGAGTCAATGAGGTTTGAGTTTTAATGGACCTTAGTCTCATAATTAAAATTTATTAATCCCGAGAAAATATCATATGGAACGAAATAGTTGTCAGCGTCAAAACAATGATATAAAGGTTAGATGGGAGGGTGGCCATTTAAATTAAATAGAAGGGATGCTTTCAAGTCTTTAAGCGTATGTTCTTGGTTTAAGAAGACAACAATCATGTTATTGACTTGTCGTTATCAATTCAGAAGTTCATGTTTAGCTGCATTTATACATTCATCATTAAAAACAAAAATATTGTTGTCTGAATCTGAACGTTGTGTTCTAGTTTAAAGGGCTCAAGGTTCCTTTTGTGATTTGGAGACGTGCATTAGTAGACAGGTTGAAGTATTCCTAGTTTCTATTGATTATTTGAAGCATTCCTAAGCTACTTGACATCTTTCACGGTGAGGTTAACATCGTCCGAATCTGGCTCCAAAAGTTGGGCCTCAAACAGTGGCTGACGACTAGCTGTCAACGGGGCAGATACATTGGGATACAATGAAAAACGGTAGTGTTCCCAGATATCGACTCGGTCCTCTGGGATCGACTGTTGTTCTCTTGTACCCCATAGGTCTGCTTTATTAATAATCGTTATGCGTTACGGACAATGGTTTGAGAAATTTTTGTTGCGATCAACTTTTGTTGTGTTAATAGGCGACTGCCCACAAAAAACTTCTGCGTAGGACTTCTCCAACTGCCATTTCTTTTTTGTATAACCAGTCCAAAAAAGTGTTTGAAATTTTTATCTGCATGTGACGAGTTTGATGCGTTTTTAGTACTACCCCGCGATACATAAGGATATGAGTATTTCTAAATGGGTTTCTTCAAATACAGTTAGAAAAATGTTGGCTAGCGCCTTTCCTAATATATTCAACCTGTTGAGTGTGATAAGTGACAGCCTTCGCGCAGGCTTCCTTCGAGTTTTGATGCTGCTTGGTCGAGGTTTGATGTCAAAAACAGTTTTAATAAACTTTAGGCAGCAGTTAAGTATACTCTGTGATTCTGGAGTATAGACTATAGGAATTTCAAAGAATTTTCATTTTGAATACATCCATCATGATCGTAGAAGCAGCGGACAAGGGTCGTACACTCATGCCATGCTCTGTAGTTCAGAGGTTTCCGATCAATCCGCTCACTAAGCTTAACTTCATCCAAGTGGATAGCCGGCAGAATAAATGAACTACTCGTAGCATTGATGGCAAACTCTATTATTCAATTGCAATCCTTGTGCGTTCTCACAAATACATTGTAAGTAATAAGGCAACACTTGTACAACCCTGCAACCTGCTAGAATTTACAATAATCAGTGCAATTAATATGTAAGGTTCAATATGGATGCGTAATATGGAATGTATTCACAGATAGGATCACGCGAGTAGAGGCAATCAGTGGAAAAAGGATTTTGGAACGATTGAAATATGGTCGGCAGAAGTTTATATGATATCTTAATCTAATAAAGGAAAATCGGTGGCAAAGAAGTTTGAGAAAGGAAAGTACTAGGATATTTGTTTAAAAATTGCGTATGAAGCGCTTACCGTTATTTTAACTAATATTTTTTCACACCCATGCAGAAGTGATAAAGGGAATTTACATACCAAGTGGAATCTTGCGCAAAATCGATTACAACCAAATCATACAACTTTTACAATTTGTTGTTTTTTTTTAAACAAAAACCGATTTTTACAGATTAAATTTCTCTCTAGAAACCGAAAAATTAACATTCATTAAAAGTGTCTATTTACAGAACATTTCCGTTTTTGAATAACAATCACCCTGTGCCCCACACTTTAGGCAATGCAAACAAACTTTTCGCCATACAACCATCCCTGCCCATTTTCAATCTAGTACATTTTCGCTCAATTTTTTTAACTGACAACAACGAACACCTGTCATGCTGGGAACTTTCCTCTGAACCTCTGCTCGCAAGCGAAACTACATTTGGACGGTTTCGCTTTCAATTTCGTCTATCGATTTGGTCGGGCGCCCTTTGTGTTTTCTTCATTTTTTTCCCCTAGCAGTGGACTTTGGTATTTAAATTTCTCTTCCAAATCATTGTTTTATCTAATCGTCTGTTATTTACATAGCTCCGCTCCATACATTCCACAAAATAAAGTGCCAAATTTAAATCGAAAAAACAGAATAAAACGGAACAACGAGAATAGCTTACTTTTTGAAATGGCCAAAAACAGATCAAACAATGCTCCGATAACGTACGCCTGGAACCAGGGAATCTTCAAGAGCCTCCGCATACTTTTGCATGCTATTGCTGTGGTTCAATTTAGCTATGCAATCTACTACGACCACACTTATGTGCACTTTCCCAAGGCAAATAGTGGAATGCATAGCACCTTCGGCGGGAAATTTCGCTTCCTCACATTCCTCGATGCGGTAAAATCTTCACATAGTTGTTTAATTATATTGATTTACGATTATGATAACGAATTATTACATTGTTACATAACAATCTAACAATAGAAAAAACAAGACAGATACTCACCTTTGAACCATAGACTAGCTTATCTATATGGAATTGTTATATTATACAAACACCTACGATACTTAATGACTTGGACTTTTTATGCTTAATCTAATTTCAGATAATTCAAGCTGTGTACTTTATTATTAGTCTGGGAAATGATTTCATTGGAACAAACGAAGTGGCTCCAAAGAAGGTGCCCACTATCAGGAAGGTCAAAGATTACCTTTTGGCTGCATTTGCATTCCCAGTCGCCTTAAATGTTGGTATCACTTTTTGGACACTGTACGCCATCGACCGTGAACTTGTATTCCCCAAAGTTCTAGATGCTGTTTTTCCCGGGTAAGTCTTAATTAAATGTAATGATTGTGTCGATTGTTTTCGTTTTTTTCTTCATTTTTATTTTATTTTGTATTTTCAAACGCAAATTGATATAAAAACCAAAGCAAATAGAAGTAACAATTAATCTTTGACATGCAAATAATAATGAGTGAACATAAAAAAAGCATAGACAGATAATGTGTGCTGCTTTAGCTAAACACCTAAACGACAACAGGCGAAAGGTGATGCCGCCAGTTTGTTACTGTTTACATTAAATACTTAGAGATTAATCGGTTGAATGACTTGACAAATAGCAAATAAAAAACTGAAATAAGCGACTGCTAACTGGTGTGGTGGCCGATGGGTAATTAAACGCGCAAGGTATGGAATATGGTCAGATTGCGCTTTGCTACTTGTTTGGCTTTCGATGTGATTTTTTCCATTTTTGTTTGAATCAACTTGATATCGTAGTTGTTTTTTTTTTTGTCTTCTCTTTTTTTATACGTCTTTATAAGTGGAGTTTTATTTATGGTTCGGGGGTAATTTTGGGTTTCCTTTGTGGGGAAACTTTTGCATTGATATTTGGTGAATCTTTAACAAAATTGTCTTCACCTTTATGCCTGCTATAGACACTGCAATTAGCTACAGGCGCCACTTTTGCATCTTGATTTGTTCTTACAACTGTTCGGTCGGCTAAGTGATGTTGTATATTTGGCTTGCGTAGCGCAAGGTATAATTTAATTTCTTTCACCGTGTTTGGCGATTGATAGTTTATTTGACGCTCTAATAGAGACAAAGTATGGGAAAGTATGCGCATGTTGGCACCACATGTATTTTATATTCAAGAAAGGTATACTCAGTGATATTCTGAAAGCTAGAGGAACTTTCTTAGTTGGTTAATTATTAATATTGTTATAGACGCGAGCCTCATTCAACAACCTTCAATTTAGTTGAGGTCTATTTTAATTTCAGGGCTTTTCCAAATCAAGGTCGTCTTTTACAGGGTTTTTCCATGGAATGTGTTGAATTATAACGTGTCCGATGAATTTGGTCCCTTTTAACAAGGTCTGCCACCTATGCGCGCTTTTTTTTCATTATAACCTTAAACTCCGTTTAAATACCATGAGAAAACTGTGAAGATACGGGTCCTATGAAGAGATTCATAAGTTGTTGCTGAGAGGGCTTCCTTTTGCAGATGTCATCATAGTTTAATGAAACAGCGATTAGCTCCTCCGACGAAGTTCTGTAAAACGAAAAAGACAACATTTAAAATCGGAAATCTATAGACTGCTGCAAACACATTTTCCGAGCACTGGAAGTAAAAATGAAAGAAATGAAAAAAAAAAATGTGAAAGTAAAAACTTAACCTAACGGATGGTTGTCTTTTGAAGCCACCAATTAAGAGTAGGAACTCATGGAACTATCGCATTTCTCGAGGAATTTTCTTAGGTTGCTGGTGATTATAAACTAATATTCTGATGTATGACAAATCAAGACAGTTTGGACAACAGATTCGTCTCCCACACATCTCTGCACAAACTTAATTGTTTCCCGTGCCTTCGAATAGCATATTGTTTCGTGTTTATAGTTTCTGAGGGATGGGCCATGTCCAGATGAGGCAGCGGCGCAGTTCCATGTGATGTCAGAGTATCCCAGAAGCCGACACACTGTTATTTTATGCTTTTTGGATATCTCGTTGAAAGATTCATGACAGTGAAAGTGAATCACTTTTCATTTGATGAATTTCGAAATTAGGGATCTAAACATGTATCTACGTACAGACTTACCAACGTTGAGATCCTAGAAAACTTCTCGTTGTCTCTATTAATTCATTTTAGAGGATGATTTTTATGCAGAAGTGGGTTGATTGGGGCTTAGGCAGCACACCTAACTTTTTCCATGGATGAGAGTCCGTCTCGAGGCAGAGTATGTGGCAAATATCAATGGATGTCACAAACATCTGAGTTTCAAAGACCGCCGTTGGTGCATTTCTCATCGTATCGGTAATGTCCAAATTATTGACTGCTACAATAGCAATTTGACCGTTTTGGGTTTTATTCTGTAAAATTTTCTTACTTCGCTATGTTTACTATCCACGTTGAGACCTAGTTAATTGGCACTGGCTCCTTTCGTGAACCTCAGAGAGATATCATTCAATCACTCAGGTTGGTTTTCCTTTGAAGAAGGATAAGCTCCACATGTCAGCGGTAAAGTGGAGGATGTTAAAAGTTTCTGTGGGCGTTTGTTCGACAAATAAAGCATTACGTATCCGCTTAAGCTACTACACCACATCTGTTTAAGACTTTTTTTTAGGAGTTGAGTGTATTCGTTATGAAGAATTCATGGGATTATGTTTAAATCACAGCTTCCGACACATAGCTGTTTTTGAAAAAGCGCATTCATTCTGCTGCTCTGCTGCTTTAGGCCGTCTTACGGGTATTTGGGATTCTTCACCAATAATATTGTCTTCCAAGACATATATAGCTTTGCGGTTAATGAGTATACACTAACGACTTTACATAGCCCCGCAAGAAGTAATGTAGTGGCAATCTCACTGGCCATTTTATTGCGGCTCTAGCCTCAATTTTGACAAAATAAAGATCAATCATGCTATCATCGTAAAGCAACACTCTATTTTGCCTTTTCAAAATCCCATTGGCTCATTTGTACAGAGACTTGGTGCAAAATTTACATTTGACTTCACTTCATGGATATAACATGAGGTCTTGTATTAAAATCGGAACCCACCTACATAGGGATTTAAAAGCAGACTCGGAAGGGTTCAAATAAAGTAAAAGTTAACCAGAAGATATATGCTTCCCATACTCTTTTTTTTTTTTCTCTCCAGAGAGGTCGTCTTTTTTATCTCATATAAGACATGAAGTGCGTTTATACTTTGCAGTCTAACAAGATAGATGTTGAAATATATGTCAGGAACAGAAATAAAGCGCAGTTCCCATAATCTTGATAGAAGGGCGATATGGTTTTTTTCTTAAGAACATTACACTCAAATGAAATATTGTTAGCACCTCGTAGGCAGTGATCAAGTAAAAACCAAATTTATTTCCGCACCAGTTCGATGACCCTTTGAATGAACATTATAAGATGAAACGCTTTTCATTTGTGAAGACTTTAATGAACACGTCCAGAATCGATATGCAATTACAAAAACTTTCATAAAAGAACTGGTTTCGGAATGAAAAACTCATTTATATCACACAGTCTTACTCCACTCAAAGTTGGTGTAGCTCGAAATGGCGAATAAAAATTCTGAATGGAACTTAGACAATCCAAAAGCCAAAGTCATGGAGCAAAATAGCCGTTGGGCCCAATCATCTCTCTTTCTCTATCTGTCCAATTTTGTAAAAACATAAAAATTTAACAGATCATCAGACATTCTAGGAGTGTCGTATCCTGTTAAGCATCAGTTTCTTATTTAAAAAAAATAAAAATGGGTACTTGGCTTTGAAGCACACGTCTTCATGGATTTTGGAAAAAGCAGTCGATAGTGTTCTTATTTTTCTTTTTGTGCGACGCTAGATATATAATTCTAAGATTATGTTAAAACGAAAGGTATACCCGCAAATGATTAGAGAATTCGAAATTAGAACTGGAATAGACCTAGGCAGCAATGTACAATTCACGTCTCTTTTGAAGCAGCACATTAACAATCCCGGAACCCGTTCTCTTCTTTCACCGTTGAAAGCACTATTATAAGCAACGACGTGACAACCTTTTAGACAATCCTTAAAAACTGGATAATAGCCATGGAAAAGAAGGAGAAACAAAGCAGTCATTTTAAACTGAATGTCTGTATTGTTGTTTTCCCAAACCGATAACCAAAACGACTAACATCTTATTAGTCATCGTACCAATGTGCGAAAAATTGAAATGCTTAGGCTCCATCAAGGAATTGCCGATGATGATATCGGACATAGATGACGCGAAAACTGGCTAAAATGTTGCTGTTATATTTGACAGTCGTCCGTCCATATTAAATATAAATGGCAAGAAATACAGTCATTGGTCGAGTCTCCATTCGGACAAAAAAGCAGTAGGGAGTCCAGCTTGCGCCAAGGGGCGTAGAGAATGGTTTTAATATCAAAAACTACAGTCCGTTTGATAAGATCGTATACGGCAAAACTCGTTTATGAAAACCGGTTTGCAAAGGAGGCATTTGCATTAGCAGATAAAAAAAATACTTCTGCTAAGATGCTTTGAATAAAAAATTTTAAAGAGTCTTCAATTTTTGTCATTGACGGAAGTATTTTAAAGTAGTAGTAAGGAAGTAATTTGTTAGCAAGTGGGTGCACCATTATTCCCAAGTTAAAAATGTGGATGATTTGCCGGATCGTGGGTCTACGCTAAAAACAACAAAAAAGCAGGACAAAATGATTCTACGCGTATTTGAACAAATCCTCTTCTATCGTTACGGGGAGGACAAGGGATTTTACGTAAAAGGGGTCTAAATGTGTGTTGTGATACGATACGAAGACGTTTACTAGCCAATAATGTAAAATTTCGAAGCACAATAAAGAAACCACTACTGTCAAAAAAACACGTAGAAAAACGACTCAGTTGCGCCAAGGAGAATTTGGACAGAGATTGGAACAACGTTATTTTTTCGGATGAAGCTTCTTTTTGGGCATGGTCTCCTATCACTCATACCTGGTGTAAACAATCCAATAAATTAATCCAGCGGACCGTCAAACACCCGGCAAAGGTGCACGTTTGGGGATGCTTCTCAAAACAAGAATTTGGCAATTTGTTCATGTTTACAAATACCTTAAACGCACCCAACATGGTCAAAATTTTTACGAGGTCTTTATTACGAGGGCGGGTCAATAAGTCCGTGACTTTTTGAATTTCTGACCTCTTTACTGAAACAGCAACACTGCTCCTGTCAACAGGCATCTGTCAGTTGACTCCTGTCAAAATTTAAACTTGCTGCGTCAGTTAGTTTGTGTTTGACAGCTATTTTTATCAGACAACTCACTAATTTGAGGAGAAAATGGAAAAAAGTGAATTTCGTGTGCTTATTAAGCATTAGTTCTTGCGAAAAAAAACCATTACCGAGACCAAGGCTAAGCTTGATAAATACTATGGGGACTCTGCACCATCGATTTCAATGGTAAAAAAGTGGTTTACTGAATTTCGTTGTGGCCGTACAAGCACTGAAGATGCCGAACGTCCTGGACGCCCAGTTGAGGTCTCTACACCCGAAACAATCGAAAAAATTCACGGTGTTGGCCGACCGAAGATTGAAAGTGCGAGAGATTGTGGAAGCCGTAGGGATCTCGCATGGCTCAGTGGTTTCAATTTGGAATGATCATTTGGGCATGAGAAAGCTTTCCGTAAGATGGGTGCCGCGTTTGCTCACAGTCGACCACAAACGCAATCGTGTAACAACTTCACAGGAAGGTTTGGCGTTGTTTAATCGCAATATGGAGGAGTTTTTGCGCCGTTTTGTAACCGGGAACGAAACATGGATCCATCACAACACATCAGAGAACAAACAACAGTCAAAACAGTGAGTTTCTAAGGGTGAATCGGCGCCAAAGAAGGCCAAGGTGGGTTTGTCAGCCAATAAAGTTATGGCGACTGTTTTTTGGGATGCACGCGGGATAATCCACATTGACTACCTTCAAAAGGGAAGAACAATCAATGGGGAATATTATGCCAACTTATTGGACCGATTCAATGACGATTTGAAAAAAAACGACCTCATTTGGCCAAGAAAAAAGTTCTTTTCCACCAAGACAATGCAAAGGGTGCACACATGTGCAGTTGCCATGGCAAAAATCCATGAATTGCTCCCTCATCCACCCTATTCTCCAGATTTGGCTCCGAGCGACTACTTCTTGTTCCCAAACCTGAAGAAATGGCTTGGTGGAAAAAGATTTGACTCCAATGATGAAGTCATCTCGCAAACAAAGGCCTATTTTGAGGACCTCGACAAATCATTTTTTTTCGAAGGGATAAAAAAATTGGAGAAGCGTTGGACAAAGTGTATAGAGCTCAAGGGAGACTACGTTGAAAAATAAAATTATTTTTTTATCAAAAAATCTGTGTTTTAATCCAAAAGTCACGGACTTATTGACCCGCCCTCGTACCATCTGCCCAAAGGTGGTTTAAAAGAAGGAATGAGAATTGGTTACTGCAAAAAGATAATGACCCGAAACATCGCAGTCGTTTGTGCAGTGCGTGGAAACAAGACAATCACGTCGATGTTTTAGATTGGCCATCACAGTCGCCGGATGCAAATCGCATTGAAAATGTTTGGGCATTCATGAAGCTAAAGTTCCAAGGAAAGAAGGTCTCGACGGTCAAACAATTATCACGAAAAATACGAGTTTTATGGAAATCTTTGTCTCAAGATTATGATATAAGATTAGTTGAAAGCATGCCTCGAAGACTCCAACCAATTATTGATAATGGAGGAGAGTGGAAAACATATTAATTGAAAAGCATTCAAGTAAATAAACAAAATAAACCAGTACAATTGATTTTTTTTTTTTATCAATATAAGTTCTTTAATTTTTGTCGTTTACGATGTTATCAAACAGACTGTATATACCATTAAATGCTTGCTATACTTTACATCAATAAGCAAGTGTCAATGGTGTCGTGCAACAAGCACGACGAACTCTGTATGCTTATTATTCAAAAAAGACATCACCTCTAGCTTTTTTCATAGGACTGTTACATCAACCCAAAGTCTATCGGAAAGAGAGCAATATGTACGCCATTTCTAAGATATATTTCAGCAGAAAGATATAATATGACATTATATAATATATAAAATTTCTGAATTGTAAATTGTGCTGTGGCTTGGTTTGTAAACTTATGAACGAAATAAACATGATTGATTGATTGATTGATTCTAAGATATATGTGAATACCAGTAGTCATCGGAGAGAATTTCACTTAATTTAAATACGTCATTCCTATATCATTTCCGGAAAACAAGCAGGACATCTTAGATGGTTTCCATTTTGTTTAAAATCTACAGCAAATCGTTATTGATTTTAATTATTATTTTTCATTTCAGATGGCTAAATCACATCATGCACACCAACATCGTTGTCTTCATTATCCTGGAGATGTTCACATCATTCCGTACATATCCTAAGCGAAGCAAGGGCTTGGCCGGTCTAATTGCCTTTATGGTTGCCTATCTGATCTGGGTACACATCATCAAACACTATTCTGGTGTGTGGGTGTATCCTGTACTGGAAGTCTTAGAACTCCCACAACGAATTGTCTTCTTTGGTGCTAGTTTGCTGTTTACCGTATTCCTATATCTCTTCGGAGAGGCTCTTAACAACATCGTTTGGACCAAAGAGCTGAAGCTCGCTCAACGAAAAGTCAAGTAAAAAGTAGAAGAAGAAAGTCTAACACTTATCAACCAGCAAATAATAGTAAAAAATAAAAAATGAAAATGCAAAACGACTTTTTTTCAAGAACAAAACAAAACAAAAACAAATATCTTATTGATATTCGCAATTATTAAATTTGGTATTATAAATCGAAATTTTTATCTAACATCATAAAGAAAACAAAAGTAAACAAAATTATAAGCAAAATTAACCTTGTGGAACAATACGCAAGTGCATTGGTCAATTTTTAAATCGCGCTGTAAGAATCGGAGTTAGTTTTCACAGTCATGTTCTTGTTCGCCATTACTTACATGTATCAAAGACTACACCACTTAATTTATTCGAAATGAGAAAAGAACGAAAATGACTAACGAAATGTTTGTGCACTATTTTTCCACTCTTCGTTTTTGGTAAAAAAAAAAGCAAAAAAAAAAGAAAATAAATAAAATTCTATCTATTGAGTAGTTTTAGCCTACATTTTTTAGAAGGCAATTATTGTAAGAGAAATTTATTAAAAAAAACAAAATTATCAAATTATATTTCTTTGCCTACATTTATTATATATATATAAAAAAAAAAAAAAAACCAAAAACCAAAAATACAATACCTCATATTTGAAGAACAAAAAAATCAGTCACACACATAATGTTTGTAAAGTCTTGTAGCTTTAATATTATTCTTAACAAAAGTTGTCTTAACTCTCAAGAGACTATGCCGTGTATAGACAAATTTAGATGCGGAACAGTAAAACATTTATTAAAGATTCATAAAAAGTGAAAACATTTTATTAAAACCGAAAAGAGAATAAAACAATTATTCCTTATACATAGAGTTGCTTATTAGATTAGCGTTAAATCTGTTCTGTTTTGGAGAAATTCTTGTTTGAAATTAAAATAGAAAAATCTTTATCACAATTGAAAATTGTATTCAATGCAAAATGTCTAGATATTTTTGGGAGTTTCCTCTTATTTTTATTAGTAAATGAGTTTCTAAAACTCTTTGTTATATGTGTTAAGTATTTTATTTTGTTTTTTTTTTTTACTTCTTTTCTTTTTTATTCAATATCTATTCTTTTTAATTAATAAACAAAACACAATTAGTTTAAAGAGGAAAAGTGTTTTATTTTGTCGAAACGGACTGTTAAATCTTAGATCGTAGCGCCACGATACTTCTGGTCGTACCAAAACATTGCTGTACGTACGTATAGAGTGGAAGATGGAAGTATATCATTAAACAAATGTTCTGCGTGAACTGGAATGCCTGCACAGAGGAATTTACGGACTTTGGCAGCAAAAAAGTGGTGGGACGAGCTGATGTTGGCATCCAATCTGTATCGCAGTAAGCCAGCATATCGTATCTTCTTTT
Organism: Volucella inflata; assembly: GCA_928272305.1. Taxonomy (NCBI): domain Eukaryota; kingdom Metazoa; phylum Arthropoda; class Insecta; order Diptera; family Syrphidae; genus Volucella; species Volucella inflata. The sequence continues at coordinate 55,207,847 of OV743720.1, read as the reverse complement.
TTGCTTTCAGTACCAGCGCCCACCACACCAGGGGGCAAATTGCCGCACACGTTATCGAGAGAGCAGATTACATCCGTGATCGAGTGGCTTGACGAGGATGGCACACCACAACTCACTTATTGAATGGAAACTTTAAATTGTAACAGTAAATATATCAAACCAATTTCTAACAAATGTTCCTACTTTCTTTACGTGGCGCTACATTCCGGGGTGGACTTGGGCTTCAGTCAGCAAGCCCAATCCAGCCAGATCGATCTCATTCCTTTTGCTAGCTGCCTCAAATTTTGCACGTTAAGTTGGCTGAGATCCACTTCCACTTGCGTGCGCCACCTGAGTCTCGGTCTTCCTCTACTGAGCTGTCCCTCGGGAGCGGATTCGAAGACTTTTCGGACCGGAGCATTGGTGTCCATGCGCTCTACATGATCCATCCATCTCAGTCTCTGGATCTTCACTCTTCTGGCTAGGTCCATGTCGCTGTACAGTCCATACAGTTCGTCGTTGTATCTCTCCCTCCACTCACCGTCAATGCAGACGGGACCGAAGATCGCCCGGAGAATTTTTCTCTCGAAGCAACCAAGAACACCCTCATCCATTTTTGATAATGGCCATCCCTCTGCGCCATAGAAAAGAACTGGGATTATTAAGGTCTTATAAAAGGTGACTTTTGTTGTTCGAGAGAGGACTTTGCTACTCAATTGCCTCTTAGCCCAAAGAAACAGCGGTTGGCAAGAGTTAATCTTCGCTTGAACCCAACGCTGGTGTCGTTGTCTGTATTTTTAGCGGAGCCTGGGTAGACAGAGTCCTTAACTACCTGAAAGTTACATCTGTCCTTTTTGCTTGACAGCATATACTTGGTATTGCCCTCATTGACCGCTAAACCCGTTTTCGCCGCTTCCGTCTCAATACTCGCGAGAGCGCCACTGACATCACGCTGCTATCTCCCGATTATCGTCGGCGTATGCGAGAAGTTGGATGGACTTTTGAAAGATAGTGCCTCTTGTGTTTACTCGTGAGTTTTGCACTATTCTTTCAAGTATGATGTTAAAGAAATCGCATGACAGCGCATCGCCTTGTCTGAATGCTTTTTTGACATCAAAGGTCTTGGTGAGATCTTTACCGACTTTGATGGAGCAGCGTGCATTCTCCATCGTCATCCTGCACAGGCTAGACATTGCCATACGCGGTCTTAAAATCGATGAATAGGTGGTTTGTATCGGTCATGAGTTTTCTCCAAGATCTGCAGTAGTGTGAATATTTGGTCGATGGTGGACCTCCCTGGCCTGTAACAACACTGATATGCACCTATCAGGTTGTTAACGAACGGCTTTAGGCATTCACACAATATGGCAGATAAGATCTTATATGCGATGTTAAGGAGACTGACGCCTCTGTAGTTGGCGCAGTTCAGAGGGTCTCCTTTTTTGAGAATCGGACAAACAATGCTGAGGTTCCATTCATCGAGCATACTTTCGTCCGACCATATTTTAGAGATGAGTTGGTGTATGCTCCTTACCAAGTCATCGCCTACCGCTTTGAAGAGCTCGGCAGTCGGGCTGTCCGCTTCAGCAGCTTTGTTGGACTTCAGCTTAGATATTGCTATCTTCACTTCATCTAGATTGGGTACGGAATTGTTGATCACCATCGTCCAGGTTGAAAGATTCATTCTGCCTGACAGCGGTATTTGTTTCGTCGTCGCTGTTATACAGTCTAAAGAAGTAATCTTTCCAGCTTCTCAGCATCGACTGCGGGTCTACTACGATGTTCCCTTGTTCGTCTCCACAGGCTCCGGTTCGGGGCTTGTGTCCGTGGCATGTTTTTTTTTACCTTCTGGTAGCATTTCTCAACTTCCTCAACTGCGCGCTTCTCATGCTCTTTTTTTTTCTCCTGAAAAGCCGGTGTTCGTCTCTCAAATTCTGCTCATAGAGCTCGTGAGTAGCTCTAGTCCTCCTTTGCAGCACCGCTTTGTATGCATCTTGCTTAGATGCATGTGCTTGCCGGCATTTGTCATCAAACTCTCCGTACGGTCTTTGATGGCTTTTTGGCAATGTTGCCACTGGTCTTCGATGCTTGATGCTGGCGGCATTAGATCTCTTAAAACACTAAGAGAGACTCGATCGGAAAAGGTTTTGGCGATCTCTTGCTATTGTTAAAGGTTATTAAACTGCCAAACTAAGTAGTAAGGTCGTAAATCATAGCCTATGTAACGTGTAGAAATTAGTTATGATAATCGACATTGCTACAAGACGAAAACACACGGTTTTCTAATCTCTCAAGGGAACTTGGTGGTCATTGAGGCAAGAAATTTCTCCAGTATTATGGTTGCCGGAATCTCTGAAACTACAAACTACAACAACTGAGAATTACTGAGAGCAGATTTAAAACAAACCTTCAGGACCTCAACATTAACCCTTTTACAATGCCTTTCAAACGCTGATTTGGCATCGATGCCAAAATGCCATGAAAAAGGCCGCAATAAATTTATTGGGTCAGAAGCAATCTCACGGAGAAATCTGAGTTTAAGGAATGGTTTAGGCAAAGTGATGCGCTGTTATGCAATTTTTTTTACATTACGCTTGAGAAAATTGTGCAAAATCCGAAATCTAGAAGTAGACCTAAAATTTTCCTTTGCTATATGCATCGGCATCGATCTGTCTCAACTGTCTCTGATGCATTTGCAAGTATTGAAATAGAAGCGTCAAAATGGGTTAGGTTAAGGGCACAACAAAGTAAATGCTGTCAACAAACAGGAATGCACAACATTCCATTCGTCAACACTATAATTTGGAGTTTCTTTTCAGGAAACACTAAGGACACTGAAGGTAAATGAAGATATCCTTGTGTGTCTTAAAGGACATTTACCACAACAGTTGGCTGATATAGCTAGGATATGCGGAGCGAAAGGATAAAACCTCTTCGGCCCAAAGATCCTGAGTAACAAAGCTAGTAGAGGAAAACATCGGACCTTAGGAGCTCATCAATCTCATGATTCTCAAGTTTTACTAACAAACCATATCCGATCACAAGGATACTTTCCCTTCATCCTGATGACATTGTTTTAAATAAATTAACTCCATAAATTATTTGTACGTCCATGAGTAAAAAAACTTTTATTGGTTTTCTTATAAAATAATGCGCGTGAACATACAACATGCCCACGCGCTTATAACTTAGTAAATTAAAATCTTAATATAAGATTTGAACTACTACGTGTATAAGTAAGTTGTTTCAATTGAGTATTGAACCTGTACAATTTCGATGTTTGCGAACATGATATTGCATGGAAGAGTATTTTCGTTTTCAGTCTGTTTCATTTCGATGGCAGTAGAAGCATTTTAAGTTTTTCTGATTCGCTCATAATGATTGCATCTCTGTGCCTTATCATTGGTAAGAGCTCATGAGTTTCTGTATCGCTGCCATTTGTCATTTCGCTCTTTCGACGATTTTTCGCATTCAATTGTCGCATTGTTATGGTAAGTTCGTCTTCATTAAAAGACGCTAATGTTTGTGTTGCAATTTCATAAGCATTTGCCTGAATTCCAACATCACAGCTTGTTTTGCTGTTTCTCGAATGAGGTTTACCAGTAGATATACCTGAATAAGAACTGTGCATAACTGTTGGTAGGTCTAATTCTAGAGAATATGAATTTATTGAGTCATTATCGTCTTCGTCATGGGGAAAGCGGTTGAGATTCAAATCGGAGATATCCAGATCGGATGTATCAACCTTTTTCGTTGATTTATTTATTTTGCTGCGGTTACGCTTTGAGCTTTGCGCAGTAGATTTTCGACTACCACGACTTTTTGTACTATTTCTGCTGGTGCGACTAGCTACATCGACGCGATTGTTGTCACATGACGAGGTCTTGTGAATATTTCTTAACAAATTCTCCAGATTGCTGTGCATCGTCTTCTTATTTGAAGGGATGTGAATGTTGTTATCAATTAGTTCTTCAATCTTTGGTCCATGGCTGTCATCGTCGTTGTCATCACTAATGTCTTGTTTCAAAACCACATCGAAACGGGAATCCTGGATTTTGAATGAAGCATGAGAAGTCTCTTCATCCGATGATTGAAGACCAAAGATAAACTGGCTGTTCTTCGCTAAGAACTGATTAATATCGTTAGGATCGAGCCCTGCATTGGCACTTCTTCGTTTCATATTCTTTTTAGTTTTTGAATGGGCAAATAGGCCCACCTTGTGACTTGTGTTTGGATATGTAGTTTTCTTCAGTGCAATAATTTGGCTTTCAATCGATGTACTGCTCTCCCGTCGTGTGTTGCACTTGCGACCAGAAGTGGCGATGAAATCTTTTCGACGACTCCGATTTTTTGCATGCTTACTTTGGTGATGACTACTCGTGTTGCGACTGCGGCTAGCGACTTTTGTCTTCATTTCAGCGATTTTAACCGAAAGCTAAAAATAGATTGATTTGTTGACATAGCAGTAAAATATAATGAAATTGATAAAAATTCTTTACACTTTACCTGCGAATCGACTGAGTTGCGGCGGGATTCCACCGATACATGCCGCACACTAAAACTGATTTCCGAATCTAAAGAACTTTTTCGTGGACCGCCATGACTGGATGAGTTTGTAGTGGCTCCAGTTATAGCAAATCGCCTTTTCACGAATTGTGGTAAGTAATTGGCCCACGTAGAACTTATCTCATTCGTCCCAGACGAATTAAAATCGTTCACATCAAAATTAAGACCAACTGGATCGGTGTGAGTATTGTAAAGGGTTATGGAAAGCCTCCCCTTGTCTTCGAATTCTTTTCGTTTAGCCCATGTTTGAGCGATCACTTTATGCTTAGGCATCTTTATATCTTCGATAATTTCCCGTCCACATTTCCTAAAATTCCAGCTATTGTTTGTGAGATTTTCTGTGCTAAAATCACAATTTGATACTCACTTTCTCATATAGCGCTTCCATGTATCTATCGATGAGGGAGTCCAACACCATGTAGACATAACGATGCCAGCACCGAACAAACACAGCAGGTGAAGTTGCAGAATAGCAACACTTGGACGATGTTCTAATTTGCACACAATCAATTCATCGGTAAATGTCTGTGTTATACGGCATCTTAAAGAAAAATAACTTTATTTATTTTAACTAAACAGGTTTATCGTTTGCACTTACATCACATATTGTTTGAGGCTTTCAGCCCACAGTGCAGAATGTCGAAATTCGGTGATATGACAAACTATAGCAACCAAAATGAATACCAAAGTAAAAAATGCACACAATCCCATGCGAACAATGATTAGATGGATTTTATGGCTCGCCGACGTGGACTTTATGTCGTTTGCGAAATTCTTTAATGCAAACAACATTACCATTCCACGGATTATAAAGTACCCCCCCACAAGTATAACGCCGCACAGTGGACCCAGCAATAAACCAGCTCTTATTGAGTGATTCAAATACCCGACAAAACAAATACCGACTGTGCTATTCCCATCGACCTCACTTAGCGCCATGGTTGTTATTGTCAACACCAGAGGTAGAGACCAGGCAACAAGATGGAAATAAGAACCCTTCTTATCGATGCGGTCCTGAACATTTCCGACTGCTCGTAAATGCCAAGCATACGTTAAGAAGACGAACCAAACCATACCTGCCATTAAGAAGTAATACACTAATACAAATACAACGGTGCAGGAGAGGTTTTCACTAGCTGTTGGTTCGGAATGTCGAAGTGTTCCATCTTTCCTGCAAACAATATCGTCTCGACCCCCAGGTGTGAATTGTGCAAGCCAGCTAAAAGAAAAACAAAAAAATATATATTCTCGTATGTACTTTGCAAATTTTTTCAGTGATAGTCTAGCCTGATACAACTAAGGGATTTCAGACGTGTGGACAATAAATCAAGCCAGACTCTTAACATTTGTACATACAGTGTACTCTCTTGTAAACGGACACCGACGGTTCTGAGAAATTTGTCCACATATGAGAAAATGAATAAAATTAAGAACTTTTAAAAGAAAAACACATTAGTCATGTAATTTTTATTTTTTATTATTTTTAAATAACTTTTGAATTCATATTTCTGGCTTCTACAAAAAAGTAAAAAAATAAAAATAAATTTCTTTAGCTTTGGACCTTATGAGTGTAGCTGAGAGAGCAATATTTTTGCTCCGAGCTTTCACAAACCAATCATAACACAATCTATCAACATTGAAACCTTCGGCTTTAAAAAAAAAATTTTTTTTCATTTTCATTGACACTCGATTGCCACTTTGTTAAAATATTTTCCTTTTTACGACGCTTGTGTTTTACCGATTTTGAATTAAGTCGGTAGCCTACTAACGCTGAGTTTGAATTTATTATGGGCTTGAATAACTTTCACCTCTTCTTTGATTGTCAATAAGTGTTTTACTTTTCCCATTTTGATGCTTTTCACCCGAATTCTTATAAATCACTAATTTTTTCGCTTTGGCGTTCAAGTTACACATAGACAGATTTTCAGCATTCATAAAATGCAACGGGATTAATAACTGTTACTCTTTTCAGATAATCAATGCGTGCGTACTAAGCGGCCCATACACATGAAACAACTTTAAAACCTGACCATACCTACACTAAAAACATTGCTTGAAACTGCAACATGTAACAAAACTTTATTCATGTGTATGGGCTGCTTTACACAGTTATTTCTTGGTTTCCTTTCGTTTCTTCTTGAAAAGCGTGAAACAAATAAAATAAGACAGACAAAAAAAGTTTTATTTTGTCCGCTTTGGAGAGAGCGAAATTGTACTGCGGTTATGAAATTTGGTGTCCGCGTCCGGTTATAGGAGAGACCGCTTGTGAGAGACTTGTTACTATGAAAAACCATCTATTTTTTTCCGTTCTTTAAATCTGTTCGGTTAACAGGGGAGTCCGTTCATAAGAGGTGTCCGTAGTAAGGAGAGAGTACACTGTATTTATTAAAAGCTGCGCATGCTTATACTTCTTTAGAAATATCCATCCTCATTCCTCACAACTTAGTGAAAAATATGGGTTCAATTGATTTGCGAATGAGCTTGTTTACTTAATTGCTGATGAGAAAGTAGCTGCTGCTCAGCTATTGTCTTTGGCTGCAAAAACCTGCGAAGAAGCTTTTGATATTTTTCAGAGATAACGTTTAAAATTTTGCCATTTGAAAAACATTCTGGCATGGAAATATTTATAAGGATCTGTTAAACAAATACTGCATTTCAGTTTATTAGAAACAACATCCTTTAAAACTGATTGGAACGAGAACTCAAAAAGATTTAGGTGTAAACTACGCCATTGAAATGCAGTATTTTCGGCTTTTTGGGGTAAAATAGATATTAGTTGCAGAAACTGATTACTACATCATGAAGAGAATTCACGTCCACTCAAGCGAGTATAGAATGAATTATCTTAAATATTCGGAAGCTGAAGAGTGGATCAATAAAGCAAGCTCAGCTTTAAATGCCTGCAGTAAAACATTCGATAATCAAAGGATACTCTAACCAAGTTCTTAGCTATGACACCATGGCTTTACAAAAAAAAAAAACATCCACCGTTTGACAAATGTCCGGAGGGCAGCTTTTAAAGGATCATCCAACGTTATGAGATCTGGCCAAACAAATGCTACATTTGTTATTTTGCATATGCACTCAATTGATTTGGACGACACACAAGTTACCGACACGAGCACAATAATATTCTGAGGTAGGTATCAGGCAATTGTGTTCCGTTTCCGACCAATTGTACTATCTCCCCTTAAAGTATTGAAAAAGTTTTGCAATTCCATTTCATTCAAAAATTTCCAACAAGTAAGGAATGGATAAACAGGAAACTAGTTAGAGGCTGCAACACAATAGCGGAGTCGATGCGGGTGATAAGCTGCAAGTGTCAAGCTCTCTTAGCTTGGCTTTATCAGTCTTTTCCAGGCAAAACTCTTTGTGATTCGGGAGGAAACTTTTCAAGTTTACAACAAAAGCGTTTAGTTGATTATTGTAATATTAGTTAGGACGTACGGGGACCTCAGAGCAAATTTGAAGGGAAAGCGACAGAGTAGGCGGACGAAGAAATTGTGTCTAATAAAGCTGATGGCACACTGCCTGCGGACTCTTTTCGGACTGATAACTGATTTTTTAAGGTCGCTGGAAATGAGGTGGTTGGGAAAATACAGCAATACAATAATTTCAATACATCTGTAAGATATCACCCCTATAATTCAATCCGCCGGAGGGAACGATTCACTGACATTACAAATTCGGAATCATTCAATCCGTCGGAGGGATTCGTTCACTTGTCGGTAATGTGAATGATATTCACTCGATTATTCAAAACGACGGATCGAAGTTTCCCATGCAAAATTTGATGTTTCTCATTCGCAACAAATTAGTTGCGGATTTGTTGTTTTGCTGTAAGTTCAAAGTACGTAGGTTAAAAATGCAAGTTTTTTTTTAAATACAAATACGCATTAAATTTAAGGATGAAAACAACAAACCGGGAGCGGTTCAAGCAACTGGTCGATGCAATGTATGTATGTACATGTATGTATGTACTTTGCGTCTGAAAGCTGCATGATGTCTTCGGTGGACCCTCTTAAATTTTCTTTTATTTGAAAACTCCTCATATCCTTCAAAAAACAATGAAATGCTTTCCATTTCCTCCTTCTTTTTTTTTAATTTCAAGTATAATTACTCACTCCGAATTCACGCAACTGACATTGAACGATCGATTTTGTGGTCGGTAAAACAGAGTTTCCGGCGGATTGTAGTGAACGCGGATCTGATAAGTGAAGTGAACCTCAGATCCGCCGGATTGAATGGGGCGATAATCACAGTAAGGTATGGCTTATGAATGGAGTTTCAGAATAGTTTGTGAGATCCACAAAAAGGGATTCACTTGTGACTGCGTCAAATAGCGATGCACACTTCTTTTAAACATCACCTGTATCTGCATATTTTCTCCAGTATTGCCATAAATCAAATTTCAGTTCGACACTTATAATCTACTCGTCGACTTTAGGGTTACATTAGACAGCATTCATAGAGAAGAGCTATGCAACGCCAGTTTTACAGTTTTGACATCCCCGCCGAAATCGTTAGTTTAGGCAGAATGACTATGGAGAATTCTCGCTGCTCCATCAGTCATAATGAATTAGCCGAAACTTTCAGTGTTGTTTTAAATTTTTACAACATCGCTCTAGAAGGAATGTACCAATTAAAGAAGCGCGCCATTCTAAAAGTCCGCCCAATTACTTGCGTTATTGGTTTGATTGGCATATTTCGTACGTACAGAACGTATCCATTAGAAGTAATAACTCCAAGATAATAAAGAACTTCACTAGACTTGAATCTGCAGTTTTAAGGACACTCACAGAAGCTAGATTTATACAAAACCCAGTCCAAATCTATGGTGCAGAGGCCCTAGTAAAAATGGATGAATTAATCGGGTTGTTGGTCTAGTCAGCTGTCTACCAACCCCTGAGATTGTTATGATTGTTATGTTGAGTGAATGGAAGTCACATGTCCGTGTCAAAGCTAACAAATCGAAGTGGACTTTAACCAGCGTGGAGTGCTGCACTAGTGGCAGCTGGAGAGAGATCCTGACAAATAGAGTGGGTTGTTGGTGAACGGAGGTGTGCTCATTGGATCACAGATTAATCGAAAATTATCGTTTTCCTTTAAATAAGAGTTCATAGATGGTACCGCTGGAACACTAGAAATACAATTTTCTAAAAGTTTTACAGACCACAGCAGTGCTTTTCTGGTGTGGTATTGGGTAAAGGAGAGTCGACTTAATTAATATTTATCAATGTTAAACTTTGCTGTATCTATGACTACTGAGGAATTAAAGGTAACGAGCATACAGATGAATTTTGATGCGGGTGCAATATTGTGATTAAGATCCATCCAAGGAAGACAAGGGGAAACAGACTTGCAAATTAATTCCCGCCAACCCTTCCCAATTGTCCTACTTAGGCATCACAATTGTTGTACATATAAAAATCAGGATTACGGCAGCTTTACGGCAATGAATACCCTAATCGAAACAACTTACATTCAGCTGCGTTTATTGTTCCACTATCCGTTCAATTTCTAACCTACAGATACCGATAACTGAAAACATCTGTCTCTATATTGAAGGAGATTCCGCCTACCTTTTTATGAAAATATACTTTCGACATGTAAATAGCTTATCTAAGGAAAACCACTATGTTTTTTGTTGGTCTTAAACTAAATTGATAAACAACTTACCCAAGACAAGCGATGAAAAAGCACAAGTTGATGTAGAATACAATTAGCGCTGGATACTTGTTTGCATTTTCCCAGTCGATGAAGAATGTTGCCACCACGAATAAATTCGCCAGAAAGCAAATAGTTCCACACCAGGCGATCAGTTTGTGTATTTGATTATGCTCGTTATTTGTATACAATGGATCCTTACACTGAACACCACATCCCTCGATGCCTGGATAGTAACTAGTGCTCGATTCAGTTGCCACCAGAGGCTCCAAACAGGTTCCAGTCAAATTGAATTTCATGTCACGGGCTTCATTATTGCACTTGGGCGGAAATATCGTCTCGTTACACTTAAGAAACTCTGGGAAATAGGACGTATTGTAAAGTATTCGGCATGGTTTCAAAGTCACTCTACACATTTCCAGTGCCGGCAGGTACACCATATCCCGATTGTCGACTTTGTCGCATTTCGGAACTAACACCGCACACAAAAAAGGCTGCCAAACAAATCAGATTTGAGTAAACATTTTTTTAAAACAAACAAATTCTTCTTTAAATCCTTACCTGTATCACAGCCCAGCATCTGGGAACATGTCTTAATGCCTGGTAATTGTTCAATCTTTCTTCCGTTTGTTTCTGACTGACAAAATGAGTCAAATCGAGACTGGTGTATGTATACGGAATTTTCGAACCCAAGCAAGTATCGAATTTCAACTTCTCACATCGTCCAGGACGGACACACTGAATTCGGCGCATATCAATGACCTCATCGTCAAACCAAGGCATGCCATTCTTGCTAAGTTTTTCGTATATTCGAAAATTTCTCGTCCCATTAATGGGTTCCATTGTCGAAGATTCAACATCATACGGCACTCCAGCAAATGCAGCTCTAACCCAACAGACGATGATGACCACAATTTCAAGGACGATCCTGAGAAAATCACAAAACATGAACAAAAATTGCAAATTAACAAACTACGAACTAAGCAACAAGGATTACCTCATTGTGTGCGCACAAATGAACAAGTCAAGTATCAAATGAAGAATGTTTAAGCGCAAAATGTAATAAAGCCAAAAATCCAAAAGCACCAAATCAAAAACTACACTTAGTTAATCACATTCCTTAAATAATTCGAGTGCATAATTAATTATGAAGTGCGTGATGTATTTTTTAAAAAGTTCCCGCTGCTCCTGCCCATTTATGTGAGGGAACAATGGAACGCGAGTTGAATAAAATCTTTTTCACCGGTGCATGTGGATGTGAATTGCTTTGGCTTAACTCGATTATAAGTTTAACAAAATCAACAAGTCAACTAAACAAAGTGGGGATTCGCCAATTTTTAAAATAATGTTATGCGTGATTTAAATGAAAACAAACAAAAAATAAAAAAAAATGAAAACAGAGAACAGATAAGAAGCCGTGCAAGTGATCAAACAAATAAAAAAGTGATCAGAGGACCACCCATGCCGTTTTCGCGTTTGTTTGGTTTCTCTTTCAAAGAAATCATTTGACAGTTTTCTCTTTTATGGTATGTTCAATGTCTCGACGATAGATGGTAGTAGTGTAGATTTAGAGAAAATTTAATATATTTTCTTGCAGTTGAATACAGAGGCTTTAATAGTTAAGTTTAAAGAGCTGGCCAGAATGTGAATCTGCAGCTTGAATCAGTATCTGATATCGAACTGTCAAAAGTTGAATACATGTCTAATCTGTATCTTGAATCTACATTTCGAAGTTTAATAGCACCCAACTTCAACATACAGATGCAGATTCAAGCATCAGATTCACATTCTGTTCAGCCCTTAATAATCAATTAGCGTTGAGGTGATTGTATGTATAATGAATGGAATGGAAAAAGGCCAATCATATTGAAAGATAAATCTAGCACAAATAACATCGAATCAAATCCTCAGGCTGTCGGAGCTAGCCTCGAAGTACTAACACTACTGGCTTCATAGGATCGCTCTAAGCAATACATTATGTACGAGTATGTAGATAAATGCAGATCACCTACATTAACGCAAATAGGCATAAAAGGGTTGATTTGAGTGAAACATAAGCTAATGCCATAAATGAACGAAATGCATCCCTATGTTTTGCTCGCACCCATGACCGTAATACTTTTGTGCTCATACGTATCTGTCAAATACTTTTACAAATATGAATTTTTCATTGTAGGTACTTGGTGAGATAATCAAATTGAACAAATCAAAATACTCAAACATTTTTTTTTTATCAAATTTTTGAATAAAACATGCCATCTGTCAAACTTATGTATGCAATGAGTGACTGCGTTCGGTCTCTCTTATGTTTGCAAAAGTGAAGGAATCAAATGGTTTGTCTCACAAGTTTCTCTGTAATCACATGTTTGCATGTGCGTACATATGCGGCCTTTTTTTAATTACGGTTCCTGCCACGCTGCTTTCGCTGTTTATAAATCAAGCGCTTGTGCGTCCGTAATAGTTTGTTTTTTATTTTAAAACAGCGTTTATCGCATCAGAGCAAGGCAATAGAGGTAAAGTGCGAGATTTGCGCTTTGTAAAAACAACAGCCGTTCTTTACAATGTGTCAATAGAAAATCTGGCACTACTATATATCAGAAAGTAATGGAATTTGTACACTTCTCTAGTTTACTTAAACTTCAACTTCTTATTCTCCGGTTATTAGATTTACTGTCATTTAATGATCTTTTGTATCCCGTATACATACGTCTCAGACCCATTTCTCTGTTGAACTGTTTTTTTTTTTTTTTTAAGTCAATGAAGACAATATGCAAATACTTAGAAAGCTTCGCGATATTCTTCGATCATTATTCGTTAACTTTCAATCACATCATATGTCGACCTGTGTTCAACAAAGTCGCATTCACTACATGGTAGTTAAATTAGTTGTCGACTGTCGTAAATTATAATAGCATCCTACGTTAGTTGCGCCGATCGGCGGTTGTTGCAATTTCTAGTGTCGCTTTTGCGTTGCGTTTATACATTGAAAGTAGAAAGCTCTCCCTTCACTGTTTAGGCAACCTAAAAACTTAGCTCGTTCACCCCTGCTTCAACATTGAACTTCTTTTACTGCTTGTAACGTGCTTATAGGTTGTCAGTGTACCTCTTCTAACTTCCGATACAATACTTTCACTACTTCGCCCCACATGGTTTCTGTTTATTTTTGGTTTTTTTTTTTGTAAGGTTCGTAAACTAAGTCAAGAAGAAATATATCGATTTCACATTTCTAGTTATACTATTCTTCCAAGGCTTACCATTTGTTCTTTACCGCCATTCTTATTTAGTTTTTCCACCACCCCTTTATTTATGCAGAACTGAACCTTTGAAATACCAAGGACAGTTTTCAACTTAGAATTTGTGCAGTTACAAGATTTTATTTCTATAGTTAAGGCAGGTTACAATGAACTTCCTTTTTCAAAGCACTCAGAAGAGTATTCTTCTCGAACCGTTCACCACTAATTTGTCAAACGAGAAGATTGGATAGAGCGATTCCAGTGTGGAATGTGCGATAACAGTTTAGTATAAAAACATTAACGACATATTCTGCAACGCAACTTAAGGAAAACATTACGTCGTGAATTTACCAAGACCTTTAACGTCAAGAAAGGTTTTAGACAAAGTTGTCATGTGATTTTTTCGAAATCACCTTTTTAAGAATCGTGCAAAACTCACTGGTAAGCAAGTCATGATTTGTTTGAAATCCGCACAATTACTTGCGTACGCGGATAAGACGAATGTGATTGAACGAATCAGAGAACCCCCAATAAGTTATAATGTGTTAGCGCAGAAGCGGCCAAAATGAGTCTGACAGTAAACACAGTTCATCAAAGTGAACATCAGAAAAGGATGAGGATTATTTTAAAATTGTCTTCTACCTTGCCAACGCAGATGTAAGATATCAGAGCATATATCAGACCCAAAACTATGGTTAGCTTATAAACGTCATAATTTCTAACTTAGCACAATCGCAGATCATTCCTCGTGTGTTTTTGAGCGCATTCAAAGCGCAGGCATATCTTAGTAAGATCGCCATTTGCTTTGCGTTTAAAAACGACATGCCAGTAGAAATAAATTAATAACCAGCCAAATTTTAGATTTGCTTATGCGAAATATTATTTTTATAGTATAAGTTTCCACTTCAAAAGTCACAAAACTATTTCACACTGAAATCTTTTTAATTTTAAAATCGTCTTATTCTTTCTGCAAAAGCATGACGATATCACAGTCGTGCTTTTTTGTTTTACAACCATAACATAGCGATGTACGATAAGTCAATTTTTTTTTGTGACGATCGCTAACATGCTGGGAAAAAGAAACAGGGCTAATTAAATTTTTTTTATAATTGGCGCGCACACAACGAATTTTATATACCCTTAAAATGTTTGCACATAGCGCGGGGTAAGAAAATTTAGGAAGGGGAAAAAGAGGGGTACCGATGTACACTGTGGCGCTGGCAGCCCGATATGGCCTATGGGCTAGCTTGTTGACACTCATTTGTGTTGCTTATGTTTTCTTTTTTGTCACATCTTAGCGGGGCCTACGGTTAATCGCCGAATCCGAACGGCACTCATTAGAAGTTTTTTCATAGGCAGGGGGGGGGGGGGGGGGGTGAATAATTTCTTACATCGCTTGAGGAAACATAGACAACTTCGCACCATTTTTGGCGACTTCGAATATGTAGTCATTCTAACGTAAGTTGCCAGTGACACACATACCGAGAACATACCGTTTTCAACCATCCAAGTGTAATTTATGGATAATGGCTGGGTATTGGAATTTCGCTTTAACGACAATAGACAGCATTGTATTTTGAAAGCATTAAATTCAACTCTGTTGTTAGTTCTACAGCTGAAGAGCAAATGCGCGCGAGTTTGATACCAAACTCTGTGAAATGTCTTAGAAAAATCAAGTGCAACTATCTTCCTTTCTCCAGATTGGTGTAAACTTTGGTTCCAATTTTCGGTGCGAGATGCCATCAAATCACCAGTCGACCTGTTGCTACCAAAACCGTACTGCCGGTCATTAAGAAGTTTTCATGTTTCGAGATATTTCATGAGCTGACGGTTTGTCAGCATTTCCATGACTTTGTAAAGAAGGGACGCAAGTGGAATGGGTCTGTAAGAGGAGAGAGAAGAAGATTTGCCGGTTTTAAGGACGAGCTGGACAAATGCTGTTTTCTATCCGTTCGGAAAGAGTCCTAAAGAGTAGGAATTAGAGATGAGCACAAAATCACTACCTGTGATTTATTAACATCACAAAGTCGCTATGTGATCGACTTTCAAATAAAGCGTGAGTGCGTTAAACGTTATTGCGATTTCGCAATCACAGTCTGAAAATCACGACTCACGAAACAGAAAGCACTCACTGTCACTACACGAATCACAATCACAGGACAAATAGCGAAATGACAAGGATAGCCACAGTCCCCAGTCCCAATTGGGTGAGTGCTTTAGTTAGGGTAGATTTTTTGGAAAAAAAATGTAAATGGTACGCGATGCACAGTTACATTTTTTGGTATTCTCTTTTTGTGCTGCGTTGTGTTGTTGCTATTTGAAGTTTTTAATTTGTAGTTGGAAAATTCTCAAGTGCGGTTTGGAAAAGTTCGAGTTAGCAGTGCATTTAATTTTGTGTGTTTTTTGTTTTCAGCTGTGTCAATTGCGCTACACCAATTCAACTAATTTTTCGAGAATATCTTTAAAAATTTTGCTATGTGTAATATGTGTAAGAGCAAAATATCATACAAAACTAGTACTTCAAACCTGAAGAAACATTTACAAAGTAAACACCCTGCTGTGTCTTTACATCCTGAACAGGATGTACGAGTAAAATGCGAAGTAATAACTCACAAGCACACCAACCGTGAATTTGCAAGTCACAATCACAATCACAGGTTAAAATCAAAGTGATTTGAAAATCACAGTCACAGTTTTACCTGTGATCACGAAATCAAGCCTAAGCCCATCTCTAGTAGGAATGATGAAGAAGCTTACAGTGGTTTTGCCAGCGTAGAAGACCCACCTCTTCAGAAGAAGGGGAGGTATACCATCTGGATCAGCGGATTTGTAAATATTATTATCTTTAAGTACTCTTTCTGCAACACGAGTGCGAAAATGGGTTTATCCCATTGAAGATTCGACGCACTCAAGTGTAGGTGGAGACATATCACATTCTGGAAGTGTTGAGTCGGCCTCAAAGTCTGCAGCAAGCAGATTGGCCTTCTCCAAAGAGTTGACAGCTGGAATGTCATTATAACTGAGCGTTGGGATGGAGGATGAGCCAGAATTTCTAATATTGTTGACGAACGACCAAAGGTTTTTACTCCTTTTGGAACATTGTAGTATTTTTTGCTTCAGTTTTGGTCGTATTGAAATTTGTTGCATCGTTTAAACTTTTTCGGTTTTCCTCTGTCGGGTTGGGCTTTTAAGTTCGAAAAAACATTTCTCTAACCTTGACAGCCTCTTTACAGCTCGAGTCGTACCACGCCTTTTCTTTCGGTCTGATGATCTTAGTCCGATGAGCGATAAGGGATCTCATTCCAAAGAGAATGGTGTCTGTGATCATATCAGCAGCGGCATCCACGTAGTTATCGAGGAAACACAACGACCAATCGAAATTCCCAAAGAAGGTCTTAAGTCCGCACCAATTGGCATTCGGTGTACGAAAATTTACCTGATATGACACAATAGTCTGACGAGCCTAGAGGGGAGACCACATCAACGGTGTACTTATCAGGGTCCAGAGTGTTGACCATATGATTATCAACGTCATTTGGCCATTTACATGCTGGGTCAAGTTGTTTTTCGCAGCGAAGATCTGAACACACCCCCCTTCGGGTGCTGTCTGCCAGAATGTCGAACCCACTCAGAATTGTGTATATTGGAACCGCTCGTAATAACGATTTCAGTATAAGGATACAGGGATACAATTTTTTCTATAGAGTCAGACAGCGCATCAAATGTGGATAACTTGCTTACCGATATAGAATTTTAACCACATGAAGTTGAATTGCGGATTGGATCAGGGACTACAATACATTGTGTTTGGTAAGCAACCTCACTACGTTCGGAAATGGCAAGACCGCGGTGAGAAAAGTATAATGACACAAGGTTAGAGTGAGGTAGTTTTAGCTCAGAGTGATCTGAGAAGTGTGGGCGGGGATCTACTTGCATTTTACTCAGTGCCAAAACAGCCTTATGAACACAAAGAAAATGCAATTTGACTAAGTAAGTTCTGCACGATATCTGCATAATTGAACGGAACTATTACAGTTTTAAGTTAGTATGACGTATAAAAAAAGCCCTCTCTCGTAGGACCACATTGACTTTATACAACACCCTTTTCATCGCAGGCTTGCACATTGGGGCAGAAGTTAGGTCAAAAGCGGCTGAAAAAAGCTTAAGAAATTTTCATAGAATTTACGTTATGTCTGTTTTTTTTTTCATATTCATGGGAAATGGAGTAGGAGATGTACTCCCTTGATCAGAAAGTTCCCGCAATAACCACCGTGTGGCGCTCCCATTTTTCCGATTTGAGTTCTGTTTTTTTTTTATTAAGTTGGTACATCTGTTGTTGATATGTCCTTTAAATGCTAGCATCATAGCTAGATATTTGCAAAAGTTACGTAGCCAAGAGTACATCTATCTCTGTGCGCGGATTTAATGGTGCGCGAACGTTGGAAGTGTTTCGGCAACGATTCTCTAAAAATAACGGTCGTTTACCAATGGCACGAGCTTTTCAAAAGTAGTCGTGAGTTAATCGAAGATGATGAACGCAGTGGCAGACCATCGACATCGACATCGGAATATAGGAAGCGCCACACGGTGGTTATTCCGGGAACTTTCTGATCAAGGTGGTAAGAGAATCCAGATCCAACTTCTGAGATGTCTAGGCCATGGGCACCAAAACATCGGCCTAAAGAATCTTCGTTTATAACCGCAATGAACGGCGCAGCAGAGGACGACCGAAGTGGAAGTGTAACTTAATCACCTTACAGCATCCAAAGTAGCAGGCGAGGGATGTGCTAGTTCAGGGGCATGTCGTTTGAGGTCCAAATTTACACCCAACTGTAGCATCGGCGACGCATGTGATAGAAAGCGACACAGTTTTCGGTTACACCCAATAATCAAATTTAAAACTCAGCGCTTCTCGTATATGAAATCACTGTTTATTATGAAGAAATATATACATATATATAATGATGATCGATTTGAATTTGTATGTTTTGTTTCTTTTTTAATTTTTTTTTCAAAATATGTATGTAAACAAACAAAAATATAATAATAATAAAAATAGTCTTAACAGCAGACACAGTCTCCTAAGAAAGGATGTTTTCTTTTTTGTTATTCTTTAACTTAAATCATTACTTTCACTTTCACTTTCAATTTTGTTTCATTTTGTTTTAAGGTACATTTATAAAAAATAGACATTGTCCTCTTCTGTTTATAGGTTGCTATAACATTTTAATTAGTTTCATTTTATTACTTTAACTCCATTTTGTTTATCTTTATTCTTTTACCACTATATTCTTTTTTATTAAACATTCTCAATTGCATTTTAAATTATTTTAATAATAATAGTTTAAAAAGAAAACGATTTATTTTAAATATTTTGATTTAAGGTCATCGCATGACACTGACAAAAGCCTTTTTTCTTCTAAAAAAAACAAAAACATAGAACGCGGTAGCAAACTTAAACTATATATAAAAAAAAAAATAATAATAATAACAATTAAAATATTTTAGTAACAAGAAAAACCGCAATCTAAAAGTTAACAGACTTATCTCTATTCATTTTTTGTTTTACTTTAAAAATATGTTTTTCTCAGGCTTAGAGCGGGCTTGGAGCGGGATTAGAGCAGGCTTTTGGCGGACGTGCCGCGCATATATTTACGAGTAACAACAAAGAATTGGCTTAGAATGTGCGTGGTAAATGACAAAATATATCGATATATAAATATATATTGATTTATGTCATATGTAAATATATTATCTATTTAATTTTATTTGAATTGCTTTTTTCTCATTTTTTTAGTTTTACGAATTATTTTCCACTTTCTAGATTTTGGGCAATGTATTCAAGTATTTCTACTCCTTTTAATACAAATATATAGTATGGAGTTGCTTTTAGTTTCACTTAATGCTCTTTATAATTTTAAATGAACAGTAAAGTAAATTGTTAATATTGTTAGAAAGATTGATTTTAGTGTTGAGTTTCTCATTTTGATTTATAAATGAGGGTGGTTCTTAGATCCATATACACACTCACAGAGACGCACACGTGAAGAGATGAGAAACCGGGAGGGATAAAAAATGATCCCGACTTTTAGGACTGCATTGATGGTTGTAGTGCTGGTAGCGGTAAGGATGGCTTACATCACGTCATGATATCCTCAACTATTGGACTATCTATATCTTCTTGTATTTTCGACTGAATATCAGCGCGACACATTGGACAGTATTGAAGTTGTTTACAACACGTTGAGCAGAATCCTCTGTAAAGAACAAAAGTTTTTTTTTAATTAAAAGTTCGATTTTACACTCTTAATCAAGTTTTGTTTATAATAAAAGATTTTTTTGATGGAAAGTATGTGGTAGATAAGTATCATTGGGAAGTTCTGAAGAAAGAAATTCGAAGTAGCAATTTGTTCATGGACCGAGATGGACGTTATAAACTTACAAATATACTTTAGTGAATACCAAACCTAACAGGTTACCACCGACTTTTGTTAACAGAATTTTTCGTACAAAAAATTATAGAAAAACTATAATATTAGTTGCAAAACAAACTGGCACCTCCCTAATAAAGAGAGACTCCAGCTCTGGGCCTTTTGAAATCCCGTAAAAAAAGGCAAAAAAATGAACAAATGTAAGAGTAGTACAAAAACAAAAAGAAACATGGAACGATGAGACCAAAACAATGGTAAAGAGCGTTGTCTAAGTACAGCATATATTTTCATTTTTTTTTTCCAAATCTTGTATCATATCAACTTTTCAAATTGAACAGCAGAGCTCGACTTTGAAAACCTGTAACAATGTCCCTTTTTTCCAATTCTTATCGGACTTTCAAAGCTGCCTCGTCAATGCTATTGTTCATGTCATACAATGTTGTTATTTCTGACGAGCAAACAGTGACCTTTTTTTCCAAGTTTATTCTGCATTACCCACGAAATTTAATACGTGCGATCTAAACACTCTCCCACTACATTGCTATATTATCTGGGGCGCCATCCTGCTGGTACACAATTTATATTTTTTATGCCATTGCACTATGACCACTTTTTCTGTGCGAAATTAATAACGACTACAAAATCATGGCATTCAAACTAAAACCTGTAATAATTTCATAAGTAAGAATAAATTTGTAAAAAAAATGGAATTTAGCCCATTAATGACCAACAATTAAAATTAACCCTCTTGCAACCATTAATGCAAACAGAATACATTGTCATTCATTTTTATTATTCTAAAACATTTATTATCCGTCTAAATCTCATTCATTTTGTAAGCTTAAATCAAAAAGGCCCTCTTCACTTTCCTCATGTTGTCGCTGCAACATAATAGTTAAATGACTTCAGGTGGAAGTGTGGAACGTTTCCGTTTTTTTAAGCGTCTATTTATAAATATTGTCGAAATTAATGGATCTGAAGTATCGACAGCCCTACTAAATACGTCTAACAGGTTATTGGTGCGGTTATTTTTGCGGGCGTGATGCAGTCTATCGGCTTTGTATAATTTATGTCGCGATTCAGCAGCTTCTTCTCCAAAAAATCCCATTGGAAGTACAGTATTTTCTATTATTTGTTTTGAGTGTATGAGTACTTTATGGACCGTAGGAGTCATTGGCAACCAGGAATATAGCTCCTGAAAACGTTTTGCTGTTTCAAAGCAATATAATTCAAATTGACTTGGATTGATTTTGAATCGAAATATAAGATCTTTGTCAACATCAGTTATTTCAGAAAAAATTGCGTTGCGTATTGGATTGTACTGCTCTTTTGAAAAATTGTTTTCAAGAAAGAAAGCTAAAGCTTCATCTACAGAAAGTGCAATTGGGTTTTGAGGAATTTTTGACGGCCTTGTTGGGTTTTCCATACTTTCTTTAAGGACTGCAGCCAAATCGGCATCACCTTGCTTACGAGCCGATGTTGCTGCTGCACGAACGAGAAGATTAGTATCAGCTGTCTCATTTGCAAGTTCGGTGGCTTCTTTTTTTTTTCCAAATTCTGATTTTGCACTGAATGGCAGACGTGGATGTCCAACAACGCGAGCGGTAGAAGTTCATTTTTTTGAAATGTGATCTACCACAAAACATTTATCTTTCTGTGAGACTTTTCCCACTTCTGAGCCGATTTTACGCAAAAAAAATGTATTGTTTGGTTTATGTGTTTCTCCATTTCATCCGAAATTGAATTGATTCCAATTTTGTCAACTACATGTTTGAAAACGGCATCAAATTTTTCCTTTTTTGTGCATTTTTTTCACCATATTTCAAACAAATCGCTTTTTTTTATATAGAGGTTACCTAAAAACACGAGGAATTACTTGCAGAACGTAAAAAATCGTAATTTAAAATATTTTAAATTGCAAATAACTAATTACTTATTTTTTAATCTTTTTTTTTTAATTTTGAAAGAGGTCAAATGTGGTTAAAATTTGTGACGGCTTACAGAAAGTCAAAGTTTGAAATTAATTCTACCATTTTAAGGTTATGAAGGCTAATGAGTTATGTGCAAATGTAACGACATAAATATAAAGCAGTTTTAATTTAACACATATATACTTACGTGTCTCCTCATTTTCCATTTTAAACTAATTAATTATTAGCAACACAATTCGAGTAACACGCAATTAAAGTTGATCTAGTAAAACTAATCTCGCAAGCTCATTTGCAGAGAAACTAGCATCGATTGACTTTGACGCACAGCCGTGCAACGGTGATCTATTCTTAGAACAAACAAACATCACGCGTCTTCGTTTTGAAGCATTTTCTACTTTAAAAAAACAACAACAACAAAAGTAAAACGACACTTCGATTCTTATCACTTTTGCACAGAAAAAGCGGTCATTCGACCTAACGTGCATTGGTATATCCTGTAATAGTTTTGATCATTTGTTTTGGAAAGATTTCAGGCAGAGATTTGAACTAAGCCTTAAAGGAAGCCAATTGGGTTCGATCAGTCTACCCATACATTGACTTATTCGACTTATGCTGAAAAGCTTTGCGTTTCATGCAGTGGGAGTTGCTTTCTTTCAAGGTGCATGTAAATTGTGGAGATTATTGATTCCTACCCTAGTAAATTGGGAATTATTCGTCAAAAGAACCTGGCCAGTAAAATTGTCTTCCATTACATGCCTTCCAAAATCTAATGGCGAAATTCCAATCCAATCGCTTTTGTCAGTCGTCGAGTTGTAACATCTGTACTGGTATATGATAAAATTATGAATTGGAATTTTCCAGATGTAATTCCTTCTTAGATTGCTTAAGACTGGTGTGTGAATAGCTTTTGATCTAAGGTAAAAAGTATTTTTGTAAAGCATGATTTGAGCCTCTCGATAATTTCCGCGTTGTTCATGTCCCCTTAATCCTGAGAAATGGTCTAACAAATGTCCTGCCATTTAAAGCAGTCCTATCAGGGTATTGTTTCAGCTAATCGAATCTCGCTCTTTACCGTTACATAAATCCTTTATTTTTGTGATCAAAAGTTTGAAATTTAACGTCAATAAGTTGGTTGAAAACTACAAACTGGTTATGCAGATTATTTAAAAAAAAATGAGCCGAACTTACCCTAGCCTATCCCCTATTAGGGGTCATACAAATTTATTGGATATATGAACATTATGCAACAACAAACTTATCTTACGAACAAGGAATTTCAAAGCGGAGCTGTTGTGAAGAAATACGCCATTATTAAGTACTTTAAAACCTGTTAACTTGAGATTAAATCACCTACCATTCTCTTTTGTTTGTTAATGAAAGTTACACGTTTCAAAGTTGCAAAAAATTAAATTAGCATTTGATCTTCGATAACTTTTAATACATTAGTTAAAAGGCAACATTTACTTTGAAACCATTAAATTCCTCGTAATTATGGGTTCAACGATACCCCATTTGCTATCGTACGCATAAATTTGAAACAAATTATTTTTAATAGCAGTCAAGAAAGGGCAGTGTAAGTCACTGCCTCCCCCCAATCTTTTTTTATTTTTTTCAAAATATGTCAAAGAATTTCTTCTGAAAGCCTTATACACGTTATCCGGAACACCATGTTTATTATAAGAAATATAAAATTCGGGCAATAGATACAAATAAATTATTCATTCGAGCTTGCTCATAAATGTTTTGAAAAATGTTCTTGATAAGATAGTTAAAACAAATTACCTGTGGTTGCAAGGTGATAGCCGTATTGTTGCCTTCTTATCAAAACACAATGTGCATGAGTCATCTCGTACGCTTAGCCTACGTAGTTTCTCCAAAAATATATGTCTAGGAAGAACGATCTAAAAATGGAAATTAAAAAGGAAATATTAAAATTACTTGCACCTTTTGCTGGCTAATTCATATATATTTACTTTATCTTGGGATTTTAGCGTCGCACAGTCATTGAAACTGCTAAATTCTCTGTCTGTGGGTGGGTGTTTAAATGGCTCTAAGCCAAAATTAAACCGACACTGTTGAAAGGACATGAAACTTGCCGCTGCAAAGTATTCTTTCCTACAAATATAAAAAGTTATTTTTCTACAATTTTTAATGACTAAGCATAAATTTGTAAGTCTTACTTTGCATTGCTAAATACGTGCTTATATGATTCGGTTTGTTGTCCATCTAAACTAAAGATTACTTCTTGCTCCTTAAGGTCTAATAAACATCCTAAAACGGAACCATGTTGCCACGCGGGAAGATTATGTGCCATCGATTGGGCATTATGCCAAATGAGTTTTCTGCAACCATCAAATGCAATTGAGTATTTGTCGTCACCGATGCCATAGCCATCGTCGCTGAGAAAATTTGAATCTTTCGTTGCCCAACCGATTTGCATAACACCCGGTGTGATAATCAAGACCTCATAGTACCAGCAATTGACGGTTGTCTAAAAAATAAAAACAAAAATCATGTACAAAACTATTTTATTAACAGGTAACATAAGAGCCAACAATGTTTTGATAATGGAAGTGACAGATAGTTAAAATTAGGCAAACGTCTCTTATTTTTGGTGATTTTCTGCTGACTTGGAACATGTGTATGATAGATAAGTTTTGTTGGCCAGAGAAGGGCCTACATCTATTTGCTTGTGGTAATAGATTTATAGTTATAGGATGAGAATTGTAGTGTTACCTCACAGCCGATTATAAAAGCTACATATGTATATATATTGTATCTTGTGTTACTATTGAACATCTTTGAAATAATATACTTTCAATGTATAGGCTTCGAGTTGACGAGTTTTATAACGTAAGTCTATTAAAGGCAAGCAGATACCAACAAAAGGGCTTTTACCAATTTTAAACGACGCACACACTTAGCGCACCGAAGATCATTAAAAATTCCATGAACCTAGAGAAAGGTAAGCAAATGAAAAACAAGGAAAGCAACTTGATAAATTGGATTTCGTGTATTGTATATCATTCAGACTGGGCATATCTGTCAATATCCTCGTTTCCGTCTTTTACTGGCTGCTGCATTATGTTTTACGACCCGGGAGTCAAATTCGATCACCGTCTCAAAAAACTTGCTGGTATACAGACGAGGTTAAAAAAAAAAACCCGCCACAAAAAACAAAGATGTTAGAAACATTTCAATGTATTTTTGGCGACATCGAATATTAAGCCATTCCAACGTAAGTTGTTACTGACACACATACCCAAAATTAGAAGATTTTCGGTTTGGACAATGCAAGTGCCATCCATGGGTAATGATAGTAGACAGCTTTGTATTTTGGAAGCAAACTATTTTACATAGTTAGTAGTTTTCTAACTAGTTATGTTGTTTATTTAATAATTTAAACAACTTAAAACACGCTGTTGCTTCGGTTCTACAGCTGAAAATCCAGGACGTGATTACGAAAATTTAAAAATTTAACCAGCTACTCGTACTTTCGCCAGCAAAGTAATATATTGGATTAGAAGTAGCAGACAACGTATTTAAGAAGTGATTCGTCAATCCTAAAGGCATGCATTTTTGGGAAAAGGAGCTGATGCCAAAGTCTGTCAAACGCCATACCTATACAGTTAGAGTTTTCAAATAATCGATTTTTATTTTATTATATTTTCGTAATTTACACCGCCTTAGAGAAGCGCAGTCTCAGGATCCCCTGCTGGGCGCGGTAAAAAAGGTATTGGAGCACACGACATACAGCGACTATTTCTTAAAGAACGGTGTGTTGTACAAGAACTTTGCCAAGGAGTTGGTCGCTATACCAGCCGCCATGGAGAAAGAGGTGATCGAGATGGTACACCGACATGGACACTCCGGAGCGAAGAAAACGGAGGACCACATTTCCGAAAATTATTTTATTCAGGATGTAGCGAGGAAGACTAAGGCGATCGTTAGAAACTGCATAGAATGCATTCTAGCAGACAAGAAGGATGGCAGGCAAGAAGGGTTCCTAACGCCGATCGACAAAGAAGATCGTCCGTTCTAGACATACCACGTCGATCACGTAGGACCAATGCAAGAAACGAAAAAGTTGTACAATGACATACTGGTAGTCGTAGATGCTTTTGCAAACTTCGTTTGGCTCTACCCCACAAAAGGTACAACCAGCGAGGAGGATATCGACCGCTTAAGAAAACAAGCAGAGACGTTGGGGAACCCAAAGCGAATTATTTCCGATCGAGGCACGGCATTACGTCAAGCGCATTCCAAGAGTATTATGAGAGCGAAGAAATTATCCATCTGGTGATAACGACGGGGGTACCTCGTGGAAATGGTAAGGTTGAACTGATCAACAGGCTGCTGATACCAATGCGCACCAAGATGTCACTGGAGAAGCCCCAGAGCTGGTACAAAAACGTGGGACGTGTCCAGCAAATTATTAATTCCACCCCTCCTCGAAGTACAAAATACTCACCCTTTCGAATACTCTCGGGACTTGAGATGAAAGCAAGAAAGGATCACCAACGCCGAGAGATGCTCCACCAAGAGCTGACCGAGGAGCTGGACACCGAACGTGAACAATCCCGACGAGAGGCAAGGGAAAACATTGCCGAGTATAATCGGAGGAGGAAGGCGGAGCGAACTTATAAAATCGGGGAATTATTGGCCGTGAGGAGAACTCAATTTGGCCCTGGCCTCAAACTCAAGCCGAAGTTCCTTGGCTCATATAAGGTGGGAGACCATGACGGGCCGAAGAAGACTGCATGAAACCGTGGAACCAGACATCCGGGGCGGATGTCGAGTCAGGACGGCCGAATGTGGGATTAGAGAGACTGTTACGCTCTCAGTCTAACCGACCATAATCCCACCTTCTAATTGTCTCTCATTCTCTATCTCTCCGGTGGTCGCAATTTTGACCACAGTGGTAGAAATCGTACAAGTCAGTCGATGACGAACCAGCACACAGCGCGGTACCCAACCTTCGTGAATTTTCATTGTCAAAAGTTTAAATTTTTATTGTCATAAGTTTACTATAAGTAAATGAATAAATTGAATTACCCACATACATATAGTATATTATATATAGAAAATTTCATGTCAAATTGGCTTATATTCTCGAAGTTACACGCACCTTTGTAAAGACGTGTCCGAGCGTTTGGAAATAGTAAGAGGATAGAGAGGATGCACAGCGCATGACGATCTCCGACCACAAAGCGCATGAGAGCGCACGAGAGGGAAGCAAACAACACAAACTCGAGCTATAAGAAGCTGCTGAGCGGTGAAGGGTTTATTATCATCTTAGGACAAATTAGTGAAAAATAAATGTTTTTGGGCTATATAGCCCCTTAAAGTATCAAGTGCAACTATCTTGCTTTCACCAGATTGGTGTAGACTATTGTAACACTTTTTGGATAGATATCCAATCGAATTATCAGTAAACATGGTGCTGGTAATTAAGAAGTTTTCGTGTTTCGACTAAGGGTTTTTTTTGTGTTTTAACGACCTTAGAAAGAAGTAAGTACAACGTATCTGTAAAGAGAGATAGAAAATTCGCCTTTCTTAGCGACAGGATAGACAAACTCTGTTTTCCACCTACTTAGAAAGAGTCCTTAAGGGTAGAATTGATAAAAAAAAAAAACTTCGGAGTAGTTGTGGCAGAGTGGGAGTTATACCATTTGGACCAGCGGATTTGTGAGTAATGCGCAGCTACTACACAAGTGTGAATGTTGATTCGTCCAACAGACATGACGTAATCTGGAGAATTAAGCTGGCTGAAAATTGTGAAGCTAGCAGATTTGGCTTGTCCAAAGAGCTGAGACCTGAAATGTGAGCACTGTGAAGGTGGATGATGTAAATTTTCTAAGGTTTTAAAAGAGTTACCAAAAAGTTCCACTTCCTCTGAGTTTTATTTTTTGACAGTTTGGTCGTTTTGGAGTTCCAAATGTTTATGTGGGTAGCGGTGGCTCAACTAGTAGTGTGTTGGCTTACAAATCGACAGATTCATTTTTTTTCTGTCAACTAAAATCAAGTGAGATGAGTTGTTGCTAAGAGTTCAAATATTTCAATTACAGAAATAATTTGGTCTTTCCATTAAATGTTGGGTACCATCCATGAATTGATATCATCACTGAGCCCAGATACCTTTCCTTCTCCCCCCATTACATATCTCCCATTTAAGTGTATGGTATGGTAACTTGTGTATTATATCCAAAGCTCCGTTAAACCAAGGGGAGAGAGCTCGCTTTTTCGCTTTTCGCGTCGGTTCATTTTCAAGCTGGGTCAATTCCTTTCCCCAGCGAAGGTCTTAACATATGGTTTTCTGGTTGTTGTCTGTCCAGAATGTCGAAGCCACCCGTGGTTGAGGGATACAATTGTACGGGCAGATCATGAAATTCGTTAAAATTGCTAACCAATTTTGGGCTGTAAATAAAGCAGTAGATAACTGGCTTACAGACAGTTGAGGTTTTTTCCAGAACAAAGCTATTATGTCTTGTGGTTAAAATTGGTAAGCTACATCACCAAATAATAATGGCATTGGTTCGTATCTGGATAGTTTTAGATTTAAGTCACAAAGTGTAAAAACAACTGGTCTGTGTTTACAGTCTTGGACCTGCGTAGAAAGCTGATTATTTTTTTAGTCCGGATGTATTCGGTTGGTCCATTCCAGAGCCATTATAATTTTTCAAATATAAAAAAAAGCGGACAAGTGCGAGTTGACCCCGCATGGAGGGTTCCTTCTAGTTATTATCTTGATGAGAAGTGACGGATGCTTGGCGTATTATTTTATATTATTATTATTATTAAGTCGAACGATTAGTACCAACAATACCAATATGTTATCCAAAGAACTAATTTAACATTCTAGTTGAAAAAAAAAGTTCTTCCATGCAAAACTATATACGAGGGCGGGTCAATAAGTCCGTGACTTTTTGAATTTCTGACCTCTTTACTGAAACAGCAACACTGCTCCTGTCAACAGGCATCTGTCAGTTGACTCCTGTCAAAATTTAAACTTGCTGCGTCAGTTAGTTTGTGTTTGACAGCTATTTTTATCAGACTACTCACTAATTTGAGGAGAAAATGGAAAAAAGTGAATTTCGTGTGCTTATTAAGCATTATTTCTTGCGAAAAAAAACCATTACCGAGACCAAGGCTAAGCTTGATAAATACTATGGGGACTCTGCACCATCGATTTCAATGGTAAAAAAGTGGTTTACTGAATTTCGTTGTGGCCGTACAAGCACTGAAGATGCCGAACGTCCTGGACGCCCAGTTGAGGTCTCTACACCCGAAACAATCGAAAAAATTCACGATATGGTGTTGGCCGACCGAAGATTGAAAGTGCGAGAGATTGTGGAAGCCGTAGGGATCTCGCATGGCTCAGTGGTTTCAATTTTGAATGATCACTTGGGCATGAGAAAGCTTTCCGCAAGATGGGTGCCGCGTTTGCTCACAGTCGACCACAAACACATGTGCAGTTGCCATGGCAAAAATCCATGAATTGGGCTATGAATTGCTCCCTCATCCACCCTATTCTCCAGATTTGGCTCCGAGCGACTACTTCTTGTTCCCAAACCTGAAGAAATGGCTTGGTGAAAAAAGATTTGACTCCAATGATGAAGTCATCTCGCAAACAAAGGCCTATTTTGAGGACCTCGACAAATCATTTTTTTTGGAAGGGATAAAAAAATTGGAGAAGCGTTGGACAAAGTGTATAGAGCTCAAGGGAGACTACGTTGAAAAAAAAATTATTTTTTTATCAAAAAATCTGTGTTTTAATCCAAAAGTCACGGACTTATTGACCCGCCCTTGTATAAATACGTGCTGCCTATTTTTGTCGTACACTTTTACACCGTTCTACTGAACCGAATGGCATGATACTTACACCATTGGAAAGGTAATTTCGCACAATGTATTTTTCTTGCCAAACGGTCTTACCAAACCTTGGTAAAACATGTAAAAGATTAGGTTATTTTACATATATCTATAGATATAGATGTTGTAAAGTCAGGAATCAAGTGTTGCATAACCTTAGGATCATACATCATTAATAAACTCTCTCTCTCTCTCTGGTGAGTTCATTTATTACCCCAGTTTCAAACCAGAAGATACAAGAGAGAACTAGGACCCGATAAATGTGGTATAAATACAGGATGAGAAACAGCGTGAGTTAAGTTGATTTTTGGAAAGCAACAGAAAAGGAGCTTAAGGGCTGAACAGAACGTGATCTGAAGCTTGAATCTGTATCTGATATAGAACTTTCAAAAGTTCAATACATGTATAATCCGTCTCTCGAAGTTGAATAACACCCAACTTCGAGATACAGATACAGATTCACATTTTGTTCAGCCCTTAAGTCTTAATAGTGAACGATAAGAGATATGAATTGTGAGATATTAAAATCGGTTGTGAATTACTTGGAAGTTATTTTAAATAATACTAAATTAAGTGTTTTGAAATAGAATAACGTTTTATAATTTCGAACCCTAGCCGAAATTTTACAATATTTACAATTTTAAGTAGCTTAAGCTGGCCATACAAGACGAATATGTTCGTGCGATTTGTTCGTTGACATTTGGCCACACACGACGAACCGATTTGCAGAACATCACTTTTGCTGTAACTTTCAACAAGAAAATATTAAGAACGCACACGCGGATGATGCATTGCATTATTAACAATGTATATATGCAAAAAACGAAAGCAAGAAAAAAATAATAAAAAAAAGGCTAGAGTGGATGAAAATTCGAAATGTCCGCACCAGAAGAATGGATTCAGAAACTTATATTGAATTGCTGAGTTTGGTGGGTGCAGTTATTGGAAAACAAAACACAGGAATGCGAGAAGCAATTACAGCAAACGAGAGACTGTCAGCAACTTTAAGATTCCTCGCAACTGGACAAAGTTTCGAGGAACTAAAGTTTTAATATTTCTAAGAATTTCGATAAATTCCAAAAGATACGTTTTGCTAAAACTTGGCATTTTTTATCTTCCGTTGATATGCATGCAACAAAATTTATTTAAAAAAGAAAATGTTTTCGAACAACGCCACAAACGGCGAACATGCTCGCGAACAAATCCACAAATTTTGAAATATTTCATAAACATTGGATCGGTTCGCCAAGAGCACCACAAACGTCGAACAAGACCATGAACACGAACAGATCGCACGAACATGTTCGTCGTATATGGCCAGCTAAGCGTACAGTCGAATCGTTTTTGTGCAAGTGGTTCTCCATAAGGAATTTGTTTGACTGCCTTGACTTATGAAATGTATTGTTTTGTGTTTTATGTAAGTTTGTGACTGTGAAAGTCACTACTACGATTACAAAAGAGTTTCCCTACTCTAAGTGGGATATAGACTAAACAAAATGAAAAAAAGAAAAACATAGTGACAAGTGACGACACTTTTGTTGTGTATACGACAACTGTTGCTTTTGTGAATCGTCGAATTTCGGCGACGGGAGAGCCTAGTGTACATAAATTTGTTCACACAATATTGAAAGATTTACCACGTTATGTTCAGACTACAGTCTTCTTGTAGATTTTCCTGTGATATTTTAGGTTTACTAGTTTCGGCGATAAGGGGGGGGGGGGGGAATGGTCAATTTTCATCTATTTTCTTAAATAACTTTGAAACTATTTGTTTTAAAATTTAAAAAAAAAATATTTGAGACCAATACAAAAAGCCCTTTCATTTGATATGTCACACGGTACAGTTTGCAAACACTTTTCTTCAATTTCCAAATTCGCCCTCCCAAAAATGACCGCCATGTGTCCGTGTTTGGGTCACTAAAATCCATATGTGTACCAAATTTCAACTTAATCGCTCCAGTAGTTTCGAAGCAAATTGCCTGTGACAGACGGGCGGACAAACGCACGAGTGATCCTATAAGGGTTCCGTTTTTCATTTGTATGTACGGAACCCTGAAAACTTAAATGCCGACAATGGTAAGGAAAGTTTTAAAGTGGAAATCGTAAAGATGGTTTACCGAGTAAAATTCTTCTATGGGTTATGTCTTTGTTACAAGAGGCGACTACATTTACAATCCGCTATCCATCGACTTTTACTCATACGTTTAGTTTGTTTTTGAACAATTTCTTGTTTATGTCAACACTTTATTCGTTCAATGTTTGGATTCTTGTAGTCCTGGCTATGTGTATTCCTTAGAGGAAAACAAAATCAATCACATTTTCATACTATAAAATAGGCAATGCGTGTTCTCTTTTTTTTTGTTGAAATTTGGGTTTTTCAAAACATATTGGTATACAAACTCCTCCCCGGATTTGATGGTATGCCGAATGCAAGAAGGTCTTTCTACTGCGGTTAATGTTGTTGCCAGCTAGACGGCAGGTACAGGAGTAAAATTAGAATAAAAAATTCTTGTTCAACAAGCAGAGTTACTTACGACTTGGGAATCAATTTCTCAAAACCATCTTTTATCTAATTAAACAAAGATTTTGTTTTTCCTTCTTACCTGGTATGTACATCGGACACTTTCAAATGTGTATGCATCACAACGTGCCTCAAGACCATCTGGTGAAATCTTCAAGTATTCACTGACATCTTTTGTGTTAAGCATAACATTTATATTACTTAGATCAACTGTCTCATATGAATACTGTCTGCCCTCAACAGTAACTACGAAGAGAAAAATTAAATAAGACAAGTTCATAATTAGGTCAATAATAACTTACAATAATTATCCAAACACCATCGGGCACAAAAACCAATCTGTCGCAGTACGTATTCACTGTCAGTTGCATGCTTTTCTAGTCTCAAAAGCGGATTATTCGGATGGTCTGCTAGTTTTTTCTACAATCACATAAATAATATTCACTTAGTGAATACATTGAAAAAATCTACGAATACTTACTTTTATTGTGGCTTTGTTTTCGCTGGTTTGAGCAAATTTCTCTAGAGCTATTAGTGATAGCAATGTCACGTCATGGTTAACGCCATCATCTAAATTATCAATCAGGTACTGGAGTGTCGTATCATTTAGCATGGCAATACTACTCGGTCCGGCTAGTTTCTCGGCTAAACAGCCAAGTATAACGCATAAATTTCGTTCACGACGTGGTGTTCTACGCAGGGAATGTGTTATCATATCCGCAACTTTTAGTACGGAATCCTTTGTTGGCAGAGGGCTATCATCGAGAAGTAGGGCGATTACACTAGCACCCATTGGATGCTTTACGGGTACTACACGTATAAGAGATTTTACTAGCTCAATCCAACCGGATGGTTTGTCAGTTATAACATGTAGCAAAACCATTGAACTAGGTGGTTCTGGTTCGCTAAAAAAAAAAAAAAAACAAAACAATTTAATGATTAGCTAAAACAAAAAACAATACAAATATCAGGTACAGAGCAATGTTTTTTAGAAGATATAGATCGAACTTCAAGATGTGCCTAATCGTGAAACTTAGGAACAGCACATTTCGGCGTTACCGGACAAGAATACTTTTTTTTAGGAGTGATGGTCGGATGGGTTTAAAAAACGATTGAGCGAGGAGTTCGACAGTTAATATATTTACCGACGCATGCAACATCAATACTGAATATCAGTGGCAGCGCTGTCAAAAAATTATCAGAGATCTCACCGAGCGGTGCTGCATAGAAGGCCACACCTCTACGAGTGGAAAAGACGGAACGAACACAAGATTCATAATAGGAAGAGGAAGCCTAAAAACCGGACTGACGAGGAAATGAAGATGCTATTGAAAGAAAGAACTAGACAATTTTGACCGACATGCTACAAATCTCCAATTGAAATGTGTAAAGATAAAGGACCGATAATGCGATGTTGAATATTAGAATTGCAGTAGCAGCTGTGGATATAGAAGAACCATTTCTAGGGTCAAAGATGATCAAAGCTTTGCTGTAAGGCCGAGAGCATTCTTTAATTTGAATAACGGAAATCAGTGACGATACAACGATAGCCATATATAAGCAAGTACAAGAAAGATGCTGGTGTTCATAGCTTACCCGCAGAGATGTTTAATCGATGAGTATAGATAGCATTTTTTGCCACATCATTAAAAAATGGACCAACCATAAAAGGTATAAATCTTTTCAAGCTTATCCTCAAGTACTTTACCTTCTGCACTTTATCGTCCCCTAAAGCCTTTTATCAGCAACCTGATTGGTCCATATCAGTGTGGTTTTGGGCCAGATTTTCCCCCCATTGTCACATTTTGGGAAGAATTTTAAAATTTCAAAACACTTTTTCACTTGATTTTATGATACCATTTATAGAGACGAGCTACTCGCCTAAAGATTAATTTTTATTTTAGTATTCCTACCAAGCACGTTCGATTGTAAAGGATGGCCATAGAGCTTGCTTTTTGTTCCTTCAAACTCCTTAAAGACCTCACGATTCAACAAGTGATTTCTTTGATATTTTCTTAAACATCTCACACGTTATTTTTTTCTGCAAATTTAATTTTTCAAAGCACATTTAATTTCTCACATTTCCCAACGACATAGAAATAATCGAAAAAATGCATCGTGATGCCAGTAACACGTTCATGAGTTTCGCTTCAAAAGCGGCGAATACAGGCATAGCAATTTTACTAAAAACTGACATTCGGCACGAATGTCGCGGGTAGAACATTTTTATAGTTAATATAACATTAAGGTAGCTACAAGCTTTACTAACTTAAATCTGAAAGTGATCAACATCGCTGAGATCATAATAACTTTTGCCAATCGCTGTTTCTATGGGTAAAGAAGTGGCTTTCTATAATAAGCACGTAAGTTTGTTAAGCCATAGGCTTATCTTAGATCCCATATGCATAGAAGAAAATACGTCGATCCAAAAAAAATACTCGCAATACTACGATTATGATATGGGGGTTAAAAGACTGGTATTAACACCAGCGGTCTGAAACGTTGCAGTAGAGAATCGTAAGTTGAATGTGACTTCAACTAACGATCTCTAAAAAGATAGGTCGAAGACTAAATCCACCCTGGCTAGAAAATAAAGTATTCACTTCACAGGGGTTTTAGTTTTTTGTCACATTATTCTTCTTAAGTGGCGCTACAGTCCGGGGTGAACCTGGGCCTCAAACGACAAGCCTCTCCAGCTGACACGGTCTTTCGCCGGCCCCTACCATCGGTGATGCACTCCAAGTGCTACCTGGCCTAGTAATTTTAGGCGTTGAATCCGTAGATACATGACCAAGCCGATGTCGCTGTACTGCCCGTACAGTTCATGGTTAAATCACCTTCTCCATTGCCTGTCTATACGAACGGGAAGAAAAATCACACAGTATTTTCCTCTCAAAACGGCCAAGGGCTTCTTCATTTTTTTTCAATAGTGAAGGTCTTGTATAAAGCCAGTTTGGTCTTGCGAGAGAGGGCTCCTGAGCTCGAAAAAACAGCGGTTGGCAAAATCTTGTTTCCGTTCTGTTATCGTTGCTATTTGCAACTGCGGAGCCAAGGTAGACGAAGTCTTTAACTACCTCGAAGTTAAAGCTGCCAATTGTAACAGTCTGACCGAGTTGTAGATATTGAGAGTCATTTTTTGATTGCATCATATACTTGGTTTTTGCTTCATTTACCGTGAGACCAGTTTTAGGCACTTCCGCTTCTATAGCTGTGAATGCCTCATTGACGTCTCGCTGTCTTCGTCCACAATCGTCGATCATATTTGCGTACCCAAGCAATTGGCAAGACTTGTATAAAATCGTGAAGGTCTCGATTAATTCGTTACCGACCTTAATGGAGCAGTGAGTCTTCTCCATTGTTATCCTGCACAACCTGACGAGTTTGGCAGGAATGCCAAAACTTAACATGGCATTAAACAGCTCGTCCCTGTGCACGCTGTCATATCTAACAGGAGATGGGTGTCGATCAGGAATTTTTGTCCCATTGCATAAGGGCAAAAACGAAAAGAAAAACTGTGTTCATTATAATTACCGGTTGAAGCTTATGTCGTAGACTTCACAATATAGTGTTCCCATTGTGGCCGAAATGCGCTTTTTAGCTATTATCTTTGACAGTGTACTAAACTTTCGTTCCCACACATCTAATAGAAGAAAAAACAAAACAATACGCCACCTATGCAGCTCCCTTCCTCAAGACTGGCCTAGGTCCCTCATCTAGTATTGCTACCCCATAAAATTTTTTTAAAATTGTTAGTTTTCAATTTAAGTATTTAAGTTATTACATATATTAAGCTTAATAAAGATGTCCGGGGCTCAATTCAATTAAGATCTCATACGTAGAAGGAAATGCAAAATGTAAGGATCACACACGACATATACAAAATATTTTTTTTGTTCGAGACCTATTTTTTCTACTGACACATCTTCTAAAGATTACCCTCTTGTACCACTCGAACATATGTATGTTGAAATCCGGTCTCCAATTCGAGAAACCTACAGTGAGCTATGACATGGCTTTTAGTTTTTAAGACAGCGTGTCCCTTACTCATTGAACCTGCTAATTTAGTCATGTGACAGCTGTTGTTTATATGTAATTGATCTTTTTCGTAATTCTTTTTCCAATACAGCCCATGGGCGGTCTATAGGATTCAAATCCTTAAAACATCCGCTATATGATAGGGATCAGTATTATGCACAAATACTACACCCCAAATATAACGTCTGAATCTTCGGAAATTATCTGTTAACCAAACATTAAAACGAATTGATGTTTTCCTTAATTTTTTTTCTATTTATTAAATCACTCAATGCCTAAAAATAGTAGAACAACTTATTCGAAAGAGCCTCTATTTGTCTTCAAGCAACGGTGAGGTCGGCCTGGCCAGCCACTCATCCATGGCAGTATGCACCTAATGCATTGGAAAATTTTCCATCTCTCGGAAAAAGGCGCGCTTCAAAGACTTAATACCTGGATGCCGAGTAGTGCAAGCCATAGTCTCCAAAACGAACCATAGTAGGTAGAAAATGGATTTTGGTCTGGACTAACCATTCATCTGTGGAAATGAAGTTCAGAAAGTGGTTCTGAGCCATGTTTAAATCGATTTTTTCTTATGAGCTGAAGCGGAGTCTTGTTGAAAGGTCCACGATTTATTGGCGAATAGTGTTTTGTGAGGAGTTCTATAAATTTCTCTAAAACGTCCGTTGGATAAACTGACCATTCTTTTCAAAGCAAAGTGTTCGATTTTAACTTAAGTTTCGGCTTCAATGCTCCTGTGATTAATGGTCGGTGTTTCTCTGGTATACGCTGAGTTCTAATTCACATTTTAAGATGCGCAACATGATGTCTTTTCTTTTCATGGTTTCAGAAATCTTCTCTACGTCCACTATTTAGTGCCAATGAATCTGCTTCCTAAAGTAGAACCCACCAAACATTACACTTTACAAATCTTAATTTTTGATCTTTGTTAGTCTCTCTACTCATAAGAGCTTTCTTCAAGTTACAGAACGCTGCTGCTTATTTGATTCTACACTGAATCTCTTTGGGGAGGTTTACTTTGCAGTTGATTACCGTTTCTAGATGTTTTATGGTGTCCACTCTTCCTACAACGATATTGCTTAATATCAGTATATAGTTTTGTGTTTCTTGGCTTTTATCAAGCACTAAGAGTTTGGTTTTTCTTCAACTTATGGTTAACCCATATATATTACATTCCGTACTGACTTTGTTCAAAGTAATGTTAAGTTCATTTATGTTTTTTGAAATTATTTTTGTTTGCGTATCGGCTGTTGTTGACTGAGATTAGTTTAGTTTTATTCCTCCATCTGGATCCATTGCTACGTTTAGAAAAATTTCTTTTAGGTACATATAAAAAATGAGTGGAGATAGAATATGGCCCTGTCTGACTCTGAACATCATTATCTCCTGAGATTGTTCGCCTTCTGGATTCCAAAAAGATTTTCAATACGATGTCCTTGCTAATATCTATCTGCTGAGACATGATTTTCTTCTTGCACAGCGGATTTCGATGAATACACGGCTTTGATGACTTGTGGAGTTCGCATAATGGGCGGATGTCCGGATGTACGGTCGAGACTATTCCATCGGTATTCTCGAATAACTTCACCGTATGATACGAAAAGTTACTGTGATTTTCAGTGGGAGTAAAAATCCGAAAGAACTTGCCTTTATCGTAGCGGCATTTGTAGAGGCCAATCACAACACAACAATTTTTTACGCAGGAGATTTTCATAAATGTCACTGTCACTTATCAAATAAAGGGTTTTCCAATAAGGACTTGACAACTTTTTTTTTAAATTAAACGCAAGCCATTTGAGATATTTCAAAAACATTATTATCGGCTTGAAGTACAATCAAAACATTTATGAATGGAACTCGACTTCGTTTATATGGCCACCGCGGGCACGTTTGCAGCGGTCGATTCGTTGGACCCAATTTTCAACGACTCGGACACACATTTCGGCCGAAACGCCCGCTATTTCGCGTTCAATGTTGGCTCTGAGCTCTTCCAACGTCGTCGGCTTGTTGGCATAAACCAATGACTTAACGTAGCCCCACAGAAAATAGTCAAGCGGCGTTAAATCGCACGAACGAGCCGGCCAATCGACTGGCCCATTTCTTGAGATAACACGTTCACCATACTCCAGAACCCAATCGGAGAACGTACGTCGCTTCAATTTTTGAGTCAGTTTAATCTTGTATGGGTGTAAACTAAGATCCTTACTCAAAATACGCCATAATGTGGTCGGAGCGATGTCCAATTCTTGAGAACGCCATGGAATTGACTGATTTAGATCGTTTGCTACGGACGCCTGAACGGCAGCGATATTTTCGACACTTCGACCAACCCGTTGTCTCACTGACAGGGCAACATCACACAACGAATATATATGTAGACTCAAATTTTTGCACTAAACTTGTTATTATGAATTACGACCGAAAATTGTAATTAACGCTCTTAAAGTTGCAGTCACCGACTACGAATTTCGGTAGAAAATTTCTATAATTTGCAGACGTTGCTCGTTCGTGTACATTACCATGATGAAAATGTTGATTTTATTGAATAAATTGACAGTGACAGTTTGATGATTAGTGAAAGAGTGCGTTCACAAATTAAATTCAAAGTTGTCAAGTCCCTATTGGAAAACCCGATAGTTGTTAAGTTGGTCATTAGTTCTTGAGAATGAATGTGTTCATTTCATGTATCAAAATATTTGCTAGGTAACTAAAATATTAATATAAATTTAAAACCCGTATTCTTTGGGATACTCCAATCTATTCTATATATTTCGTAACGATTAAGGTGTCATTTGAGGTCTAAGTGCTTTGTACATTTACAATTTTGTGTTCTTTTAAACTTTTGGGATTTCGATGGTTGATTCCTATTATTGTTAAGAGTTTTAGTTTAATTTGCTCCTTTGAACGTTTTTATGGCTTCCACTTCCATTTGTCTGTTTACACTTAGACTTTTGTCTGACCGCCAAAAAATCTCGATAAATAAAAAATTCAGCATCGGTAAGAACTAAAGCCATCAAAATGGCTGTTTCTGTAGTAAGGTAAAATAGGAAAACATCTAACAGCAACTATAGAAATTCACTGGCTGCATCATTGGTTTTTATTTATTACTGTTAAGCTGTAACAGTCAATGCCAAAGTTTACCGAACAAGGATCAGTGATTGATTATTCTTTCAAAAATATAGACAACATTGATCATGCCGATATGGTCTTCCAGCCATACGCTCCATGACACTTTACACTTATTGTGGGCTCAATTCAAAAACATTATACAGCGGAATGGATCAATGCACTGTTTACCGAAAACTTGCGATTCGACCCTACTTAATTACTTCTTCTTGATCTATGTACAGTATTAGACGAATGACGGTAAATCTCACAGTATTCAGGCCTTGGAACCGTACTATTTGTGAGATATAGAACTAAATATTTGAAATAGTGGTCAGATATTTTACCGACAGGATATACTCCTTCAAAAACGGTGGATAAAAGCATATACAAGGTGGCGCAAAATTAATCATCCAATTTTGCTTTTGAATTACTTTTTTACTAAATAAAAAAAAAATGATTTTGAGTGATGGACATCTTTACTTGAACATTTACAATTTTTTCTGTTAAGTGGGAAAGATGATATCCGCCAAGTGGCTGCCGCCAGTGTTGATACATATTTGTGCCCGTTTTATCGCATTTTCCACAAGATTTCCGGTGACACCTGTTCGTATTCCTGTCGAATATTCTTCTTGAGCGCTGCAATTGTTTGAGGATTGTAGGCATAAATCCCCGACTTCAAGAAGTCTGGGATGGTGAATTCGGGCGATCTTGCTGGCCATGCCAAATCGCTAAAACGGGAGATTACGCGACCAGGAAACGCTTCCTTCACAGTATCCATTGTGGCTCGTGCTGTGTGTGCGTCTAGATGAAACCACATGTTCACCAAGCCCCGGACATCCAGTTCCGGCAGTAAGAAATCGTTTATCATGGCCCTGTAGCGTTCGCCAGTAACTATGACCTTAATGCCGATGGAGTCCTCGAAAAAATACGGCCCAATCACTCCTCCCGCGTGAACGCCGCACCACACAGTGGCTTTGAGCGGGTGTAATGGCACTTCGTGCATCATACGCGGATTTTCAGTGTCCCAGAAACGAAGATGTTGCTTATTGGCGTAACCGCTTAAAGGGAAATGCGCCTCGTCGCTCATGATGATTTTCGACACAAAATCGTCCTCCTCGTTGTTGAGATTGAGCATGGCTTGATAGCGGAGTATAACGCTCCATTGCTTGTCTGTTTGTATTCTGCAGCTGTCTAGTTACAAATGGCAAATATGATTGACGTACGACGCCATTTGCAAAAATTATAACATCTTCCGATAGGATGATTAATTTTGCGCCACCTTGTATATGAAGTCGTGTTCATAATATAATGACGTGAGCCATTAATAAAGATCTTTGATTTAAACTGAATTCATTTCAATATAGCTCATAGAAAACACGCTTAACTATGATATCAACACGAAATAAATATGCACAAGGAGACTATATGGAGATTTTGATATTCAAGAAGTTAACCAAATCATGGTTAAAGTAACTCATCGTCTAGGCTGTTTTGTTGATTTCTCACTACCTCCTTTATAAATTGAGTCATCGTTGAGAAATGTAGAAAATTTATTTATTTAAATAACCGATCACGAGATTGCAAACCGAGGTAATGCGGGGTGGTTAAAATGGCGCCAAATTTTCACCTAAAAAGTGTAAATCAAACTTAAATTCTTGCTCATCACGACAGTCCTGATTTCAATTCTAACCTTACGCATTGCAGTGTTAAACGATGTTGCTCTATAAGATGAAAAAGCAATACGAAATTAATCATGAGTTTGCGCTTAAGGCGCTTAATAATTTAAGTTATATACAGCACTCAAAAGAATATTGTCTACTCTCAAACTTGGATTTGATGGTGATAAATGGCTGCCCTTTGCTGGTGAATAAACAGTGTAGGATTTCTCACAACTTCTTCTCTAAAGAAAATCATAATCACAGATCAGTTAAAGCCTTATTTGGGTAATCTTATCATTGGGATTGTAAGCAAATTGAACTAAAAACCTTCCACATGGGTGTACTTAATCATATACCCCACAACACGTAGAGTTCGTAAAGAGACATCCAGACACATGTCTAGCAACACATTGCCAATTGCAGCAGCTTAGTGGGCGAGAACAGAACTCCAAACCACAAAGAACAAGTCGTGGTTTCTTGAAACATATGGTGCCACTCGATTGACACACACGGCAATCAATGAATTTCTACAATTTTCCACTAGAATGCCAATCCAATTGCAAGTTTCCCAGAAATCAAATCAAAAGTAATGACAAAGACACCTTTTGCTAATTAAATCCACTACACGAAACTTATTTGGAAACTGTAAAAACCTTTATGCGATCTTACGAAATAGCATGACTGTTACTCTGTTTACATTGATTGCTAACCAGCAACAAAAAGCAGTTATTCCCACAAACAATACAAGTAGATTGCAATACAAGTTCCAAAATTTTGAAGTGAAAGCCATCTAATCTCTAATCCGTGGCAATTAAATTAAGTTAATCCAAAAAAATACAAATAAAAACGCAACATCATCACTAGTAAATTAATTCATTTCACTCACTTGTCAATCACGGTCACGATAACATCTAGTGTCTCGTTAACTAGTTTGTCCACAGTTTCCGATAGCGATTTCATATTGTTATAAGATTCCAAGCCGCATGTGCTCCATTGACCACTTTCGCGTGGAGATGGTTCTGTATGTCCTCCTCTGGGTGGTTCAACTTCCAAGCGACCATCTTCAACTTTGTCCTTACATAGGCAAACTCCCATTTTCCAACGAAATTTTGCTAGCTCCTTTCAGAAAACGGTTCTTTTTCTGCTCGAGGATGTAACCAGATTAATGCGCCACTAAACACCACAATCTTTTGCAGCCGTCGCGTATTGC
The DNA here is from genome assembly GCA_928272305.1 of Volucella inflata. Classification (NCBI taxonomy): domain Eukaryota; kingdom Metazoa; phylum Arthropoda; class Insecta; order Diptera; family Syrphidae; genus Volucella; species Volucella inflata. The sequence goes on along the minus strand of OV743720.1, from coordinate 55,165,636 downwards.
TAAAGTTTTTAATTATTATTTCTATTTGCTAGACAAACAAATAAATAGTAAACGAACAACTAAAACGAAAAAAAAAACACGAATTGTACGAAGAGGTAAAGAAATACTTCGGCCGCAGCTGAACCAAAAAGTGTTCTCTTTTCAAAATCGAACGTCGAACGATGGAAAATTAAAAAAATATAAATAATAGGAATAAATGTTTAGTCAACACTATTTTGGAGGACGTCATAAGTTTCTGACATTTGGCTGCATCACCATTTCTCTATTACGGATGAACACTTTGTCGTCGTCTGCCTCTAGATTTGTACATTTTGGAATATATCAGTGAACATTGTACTTTCGATCGATATGGAAAATGCGCGATAACAAAATGCAAATGGGCTTTTATTAATTTTAATTTATCGACGTCCAATGGCAATGGGAAATGTTTTCTTTGGATTTAAAAGTGTAAAACTTGCAGAATAGCACTACACGGATTTTTTTTTTAATGGGATTGGGATCTCATTTGCAATATTCGAAGTTATTTGACAGTTAAGTGAGAATATCTTGATGACATTCGAAATGACGGCCGATATTAACCAAAAGGAAATTAGTGACTTAAGGTGGATGCACAGTCATATCGGGGCTTCGAAGAAAATTTAGGTTATTTTATGAAGTTTAACTGTGCAAGTCGGGTATTACACGGTGACTTTTGAGTCACGACTCACACAAGTGCAAAAGAGAAAGAAGATGAGATAAAAAATCACCAACCTTGTGAGTCGTCGGGCAAAATTTCAATGACTCTTTAAGTTTTCTTCTCTCCTTGTTCGTTATTTTTCTAAATTGCTTTATTTCTATTCGTTCTTCATGAAGGGTGGTTTGCAAAAAAAACGGAAGAAATTTTTTGGTCAAAGGAATCAGGGAAAAATTCAAAAATTTTTTTGAGAGAGCGAATCGTTTGTGCTTAAAGCGAAGGAAGAAATAAAAGAGAGTTGTCAAAAAGAGTCGTGTACTCAAAAGTCACCGTGTAATAGCATGCGCCTCATAGAATAGAAAATTAAAAGAGAACTGCCAGAAAGGGTCATGACTCAAAAGTCACCGTGTAATACCGGACTAATTACTTGAGGGAAGTGTGAAAAGAAAATGGAAAATATTATGCAATTAAGCTGAACAAACTCGCTTACATTCCTTTACTATCTCAAAATTATAGCTGCCGACTGAGACGTTCTATTTAATTTGTAGATGTCGTATCTCCCCTCTTTTTGACATTAACTTAGTTTTGTCCTCATACACCACTAAATACATTTTAGCAGCGTCTGTTTTAACACCTTGTTCAAAACCTTATTTGACATCAAAGGATTCGGGTATGTGGTAATTGACTTTGACGAGTGTTCTCAATCGTCATTCTGCACAGGCAGATGTTAAAACTTTACATTACCTTATATACGAGTACTTGTCTCTATAAATGCTGTATTATGTGGCCTTAAATTGGTTTAAAAGATAATGGATATCGATTTAGACTTCTTGAGTTCTTTTTATGATCTGTTGGAGTATGAAGATTTGGTTGATTGTGAGCTTTCCTGATATCGCACTGATAGGGCCCAATCAGGTTGCTAAGGATTTGATTTATATCTCTCAAGGTGATGCAATTAAGCGGCCGGGTAAAGGATACTAACATTCCATTCTTCAGGAATGCACTCTTTTGACCAGATTTGAAAAAATTAAATCATTTGTAGCAGCTATGGTGGACGGAAGTTTTAGCTATCGCTTCTTCGCCTTTGTACGGTCTGCCGAAATAGTTTTTGTCATATTTGCAATACCGACTACAAGGTTTCCTTCTTCGTCTTTACACACTTTTGTACGGGTTATTTTGCATTGACACATTCTTGTTACTTGTTGGTAAAACTTTCATATGTAATTCCTGAAGCACAATCCTCCAATATCTTCGACCGGGCCCTTCTCGTGCGTGCTTTTCTGTTCGTAGAGCTCATACTGGCTCTCGCCCTTTGCTGCAGCACCGCTTTATATGATTCTTGTTTGGCTGCATGTACTAGCCGGCATTCTTCATCAAATCGAGGATCTCTTGATGGTGGTCGGTCGAGGCCCAGCATATCAGTTGAGGCATATTATGGCACGTTTGCAGCGATGCCATTGGTCTTCGGATACTCTTGTCATTTTAGCTTGAATGAATAAGAAGGAGGTAAGCCTTTCTCTACGAATTTGATCCCGATCAATCGTTGCGCAGATACCTTTAAATTAAACAATCCAAACAATTATCGGACGTCACCACTCGATACAAAGTGGATATCACTGCTATTCAAGAAGTTCGATGGAATGGGTCAAGTTAGTTAAAGAGGGCATCTTGGCGGAATAATAACTCTATACGTAACACCAACTCTAAAAACGGAATTAGGCTAATCGACTTCGCAGCGGAATGAAATGTTATTGTAGCTGACCACACACTTAGCTAATCGCGCTAGGAACATTAAAAAGCAGCGGGCTTCGCACACTGCGTCCAGTTATTCTCGATGTGCATTTTCCTTTCGTTTTAACGTCATCCTACTTATCACTTATAATTCTTGTAAGTATATTAATTTGGTTACATTTTGACATCTTGGCGCTGTCCATATGAGAACTCTGGGATCGATAAGGACGGTATGTTTCTTCATCATTACAGGAAAATTTTGAATCAAGTCATATGTCTACTTTCAAGAAACCTCATTGTGTGCCCTAGAGTTTAATAAAATTTCGTAGTTGACAGTTAAGAACTCTTTGAAATATTTTTATAGCATTGAAATTACTTTCACCAAACAGTAGTTTGCAATTTTTTACGTAGCCGTTAAAACAAAGAAGTTCTTCCTGGACAAATTAATATTTATAATTTTTGCCCATATTTCGCTGGTCTAATTAATAATTATACGTTCATCGACTGTTCCTTCAATAAGTTCATTCTTTCGTTTGATGTATGGCACGATGCGCCATCCTGTTGGAACCACATCTCTTTCAAATTTGTGCAATTTAATCCGGAAATAAAAGTCATTAATCATAGCTTTATAGCTAATACAGTAACAGGCTGATTAGGTTCATTTCAGAAAAAAAAAATACGGTCTGACGACTTTACCAACTCACAGGTCCCACCAAGCTGTGCATTTTTCGGGTTGTTTATATATATACATATGTCGTATAATTTTACGACAGAGCAGTGGAACCAATGCTAGTTGATTTTGCGCCCATTCTTTGCGTAAAAATGTCCATAAAGACGACGGACCAAGACCAAGCTGTTGTGAACGACATTGAATTGATAAATTTGAATCTTCTTCAACATTCTCCTAAACGGATAGAATACTCCCTTCAGTACGCAATCTTCTCATGCGTTTTGGTGTCACTGCATCTTCAAAAGAAATGTTGTGTGAAAACTGTCATCAATACGGCGAATAGCAGTCTGATATGGTCGATTTTGTCGGGTGCAAGAGCTCTGTAAATTTGGGGTATAGAACTATAATTTTGGAACCAACTTTCTAAAATTTAACAACGTTGTTGAAGCGTGTATGTCACCACAATGAAATTGCCAATTCACACCGAACCAAACACTTAAAGGGGCCATACACGACACAGACAGGTCGCTGCAGACCAATATATTTTGTTGTTGTGCAGATGTTTGCGCAGACCGTCTGATTCGTGCGTATCTATGTCGCCTATCTGCAACGACCGTCTGCGTGAATTCAAAATAATTTGAATTTTTTATGGTCTGCAGCGACATCGTGTATTGTAAATTTTGCACAGTTCAGCTGGTTATTTCGTAGGATAAAGATAAATAAAAATGCGGATAAACAATTTTGGATAAAGTTTTTGGAAACTTATAGAAGTTTGCTGGTTTTCTGGCAAATGAAAAGTGCTGATTACTGTGATCGAATCTTAAAATCCGATGCGCATGACAAATTGGTGGAAAAATTAAAATAAATTGATCCGAATGCCAATCGCGAAAGTGTCATTAAAAAAATGAATAACTTTCGAAGCAGTTACCGTCGGGATATGAGAAAAAAAAGAAAAGCGAAAAATCTGGAGCGAGAGCAGTAGACGTCTTTCAATCCACACTTTGGTATTTCGACCTGCTAATTTTTTTGGAAGACCAGGAAGATTATCTGCAAGGAATATCAACGATGGATGAAAATGAAAACGATAATGAAAATTCAGAAAGTGTGAGTAATTGTATTTTATTAGTTTAATTTTAAGATACATGCGTCGAAGTCAAATTTGCATTTACATATTAGTCATATCTTACATTTTCATAAAATGTATTTTGCCAGGGCACTGCGCCTTCACTATTAAAATAATTACAAAAAGTTCGTCGTAGGAATTTAGCTTCATTGCTGTAATTCCTTCCTTGAGTTGGACGAAGACTGTCTAAGTGATGGTTTTCGGAATGCCATTCGGCATACTTTGTCGTGCGATTGTCAGTATTTTCAATGTCCAATCCGTTCTCGAAATATACTTTCGCGAAGATAATTGTGTAAGTGGCCACAAGTTAATACTATTTTTGAAACCTTATCTGGATCTAAGTTTATTGTTTTTAGTAAAATTCTGAAGCGAGACGCAAATATGCCAAAGACATTATCCACTACGCGTCTAGCACGTGAAAGACGGTAGTTGAAAATGATTTCTTCTTTTTTAAGAGTTTTGTGGCTAAAAGGCTTCATAATATTTTCTGTCAATGGAAAGGCGTCGTTGGCCACAAAAGTGTATGGTAAAATATTGTTAGAATAAGATACAGCTTTAGGATTGGGCAAACCAATCGTTTTATTCAAAATCTTTTCATATAATTTTGATTCATTGAAAATCCCCGCATCCGACGCTCTTCCATTAATACCAACGGTCACCACCAGGAACTCACGATTTGCATCTGTAAGCGCCATAAGAATAATTGAAAAATTTCGTTTATAGTTAAAATAAAATGATCCAGAACCAGAAGGCTTCGTTATGGGCACCGACACAGTGAGGAAAGTTCCACATCTTTTCAAAGAGATTAGCTTCTTTTTTCCATTCATCTTCATTCTTAGGAAGCTGAAAAATATATATATTAAATCCAGTGAAGAGTATATACGTGAAATAATTATTATGTTGCTTTAATTTCAGATTGATCAAAGTGCTTCAAAACAAGATACATCTAAACGAAAGCGGCCTTTGAATGAAGAGAACAAATTACTTAAAATGGCTTGTGAGCAGCAACGATGCTACAACACTAGCCAAAGGATGGGCAACACAATATTCGGAACTTTCGAGTAAGCAAAAAGTTTTTGCTAGAAAACTTTTTTCAGAAGTTCTCTTTGCTGGATGCCTTGGAAAACTTAATGAAAGAGTCATTCATGGATTCCACAGCATATTAGAATCTTCAAACAGGTCTTCCACTCCATCGTGGAGTGATCGTTATCTTCACCTTCACCAATGCCGAAGCGCCAAATATTCTTCATTGAACAGCCACCAAATCAAATGGTTAATAATGAATCGAGAAGATATAATAGCACTCAGGAGCGGTTTGATGATTTTTCGCAAAATATTAATTAAAATGTACCAAAATATAAAAATAAAATCCTTATTCAACTCACTTTTATGTTTTCCTTTAAAACTGACAGAAACTTTAAATCTTCAAATGTCTCCCCGCTTGCTAGAAAACGTAAGGTAACTGCAAGCCTCTCGCTTGGAGAAATCGGTTCCCTCATTACACTTTTTAGTTATTTCCTGTAGCAGCTTCAAAAAATTTTCTTTATCCATACGGCAAAAATTAAAGAAGTCGGCAGGCGAATTAACCTCCAGCTCTTCTAATAATTTTGTAATACCATATTCACATCTTTTTTTGTACCATTCCTTAGTCAAAATTCTTTTTTTTCTTTGATTTCTCTTTTTCTTCTTAATTGCCAAAGCAATTAGTATGGCGGCACAAGCAGTGTCTGTCATTCTTCCGACCCGACGCGACGACAACAACGAAACCATAAAAACTAATGTTTGTGCATCCTGTCTGCAACGTGTCTGGCGAAGCGGTGTTTGCACAGACTTCAGGCTTGCAGTGACATGTCTGTGCGTGTATGGCCCCTATTACAGGCTTTTGTTTGACATTTCAATTATTTCAAGACCAGCTGTTAAATTTTTACGTTTTTAATAAAAACCTAATTTGCGCGCATTTAAAGTTAAAATAATACGACTAAAAGAATGAATTCTAACATTTTAAACGTAATTTCCATTCATGGAAATAAAGCTGAGCAAAATATGAAGATTTTGCTAGACTACTTCTCGTCTCAGTCTTCCATTTTAAAAAGTAAACGGAACCATCTCGATTTTAAAATCCAAAAAATTTTAAACAATTTTAATTAAATTTCAACTGAGCATCTTGCCAGCTGTTTTTAAGGTTTGTGAATTCGCTAAAATCTATTGAGCTTGCTCCAAAAGGTTTGTTTGGTTAGTTGAACATTCAATTTCAAGTATTTTTTGTAGGTTTTACCAAAAACTTGTGTTTACGAACAATTGTGGTTTACCAAAAATGTATTGGAAAACCTGTGTTTTTGATGTGGTTTTTCCGTTTTTTTGCGAAAACCCGGTTTTTGTTTCGGTGTGAAAAGGCTATAATGAAGGAAAATGGTACTGACAGTTTTGAATCTGACATTTGGTTTGACAAATAAAAATGTCTGAATTTAGTACCTATTGGGCTAAAAAACAGCCGTTACATTACGATTATATTATCATTTTTGTTAAAATGATCTACTGCAATTTTTTTGAATATTTCCTGATTTCATGCTCGTAGAAATGTTGGCTCTTATTTGCACAAAACTAAAACCAAGGGCTATTTTAAGTCATCATCAACGGTGAAAGATTTACAAGTCAAAGAATTTTGCAGACTTTGAAACAAATAGAGGTTCGATGGTGTTGGACTGGGGCTGTATGTTGAACTTTACATGACAGCCCATAATGCAAAATGCCTTTAAAATCCAAAAAAATCTCCAGCTTGTGCCGATTTATCGTGCGTTTCATTTTCATTCGGTTCATTCGGATTTATGACTTCTCCTGTAGTGCTATAATGAATGTTTTTATATAAAAAAAAAATTTATAAGATCATAAAAAAATATATATATAAAAACTTTTTTCGAACGTAAACGGGCAGCAATGACCATTAGACACATTTTATAAAGTCAACTAAAAAACTATATAGTAGCTGCGTTCGCATAGCTTGTTGGATTGTTTTTAGATCCTCTTTCTTTGTTCTTTCTACGAAAAACAAAATATTTACCGTTACTTTCTGGGAAAAATTGCATCATCTCGAACTATTGCATCAATACGAGGAAAGTGAGTCATTAGAAGAAAATAATAAATATCTGTAGTTAGAGTATTTTTTTTATTGAAATATAAGATTTTATATTGCGTAGCACTTGATAGGTAATGATTTAGGTTGGGCAGTTTTGAGTGCATTGATGCCTTATAACAATATTATATTTGTATTTAAGTAAATTTTTAAAACAGCAAACAGAAGAACATTATCTGAGAGAGAATAAGAGAATATTTTATCTAATTTATCTGATGATGATGATAATGTTGATGATATTGGCTCCGAATTTGATTCTGAATTGAATAACACATCTCTTGCAAGTGAAGCCAAAGATGAACAAATCGTGAACACAAATGATGATATGGAAGAGGATTGGGGGGGCGAGAATGTGGTCGAGTCACAAGAACAGCAACAAACAATGATGTACACTTCAAAAGATGTAAGTTGGTCGAATACTCCTTTTCCTGCTGGTCACGTTGGGGCACATAATATAATAAGAGGTGTCAAGTCATTGCACAAAGCAAATCTTCCACCAGGACAACAAGTTTATGAGCCGGTGGATGGCTTTTATTTATATTTGAACGCTGACATTATCAAGGAAATTATTCAATTTACATACAAAGAAGCTTCTCGAGTTTTGGTGGAAGAAAATTAAAAGAACACAGATACTCTTGATTTGTACGCATTTGTTGGCTTGCTGCTGACTGCTGGGCATCAAAAACAAAGTAAGACCAGTTACGATGTATTATGGAATCCTGTGTACGGTCCTCCAATTTTCAGGGCCACGATGGGCTTGAAGCGCTTTAAGTTTTTGTTGAGGTTCATAATTGTTGATGACAAAACAAGTAGATCCATTTGACGCAATAAAGATAAATTAGCTCCTATAAGGGACATTTTCAATAAAATAAATATAACGGTGAATGAGCATCTTGTGCCATTCCTAGGACATTGTCCATTCAAACAATATATGCCTGCTAAACCAGACAAATATGGGATGAAAATTTGGTGGGCCTGTGACTCGGAAACTTTTTACCCTCTGAATGGTATTTTATATGTGGACAAAGAAGAAAATACTGTCGCCAAAGGCCTTGCTGGGCAAGTTGCACAATCAATAACAGAACCTTTTCATGGATCTAATAGAAACATAACATTTGACAACTATTTTACTGACTTGGATTTAGCTTACAAAATGCTAGCAAATGGATTGACTGTAATCGGCACAGTAAGAAAGAATAAAAGATCTGTGCCGAAAGAATTTCTGCCATAACGAAAGAGAGAGGAACATTCATCCATAAAAAAGCTACTCTAGTTTCTTATGTGCAAAAAAAGAATAAATGCGTTTTGGTTATATCTACGATTCATGACAAGACAGGGATCAGATAAGCAGATTGCATAAAGCTAGACATAATATTGAACTACAATAAAACAAAAGGAGGAGTAGATCCTCTTGACCAGTTGGTGCATGCGTACATGTCAAAAAGAAACAAAACGATGGCCTTTACTTTCTTTGCAAATTTGCTAGATGTTAGTAGCTGCATATAGTATGTCATACGATGGAATGAATAAGTGGAATGAGATATACCACGAAAGAAGGCGGTTGTTTCTTGTTAGTGTCATTGAAGCTCTAAAAAGGCCACAGATTGAACGAAAAAATCGTAAAGGTTTATCAACATATTCCCTACAAGCCACATGTTTTTACGCAACCAGACACATTTTCGGAAGAGTCATCAGAAAGAAAAAAAGAAGATGTTATACTAGGTGGGGTGAAAAGTAACCTTCTTGGCCGCCAGAATGCGCTGCTACTGCGAAATAGGTTGTTGTGCCTTGAAGTCCGTTCATATTTAGGCAGACATGCCAAATTTCAGTGCGATACTGTCTTTAGTCTTGTTTTGACAGCTTATTGTTGTCGACGTGTTTGGCATCATGATGAGTATGGACAAAAACGATTTTCGTTCTCTCATAAAATATTATTTTTTGAGAGGCAAAACGGCGAAGGAAACAAAAGAAAAGTTAGATAAATATTATGGGGCTAATGTATCGTCAGATTACACAGTCAAATATTGGTGTCGAGAGTTTCGTGGTGGCCGCAACTGCGGTTGCAGAGGACAACGTCAAAAAAATACATGAAATGGTGTTGGCTGACCGGAAAGTGAAGGAGCGCGAGCTAGCAGATACCACAAAAATTAGTACTAAGCGCACACGCCATATTTTGCGCAATATTCTGTATACGAAAAAGTAATCCTTCCGCTGGGTGCCGCGCATGCTCACTCCTGACTAAAAACTCGACCGCGAGAGCACTTCGAAAGAGTGTTTGGACTTGCTGATGCGGAATCGGGCGGACTTTTGGCGTCGATTGGTAACTGTTGATAAAACCTGGATCCACTATTACACACCAACGAACAGAATAAGTGCCCGGCAATGGACTAGAGCCGGCACGATGGCGGCTTAATGGGTCGGAAAGATTATGGCGTCGGTTTTCTGGGATTGTCACGGCATACTCTTCGTGGACTACCTCGAAAAAGGAAAAACCATCAACAGCGAGTATTACTGTGCATTATTGGAGCGATTGAAGGCCGAAATCGCTGCCTCACATGAAGCGAAAAAAAATTTCGTTTTTGCAAGACAATGCGCCGGCGCATAAGAGCATCGCAACCACGACTAAAATCAATGACGGCTCCAATTGCTGTCGCATCCACCGTATTCGCCCGATTTGGCTCTATCGGACTATTATCTCTTCCCAAACCTCAAAAGATGGCTCATCAATAAAAAATTCAGCTCACGCGAGGAAATCATCGACGCCACGGAGGAGTATTTGGCAGACTTTCCGGAAAATTACTTTTCGGACGGGATCAAGAGTTGGAAAATCGCTGGAATAAGTGTATCAAGCTAAAAGGGGACTATATTGAATAGAATAAAAAAAAACATTAAAAAAATTTTATTTTCATTTCCTTTTCAGGCCACCTAGTAATAAGCACAGCGCCAGGTCACAAATTTTCTCAAATTGCCAGAAGGAATAGTCTTGTTTGCTAAGTACTACTTTCCAATAGATACTCAAAAAAAAAAACGAATTACTAAACAAAAACAAACTATTATTCTTATAAAAATTTAAAAAAAAAACGTATCATTTGTATACTTACTTACTTTAGGTGGCGCTACAGTCCGGGGTGGACCTGGGCCTCAGTCAACAAGCTTCTCCAGCCAGCTCGATCCCTGGCTAGCTGTCTCCAGTTTCGCACGCTAAGTTGGCTGAGCTCCTCTTCCACTTGCGTGCGCCACCTAAGTCTTGGCCTACCTCTACTGCGCTGTCCCTCGGGGGCGGATTCGAAGACTTTTCGGACCGGAGCATTGGTGTCCATGCGCTCTACATGACCCAGCCATCTCAGTCTTTGGATCTTCACTCTTCTGGCTAGGTCCATGTCGCTGTACAGTCCATACAGTTCGTCGTTGTATCTCCTCCTCCACTCACCGTCAATGCAGACGCGACCGAAGATCGCCCGAAGCATTTTTCTCTCGAAGCAACCAAGAGCACCCTCATCCATTTTTGATAATGTCCTTGCCTCTGCGCCATAGAGCAGGACCGGGATTATTAAAGTCTTATAAAGGGTGACTTTTGTTGTCCGAGAGAGGGCTTTGCTACTCAATTGCCTTCTTAACCCATAGAAACAGCGGTTGGCAAGAGTTATTCTTCGCTTGATCTCAGCGCTGGTGTCGTTGTCTGTATTTATAGCGGAGCCTAGGTAGACAAAGTCCTTAACTACCTCAAAGTTATATCTGTCGAGGGTGACGTTCTGTCCGAGACGTCGGTGTTGGTTGTCCTTTTTGCTTGACAGCATAGCATAGCATTTGCTTGACGCCACTGACATCACGCTGCTTTCTCCCGATTATGTCAATATCGTCGGCGTATGCGAGTAGTTGGACGGACTTTTGAAAGATAGTGCCTCTTGTGTTTGCTCGTGAGTTTTGCACTATTCTTTCAAGTACAATGTTAAAAAAATCGCATGACAGCGCATCGCCTTGTCTAAATCCTTTCTGGACATCAAAGGTCTCGGTGAGATCTTTACCGACCTTGATGGAGCAGCGTGCATTCTCCACCGTCATCCTGCACAGGCGGACGAGTTTGGCAGGGATGTCAAAACTAGACATTGCTCTATAGAGCTCGTCTCTATAGATGCTGTCATACGCGGCCTTAAAATCGATGAATATGTGGTGGGTATCGATCTGAAGCTCATGGGTCTTCTCCAAGATCTGCCGTAGTGTGAATATCTGGTCGATGATGGACTTTCCTGGCCTGAAGCCACACTGATATGGACCTATCAGGTTGTTGACAAACGGCTTCAGGCGTTCACACAATACGGCGGATAAGATCTTATATGCGATGTTAAGGAGACTGATGCCTCTGTAGTTGGCGCGGTTCAGAGGGTCTCCTTTCTTGAGAATTGGACAAACAATGCTGAGGTTCCATTCATCGGGCATACTTTCGTCCGACCATATTTTACAGATGAGTTGGTGTATGCTCCTTACCAAGTCATCGCCTGCCGCTTTGAAGAGCTCGGCAGTCAGGCCATCCGCTCCAACAGCTTTGTTGGCCTTAAGCTTCGATATGGCTATCTTCACTTCATCCAGGTCGGGTGGACGGAATTGTTGGTCATCATCGTCCAGGTTGAAAGGTTGATTCTGCCTGACAGCGGTATTTGGTCCGTCATCGCCGTTATACAGTCTGCAGAAATGATCTTTCCAAATCCTCAGCATCGACTGCGATTCTACTACGATGTTCCCTTGTTCATCTCTACATGCTTCGTTTCGGGGTTTGTTTCCGCGGCATGTTATTTTCACCTTTTGGTAAAACTTCCGAACCTCATTCCTGGAGTAGCGTCTCTCAATTTCCTCGATCGCGCGCTTCTCATGCTCTTTCTTCTTCCTCCTGAGAAGCCGGTGCTCGTCTCTCCTCTTCCGCTCATAGAGCTCATGAGCAGCTCTGGTCTTTCTTATCATTTGTATATAATTCGATATTTTCAGCAATGTGTCTATCGGACACATAGGTCCGTTTGTGAAAGTAATAGTCTTTGCCCGGACAAGGGTTAAATCGACAGAGTACAAACGGGTGTAGACAAAAATAAGATCGATTTGTTTCTAAATGTCAAAATATAACATTAAAAAAGCGAGAATCAACAAACAAACCGTTATCTACTTGTAGGAACCGGAATTCTGATACGTTCTCTTCAAACAAATACAACACAGTCGAACTTCCCTATAATGAATTCGCACGGGACCAGAAAAAAACTTCATTATATAGAAATTTCATTATACAGAAATTTTGATATTTTTTATGTGTTTTCAACTTTTATTTAAAATAATCAGGTATTTTTCTTCCTCAACAAAGCTTTCTAATATATTTAGCGACTTAAATACATTATTCGGTACGTTGCTCCTCATCTCCACAAAGGTTCGAACTACATCAAAAGATGAAGAAATTCGACCCAATGTAGGTAACACCGCATCCACCAATTCTTCTTAACTGGCCAATTCTTCATCGTTTTCAGAATATGTTAATGTAGAATTATTTTTTGTCAAACATTTATTTTGCAAAAGGATTAATAAAACAAAAACCTTGGGTATACTGAACTCCACGACTTTCTAAGACACTGCTAAGAATATCTTCGTCGGAAGGGTTTTCTCTGGTCTGCACATTAATATCTACATTGACGTAGTCTTCAAATGATGCGTCAATATTTGCTACTGCTCTAAATGAAGACTGTAAAACCGCTAAATGGGATAATGGTAGAAAGTCCTCTTGATTCCATTGCGGAGATTATTTTTGAATGTCATCCTTTGAAAATCCTGCCTTTATAAAATAGTTCGCAATTGTTTCTGGTTTTACATAGCACGGTATGGGCTTAGATTTCGAATGGCTTGCAGCAAATCTACGGCCATAACAGGTTTGTCTTCATCCATTTGCGCTAATATGTTCGTTACAATTCGCTTTCCGTAAAGTTGTTTTATGTTCTTGGTAATGCCTTGGTCCATTGGTTGAAGTAACGAAGTCATGTTTGGAGGAAAATAGACAAGCTCAATATTTTCCAAAATTTTTTTTTTACAATTATCAAAACAAAGCAATACCTTCCTTTTTTGAGAAGCAAACTTATTGTCCAGCTGTAAAAGCTATTTTGTAAAAATCACACTAGTCATCCATGCCTTTTTGTTAGACTCATAATCCACATCTAATGATTTAATTCCTTTAAAGCATCGTGGATTTTTAGCTTTTCCAATAACAAGCAATTTTAGCTTCTCCAATCCGGTCAGAACGGTTATTCGCTCTTTGCTATATCTTTCACCAAACCACTTCTCATTTTTAAATGCCAGTGTTTTATTTGGCAAGCATTTGAAAAACAAGCCAGTCTCTCATCAACATTAAAGATGTCGTCTTGTTAATATTTTTGCATCAGTTTCGGCAAAACGTTCAATACCCATTCATTGCGATCTTGTATGTTGGCATCAGCATTTTCCCCACATAAGGTTTTCTTAACAATACCGTGCCGTTTTTTGAATTTATCCATCCAACCTGTACTTGCTTCAAATTCTTCGTGTCCCGAGGCATCTCTTTAGCTTTTTCCTTCATTAGTGGTCCAGATATAGGAAGATTTATTCCACGTGCAGCGGTTATCCATTTCAGCATTGCTTCATTAATATCCTCAAAAAACACGTTCGAAGTCTTTTTCGTTTAGCACTTAATTGTCCGTCTTCTGCACTTTTTAGAATCGCTGACTTGTTTTTTATAGTATTTGATAACGAACTGGGAAAAATTCCAAACTGCGTGGCAATATCTTTCTTTTTTGTTACTCCCTTCTCAACTTTATTAATTATCAACACCTTTTTTTCAAGAGAAATACTATAGTAAGTACCGTTACGATCGATATTCGTACAGATGTTGAAGCGTTTTGAAATGAAAAAATACATTATATGGAGACAAAAAACGTATGAAAGTCAAATCTTCAACTAGAAAATTTATTCATTGTAGAGAAAAATTCACTATATAAATTCATTTTAAGGAGATAAAAATACACTTAAAATAGAACCAGAAAGCTGTGTCTTTGAAATTAGTTCATTATACGCAGAACTTCATTATACTCGTATAGAAGTTCACTATAGGGCAGTTCGACTGTATATGTATCTATTTAACTCTTGCGTTAAATGTTTTTTAGTTTGAAACTTTTGCGCGTCAGTATGCCAATGTGCCAGCTCGCATCAATGGAATATCGTTGCAAACCTTTCAGCTTTAACATATTTTAGTTGTGGGTCATATTAAGTAATTTCGCGAGGATCCATCTTGAGCATCTACTAAAACTGCGTAAGACGACGTCGTTTCGTCGATTGTATTGCTTCGTGTAACACTAAATGGTTCAATCGTCCGGACGACGTCGTTTTTGATGATTCACTAATGCTTCGTATTACTCATTGAACTGTCAAATAACGACGATTTAACGATTGCGATTAAACGATTGCTATTTTACAATCTTTTCATGCTTATAGGTTAATTGTTGTTTAGTTTTGTTTGTCAAATTTTTAATAAAAATGCGTCGGTATTACAATGTGTTGTTTCTCGATGACGAAGAAAGTGAGAATTCTGTCGGACTATTGCGAATGCTAAGGACGCTTAGAGATGCATCGGATCCTCTTTCACTTCCAACGAAAAAGTACAAATTTCATAAACTATTTTTAAACAATAAAGTTGCTAAATTGGATTTTGCATTTTAGTTTTACTCAACGTTTTCGATTATCAAAAGAGGCGTATGTACTCGTACTAGTACTGGAAACGGTAAACCTAAGGAGTGGCTCGCGGTTAACATACTCGTATATTCCCCCAATTTTAAGACTTGGTGTTACCTTGGGGGTCCTAGCTGGTGGTGGCTACCAATCGTTGACTGGTAACGACTTTGGAATTTCTGTTGGCCAAAGTACCCTTTCAGAGATGGTTTGCGAGACCATAAAAGCGTTAGAACTAAAGCTGTGTCCAATCTGGATTACATGAGATATGGGCAACGAAATAAGAAAGGAAGAGACAAAGTAGTGGTTCTATCGGAAATATGCAATTTCAGGAAGTAAGTATAAATATCCATATTTTCGATTCTTCGAATTGTACTTACGATTTAATTTCCATAGTTATCGGATGCGTGGATGGTATCCACTAATATTTTCAAAGACCGCGAGAAAATGAGAATATTTTCTTCAATAGAAAATGAGGACACAGCGAAGGACAATGCGAAGATTGTGAGTCTTCTTTTAAAACCGGTAAAACCCGTTTGTACAAAGTATTTTATTTAAGATTTAATTGGACATTGGATCTGCACATGACTCGTTGGTTTGGAAGCACTCCAACGAAAGAGCCTTTTTCGTTAGAAACTTCACCGAACGCAACCATAATTATTGGCTTATGGGTAGGTACGCAATTATTTATATCCTTGTGTAATCCTCACATATAACATTGTAGGTGACAGTGGATACCCTCTTGAGCCTTGGTTGCTGACACCCTACAGAGCATCTAATGACCCAGCTAAGATACACTTCAAATTCAATAATCAAATTCATTCTAAGGCAAGAAACTTAATAGAAAGACGTATTGGAATCTATAAAGGTATGACCAATTGCCGTTGTCTTTCTAAATGTATTTTTGACTGTTTGTACTGTAGATCGATGGAGAATCTTAATGGAGGAAAGGAAGAGCGGGTACCACCCTAGCAAAGTTGTTTTTTCTGCTAATGTTTGCACCGCATTGCACAACATATGAATGTATCTTCAGCTATATTGCAGAACCCAGCGAACCCTGGGACGATAATTCGATGGAAAATGAGACTGCGAACAGAGATATTTCCAATAACCGTATGAAGGAGTTTGCAGAAAGAATTCGAAATTCAATAAAAGAATCGCAGTTAGATTAGAGATAATTGTTATGATTGTGCATTATAAATAAATAATAAATAATTCTGATGTTGCCATACAGAATGTCTAAGTTTGTGGAGTTTTTAAGGCAATAGCATTTTGGACATCACCCCACTAATGCTCTATAGGATTGAGATCTGCGCTTGATGCCGCTCACTCAATAACACTTGCGGTATTGTTATTTAAAAATTTTTTTGTGACCTCTGCTGTATCTTTGAGGTCGTTTTCCTGCTGGAATTTCCAAATAACAGGCATATTTTTGTCGGCCCAAGGCATCAGCTTGTTTTCTAAGATCTGGACGTCAGTTCGTTTCATCGCTGAACACTATGTGTTTCCACTGGTCTATTCTCCAGTTCACGTGGCACTTCGCAAATTAAATTCTCTTTTTTCTTTGTTTCGGCGTTCCAAGCCGTTTCTTGCGTGCAACTTGTCCATTCAATTCAGATTCTACCAGGCATCTGTTTAAGGTGCGTGTAGACATCGGAGTAACGGTTTCTTCCATAATCTGGCGTTGAATTTTTTTTGGACCTATTTTGAGATCGAATTTCTCAAGCCGGTATATTCTTCGGTCAGTTTATACAGATGTTTTGAGTGCCCGGTTTCGCGTTGGTATTTTTTTCATGGATTCAAAAGCCTGAAAATGCTTAATGCAACATAAACTTGTTTGACCGAGCAATTTAATTGAGTTGCAATGAATCGGTATGACATTTTCAACTTGCACATCTCAATGATTGCCTGCCAGGTCGCCGGAGGTCAACTTTTTGCTTTTCTAATATGAAATGAAGCTAAACAATAAAGTCAGTCACTCAATATTTAAAGCCTCGCTCAATCATTGATTAACATTAAAAATTGAAAATTGGCTTTTAAATTTGTAATTAATGCGTTAGAACGACAGTGTTTCCAATTATATGGCAAGCTAAATTAATAAAGATCAGAAATATTCCACATATGCCACAAGGGCAACAAAAAAAAATTAACAAATGAATTGTTTTTTGATATAAGATGCAAATACTTCTTATCAAAGCAAAAAAAGTACCGTTATATAAAAAGGAAACCTTTTCTTCGTATTGAAATAAAAAGTTAAATTGTGTTTCTAATTAGTTGGCCACAGCTGTACATAGCAGCCTCTGACTATGGCTTGTCCCGATCTCTGGAACTCTTGCAATAGAATTACGATGGCTTCAAGACAAGATTACTCAAGATGGTTTGTTAAAACCATTTGATTCAGTTTTGTAAAAAGAAACCACCGATGTTCTTCACCGATGCCAGCAGGACCCACCCCGAAAAATGACCAAACATGCCTCCAACCTTTCTCTCGATTTGAAGCTTAGATTCAAAGTCAAAATATAGTTGGTCATTTAAATTCCAATGCGTATTTTACCAAAAACCACACTTTTTTAAATAGAAGATGAACTTAAGAGTGTCGGGCATGATATGTTTACAAGGCGTACCAGGAAAAGCTTCAATGAAGTCGAAACAGACGAGTATTGTTGAGACTCTCGTAAATACTTCTTTCACCAGACAACCTACACAAAAGATGTTTTTCCGGAAACTCCCTTACACTGTCAAGAGGCTTTTTTGGAAACTCCTTTACACTGTCAAAAGGCTGGCAGCTCCTTGGACGTTTTTAATGTGCAGCGTTTAGTCCTATGAAGTCTGTTCTCCAGGTTGAAACCCCTATACTTAGCTTCGTTGGAAAAAGTGATGGTAGTGAGTTGAAGCAGTTGACTTGGACTAGTCATCAGCTTTCTTTTTTCCGTAAAAAGAACAACCTCTAGTTTGAAATGACTAACTGGGAACTCATTTCCCATATATTCGCTAGTCATGATCTAACAGGCAGTATAGCTGCACTATCTTCTTCAACTGTCTGAGCGTAGGCGTTGTTTTGCGGCCACCTTTGTGCCCCCGACATCATATTAGCCGCGGTCAACATCCGTAATCAGCAACCTATTCACCAGCATTACTTTTATCCACAAAACAAGTGATTTGTCTAGGTTGTGTTATCCGACTGGGTTAATTATGCTGTTAAAAAGTTGGATTGCGAAAAGTATCTTCAATGTCAATGAAAATTCCCAGCACGCACTTCTCTTATTGAACGAATTTTCAATTCTACGCCCCAGATTTTGAAGCGTAGTCAGTCTTACATCTTGGACTAAGGGTGTATTTACAAAGCAGATCTGCGCACATGGTTCTTCAACATGAAAGAAGGCAGGCTGATTGGTCATAAGTTCTTGGCAAGCCTGTAATCATCTTTTGCGATTTTTACTACAAACGCTACTCTTACTATTCGCCAGAAACTCATGTTGCATGTCGGTGTCATGCTAGTATATAAAATTCTCTTCAGAGTTGCTAACAGAGGTTCAATAACTTTTTGTAAGACAGTTGGAGTATTTCCATTTTTGTCAGGGGACTTGAAGCCATCAAAAAAAGCATTGACAGTTACATACATTGATATCAGTGATACATTGTCACTGGTGGCAAGCCGGTTGTTCAGATCAAATTACCTACAAAATGAGTCTCGAGTATGAGATATATATTTCATCAAATCTTTTAAGTGATTCCAGTCTGCCTGCTTTGCTCCTTCATGAGGATTTTGACTAGTTTTGCCTACTGTTTCGTTCTTTTCACTGATTCCTGGTTTCTCTCAGATTCTTCGTCTTCAACAAGGTCGGGACAGCATAAATGCCATTTTCTATAAATTTAACCTGTTTAGTAGCTCTCAAACTGTCTGCGGGACGATGCGATTGTAGTGTTACACGAAGCTTACTTTTAACGACGTCGTTTGATACAATCGTTTGGACGATGATCGTCTTTAAAGTTACGCGATGAGAGCCCAGGACATCCGTAATACCTCGTAAACAAAGTTGAAAATTTGAAAGACAAATCTTTAAAAGAAGAAAATTCTCGAAAATAAAGAATACACAATTTTTTTGTTGTCAGAAGAAAATCTACAATTGTTTTGTTTGTTTATTTGACAGTTTTTCAAAAATTTGTTTAATTCTAGCTAAATTAATTTCAACTTAATTTAAAAGCCAGTGATTTATTATTTTTCGTATTTCCATTTTTTTTTCTCTCTTGTAGTTTCATATATTGTTTTCATGTTTTATCTGTAGTATTGTGTTTTTCTGTTTTTCTTTATATATATATATATTATTTAAATACATTATTATAAATGTTTTCTTTTTTTTGTTTTTTTTTTTCAATTTTAAATTTCATTGTAAGTATATATAATATATAAATATATGTGATAGAAGTACATGGTAATTATTCTGTTTTTTTTTTTAGTTTTTTTAATAATATAATAATGATTACAATTATATGATAAAGAATGATAAAGAATTTGAATTTGAAATAAATTAATCGGAAATAAAGAAGAAAAATATACAGAAAACAGTGTTTAACTTATAAATGAAAAAATTAAAAAAAAAATAAATAATAAAAACCTTCTGCAAATTTTTCTTCTCAACAATTTACTTTTTTTTTTTATATTGTTTCATTTATTTTTTTGTTGTTTTAGTTTTAGTTTTTTTATATTTGTTAAAGAAATTTCGTAAAGAAAAATTATTAGTTTTCTTGTTTTTTATTTGTTTTTTTTTTTTTTTAAATATATAATGTGCTACAAAAATAAAGTTTGTATTTTTTTCTTTTACATTTCTTTTTTTATTAGTTTTTATCTTCTTTCTATTATTTATTGTATGCTTTTGGTATTTTGTTTAATTTAATTTCTTTCTTCTCAGCTTCTTTTGTATTCTGTTATCCTTTCTTATGAGTAATTGATTTATGCTGTGTTTGTGTGGTTTAATTTAATTATTGTTGTTATATTTTTTTTCTAACAAATAATGTTATTTTTGTTTATACAATGTAACTACCAGTTGACAATTGATTTCTAGTTATTTTCATTTTATTGTTATTCAGTGTCGATTGCTTTGTTTTGGACTGCTAGGTCTAACGAATTTATTTTGCAACATTATGATTTCTTATTTATTTACCAATTTTATTATATTTAATCAATAGTAAATATTTGTTTAAATTTGCTTATAATTTGAGGTTTTTTTGCATTCTTTCATTAGCTATTATTTTAATTGTTTTACTGACGTTTTTATATTTTATTGTTTATATTGACTTTGGTATTGTTTTTAAGGTTTTTATCCTTTTTTTTCTAATTTTATATCTGACTTTGTAGGGGAATATATGAAAAAAAAAATTAAAAAATATGAAAAAAACCTTTCACAAATCATTTACGACTTTTTATAACCTTTTCATGTAACATTAACATTGCCTAAAAATGCATTCTAAAAAAGGAACAATTTCGTATTTAAAAGTTTATTTTTTAGTGCGTGAAATTTTGTTTAATGACGATTATCTCATTCAATCAACGGTCATATGTTGGGAAGAGGGCAGATAATAGTTGTCAAGGAGATGATTAATACCTACTGCAATTTAAAACGAATGAATTTACGACAAAATGATCATTCATAACCGATGGCGTTCCCCAAGTTTCTGTTGTTGGCCCGCTTCTTTTAACGTTACCTTCTATGAAGGTATGACAACACTTTAAATCATATGATTGATATGCATATCTTTTGAAATACTTAACGACGGTATAAACAAAGATAGTTAAAGATGATTACGAGGAAATACTCGTAAATTATATAGTGTGACTTCTGATGGAAGCAAATTGTCATTGCTGGGTAAGCAACTGTCAAAATCAGATCAGAAAATTTACCAGTGTATGGTATGAAAAGGTCTTGTAAGTTTAAATTCGTGAACACATGATCGTTCTAAGGCTTGATGGAAATAATACCAGATGTTTAATTTCCCAATTTTAAAACAAAAAGGTTCTCTGTTTCGTATCTGCGGAGAGAATAGAAAAGATAAGAATTTTACGTTCGTTTAGGTATCAGGGTTATCAGGTTTAATTCAACTGTGTACTTATGCTTTAAATGTCATAAATAAAAAATATTATAAAAAATAGTTTAGGATCTGATTGTAAAGTGATTGAGAACTCACTGAACCTTTAAACTTTACATTCAGATTTATTGTCAGAGGTAAACCTAGGAAACAAGTCCTGAGTTTCCTTTATTCAAGGGAACTATTTAAGAAAATAAAAGGGAGTGTATCTCTGGGCTTCACTTAAATGATCTATTTTGCTATCTTACGAATTTTTGAATGACGCAAAAATATGAATGTAGTACATTTTTGTGAGCTGGTGGTACATTTAAGTACAGATTTTCAGAGCTAGTAAAAAAATATTGACAAGCGAAAAATACGTTAGCAGGAGATGGATGCTTGAGCTGTAGAGAACAATGGAATATTCTTTTTTTAACGATTGTGCCATATTCCCTACAGATAGCTCCCAATGCCGTTGATTGAAGAATAGGATAACACAATTTGGACAAAGTTGGTAAAAATCGTTGAGGGAATCGTCACTAAAGTCATCATTGTTAGGCCTAATCGGGGTCACCTCAGAAATGTCAGGTGTTGAATTACTCGTATAAAAAAAAAAATGCCGCTTTATTTGCACATTACATAGAATAGACAAGGTTTGTATGAAGATTGGACAAGACTTTGACAGTACTCAAATTTGACAAATGAATAACGTTCAGTTTGTGCTTGATGATGTAGTATTATTACGTTGTATTGGCAGCGTCATAAGTTTTATATTCTGAAATTTTCTTTGTGCAAGTGCTTACTTAAACATCCTTTAGGTTTAGGTTTGGATGTAAACCGAAAACGTTCATCAGGCTGGCAGAAGGGTAAAGTTTTTTGACGCCAGTGCTTTATAATCAGTCAAGTTTGATACGTTGGAATGATACAGGCGCAAATAGTGCTTTAGACAGCGGAAAAATTTTATAATATAAACACGGCAGGGATTCTCAGTTAGCTGGGGTCTTGAATTGTCTATTTTTTTCTTTCAACAGAAAAAGCATTGAATACACTATGAACAGTGCAAGATAGAAAATTGGGTTCGATTCTGCTCAAAGGAGATATGACTCCTAAATTTAAATATTAGTCTGTAGACCTAATGTGTAGATACAAGTGAAAAC
Source organism: Volucella inflata (assembly GCA_928272305.1). Classification (NCBI taxonomy): domain Eukaryota; kingdom Metazoa; phylum Arthropoda; class Insecta; order Diptera; family Syrphidae; genus Volucella; species Volucella inflata. The sequence continues at coordinate 55,143,364 of OV743720.1, read as the reverse complement.
TGAGGATTTCTTCAATTCTGATATACTCGTAGGTAATTCATAAATTGTCAATTGATTAGAAAGAATTTCTTAACTAATCAAGAATAGGGTGAAATGGATTCAAATTTTGAGCGATCTTTAACTGTTCTTTGTATCTCTTTTGCGTTATGTTCAACACTATCAAAGGAACGGTAGCAATGCAGTGCTCATCCAGACAGGAGCGTTGAACCCTCACAATAATACTGGGTCGAATCCAGGAGTATGCTGAGCTATGGTGAACTATAAAAAGAACATAATGTCATCCTTCAATAAATGTGTAGAACATTTTACAGCAGTCGATAATGACATAAAATCAAAATCATTTTTTGAACTTAGAAGCGATTGCGCTCTCTAGAGTTAACGTTCAGTTGAAATGATTGCAGAAATTCAGTTCACGGGTTTCTCCTGATTGAGAAAAGGATCATGACTAAATTAACTTTATTTATTAAATCTGATAAATAATGATATAGCTTGATTATGCATCGAGGGCAAGATGATATTGGAACGCTGACCAAATAGATTGTGGGTGTATGATATAAACATGACAATCCTGTGGGGAATTGTTATGACATTAATGGGAAGAAGTTAGTTTTCCGATGGAATGATACGTTAGACCTATAATAACTAGGGTAAGCCGGAGAAAAACATAATCTTTTTAAACATCTCTTGTTGAGCGTCGGTGTCGGAAATTAAGTTGGATTTAGGGATCATTTGAAAGGTATGATAAAAATTACGATGACTATGACGTTAAAAATGCTGTCTTCTACGTTTACCTTTCCTTAAAAATCGAAGAAAATAAAAATAAATAAAAACTTGAAGAACTGTCATTTCTTTGATGCGAAAACTTAATTAAATAACTGACGTGAGAAACTGAAGAATTAAAGACTGAGAGTGTGTGTTTGCAATAACTTCTAGGTTGAGAATAAATTTGAAAACTTTTAGAAAAAAATCGACAATTTTTTTAATTCTTGTTTGCATTTGTGTGAATTTTTCGTGGCTGTAAGTGAGCCGTTTTTTGTTTTTGTTTTTTTCTTAATTTTGATGGAAAGATTTGTTTTTTGGTTTTACTTTTGTTTGTGCTCGTTGCTTTAAATATTCAAAACTTAAGCAATATTTTGTTTTCGTATAGCATTTTTTTGGTTTTATTTTTTAAATTAAAATGTTTCTGTATATATGTAAATTTTGTTTTGGTTTGTTTTTTTCTGTTTTATTGGAAGGATTCACAAAAAAGGTAGAGAAGATTCTTTTTTTGGGTTTTTCGTTATTTTTTTTTTGTCTTGTAAAAGCAATTTTTAGCATATTAAAATATATATTTCATTTTTTTTTGTCTAAATAATCAAAAAAGTGTTTTAAAAAGTTTTTTTTTTGTTTGTCTTTTGATAGCTTAAACATTTTTTTTGTTTTGTTATTATTTTTTTAAAATTTTTGTTTTAATTGTAATTTTTAAACTTATTTATCATCTTCAATTCCTTCGTCAGTAACTTTCTCCTTTGATCCCTTTTCGTTGCTGATATCACACTTTTCAGCTAGCATATCCTCAATGCCTTCGTCGACTACTTGATTCTCATCGGTGTCCAGTGCCTTGCCATTGGATTCGCGTGGTGTCATTTTAACGCGGCACGTTTCGTATGCTTTTTCAAAGCCCAGTTTTGTGTATAGATTTCGGGAAGCATCGTTTTCTGGACGAATGACTACAAATGGAGTATAGCCACGTTCGACAACAAGTTTTGTCAGGGTTCTAGCAAGGCGAATACCATAACTGAAATCGAAAGAAAAAACAAGATTTTGATAATTAACTTGCAGAGAATAAAAAAAAACGTAAACATGATAGTGAAAGTTTTCCAGGCTTTGTGGAAGAAAATCATAAGACCTATATTTTTCTTAGGGTTATCCAACGACACCGTCCGATTGCTAATGACCATGGAATTGATGCCGGACTATCAATTTTCACTCTAGCTTTGGATTAAAAATAGTCAGGAACAAACTCAATCGCAAATATCCTGCGGTCGATTTCGCAAATCGTTGTCTGTCCCAAACTTTGAAAGCGATGAATATCTTTTTTCCTTATAATTGATGCGATCTAAAAAGATTTTATGGAGCCTTGAAGTTATTGCTCGTAGTGCTGGTAAAGGGAAGAACGAAAGAGATATACCGATATAAGTTGCCTTTGAATGTTTGCAGGTTTAATACGTAATGAATAGGAAATAGAGATCAGCAGAACATTCCATCACCGGATTGTACAACTAAGGAAGGAGTCACATTTATAGTAACTTGATGAAAGGGTGTTTTGTTTTGGATGCATTAAATTCCCCTCTGTTGTTGGCTATCTATAAGTAATTATACTTTTAATATTTATGAAGTTAACATCTAGAATGCATGCCTTAGCATAATTAAATCTGTACTTCGCTCATTAATAAAATATTAAATTTCTAGGTGACAGCTAGTAATTAGGATATGTTATGTACGAGTTCTCGTAAGAATATAAAATGCATCAACCATCTTTATAGAGAGAATACTATAGATGCACAGATGTAGATCCCTAAAAAATTACAGACGAAGTCATACAAGTCACACAAGTGTTTGAAACTACACTGTTTCAACTGTGACAGGTGGTAGAGAAAAATTGCTCCAGTTGATATCGATTTATTTCTGATGGCTTTCCAGCGATGTATCGATGAAGCTGACACTACAGACTGATATGGAAGCTAAGGCCACTTGCAAAAAACATTAAATTATAGTAGTTTTCATTGCAAAGTAATACATCAAATTTCTGTCTGCCAGAATATTTCAAGGTGCCAAATGTGATTCAGAGCAACACCTTGATGGAGCCAACTTACGGACGCGGCACCTCGGGCGCCAAAACACCAAAAAAATAATGTAAGAAAATTTCATATTGCAGGTCTAATATCGCAAAACACATGCTGCGAGCATAAAGTGCTGAAGACTAGTGTTAACAGTGTAAAGAAGAATGAAGGAGATGTTAAATACCAACGATGAATAATGTTCTGCTGCTAACTAGATTGAACCATTCAAAATTGAGAATAAATAGATTTTTGGCGTGACAGTACAGAATGGACGCGAGCCTAGTTTCTTATGCTCACTTTATTATTAGCCTTGTTATTTTACAGTAAGCCCACAATGGTCTACCGACTCCGAATGGCTGGAAAGATCGGAAGCCTTTTCATGGTCAGACTCGGCTTGTACTAAATTGTGTTTTTATCCGCTTTTGGTGCAAAGTTAAATAACTGTAGGTGTCTTAGAAAATAGACTTCTATGGGCTCAATATGTTGGGTAAAAAAAAGCTAAACAACTAAATAAAAGTCTGATTTTGTTAGACTCCATCGAAAGGCTTTCCTTAGCTTTGCAAAAGGCGGATGAAAGATCTTCTTTCCTTCAACATTCACATTATAGGGAAATCTTTCAAAGTTATTTTTTGCTTTTAAAAACAATTAGGTATTGTTCCAACTTACATTGGCGTTAAATCACCATTGACTTTTTCAAGTATTTACTAGTATATTTTGGTTGCCCAGAGTCCTACATAGTTACTCTTGACGGTGGAAAAACGTTAATATATAAATCTAGAATTTAACCTATAGCAAAGAGCGATAAGGTTAATTCTTTCACCTAACCTTCAAAGTTGTGAAGACGGATAAGCGATGCTCATATTGGCGTTTATCGTTTCAGATAGGCAGGTAGCTTTTACATATCCAAGATCTTCCCATGTATGGCTGTGGGAATGGGAATCTTGACAATCGTAGAAGGCATACCAGTGCATAGAATTTTAAGGATACGAGTAATAAATATCCTAAAAGGATGAACCCTAATTCTCTTGAAAATAAGCAAAGATTTAATGCATGCAATGCATTGGAGGAAAAATTTAAGATTTTATTTTTTATTTTTTAAATCAGCAGATTCCAGAACACTGGGTTTTAAGGAATCATTGTCTTACGAATTCGGACCGAAATCGGTGGACTTTTAAGTTCAGAAATAGGTAAGCATATGATAGATACAAACAAATAAAGACATGTTACTCACTCTGACTAGACAATAATCAATAACACGGATTAAAATCTTTCAAACAAGTGGATCTTTGTAACAGATATCTCAACAACCTTTTCAGTAATTACATTATTTATACAATCCTTACCCTTTTCGCCTGTAATCTGGACGTGTCTGCATTGAAAACATTGCTCCATAATATGAATGAACCATCCATGCAGCCAATTCATTTGTATCCTTTCTAAATATACCCAAACCGGGTAGCACTCGTACTAATATCTCAAACACCTCAACGCATTCAATCTCACTGGCCGGATATAGATCATGAATACCTTTAACATCGTCCACAGTTAGTGGACGCATTTCAGCCTCATTAGACGGTAACCTAAAATCAAAATGAAAAACGACGGTTAATTCTAATTTGAACAGGTCTAGCTATACGATTACTTACTCTTCTAGCTCCAAATCTTCATTTATATTCTTACAAACATATATATCGCCTTCCAGTCGTTCCATAATGCCAAATGTGGAGTAAAAATCATCCAGGCGATTCATAATATCCTTGTGCGTAAAATTCAGGTACAATGGCTTTTGCCAATCTATCAGCACGTCCTCGGTACGCATCAAATCTACACATTCTATGCGGCTCGATGGACAAAAGATTCCAAAGCTTTGATAAATATTGTTGTTGGGCTGTTTCATAAAAAACAAAGAATACAATTTTCTCTCAAAAATTACTTGATTTTGAATATGTTGGTTGAATACTTACCGTCAGGGTGCATCCCGGAAAATGTAAAATTATTGGTTTCTCTGGCCATTCTTTGGAAACGTAGAAATGGAAATCCCAAACTCGATCATTCAGGTACGTTTTAATTGTTTGATGAAACTGCAATTAAAATTGAAGTGAAAATAAAAAATACTATTTGAAACGAAAGAAGACGATCTGATAACAATTTTAATAGGAGTCGAGACTGGTGATTATTTTGTTTGAGATTTATCTCTATATCGCAGCTAATTTATACACAATTTTCATTCTCTTAATCTATATCTAAACATGTTAAATAAATTTAGGAAAAGTGCTAAGAAGCTAACGAGATTTCATCTGCACTGGTCTATTAACTGCAGTGCGATTGGCAATTCCAGTTTTGCCGGATCCTCACTGTTAGGAGTACAGATAAGAACCGGAAATACACCCCATCTACACCACGGGATGACCTTGATTACATGCAATTTCTATTGAAGATAATGATCCAACAAGCAAATGACGCAGGTCCCGCTATATCAAAGCACACAATGAAGAAAACCACAATGAATGTTTACTTACATAAATCTACGACACTTTAAGCATGTCGACTTTGTCACCCTCCAGAAGTTACAGTCGTGGAAACCAACAACTGTCAACTTGTGGTTGTTAAAGACAAAACTAAGTTTTATGTTTCATGGTGAGCTGCCGAGCTAGTGCCATCGTAACTAACGCAATTAACTATGGACAACTGGGTGACATGGATTTGGCTGCAGCATTATTGAGATATAAAGCAGATAGTATTTGGAATTTGAGTTTTCATTGCTTCGCATTAGACAATGGCTTCGTGGCACTTGATTAGAGTCGCAGTCACAGGGTGTTTTAAAAACAAAACAATTAACATTTTGACTTGGTAATGTACAAACTCCGAGGAGACACATAGTTGATTGTACAAGGTGGGACAAAAGTAGTGTCATAATTTTTGAAAATGGCGTCAAATGTCATTGTGCTTTGAAATTTATGTTTTTGACAGACAGCCAAAATTAAAGTAGAAATCGCCCGATGTGCGAGCAATAATAATAAAACGAGCACAAATGTGCATGAACCCATGGAGGTGCTAATTTGACCGACATCATTCTTTCAACTTTACGTTATCAAATTTACACCTTCAAACAAATTTTTCGTGAACACAGGGCCCACTTATTTTCATTTCTACCAAAATAGCAGCCAATTCACATTATGACATTACTTTTGCTCCACCTTCTATATAAATTGTATACAAAAGTAAAATTTGTACCCATTGGAACCTTCGTTTGGTCAATAATATCGCCGCCGTTTGTGGAAATTTCGTTCCAGTCCTAAAATTATCAATACTGCGACGTTTTCAGCTCTTGCCCATTTCTTTCATATATCCCTCTATTTCGATTGTTTTACATGAAAGCGATGATTAATACTCCGATTCTGAAGTAACGAGCAGTTGATGCTGATTTTTACAAGAAAATTTTCTGCAGTTTCACCTTCCATGGTGTGTTAATTGGCTGAGTTGTTTTAGCGAGGCTTATTGTAGGTGTCTACTTTGGTGTTAAATTGCCTCTTAGTCTAAAGAAGCAGCGATTGGTAAGAGTTATTCATCGTTCGATCTCAGCGCTGGGATCCTAGGTAGAGAACGTCCTCAACTACCTCAAAGTTATATATGTCACCAGTGATGTTCCGTCCGAGACGTCGGTGTAGGGTGTCCTTTCTGGTTGATCGTTAAGCTTATCATCTCTGCTTCCATTTCAATTTTCGCGAAAGCACGGCTGACATAAAGCTACTTTCTTCTGATCTTCTGACAATCTTATTTTTAGTTCCAATTGTTGATTTCGATGGTTCGCCTGGAGTTACCCATGATATTTTATGTTAAGGATTCTCTAAATATATCTACTTTTCAGTGCCAGTTACTTTTCATCTGGTAAGCAGCAATTCGCAAGTGGTTTTCCTGTTTTTTTTGCTGTTTTTTATTGAGTTTTAGTGGAACCAATTTTCAAATCTTCCAGATCTTTCCCATGGTTTTCAAACGTATACAGAATGCTTCTGTGTCACACTTAACTGATCCACGAGTTCTTGTTGCGTTCAAAAAATGCTGGCCTTCCGCTGTCTTCAACTGTGTTAAACCACTCAAAGTACTGTGATTTAACAAGAGTATGCTCCTTGTAATCTTCGACAAGTATTAGATTCGATTCAGCAGCAGTTTTCTTCAAATAGGAACAGAATATCAGTGCTGTCTGCAAATCATTGTTTTCAAACACAAAATTCGATATGTTTAACGCCATTACAAACGATGATGTTGTCTGATGTCAACAAGGAAATAGCGGTAAAGACGCATGTTGATAGCAACTACATTGACAGCTATGGTCAGCTATAAAATAAATACGGTTTTATACTAACAGAGCTGGTACATATATGAATACGAGTATACTACACCATTGGACACCTTTCTATAGGGTAGTAGAGCACGCCCGTTTCCGAGGTTTGAATCTCTGCACAATGTTTGGTACAAGTTTCGAACTGGAAAACGTATTATGGTTTAGAAAATCGTTGTAATATGCGTTCATGGAGGATGTTGGAAACAGACCTCCATGCTTAAATTTTCGAATGAAAACGTACAGCATATATCAATACGAAGCGGAAGTAAGTACAAATTGTCTTCATTTTGACAGCTAAACTTCTTAATAAGATTGTACTAGACTGATTATGGGCAATAAAACTGACAAATGAACAAGAAAGTAGGCATCGAGCAATCAGATAGATTACCATTTACAAGAACAACGAGGAACGAATATTGTTAAGTAAAGAGTAAATCTCAAGCAAGTCAGGACTGATTTTTTTTGTAAAGCACCAGTCGAGGAAATAAAATTCCATAATTTTAACTAAAAAAGAGGGCTGGTCTAGATTTGCTATAATGGCTCCAAAAATAAAAGACTTAGGCGCACAAGGTGTTGCAAAAACTCTGCTCGGTGTTTCGCATTGCTGGGATCTCATAAAGAAATAAACGTGATTGTGGAACGAAAGATGAAAATATCGATAAAGGATGAAAAGTTAACACTTGAAGTGTGAATTAAGTGCAACAGAAACGTCGAAACTGATAAAGTTCATCTTGAGGTTTTTCATAGACTTCAAATATTTTACGATTGTGTAATAAACCCAGCAATTCAAGCTATAGTTACCAAATTTCGCACCAATTCCACGATATTGGACGTCAAGCCACCTACCCATATGCGTAGAGTGCGTATAGAGGAAAATATTGCTTCTGTATGCGCGAGTGTTAATAAGGATTCGCTCATTCATCGTCGTTCGGATTTGTAGATTTGTGTCACTCATCTATGTGGAATATTTTCTTCAAACATTCTGGTCTTAAACCTTAAAAAATACAACTCGTGCAAGAAGTGAAGCCAGCATCGAATTTCCGGTGAGTGGGCCTTAGAAAAGCTGGTGGAAGATCCATTTTATTATCGGAAAATTGCGACGAACTTCATTTCTGGTTGAATGGGTATGTTAATAAGCAGAACTTCTGTATTTGGGCCGATGAGTAACCTCATACACGAGCATCCAGTGTACCCGAAAAAATACACTGTTTGGTGAACCTGCTCGATATGTGTTTCCAGCAGACGGCGTTACATGCCACACAGCACGCGAATTGATGGATGAATGGAGGAATGAGTTTGGTGAGCAATTTACCCCTCGTTTTGCACCGCTGAATTAGCCGGCTAGATCGGGCGATTTGATACCTTTGGAGTATTAATGGGGAGACGTCAAATCACTCGTCTATGGCTATAAACCAGCGTCAGTTGGACACTTGAAAGACAACATTACACGTGTTATTGTCAAGATACCAGCTAATAAGCTCGAAAAAGTGACGCAAAACTGTACTCTTCGTATGGAGCATATAATATAATCTTTAAAAGAAAATGTCAAGCATTGATTTATGAACTCAAATTTTCAATTTTCCTGGTTTTTTGACAATTATAAGCCAAGATTGCAGCACAGCACAACTTCATACAGACCAAATTAGCTTATTTTTCCATGTTTAACGAAGGTCACTGAAAAACTTGATCCAAAGATCAAAAGAGGCTCAAGTCAAGTTATACAAGGTGGTTCAAAATTAATCATCCTATCGGAAGAGGCTATGATTTTTGCAAATGGTGTCGTACATCAATCATATTTGACATTTGTGAACTAGACAGCTGCAGTATACAAACAGACAAGCAATAGAGCGTTATTCTCTGCAAGTGCGTGGAATAATTGTGTCGACGACGAAGAGGACGATTTTGTGTCGAAAACAATCATGAGCGACGAGACGCATTTACACTTAAGCAGTTACGTCCATAAGCAAAATCTTCGTTTCTGAGGTACTGAGCCATTACATCCACTCAAAGGCACTGTGTGATGCGGTGTTCGCGCTGGAGGAGTGATTGGGCCGTATTTTTTTGAGGACGCCATCGGCAATACTTTTTACTGCTGGAGTTGGATGAGCGGGGATTGGTGAACATGTGGCATGAGACACAAGGGATATTGTGAAGGAAGCGTTTCCTGGTCGCGAAATCTCCCGTTTTGGCAATTTCGCATAGCCAGGAAGATCGCCCGATTTAATCATTCCAGACTTCTTTCGTTGAGGCTACTTGAAGTCGCGGGTCAATAGAGTCCTTCAAGTTTCCTTATTATGCCGAAAGTTTCGACCTTTAAAATTTTTCCCCAGCCTACCAGGGCTATAGCATTTCTTTGGTTTGATATGTTTTCCCTTTTTTTAAAAATGAGTTAAATCGTGACACATTTTTACGAAGCACTTGTTTTGTGCAAATATTTAAACCAGGAATAGAAATTAAGACTATAAAGCAATTTCGGCACAGGGATACATACGAGTATGTATCGATTTCAAAGGATTGTTCAGGCAAAGGAAATCATGCATATGTGTTCATGTTTAATAAAATTATCAAACATTTTGTTTGAAATGTTGAAAACTGAAGGCCAGCACTAACCGTAGCTGAGTTCAGCAATTAACTAGTGGTAGTAATACGAGTACCATCATTAGCATACGACTACAAATATTCGTAGTGTTATCGATTTTAAATTAGCAATGAGGAAGCTAAGCGGCAAACTTGATGATGTGGAATTTTGTAAAAGTTTTCCTAATACTCTGACCGGCTCCGTCCCTGAAATTGTGTGTGGCGTTACACAAATTCAATTAGAAGGCAATTAGTCGATGGTGTAATTGAATTTGTCAGACGATGAGTGTTTTGGTGGGTAGCTGACTACAGGTTGGTGAGGTGTAGAGTTCATTGTCGCTGATGCTGCTTTTCGTTGGGGATATATCTGGATGAGGATTTGCTAACAATATCACTTACTAACTTGAGAAGTATGATATACCGAAAAATTATTTTTCTGCTGCCTTAACATGGTTTTGTTTCTGCCTACGGTAATATCGAGTTCGCAAACTTTTTGAAAGCAGATTCCAAAGCGGAAAGGGAGAAGAGAAATATCGCTTGAATATAATATGGGTTATAAAGGATGGACGTGTGGATTTAGGAGGATACAAGCGCTCACAGGTCTTACCGAAACCCATCTCTAAATATTAACTAGTACCCTCATTCTGAGTAGTGAATCCCGTGTGCCTAGAACCTCATTTTAAGATAGAGCCTGAACCCTGTGGAAGCGGCTAACGAGCAACTCCTGGAGCAACTCAAAAACTAGTAACCATACTTGCGTAGAACAAGGCAGTTTGCCCTCCAGGATATACGGTGGACAGACTAAGAGCAATGAATAGACAAAGCTGTGACATACCACCTTGATCAGAAAGTTCCCGGAATAACCACCGTGTGGCGCTCCCATTGTTCCGATTTTTTTTAAGTTGGTATATCTGTTGATATTCCCTCTAAGTCTTAGCGTCATAGCTTGACATTTGCAACAGTTACGTATCCAAGAGTACATCTATCTCTGTGTGTGTTGGCGATTTTATACAATTTTTTTACCTTTTTGATCAAGGTAGTACATATATTACAGTTGCAACAAAAGGTAGCATATGTTAGGAGGCGGATTCGCCATTAAATGCGTTTAAACCGATAAGTGATCGCTTGGTCATACTAGAGCCACTTTCTACAAAATAAGATGTGCCACGCCCCTACCGAAGACGGTATGAGACTAACAAGGAAAAGTTTTACGACCACCTGGATGGAGCCAGGTCAGAGTATGGTCTCAAACTCATCCTCATCGATTTCAACCAAAAGATCTTTCACGGATCAGTCAGAAAGCACAGTGTCCATGTCTCATCAAAAAATTCTACTATACGTAGAACAAGGAGGGCTCATGCAATCTCCCAGCCTAAGGATAACGAAGAGTCTTACGACAAAAAATAAAAAGAAAAAAAAAAAACAAAACTTCTTCATAACTATTTCAGACATGCTCCGGATTTCGTTAAGGTGATGATTTTTCATGCGATTTTTTTTAAGCCTTGTGCTTGAACAGATAAAGCATAGGATGGCGTTAATACTAGATGTTCTATCTTCCACAAATTAGTGCAGCTACTGAGATAAAGAGACGACATTGAAATCATCGCTTGACCACATGGATCCATAGCTTAGCTATTAAGTAGTTATAGAGGAAAAGGCTAGGGAATTTGTTTAAACTGTTAACGAGGATCAAATAAAATATATATATGCTACCGATAGTTTGAAACATCCATCCACAATTTCGGCAGCTATAATTTGGCTTACCAAATAGCTGCAGTCAAAGCTTCTGCCCAAAAAGATAAAAATTCAAGACCTTGATCGTGCGAATTCTGCTATACTATGCTGAGTGCTGAACTACTCGTATAAGCAGAAAACGGAAATAATACTGGGTATCTTTGGAAGAAACATCCTGCATCCCACTTACGGTCCTATTTATGAGGAGGCAATCTCTTCAACCTATATAATGATGCGGATGTAGTGCGAAGATGGCAAGATACATCGAATGCATTGGCTTGAACACATCGAACCGATGGACAGCAATGCTCCAATTAAGAAAATTCTCTAATTACAACCCCCAGCTTCGAGACAAGCAGGAAGACTGAAAGTCCATTTTAAAGATTAAGCAGTCGCTGATACTATTAAGCTTGGTCTTAGGAAAAAGTACCGAGAATTTGTAATTTAAAAGGCTCGCGTTGACTGTTTATTTTATTTTTTTTAAGTTATGAGCACTGCATTTAACTACTGTGCCACTTAATTCATTAACAATAGCTGATTTTGTTAGTCCACTTCAGTATTGCATCACAATTTATCATATACAATGCAATGTATGCAAAGACTTTGCTTGCGACCGATGCTGTACGACTTGTACCAAATACCGACAATTGACCGAATTGAATGCCAACAACTTATATAATAGTATCGATCAACCACTATATTCCCCAGATCTGGCCCCTGTCACGTCTTTTTATTCCCGGAAAGCGCTGTGTTTTAAAGTATGGAAAAATGTTGGCATACGTTCGACGACTTGACGATTTCCTGTACTTTTTGGACAGAATCTAATTATGAACTTCGAAATAATCAGGAATTTCTGCAGACAGATCGTCTGTCCTAGATCTTACTTACCGATATGGTTACAATATTTAAGGAGTAAGTTTCGAATATTATTCTAAGTTAACGTACAATTAGATTTTAAGAGCAATTCAAGCTTGGTTGATTGTTCACCGCAATTCGGCGATACCCAAGTAAATATTGTGGTAGCCACTGGGTGTTGATTTTAACCAACGGGTCTTGGTTTGAAAATATAATGTCCTGTCAGAAATAAATTTACCTCAAAAGGAGAGCGTAGGCGGATAAAGTCGCCATTGCAGTTTTTCAATAGAAACTAAAACTATTTTAAGTTTAATTCAAATTATTGAGAACCTATCATCACGCCTAGGCACAGATGGTGGTAGATAAGCTCTTAATAGATCAACGATAGCTTCAACCACTTTCGCCCAAAAGATTCCAGATTGGCTTGGATCCAGATTTTGGATCTGTATTGTCAATATTCTTATTGTAACAAAAATATAATTTGCTGAATCTACGAGTATCATTACAAGTTAAGGTATAGTTATAATAAGAACAGCTAGTAAGATTTTTTATTTGAAAATTCAAATAGTACAGTGCTACTTCATAAATAATTTTAAATAAAAATCGTGCGGAGGGTTAAAACGTAAAAATATTACTTATGCGAAGCAACTAGTAGCCTCGGATAAGGACAGATTTATTTTCGACCCACACAAAAATAAAAAAAAGACGACGACGCATGAACAAATGAAATATTTCGAACTTGAACAATTCACCTACATTGGAACAATTTACGGACGCCTATGGCCAGATATGACCGTAAAATTGGGAGTGCCATGCGATAAGCCTATACTACAAGGACTGCTACAAAAAATAAAAAAAATAGTTTAGTTGTTAGTTGCAGATTAGGGCAAGAATGAAAGCTGTTTTACCAAGACCTAATTTGTCAGCATCACTCTTATATGTGTTCATGTCTCCATAGAAGAAATATAGTATATGAAGCTATCAATCTCGTGAAATCGTTTACGGTGATTTAAATGCTAAAAAAGGAAATGAGGACATATTTGCATAGCATACACACGCCTGGGAACAGAAATAGGCTAATCGCTGAAGAGGGGACTATACTATTCTCGTATGAGAAGAAGACTTAAGCCTTGGATTTCTAGGGACTTATTGAATAAACTAAATGCAAAAAATAAACTTCGAATTAGGTGCTATAAATATCCTAGTAATTTGAGATTCAAAAATAAATATAAAAAGTTTGTGCCATGAACTGAAGAGGGATATTCCAAATTGTCGTGATACCTATTACCGCAATCGTTTTAATTCGGCTGGTAACTTAAGAAACAATTGGAAAATAGTTAACAGTTTACTTAATAAATATTCTTCTATAAAAAAAACTTTCTTCTTTGCGTATCAGACTCTGTTTTGTTTCTGAAAATTTCAAATCGCTGAAGCATTTAATGACTATTTCAAAAATACTATAAAGCCGGTAGTCTACAACCTGATTCAGTCTATTCAACTTGTGCTCTTTGCTGTGTTCTGAACCATTTCAAAAGGAATAGTTTTGTTTACGAGTATAAACCTATAACTTCTCTTGAAATGCTGAAAGCGATTCGTAGTTTAAAGAATACTAGTTCTAGTGGGGTGGATAGTATCTCTAGTTTGGTCTTAAAAAAATTGCATGGTTCGTAGCGAATACTTTAACGGATATCTTCAATAGTTGGCTTTTCGCAGGGGTCTTTCCTGAAGCACTTAGATGTGCTGATGTTATTCTATTATTGAAGAAAGGTTCTGCTACTGAATTATGCCCATTTCAATTATTTTAGTCCTAAGCAAGTTGGCTTTCGAAAAGTGAAATGCTCTCTTACAGTTTTGTGCCCAAATAATGTCTAATCTTGATAATGAAAAGTGTACAGCTGGCTTATTCATTGATAATACCAAAGCCTTTGATATGGTAAACCATTATATTTTGCTAGTGAATTTGGAAAAGGCTGGATTTAGTGGATTTATGCTTGATTGGTCCAAGGCTTACCTTAAAAATAGATCACAAAGAGTGAAGATAGATGAGATAAGGAGCGAAATTAAAGTTTTTAAACTGGATGTACCCCAAGGCTCTGTATTGGGTTCATTCATTTCATTTCATATCTATATGAATTCACTTTTGCCCTTGATTTTAAGGGCTCACCAACTGCCTTAGCGGATGACATAGCTTTTTCGTTTGGTCAGAATGGTCCTTTAGATTTCATCGCAGACATAAATTGGATTTGAAACTGGTTTGCAAATCATAACTTGGTAATTAGCTCAAAAACAAAAATAATATTTTTGGATTGTCATCGTTACACATGTTTATTTTCATGCACCTGAGTGCCATGAATACAAATTGTCCAGTTGCAATAACACGCATGATTCTTCTTCTCCCACTTTTTGTAGTACTCTTAACTGTTGTGATAACTGTTTCCTATTCGATAAAGTTTATGAATTCAAATATCTAGGGTTTATCATCGACTCCAATATGAGCTTCTCAAATCACACTGAATCTTTGAGTAAGTTAAAGGTGTTTTTTTTAAATGCATGAGAAGTTTCGATGGTTCTTGTCTAACGTTTGACAGCTGTCAAACTGTGTTGACATTTTTGTTCAGTAAGGTTTGGCAATTCATCATAAATCGTTTAACGCCAAAACAACGTTTGCAAATTGTGGGAATTTACTTTAAAAAAAAAAAATTAAATCCGTTCGTGAAGTTCATAGAGCACTTCGTCAATTTTACGGTCAACATAATAGGTCTAGTGAGCAAGCAATTCGTGCAGTTATTGATCGTTTTCGCACTAATTTTACTCTTCTCGATTCAAAACCATCAACAAGACAAATAAATGTGCGTATTCGCTGTTGTAGCGCGAAGTGTTGAAGGAGATACCGAAATGTCGATTCGTCGCCGTTCTCAACTTGTTGGCCTTTGCTCTTCTACTACGTGGAAAATTTTACATAAGGATCTTGGCCTGCGTGCCTATAAAATACAGCTCATGCAAGAATTAAAGCCAAATGACCATCGTTCACGTCGCATTTTTGCTGATTGGGCTTGAATTTATTTGCGGAGACAATCCACAAGCTATTAATGAATCACCATTACATCCAAAAAAAAATTGACTGTTTGGTGCGGTTTACACACTGGCGGCATCATCGGTCCTTATTTCTTTCGAAATGAGGAAGGAGCTGTCGTTACGGTGAATGGCGACCGCTATCGAGCCATGCTGACTGATTTTTATTTTCCATAAATTAATCAGCTAAACATCGACGACATTTGGTTCCAACAAGACGGCGCAACTTGCCATACAGCGCGCTTAATCATCAATTTATTGCAAAATCAATTTGGTGTCAACTTTATTTCCAGAAGTGGTCCTCGTTCGTGCGACTTAACTCCTTTCGATTACTTTTTATGGAGCTATGTTAAGTCATTGGTTTATGCTGACAAAGCAGCAAATCTTGAAGAATTGGAAGCCAATATTCAAGCCACCATTGACGCCATAGGGCCAGATTTATTGGAAAAAGTCAAATTTTTCGACTGATCGAATGGACCATGTAACTCGTAGCCGCGGCGTACATTTACGGAAATCATATTTAAATAAATGCCATCAAATTATCTACCAGATTATAATAATAAAAAATTCATTCCGATAATATTTCTGTCTTGTTTTATAATTTAAAGGTTTCAAGCTCTTAAAAAAATACCCTTTATATCGGTTGCAATCTAAGACACATTTTTTTATTTGCGAAGCGTTTGCCCCACATTGCTTTTAAAGAAACCAGAGCATTGACACAAGCTTTCCTTTTTTACATGGCCTGAAGCAAAAGAGTCAAACTGCCGCTTTGGTCGCCATTTTGAAAATAACTCAACCAAGAAACTTTTCTTGCTTTTGCTACTTAATTGGCACGTAAGGTTGTTCTGGTGGAAATCAATATAGCCCTTATCCGTACCTTCAAATTTTTGTTATAAAAATTCATTAGTCGCGGTTTGACAGCGCAATCCATCTACGGCAATAGCCAAACCCATTTCATTTTCAAAGAAATACGAGTATGGTCCAATAATGCCTCCTGCCTAAGGCCCACATCGAAAAGTAATACGTTGTAAATAGAAGGATAGACACTGTTAAAAATGAAATTTTGTAGAACCTGTAAAAGGGCGTTAATAAAGAAATGGAAGAAAGGAATATCCTCCTTTTCTAAATCCTTTATTTTGATTGTGTCTAAGAACTATAAATGAAACATATTTTGAGATACATAGTAAATTCCCATTAAACTTTCCTTGTTTATTACTTATTTGCACTGGTTCCGAAGCGCTGTTTTCTTTCATTTCAATTGACATTCCCTAAAACGTTGGCAATCCTATTTTACGTCTCTTCAAATCATCACCGTCAGGCATTATTCGGTTATTATTTCTAAGCACGGATTTCAAGAACACGTGTCTCATTCCTTTGCAGAAACTGTTTCTGTTTTAATAACTTTTTCATGACAACATTTATATCAAAATGCTAAATTCCTCACAGTCTACGAGAAGATACGAATACACTCCTTCAAATACAACCTATTTTGCCGTCTGCGTAGGACGACATTATATTCCTTTTCTTTTTCAGAACTGAATGTATTAGGTTGTTATGAGTATTTAATAGCTTTGGTTGATAGTTCCTTGATATACACGTAGTTCACAAAATCAGTACGAAAATTGATAACTTAGTTTTGCGGGTAAAACATAAAACATCGAGATCTGTTACAATGGCAACAGGAATAAATAAAAATTCAGATATTTTTGGAATAACAAAACCATATTACGCATAAAGGCAACTTTTTTTTTGTTGCAAAATGACAAACATAAACATACGAGTATAGCGCCTGGCAATGACAATGACAGTGACAATGACATTGGCAATGAGAGCCCTGGGTTAACCCATAAAGTTAGTTATTCAAAATGAAAAATACAAGTTAAATATACTCGTACCTACTCGAACAACACCCAGAATTAATTCGAGTTTGTTTGCTTTTTTCCAAGAATTCTTTACGTGACCTTTTTGCTGTTCAGTTTGGGTTGGCTCCTTCTTTTTTTCTGGGTAAATCTGATGAGTTTTGTATTCTTAAGCCAATACGATATTCATACATACATAAGTAAGTACTAATTCCAGTTCTATTGGTCTAGGGTTTACTTGGAACTACTCACGTTTAGTCATCCGTTCTTGTGACCAATTTAGATTTTGCGTAAACAGACATCTACCGCCTGGAGGATTCTCTTTTTGAATTTGCCTTACGTTGAGAATGGGAAGAGGAAGTTTCTGGATTTTAAAAATTTCGTCATCAACCTATTGTTGTTTATATGTGTATAAGCATACTATAACCCAACTTGATACGTTGTTTAACCAGGCCACCAGTTGGTCAAAGTTCTCACTTAGCCCTACTTCCCTCTTATGCATATATCTTGTAACAGGGATAACCTTTAGGTTGTGCTGTCATTTTTGACAGTTCTTTGGCATCTATGTTCAGTATTATTTGAAAAGACTCAAACCAGACGAACGTTCCATATTATACCTATAGAAACCAATTCTGAAAAACACCCTTCAGTTCGCGAAACTTATAGTGTAGCGTAAGATGCGGAATTGTCGATTTTGTATGAAAAAAAAATAGGTTAAGATATTGCGGACAATGATAATGATTGCCTTGTAACCATTGATTTGATTCAAATCGAGCAATGGGATCCAAATGGAGTTTGAAAGCTGAAGTGAAATTGGTTGAAACTGCATTACTGTCGTAGACTTTCCTATGCTATATTGTTCTGAAATAGGCGGGGAGATCATCTGTAGCTAATAAGAATTTATAATTGGGCTGCCGCACTTTTCCTTAAGAAATGAACCAAAGGAAGAGCACGGATTTTAGGGGTCCCCAAAAAAAGGAGTTGCCCACATACAACTGTTTGAAAACGATAGTAAAAAAGTGGGCAATAATTTGTGAACCAGTTGATAAGTTACCTTTCGGCGGGCAATGGCAAACTCCCGAAAGTAAAATTGCATATGAAAAAGCTTCTAAGGAGTGTCGTTCGGATTTGGCGATAAACCGTAGGCCCCGCTCAGATGTGACAAAAATGACAACATCAGCAACATAAATGAGTGTCAAGAAGTTAGGCTATGGCTTACACCGGGCTGCCAGCGCCACAATGGTTTTTTTTTTACTTGATAAGTTGTGTTCGAAAGAGAGTTAAACATAGAAGCCATCTAGCCGTGCTGTAAAAGTGTATAACAAACGGTGATTCTTTTAGAGTACTTTTTCTAGTAAGGATCTTGCGAGAGATCTGAAAAGTCGAAATTCAATAATCATTATTGGACAACACGCGATCCTTGGAGCTACCAAAGTAGCTATAAAAAACCTTTATCATCACAGTCCTGCTCGGTGTGTCTAATGCATGAAATTCTTAGCCATAAGTCATAAGTCCTCAATCGACTTTCGATCCACTTACGTGGGTTACAAATCCACAAACCAACTGTGAAGTTCGTTGTGGATTGTTATACTGCGAACCCTGCGCCAAAATACTTCTAGAACACAAGATTCTTCAGTGTGAAAGTGGTTTTAGCTTCCGGTTACGTTGAATGACTTTGAAAGAGACGACACAATAGCAAACTCTATGAGCTGTGCAGCGCCCTCGATCTGTTCCGAAAAGTGCGGTTCATTTGCTTGAGATGGCTAGAATATATAAAGCGAATATCCAAAGGGACAAAGTAAAAAGTATAGGAATACCAGTGCTTGGGTGGCGTACACAAAAAATTAATATCTTAACAACCTCGAAGTGGGAAGCTGGAGGCCAAACATCATGCTTACGGGAAGGACTTAAAGGCTGAGATCGAGATCCATTTAAGTAAGTAATGCAAGCAAATCTTAAACAGCAAATGTCAAATATCCGCTTTAACGCTGTGCTGTTAAATTAGTGCAACACGTTGTAGCTTATAGCACCTATCACCAGAAAATGACCAACAGCCGTAAATAATTCCCTGCAAAATAGATTAGGAAACAAGGATCTGGCGGATAAAACTGCCACAAACCTTTTCAAAACTTATAGGTAGAAGGCTTACTTAACTGACCGACCGTGAAGAATACACTCTGACTGGATGACTACTATTTGTTTACAAAAAAAATTGCATTGTTTTGATTTTAACAGATCATTTGCAACTCTCTCTCTCAAAGCATGCTTCTACGCGAATTTGGCAGCCATCCTTTTCATCGCTAAGCATTCTGTTGAAATTCGATTAACTGGACTCTAAGTTCCTCAGCTAGATATTTTTCAAGGATTGTCGTCGATCTTCCACAATGATTTCACGAATTTTTCAATATTTTCATTAGTTTGGGCAGAAAAAGAATGACCAAAGATCTTTTGAAACGAGAAAACCTCTGGAACAATTTAGTTTTCTCAAAAGCAACATCATAGCAGACTGTTTTTAACATTTTATGAATGTTGATCCTATTCTTCAGAGTAAAAAGCACGCATGATGTTTGCAATAATTAGATACAGCAAAAATGACGAGCATGCAAAACAACTGTCACTATAAAATTCCCACAACTGAAACGGGACCTACAGCGACAATTGCCTTACCGACTTGATATTGGTGTGTCTTCTCGTATACGGTACTAGCGACAAACCGCGGTACAACAAAAATTTTGCGAACAAAATCAGCTCAGATTATTTTTTGTTACCCTTGCATACCCTACAAACAAACACCTTCACAAGGTAACAGACTTGATATCTTAAAAGACACAACCACGACCTGTCTGTTCATAATACAGTGATGAAATAAAATCCACTAGCCCAAGAAGGGAAAAAACAGGCGAAATACGCAGCCAAGACTTGGCTTAAATGTCCTATCATACAATACAAATGCAAAGATAGTACTTAAGCTAAGTTCAGACGATTGTCAGGTCTGACAATATTGTTAGATCTGTCATTTGTCATACAATATGTGCAAATCAGCTGACAATTGCAAAAAATGTTACAATGAAAAATTGTCAGTTCACACGATTGGAAGAGGTTTGTTTATGAAAAATTGTTTGATACATTGAAAGGCATTGTCAGAGAAATTAAACTGAAAGTTTTGTTCATCGTGTGCAGACAGAAGTGAAAGTGAAATATCTGAAATATTTTAAATAAAATGGAACGAAATATCCAGCTTGCTACCATTTTAACTGCCTATGTGTTGGAAGACAGTGATGATGAAGAATTGCCACAAAAACTTTTTTGTTTTTTTTGGAGATGGAGATTTTGGCGATTTTTCTACATCGTCTTCAACATTTTGTTCTTCACATAAACTCATTTTTTTTGTTATAAATTTTTCACAAAAATCACATTCTAATTGTAAATGTACCGCTTTCGCCTCTGCAATTGTTATCTGACAATTGAGAAATTGTCAGAAATTGTTGGATGTCATTAACAACACCTTCTTACAATTTCCAATGAGTCTGACAATTTTCCAATCTCTGACAATTAATAAAAATTGTGTGTTCAGACGTGTTCAGACGGTTGTCAGATTACACAATTTATTGTCAGGTGGCCGTCTGACAATGACCTGACCATGACGTTTCTTACAATATTGTCAGAAAAAATTGTAAGCTCACACGGTTGTAAGACGTTTCAGACAATTTTTTTACTGACAAATCTGACAATATTGTCAGACCTGCCAATCGTCTGAACTTAGCTTTAGCAGACCAAAATCGTCAGTATTAACATATCCTCAAGGTTTGATGTATCCCTATACACACTAGACTAAATCATTGTTAGCCCTTTCAACACTTCGAGAATCTTACAGCCCTCCCAACCTAATACTGTCGCCCAAAATCTGGGCCAAGCCAAATTATTTTTCAATTTGCCATGTCTGACTTAATAATGTTAAATGTTAAATGGCAAATGGAAAATCATTAGAGAAATCAATGTGGCACGTAAGTCCACTTTTAAAAGCGTAAAAGACTGAAACCCAATTGCATGGCAAGTCCTTAGCATGAAACCGAAAGTTTTGAGTTTTCCATAAAAAAAAATCTACACACACCCATGTGAGCGCCCTCAATTTCAATGCAAATTTATTTATTTATTCACGAAACCTGATTAAATGAGAGCAAAGGTGGAGCAATAGGCGCAGGTGGTAAATAACCCCTTTGTACCTCCAAAGACGGCTAACACGGCAGGATTATTAAAAAAAAAAAAAAAAAAAAAAAAAAAAAACAATAATAATAAGAAACCGATTTCCACCATAATGTGTTCGGCTTTGGTGCCTTTATTGTCGTCACACTCGTATAGATGGCGCCAATTGTGGCAACCTTGACACGCGACATCACCTGGAAATATTTCAACATAAAAATATATTTAAATGCGAGTCCTTCCGCCATAGAAACACTTAAGGATTCCACGAATACTTATTCTACATCAGAGTAAGTATGTATGGAATCTGATGGCGGTAAAAAGTTTTTTCCCCATCTCACGTTGCATGGAAAATCTAGAAAAGTTGAATAGCGAGTTGTGAGTGTGAAATTAACTCAACATATAGTATTCTGCGCTTTGTTTTGCTGTTTCTTTTTTGGTTTTAACTAGTATCCTTCAACGTATGACTGCATTAGTCATAGATACTCGTGCATCTACTTGCTTGTACGTACGTTTTGTTGAAATGAAAACGACTACACACAATTGCTATGAAGTTTCATTTTAATTTGGTCACTTGACACTTTGTGCATTAGTGTTCTTATTCTGGCATAGGATTTTAATTAAAATGTGACTCACAACAACCGACTGTGCATAGAACTATTATACCACTTCTTGTCGGAAATATATAAATTAATTATAATTAAAATATTAAAAAGAAATAAAAAATTAAAAACATGTGGAAATAACTTATAGGATCTGGAGAAAGTGGCAAGATAGTTGCTCAACATCTTACGTCACATACGAGTACTTTGGTAATTATTAAGCAAAGTCAAGTGTTGGCAGAACACAGAAAACAGAAGACATGTATTGCCGTCTCGACATACTCGTACTAATGCAATCTGGTGTTTATCGGGGCAAACTTGTGGATATTTTTTTAATTCATTTCATTTCCCATATCGTTGGAGTCAAGGTTTCAAAAAGACACAAAGTGTGATAGTCATACGATACAAAAAAAGGACATAGATACACTAATTTATTCTCACATCAACTCATGTCATTTGGACACGTTAATAATTTTATCTGGGTGATGCATTAGGTCAACATGAATGTAATAATTTTCATATATCATTTTTATATTTGGCATAAGGCCTTCAGGGATTGGTATACATTAAAGTGCAAGGTCAAATATATGTCACTCTGTTGTATCTAAATTCACAATGAAGTACGCTTTTCCGACAAGATTTTAGTGAATATACATAACTGCACTTCGGGTCTCTGGTCATACTTTTTGTGAAAGGCGATTAGTGAAAGTCATATTCAGACAATGAAACACCTTAGATGACCTTGCGGCGCAATAACATCTAACGAGATTACCCAAGATCTCAGATATCTACAAATAGCTTCTTGACACCCATTTGTGTTGCTCATGTTGCCATTTTTGTCACACCTGAGCAGGGCCTGCGGTTTATCGCCGAGTCCAAACGACACTCCTTAAAAGATTTATTGTAGGCAATTTTACTTTCGAGAGTTTGCCATTGTCCGCCGAAAGAGTGATGGCGATTTGAAAAATTGTTGTTGACCCAGTCGGGAATCGAACCCAGAATCTCTGCGTGATAGTCCAATGAGCTAACTACTGCGCCATCGTCATCGCCTGCATTAGAGCCCATTAATGGGAAAAAGAAAAGTTTGATATTCATTCCCAGTTTCAGATATACAAGAACCATTTAGGGAATTTAAGTATTGCTTTAAATAAATGAACTTAAATAAATTCAAGCAACTGCAAGGAAAAATAACACAATAACTTCAAGAAATAACCAACGTATCGCAAGTTGGAACGTTGACACAATGACGGGTAAAAGTTTCAAACCAGGAGACGTATATTGCAACAAACAATAGATATAACTTATAATCAAAGTGTACCCGGAAAGAAACCACGAGTTGTTTCACCACAATTTTGGCCTCTTGCAACGAACAGTTTCCCTCAAACGCTTTAACATGCTCACGTAATACTCCTTTTTTAGTGTCTGGTCTGGGGGAAGAAATTCGGAGTGGACCACGCCATGGCAATCAAAGAAAACGGCCAACAAAGCCTTGATTTTGGATCGAATTTGTCTTGTTGTTTTTTGGTTAGTTTCGATGGCATATTCATAAACCAAAGTCTCTTCACAGATAATGATGCTATCGATAAGATTTAAGCCCAAAGAAAGCATTTATTAGCGACATCAATGCGATGCTGTTTCTGGAACAAATTCAGCACTCTCGGGATAAGCCGTGCTTTAACTCGTCTCGTGCCCAATACATCGTGCATAACGCTCTTTACCAAGATAGGCTGCTGTCACGCTGATGCTCAAACGACGATTTGCGAGGACAATTTGTTTTTTACTTTTTCGATGTTTTCGACAGTCATATTGGTTGATGGACGACCGAAACGAGGCAAATCAACAACTACAGTACGGACCGCTTTAAATTGCTTCTACAACTCGCACGCTTGTATTTTCGACATCGTTGAGTCCCTGTAGGTTACCGTTAACATTTTCAACGATTCCGCACATGATACTTTGTTAGAAACGCCAAATTTCAGGCAAACTCTTGGCTCAACTATCAAATCTGACACAAAAAACCTGACTTGTTTACAAAGCTATCCTGCAAAAACCCTCGACAAATGGCGCTCAAACAGAAATGACAGATGTACCAACTAGAAAAATAAAAGTTTTGTTTGAGTGGGTACTTTTTGATCAAAAGATATTCTGATATGGGTTGGAAAAATCAAGTGGCGGAGTGCCGTAATCATCTTTGCTACTTAAACTTTTTAAGGGAATGGAACAGTATAAGAACGGAGTTGCCACACATTAACAGGTGAACTTCTTATAAAAGCAATAAAACTGAAAATCGAGAACAAAGCTTGATATGTTTTCATGAACGAGAAAAGCTTTTCATATTACGAAGCGCATCATAATGATAAATGTTCCAAAGGATAATCTTAAATCTCCGAAATATGTAAGTCATAAAAATACCCAGTTTAACCATCCTAAATATGCTAAAGCGGCACTAAACTACTTGTATGTAAAGGGTGTTGGCTTTTGTTTTTGGGTATCATGAATTGTACATTGAGCTGCCAAGCTCCATTTATTTTCAGCACTGTTTGTCAACCATATGCCCTATGCCATTTTGTTCAATGGTGTTTCACCCTATACTTGCAAGGAAAAATCGCTTTATTGAAAACACAATTAGGCAAAATAGTTTTTTTTTAAAGAAATGGCCACTAAGATATTGCGATTTGACACAAGTGGATATTTTGTTTGGGGGACAGCGTCAAATCACTAGTAAGTGCCGATAAACCAGCAACGATTGACGCCTTGGAGTAAAACATTGCTTGGGGTAGAACGCGATATACGCTTCCAATTGCTCGAAAATTTGACCTATTGAGTTTCATAGGTTTCCTTTTTTTAATTTTACTTATCCTCAAACACACTGAATTATAAGTAAAGACAATTTTTTAATATAAAAAAGATTCGACTGTAATAGTATGTTTACACCGACCCGAAATTCAACATTTCGAAATGAAATTTCGGAATTTCATTTCACCGTTTACATTGAACGAAAAACATTTATATGACAGCTGCTGTCCTCCCACTTCCTCCTTTTTCATACTTTTTTTGGTTGAGGCACAAAGTCGTTAGTGATTGTAAATATTGGAACAGCTGACTTCTTTCAAAGTTGTTTTTGTACGTGAGCTGAATGACGTACGGAATATTTAAAAAGGTTTGTTCGATTTGACAACCTTCTAAATGCAGAGACGCAGCATTTCGCTGAAATTCAACATTTCGAAATGTTGGAAATTGTATGGAGCATTTCGGCTGAAATGTTGAATTTGTCCGAAATGCTGAATTTCGGATCAGTGTAAACGTACGAGTACTATAAGGTCCAGAGCAAATTTCGTAAATTGCCCTTGCAAACGACATGCTCGTTAAAATAGTTCTTGTACTGATAAAGGGCATGAACCTCTGAATGAATTTTCTCATGAAGCGTTCAAAGGTTAAATCATGCGTTCGACGCCGAACTGGTTCACCAATCACCTTTTCCTTTGTGAGTACTTAATGTCGAACAACATGTCATCTTTGTTAGCTTGCGTCGTGTAAAATGTACCTGGAATGAAATGTATCCGCAAAACAACGAGTAGCCAGTTCAATGGGTCGATATCACATAACTTTCTGTACGCGATTAAGTTTGACTGATACAGAAGTGTTCTGGTTATGTTCTGGTGTTAATTCATTAAAAATGTAAAAAAACAAAAATCGTAAAAATCAAACAACTGTTAAAAATAATAGCACGGTTTGAAAGATAGAATTAATGCCTTAATGGGTTCCCAACAAATAATTTCCACGAAGTTGTATTCGGCCTTACACGAACAAAAAACGGCAAGTTTTGCAAAAGTCAAAGTAGGCGAAGCACTTAAAAACATGCATCTGACACATGCAATTGGACTGGATCACATGCTCACTGAACAATTGGCGTAAATTGGAACTCATGGAGTTGATTGCTTGCGATTTCGAGAGGCAGCCAGAGCTTGCACTGTATAAAAGTAAATGC
The DNA here is from genome assembly GCA_928272305.1 of Volucella inflata. NCBI lineage: Eukaryota > Metazoa > Arthropoda > Insecta > Diptera > Syrphidae > Volucella > Volucella inflata. The sequence continues at coordinate 55,117,313 of OV743720.1, read as the reverse complement.
GAAACGGTAAGCGCGTCACAGCGCCAACTAATTATTCAGTTGCATGTATTACGAAAATTAGCGTTCTAATATCTACAAGGTACGAGGAATGTGTTTCGTGCGCTAGAGTAACTTATAATCCACGATCAGAACGGCAATCTTATGCAACAACTTTGCGTATTTTATTTGAGGATCTTTGACTAAAAGCAAACACAACTCAATTCGTGCAAAAACTAAAGTCGGTCGACCATACGTATAGTCCGTTTCAGTCTTTTGGCTCTTAAAAGGCTTTAAGAAGACTAACTGCTGTCAACCAAAATTTTGTTCAGTGATGAGTGCCGTTCCTGGTTTAATGGTATCGTCTATAATAAAATAGCCGTTTTTGGGGTTCTGTTTATGGCTTGGTCGAATCCATATTTCTTCAAAGCTGCTGGTTCCATATAAATTTATATTTGAGAACAAATACAAAATTATTGTCCTTCAAGTCGATTTGGCTTTGTAAAACAATTTAACTTTTAATTTTTTGTTTTTATTTTGAAACAATGACTTTATTGCAATAACGATTTGGTGGATAGTTAATCTTACGCTTAGGAACGCTTGGTTTATGTGACATCACACTTCTAGTTTTTTTTTGGAGCTTCGTAAAGTCGAAAGAGTACGTGAATAAGCCTGATACGATTGAGGAATTGGAGGCCAACATTAATCATTTAACTTATTTATAAGATTGCTTATAATAAGAAGACACCAAGCCTAGAAATAATAACAAATGTTGCAGGAGATCTACCGATTTGATTTTATCTACAAATCTTTAAAACTAACATTAAACTAATTTAAAATAAAAGCTTATAGGTACGTACATATAAATCAATTTCCAATGGACAGATATTTTTTTTAAGAGAACAAAATGAATGTCTTTGATTTTTCTTATCTTTACTAATTGGGAAGGAATTCCACAGTCGGATGGAGGAAACGAAAAACTGGCGTTCGGAACAAGCGTAACCTTTCTGCATGAGGATACGAAATCTATTTCACTAAGGAAAGATTTGTTATACAAATACTCAAGTTTTTTTTTCTTGAATAGGATGGAGCCCTTGTTACTCCGTACTTGATTGGAGAGTAAGACGAAGACTGCTCACGAACTACAACTTTATGCTACCTTTATTTTAGGTAGGACAGAATGAGTCTCGCAGCAGACAGTGAGAAATTGAATTTCTTCCGAATTTTTGAACAAAGAATATAATGGTCAACAGTTTCGAATACTTTAGATAGGTGAAGTTATTTGATTTGCATCCATTTTCTATCTGATTTCCTTAACAACTGACGGCAACTTTAATTGGAGCGGGAGCCAGAGAGAGATACTTTTGCATTTGACCGAAGATGGATTTGTTTTTGGAATACTTAAGAAAGGTATGGGAGGATCGAAACTGGTCTAAGAGTATATTTCTTTGATTTTCCGTTCTTGGGAATCGGGAAGACTTTTGTCTCCTTCCACTGATTTTGGTATCATGAAGTCGTTATAATTGTATTAAATATATTAAGTATTAAATCTTGGATGGACTTTCTGCATCTTCCTGCATCCGGTGTCTGATCGAAACTGTCACATACTATCGAACGGAGATTGCTTCGAGTTAAAAAAAAGTTGTACTGAGGTGGTCGCAGTCTACATTATCCGGAGTATTCAGCTTTGGCTTCTTTGGGGCGATCTCTTGAATTGTTTGCAACGTTTCTTTTCCCAATGAACACATTCCAAATTTTCTACTGTAGAAGGCCCGCTTAGTAGCTTTGGTTTTGCATACTACTTTTTTGAATGTTTATATCAGTAAAAGAATTACTCTTTACCAATGTGCAGTGACTCAAACATTCAAGTAAAACCCCCAAACGGGAATAACAGGAAAATTCGAAATTTGAGCCAAACTATGTATACCAAGACGGTGCTCAAAAGCCTATAACCTTTAAACTCGTAAACGATTTTCTATTGAAACAGCAAATTAACGAGTAACGGACAGAATTCAGTTTCTTCTCCCCCTTCTTGTCAATGATGCCAAGAAACGACGTGTCAGCAATTTAGGCAAGTTTTAATGATCAGATAAAGGCACCAGGGTCAGCTGACCTATGACCGAATAACTGAATTGCTGTTTTCCAAAACCTACATAATCAATTTCTAATAGCTATTTGAAATGAGTCATCGGTATAAACCTTCCTCGTTACCCAATGTGGAAATTGTGATGTTACACATAGTATGGGATGGGTCAAAAGCAGCAAAAGCTCTGCAGTATTATTTGACAAAATAATCTAAATTTAAAGGTTTGGTATACACCATCGTTATAAGTCGAACTTTGAAATACGGTGTTGGATGATGCTCCTCGAAGAAGAGGCCGCAGACCGAACTCTTAGCTTCGTTAACCAGGCGTCTCAAAATAGAGCGGTTTGTAGAAGGGTTCTTGGTTCGTAAATTAAAACAATTTACAACCGGCGCCGCAGATACTTGGAAGCAAGAGCTAACGAAGTCGAATAAAAAAGAGAAGTGAGATTTTTCTCTATGAGCTGTTCAGTACAAAATATTACTGGTGTTCCAAAGATACTCGTAGTTATATTAGTTTCTATCATACAATATCATCGTCATTCCATTTTGTGATTAACTTTAAATATTCGTTGCTGACATAGATGTGTGACAACTATTAGAGGAAAGTTATATTTGACGGGAGTCCTCAAATTCAAAGTGATAACAACGATGGCATACGTTGACAACAGTTGAAGGCCAGTTAAAGTAATATCAATTCCGATGACGTCTTCTCGCGAAGAAACATCGCAGCTGTCAAAGTGTAATTGCACATCTACTCGCATATCCACATTCACCCGGATAAACACTCATGCCTAGAAGTAATTCGACTTATACTCAAATTACCTGTCAAGAAGAAAAAAAATCAATCACCAACTTGCCAATAATTACAAATTGCCCAATAAAAATCAGTTGACACATTTCCCATGAAATCCAGACGAGCGGTGTCAAAAACACAGATAATGTCAAAATACCAATAACAAAATGTTATCTACCTTTACCCTCACGTTACGCATCTACCAAACACGTAATAATTTAATAAAAGAACAGAAATACGAGACCAAAACGTGCCTTTGCTTAGCTAACAGCTTACACATAAGGTAGGGAGTACAAATTAGAGGGTTTGGGGCCTAAAGTTACCTCCTAGCCCCTCCATCAATGTCGCATACGAAATCCATTTACATTTCGGAACCCTTGAAGTGTAAAAAAAAGCAAAAACATAAATGAGAGTAAAGTCTGTCTTCAAGGACAATAGGGTATACTCCCTACATATGGGCTACAAAGTATCTACATCTACTTGCACCAACACACGGCAACAGACAGTTCTGGCTTACATGAAAGGAGCACTAAATTAAGGAGAAAATATTGGAAATTGAATTTCCTTCCTTTTATGGATTACTCATATTCGTGTTTATACAAATGTGTACATTTTCTACACATTCTTCAAAGGATACATTTAAAATAAAATCAAAACAAAAAAAAATTGAAAATTGGAAAAAAGTGAAAAAATGGAAATATCAAAAGCAGGAAATGCAATACAATTTGTAAGAAATTTCATAGAAAGCTGATGACGATGACATAATGGTGATGATGTTGACGATGACCTTGTAAGGATTCATCGGCAAAGACAACGACAACGTTGATGGAATGATTCAAACAGCAAGTGGATGATGTACGAGTAAGTGTTATGAATGACATACCTTTAATGATTCCGGTAGATATCTTTCCAAATACTCCAAAATTTCTGGAAGCTCAGATTCTTGCACCAAACGGAAGTGTTTACCTTCAGGAATGATTTCCATTTCTATCAAAAAGAAAAGAAAACATAAAGAACACCATGAATAAAACGAATCTAGGGCATAGAAACACAACAATACGGGTAAAAGAAAAAAAAAATAATTTGTTTTGCTGTTTATACAATTATTTCCAAACTAGATGCATCTTTTTAATGATTTCTGTTTTTTTGTTTCTTGGTTTTTGTGCGAATACTTAACAATTTGTTTAGCTGAGTTTAAGTAAAGACCAGAGAGTTTTCACTTAATTAATAGTAGGACTTTATATTGGAAATTTTATCAAGTCATAGGTAGTTTTGCAAGAGAGCACTTATACGCAATCTATTCTGGATAAACTACTTGAACGCAGCATAATGAGCATCCGATTCGACTATGCCGACAAGAAAAAATATTTTTTCTAAAGCCTCTGAATTTAAGTTAGAACGCTGATCAAATTTGAAGCAGACTGAATTTCGTATTTGATTGAGTGTGGCAAAGAGTAGGGCCATCTGTTGGTATCTTTATTTATCTTATCAGAAATACAAAGCCTTTCGACTAATTATGAAATATTATTTCATTTAAACAATTGCCTGGGCTGGCTTGGCAGTAGACCATTTCCAAGACATTTTCCATGATTTCGGCCTGTTTTCGCAAATAGTTTGGCCAATTTTGTTCTAGAGTGCCTCAATTGTCTCTGGATTGTTTGCATAGCATCGATCCTAAATGGCAACCTAAAAAAAAAAGTTTAATTTCATCAAATTTCAGCTGATTACATGTCACATCTTGCTAGAACCATAACCATAACCATAATAAAGTGAATTATCATGCCTCGGTAGCGCTCTCCGTTAACTATTACGTTTCATCCATTGTCGCCTTGGAAGAAAAAGGGACTAATAATGCCTCACTTCAAAAACCACACCAAACAGTCACATGTTTAATATGCATTGGCTTCCCTATGACTATGCGAGGATTTTTCGAGCCCCAAATACGGCATGTTTGCATAGTTGCTGAGATGGATATGCCCCTTTTCTGAAAATATGATATTTTGAGGAATATTTGCGTCAATTAAGAGCTGTTCTAAAGCCTAAACAGAGAAGCGATAACGAAGCGCGTAGACATTTTGCTTTAATTGAATATGTTCGGTTTCTTCACAAACTTGAGAACACCAGTCACAGTTTGTTCATCATTTCTGCCGAAAGTTCATTCTGTTTGGGCAACACAGCGTCCATTTTAAAAGTAGTTTTGCAATATTTTTCAACCTTGTTCAAGAGTAAATCGATCTGAGTAATCGATAATACTGAGTTTCTGTCGATATTCTGGGCACTTGAGATCTGTTAATGTCAAAATAATATGTGCTTTAAAAAGATACTTTAAAAATTCTAGCTTAAAGCCTAGTACGCAGATCGACACAAATTTTGTCTCCCATACAAAAATCTCTCCAAAATTTATTCGACCTAAAATTTGTCTCGGCAATTTGTGCGAGTTGTACGCAGATTGAGAAAAAAAAATCAACTTTTTAAGTTCAAACTGTACACAATGTATCTGTCAATATTTATCTCACCAAATAATGGGTCGGTGCATTTTCGAAGCTAAAATTCTGGCAGCTCGTTATTTTTAAAAACTGTCTGCTCGGGATAAGAGGAAAAAAAGTCTTTTCTTGTGCAAGATAATGGATGATAAATTTTTTAATGAAGAACATTCGGACTTCGGCTATTTCTGCCAAAGAATTATTTGTTTGGCATTTCTCCACGGCGTGGAGAGTGTTTGGAGAGAAATTTTGGAGAGGAGACAAAATTTGTTTTGTGTGGATGTACTATGCTTAAAAAGCAAAAAAAAAACTCCAGCCCTTGGTGATGATTTCTTGCGCTTTGGCTGTGTAATAAAGTACGATCTACAGTAAGCCTATAGTTACAGTGTATGCAATGCATATTCTGATAAATTGTGGCTCTGAAGAACGCCAGAGCAAAATAAAGAAGTTTTCTATACATAGATACGCACCATGTTTCCAATAAGAACTTTCTTAGCCCACGTACCATCTTTTGATAGATGCCATATACGTATTATAGATCTCTTAGCATTTAATGATGGAAAGGTAAAAATACTCGTATATCACAAATCATGCTAATCTTTCATCAAAATGTGCAATTAGTTACGAAATAAGAATGTGTTACGTGCATCAAGTTTCAGTTGTTATAATCATCGCGACAACTCCACGTTTGACTTCTTCATTCCAAAATATAGTATTGCCTTGACAATCAGACATCGAAAAGTCAGGAGACAATCAACCCTATTCTGCTAAACGGCGGATCGAACTTTCGATTCACCTCTTGGATTCACTTTCACTCAACTTTGATATTCTGCTAGACAAGTGATCACTACCTTGCCGATATTAATTCGAAATTATTTCGAAAACGACTATCCTGTGAAGTTTTACTTCAAGCATCTGTTTTGAGGAGATTTTGTTGGTGAGGAATTAAATATTAAATAATTAGATTTGAATATTTTGAAATGGATAGAGTCGGTTTGTATTACCCGTTTTTTAGTCAAACGCGGAACGATGCAAATAGAAGGGTACGAAGTAGCATCCGTAAAAAAGGACAAGATATAATTGATTTCAAGAAAAAAGATTGTTTTTTAAAGATTTATTAAACCATTCATTAAGCATTCCGCTCTCTTTTATTTAAAGTCATATTTTTAATATTGGATTTGTAATCGATTCAAACCCAGTGGAAGAAAAATCTTTCAATACAAATTGAAACTCCTCTCTTTCAACTTTTCCACACAACGACTTACATTACATGGTGGGTGGACCTAAGCAATGTTTTTTTTTTTGAATTCTTCCCATTTTTTTGCTCCGAAATATTTTTTAGTTTCATTTTCCTACTTATGAATAATCACAAACGCAACAAAATACTTGCGGATGACTGGATGACAGATTTGAATGGATAATTCGTTTCGATCGTTTAGTGTTATAGGAAACTAGCTTACCGACGGGGAAGGATTCCCTTCGAATGTTTAGTGGAATAGAAGTTTTCGATTTTCGAACGATCATTCCCCCCAACGTTTAGCAACGTTTAGCTGAATAATCAATGAGTTCCTCGTAGTTCTTTAACGTCCTTTCGTATCGTATTTTACGAAAAGACATCAGGAAACTCGTACGTACTGAGGCTTACTTTCAAAATACAATAGACAGGGTGCTGAAGAAGAAAATTCATTTCATTCTCGTCAATCCTGTGTAAGAAAACGTCGTGAGTTTATCGAAGATGTATTTGAAATGTAACAGATTGATTGCGCTTCATTTAGCCGAAAAATCACAACCGCTTAAAAGTGAACCAAATGTTTTTCTTCGTAGTGTTTCAAAGCCACAAGCAGCATTACAATTAGACCGCAATTGTGCAAAATGCGTAGGAGGAAACTAAACGGAATCGGTATCAGGGGATGAGAAAAGATAGAGCTACTGGAGAGCATACTGAAAGATTAGCTACAGATCAAGCTATACTCGTTAAAGATACAAAAATTGCACGATCTCAATAATAAGCAGAGGAAACTTGCTGTGATACACGAATTCTCAAACATCGTCCTCTCTGGCAAGGAATTTGTTACGATACGGTTTAGCAAATCGTAAAAAACGAAAGCAATCGGGTTTGGTAAACGCACAGATCAAAATAGAGTTTGGGCGGTAGAATAGTAATCAGATCGCAAAGCCAACTTTTGCAATAGTGCGGGCTGTAGTATCCATTGTAAGTGACATTTTTTGCCCCTGGCGTCAAACTGACCACAGTCGATACCATCACAAAGCCAAAGCGAATGAAGATTGGCTAAAAAAACAATGTTCCGCATATTCCACTCGAAGTTGAGCTCGAGAATTTATTCATAAATAAATCCGACGGACTTCTACGTTGGAAGCCAGGATTAGCGTCAGTGTAGAGACTTTGAATGCAACCCTTCGCCGAGAGTTGCCCAAAATATCACAAGTCCACCTGGCAGTCAACGTGCGAATTGTATATGGACCTCCAAATGACCCCCGTGTATGTCAAACTTTCGCTGATTCGGCTGTTTTAAAGATAGAAGATCAATTTTTATCAAAATACGAGGTACAAGAGATACCCCTATAGCTCCATATTTAAAATTTTTTTATTTAGATAAATTGAAACTGGGAGGCTTCGAGGATATGTGGTTTCAATAAGACACAGCGCGTGTCACGACAAATTGCCCACAATAAGGTTTATCTATGCATAGAGAGTTACAATAGACCATCATGACATACGTGTAAGACACGATTTAGAAAGCCAAATCTTTGTATTCTCCTTCTTTTGACGAAAAAAAAACGTCAGTGATAAAGAACTCATTGTATTGTAGATAACCTACAAGATTTCAGTTCTGAAATTGGTTTAGTTCCCAAAAAAACGATTATCCATTGAAAATCATCAAGAACTAAAACAGCGCATTTTCATTCATAAGAAATTGCAAACTTATCGCTCATGCATCACCTCAAAGTAGCTGTGTGGTACGATGTTTACGCTGAAAAGGTCATTTATCCCTACTTTGTTGAGTATGACCTCAGTCACAGTATTACTACGAATAGTGAACGCTACAAAACCATGATTACCGAGTCCTCCAGATATTGTCGAGTTAAAGTAAAATGGAACAGGTTAGTGAGTGGAGTGGGCATTCTGAAAAAATCGTTTCCTTTTGCACTGGCTCGTTAGATTGTCAAAATAATTTTAATTTCCTCTGGTGTTTTTGAAAATGTACAAGTATATGTACTTTTGCTGCCTTGGAAGAAAAAATGCATCGAAAACCATGGAAATACACGTGGAAGAGCCAAGTTGGCCATAAGTTCGTCTTTATTCATCTCCATAACAGCCGAATCCATTCTCAAGCAAATGATTTTTCTATTAATTTTGAAGATATAACTATAATAATGAGGTCACCCGACCCTAACTCTTGGGATTTTCTCTCTTAACATCTCTCCCAGATATTTATTCACCAATCAAAAGTTTGCTTAAAGAAGACAATATTAGAGAACGTATGATGTGGCGTGGGAGCACCATACATCGGAAAAACACTAACAATCCACAGTATGTCCTCGGTATAGGTACATAAAATTGTGCCAATCCGTCTTAAACGTAGGTTGTCATTTTTTAAGAATAATTTAAACACCATAATAGTTAAATGGAATATCTTTGAGTTTTCAATGACTGCCAGGTATCCATATCTCATCACTGATATTAAAGTGGGGTGGGGAAAAGATGTTGGAGGACCAAATCATTCCTCACCAATTCCGCCTACCAATTGACTTTTTCGATTTACAGCAGTTTTTGGACTAAGAGACATTTGTAAAACGGACATGTGAAATGTGGGGTTTTTACATGCTGCCTCTCATAATCAACCGACTTTCAACTTGCTTCAAAATGGATTTTTGTCATCTGTTTCCGGAAAGAAATTAGTGGAAGCAACGAGAAGTTATTTTGAGAAAGACAATCAACATTTACGTTTCACAGCAGATTTTTAAACAGGAAAAAGTGCAGGTCCAGGAGCATACACAGTTCAGCACCCTCGAAGTTAAAGTTTCATCTGTTTATATAAAGTGCTCACCCAGAATCCAAAACATTCATATACAATGTTGTTATATTTGTAGATAACTAAGCAGCGACGATGGCGATGGCGCGATAGTTAGCTCATTGGACTACCACGCAGACAGTCTGGGTTCGATTCCTGGCTGGGTCACCAACAGTTTTTCAAATCGCCATCACCCTTTCGGCGGGCAATGGCAAGCTCCCGAAAGTAAAATTGCCTACGAAAAAGCTTCTGTGGAGTGCCGCTCGGACTCGGCGATAAAACGTAGGCCCCGCTCAGATGTGACGAAAATGACAACATGAGCAACAGAAATGAGTGTCAAAAAGCTAGGCCATGACCCATACCGGGCTGTCAGCGTCACAGTATTTATTTATTTAACTAAGCAGCGACACTACAAACTGCATAAAATTACATCTTGATTGGTGTCAGGACCAGATGCGCCTTGTACTTGAAGTGGGTATCTGCTTTACTGACCGGGCGCCATTGTACATGGAATGAATATGAGTATATTAGAAGCCCAAGCAAAAGCTATTAGGTCTTGTTCGAAGGCAAAGGGTGGACAAGAACTATTGTGGAAGTTTTTATTAAATTAAATACACATATATTACAAAATCAATATAGAATTATATTAAATAATAAAGATCGAACTATGGCAATCATGAATAGAATACAACATCGTTTATGTATCCACCATGGCTTCTGTTGCAAGCGGCCATCCGAAGGTCAAAATTATGGATGACTTTTAAAAGAACAAGAGTGTCAATAGCCGCAATTTCAGTTTGGATGTTATGTTTGAGATCCTAAATTATCGCTGGGTTATTGGCATAGATCTTACGTTTCAAATAACTCAACAGGAAGAAGTCTTAAGGTGTCAAATTGCATGGCCTTGGGGGCCAATCAAGTTCTCCTCCAACCCAAACAATTCGATCTTCGATCTTTCGTACGCAATAAAAAAATTGATTGATGGCTTGCGTGGGCGGTAATTCAATCAATTTTTTAAAAACTTAGCCGGTCACCATGTTGCGGTAACGTTCTTCATTCACTGTAACTATCTCTCCAGCCTCATCTTCGAAAAAGAATGATAATGACGCCAACCCATAACCCACACCATATAACGATTTTTTCGGGATGCATTGGTTTTTCGTGAATCTCATATGGGTTTTCCGGTCCAAAGAAACGACAATTTTGTTTATTTACATACCCATCCATCCAAAAATGGGCTTTATCGGAAAAGATCAAATTCAATGACAAATTGGCTTGGCGATTCAACATACAGTTGAGGAATAAGCGACGTAGATGGTCCAAAGGCTTCAATTGTTGCGTACTATTAATTTGGATTTAATAGGCTTGGAAATGAAGATCAACTTTTAAAATTCACCGTATAGTGTCATAAGTGAGACCCAATTGCTAACTTCTGCGACTAATTGAGGTTTTTGGCTGGTTTTGAACAGGTATGCTCACAGTGGTGATGTTTTGGCGTTTGACCCGATACCGAACCAGTTTGTTCAACGCTTCACCATTGCACGAATTCCGGACTCAATAGGCCTATTACGTTGATCGAAAAATTCATGAATTTTACGAAATGTTACTGTTACAGATCGCCCATTTCCGTAATAAGATTGATTAACAAAAATGCGCTTTGGCGTAGTAAACGAATCCGTGTCTAAGATTGTATGACATCTGTTAAAAAAATCAACCACATTGAATTCAGTAAATGACAGTAATTGACAGCCAACATCCACACCATCTGTTGGCTCACCCTTTAGTTCTAATTCGAAGCTATGAGCTCCCGCTTTGGAAGTTCAGTCCCGTTCACCTCTTCAAGTCAGGCTGTAATAGAAGTTCCAATGACTCCTTACATTTCGGCGACAAATCAGCTTTGCGTTTAGATTTAGCCCTGAGTCCCATAACATATGGTAAGACTGATTCTATGTCGTGCTATGGATCGGGGGCTCGACAGTAATCTAAACTATAAAGTGGCCATATATGCATAGATAACGTGGTAGAGAAATCTATTACGCACTTCATTGTTTATGTACAGCAGCCGTACTCTGGTACACATCATACTGAAATCACCGTGCAGTTATCAATTCCGATTTCTAAACGATTTTCGAAGTAGTAGGCGTATCACCCTCTCCCAATGGTATTAGGAGTACGATGAACCTACAATTGATCTCAATGAGGGCCACTCTACTAATTTAACCTAACCTATTTTAAGTGTTACGAGAAATTCAAGAAGCCATAAGCCCGATGCCAATCCAGGTTATGGAACCTTTCTATCCTGAGTTTTCACAAAGCAGACGATTATGCAATGGTTTGACTGCAACAGCTTCTCAATAAAATCTGGACCGAATGCACTTGCTTTTGAATCATCTGAAAATGTTTACATTCATGAGAAAACGTCAAAACCAGAAATCTTTTGCACATCCTTTCTTTTGCGTCCTGCGAGTTCAAGATTGGCAATAAAAAAGTTTTACCTCCCACGACATACTTTGTTCGTTTGTTTTCTTTGGTGACATTTACGAGGATATTGTTAAAACCAACTACAATAGGCCAGACACAACGTTTACAAAAATAGGGCCACTGGAGGAAACCAAAGACAAGTACATACTCGTACATTCCTTCCGGGACACCAAGCAATGAGATAATCAGGATAATCAGACATTTAATCTGCTATCCCCGCATCGCACAAAAAACTCATTTTGTTAACCACAGTGTTGGTCATAATCACATGCAAATAGCTACGATTCAACAATAAGGATAATTTGGAGGCAAGGCGCGGCATAGCAATCTTTTACAGAATTCGTTTCTGGTTGGATATCAAATATCCTTTATTGCGGGAATATGTAAATCACATCACCATGTTGTTTCTTATCTTAGTTTTATCCATCCGACAGGATCAACAAATTAACCTTGAACACAAGGATAGCAGTGATTTGGCCTTTCATTTTATGATTAATGGATTTGCTTTGGCAATGACGTGAATACAAGACACAGGACAGGAAGTAGGGTAAAGGAAGTTCTATAGGATGTAGGAAACAGTAAACAGGAAAACGTCTCTTCGCATATTTTCAAAATAACCCCCAATAGGCCATCGGCGGTGGATGGTCATTATTCAATTGAAGCGGTTTGAGGTTGTTCCTGCCGTATCCAAAGAGTCCAACTTCCAGGCTCTCGAACGAACAGGCAATATGAGAATAAATTTTTAAGGTTTTGCGCGCATTGCAGTTTTTTTTGCCGTTTTGGTCCAGAATATTCAAACTCAAGAGTTGTTGGGTATTTCGAGAGTTTTGTTTATGTGAAAGTTTATGGTATCTACCGACAGACGTCGGTCGAGTGCTGCATATTTCAGACTCCATTCTCGTTGAATAGAAAATTCAAGTATCAAATTTAAAAGAGGAAAGTCATGCCGAGATTGGATTGAAATTATGCGATACATAATGCAGAAGGTCAAGGGCAATGGCTTTTGTATACATCACCTCATTGCTGTGTTCTCTATAATGATGACCTGGTAAAATGAATAACAAATAATGAGAATACTCTTACACCCGTATACTCTTATCAAAAGTGATAAATTTGCGTAATGGTGTAGAATGGATGCAGTAAAATAACGAACATAACACACAGATTCATTGAAATTTACTGAAGCGTCCTTGAGTTGCCTCAAGTGAAAAGCATTATTTTGTCAGTGAAAAAGTCTCTTTGAAAAACAACATAACAGCATTCATACGTCAGACAGATGACAGATGAAGAAACGATTTACAGTCAAATTGAATGTCATCTGCTGTTGTGATATCAATTATCCCTGATTAATTACAACTGTGTAATAGGCAAGATCCTGAAGTTCTTTAAGTATAAAATCGCAAATGAATTACGAGTACAGCATAGAATATTTAGGAAGGATTATGACGAGTTTAGGAGTGAGATATAAGAAATATATTTAATTGAACGAAAATGAAGAAAAAAATAAACTAAAACAAAAACACTTGACGGCAGGAAAAGAGACGAATTACTCGCTTTGGAAAGCATTTAAAAGCTTCAAAAGGCCCAAAACCCCAGCGCCAACAACGAATGGGGGTAGAAGGATAAGGAGAAAGCGGAGCTCTTCGCGGATTATCTAGAAGAAACTTTTAAGCCCTTTGATCGGTAAACACTAGTACGCTACACCAGTATATCAGAAAGGGTGTCTGATAACTTTACAATAGCATACGCAACTCTTGCTGAATTAAAGAATATTATAATGAACTTAAAACCGAAAAAAGCTCCCGGATACGACCTGATAACCAGAGAAGTCCTTAAAATGATGCCCTTCAAAGCACTCACAAAGCTTTTACATATTATTAACGCGGCTTTTAGACTAGAATACGTTCCGTGCCAATGGAAAGTTGCAGAAGTAATTATGGTGCTAAAACCAGGTAAACCTTCGATTGATAAAAAATTGTATAAACCGATTTCTCTCCTTCCGATCTTGTCAACAATTTTTGAGAGGATCCTGCTCAAACGTTTAATGTCAATTATGGAAGACAGAAATCTTATCCCCAACCATCAGTTTGGATTTCGGATCAAGCATTCAACAATTGACCAGGTGCATAGAATTACCGACGTAAATAAAAACGCTCTGGAAGAGAAACAGATTTGCTCAAACGTATTTCTTGACGTCCCTCAACCCTTTGACAAGGTTTGGCACAAAGGTTTAAAGTTAAAATTACGGCAAATTTTGCCACCGAAAGTTTGCAACATATTGACTAAGTACTATGTCTTGGAAATAGAATTTTTCGTGTTAGATACGGAAATGACGTATCACAGTTTAAAGATATATTTTCCGGTGTACCGCAGGGAAGTGTGCTCGGTCCACTCCTGTATCTCTTATATACAAGAGATATACCACAAGTCGATGGGACTGTTCTTGCCACCTTTGCCGACGACACTGCCATTTTAGCTGTCGGAAAAACAATAGAAGAATCAACGGCGAGACTGCAAAGCGCTCTAAATAAAATATATGACTGGACAAAGGTCTGGTGAATGGCTCTAAATGAATCCAAATCTATGGAAGTAAACTTTACTTACAGAAAAATAAGTCACCTGCCCATGCACATAAATTCGGTCTGTATTCCGTTTGCTAATGAGGCTAAATATTTGGGCATGACACTCGATGCAAAGCTCAAATGGAGGGCGCACGTAAAAATGAAACTAGAATCTAAATACAGAGAAATGTACTGGCTATTTGGTAAATATTCCAAGCTTAGCGTAGAAAACAAGCTGCTTTTATATAAGCAGGTGCTCAGACCGGTGTGGACTCAAGGTATACAAATCTGGGGTTGTGCCAAGAAAACAAATATTAGTATTTCGCAGACTTTTAAAAATGAAGTCGTACAAGAAATTGTATGTGCACCGTGGTTTATAAGAAAAAATGACCTGCATCGTGACCTTGGATTTACTTCGATCGAAGATGAAGAAAGAAACTTCGCAAGAAAACATAAGATCTGGTTAAACGGGCAGGTTAATAATATAGGCCTAGAAATTCTGGACGAACACAATTTATTGCGCCGTCTTCAAAGAACTAAACCTATGGACCTGGCACTATAAATTGAAACCGCGTTAAAAAAGCGGAACATGTAGGATCTTTTAATGGAAAGTCACCTACCAATACCTACCTATATTGTGATGAAAAAGCTGCTTGATAAGTTTTACTTATTTGCGATATCAAACATAATTATCGAAGGGAGGTGTTTTTAGTGAGTAAGAATCTCACACTATTATGAGCACGCGTTTCCGATCCTCATAGTGTCTGATGGAAAATTTTCGCCTGCCCTCGCCGGAAAAAAAAAAAACTGTGGCGCTGGCAGCCCGGTATGGGCCATGGCCTAGCTTCTCGACACTCATTTGTGTTGCTCATCTGAGCGGGCCTACGGTTTATCGTCGAATCCGAACGGCACTCCTTAGAAGCTTTTTCATATGCAATTTTGCTTTCCGAAAGGGTGATGACGATTCGGAAAATTGTTTGCGATGCCGGGAATCGAACCACGGACCCTCTGCGTTATAGTCCAATGAGCTAATCATCGCGCCATCGCCAAGGAAAACCCTTGCAAAATTCCAAGACGAAGTGAATTCTGCCGGTTTGATTTTGGTCATTATTAAGTGCCATCTCGTTTTTATCACGCAAACAGAGCACGAATTTTAGCTTCCAAGTCCTGTATAGTTTGGGGTTTATCAGCATACACAAATCTCGGAGTCAAGTTACCCATCAACCTCGCAATATAATGTGCCTTTGAATTAAGGCTTTATTACGAGTATGGAACGATGTGCTAGAACTATATATCATATGATCAAAGTCCTCTATCATTGTCCTGAAAAGCTGGCAACCACCCTTAAACCCATTTGATTTTTTGATAAACAAAAAGGTCGATTTCAATATACGAGTATTAAGGAGCAAGACCGAATTTTAAAATCAGTTTGAAGAAATGGAACCGTTTTTCTGGTGTAAGTCAAAGGACTATCAAAAAGGGCAGGATGGTGCAAAAGATATCCCAACAATGGTTAGTGAAGAATACCTCAATTGGGGTACCTGCAACGTGCTAATACTATCTTAATCTCAAGTCAAAAACTAGGGCGAGGCGCTTTCAGCCCGATTTTTCGGAACATAAGGGTCTCTCTTTAAACGAAGACTTTTCACAAATAAGTATCTGCAAATGAAAATGATGCGCAGTTATCGAGCTTAGGAAATTACCACATACAAGTGGAGGAACTAACCCGAGGTGTCTTTATTCGATAGATAATTTAATGGGAGCATCTTAGAAACAGCTGTATTTTCAACCACTTTTCGAGCATTTGTGTCCGCATTTCAGGAATACCGTGCGTTCTATGTTGGCTTCCAAGTCTATCCGCATAGACCAATGATTTCAAATACACCCACAGAAAACAATCCAATGGCGGCATATCACACGATCTTGGGGGCAGACCACAGGCCTATTTCTGAATATTTTGATGGAGCACTGATAATTTTGATGGAGCACTGGTGATGAAAATAGCGATAGAGCAAGATGAGCCAGGAAATATCGGTTGCTTTCATCTGTGGGCATTGTACTCCAATTTTTAACTGATGAATGTCTTGTGTATTGGAGTCAGATCCCACACCTCAAAAAAGTTAGATGTTTCATTCCAATGTAGTTTGTCATTGGCACAACGGGTTGGTCGAAGTGTCGAAAATATCGCTGCCGTTCAGGCGTCCGTAGCATACGATCCAAATCAGTCAATTCCACGGCGTTCTCAAGAATTGGGCATCGCTCAGATCACATTATGGCGTATTTTGCGTAAGGATCTTGGTTTACACCCATACAAGATCAAGTTGACTCAAGAATTGAAGCCGATGGACCATTTGAAGCGACGTACGTTCTCCGATTGGGTTCTGGAGAAGATGCGCCAAGATGGTGAATTTCATCGCAAGATCATCTTCAGTGACGAAGCTTGTTCGTGCGATTTAACGCCGCTTGACTATTTTCTGTGGGGCTACGTTAAGTCATTGGTTTATGCCGAGAAGCCGACGACGTTCGGCCGAAATGTGTGGCCGAGTCGTTGAAAATTGGGTCGAACGAATCGACCGCTGCAAACGTGGCCACGGTGGCCATATGAACGAAGTCGAGTTCCATTCATAAATGTTTTGATTGTACTTCAAGCCTATAATAAAGTTTTTGAAATATCTCAAATGGTTTGCATTTTATTTAAAAAAAAAAGTTGTCAAGTCCTTATTGGAAAACCCTCCATATAGAAGTAGCAGACAAGAGAACCAAGATGAAAATTAAAAGGAGTGTCGGAGACATAATGGAGTCCTGTGGCTCATTTATTTTGCAGATATCAAACTGTAAACGATCCGTAACGTAAATTCTTGTCCATTAAAGCAGACTCTTCGATCCCAAATGCATGGATTTTCGACAAAGAGCCTAATGCCCAAACTTTGTAAAATGTCTGTGGAATATTAATTGCATCTTTCCTGCATTCGCCAGATTGATATAAGTTTTGGTTCTATATACTTCAGGTACCATCCATCGAATCACCAGTGGATCTGTTGTTACCAAATGTCGTCATTGAGAAGTTTCTGTATTTCGAGATATTTCATGGACTGACGATTTATCAGCCTTTCCGTGACCTTGGAAAGAAGGGGGTCTTTAAGAAAAGAGAGATGAATATTCACCTTTTGTAGCAATGGGCTGGATAAATGCTACATACCATCTGTTTGGAAGAGTGCTAAGCATATAGTATTGATGAAAAAGCTTTGCAGTGGTTTGACCAGCGTGGATTTTGAAGGCCTCTTCAGAATAAAGGGAGATCTACCATTTGTACCAGCAGATTTGTAAATGTTACGAGAAATATCTATAAGTGCCCTTGCTACTACACGATTGCAAAAGTGTGCCGTGCAAAAGTGGATTCGTCCTACTGAAGATTCTCTGCCTTATATTTTGTTTGTATTCAAATTTTACAAGGCGTTGAATCCTTAAAGAATTGCTGCCTTTTTGTAGCCTTATGCTACATCTACAGCTTACGTTTTTTTACTCCGATAATTCTATCACCGTAAATTAAATTGCAGACAGCTGATTGTAGCCCACATGCACCTATCACCGCCAGCGTTCGACCTCAGGCAATGTTTGAGTTAGTCGAATAAGGCCAACATCACCCTGATTTGTGGTAACAAACACCCAGGAGAAATACGCAATACGACCTAATCGTCTTCTGCTACAAAATCTTCGAAGAGTGGCTTGAGTGTGTAATTAAAGTTGTTCCAGGTGATTTTAAAGGCCAATTAGGACAATGGAATGACTTGGGAGCTGCCTTTTTCACTGCAGTGCTCCAAAATTTACCAAACATTAACACAACCGCAGAACATAGAGAGAAACCAAGGAGTCCAGATCGATAAGCACCACTTTACCGATTATGATGACACATTTGACAGTATCTATTGATAGGAGCTATGCAGAGCCATTTTTCGTGTTGCATCCCCGTCAAATTGTGGAGAAATCGTGTTTTTCTGTTTAGGTCAGAGATATTCTTACCGGGATCTTTAAAGTCAACCATGATTTAAACAAGGTGATGTGTTGCCACGTGACTTCCTAAAAAACAATACGAGTATAAGGGAAAATTGTGCGGCACAATTTTTCTAAAGTCTGTGCAACTTAAGGGTGTCCGAAAATTTATGCAACATTTGTGCGGTAACAAAAAAAAAGATATCGTGACAGCTGGTAGTTGAGGGTAATTAAGAATTGAACGAAAGAGCAATTGGCAGCTACAGTTCACAATTTTCGTACAAAATATGGTCGGAATAGTGATTTAATTTCATCGCCTATGAAGAGATTTAGTAGACACTCTCGTCAAAACATCGAAGCAGTTTGAGGGGTATGAGAGTCCAGGAAGATGAATTGGGATCTCTGGTCAAGAAATGGACATTTCGAGGACATTTATTGACAAAAGTGCAGTTGACTCAAGGACTGAAGCCTACCACGCACATGGCAAAGGGAGTTTGTTGGATAGATCATGGAACACCAATTGGATGCTGATTTTTCAAACAAAATTATCTCCAGCGATGAGGACAATTATCATCTTGATGGCTTTGTTAATAATTAAAATTGTCAACTTTGGGGTAAGAGAAAATTCACCAATTGTTGAGAAAGAAATGCATACCCAACGTGTTATTGTTTAGGCTGGTATCATCGGACAATTATTTTTTGAATATTCCAACACATATGAATAGTGAATAAAGCCCAACAAACAATTTACTTCATGAGTCATTTCCTGGTCACCGTTTTGATGATCAAAATTGAACGCTCGGATCATGCGATTTAATAAAAATAATAAAAATCAAACGACGAGTTACGAGTATACTGGACAATCTTTGCTTTCTTGGCCTTATAATTCAAGTCCTCAAGAAGGTAATTGAGTAATAAGACCTTGTCCAGACAAGACCCTTATCATCGCAGCACTCCTATACATAGAATCAACGTGGTGCAGGAAGACCTTTCTTTTAGTAGCAACAACAAATCAAGCCCAAGACGGTGCTGTTAAGACTCAGGTCCACTACCACCAATCGTGGCACCTAAGAAAGTAAGTTGGTTTTAAAATTCCGATATTCCTAAATGTTTGCAAAAGTTTCTATTTGGATTGTTCCACTGCAAGCATTTTAAATTAACTTCCAAGCATCGCAATTATGGTAAATGGTTGTTAATACCGTTCATTAATATAAAATTAGAGTTTAAGATTATATATGTACGTGACTACATAGTCAGTTGTTATATTGAGATCGTGCATGACAAAGTCTCATTTGGAAGCATTTTTAATAGGATATTGCCAATTTGAATTCAGCTAATGATATTTTCATTATTTTTCTGACATGCTACATTTCCCGGTTTTGAAATTTTAGATTGATTCCTTTCCTCTAAAATATTTAGAATCGCGCTTAAATATTTTTCAAATTAACGTAACGCCTTTCTTGGCCTTTGCATGGTAATGAATAAATAAAATGAATTATTTGCGCAACAGTTAGGAGTATCTTTTCCACTCACAGTGTTACTCGTCTTGCTATATTTGTGAACAATAAAAGGAGGCCTACAAATTTTTGTTGACTTAAAACGGTGCGAGAGTAAGAGACTTTTCAATAAGCAAAAGATTTCGTCTCGCGGAGGTTTGCCACAATTTTCAGTTTTTTTTAGTTATGGTGCTTAACGAGACCTTCTGTTGTAGTCGATGAACTTTATCACTGCGACACAGTTCCATCATTGCAAATAATCGACTTTTGATCCAAATATCTCAGAATCTAGTGGTGTTATCGTACAGAATCAGCTTGTTTTCCATATGAAAACGACTTGTTGGGAAGGACATTAAGAAATTCTATCTTATCTGATACTTTTACTGAATTGCAATCGTTTTTCACCACTAAGCGCGAGACCCACAGCTATAATTGACAGCATCGATACCCATCTAAATATGGACAAAACCTCTTAGCAAGGTAAGATTATAAATACTCACGGACATTTACAGGATGTGCAAAGTAAGGTAGTTTTAAGCGTACTCCCTTTTCTAGAAAGTCATTTTGTGCCCCCACGAACCTGAGGCGGATATATTGGATATATATATATATTATATATAGTTAGTTTTCTGATGCCCATAATCTTGGCGATATCGCTGGGGGATCAAAATGACAATATGGATCAATATGGATATTGTTGATGTTTCCGGTACCAAGCACTTCACCATAGGTACTATGTTTGAGAATAAGGCTTCTGGGGCAGGTCAGCTTGGTGTCAACTGGCCGATTTCTCATTACCGAATTCTACAATTGCCCATCTGTCCGAAAGGCAATGTCCGAAAGTTTTGGTATAACATCGAGAGGCTTTAAAGTCACTCAGGGGGCCAAAAATCAGGAGACAATCTTGCATCGATTTATATCCCAATAAATTAACGAGGTTCAGATCAATCTTTGAATGAAATTGTCGCTAGGGAGATATGAACTCAAATCGGATTGATCTCCCCGATCTACAATTATCGGAATTTGTAGCAAAATCTCCAGTCAAGATCAGACCGCTATTATAATCAAAGCACTAAAGAACAATAGGGAGCACTGTTCATAACAGCCAGAGTTTCTCCATCAATTTGTTACCTATATACGAGTATGTTGAAAGAGCACTACTTTAACGAGTAGATAAAAACTCCTGGCAGACATGATCGATGCAGAACAAGTTGCATTCCGCAATGGTTTGTCCAGTGTTCTTCAACGACTTCGAAAAAGCATTTGACAGTGGGATCACAGCTAATATCGGGCATGCCATCAGTAGGAAAGCTATTTAAAATACTACTATATAACCTAAAAACTTGGCAGCTTGTAAGTGTTTGCCAAACATATTTAGGATATCCTGGCCAACCATATCTGCAACGAAGAGTTATACCAGAGGATACGAGTATGTCAGATATCTATATGCACAACAATCCAACGTTGGAAGCAGAGCCGAATTTAGTGGTATGGAGGCCCTGGGGCAACAAATGAGTGGAGGCCCCTGGCTTATTATTTTCCAATCCTTCAATCCTTCAATATATCGAACAACTATAGTTAGCTGATCAATATGAGATTCGTCGGGAGTAGAGTCCACTGACACCGGATAATACATTTTTGGATTTGGATACTATTTCAGTAAGCACTTTGTTACCCATAGAACTGATCAGTTCTTCTCAAATCGTGGACACAAGGTAATTGACATGACCACTTCCTTTATTTGCATCCTCTTTCAAATGGGTTGCCAGGATTGGTTCACACTCGGCTAGCAATTACAAAATTCCTAGAGAATTTCCATTCCTCGGTGAACTAATAACTTCATTGTCATTTCGAAGGGTTATTCCACTCTCATCAATGAATTTGATCGTACTAACGATAATTCTGAAGATTTTTTGCCAAAACTGGATTTGTTGTGCCTCTTGTTTCGCTTGGTCTTGATCGATGCGTCCTGTGACTTTTCCCCGTTGCATTTAACTTTCCAAATGAGTCTTTGAAATCTCATGTTAGCCTCTTGACGGCCTCTTGATTTTTACTGTGGCATGTACGCATATTCTTTGAACATTTCCGAACAAATTTGGAACCACCTCGTGACTCATCTTGAAGAACTGAATTCTGCAGAGATACTTCATCGCAATTTTGAAGTTCTGTGGAACCTTTCTCAGCCCAATATTCGATCATTTCATTTGTTACGCGGTCAGGCTAAAGACCAATGCCATTTTTGAGACCACAAATTTCTCGCGCGAGAATTTTGAAGTTCTAGTTTGAATAGTCGGAATTAGAAATATTTTTTTTCGAAGTCTATTGTGGGGCCCTGTTTTGTGGAGGCCCGGGGCTTAAGTCCCAGTTGCCCTCCCCTAAATTCAGCACTGGTTAGAAGTGACAGTGGATTGGGATGGAGAACAGTTGAAGAAGAACACAGCACAAAGAGAGAGTTTATAAGAAATACATAGAGGCCCAGGAGCCCTTTAAGCTGGACACTCTTTAAGTAGAGGCCCAGAAAATCTGTAAATGTACTGCCTACACTCAAAATGAATAAAAGTAAAACCTAAGATAGAAAAACTAATGCTGATCGCCCATTTTATTGTAAGCCGTCGAATTTTCTAAGAAGAGTGCAATATTTATAGATAGAAATAAAAGGGATACAAAGAGCTTGTCTGGATTTCGAAAGATGGTTTCCCTAAAGATCGAAATGTTCGGTAAAACCAGCATGCTCGTCAAAGTCATCAAAAATGACACATCAGCTAGATTGGAATCACTTAAATGATCTAAGTCATCTAAGCTGACTCGAAAACAAATGCTCCCTGTCTCTTGGCTGAGACTTACTCCCAACGTTACCTGCTCTTAGCTCACATTCAGCTCCAGTGACTAAGTGACTAACGCAACACAAGGAAGCTGTTGGCAGAAAATGTGACTACGAGATCGTCGATTTCAATTTCATGAATATTGAGGATGCCTTTAGCAGCGGGACTTTTGACGGCATGTGCAACTCGTGCAACAGTGCCTTGGATCTAAACGGATTCGATAAGAGCACTTGACAGGTGATTCGACTGGAACTTTAATACCAGGTCTGAATGATTTTAAATCAATACCAACCTTCAAACGATACGTGACATTTCGATCATTAGTCATCGAGATATTGAAGATTTACTGACGCACTATAGAGAATTGCCATTTGTTAAAAGTTAAGACTGGCTTGAAAAGTGTTAGAAGTGACCTACTCTGCCGAAACCAATCATTAGCCGCTAGAATGCTGAATTCAACCGCGTTCGTATAGACACAAATGGTGCTGAAGGCTCTGTTCGCTCAAATGAGGCTGTTATGCTGGAAAACATAAAAAAAAATCCACAAAATGGTTTTAAGTAAAAGTGACATCGTAAGATATTGATAGACCGCGTACATTATATTTTGCACGAGCAGTTGGGTATGCGAAAGCCCTGTTCGAAGTGAGTATGGCGTTTGCTCACAGTTGACCAAAGACAATGTGTTGATGATCCAGAGTGCTGTTTGGAGCTGATCAAGCGAAATAAAAACGAACGATATAACGGCTCAAGATATGCATTCTGATACTAGGGATCCTGTGCTACACTGCTTTTCATATGTCAGCACGTGTTGCCAAAGGATCCAAACAAAATAACCAGTCCTCATCAGAATCATTACTAAGCAAATTCTTAAAAAAAAAAAATTAAATAAGTTAGATATTCTCTAGCATTCCATGTTCTAGTTTGATGTCAATCAAAATCATGGACAAGCTTTTCAATTTATTAAACAGAAAACCAATCGTCTATTTATGCACATATTGTATATTTGATAGATTGAGCAAGTAAATTGACAGACCTCAATGCAAACTGATTTTCAATTCGATACCAGATAATTGGTAATTGGCCTCTGTGAGATTGACTTGATTATTACTACGAGTAGCATTGATCCGTTTGATTTACTTAATTAAAAATGCCCGACCGTCGGGTATGAATCTTTTTGTATCAATTAGATGGAAACATCCGCATTGAATTGACACCGTTATAACGATACGAGTACATTAAACATACAAATTCACAGCACTATAAGGATAATGAGGCATTATATGGAGGACAATTAGAGATGAGTACTGACTGTGAAAACTGGTCTGAAATGGTATAATTGTGCTGCACTGAAACAAAAGAACATTTCTATGGGTTTGCCTTGTATTTCCAGGCCAAGACATCTAAAGAAAAGGATTCCTTTTCTATTGTTTCAAGGAACGGTTATTGTGGGATGGTATTCTTTAATGAGTCAGAGCATAAAAGTAAAACACAATTGTGGAGTGAAAAAATAATACATCTAGGGAATGGTGCGGTATTGGGGATTCAGTGATTGCCAAATGGATAGAGATACTCTCGGCAGTGTTTAAGGAATCGATGGATGATTTTGGTTGAAACATTAAATTGTCAAATTGATTAATGCCTAAAACTTTGTTAAATGAATCGAAGATGAACCTGATTAGATGATATGACAAAGTTTAAAGAGTCTTGTTATGTTTTCCTGGTTTAACTTGTATAACCAATTTACAAAAATAATACAAGTTGATGGAAGAATTTAAGCCACGGGTTTAAGGCTTGACATAGAAGTACGCGGGCTGCTCCACTAGGCAGCACTTATTTGCATCGAAAAATCATGTTGTGTGATGAAATTGAGTAAATTAGTTTGTGAAAAAGAAAAATTACGATTTCTGGAGTGAGGAATACTTAAAAAAGGCTGATGAGACTCGATTTTACCTACAAAAGAGCGCTGTTTTAGCTAAAGTAGTCGGACCATTATCGTCGATCATTTCTTCGAAAATATGAACGAAATTAATCCAGATTATTATGTGGTTCCAGCAGGAATGCTAAACGTGCCATACAGCCCCTAGAACCAATGACTTACAGAGGACTCGATTCAACGGTAATATGTCGAGTATATTGTGCAATCGATAAGTCAATAAGCTACAGAGATCGTGCGATTTGACGACAACATTCAGCGCAGTTTTAATGACAACAAACCCCAAATGTTTGAAAGAGTGGCCTAAAATTGTTCAAAGTTAAAGAAAACCGTTTACCTGAACTTGTGGGGTATCGTTAAACTCGATGACCCAAACTGGTAAAATAAGTCAGCAAGTTCAGACCGAACTAGTTTTTTATTTGGTAAAACACAGGTAGATTGCCTTCAAGGATTCTTTGCGTTCCACCCATGTAATAATTTAGCTCTCATCGCGATTGCCATTTACGTGCGTAATTTACCAAAACACATGACAATGTGATCTCTGTTTCAACAAGGAATTCTACTTCATGTGGTTTAAATTTATTTATTTACTTCATCTACGGAATACAAGATTCTTACAGACTACACTTAACCTTATATATAATATAACTTATGCTTAACTTAAATTAACAACGTACAATAATTTCAAAAAGTTTTTGTTTTACAACATTTCTGGATTCAGATAAATCGATTAAATTGCAAACGCTATTATATGATTTGCTGCTCATTTTGACCATAGAGTTTAAGATTATATATGTACGTGACTACATAGTCAGTTGTTATATTGAGATCGTGCATGACAAAGTCTCATTTGGAAGCATTTTTAATAGGATATTGCCAATTTGAATTCAGCTAATGATATTTTCATTATTTTTCTGACATGCTACATTTCCCGGTTTTGAAATTTTAGATTGATTCCTTTCCTCTAAAATATTTAGAATCGCGCTTAAATATTTTTCAAATTAACGTAACGCCTTTCTTGGCCTTTGCATGGTAATGAATAAATAAAATGAATTATTTGCGCAACAGTTAGGAGTATCTTTTCCACTCACAGTGTTACTCGTCTTGCTATATTTGTGAACAATAAAAGGAGGCCTACAAATTTTTGTTGACTTAAAACGGTGCGAGAGTAAGAGACTTTTCAATAAGCAAAAGATTTCGTCTCGCGGAGGTTTGCCACAATTTTCAGTTTTTTTTAGTTATGGTGCTTAACGAGACCTTCTGTTGTAGTCGATGAACTTTATCACTGCGACACAGTTCCATCATTGCAAATAATCGACTTTTGATCCAAATATCTCAGAATCTAGTGGTGTTATCGTACAGAATCAGCTTGTTTTCCATATGAAAACGACTTGTTGGGAAGGACATTAAGAAATTCTATCTTATCTGATACTTTTACTGAATTGCAATCGTTTTTCACCACTAAGCGCGAGACCCACAGCTATAATTGACAGCATCGATACC
Source organism: Volucella inflata (assembly GCA_928272305.1). Lineage (NCBI taxonomy): Eukaryota > Metazoa > Arthropoda > Insecta > Diptera > Syrphidae > Volucella > Volucella inflata. The sequence continues at coordinate 55,091,155 of OV743720.1, read as the reverse complement.
CATCTAAATATGGACAAAACCTCTTAGCAAGGTAAGATTATAAATACTCACGGACATTTACAGGATGTGCAAAGTAAGGTAGTTTTAAGCGTACTCCCTTTTCTAGAAAGTCATTTTGTGCCCCCACGAACCTGAGGCGGATATATTGGATATATATATATATTATATATAGTTAGTTTTCTGATGCCCATAATCTTGGCGATATCGCTGGGGGATCAAAATGACAATATGGATCAATATGGATATTGTTGATGTTTCCGGTACCAAGCACTTCACCATAGGTACTATGTTTGAGAATAAGGCTTCTGGGGCAGGTCAGCTTGGTGTCAACTGGCCGATTTCTCATTACCGAATTCTACAATTGCCCATCTGTCCGAAAGGCAATGTCCGAAAGTTTTGGTATAACATCGAGAGGCTTTAAAGTCACTCAGGGGGCCAAAAATCAGGAGACAATCTTGCATCGATTTATATCCCAATAAATTAACGAGGTTCAGATCAATCTTTGAATGAAATTGTCGCTAGGGAGATATGAACTCAAATCGGATTGATCTCCCCGATCTACAATTATCGGAATTTGTAGCAAAATCTCCAGTCAAGATCAGACCGCTATTATAATCAAAGCACTAAAGAACAATAGGGAGCACTGTTCATAACAGCCAGAGTTTCTCCATCAATTTGTTACCTATATACGAGTATGTTGAAAGAGCACTACTTTAACGAGTAGATAAAAACTCCTGGCAGACATGATCGATGCAGAACAAGTTGCATTCCGCAATGGTTTGTCCAGTGTTCTTCAACGACTTCGAAAAAGCATTTGACAGTGGGATCACAGCTAATATCGGGCATGCCATCAGTAGGAAAGCTATTTAAAATACTACTATATAACCTAAAAACTTGGCAGCTTGTAAGTGTTTGCCAAACATATTTAGGATATCCTGGCCAACCATATCTGCAACGAAGAGTTATACCAGAGGATACGAGTATGTCAGATATCTATATGCACAACAATCCAACGTTGGAAGCAGAGCCGAATTTAGTGGTATGGAGGCCCTGGGGCAACAAATGAGTGGAGGCCCCTGGCTTATTATTTTCCAATCCTTCAATCCTTCAATATATCGAACAACTATAGTTAGCTGATCAATATGAGATTCGTCGGGAGTAGAGTCCACTGACACCGGATAATACATTTTTGGATTTGGATACTATTTCAGTAAGCACTTTGTTACCCATAGAACTGATCAGTTCTTCTCAAATCGTGGACACAAGGTAATTGACATGACCACTTCCTTTATTTGCATCCTCTTTCAAATGGGTTGCCAGGATTGGTTCACACTCGGCTAGCAATTACAAAATTCCTAGAGAATTTCCATTCCTCGGTGAACTAATAACTTCATTGTCATTTCGAAGGGTTATTCCACTCTCATCAATGAATTTGATCGTACTAACGATAATTCTGAAGATTTTTTGCCAAAACTGGATTTGTTGTGCCTCTTGTTTCGCTTGGTCTTGATCGATGCGTCCTGTGACTTTTCCCCGTTGCATTTAACTTTCCAAATGAGTCTTTGAAATCTCATGTTAGCCTCTTGACGGCCTCTTGATTTTTACTGTGGCATGTACGCATATTCTTTGAACATTTCCGAACAAATTTGGAACCACCTCGTGACTCATCTTGAAGAACTGAATTCTGCAGAGATACTTCATCGCAATTTTGAAGTTCTGTGGAACCTTTCTCAGCCCAATATTCGATCATTTCATTTGTTACGCGGTCAGGCTAAAGACCAATGCCATTTTTGAGACCACAAATTTCTCGCGCGAGAATTTTGAAGTTCTAGTTTGAATAGTCGGAATTAGAAATATTTTTTTTCGAAGTCTATTGTGGGGCCCTGTTTTGTGGAGGCCCGGGGCTTAAGTCCCAGTTGCCCTCCCCTAAATTCAGCACTGGTTAGAAGTGACAGTGGATTGGGATGGAGAACAGTTGAAGAAGAACACAGCACAAAGAGAGAGTTTATAAGAAATACATAGAGGCCCAGGAGCCCTTTAAGCTGGACACTCTTTAAGTAGAGGCCCAGAAAATCTGTAAATGTACTGCCTACACTCAAAATGAATAAAAGTAAAACCTAAGATAGAAAAACTAATGCTGATCGCCCATTTTATTGTAAGCCGTCGAATTTTCTAAGAAGAGTGCAATATTTATAGATAGAAATAAAAGGGATACAAAGAGCTTGTCTGGATTTCGAAAGATGGTTTCCCTAAAGATCGAAATGTTCGGTAAAACCAGCATGCTCGTCAAAGTCATCAAAAATGACACATCAGCTAGATTGGAATCACTTAAATGATCTAAGTCATCTAAGCTGACTCGAAAACAAATGCTCCCTGTCTCTTGGCTGAGACTTACTCCCAACGTTACCTGCTCTTAGCTCACATTCAGCTCCAGTGACTAAGTGACTAACGCAACACAAGGAAGCTGTTGGCAGAAAATGTGACTACGAGATCGTCGATTTCAATTTCATGAATATTGAGGATGCCTTTAGCAGCGGGACTTTTGACGGCATGTGCAACTCGTGCAACAGTGCCTTGGATCTAAACGGATTCGATAAGAGCACTTGACAGGTGATTCGACTGGAACTTTAATACCAGGTCTGAATGATTTTAAATCAATACCAACCTTCAAACGATACGTGACATTTCGATCATTAGTCATCGAGATATTGAAGATTTACTGACGCACTATAGAGAATTGCCATTTGTTAAAAGTTAAGACTGGCTTGAAAAGTGTTAGAAGTGACCTACTCTGCCGAAACCAATCATTAGCCGCTAGAATGCTGAATTCAACCGCGTTCGTATAGACACAAATGGTGCTGAAGGCTCTGTTCGCTCAAATGAGGCTGTTATGCTGGAAAACATAAAAAAAAATCCACAAAATGGTTTTAAGTAAAAGTGACATCGTAAGATATTGATAGACCGCGTACATTATATTTTGCACGAGCAGTTGGGTATGCGAAAGCCCTGTTCGAAGTGAGTATGGCGTTTGCTCACAGTTGACCAAAGACAATGTGTTGATGATCCAGAGTGCTGTTTGGAGCTGATCAAGCGAAATAAAAACGAACGATATAACGGCTCAAGATATGCATTCTGATACTAGGGATCCTGTGCTACACTGCTTTTCATATGTCAGCACGTGTTGCCAAAGGATCCAAACAAAATAACCAGTCCTCATCAGAATCATTACTAAGCAAATTCTTAAAAAAAAAAAATTAAATAAGTTAGATATTCTCTAGCATTCCATGTTCTAGTTTGATGTCAATCAAAATCATGGACAAGCTTTTCAATTTATTAAACAGAAAACCAATCGTCTATTTATGCACATATTGTATATTTGATAGATTGAGCAAGTAAATTGACAGACCTCAATGCAAACTGATTTTCAATTCGATACCAGATAATTGGTAATTGGCCTCTGTGAGATTGACTTGATTATTACTACGAGTAGCATTGATCCGTTTGATTTACTTAATTAAAAATGCCCGACCGTCGGGTATGAATCTTTTTGTATCAATTAGATGGAAACATCCGCATTGAATTGACACCGTTATAACGATACGAGTACATTAAACATACAAATTCACAGCACTATAAGGATAATGAGGCATTATATGGAGGACAATTAGAGATGAGTACTGACTGTGAAAACTGGTCTGAAATGGTATAATTGTGCTGCACTGAAACAAAAGAACATTTCTATGGGTTTGCCTTGTATTTCCAGGCCAAGACATCTAAAGAAAAGGATTCCTTTTCTATTGTTTCAAGGAACGGTTATTGTGGGATGGTATTCTTTAATGAGTCAGAGCATAAAAGTAAAACACAATTGTGGAGTGAAAAAATAATACATCTAGGGAATGGTGCGGTATTGGGGATTCAGTGATTGCCAAATGGATAGAGATACTCTCGGCAGTGTTTAAGGAATCGATGGATGATTTTGGTTGAAACATTAAATTGTCAAATTGATTAATGCCTAAAACTTTGTTAAATGAATCGAAGATGAACCTGATTAGATGATATGACAAAGTTTAAAGAGTCTTGTTATGTTTTCCTGGTTTAACTTGTATAACCAATTTACAAAAATAATACAAGTTGATGGAAGAATTTAAGCCACGGGTTTAAGGCTTGACATAGAAGTACGCGGGCTGCTCCACTAGGCAGCACTTATTTGCATCGAAAAATCATGTTGTGTGATGAAATTGAGTAAATTAGTTTGTGAAAAAGAAAAATTACGATTTCTGGAGTGAGGAATACTTAAAAAAGGCTGATGAGACTCGATTTTACCTACAAAAGAGCGCTGTTTTAGCTAAAGTAGTCGGACCATTATCGTCGATCATTTCTTCGAAAATATGAACGAAATTAATCCAGATTATTATGTGGTTCCAGCAGGAATGCTAAACGTGCCATACAGCCCCTAGAACCAATGACTTACAGAGGACTCGATTCAACGGTAATATGTCGAGTATATTGTGCAATCGATAAGTCAATAAGCTACAGAGATCGTGCGATTTGACGACAACATTCAGCGCAGTTTTAATGACAACAAACCCCAAATGTTTGAAAGAGTGGCCTAAAATTGTTCAAAGTTAAAGAAAACCGTTTACCTGAACTTGTGGGGTATCGTTAAACTCGATGACCCAAACTGGTAAAATAAGTCAGCAAGTTCAGACCGAACTAGTTTTTTATTTGGTAAAACACAGGTAGATTGCCTTCAAGGATTCTTTGCGTTCCACCCATGTAATAATTTAGCTCTCATCGCGATTGCCATTTACGTGCGTAATTTACCAAAACACATGACAATGTGATCTCTGTTTCAACAAGGAATTCTACTTCATGTGGTTTAAATTTATTTATTTACTTCATCTACGGAATACAAGATTCTTACAGACTACACTTAACCTTATATATAATATAACTTATGCTTAACTTAAATTAACAACGTACAATAATTTCAAAAAGTTTTTGTTTTACAACATTTCTGGATTCAGATAAATCGATTAAATTGCAAACGCTATTATATGATTTGCTGCTCATTTTGACCATAGAGTTTAAGATTATATATGTACGTGACTACATAGTCAGTTGTTATATTGAGATCGTGCATGACAAAGTCTCATTTGGAAGCATTTTTAATAGGATATTGCCAATTTGAATTCAGCTAATGATATTTTCATTATTTTTCTGACATGCTACATTTCCCGGTTTTGAAATTTTAGATTGATTCCTTTCCTCTAAAATATTTAGAATCGCGCTTAAATATTTTTCAAATTAACGTAACGCCTTTCTTGGCCTTTGCATGGTAATGAATAAATAAAATGAATTATTTGCGCAACAGTTAGGAGTATCTTTTCCACTCACAGTGTTACTCGTCTTGCTATATTTGTGAACAATAAAAGGAGGCCTACAAATTTTTGTTGACTTAAAACGGTGCGAGAGTAAGAGACTTTTCAATAAGCAAAAGATTTCGTCTCGCGGAGGTTTGCCACAATTTTCAGTTTTTTTTAGTTATGGTGCTTAACGAGACCTTCTGTTGTAGTCGATGAACTTTATCACTGCGACACAGTTCCATCATTGCAAATAATCGACTTTTGATCCAAATATCTCAGAATCTAGTGGTGTTATCGTACAGAATCAGCTTGTTTTCCATATGAAAACGACTTGTTGGGAAGGACATTAAGAAATTCTATCTTATCTGATACTTTTACTGAATTGCAATCGTTTTTCACCACTAAGCGCGAGACCCACAGCTATAATTGACAGCATCGATACCCATCTAAATATGGACAAAACCTCTTAGCAAGGTAAGATTATAAATACTCACGGACATTTACAGGATGTGCAAAGTAAGGTAGTTTTAAGCGTACTCCCTTTTCTAGAAAGTCATTTTGTGCCCCCACGAACCTGAGGCGGATATATTGGATATATATATATATTATATATAGTTAGTTTTCTGATGCCCATAATCTTGGCGATATCGCTGGGGGATCAAAATGACAATATGGATCAATATGGATATTGTTGATGTTTCCGGTACCAAGCACTTCACCATAGGTACTATGTTTGAGAATAAGGCTTCTGGGGCAGGTCAGCTTGGTGTCAACTGGCCGATTTCTCATTACCGAATTCTACAATTGCCCATCTGTCCGAAAGGCAATGTCCGAAAGTTTTGGTATAACATCGAGAGGCTTTAAAGTCACTCAGGGGGCCAAAAATCAGGAGACAATCTTGCATCGATTTATATCCCAATAAATTAACGAGGTTCAGATCAATCTTTGAATGAAATTGTCGCTAGGGAGATATGAACTCAAATCGGATTGATCTCCCCGATCTACAATTATCGGAATTTGTAGCAAAATCTCCAGTCAAGATCAGACCGCTATTATAATCAAAGCACTAAAGAACAATAGGGAGCACTGTTCATAACAGCCAGAGTTTCTCCATCAATTTGTTACCTATATACGAGTATGTTGAAAGAGCACTACTTTAACGAGTAGATAAAAACTCCTGGCAGACATGATCGATGCAGAACAAGTTGCATTCCGCAATGGTTTGTCCAGTGTTCTTCAACGACTTCGAAAAAGCATTTGACAGTGGGATCACAGCTAATATCGGGCATGCCATCAGTAGGAAAGCTATTTAAAATACTACTATATAACCTAAAAACTTGGCAGCTTGTAAGTGTTTGCCAAACATATTTAGGATATCCTGGCCAACCATATCTGCAACGAAGAGTTATACCAGAGGATACGAGTATGTCAGATATCTATATGCACAACAATCCAACGTTGGAAGCAGAGCCGAATTTAGTGGTATGGAGGCCCTGGGGCAACAAATGAGTGGAGGCCCCTGGCTTATTATTTTCCAATCCTTCAATCCTTCAATATATCGAACAACTATAGTTAGCTGATCAATATGAGATTCGTCGGGAGTAGAGTCCACTGACACCGGATAATACATTTTTGGATTTGGATACTATTTCAGTAAGCACTTTGTTACCCATAGAACTGATCAGTTCTTCTCAAATCGTGGACACAAGGTAATTGACATGACCACTTCCTTTATTTGCATCCTCTTTCAAATGGGTTGCCAGGATTGGTTCACACTCGGCTAGCAATTACAAAATTCCTAGAGAATTTCCATTCCTCGGTGAACTAATAACTTCATTGTCATTTCGAAGGGTTATTCCACTCTCATCAATGAATTTGATCGTACTAACGATAATTCTGAAGATTTTTTGCCAAAACTGGATTTGTTGTGCCTCTTGTTTCGCTTGGTCTTGATCGATGCGTCCTGTGACTTTTCCCCGTTGCATTTAACTTTCCAAATGAGTCTTTGAAATCTCATGTTAGCCTCTTGACGGCCTCTTGATTTTTACTGTGGCATGTACGCATATTCTTTGAACATTTCCGAACAAATTTGGAACCACCTCGTGACTCATCTTGAAGAACTGAATTCTGCAGAGATACTTCATCGCAATTTTGAAGTTCTGTGGAACCTTTCTCAGCCCAATATTCGATCATTTCATTTGTTACGCGGTCAGGCTAAAGACCAATGCCATTTTTGAGACCACAAATTTCTCGCGCGAGAATTTTGAAGTTCTAGTTTGAATAGTCGGAATTAGAAATATTTTTTTTCGAAGTCTATTGTGGGGCCCTGTTTTGTGGAGGCCCGGGGCTTAAGTCCCAGTTGCCCTCCCCTAAATTCAGCACTGGTTAGAAGTGACAGTGGATTGGGATGGAGAACAGTTGAAGAAGAACACAGCACAAAGAGAGAGTTTATAAGAAATACATAGAGGCCCAGGAGCCCTTTAAGCTGGACACTCTTTAAGTAGAGGCCCAGAAAATCTGTAAATGTACTGCCTACACTCAAAATGAATAAAAGTAAAACCTAAGATAGAAAAACTAATGCTGATCGCCCATTTTATTGTAAGCCGTCGAATTTTCTAAGAAGAGTGCAATATTTATAGATAGAAATAAAAGGGATACAAAGAGCTTGTCTGGATTTCGAAAGATGGTTTCCCTAAAGATCGAAATGTTCGGTAAAACCAGCATGCTCGTCAAAGTCATCAAAAATGACACATCAGCTAGATTGGAATCACTTAAATGATCTAAGTCATCTAAGCTGACTCGAAAACAAATGCTCCCTGTCTCTTGGCTGAGACTTACTCCCAACGTTACCTGCTCTTAGCTCACATTCAGCTCCAGTGACTAAGTGACTAACGCAACACAAGGAAGCTGTTGGCAGAAAATGTGACTACGAGATCGTCGATTTCAATTTCATGAATATTGAGGATGCCTTTAGCAGCGGGACTTTTGACGGCATGTGCAACTCGTGCAACAGTGCCTTGGATCTAAACGGATTCGATAAGAGCACTTGACAGGTGATTCGACTGGAACTTTAATACCAGGTCTGAATGATTTTAAATCAATACCAACCTTCAAACGATACGTGACATTTCGATCATTAGTCATCGAGATATTGAAGATTTACTGACGCACTATAGAGAATTGCCATTTGTTAAAAGTTAAGACTGGCTTGAAAAGTGTTAGAAGTGACCTACTCTGCCGAAACCAATCATTAGCCGCTAGAATGCTGAATTCAACCGCGTTCGTATAGACACAAATGGTGCTGAAGGCTCTGTTCGCTCAAATGAGGCTGTTATGCTGGAAAACATAAAAAAAAATCCACAAAATGGTTTTAAGTAAAAGTGACATCGTAAGATATTGATAGACCGCGTACATTATATTTTGCACGAGCAGTTGGGTATGCGAAAGCCCTGTTCGAAGTGAGTATGGCGTTTGCTCACAGTTGACCAAAGACAATGTGTTGATGATCCAGAGTGCTGTTTGGAGCTGATCAAGCGAAATAAAAACGAACGATATAACGGCTCAAGATATGCATTCTGATACTAGGGATCCTGTGCTACACTGCTTTTCATATGTCAGCACGTGTTGCCAAAGGATCCAAACAAAATAACCAGTCCTCATCAGAATCATTACTAAGCAAATTCTTAAAAAAAAAAAATTAAATAAGTTAGATATTCTCTAGCATTCCATGTTCTAGTTTGATGTCAATCAAAATCATGGACAAGCTTTTCAATTTATTAAACAGAAAACCAATCGTCTATTTATGCACATATTGTATATTTGATAGATTGAGCAAGTAAATTGACAGACCTCAATGCAAACTGATTTTCAATTCGATACCAGATAATTGGTAATTGGCCTCTGTGAGATTGACTTGATTATTACTACGAGTAGCATTGATCCGTTTGATTTACTTAATTAAAAATGCCCGACCGTCGGGTATGAATCTTTTTGTATCAATTAGATGGAAACATCCGCATTGAATTGACACCGTTATAACGATACGAGTACATTAAACATACAAATTCACAGCACTATAAGGATAATGAGGCATTATATGGAGGACAATTAGAGATGAGTACTGACTGTGAAAACTGGTCTGAAATGGTATAATTGTGCTGCACTGAAACAAAAGAACATTTCTATGGGTTTGCCTTGTATTTCCAGGCCAAGACATCTAAAGAAAAGGATTCCTTTTCTATTGTTTCAAGGAACGGTTATTGTGGGATGGTATTCTTTAATGAGTCAGAGCATAAAAGTAAAACACAATTGTGGAGTGAAAAAATAATACATCTAGGGAATGGTGCGGTATTGGGGATTCAGTGATTGCCAAATGGATAGAGATACTCTCGGCAGTGTTTAAGGAATCGATGGATGATTTTGGTTGAAACATTAAATTGTCAAATTGATTAATGCCTAAAACTTTGTTAAATGAATCGAAGATGAACCTGATTAGATGATATGACAAAGTTTAAAGAGTCTTGTTATGTTTTCCTGGTTTAACTTGTATAACCAATTTACAAAAATAATACAAGTTGATGGAAGAATTTAAGCCACGGGTTTAAGGCTTGACATAGAAGTACGCGGGCTGCTCCACTAGGCAGCACTTATTTGCATCGAAAAATCATGTTGTGTGATGAAATTGAGTAAATTAGTTTGTGAAAAAGAAAAATTACGATTTCTGGAGTGAGGAATACTTAAAAAAGGCTGATGAGACTCGATTTTACCTACAAAAGAGCGCTGTTTTAGCTAAAGTAGTCGGACCATTATCGTCGATCATTTCTTCGAAAATATGAACGAAATTAATCCAGATTATTATGTGGTTCCAGCAGGAATGCTAAACGTGCCATACAGCCCCTAGAACCAATGACTTACAGAGGACTCGATTCAACGGTAATATGTCGAGTATATTGTGCAATCGATAAGTCAATAAGCTACAGAGATCGTGCGATTTGACGACAACATTCAGCGCAGTTTTAATGACAACAAACCCCAAATGTTTGAAAGAGTGGCCTAAAATTGTTCAAAGTTAAAGAAAACCGTTTACCTGAACTTGTGGGGTATCGTTAAACTCGATGACCCAAACTGGTAAAATAAGTCAGCAAGTTCAGACCGAACTAGTTTTTTATTTGGTAAAACACAGGTAGATTGCCTTCAAGGATTCTTTGCGTTCCACCCATGTAATAATTTAGCTCTCATCGCGATTGCCATTTACGTGCGTAATTTACCAAAACACATGACAATGTGATCTCTGTTTCAACAAGGAATTCTACTTCATGTGGTTTAAATTTATTTATTTACTTCATCTACGGAATACAAGATTCTTACAGACTACACTTAACCTTATATATAATATAACTTATGCTTAACTTAAATTAACAACGTACAATAATTTCAAAAAGTTTTTGTTTTACAACATTTCTGGATTCAGATAAATCGATTAAATTGCAAACGCTATTATATGATTTGCTGCTCATTTTGACCATACACTGTTTTGTGTAAAGTTATTTGCAATAAGGGGCGATCAGGAAAAGGGCGCTCTGGAACATAAAAACGGAAGTTCATAAGGAGTTCGGGGCATATAATTTTACCGGTAAGAATATCTTTAACAAAGAGGATTTCTTGAACCTTTCCTCTTACGGATAATGGTTTTAAGTCAATGAGAAGACATCTTTTCCTGTATGAAGGTAGGGAGCCTTCCCAATTAAATTTTCGCAACATATAACGAGTAAAAGATCAATTCTTAGAATATAGATATTATAGTGAGGATTTACGATAACCACACAGTATTCCAAAATTGGCCGTACCAGCGAAATGAATAGCTGTTTCAAAGTGTATGGATCTGAGAATCCTTTACTACTTCTTTTAATAAATCCCATCATAGAACAGGCTTTACGAATCACTTGATTAAAGTGCAATTCAAAGTTAAGTTGATCGTCAAAAATAACACCTCAGTCATTGACTGATTTGCATATAGTTAAGGGAACATTGTCAAACAAGTATTGTGTTTTTATCGGAGAGGTACTTTTAGAAAAAGTAATCTGCTTACACTTAGCAAGATTTAGTAAAAGCTGGATTTCGCAGCACCATCTGAAAAATGCATCTAAGTAGTTCTGAAACAATGTAGCATCGCGACAGGATTTGATTTTTGCAAAGATTTTAACATCGTCAGCAAAGAGTTAGCACCGGCAGAAAGATAAAGAAGATACAATATCATTTATAAAAATAAGAAACAAGAGAGGTCCAATGTGACTTCCTTGAGGAACTCCCGACTTGACGTCAAAGTATCTAGAGTAAAAACCATTAATTTCAACTCATTGTTTCCTATTACTAAGGTACGAATCAAGCCAGGTGAGCATCCGCGAGTGAAAACCAAAGATTTCTAGTTTTAGAAGCAGTAAACGAATATTCACTTTATCGAAAGCCTTGGAAAAGTCAGTATATATCGTGTCAATTTGATACATAGCTTCGATATTGCAGTATACGAAATTTGAGAATATCATCAAATGTTGTTCAGGTGATATGTATTCTTTCACTAGAAAGAAAAGTTTGTTTTTGACTATGGATTCAAATAATTTAGGCATTTTTAGGATCTTAGATCCTGTAATTTTCAACATCACTTTTGGATCCAGTTTTGTGAATGGGTGAAATATGCGATAATTTCCATCTATCAAGAAAATTACCTTCATGTAAAGAGGCATTAAATAAGATTGCAAGAGGAGAAAGAGTAGAAGAGCAATTCTTTAAAAGAGAGTTAGAAATGAAGTCGGAGTCATGTGATGTGTTCTCTGCAAAATTACTTAGAGCATTGAAAACATCAAATTCATCTAGTTGAAGGGAATCAATGTTAACTCCGTTTGGGATAATGCTAGTAGGATAATTCAAGACCTCAAAGCAATTAGAGCTGTAAACAGATTACAAAAAAAACTTCCAAACAATTCCAGGTTACCTTCTAAAGTTTTGGATTCAAGGCTTTTCATCTTCATTTGCAAATTATTCACTACTGCATTGTTTATATTTTTAAAATTAAGCAACTATTTGATTATTAACGAATTTTTCACGATTTGGACAAACAAAACTTGACAAAGATTGCAAATGATTTTCAAATACAAAGCCATGTACAAATATATTCCTGGCGTCAGCTCTTTGCCAACGGCTAACTTGCTTCTTACGCTTCTTACGACGGATGGGTCGAATATTCTTTGAAACGACCCCTCTTTCGTACTCATACATAGGTAGTAGGAGGATTAGTCAAACATCAAAAAGTACCCGGAATTTTCCATTCAAACAAACTGCGTTTGAGATGTCACAACCTTTTTTTTAGGTTGGTACATCTGTCATATGGCGCCCAAATATCTGTTCGAGCATCATTTGTTGGAAAATTTTGCGTGATGTAAACAAGTCAGTATCTGATGTATTCTGCGAAATTCTTAATGTCAAATTAAGCTGAGCAAAAAGTTTTCCTGAAATTTTTTGTTTCTTACAAAATATCATGTATGGAAGCGCAGATCATCGTGTGAGTATGAAGGAGATAGCAACAGATTTTGTTGTTTCGTTCCGATCGGAACAGATCGTTACGCACGATGGCTTGGGTATGAGACGAGTTGAAGCACGGATTGTGCCCATAGTACTGAATTTGTAGCAAAAACAGCATCGGATTGATGTTGCTAAAAATGTTATCGATGGCATCATTATCAGTGACAAGACATGGGTCTATGAATATGACACCGAAACTAACCAACTATCTTCGGAATGGTGCTTCTCAGACGAGCCAAAACCCAAAACACTACGACAGGGTCGATTCAAATTCGAGACTTTGCTGACCCTTTTCTTTGATTGCCGTGGTGTGATCCACTCCGAATTTCTTCCGCCAGGCCAGACAGTAAATAAATATTATTAGAGCGTTTGAGAGAAATTGTTCATAGCAAGAGGCCAGAAATAACTCGTGGTTTCTTCCCCACCACAATGCATCGGCTTACACATCTCGTCTTGTGCCTAAGCTCCGTATTTATCTAACATGGCCCTGTTTTTTTTTATCTATACCCACGACTCCAGTTACCACTTCTCGGAAAGCCTTTTGTGGCGATTGAGGGGATAAAAGAGAATATCCAGAAGGCGCTGAAAGCGATTCCAAAATCGGCCTATGATAAGAGTTGTAAAGATTGGAGGAAGCGATAGAATATTTATTTTGCTTGCAATGGAGATTACTTTCGAGGAAATCAAATGAGTAAAGATAAGCAATTGATAAATAATAAATTATTGACCAGAATTTAGTATAAGCTGATGCAGATGGTATATCCTCCTTTCTTCCGAAGAGGTGCTATTCCATACTGGCAAGCCACTACGTCCTTTTTGCCATCAACCCTATTCAATTTAAATACTCGTAATTTCATTCTACAAAGATTTCTATGGCAACCAACCCAATGAGCATCAAGTGGCATTGTTGGTAGCTTGATGATATACATATATTCAGGCTAATTGATGTTGCCGTGAGGTGTAATATCACTGTAACTAAAGTAAGCAAAAATCCACGTAAATGTTGTTAAAAACAAGCCACGCATCTGATCATCGAATCGAACAGTACCTGGCAATGATCAGTTGTACAAATATGAAATGATTTGATTGACAGATGGCTTGACTAAAGGGTGACCAGATGACAATGATAGTTTTTCCAATTGTTTTGTTTCACCAGCTGTCAAAGTTACCAATGATCTGGCTGTCAAAATATTCGGTAAGGTTCGGCATTTTATCATGCATTGTTCTACGCTTACCGAATGTGCGGAAATTATTAAAAAATATTATCGAAATCCCGGCTCAGTTGTAAATACGTAAAATGAATTTCGTTGTGAGGTCGATCGTCATCATGGCTTCAGTGCGCAGACAATTCGTAGCACAGTGGAGAAGTTTGAGTGTGACTACACTCTTTTGGATCATAATCAACCAACCAGGCAGAGATTGGTGCGAAATGAAGAAAACATACCCGCTGTAGTGGCCAGTCTCGAGAAGACCCAGAAATGTTGATTCAGCGCCGAATTGGGCATCGCTAGATAAGACAACCCGGTCTACTTTGCGGTTGGATTTGGGGCTATATCCGTACAAGATTGTGCTGACGCAAGAATTGAAGCTGTACGACCATATACAACGCCGTGAGTTCGCTTATTGGGTGCTGGAAATTTTGGCCGGATATCGGGATTTTGGCCAAGAAATCATCTCCTCGAAGGACGCCCACTTTTGTTTCAGTGGCTATGTCAACAACCAAAATAGCCATTATTGGAGCGAACTCAATCTACAAGTATGTGGCCAAGCGTCAATGCATCCACAAAGATTGACTGTTTGGTGTGGTTTATGGTATTGCGGCATCATTGGACCTTATTTCTTTCGAAATGAGGAGGGAGACACCGTTACTGTCAATGGTCTCAGGTATAGAGCGATTAAACCCGACTTTCGACAATATCGATAGTTGTTATTTCCACAAGTGGTCGAAACGACGCAACGCTTGAAGTTGTGAAGGAGAAATTTGGGAACTTGGTTACCTTACGGCGAGCGTTTAACACCATACAATTTTTTTCTCGAACGTACCTTCTATAAATAGCCCGAATCAATTTTATACCTCACACTGATGTTGTTTTATTTAAATTTTTTTTCCTATCATTTTTATCTGGTCACCCTTTACTACACATGGTTTGTGCCTACGATAGCAAAAATTCTATGTTGTTTTGGAGAGAAAACATCTGTCAACAAAGTTCAGTATTTCATAGGTTGTGATTGTACAAACACTTATTTTTGTCGCCTTGAGAACTTCGATTTTTGTGCCAGATAAGGGCTATTTAAGGGCAATTTTATTACAATACTTTTTCCCAAAGAAAACCGCTGATGAAAGTCATCGATTGTTAATAGATTAATATGGTGAATATGCTCTAACTTCAAGAGCCTGTGAATGTTGGTTTGTTCACTTTAAAAATGTTAATATTGGCATCAATAACAAAGACCGTGGAAGACCAGAGATAAAATTCTCGTAAAGCATAATTACAAGTATTATAATATCAATGCTCGACTCTAATACGAGAACAACTTCTAAAGCATTGAAAGTTAATGGTACCATCATATCCAAACGTTAAAAGCCCTAGGAACGATCCTTAAAGAAGGAAAATAGAATCCATATCAATTGAAAGAAATGCTTCTTGATCGGCACAAAAGAAAATTGTTACTGGTGATGAAAAATGGATCAATTTCGACAATACCAAGGGCAAAAAATAATGGGTAAACTCAGGCCAACCATTAATCTCACATCTAGTTCTCAAGGTCCTCGAAGAAAAGGTTATGCTGTGTATTCGGTGGGATCAAAACTTATAACATCTGGTGAAACGATTACTGGGGATCACCCAACTCGCCCCTGGCCATAATGATACTTGCCAAGCGCTATTTTTTCATCCTAAAAAGGCACTAAGTTGCCCATAAGGCTATCTTAAGAAATACTCAGAAAGCAGCCTTTTATATCAGTCTTAATCTGTGACGTAAACAGACCAAATCAGGATTAATCATTGTCTGAAGTAAAGATGGGGTTACTCTTTGTCTTATTACATTAAATTCGAAAAGACATATGAGTAAAATTTTCGCATCTTATGAGATAAAAGCACATTTTAATTGTTTAGATACGAGTAGTATCCTCTTCTATCATAAAAAAAAACAAACTAAATGTGCAAGTATTAACTGGAATCGGAAACATCTGTTCCTGCTCTGTGGATAGCATATTGACCAACATCAAACTAAAACCATTATCTACTTTTCGTAGAAACCACTAAATTACGAGTATCAAATGAATTCCAGAGAATTACTTAAATTTATTTAGAAAACCAAAAAACATTCATGACAATGCAGCAAGTTTTCACATCAGCAATTTTATGGGCCAAAACACATGAACTGTGCAATTCGATTTCCCATTAAATCCAGCTAACTCACGGATTTCTCGACAACAACCAAAGTTCCTCCCACTACACTATACCTTCCTACTACCAACCTCTACTCGTCCATTTTCCATCTAAACAAAAAGAAATAAATTTTCTGGGTACGTTTAAGTAATCGATGATCTCAATGGCTACATCCAATAGCTCAGCAAATGGCTTTTATACATCCAGAAAAAGGTACGAAAACAATGGTTCTTGAACGTCCCTGAGACTAAGTGCTTCCAACTTAAGGAATATGTACGAATACTTATGTTTTTTCGCAAAGTACACATTCGAAAAAAAAAAAAAGGAACCGATTGTTCGTATATTCTCTTTCATTTTCTATTTATAAGGAACTAGACATGTTAATTTATGTAGCATTAGTGTAATGAAGCGTAATGTAGGTATATTTAAACTAAACAATCATGAGAAGGACCACAGAAAATAGCCAAACCTTTGTCATATGACTAACCTGATTGCAAATTAACTATGCTTCGGCAGGTTGGTTTTCCTCCCAAAAACTAGGAGGCACTATGTTTAATGTTTAAATCATTTCAGAAAAATAAAAGAAAATTTTGCTGAAAAACAGATTACTGACGCAAGGCAAAAATTGGTGCAAAGCAATTATATTTAGTCGCATAGACCTATGTACAGTGAGCAACTCTAATGATCCGAGGTTTTCTCTGAAGGTGAAAACGAAATCCTTATGAATAAGGGACCGTTACAAAAGAACCCACAATTTACTAAACAGGCCATGAATAAGTGTCTTAGCAGAGCAGAGTTAACTAACGCGCTAAGCATAGTTTCTTACTTGTTACGATCCAGGAAATGGATAAGAAATAATATGGCTACGCCAAGTTAAGGTCCATTCACAGCCAGCGAACTGCGACCTGCGAATCGATCCAGTTTTCGCAAATTTTGACATTTCTTTTACAGCCGCATTTTTTTGGCCGTAGAAGTGTGCGACAGTCGATTGCAGCTGATTAAGAAATAAACAAACGATTTGAGGTTAAACACGCGCGACCTGTTTGGTCGTGCGAACTGTGGATTCAATTCTTGGCATGTGGAACGTGAATAAATCTTGACAGTTAGCACCGAAATTCAACTAGTCTTTTCTTAATAAAACTCGGTGAAATCATTTGTGTTTGGTTTTTGAAATCTAGCTGTATACGCCCTACTTCGTTTTCCGCGTTGTAATTTAGATTTTGGATTTATTAAATGATGTAAAATTGACTTGGTCGCAGTTCGCACGGTCGCAAGTTCGCTGGCTGTGAATGGACCTTTATTATGAATTTATGAGCATTGAATCGAAGAATCCTTTTCATAATGATCTTCTTTAGATGAAAAGTTGTGGAGATCTACTAGTAAATTTGAACAAGTGTCTTTCAACAATTAACAAATCGACAGTCCCGGTCCTATTTCAGGCTTATCATATCATGTGATTATCACAGTTTAGCCCATTGCCCAAGGGTTTATTTAAGTACCTGTTTCTCCAGGGTAAGGGTTGTGCGTGTAAGTAAATTGTGCACAATACAAAAACAAAAGCAAAAAACAACGACAGTTCAGAAAAAGCCAACGGCTTCGGATACGTGGGGAAATAACATAAACGGCCCCAGCAAGCGTTTTCAGGACAATGAATTTCGGCTTTGGCAATTGAATGGTAGGTCTCTAAGCATGCCACTTGCTGCTGAACAATTCACGAAAGCCCTAGACTGGTAAAAAGGAGATATTCCCGCAACCTTTGAAAAGCTATGGAATTGGCCAACCCAAAAGCTGATGGTAAACTACGTGACTGGTGCAAAATAGGAGTGTATCTGTTATACGAGTTGAAGTTAGTTGTAGTGTATTTGTAATTCGAGATCAAACAAGTGTTGAGCTTTCAACATGTAAGAAAACTCCTTTTAACAGTACGCATCACTGCCTTATCATAAAATATAAACCTGATTTGTGCACACGGTTACAGAGAACAGGGATGACAGCATCCAGAAAGACCGAACTTATACTCAATGCCGCAGATATGACATCAAATATGTGCTAGGAGGTCTTAACACAAGCTTTGACATGGAAGCCAAGTACATCGGAAAACCTGCATGCATAACACCACGTCCGTCACTGGATCGGAATGTGATGCAAAATTTTAGTAGCCAGCACCCTATTTTTACTTTTCAACCCCGTAAAGGGACTTGGATATCCTCCTATTAATCAATAGTCGACCATATTGCGATCTACGCCAAACACTCGTCAAGAACTCTAGATGACCAACGTCGTAGGACACCAAAAATGCTTGTTGCAGACAGGGTTCGAATCCAAATATCACATGCACTACAGAGTCAAAAAAGAATATGTACCAAAGTTCGACGTCAAAAAGCTGCAATTAGATTCTATTGTGCTCAGGTTCTCTCAAAATCTTAGCCCTCATACACAAACCATAGAACACCAATGGAAATGTTGACAACGTGCCGTCAGAGAAGCTATTTCTTAACAAATCCCTGCAGGAATGAAATTTGAAAGCCTTATCAGAGAAAGAAATCAACATGCTTTGTAACTTTGGCTTGTTCGGGATGGTAGCATGCTAACTTAAACATGCACAGCTAAGAATATGAAAACACTATTTCTGTAAACTGTACGACGGCGATGATGACTGCCCTTCACCCTGAATGAGGTCGGCAGAGAATTGAGTCCTCCTGAGCTAGACTAAGGTAAGAGGAAAGTATACCCAAGACTTGGAATCTCAGTTTTGTTTGTTTGATTCAAAAATCAGGAGACCCTTTTGACTAGGCCAACTACAGAGAAAAGAAAACTCTTAATCGTCGGCGAAATGATATTTTCTGCTGTATTATGTGAGCGTCTTAAACCAGTTATGTATAATCTAGTTAGTTCATACCAGTGTCGTTTCAGTGTAGGAAAAGTACACCAAGGATCAAATATTCGCATCACGGCAGATTTCTGAGAAGGGCCGCGAATTTTATATGGGAGCCCAAACTAAATACATGGTGTTTGTGAACTTCTAACCTCCACATGTTTAAGGACGTCATGTGTAATTTTGACATCCCTAACAAACTCGTCAGGTTCGGTAGGATGGTTCTGGAGGATTCTTCCTGCTCCATCAATGTCGGCAATAATTTTACCGATATTTAGAAAATTTTAAGACAAGGCTGTAATGAGGCTTTTCAAATTTTCTGTTTGAATCGCTCCACCAGACGGAGACATTTTATTACAGAGGTCGACAGTGCCAGTCTTTGACTTTTAGCAACGTCTATCGCCTAGTTATTGTATGCACACTGTATGACCAAAAAATACTGCAGAAACTGCATTCGAGACGTCCGTAACGTCTGAACTGATATCTGAATAGACGGGAATCACCAAATAATATAAGCTACTTCGGGCTATATCTGTTAATAGTAACTGATCCAACTTGGAAATAATACGGGATCACTAAGTGCATTGACAGATATTGACAACCCAGCAGAAACAATCAGAACGGGTGAATTGGTAAACGCAAGATTTACAAAGCATTTGCAAAAAAGCCGTCGAAACGTCAAAAGCATATGATTGCTTTGCAAACTTAACAATACGCAATTTTATTTTCTGTAGTTCTACTGTTTTCAAACAGAATGGAGGTTTGACCAAGTTTCATCTTCATTTTAAATACTTACTTACTTACTTTAGGTGGCGCTACAGACCGGGGTGGACCTGGGCCTCAGTCAACAAGCTTCTCCAGCCAGCTCGATCCCTGGCTAGCTGCCTCCAGTTTCGCACGCTAAGTTAGCTGAGGTCCTCTTCCACTTGCGTGCGCCACCTAAGTCTTGGCCTTCCTCTACTGCGCTGTCCCTCGGGGGCGGATTCGAAGACTTTTCGGACCGGAACATTGGCGCTCTACATGACCCAGCCATCTCAGTCTTTGGATCTTCACTCTTCTGGCTAGGTCCATGTCGCTGTACAGTCCATACAGTTCGTCGTTGTATCTCCTCCTCCACTCACCGTCAATGCAGACGGGACCGAAGATCGCCCGAAGAATTTTTCTCTCGAAGCAACCAAGAACACCGTCATCCATTTTTGAAAATGTCCATGCCTCTGCGCCATAGAGCAGGACCGGTATTATTAAAGTCTTATAAAGGGTGACTTTTGTTGTCCGAGAAAGGGCTTTACTACTCAATTGCCTTCTTAACCCAAAGAAACAGCGGTTGGCAAGAGTTATTCTTCGCTTGATCTCAGCGCTGGTGTCGTTGTCTGTATTTATAGCGGAGCCTAGGTAGACAAAGTCCTTAACTACCTCAAAGTTATATCTGTCGAGGGTGACGTTCTGTCCGAGACGTCGGTGTTGGTTGTCCTTTTTGCTTGACAACATATACTTGGTCTTGCCCTCATTGACCGCTAAGCCCATTTTCGCCGCTTCCGTCTCAATACTCGCGAAAGCGCCACTGACATCACGCTGCTTTCTTCCGATTATGTCAATATCGTCGTCGTATGCGAGTAGTTGGACGGACTTTTGAAAGATAGTGCCTTTTGTGTTTGCTCGTGAGTTTTGCGCTATTCTTTCAAGTACGATGTTGAAAAAATCGCATGACAGCGCATCGCCTTGTCTAAATCCTTTCTGGACATCAAAGGTCTCGGTGAGATCTTTACCGACCTTGATGGAGCAGCGTGCATTCTCCATCGTCATCCTGCACAGACGGGCGAGTTTGGCAGGGATGCTAAAACTAGACATTGCTCTATATAGCTCGTCTCTATAGATGCTGTCATACGCGGCCTTAAAATCGATGAATCTGAAGCTCATGGGTCTTCTCCAAGATCAGCCGTAGTGTGAATATCTGGTCGATGGTGGACTTTCCTGGCCTGAAGCCACACTGACATGGACCTATCAGGTTGTTGACGAACGGCTTCAAGCGTTCAATTAATACGGCGGATAAGATCTTATATGCGATGTTAAGGGGACTGATGCCTCTGTAGTTGGCGCAGTTCAGAGGGTCTCCTTTCTTGAGAATTGGACAAACAATGCTGAGGTTCCATTCATCGGGCATACTTTCGTCCGACCATATTTTACAGATGAGTTGGTGTATGCTCCTTACCAAGTCATCGCCTGCCGCTTTGAAAAGCTCGGCAGTCAGGCCATCCGCTCCAGCAGCTTTGTTGGACTTAAGCTTCGATATGGCTATCTTCACTTCATCCAGGTCGGGTGGACGGAATTGTTGATCATCATGCCTGACAGCGGTATTTGGTCCGTCATCGCCGTTATACAGTCTGCAGAAATGATCTTTCCAAATCATCAGCATCGACTGCGATTCTACTACGATGTTCCCTTGTTCATCTCTACAGGCTTCGGTTCGGGGTTTGTTTCCGCGGCATGTTATTTTTACCTTTTGGTAAAACTTCCGAACCTCATTCCTGGAGTAGCATCTCTCAATTTCCTAGATCGCGCGCTTCTCATGCTCTTTCTTCTTCCTCCTGAGAAGCCGGTGCTCGTCTCTCCTCTTCCGCTCATAGAGCTCATGAGCAGCTCTGGTCTTTCTAAGCAGCGCCGCGTTATATGCATCTTGCTTAGCTGCATGTGCTTGCCGGCATTCATCATCGAACCAGGGGTTTCGTTGTGGTGGACGAGTGAAACCCAGCACATCAGAAGCGGCATCTCTGATGGCGTTTTGGCAGTGTATCCAATAGTCTTCGATGCTTGATGCTGGCGGCATTGGACCCTTTCGATGTTGGCTCCTCGGAACGTACGGACATCCATAATACTGGAGGAGTGTCTTGCGTCGATCGCAATGTGATCAATCTGGTTGACTGTTGATTGATCAGGAGTTCTCCAAGTCCCCTTGTGTATGTCGAGATGTGGACAAAGTTTCGTGCCGCCGCAAAGCCGATTAGCCTGAATCCGTTATCGGAGGTGGTGTTGTGCAGGCTATATTTTCCGATTGTTCCACCAAAGATACCCTCTCTTCCTAGCTTTGCATTAAAATCACCGAGGACAATTTTAATGTCATAACTAGGGCATTGCTTGTAGGTCTTGTTAAGGAGCTCGTAGAAGGCATCCTTGGTGTCGTCATCTTTCTCCTCTGTGGGGGCATGCGCGCATACGAGGTGTGATCAAAAAGTAAGGTGACTTTTTAAATTTCGCGCGCTCAGTACACTCTAACTAAAAAATTGTTTGTTGTTGTGTTGGTTCACTTGTCACGATCATATGTTTATAGTTTTAACCATATAGCAGTTGTTTTTATGTGAGATGCATAAAAGTTGGACGTGTTTTGTTTACTAGGCGATTTTTTGTGGTTAAAAGTAATGGAGCAGAGAGTTTGTATTAATTTTTGCGTAAAAAATGGTATTAAGTGCTCAGAAACTCTTGAAATGTTGACAGTAGCGTACGGACAGTCAACTTTAAGCAAAAAAAATGTTTATAAGTGGTATAAATTATTCCAAGAGGGCCGAGAAAATGTTAATGATGAACCTCGCTCCGGACGACCTAGCACGTCAAACACAGACGAAAATGTTAAAAAAGTTAAAGAAATTGTGTTGAAAAATCGTCGAATCACGATTAGGGAAATAGCGGATGATCTTGGCTTATCGTTTGGCTCAAGCCAATCAATTTTAACGGATGTTTTGGGTATGAAACGTGTGTCATCGAAATTCGTTCCAAAATTGCTTAGTTTTGATCAAAAGCAGCATCGCATGAACATTGCCCAAGACATGTTAAACGACGTCAATGATGATCCTGATCTGCTCAAAGGGGTTATAACTGGCCCCCTGCGACTTTTTTCTCTTTCCAAAGTTGAAAATGCCCATGAAAGGACGAAGATTTGCAACGATTGAGGAGATCAAGGCTGCATCGCTGGAGGAGCTCAAGGCAATACCAAAAAGTGCGTTTCAGAAGTGCTTTGACGACTGGAAAAAGCGCTGGCACAAGTGCATTGTATCAGAGGGGGATTATTTTGAAGGGGATAAAATAAATTTGGATGATTAAATAAATATATTTTTTAAAAAATGAAAAGTCACCTTATTTTTCGATCACACCTCGTATAAGGCTAATGTTGGCGAATTTAGCCTTGATGCGGATTGCTACGAGGCGCTCGCTCACATGCCCGAAGCTGAGTACTTCTTGTCTTAGTCTGCCTCCGACAACAAATCCGCGTCCAAATAAGCGCTGCTTTTGCCGTCGATAGCAATTGCCGTAGTAGATGTCGCAGTTTTTCATCTTCTTTTTGTCCGGCCCATCCCATCGCATTTCTTGGATGGCGGTTATGTCTGCTTTGCAGCAGTCTAGGGCCTCCGCTAGTTGCTCGGCTGCACGTGGTCTATTAAGGGATCTAACATTCCACGTGCATATCCGAAGCTCATTGTCCTTAAATCGTTTGCGTGGGTTGTCAACAGTAGATCCGTTGTTGGTGGCTTGTTGATGCTTCGTAACTTAATTTTTTTTTTTAAATGGCCGGGCAGTTACCCCGGCGGCACAACCCTCAACCTGGAGGACTAGTTCCATTTTGAGTGCCCCTAGGACGAGGGGTCGGTTACACCGAAGCCAGTAACCCGTTCCGGGATGTGAGCGCTGCTATTCATTTCAAATACACTTCTTAAAAGTTGTCAAGGAAGAAATAACAAAATATAAATATATAAATAACTAAAAATAAGTTTCTTTCTTTACACGAAAACACACAAAAAGTAAATAAAAGTGAGCAATATTTTTTTGCAACTTTACAGATGCGCCTGCTTTTGCGGAAGAAAACTAGCTCAGTTGCTATAAAGAGCTGTTTGATTTGCAGTTTTCTTTTGTTTGCGTTTATGGACAACGTGCTTTTCACATTTTGCGCAAGATATGCGTTTACGAATTCACCCAAACTTCAGTTGTTAGAGCATCGGTAACCAATGAAAATCTGTGGAAAATGGTGTCTACATCTATGACAGACAATATTGTCGGTAGAAGGCGAAAAATGAAAGCAAATATGTTAATTGACAGCAGTATCGTTGAGCGTATTGCACTCAAAGCACGGATTTCAAAGAGCGTAGCAGTAGAGCATTTTTGCAGTCAAATTTTGGAATAATTGTATCGGAAAAGCATTCTTTGTTGTTCCGGAAGTACCAGAATGCCAGTAAAGCAACTAAAAGAATCCATCTGGAGAGATGTTTTCAACGAGTCCAATTTTCGGCGTTAGCTTGCCAAGTTTAGAAATGACAATTTTGACCTAAAGGATGAACCTAGTTTGAAGTCCAAAACCGAAAGAAATCCCAAACTTTTAACGGGGTGAGCTCCATTATGTTACGATGGAGACTATAAATTCAAAATATCTTATGAGTAAAAGTATTTTATCTAAAAGTAATTTTTATTTTTTTTATTTTTTGAGAACTATTTCTTTTAAATTCTAGCCATGTAGTCATGGCCCATACTAAAGTAATGGCTCATTACTTGAGTAATTTTGGCCTCTACTTATGGTATCCCCTTCACCGGTCCAAATCTTGAAATTAACTATCCACCGAATAGCCCCCGCAATAGAGCTATGGTTTCACGGGCTGTGTGGCAAGGGGTGACATCCTGTTGGAACCAAATGCTGTCGAGACCACGTGCTTTATTTCACGCAAAAAATATAGTAATAGTTATTTTGGCGCGATTACCCGACGCCATAAGCAGTTACTTTCCGGCCGACCTCAGATTTGAAGAAATATTGACCGATGATTCTACCAGCCCATAAACCACAGCAAATTGTTGTTTTGTTTGGATGTCATGAAAATTTTGTCGTAAACAGTTGAAATTCTTAAAGCTTTTCAAGAGCCCAACTGAAGCTGAAACTGAGAAGATCCGGGAGATCGTCACGTAACATACGCCAAGTTGTTGCACAAGACTGCCGCTCTGTAGGCCGATTATGTGTACCATATACAGCTGAATATCTTGTAGATACTGTGCTGGGCTAAGACTTTCTATGATTAAATATTAGGCACTACTAAACACAATGACCATATTAGTACGACACGAAGCATGCGTGATCTCTCAAATCTCAAAAATCTCCACTGGGAAAAGTACCTCTAAAGAGTCAAACTTTGTAAGATGAAATGTGAACATCTTTTCTTTTTTGCTTTGTAGTTTCTTGTAGTTTGGCCAGAATATCCCAATTTTTACTTCTGCCCTCACAATAAAATGAGTTGTTTGCTTAAAAAAACATCTTAAAACTGTTGAGTCTATCCTGTATATGAAATTAAGCTTTTTAGGACCAACGTTCAATCCTTTTCCTTGTATTTTTTGTATGAAGGACAAATATGATGTCTAGCTGAGTGACCATATAAACCACAATTGGCGCATTTAGGTTTGGAGACCTCACGGCTCATAGCGTGAAGAGTCTTGGTAGAATTAATGCAGTCACATGAGCTGAGATTTCTACCACAAACAACGCAAGGATTGGTATAGCAACAACATTCAATCAGTGTGACCAAGCCTAAAACGCCGATAACAATGGATTAAAGATGTTCTATGTTTCCTTTCCTAGTAGACACATTGATGTAGGAGACACCTAGTGTAAGTAAGATCTTTCGAAGTTTCCCCCGTGTCTAATTGAAATGCTAATATGATAAGTTTGATTACTAGCTCCTTTGCTGTTGAGAATGGAATTTTTTTATATTGGATGCAACTATACATAAAGTTTGTTTGACTGCATCTCTAGACGTACTATAATCCACCCTCTTTTAACTTCAATTTAACTCCAATAGCAATTCCATGGATTTAATCAATTATCAATTTATAGTTTTACGAATTCGTGGCTTAAATTATCAACTCTGTATACAAAAGCAGCTAATTTAAAAACGTCGTTTATTTAGCTACAATTTGCATCAAATATAAAAATGAGTGGATAAAAAGATTTATTACTGTTTACTAAAGATTTTTCTCATTTTGTGATTGCTCATAAACGGTGATGATTCAATCGCAGATAGGGCTGTAAACCGGTTGCCATCGATTGTCAATTGAGACAAAGCATCGACATCTTCCATTTCTCGTCTTCTTCCTCTATTACCGAAGTTATTAAGATTTATGTGGTTGTTGATGTTCATTTCACTCTGCATGTCTAATATGCCAGGAAGAGGTTCGGCGTTGGAATTGCGGGAGTGTTGAACCTGTGCGCTCTTTTATATTTACTAGGCATATTCATTGTTTTCTGAACACAAGCGTTTTTTAGCATCGATTTAGCGCTTAATTTCTTGAGATCAAAAACTCGGCTATCGGCGTTAACTATCGACGTTCGGATAATTGGGCAGTACCTTCATTTAATTTTCTCAAAATGTGACATATGTGTAAACGTTTCCACACGGACTCCACTATTATGCAAAACTAGGCTTGGCAGCATTGTTGGTATCCACGTTAACTCCGACAAATATCTTGTATTGAGTAAGCGCGTACAGGTTAAGTTGTCAGTGTAATTTACACCTACCGATGCCAACAAAACAAACCTTTTGACATTAAATTCTCAGAGTCCTTTCCGGATTGTAATTTGCTTTAATTCTTGTACGTATTTTTCTTATACAATATTTTACTAATGTATTTACTACGATCGTAGCATTCACTGTGAATGCAGATTTATTTACGAATCGAGCCAAGCAGATCTGGTAGCAATAGCCTTCACCGAACTAAAGGGTGTATTTCTAAGCCAGAATTAACCATGATTTTGAACAAAACATATGAAATTTCATTAAATTGCCATTTATTTGTATTCAATCGGGAGTACATTCTGCAAATAATTTTTAAACACAATTTCGGGCATATGCCCACTACGACCGTATCTGTTGTATGCCATACGAGAGACAAAGTTTAAGACCATATTATCTCCAATAACACGAATAATATTGGCTTCTAATGCTTCTACCATTGTTGATTTCTCAGCAAAGACAAGCGACTTTACGTATTCCCAAGGGAATCTAGAGTCGTCAAATCACAAGATCTTGGATGCCAATTTACATCGTGAGTGATTGCTTCGTCTACTGTTTCGTCTAATGTATGACACGTAATACCACCGTACCAGAACCACATTCAAGCAATTCAATCAGGCAGTTAAAAAGTCATCAATCAAGGCTATATAGCAAATACAATCTAATTAGCTTCATTCTTGAGCAAATATGGTCTGATAACTCCACCAGTCCACAGATCGCACCGAACTGTGTATTTTTCGGGATGTAACGGCGTTTTTATAACCTCAGGTGGATTATCTTTGCTCCATTGACCTAAAAATGAGCTTCATCGCTGAACACAACAACAGATCCAAGGGAAGTTGATTTTCGGACCATTCACGGAAATTTCGATGCAAACGATAGTCATTCGGATTTAATTCTTGCACGTGCTGAATCTTATAAGCTTTCAAACCATGATCTTTTCCGTGAAATGTTGGATAAAATGGACATTCAAAGAATAAGCTGTTTTGAACGGTGTTTCTGTACCTTCAAAGAAAATGTTGTGCGAAAACGAAAACGGTCAGCAAGACGGAGAGAAGTGGTCTCAGATGATCGATTATATCGGCTGCAATATGGTGCAAGTTTTCTATAAGTTTGGCGCTCAAAACTATAAATTTGGAACCAAATTTCTAAAATTTTGTAACACGTTGAAGCGTGTTTGTCATCAGGATAAAATTGCAAAGGTAAATGACAATTTGCAATCTGACAATTGCTCTGACAGATATAAATTTCAGAAGTTAAAAAAGCACCCTTTACATATAAAAGATGTTCAGTAACTTTGATACAAGATGGCGCTCAAGAGAATTTTTTTCTTCTGTCAACTCTATTTCTTTCTCGGCATAGACAAACAAGTCAAATAGATCTGTCAAACACTTAGCTAACTTAACTTTGGTTTGTGAAATTTAGTTTCGTGTTTTACAATAATAAAGCGCTTAATTTTTGGCAGTTAAACCATTAAAGCCACTGCAGACAGATTTACAAAATGCTGTGGGGACTCTGCTCCTTCTCATGGATTGGTACACAAGTAGTTAACTGAATTTTTTCGTTGCGGCCAAACAAGTACAAAAGGGGCTGAACGCCCAGGAAGTCCAACTGACGTCAAAACAGAAGAAATGTTTATCAATATTGTGCTGGACGATCGTCGGGTCAAGGTAGCTGAAATTTCAGTAATTTCAAATGATACCGTCGGTCGATCAAACCCCGCATAACAATTTGGGCATGCAAAAATCATAGCTAACATGGGTCTACTGACATTGGAGAATATACGGATTCGGATGAAGATTTCAAAACTCTTTAAGCGCAAATAAAGTGAATTTTTACAACGTTTCGTAACAGATCTGGATCTGGATACAGCAAAAGACGTCAGAAATAAGGGAACAATCAAAACAGTGGACTTCTGCAGGCAAACGTGCTCTGAAAAGGGCAAAAACACTTCTGTCGGAAGAGTTTAACAAAGGTTAAACAAATTGGAATATCGCTGGGAAATGTGTATCGCGCTAAGACGCGACTTGAAAAATAATTTCGATTTTGAGGAACAAACAAGTATTTAATTTCAAAGCCACTGATCGAAAAGCCCTCATACACTCAGTGCTGCTTAACTCATCTTTAACAAAAAGCAAACCAGGAAAGTAAGCTGACGACCTTGTTATACTTACAAAGTGTAAGGAACTTGACATGACATCATCATTATTTTTAAGAATTTAAAATTTTTTTTGATAATAAGTATAGTTTTAAGAACCATTATTTAGAACTTAAGAAAAGCCTAGCTGCCAGGATAAATATTATAAGGATATTAGAATCTAAGAATAGCTGTTCTCATGTCAACTCACTTATTAATGTAACAAAATCAATTATGTTATCGAAGATTGACTATGGACTGGTGGTTTATGGTAAATGTTCCAAATCAAACATACTCGTACAAGCGATCTCATCAGCATACCATGCCTCAGTAAGAACAAGTCTCAAAGCTTTTAGAACTACTTCTATCAAAAATATCCTCGCAGAGAGCGGTCTACCTTCAATTCAAGATCGATTCCAGTATCTTAGCTCACTTCTTGCTGCGAAAATTGCCTTAACAAACAATTCCTCCATCGAGTTAGACCTCAAAAAAATAATAAAACTGTAAAAAATATCCAGATACCCTTCCGCAATAGAAAATGCAATAGCTAGATCCAAAACAATGGAAGTAATACTCAAAAAACAAAAATCGCGTCCTACTAATTTTCGACCATGGTTCTTACCAAATGATTCAGTAAATACAGAGCTTGCAGCACTTCCGAAAATCTCAACCAGCAACTCAGTATATAGACAACTTTTCGAACAAATCAAAAATGTCCATCCAGATTGGATCACCGTCTTCACAGATGGCTCTAAAACGCACACAGGCACAGCGTTTGCCATTGTGAATGATAAGGGACAGATAGAAACCAAAGTTTTGTTCCCAAACTTTGTCTCAGTATATACAGCTGAGACTATCGCAATTCTAAAGGCCACCGAATATCGTCTTGCCAAAAAACCTCTATCTGCACAGACAGCCTATCTGCCATCGGAGGAGTGCTAAATATAAACAATAAAAACCCGATAAGCTTATACTAAATAATGGTAAGCTCAAATTAATCTGGGTCCCCGGACATGCAGGTATTCCGGGAAATGAACTCGCCGATACTGCAGAAAAAAGAGCCTTGAACGAACCTCTCATAATTTTCTTCATTAACAACAAAGAAGACATTGAATGAAAAATTAAATCTATCTGGCGGAAAAACTGCGAAGAGGAGTGGAGTATGTACATTCATCACTATTCTACAATCAATCTTAAAAGAATACCGATCGTTTACCCAACATCTTCATCAAATTAAATGATAAAATGCTTTTTAAGACTTAGACTCGGACACACATTCATCACGCATAGCCACATAATAAACAAAATCAGCGCTCCAGAATGCCATATCTGTCAAAAAAGTATTCAACTAACACTAAAACACTTAATATATTGGGTCTATAACTTAATTCGTGCGGTTTGTTAAGAAATGGCGTAACTTGTATTATTCCATTGGAACATGCGTTGGAAAGCTACTGTCATTGTACGTCATTTCAGTATATGTCATTCATTTGAAGCGTAATGTCGAACTTTCTGCCTGAAAAAGTGATTTTTTTCGGGGAGTTCTTCTTCATTACTTTAATATGAAGAAAACTGCTGCCGAAAGTCATCGTATTTTGGTGGAAGTTTATGGTGAACATGCGCTAACTGAGCGAACGTGCCAATAGTGGTTTGCACAATTTAAAAGTGGTGACTTTGGCTTGGAAGACGATGAACGTCCTGGGCAGCCAAAAAAGTTTGAAGATGAAGAACTGGAAGCATTACTCTACGAAGATTGTTGCCAAATACAAGAAGAGCTCGCAGAATCCTTGTGCGTCACTCAAGCAGCCATTTCAAAACGATTAAAAGCAGCTGAATATATTCAAAAGCAAGGAAATTGGGTTCTACATGAACTTAAGCCGAGAGACGTCGAAAAGCGGTTTTGCATGTCTGAAATGCTTTTGGAACGCCACAAAAGGAAGTCATATTTGCATCGGATTGTTACTGGTGATGAAAAATGGATCCATTACGACGACCCCAAGCGATGTGAAACCCGGCCAACCAGCCAAATCAACGGCTAAGGAAAGGCCCCACGTTGCTATTCCGGTTAAGAACTATTTGGAAAACAGTGGATGGGAAGTCTTACCCAGCCGCCTTATAGCCCAGACCTTGCCCCTTCTGACTACCATTCGTTCCGGTCGATGCAGAATGCCCTCACTGAAATACGGTTCACATCAGAGCAGAATATCAAAAATTGGCTTGATTCATTCTTGGCTGCCAAGCCGGCGCAGTTCTTTTGGGATGAGATCCACAAATTGCCAGAAAGATGGGAAAAAGTCATAGCTTCAGATGGGCAATACTTTGAATAATACTATTATACATGTTTTTCTTAAATAAACGTTCAAATTTTGAAAAAAAAAACCGTACGAATTAAGTTATATACCCAATATGATTGCCTAAAACTAAAAGAACTATCTAACTTATTTTTTAATAATAAAGAACTAAGCAAAGTTATTTCGTTTCCTTCTGAAACAAATATAAGACAAGTTTTTAACCTTCTAACCTCTATCAAGTTACAAAATGGTATATAATATTAACCTTTTTTTCTTTCGTTTTCTTTAAAAACTAGCTGAAGGCCTTGGTAGCTAGAGCTATTGAGGTTTTAAGTTAACGTGTAATTCATTATTTGTTAATAAATAATAATAATAATAATAAATCTAGGAAGTATGGTCTCCAAAGATAATGGTATCGAACAGGATGTGGACAACAACATTTCGTAAAGCAAATCTACGTTCGATTTGCTACTAAAAATCTGGAGAAGCACTGTTTTCAAGCCTTAAAGAAAGCATTTAGAAGAAAAAGTCTTTGACATTCAGAAGAAAGTGTAGTCAGCTGTAGTCCCACGCGCATCCAGACGTGTTTGTCATAAGCTAGGATTACAAATATTGCAATAAGAGCGACACCTTGCGCCTTAAGCACAATAAGACGAAATACGAGTATTATAATTGAAATTGTTATGAAGTTTAAAACCTGCGACAATTTTCATCCTCCTCAAATTGCTTCATATGTATCTTTTGCCTTCTTTTGGCTTGAATCTTTTTAATCCTGTTTAGAATATTATAATTTCAAATATCATGAATAAGAAGGAAAAATATTGTCTTTCTTCGAACTTGTCTTTCGTCATTTGCGAATTTTGTCTTAATTCACAAGGTCGTCTCCAGATAATATGCAAATTTTCAATTAGAATTAGCAGGAGATTAAACTCGAAAACAATTCGCATTACCTCATTAACAAGAATTAAAAAAGTTTTAATTGCTTTGTTGCTCCTTTAAACCTTTAAATGCATACATACGAGTATATAACCTGTGTACTCATTCATTTGTAATCAAATGAGGTTGTAAATTGTTCCACTTGTATATGTGCCATCAACTCATCAAAGTCCTTCAGTCGTTACACACATAGTAAATCATTTCTTTCTTTCGAAATCATCTTCAATCTCTCTAAACAAACTAACAAGGCTCAAATTAAAAATAAAACCTAATCGGCCCTCAAAGCCTGCTACATATTTGGAATCAAGAAAAATCCACTAATAGAATGCATTCGTGCAACAGAAAATTGCCCCATTCGAAATGATGAGCACACATTGCAAAAATAAGAAAAAAACTGAGCAACAAAAAAAATGAGATGAATCCTTTTAAATTTTATTTTTAATTAGCCTACAACATCTTCATTTATCCTTTCCGCATTTTGCTTCCTTTTCTAACGGTAGACCTATTCAGTACCCTTTTTTCAAATATATTTTACTTGATACACACATAGGTACACAATTACGAGTGCAAGTGAATATGAAAAATTGCATGACACAGAATTATTTAGTAGAAGTAGAAGTGCTTTCACCATCTTTACCATATTCTTTACCGTTTTTACCCTTTAAACCGTCCGTTTATTCGTTTTGAAAATCCTTTTGATGTTAGCTACTCGTAGTTGCAGCTCTAACCATGAGTACAGTACCTGCATGCATACGAGTGAGTATAGATACTTTTGCTGCAGTACAACACTTACGGTGGTGATTCATTTGAAATCTGGCCAGCTGAAATCAATAAATTTGTACATACTCGTATTTGGAAATTCAATTCTAGGTGTATTTACTCCACGTATATGGATACTTGCATCAGTGCTAGTGCGAGTGTTTGGACATAGTAAATAGAAAATACATGGAACCAAATGCCATGAGCTAGTTTTAAGCAAACACCTTTTTGCACGCGAATAGAATTTTTTTCCCCATTAATTCGTATTTGTGTTCTTGTTCGTATAGCTTATGCTAACTTAGGTTGGTACAGAAACTATGTTATTATAAACTGGCCTTTTCAAGAAAAGCATTGCCATCTTGACTAATATTGTTCAAATATTCACTGCGCAGTAAAAACTGAAAACTTCCGTTTTCTTCGTAAAATTCAATTGGCTTTTAAAGAGTGAACATGGGGTGAACATGGGACCCAATTAGCATACCCCTCCGGTTTGTCCGGTATTTCGCTAACTGGCTACTCCAAGTCGATTGAAGTCCTCTTCTGCGTTCCGTGAAGTCAATTTTAGACTTTCCTGGGCTGAAACAGACCGGTAAGTTGCAAATTAGGTTGTTGTGGAAGAGTTTAGGACCGTTACACAATATGGTAGATACAATTTTGTATGCTTTGTTGTGGAGAGTTATACCTCTATAGTTGGCGCGGGTGGTCGGTCATTATGTACATACCCTTCTGATCAGAATTGAGAAATGAGTTGGTGTATGCTCTCCATAAAGTCATTTCCAGCAGCTCTGAATAGCTCGGATGATAAACCGTCAGATACAGCTGCTTTCTTTGAAATCAGCTTAGATGTTGCCCTAAATCCTTTCCTATGGCGTTTTGGTCAGGTGAATAGGAGTTTGGCTATCATCGTCTAAATTAAATGTTATATTCTGAGTAACGCGAGATATTGAACTTCTTCGCCTTGTCTGCAGTCATCTTCATACTGTGAACAGTAGGCTTCTATACAGGTCTTCTTGACGTGGCACGTTCTTGTTCTTTTTAGATGTTGGTAAGACTTCCGTACTTTATTTCTGGAGTACAATCGCTGAATATCATCAAAGGTGCACTTCTCGCGAAGGCGATGTCCTTCCCGAACCCTCTTTGAGCTTATGAGCAGGTCTCGTACTTCGTTACAGCGCTGCTTTATACGCTTCTGGTTTAGCTGCGTCTGCTTGTCGGTATTCCTTATAAAAACGGGGATTTCTTATCGTTGGTCAGGTGAGACCTAGCGCATCAGTTGCAGCGTCTTTGATAGCTTGTTGGCAGCCATGACACTGGTCTTCGATACTTGACGTTGGTAGCACAGAAATTGTTCAGAGATTTTGGGATACGTATTGGGCGTAAATTCTAGCGGTCTCTAACGATTGCAGTTGTCCTACGTTATACTTTGCCTTGACAGCAAAGCTTTGATGATTCGAGTCAATTTTTGTCTGATCGGAACGCTCGGACATCTAGAATACTATAGAGGCACGAATTACGTCTATCGCAATATGATCACTTAGATTCAACATTTATGATCCGGAGACCGATGAGGAAACCGTGTGTTTGCTGTAGTATTTCGTCCCGCCCCGAAGTCAATAAGCTTAAGTCTATTGGCAAACATGTTGTAACAGTTTTCTAGTTTTATACGAAAGAAACCTGATGTTTAATAGACTCCATTAGGTGGAAGTACTATCCTTTCTTGAACCTTATTAATTTATTGAGAAGGTCTTCTTGTCATATTCGTTGTCTGTGCTACGTCTAAGATGATTGCAGAATACGCTTTAGATTCTTCTAATGCTCTTTCGGTTTGAGTTGTTTTTCTTGTTCTATTTTGTTGTGCTTACTTCGAAATCCAACCAGTGACCAGTAAGATTAGGCTTCTTGGTTTTACGTTTGAGATGCTTAAAAATGAGGTTCATTACCTGGCTTAGAGATCATTATCCAATTAGTTGCTTTCCAAACATTCAATGCTGCGTACTCAGTGCTAATTGTTTTATCCATCAACAGCATGAGTGTCTCACTAATCTCTTGTTTTGTATTGTAGTTGCTTTAGGGCTCCCGCAGTAAGACATAACCTGGAACTTTTTTATCTTTTAAGCGCCTTTATTCCTCACTTTAGCTCTTGTGATCGGAGGAATCATAGAACTGTAATTTTCATTGAATATGATTTGTTGGCCGCTGAAAGTATTTTGAAAGTGAATATTCAGTGATCCTACCAGCAGTAAGTTCTGAGAGATATTCTTTCAGTGCTTCATTCCGGGTTGGTTCCGGGGGGAGCTTGTTTAATCTCGCTTTATCGGAGGGAAAATATCTGCCTCAGCCTCTCTCTCAACTTCAACAATGACACTAGGTTCGAATTCATGCAAAGATTAACTTATGTTTTTGCCAATCCCTATTTCTTTCAGCTTAGAGTACTAAAGCATGAATACTAACGTCCCGAACTGGAAATACTACAGCCCAAATGATTAACGTAGTAGAGTACGACTTCATCTTAGGTGGCGCACAAAAGTGGAAGAACTTACTTCGTGTGTGCAACTGTAGACAGCTGCCAAAAGACCGCGCCAGCTAAAGAGGGATGTTAGCTGAGGCTCTGGTTCCCACTAGACAGAAGCGCCATCCAAGAAAGTGTTGCAAACCAAAACCGGAGACAAATGTATGTTAACAATATTTATAGCAGTCCATCACCTTTTTGAAATTCTATTTGTTGTCAAAGGTCTCTGTAATATTGCTTTTGACCTTTACAGGGTAATGAGTGCTATTTATCGTTATTGTGCCCAATTTACCGTCTTATGAGATTTCAAATAGACAAACTAGTGACTATCGATCTGGTCTTCTTCGGTGTAATCTAGTATCCTTAATTCATTCATATTCTGAATATTTAGTCAATTGTTGACTTATATATCTGGACTAAAACCAATCATATATCTGAAAACATCGCTTAAACATTAGACTTCAACACAATATTACAGGCATGGTCTTGCATATAATGTTGAGGGAACTGTTGCCTCTACAGTTGCCGCAGCTTAAAGTCTGCTTATTTATGAGTTGGAAAATACTCTCTACTACTTCTACAGATATTCAGTGTGGTTCTATTGAGTTCTTAAACTAATGTTAAGATTTCGCTAACTTCATCTTGGTACTCAGTATGGAGAACTTAGCTTTCGCCTTTCGTCTTTTAGGCCGAGGGCGGACTTAAACAGTCGGTTAAGAATCAGCAGAAGTTGTTTTCCATGCCTCAGTTTCGAAAGCGTTTCTAGTACTATATTTGTTTCCTCATCTATGTATTGTGATACTCTGATGCTTTTTCTTTTGTTTTTTTCCCAGAGCGAACAAGATGCTTTCGTAGAAGCAGCGCTACTCCACACATGAGTCGTTAATTACCTACATGTATCTTCGAGTTTTGCGCTGTTGTCTTTTGAAACCGATTATATCAACTGCGGTTTTTCTGTGGACTTTTCGGCACCGATGTCACTGATCTTAAGCACTAAATGCAGATTGTGAAGACCCTGACTGTAGTGGAAGGGTACGCAGTCGGCAAAAATCTGGTGATTTATAGTAATTGCAACTGTTCAACTTTAAATATTCTCAAAGCGTTTACTTCTCCA
The DNA here is from genome assembly GCA_928272305.1 of Volucella inflata. Classification (NCBI taxonomy): domain Eukaryota; kingdom Metazoa; phylum Arthropoda; class Insecta; order Diptera; family Syrphidae; genus Volucella; species Volucella inflata. Next base: position 55,054,669 of record OV743720.1, on the reverse strand, counting down.
TCGAAGTACCTTTCTGGAACTAAGTAGTGATCCGAGTGCCGCTTGAAATGTTTGGAAATCTAAAATACTGATGGAATGCCTTTGGACGATCCTAACAGTTTCAAGTTTGTGGACTGTTTTATAATCATCCAAGGATAAGAGCCCCAAACAGCCCTTAATAGAATGTCCAACTCCTCGGTTAGATATAGGATACAAGCCATATTTTTTCGGTACTACTATAAGGTTACATTGCTGTCTAATAATTTTAAACGCTGCTAAGTGGTACCTTCTTAAAACTCAGCATGTAGTTTGGTCAAGAAAATAGAACTTGGTATGTTTTGTGGTGGATATCGAAGGAACTGCTAATACGCGTATAACGAAAAGGCAAAAGTACATTTTATTCATGCATGGAAAGAGGTCTCGAAGTTATGGGCTCATCTTTAAGTGGATTTTCTCAGCTATTTTCAGGGGCAATATTGTTTTTACTTTCATCGATACATACTCGGGTCGAGATTAAGCCATTGTCAACAATCAGCACAGCATATGTAGTACTTGTGTTCTCTAATTATTCGATTCTGTCCAAAAAAGATTTTTTGAAGTCCTAGAGATCTGTTTAAGGAATGATTTCATTATTGGAGTCAAATCTTTATCTATCGACTCACTTTGTAAGATGTGGCAACAGGGAATAGTCACTATCTAAGTACGAAGAATGTGGGAGAAAAAAGAGTGGTTTTAAGTTCAATTCAAACTTGTGCCCCTGCGCATTGGAAGGGCACTGTCGCTTTAAACTTTATAACTCTTTTTTTTTAGAAAAAGTTGTGGCTGTAAGGGCTTACAAGAGAAGTTATTTATTTTTCTTGTTACTCAACCCATAACAGCATTTAAAGAGAACCGTAAGGAAAATCCAAACAATTTCCAAACCCCAAATTTTTGTAAGAAAAAATATAGCAATTTGGGTAATTCTTTCCTGGCTTCTTCAGTGACGAGTCTCCATTCGAATACCTACATTTAAATCAGACTTGAAGGCTTGAGTTGATCATCTATGAAAAAAAAAAAAAAAAAGAAAACACAGAACTATAGAATGCAGGGGCCAAAATACTTGGGCACATAGATAAGGATCAAATGGATACAAAGCTTGACCCGCTTTGATGTCCCTTTTTATTAACACTGAAGGTATGATTAGCTCGCACTCATATACCTATACCATAAAGCATCACTGGCCTTAAACTCCAATCTCCACTTTTTCGATTTCTAAGGTCTACTGCTCATGATTTTTTCTAGTCTGGGAACGTTCTTACCAATTCTAAATACATGCAAGGAACTATTTGTAGAGATTACACAGCCCCCCACTTCCTTTGTAAAGAGAAAACCATGTTAGGTTTCTATGTTAACGAAAAGGAACGAAAAAAAAAATATACTGAAGCTAAACTATCCACAACTATCCATTTCAACCTCACAAGGGAAACATAAAGGTAACCTAACTGAGAGCGACATTGGAGACATGCCTGTACAAACAAATTTGCAAAAATATTAGATTAATTATCTGCAGAGTTGTTTCGTTTGTCTTTCACTACTCTTACTGTTTGTACCTTTCTCTGGGAACTTTTGTTTCCAAACTTTTAACTTATGTAACTAATGCAGTGTAACGAAATTCTTCAAGTAAAAGCACACTATTGATGCCAGTTTTGAAACTGAATTTACCACAATTTAGTGCAATGCAATGCAACAACTGTAAATAATGAACATGATACCAACAACGACAACGACAACGACAACGTGTATCCAGTTGTGCTAAACAAACAAGGTATAGGACAGTTGCTGGCAACTTTAAAGTGGAGCTTCTTTGCTGCATTGACACTGGCATACTACACTACAAAGAAAATATAGAAAATGTGGGCAAAACTGCCCTTGCCAATGCATCCACTGTCTATGTAAGATGCACTATATCTGCGCGAGTCAACTTCAAAATTCAGTAACAAATGAAAAGGAAATTTGTGACCGGTGGCTTGAATACTGCAAGGAGTTGCTTAACAAACAGTCCCCCGAGATATCGTGCCGACAGCTGGTCTATTCGAGGAGGAAGTTTCGGACTTTTCAATCGAAGAAATAAGTATAGCAATCGGAAAAATGAAGCGGCGGAAAGCGGCGGGACCAGACAGCATTCCATCAGAGTTTTGGTCGATGATGGAGGGGATCGGCAGCGTTTGGCTATCGAAACTTTTAAATAAATTAAAATGTGGACAACCTATGCCGAATCAATGGAGAAGTAGCTTCTTGGTTCCATTATACAAAGGAAAAGGCGACACTCGAGAATGCAACAACTACCGTTCAATCAAGCTTATGTCGCACACAATGAAAATCGTCGAAAGAGTCTTAAACGAACGTCTTCGGCAAATAATAAAGCTCGATAATAGCCAGTGTGGATTTGTTGAAGGAAGATCGACGGTGGACGCTATCCAAAGCCTACGAATAATAATGGAAAAGCACCGAGATTCGTCTAAGGATTTACACATGGTATTTATCGACCTCGAGAAAGCATTCGATCGAGTGCCTGGGGATCTCATATGGGCCCCGCTGAGGTCTCAAAACGTAGCGGAAACGTATGTAAGAATAATACAAGACATGTACGGCAACGTGAAAACTGCGGTTAAAAGCTCTGCTGAGTGCATCAAGGAAGCGTACTTAGCCCTTTCCTCTTTAACGTAGTATTCGACTATCTTTTAAAAGACTGCATGCGCGAAGCAAATGTTAAGCCAATTCCCTTCGCTGACGACGCAGTTATACTTAGCGATAACGTCGAAAATTTACAGAACGCCTTAGATTCATGGAGAAATGCGCTAGAGAGAAACGGGTTTAAAATAAGTCGTTAAAAGACGGAGCATTTGACATGACCATTTGCGCATCCGTTGCGACCTGTTCCGGATATAATGTTAGACGGAATAGTTCTTCCGAAAAGCAATATCTTTAAGAACTTAGCATCAATCGTTAACATGGAAGCGAAATGTGACGGCGACGTAAACCACAGACAGAGTGAGTGTAGGATGGATGAAATGGCGGGAAAATTCGAGAATCTTTTGCGAACGAAAATTTCCACTTAAATTGAACGGGAAACTCTACACCACGATTGTTAGACCAGCTCTTATATACGGTTCACAGTGCTGGACAATGTACGAAGCGTTTAAAAACAAAATGACGGCAGCGGAAATAAAAATGTTAAGGATGTCTAGTGGAGTCACTAAACGCGATTGCATTAGATCTACGCGTATAAGAGGAAGTCTACATATAAAGAATTCGGTGGCCGAACAGCTTGAGGCGAATAGAATAAGCTGGTATTGCCACGTTCAAAGAAGATCTGCGGAAAATCCGGTTAATAAGGCACTATCAACTACGGTCACTCCAACTGTAAGAAAACGAGGTCGGAAAAAGAATTCCTGGATTTCTCAGATGGCAAATGCGCAACAACGCCTGGGGATAACCACTGAAGCGATCCAGGACCGAGCATTATGTAGGCGCGTTCTGCGGTCTGCGACATTAGCCAACCCCATAAGCGGAGCAGCAGCGATGCAGTAAAAATGGGAAACTAGTTACGCATAAGTTCGTATAACGAGGAAAGGGTTAATAAAAGGATAAGAAGAAGAACTTCAAAATTTCAGTGGGTGGGATTGAAGCCGTAATTGACGAAGCGCTGGGAATTATAATCGATTGAGTATGTTTTCGATAACGTCAACTCGGGTAGACAACATGTTGTACATGAATCACTAGTTTTGATAAATTTATTATGATATTGCGGGCAATATTGGATGGCAGAGATAACAGGGGTTGCCACAAACGAATGTTCCCTTCCCATTGCTAGTTCTAAAGTTAATGCTCAAGCATATGCAGATGGTGGGTATTGATTGTTGGATTATGCCTACCCGCTGTCTGCTTTCAATGGCAGTCAGTCCTCGACCTATAGCGCTTTAGAACGGGCTTTTAATTATTCCTCTCAAAACTACCCTTGTTCCCTTGATTGGACTGACACACCTAGTGCTTAAAGGCGTGACTATTCGTTTCTCCAACGAAGTTAAGCATTTGGATATCATGCTGCATAGCAACATTCTTTTGACTTCCACTTCCAAGGCGCTTTCGGTTTTCTTGATGCCATAAGCTTTCTGCAGAAATTGGGCCTATTACTGAGGATGTTTGGGTCTACGCGGTAATTTGAAGGGACGAAAATATGTGAAAGTACTTTACTGCGTCACCAGATTCCATAGACTACAGTCTGACCTGCTTTTATGGGATTATCCTAGAACGCCGGGCTCTGCTCTAGACAGTCTGATGAATTTCCTTTACCTTGGCGTTCATATGATTCCCTGTAGCTGAACTGTTAAGGCCATCTTCCGTTTATAAAGAAGTTGTGGGCATTGAAGTTTTGATAACCTTGCGTGGCAGCGGTTTTTGGTCTTATTGGCACGCAGTCCGATCCAATCCAAATTCATCTTTCCCTGTGCCCAGCAATGCTTTCGGCCATAATCTGAGCCAGTATGAGAATGTACTAGGTGGGGTGAATGCGCTGCTACTGCAAAAAAGGTTATGGTGCCTTGAAGTCCGTTCATATTTAGGCAGACATGCCAAATTTCAGCGCGATACTGTCTTTAGTTTTTTTTTTTAGAGCTGATTGTTGTTGACGTGTTTGGCATCATGTTGAGTATGGACAATAACGGTTTTCGTTCTCTCATAAAACATTATTTTTTGAGAGGCAAATCGGCGAAGGAAACAAAGAGAAAAATTTGATAAATATTATGGTTTCGAGAGTTTCGTGGTGGCCGCAATTCCACTACCGATCAAGTTCGCAGCGGCAGGCCCTCCGATGCGGTTACAGAGGACAATGTCAAAAAAATACATGAAATGGTGTTGGCTGACCAAAAAGTGAAGGTGCGCGAGCTAGCAGATACCACAAAGATTATTACTGAGTGCACACGCCATATTTTGGGCAATATTCTGCATATGAAAAAGTTATCCTGCCGCTGGGTGCCGCGCATGCTCACTCCTGACCAAAAACACGAACGCGAGAGCACTTCAAAAGATTGTTTGGACTTGCTGATGCGGAATCGGGCGGACTTTTGGCGTCGATTGGTATCTGTTGATAAAACCAGGATCCACTATTGCACACCAGAGAACAGAATGATTGCCCAGCAATGGACTGAAGCCGGCACGAGTGCTCCGAAGCGGCCGAGGGAGGCTTAATGGGTCGGAAGGGTTATGGTGTCGGTTTTCTGGGATTGTCATGGCATACACTTCGTGGACTACCCCGAAAAAGGAAAAGCCATCAACAGCGAGTATTACTGTGCATTATTGGAGCGATTGAAGGCCGAAATCGCTGCAAAACGGCCTCACATGAAGCGAAAAAAATATTTTCTAATGTGTCTCCGTATAGAATTAAGCCCTTTTTCATATTAAAAATTGGTTAGGGCTCATAAAAGCAAATATAAGATTGATGATTCAGCTCTTGTTCCATTATGGAGAGAAAGATATCCAGCAACCTCCAATCATTATTATAATAATTAAAAACTACATGGCATCTGTAAGTTTATATTGTAACAATAAGATTCGGGCTGAAAACACCAGTAGACCCCATATGTTTCAGCAAATAAATAAAATATTTCGGAGGAAAAATCAAAACGAACTTCCATGACTAAACGTCGCCCGAACGTCGACCAATTACTGTTAGCAGCAGGCCTAGATCCAGAAGAAGCTGTTGATGATGAAAACTAGTTTATGATCAGGAAAAAGTAGAGGCCGTAGGAGCGCTTTTCCAGGAAGTGTATAAGGCGAATGATACTATTAAGCCAAACTGCGGCCCGAAAATCGGGATCTGTTCAATGATGAAAATATGGTAAGTAATGTCATCGTCGACGGGAAAAACTACGCCAATCAAGCCTAATATACGCTCGTGCGGAAAACAAGGATGATGCCAGTTAAGGATGTTTCTAGGAGCTCATCAGCAATACATATGACCAATGCTCCAAGTATTGTATGAGGCGATTTTAACGGTAGGATGATACCACGTCTGGAACCAAACACTTAGGTTTACTGACTTTCCGATAGACGTTAAACATGCCTCAAGTATTCTTAATGACAAAGCATTTCGGACAGGAAATGTTGACAAAGATCACCAAGCCTCACAACAAGGAAGATGAAAGTATAATGTAGAAAAGCTGCCGAACGCGTATTCCAAAATCTCTTAACAACTCCCTTGCCTTAAGTACTTAGGACCAGTAGAATCTCTATAAAGGTGCCAGCAAAGACGCCTCAACTAATGTGCTACACTTCGACCTATCCCCAAAAAAGAAAACCCTGGTTTGATGAGAAATACCGGCAAGCAGATAAATAAGGAATGTACAAAACGGGGCTTTACGAGCAGAAGAGACGAGGAAAACATCGGCTTCTCGGAAGAAGAAAAAAGAGCACGAGAAGCACTCGGGGAATAACATACATGTAAAAGTCTTAGCAACAAGCAAAAATAACGTGTGATGTCAAGAAAGCCTGTACAGAAGCCTGTAGCGATGAGAAGGGGAACCTTGCAGTAGAATCACAGTCGGCACTGAGAATATGGGAAAACAATTTTGCGGATTGTATAACGGCGCTAAGCCTAACATCCCACAGTCAGGTGGATAAGAGCATTCAACTTAGGCGATAATAGCCCCAAGAAGTCGATACCCACCATCTTTTCATCGAATTAGGGCCGCATAAGGCAGCATTTATGTCTATTTTTTGCATTCATGCCAAGCTCATATGTGCGGAAATACGCTTGAGAACGCTCGCTGTGCCATCAAAGCCAGTATCGATGGGAATTCTTTGACATCATACTTTACTCTAAGTAAACACCGGAGACACAAAAGTATGTGCAAATACTATCGTGTGCGGATGGTCTCGACATAATTGGAAGAACACATTGGGCTCCAACTGGTCGTTTTCTAGTATTGAAACAGAAGCTTCCAAAATGGGTTTAACAATAAATAAGGACAACCAAGTACATGCTATGAACAAGAAGGCCACTAACGTTATTTCAAAGTGATTTCAATGGGACTCAACAATATAACGATGACTTTCAGAAGTCGAAAACTCGCTGTTCTCTGTTGGATGCTTTTGTCGAGAGCTTCTGCGGATACTAGAAAAAAGAAGCCACTTGCGTGTCAAAATATCAGAAACTTTATATTTTAGCAAGCATATGGTATAGTTGCTGTTCTGACCAAACCGAAATGTTATTTTGCTATGACAAAGAGACTATAGCAAACTCAAAGCGAAGGAAATCTTCCACATGGCTTATCCAGACGCCTCCGCGGGTATTTGGATGTTCAATGTAGTTTGACGTGAGAGCAAGTTTATTGGAAATGATTCGGGTGTTTGAAGGGCTTGCCGAAGAGCTTGTTTTCGCTCGTACAGAAGATCAGGTCTTCTGCAACAAGGGGACCCTTTTAAGATTGGAAAATTTCATTATTAAGCTGACTCGAAGGAAAACTGCTAGAACAAAGAACCTGATCTCCGGAACTTATTGCTTTAATATACGATGGGAGTCTGTACCTTACCGGGATTGTTCTCCCAGAAAAGTTTCTCTATCTGAATAAAAAGGGCTGATCTAGGATAGATTAGCGCTGCTGCCAATGTTCTAAGTCGCTCGAAAAGCTGCATAGACGCAACCTACCTGCGTGCATGACAATCGTCTTTGCAGTTGGAATGTTAGGACTAGTAGTTACCAAAAGCCGTAGAATTCTATAAGGTGGATGTCACAGCCATCCGATAAGTGTGATGAACGGCTAAATAAAAGGATGAAAAATCAAGACATCTTCAATTTATAGGGAGCCTAACCGGAGCTTATTTTTATGTGAATTTCCCAACAACGGTATTAGCAAATTATCAAATATTGTAGGTTTCAAACGAGTATCAATATTAGATCTTGGATTAAATAAAAAGGGGCGACAAGGGCCCGCACTGTTATTGCAAGTGCCAAAGGCCACTTACGCTGGAATAAAGAGGGACAAAAACACTCGCAGAAGTTTTACCAGAATGTGAAAAGAATATGCCAAGGGCGCCATTGATAAATCTCGGAATGTTGCAGAGATAGAGATGAGAAAGAAATATTCGAGTGAAAATCAGTGCTGAAATAGGCCAAAATCAATTAGTTTCACTGACTGCATAGATTTAGTATTCATATCTGTATATTGTTTTCTAATAGAATATTAAGAGCATTGAAAGGAAGTGGGGACATCCAACACCTATGACATCAGCATATAACAGGACACTGGAGCGTCTACCTTAGCTCCAATTGGAGTATGAAAACAAAAATAATTCGCTCTTACGATCGAAGAAAAGACAGTATATTCGAAAGTTACCATTCTAGTCATACTGTTGGAGTATGTCGCGAAAAATGAAAGAACGAAGTACCCTTGGCTATTTCGAGCGACTTTTTTTTCTGTATGCGTAAAAAATCACAACAATGATATATTCGCTCCAAACAACAACATTCTCAGAAATGACAGACTAATTGGGTTTAGTTAGTTAGGATATGTTATATGGATCGACACCATGTATCGGAAAGTGATTGTATCCATGTGTATCCGTGTAAGAACAACAAAGGATCCACATATTTGTCCTCAAGTGTTCGTTTCCAAATCAAAAAAAGCTTATTATAAGTTACACATAATTTGTACCTTTCCTATTTGTAGACTATGAAATGGATAACGAATTTTATATTCCTGAAGCACAAACAGCCCTGAGCTAAATAATAGAATCATGACACCCTACGCCTTCCTGATAAATATCAAATCGATAATCAAGATTTTTAAATCAACCAAATTTTAGTGTGCGGCAATGGGTGTTCTTTAAACCCGTACTAACTTCAGACATTTGTATTTGTCAAACCAAATGTCAAATTGCGAACTGTCAGTATCATTTTTATATAGAAGGCTTTGTAATTTTAGAAATTGTGGTTAAGTGCGCCAATATAATCGACTATCCAAGACACATAAGGAGAGTGCTTACTGAAGAGCATATTACGAGAACATCCGTTCACCGTCCAGTTTATTGGTTTGAAGGCTTAACAAATCTAGCACGTCGAAGAATTGTATCCGAATGACCATCATCTATTGTCATTGGATACCCCTAGTTTTATGGAAAATTGTGTTCAGAGAAGAAGCTCATTTTTGGCTCAATAGGTATGTCAACAAGCAAAATTGTCGCATCCCGAAAAATCCACAGTTTGTATCTGGTGGAGTTATCGTGTATTATTTTTTTAAAAATGAAACTATTCAGCGTGTTGTGGTCAAGTGTATACGCTTTAGAGCCATGATTAATGACTTTTTCGTTTTCTGATTGAATGGCATGAATGTGGAAGAGATGAAGTCCCAGCAGGATGGCGGTACGCCCCATACAGCAAAAGAAACAATATACTTATTGAGGAAAACATTCAATGAACGCATAAGTGGTCAAAAACTTTGTTTCTCATATGACATTGATCAGATTCAGCAGCAGTGTGGACTTAAAAAAATACCCTTTATATTACTTGCTGTTAACGAGGTTTATAAGAGTGTGTATGCGGTCGTCTTCGTAGTTAAAAGCAAAAGGTCGCATGAATACACTACCCCGTTGGACTTTTCTTGTGCAGAGCAGAGATCCGGGGCGCATAAAAATATTCATGTCACAGCTCGACGGCTTTCTTAGGCAAGCACTGAGATGCTTTTCAAAAATAAATTGCGAATGACAGCCTGGAGCGGCGGCACAATGACGGACAGAACTCTGAACTTAGACAGCGTATAACAACAACATAAAATCAATATTATGTTGGAAACAGGGACTGTTATTTAAGCTTGTAGCTCCTCAATAAAACCGACTAACGGCAATAAAACTAAACACGAAACTTAGAATTTTGTTTAAGGTCTTACACTCCGAGTAAGCAGTGCCAATAATACAGATAAATATTTTGATGAGACTTTGGTGAGTTTTTTAATCACATACCAGGAAATGAAATATTTTTTATCGTTGCAGATTTAAATGAATCGAACTGCAATTTGGAAGGCGCTAAAATCTCCAACTGTGACGAGAACGTTTACCATATAAGAATTATGTGCATTACGGACAATAATGTAAGAAGTATAGCTAAATGCACAGCGGGAATAACAATCGAATGCAATGTTAAAGTTGTCCGTGTGTAAATACCGAAGCTCTATAATATTGTACAACATTTTGTATTGAAGCAGCACATTAGCATTTTGAAGGAGTTATCGTACTAAGGTGCGAAAAATGTAAATAAATAGGTTCTGTCGTTGCCAACCAAGGAAATTGCAATGACAAACATTATTGAGTGTGGGACCGATCGGTGGTTAGTAACAGAAAAATCCTGCTTAAAATTTAGGTTTATGATGCACAATAGTCATCGGCTAAAGATACGTATCTTAATGATTGACAATGCAATCATAACCACGATAGGTTAAGTTAGGTTAGAGTGGCTGTTGGGAAACCAACCCACTTAGGCCGATTGGCCCGTTGTGATGCCACGTGGATCTGCAATTCTACTACTCAAGAAACCATTTTGAACTTTTGACGAAGCGTAGGAGACTTTTGATGTCTGTATTGCTTGAATCGCTTAAGTTATCATAGAAGAAGACTCCTAGGTGGAGTTTTCTTCTTTGGGAGAGAGCTGGAAATGTACAAAGGAGGTGTAGGATTGTCTTCTCCTCCTCCTCGTCAATGCAGCTTCTGGAAAAGTCGTTAGTAGTTATGCCAAGCCTTCCTGCATGTTTTCCTGTACAAAGGAGGTGTAGGATTGTCTTCTCCTCCTCCTCGTCAATGCAACTTCTGGAAAAGTCGTTAGTAGACATGCCAAGCCTTCCTGAATGTTCACCTAGAAGTCAGTGTCCAGTGATGACACCTACACATGTTTTCTTTAGAAGGATCAAACTTTTAGAGCGATTTAGATCTAGTTTTGGTCAGATTTTTTTGGTTGCTAAACATGTCGATCCAATAATCCACCTAAGGTTTGTTCTTCTATAAGCATCTAGCTTTATGTCTAGTTTTCACGTAGGGATATTATATATTAATGCACGTAGCACCATATACAGTCGACCCTCGTTAATTCGAAACTCGAAAGACTTTTAAAATATTACGAATTACCGAGAGTTTGAAATATCAAATGGTTCGAAATTTTCGAAAAAAAAATATGAAAGTTTAAATTATTGAGTAATAATCAATTAAGTATTTTTTATTAACTGGTAATTTTTTAACAAAATCAAAAGGTACAAACATATGTAGATAATGTGAGTTAATTATTAGTCTTTCGGAAGAAGTCTTTAATGTTAGTTTGCTTCAAAGCACATTGCTGAGACTTATCAATAATTTTTTTCATCAGAAATCGTGCCTGCAATGCTGTTTCATCAGTGTTGTTTTGTAGACAGAAGCTTTGTAATGTGTCGAATGAGGCTCTTGCTTCCTTTACTGACACCTCTGCCAAAGACTCTGATGTATCTTCCTCATCTTCATCGTTGCTTATTTCATTTATATCTGTAGCAGATAAAATTTCGCCATCGGTTAGAGAATCCGAGACCTCAACTTCTTCAGTCATAAAAACTCACACCGCTGATATCAACCAGTGGTGTTGTTGCTGCTTCTTCATCCTCCGTATCTATAGCCTGATTTTCCTGATCTTATTTTATAAAAACGGATTTTTTGAAGCAGTTGAGAATCGTTAGTGGTGTTGCAGCTCTCCACGACTTGTCAATCAGTAAAATAGCCGTCAGGACCGTGATATTCGCAGTTAGCTGATTGTCCAGAGATAGAAGAGCTTAACAATTTCTTTGTGATAGAATAGGTTAAAATTATGAATGATGCCTTGATGGTTGCAATTGGGAAGTGGTATTCGGCGGAAAGAAGTAGAGGCTTAAGTTAGACAATGAAGGGGGACTATTGTGGACAGTGCACTTGTCAGTGCGCTTTTGTCATTTCACCTCCACGTTAACTGTTTAAAGCCAATCGTTAAGAAATTCTGTGGTCATCAAAGCTTTTTTGTTAGCACGATAAACAGTAGTAAACGATTTCACTCCTTCGAAACATCGCGCCTTTATTGCTTTTCCTATCACTTAGGGCTTCAATTTTTCCGATCATATTTGTTGCAAGTAAAACTGTCAATCCCTCTTTACTATATTTTCCCCCCAGTAAATATTTGAAAAGGAGGCCGGTTTCATCATTATTAAATTTTCTATCAAAGTCTTCAACTAGCCGTGCCAATGTAAGCAAACTGCATCATAAACACTTCCACTTTCCCCACAAACTTTTTTGAACATAATTCCATTTTCCTTCTTGAAATTTGTAAGCCATCCTTCACTTGCCGCAAAGTTTTTGATGCTTAAAGTTGGCGCGACCTGTCTTGTTTTTTTTTTTGTAAATAAGTTTCCGCTAATAGACACTTTTTGTCATCTACACTGTCTAAGCCAAATGACCAAGCTTTCTTCCAAGCGAGAAAATTCACCTTTAGTACTTCTTTTACTTACTCCAGTAGTTTGAGTAGCATAAATCTTCCCCTAGTGCTTTACTATGGTTGAGAGTGTAGTCAGAGGTATCTTAAATTCTTTTGCGACATCACTTCTTTTCCCACCTCCATCCACTTTTTCGATTAACTCCTTCTTTTCAGCAATCGTCAAGCATTTATACTTTTTAGGACTCATAACTAACAAACTTTAAATCTTTAACCAACAAAAAGTGAAACTCAACACCAAACGGAAATGTGTGTCAAACTACATAGTCATTTCAATAACAAATGCTCGTGCAACAATAATACAAGTTTAAATTTGTCTCAAAATGTACCTCTGTACCTACAATCTGATAACTTTAAACTGTCGACTGTTTGACGCCTATGAGTTCGAATTAACGCGTCGTTTCGTTACGTAACGATGATTTTTTTGTTTGAATTACCAAGTGCTTAAAAATGTATAGAATTTTTTCGAAATATAAAGAGATTTTCTAGGGAACTGGTTTGAGTTAACGAGAGGCGACTGTATTACAATTTTCAGGCATAAAGGGTATAGTGGTTCCAATTTTGGCAAGCTTGTCGACCCTACAATTGCCTGGAATGTCTCTTTGTCCCGGCACCCAGCAAAGGTGAATGTTGAACTGCCTTCCCATCTCCATGACAGATGATCGGCAGTCTAAAACTGTCTTTGAATTAAAAGAACATGAGTCAAGGGATTTGATAGCGGCCTGACTGTCATAAAAGATACGGATATCCACAATTTACGATAAGCATAGTGGAAAATGAGAGCAGGGAAATGAAAACAATGCGAATTTAATTTGTTTAACAAAACTTGATCTAATTAGAACTAAACGCATTCGGGGAAGTCTCTGGATTAAGAAAAATGAAGTGGAAAAACGTCGGCTGACTTTGCCGATCCATAAGGGAAAATAGGTGAAACTTTTAGATGAAGTTCCTGAAAAAGTTCCTGAAAAGAAGAAACAGAAAACTCAAATGCGTAAGAAAGGTGATCCAAAATAGAGTGTTCTGTACAATGGGTCCAAGGTCTGCAAAATTAGCCAACGTGGTGTTGGAGCCGTAGCAATGAAGCACTTCAGGTACATAAATAGCAATAAATCATTAAATATTTTAAATATTGATAAACAAGCTTCTGCCATTAGTGTGAGAAGACGCCAGCCGGCAATATAAATGTAGAATTTACATTTAAGATATTTTGAGAAATCTAATTTTCTTTTTTATCTATGATTATAGGTCAATATTGTTTTTTAATTTTTGTCTAAATGTTTATTATATTGTTGCACCTACCTGAGTTCGAAAAAAATGATTGATATATGTGGATGATTTCTAGTTATAAGGCGACTTACCTTATATAAAATTATGATATACTATATGTAGGTGTATTTAAATGAGAAAAAAAGAAAACACTTTTAAAATTGAAAAAAAAATCTTACCCCGTTCAATGCGCATTTCTTTAATTTTTGTTTTTATTTATGTTCGCGTGAAATATATGGTATGTATGAATGAAGTTAAGCCAATAATTCTGCAAAAAATAAAAATGAATTTAGAAAAATGATGAAAGCAAAAGTAAAATAAAAATGCGATGAAAAATAAAAGATTTTTGTTTAATGAATGTGATCAGGAAAAAAATAAAATAAAATCTATGAACTCCAATATGATTTAAGATATGCATTACCAGACATCAGATACGAAAAAAAAATCCTTTGCCCTTCTACACTAAAAGTTTCCTTTCTGATTTGACAATGAAATCCATTTAACTCGCTGGTTAATGACACTGATCACATGAGATGATTTTTTTTTTAGATATTTATCTTGAAGTTTGGATCATTGCAACTTCGACAAACATGGCTAAAGAAAGGAATGCGTTCCAAAATGCTCCGACAGTTGCCGGAAGGATGGTGGGGGTGTCACTATTTATATCAAAAAATGTTACAAATTTCGCGTCATCAAGAAATCAGAGCCAAATGAATTGGTAGAGTTGTTTTTATTGAGTTAACGGGTGTTGGTGGTAACTTGCCGGTGGGTTGTGTCTATATAGCCCCTGATATAGCGAACTATGGACACATTAGTGACGTACTAGAAAAGCTTTCCCCTCTGTACTCCAAGATCATGATTTGTGGTGACCTAAATCTTAATTTTCTTAGTAGCGGGAATAATACAACAAAAGTCGAAATTGAGTCACTCAACCTGCCATTTGTTAATTACACCCAACCAACACATTTTGAACCCAATAAGCTGCCGTATTTAATAGACGTTGCGTTGATATCTCACCCGAACCTAATTATGTAGTATGATCAGCTTTAAGCACCTGAATTCTCACATCACGATATGCTCTTTTTAACAATAGATGCACTTCCAGTAATAGCGAATGAGGTAATTCATAAGTCATACCAATATACTGACATTAATCTGGAGTCACTCTTCAATGAAAACCAGAGATTGAATTGGTGCCACAAATATAGCACAAATAATACGAAATCGCAAATTGCATTCTTTAATGATAAAGTACAATATCTCTTTAACAAGTATGTTCCAGTCAAAATACGAAAAAAATATAAGTAAAAGTTTACCATGGTTTAAACAAGAAGTGCGTTATCTTATCAAATCTCGAAATCGTTTGTACTCCAGGTGGAGACGATATGGATGCACTGCCATCCTTAGAGAATCTAAAGCCGCTCGTAGTCCAGTAACAATTCTTTTTCAAAGAAATAAAAAGACTTATGATGAAAATAAAATTAGTTCTGCCAATTCAAGCTCTGAATTTTGGAGAAAATGCCGTCTCCTATACAATCACAATCACGAAGGAACTTTTTCTCTCTCACGAGTTGACGAAACAATTGTTGGAAATGCCATTCTAGGTATAAGATCTAACGCAATAGGGGCCGATAACATTGACCCGCAATTCATAAAAATCTTACTGCCAACTATCATCCATCAAATCACACACATTCTGAATACAATTATAACCACCTCCGTTTCTCCTGAAAATTGGAAAATTGCGAAGCTCCTGCCTATACCTAAATTCATAAAAATCTTACTGCCAACTATCATCCATCAAATCACACACATTCTGAATACAATTATAACCACCTCCGTTTCTCCTGAAAATTGGAAAATTGCGAAGCTCCTGCCTATACCTAAAACATCGCCATCCCAGCATTGCTATTCTCTCTTTTTTAAGTAAAATTTTTGAAACTACCATATATTAAGTCACCAAATCCAAACTCATTTAAATGAAAAAAAAAATTATTACTAAATATCAGTCGGGCTTCCGGTCTAAGCACAACGGCACCACACCACTGTTAAAAGTATTTGATGAGCAACGTACCGGATTAGAAAAAAAGGATACATTTTTGAAAGGCAATCGATTGTGTTAATCATAAAATTCTTATAAAAAAGCTTCAAACTAAATTTTCTTTCGAAAGCTGCTTATACAAACTTGTCGGTTCCTATCTTTTTGATCGTTCACAATATGTGTTCCACAATAAAAAATGTTCTTCAAGGCGTCTTGTTCCTTCGGGCATTCCTCAGGGATCTAGACTTGGTCCGCTTTTATTCACGTGCTTTATAAAACGACATCTCCAAATCTATCACAACCTGTGAACATCATTTTTACGCTGGCGACCTACAAATATGTTCTTTGTTTCCGAAATTAGAAAAAACCCTAGCCACAATTAGGATGAAAAGAGAACTGAATAAAATTGATGAATGGTCTTTAGTAAATCATCTTAATCTCAACCCTACTAATGGCCATTAGTGGATGCAGAACTATCAAAGTCCTCCCCCAGTTGTGTCTAAGTCCTAGTCCAATCGATAGTGTTAAAAATCTTGGAGTTTATTTTTGCCAGAACCTCAAATGGGATGTTCATATTAACAAAACTGTGTCTTAAATATATGGTGCACTTCGTGGGCTCAGCCCCTCTGCAAATTACCTTTCATCGAAAATAAAGTTAAAGCTTGTTAAATCTTTTATCTTACCTATGTTAACATATGGTTGCGAAATATTCTCTAACATGGACCACAAATCCGAAAGAAAACTAACGGTGGTCTATAATAGATGTGCGAGATACGAGTATATATGTAGGTATATTTAGTGTCAGCAGATACGAACATATCTCGAACCATATTATACAAATAACCGGATGTTCGTTAATGGTGTTGATGAAGCTCAGTACCATGATTTCACTCCACAGAATTTTAACTAGCAAAGAACCAGACTATATTTTTGAAAAAATAAGACTTGCCAGAAACCAAAGAACTATGCAATTAAATAGCTTCTAGATGCGGATATCTCGATACCTCCGGTTTTATTCATGCGATTCAACTTTGGAATCTTTTATCCCTTGAAATAAAGCGTACTAGCAACACTAACGCCTTCAAAAAAAAAAAAACTTCTCAAGCATTATGCAGACAAGTTTTGAATATAATAAAATTTCAAATTTACTCTAAAGCTCAGTATCTTCCTCTCTTCTTCTTTTATCTCTTTTTTCCTTTTCTTCTTTTTTCCTGTTTTTTTCTTTTCATACTATCTTTATATTAGAATATCTAATTAAATTAAATTTAATTATTATCTTAAGTGAACGAAGAATTTAATAAATGCTAAATACAAATACAAATAGTTACACAAACGTATCATTCGTCGACTTATGGGTGCGGTCCGAAGAGAATATTGGTGTAGTTGAATCCAGTGTTGATACGAGCCGAGTTTATCAGTTCACCGGCTTGTACAAGAGTTTGGGTTTTGTCCATCCATAACTTGGAACATTTTTTGAAAGGCTATTCACATTGATCATTACAAAAACGGACTAATGCAAGAATTGTAGTCGTGGAATCATGTTATGCGTTGCACCTTTGCTTAACATCAATTTGCAAAATGATCGAGAATGTTATGGCTTGTGTTTTGGTTAAGAAGGTTACGTAAATAGAAGCGTAAATTACGTCTGGATTTAATAAATATGACAGAAACTTTGTCTTAGTCCATGACGAAAGAGAAACGACTCCATCAAATTTATACAACAATTCAGTTTGTTAAATAAAATTATAGAAATGTAAAGAGGCTCACAGTCAGATTGCAATTGTTAGATTTACTTAACTGCTGGCTAGATCCAACTATTTAACTAACACACATTCCACATGATTTTGCTCCAATAAATTTTGAATCAAAGTGCTAATATTGAGTACTCGCATAAAAAAAAAAACAAAAAAAACACTGGCGCTGGCAGCCCGGTATGGACCATGGCCTAGCTTTTTGACACTCATTTATGTTGCTCATGTTGTCATTTTAGTCGCATCTGACCGAGGCCTAAGGTTTTTCGCCGAGTCCGAACGGCACTCCTTAGAAGCTTTTTCGTAGGCAATTCTACTTTCGGGAGTTTGCCATTGCCCGCCGAAAGGGTGATGGCGATTTGAAAAATTGTTGGTGATCCAGTCAGGAATCGAACGCAGACTCTCTGCGTGATAGTCCAATGAGCTAACTATCGCGCCATCGCCAAAGTACTTGCATTCATCAATATAAAAATTGCAATCAGTTCGATACGAAAGTGTACAGACATTTTGTAAATATATTTTTCATTAATAAAAATTGTAAAATATGATAAATTACAACACTTTTAGTTGTCTCTCTTAGATTCAGGCCACATGAAACCAAATCCATTTAAACCACATAAATGTTCGCACTTGAACTATTTTATTGTTTGACCTTCTTAAGGCTCGATAACCCAATAAAGATATTGGGCAATTCCCAGGGGCTTATATGTATACAGAACAATATGTAAGTGGTTCTTATTACTCCAATATCTATATAGGTATACATATGTATCTTGTGTAACAAGATATTTAGCAAGCAAATTTGCTAAGTACTCATGTGTACCTTTAGATAATGCAATATGGTTGTCATTTGTCAATTGATTTAATTTATTAAATTGCATGTTTCGCCGTTCGATTGTGATAAAACCGATTATAAATGGATAAACTGATCAAACGATACAATAAAAAAAAAACCTGAGAAACAGCGAGAGATGACTAAGAAAATTGCTTTCAAAACCAGTTGATCTTAAAGAATAAGAAATGAGGAATAAGAAAGCTGCCTAGATTTAGATTTAGAGAGGCTAGAGATGGGCCTGTTGTAAAGCTCATTTATGATGCCGGACATTGTTAGAAAAGCGGCCAAGTCTTTAGATGAGCTGGCAGCAATGCCTCGAGGTATAATTTACCTAGAAAACGCTGACGTGTTTTGACTAAACCGTTCGAGTCACATAATATGTGTTCTGCTGTTTCCGCGTCCTCGTTGCACAATCTGCATACTATATATGTTGTTTTGTGGTATCAGGTCATCAGGTGTTATTTCACACGGCAATACGTTGTAGTGGTTGTTTCGTTTTTTGGCGACAGCTGTTTGGTATAAGGTTTTTGGTTTGTTTCCTTCGGTTTGCCTCTAGAAATGCAGCTTCTATTAATCTAGCCGGGTTTTAAAGTGTCCTTTCATAGTACTTGTTGAATGTAGAATGGTCTTGGCATTGTGAATTCAGATGCGGATCCTTTTCGGGCTAGTTCATCTGTTCATCATTGCCTTCATATTCACTCTATCCTTGCACCTAGATCAGATGCACTTCGCTTGTGGTGGCCAGTAGTAAAAGTAGGAGTTGAAGGCAATCCCAGACCAGTTTTGATTTAATTCCTAAAATTGAAAGTAGGGCTGCTTTGCTGCTGAAGAGAATATTAATGTTTCTGTTTTTAATATTTCTGTTTAGATCCTGCTGGATGTAGAGCTCTATTGCGTGAATTTCTGCCTAAAATCCATACTGGTATGAAGAGATATTTTGTTCGAGGACCGTATGCCCTCCAACTTCAAGTCCTTCATTTGTTTTGGATCCGTCTGTATGGTATACATGCGAATCCTCAGCAAATGTTGTTTTTTTTCTGTTCCCAGTTAAGACGTTCTGGAAATGTAACCTTAAAGTTGTGCCGAAAGTTGTATCGTAGATAGTTGTCTTTCAAGTGTATTCCAAGTAGTTAGTTTTTTCTGAATTCATGTCGGATTGCAGTATGAACTAATTTGGAGTATAATTCATCTTCTGTGATGAGCATGTAGGTGTTTACCATTCCTTTTTCATGAGTTCTAGATGAAGTGGTGGGATGCTTAGGATGACCTCCAGCGAAGTTGTTAGTGCCGTTTTCATAGCATCAGTCGCGCAGACACAGGCAGGCCTCAGTATTTTGTTTAGTTTAGACTGTGCTCACCTGTGTTGCTTAATGCTACCAAATGGCGGATGCGTACGTGATGATAGGTCTCGTTATTGCCGCAGTATTATTTTGTTAATTTGGCGTTGAGTCCCCAATTTTTCCTGACTATCCAGTGTGATTCATAGAAATTTGATTCCCGCTAAGAACTCTATTGTTTCACCGAAGAGTGTGGCATTTCTGAGTCTCTCACGCCTTCTTTTCTGGGTGAATGCAACTATGGTGGTATTCTTCGGATTGACTTTAAGGCACCATTCGACAACTGGGTTCAGAGCCCTCAGGAGGCGATCCAAGATTGTGTCTTCGAATTTACCTTTTGATTAGGATAGCAATGTCATCTGCATATACTTGGACATAGATGCCATCAATAACTTATTCTTTTTTGTTTTTTTTTAAACGGATCATTTAATTGAGATCTCAAATCCATATAAGAGCTTTTTTTTAAGGAAATCAACTATTGCAATGGCTTTGTGATAACCAAGTCAAGTTTAGGCGATTTTTTAACGGCACGATTTTAGGTTGAAGTGTACCTATACATACTCGTATTTAGCTCGGCCCTAGCTGCCAACCTTAGTTTTATGTTGCACTGGTTGTTTTTTACTGATTTTGGTTTTCTTTTTGATGACGTAATGAAAATTGTTTTGACAATTCCAATGAAGGCAATGAGAAAATCTGGTCGAAAAAGCATTAGAGGCTGAAAGTGCGAAGGAGGTTCCTTAAATACGAACATCAACATTTTCCAGGACTCGTTACATGTAGGTTTTCATTATGATCAGCTGGCTTCAATCCTATATTGGGTCAAATTGGGTCAAATAGTCCATGGAAGAAATGCTACTGCCTGAGAACGTCGTGATGTCGATGTTGAAGTTTCTTCAGCGACACAACAACAGCAATGTTCTGAGTAGAGTATCTACTTTTTGTTCTAGAAGATCCTCGACATAACCAGTTACTTAAAATTTTTTCACTAACCTCGGCATTTTTGACTTAACCATATTATTAATAACCATTTTTATAATAAGTTTGGATGCGTTGTTCTTATTTATAGTAGAAATTAAACAATGTCCACTTAACAAATGCCAAAGATGACATAAAAAAGGCAGCGTTCAGCGTGGCCAAGAACCAACAGACGTCAAGTTATGGAGGAGAAAGTGACACACTTAAGAAGTGAAAATAGTTCAGCCGACTTCTAAAAAAAAAAAAAAAAAAAACAAGAACACGAAATGTCCGAGAGCATGCCAAGTGAACAAACAACAAACCAAAATCAAGACGAACAAGGATATGCAATCAGTGCTGAGTATAGTATACACAAATTCGTGCAGACTGTTAAACGGCAATGCCATAGCCAAGGTGGTGGTTAACTACCAGTGGTCCTACTATTGTACTTAACAGGCCATATGACCGACAAGTCAGATCTGTAAAACCTTCGAAGGAGTAATTCTGAAGATGTTTACGATAAGACCAGTATTTGCTCTGCATCCGTTCATTATTATTCTACGTCAGCCCAGAAAATTAGGCGGGGGCCCTGAGAATGATTTATATAACCTGCATGATGAAGTGGAAAAATTCTATTCGCCACACCATACAAGCTATTCAAGCTCTATTTCATTATTACGTGATGACAGTTCTTGAAAAATACCTTCAAATGCGCAATTGACGCCCCATCTTACATTAAAGGCTGTCTATGACAGCGTGTACTAGGAGAAATTTTGTAAAGCCATTCCGGGTTTTGGCATTCCCGTCAAACTTTACGATTCTGCAGAATGACCATGAAGAAAGCTTGTTGCTCCGTGGGGGCCGGTTAAAATTGTACTTTTAATGCTGTGCGATTTCATTAACATCGTTGTATTGTAGGAAACCTGCAAGCCGACACCAGAGGCACGATATGCTACGAGCTTGTACAACGTCTTACATAGTCAATTACTAACAGTTTTTGAGGCATTCGCAAGTATTGAAGCAGAATGGTCAAAATGAGTCTGGTGTAAACGAGATAAAAGCGAAGTACAAGCTGTTATGGAACACCAATACACAACATTGGCTACTATGACAAATCGTTATAAAGACAAGGGGTTTGTGTACATATGCTCCAATTGCGATGTCACCATATTAGAGATTATTCAAACTTGAACCCTTGCCAACCGCTACTTTTTTGGGCACAGAAGCCAATTCAAAAGAATCATGGTACGTTTGGTCATCAAGCCATAGAAATCCATCAACAAGAAAAAAATCAGCAACGAGGTACCTTAACCAAATTGGTATACGAAATTGGAAGCAACTTATAAATAACTGGCTGACTGGAGAGGCGTGTTTTAGAACAATCCGACTATTAAACGATATTTGTTAGCTCAGCGAATGCAATGCAAAAAATCGAGGAATAGCGCGACAATACGTCGGAAATTTTATTATATCAGGTATACAGTTTGCAAATTATCTGGGATAGCTTATGTTTCTGTTCTGGAAACTTTTTCTTAAGAGGATGACTACACCGTTAACATTTTAATCTTTTAAAAAATTTGTTGTCGATAATTTTATATTAAAGCTTATATTACGAAATATGTTCACTCTCTTAGGAAATTGTTTCATTTTATAATATTTATAATAATAGTTTGAATTTTGAGAATTGTAATTTATCCAGATACAGAATTAAGAAGCGCCTACCTTTCAGTTTTCCTATCATCTTTGAAAATCTCTCAAGATACGAACATTGAAAGGGATTGTATTTTTCAACACTCTGTTTTTTATCTTCTCTCAAGTAACCACAGTTTTGCACT
Source organism: Volucella inflata (assembly GCA_928272305.1). Taxonomy (NCBI): domain Eukaryota; kingdom Metazoa; phylum Arthropoda; class Insecta; order Diptera; family Syrphidae; genus Volucella; species Volucella inflata. The sequence goes on along the minus strand of OV743720.1, from coordinate 55,032,166 downwards.
ACTCAAACATTAACAATAAACTATTGGAATTAAAGTCCATGACACTCAAGTTTTTACACAGATTAGATAAAAGTGATAATCGATGTCATATTGTTAAATTTGATAGCAGTATCATAATGTTTTGTCAGTCTAATAATGTCAAGTGCATTGTAATTACAATATTTCCTTGATGTTATATGTCATAGAAAATGTGAAATATAACATAAAAAAGATACTTAATTGCATTTATCTTTAAAATAATTTTGAATATAAAGAAAAAATACCACATACCCGAATTGTATTAAAATTGTTCGTATAAAGCCAACAGATGGTGTGGATTTTAGCTGTCAATTACTGTCTTTTTCTGAATTCAATGTATTTGACAGATGTCATGTAATCTTTGGCAATTTTAGTCATGGAGTTGTTGTCTACCACGCAACAAAGCATTTTTATCCATTTTATTATAAAAATGGGTAATCTGCGAATGTAACATTTCGTAAAATTCGTGAGAACCTTACCGCAACATGTTGACTGGCTATTTTTTTCCTAAATTGAATGAATTGAGTCTGTACAATTTCTGGTTTCAACCGAATGGTTGAATGGTTAAATTAAATTGAAAATTATTTTGTTTTTTTTTTTTAAATTCAAATTTTACAATATATTTACTTACTTACTTACTTAAAGTGGCGCTACAGTCCGGGGTGTACCTGGGCCTCAGTCAACAAGCTTCTAAAGCCAGCTCGATCCCTGGCTAGCTGTCTCCAGTTTCGCACGCTAAATTGGCTGAGGTCCTCCACTTGCGTGCGCCACCTGAGTCTTGGCCTTCCTCTACTGCGCTGTCCCTCGGGAGCGGATTCGAACACTTTTCGGACCGGAGCATCCATGCGCTCTACATGACCCAGCCATCTCAGTCTTTGGATCTGCACTCTTCTGGCTATGTCCATGTCGCTGTACAGTCCATATAGTTCGTCGTTGTATCTCCTCCTCCACTCACCGTCGATGCAGACGGGACCGAAGATCGCCTGAAGAATTTTTCTTTCGAAGCAACCAAGAACACCCTCATCCATTTTTGATAATGTCCATGCTTCTGCGCCATAGAGCAGGACCGGGATTATTAAGGTCTCATTGACCGCTAAACCCATTTTCGCCGCTTCCGTCTCAATACTCGCGAAAGCGCCACTGACATCACCCTGCTTTCTCCCGATTATGTCAATATCGTCGGCGTATGCGAGTAGTTGGACGGACTTTTGAAAGATAGTGCCTCTTGTGTTTGCTCGTGAGATTTGCACTATTCTTTCAAGTACGATGTTGAAAAAATCGCATGACAGCGCATCGCCTTGTCTGAATCCTTTTTGGACATCAAAGGTCTCGGTGAGATCTTTACCGACCTTGATGGAGCAGCGTGCATTCTCCATCGTCATCCTGAACAGACGGGCGAGTTTGGGAGGGATGCCAAAACTAAACATTGCTCCGTATAGCTCGTCTCTATAGATGCTGTCATACGCGGCCTTAAAATCGATGAATAGGTGGTGTGCATTGATCTGAAGCTCATGGGTCTTCTCCAAGATCTGCCGTAGTGTGAATATCTGTTCGATGGTGGACTTTCCTGGCCTGAAGCCACACTGATATGGACCTATCAGTTTTTTGACGAACGGCTTCAGGAGTTCACACAATACGGCGGATAAGATCTAATATGCGATGTTAAAGAGGCTGATGCGTCTGTAGTTGGCGCAGTTCACAGGGTCTCCTTTCTTGCGAATCGGACAAACAATGCTGAAGTTCTATTCATCGGGCATACTTTCGTCCGACCATTTTTACAGATGAGTTGGTGTTTTCTCCTTACCAAGTCATTGCCTGCCGCTTTGAAGGCCTCGGCAGTCAGGCCGTCCGCTCCAGCAGCTTTGTTAGACTTAAGCTTCGATATGGCTATCTTCACTTCACCCAGGTCGGGTGGAAGGAATTGTTGGTCATCATCGTCCAAGTTGAAAGGTTGATTGCTTGATTCTGCCTGACAGCGGTATTTGGACCGTCATCGCCATTATACAGTCTGTAGAAATGGTTTTTCCAAATCCTCAGCATCGACTGCGATTCTACTACGATGTTCCCTTGTTCATCTCTACAGGCTTCGGTTCGGGGTTTGTTTCCATGGCATGTTATTTTTACCTTTTAGTAAAACTTCCGAACCTCATTCCTGGAGTAGCATCTCTCAATTTTCTCGATCGCGCGCTTCTCGTGCTCTTTCTTCTTCCTCCTGAGAAGCCGGTGCTCGTCTCTCCTCTTCCGCTCATGGAGCTCATGAGCAGCTCTGGTCTTTCTAGCAGCGCCGCGTTATATGCATCTTTCTTAGCTGCATGTGCTTGCCGGCATTCATCATCGAACCAGGGGTTTCGTTGTGGTGGACGAGTGAAACCCAGCACATCAGAAGCGGCATCTCTAATGGCGTTTTGGCAGTGTATCCAATAGTCTTCGATGCTTGATGCTGGCGGCATTGGACCCTTTAAGAGATTAAGAGACACTCGATCGGAAAAGGACTTGGCGATCTCTTGCGATTGTAGCCGTCTTACGTCGAATTTTCTCACAGCATTAGTTTGTCTTGGCGTAGTTTGGGATATCCGCAACCGTACCTTGGCTACAACAAGGTAATGGTCCGAGTCGATGTTGGCTCCTCGGAACGTACGGACATCCATAATACTGGAGGAGTGTCTTGCGTCGATCGCAATGTGCAATGGTTGTTTGTTGATTGATCAGGAGTTCTCCAAGTCCCCTTGTGTATGTCGAGATGTGGGAACCGCGTGCTAGCCACGACAATGTTTCGCCCCGGCGCAAAGTCGATTAGCCTGAATCCGTTATCGGAGGTGGTGTTGTGCCTCTCTTCCTAGCTTTGCATTAAAATCACCGAGGACAATTTTAATGTCATAACTAGGGCATTGCTTGTAGGTCTTGTTAAGGAGCTCGTAGAAGGCATCCTTGGTGTCGTCATCTTTCTCCTCTGTGGGGGCACGCGCGCATATGAGGCTTATGTTGGCGAATTTAGCCTTGATGCGGATTGCTACGAGGCGCTCGCTCACATGCCGGAAGCTGAGGACTTCTTGTCTTAGTCTGCCTCCGACAACAAATACGCATCCAAATAAGCTCTGCTTTTGCCGTCGATAGAAATTGCCGTAGTAGATGTCGCAGTTTTTCATCTTCTTTTTATCCGGCCCATCCCATCGCATTTCTTGGATGGCGGTTATGTCTGCTTTGCAGCAGTCTAGGGCCTCCGCTAGTTGCTCGTCTGCACGTGGTCTATTAAGGGATCTAACATTCCACGTGCATATCCGAAGCTCATTGTACTTAAATCGTTTGTGTGGGTTGTCAACAGTAGATCCGTCCATTTCCGAGGCTTGTTGATGCTTCTTAACTTCTTGTTTTTTTGAAATGGCCGCGTAGTTACTACCCCGGCGGCGCAACCCCCAGCCTAGTGGACCAGCTCCATTTTTAATGCCCCTAGGACGAGAGATCGGTTACACTAAGGCCATTGCCGCTGGACCATATAGGGCTCGTCCGCCACCATCTCTTTTCCAAGACCCTGACTACCTGGAAAACCTTACGGGCTTGAGCTCCAAATATGTTGGTGTAGCCCGGATAAAGTCTTGTTTTGTTTTTCCGACACTAATCCTGATTTGTGGCGCAGGAAACTCGCCATTTGCCGCCTTCACTTCGCAATCTCTAGTGAGATGCCCAGATGGCGCCACGGGGAGGCGTGAAGTAGGGTTTATTAGCAAAGCTGCAAGATGTTCGGCTGTAGAGGCTCATTCTCGTTATTTAAAGAACCAGCACCTGTCGGGAGATGCTACTTCTCCGAGGCCTTATACTAATCGTTGCCATTACAATATTTTTGTTACATTAATCTAAGCACATTTAGTGACATAAGTGACAAATTTCTTTAAAAAATAGAGAAAATGTCACTTCAAATGCTTTATAAAATGGAATAGTTAATTTAAATAAACTAAAAGGGTGGGGTTAACCCTTAAAATTAACTTTACAAGGATTATTCATATAACAAAGCTTAAAAACAACATAAAAGAAAACGAGTCATTACACCAAAATATCAGAAAAGACCATCAAACAAATATTCAATAATTTCGAGTTCGAAATTGTATGTTTTACAAACGCATGATAATGTGTGAGAGCTCTTATGAAATGCGAAAGTTATGAAATACTATAAAAGTTACCAAAAACCTGGTACAGACACTCGATTTAACGAATTGCCACGTATGTAAATTATATGTTGATTTGTCTGAAATTACGATTTCCTGGTCGTATAAAGAATATTTTAAGCACTTTATAATTTTACAAGTGACGGACCGAAAGAATTTTCAGATCCCTGAACAATGAAAAACTAGGACGTTATGGTTTTCCCCAAATTTTCCTGAAAATGTGTTTTTGAAGTAACAAAAGTGACTGAATTATATTAAAGTAAGCTTCTCCCCACTAGATAGTCCCATATTATAATCTGGAATGAAAAATTCCATAGTAGATCTTTAACAAGAAATTAGTGGAGCAGATATTGTGCAGAAAATAGAACTATCTCATGGTACTAGGAAAATAAGTTCTCAAATTTTCTATATGTCTACTAAAACTCACCCTTTAGTCAATGAGAAAACTCAAAAGTTGAATTCATTAACATTTTCAATCATTAAACAACTATCACTGCAACTAAGTTCGCTACGAGTACAAATTTGTATCGCAAGTGCAATAAGAGAGTCAGTTGCATCAAAGTAGATCTCGGCCCCAGATTTGTTTTGCGCTGAAAAATTGGAAAACATTGTTTTACTATTCGAACTATTAACCAATTTATGGCCCGAAAGTCATATTCTTTATTAGTAAAAATCAAAATTTATATCTGAGATAAGATCCAAAACACTGTCTGAACCTATCAAAACCAACATCATCTGCAAATGCTGTCAATGATCCTCTAAAGGGCAAGCCAAATAAGGAATTAATATTAATCAAGAAAAAAACTGGTCCCAGAACAGAACCCTGAGGCAGTCCTAGACTAAGAAATATTACTTCTCATCTGATATCATCAATTTTTACTCTATTGCTCAGATAAGATCTAACTAAACCACTCCAACAAAAATCCTTGGAAACCAGCCTTTTCAATTTTACCTTACAATATGTCATGGTTGACCATATCAAATGCGTTCGTTATATCAATAAACAGTCCAGCTGTACACTTCTTTTCATCCAAATTGACAAATATCTGAGACCAAAAATGTAGAAGAGCTTGTTCCGTAGGTCTACCTTTCTAAAATTCAAACTGAACAGAACTGAAAAACTTAGTTTTAGTCAAAAAACCTTTCTCTGTACTTTTCACTTTTTCGAAAATGTTGCTTATTGATGTTAAAAGTGAGATAGGCCTATAGTTACTTAATTCATCAACAGAGCCTTTCTTAAAAGTGTAATGTCGGACTCGGGTTGATGTGATATTGGATGCGGTTTTCGTACAATATGTATTCCTCGGCATTCGAACATCATCAGTTCAGTTTTAGACGTTTAACCAAAAACGATCACATTTTCTTACGGATGTTTAAATTTGCCACAACACAGCTGAGGCAACTAAAAGGATCAGCAGTGCTATTGGACCTTGTATTGTAAAAGAATGGCACCTATAACAATGGCTCAAAAAATTCTGATTGAGCGACATGATTTTGATAACCACGTGGACACACAGCAAGCATCGACAATGCTGAGCTGCGAAGTGTTGTGGAGTTGGACGCCTGTCCAACTTTAAGGGACATTGCAATGAAATTGGGCGATGGCGATGGCGCGATAGTTAGCTCATGGGACTATCACGCAGACTGGTTCTGGGTTCGATTCACCAACAATTTTTCAAATCGCCATCACCCATTCGACGGGCAACGGCAAACTCCCGAAAGTAAAATTGCCTACGAAAAAGCTTCTAAGGAGTGACGTTCGGACTCGGCGATAAACCGTAGGCCCCGCTCAGATGTGACAAAAATGACAACATGAGCAACACAAATGAGTGTCAAGAAGCTAGGCCATGGCCCATACCGGGCTGCCAGCGCCACAGTGTGTGTGTGTGTGCAATGAAATTGGGTGTACACTCTTCGTTACTTACAAAAGCTTGCAGAAGCCAAGAAACTTGTCAAATGAATTCCCCATGATCTAACTGAGAAAAAAACATGTTGCGTCGCCTGGAGGTTTTTGCTTCTTTTTTTCCCCGGCACATTGAGGATCTGTTTCTACACAAGTTAGTGACATGTGTTAAAAAGTGGATTCTCTACGATAATCATTACCGATCTCCATAATAACTGGACCAAAACACATGCCAAAACCGAGCGTTTTGTCAAGTAAGATAATGATGACTGTTTGTTGGCCTTCCGCTGACATTATCTTCTATTCCTTTTCTAGAAGAAATTTTTAGAAAATTACTTTTCTCAAATGTTGGCCATTACTGCATCTAACATAACACTCTAAAATTTTAATTTTCTATGATGCGTTCAAACATTGTGAGTGGTCATGATCGGTGGATAATTCACCGGTCCAAAGCGTGAAATTATCTGTTCACCGAATACTTCAAACAATAAATCCATGACTTTATGGGTTGTGTTGCAAGTGGCGCCATCTTGTTGGAATGAAACAAACGTCGTCTAGACCACGGGCTTCAATTTCAAGCAGCAAATAGTCTATTATCATTGCAGAAACGTTCCCACCGGCCTCAGTTTTAAAAAAAAATGCACCGATGATTTATTAGAGCATAGACCAAACCAAATTTATTTGTCTAAATAAAATGACAGTATTGAACCTCATCAGGTTGTTCCGCACCCGAAATACGGTTATTTTGCCTATTGAAATACAAAAATTGGTCTCATTGTTAAACACACTTTTTTTTATACAACAGCGGATCCAATGCCAGTCGATTTTGGGCCCATTTACCATATTTCATTTCGATAAAAACGATGGTCATACTGTTTGAATTCTTTCACAAGTTCGATCCAATCCAAGATCTTTGGGTTAAGTTTTTCATAAAGAACAAAGACCAAGCTGTTGTGAACGACGTCGATGAATTTAGATCTTCTTCAACAGTGTCCTGAACGGATGCAATATTCTCTTCAGAATATGCATCTCAGTTCGACTCTATCTTCTTAAGAGAATTTTGTGCAAAAACGATCAATAATATGGCGAATAGCAGTCACAGATGGTCGATTATGTCGAGTGTAATATGGCACAAGTGCTCTGTAAGTTTGGGGCACAGAACCATAATTTCGAAACCAAAATTCTAAAATTTGATAACGTTGTTCAAGCGTGTATGTCAGCACGATAAAATTGCAAGGAATGCTAAATAAAAGTGACATTGACAGATTGCAATCTGACAATAAGTTTGACAGATATACTCGTAAATGTCTGAAGTTAATAATGGGTTAGAAAAAAAACAGAAATATTTTAAATACTCTTAAAATGTTTGCACACAGCATGGAAAAATGAAAATAATTGATGAAAGGAAGAGAGGTATCGAAGTGTAGTGATCTTAAATGTTAACAAGTTATTATGGCAACGAAATAAAGAGCTCGGAAGGGCATTCCATAAGCGAGTTGTTCGGTTCAGGAAAGAATACCACGTCCAAAAGTGGGTCTGAAGGTATACTGACCTGCATTCAAATTACGATGGGCGTTCCAGTAAAAGTGAGAAAGGGCGGCAGTTTCATTGAGCACTGGTGGTAAAAATAACAATAGAACAATGTAAGGTAAGAGATATTATATCGGTTTTCAAGACTGTTGGTTCATTTTTGATTTTTTTTTTCAAGAACTTAACAATCAAATAGATATGACTATGTACCTGAGTACTTGTTAACTTTTTAGGAAAATGCCACAGAGAGAGAAAGAAAGATGTTTGGGCTCAGTGATTGTTTCGCCCAATGCGTGGCATTCCACATTTAATGAAATTTTGATGGCAGCGAACTCGAACAGAGAAAGAGAGAAGAAAAAGCACCTGCATCATTGTTAGGATATTCTGCAAATGCAAGACTGCTTACTTGTGTCTGTTCTTTCGAATTAATTTTTATATCTATGTTTGTACATATTCTTTATAACTTGAATTAGGTTAAATACCTAGATCTACTTTAGGAAAATTTTTGCAATTTAAATTCTTCCAACTACTTAATTTAATGGTGTCAAGTTCATAGGAAATAAAGCGGACAATTGTTTCTGACACACAAGATGTTGTTTGAAACTGATTGATGACATAGCGTACTCGTATCTAATTTCCATGTTAATTTAAAGGCTAATAATCTCAAGTCGAGGTCACGGTCTATATATAATTACCAATTACTGCAAAAGCCTATGAAAACAATTAATATGATTAAAATTTGCGATGAAAAAGCAAAATCATATTCACTCAAATGAGAATGATCCACATGAAGTAATATGACGGAAGGAAAATAAACAAACAATGTCATCATTTACACCTTTTAAAAATCCCCAATGAACTCGAATCTAGGTAAAATGTTTAAAATTAAATCAAAACCGATTTGTACATAGTTTTAAACTTAAACTTGAAACTTGTTGCCAATGTGCGGAAATTTAAATTAGACCTTGTGCAGTAGAGGCCAAATTATGTACACATTCAAACCTGTGTATTGCTGTAATAATATTTTCCGAATTTCCACCCCAAGTAAGAAGTGCAATTGCAAGAGCTCTACTTGTTTTGAAGTGGAAGAAAAAAATAAATAATAAGTTAAGCCGACAGTTAGGGCTTGAAAACATTTTTTAACAATTCACGACTAAGTCGACCACAAACGGGCTGCATCTCAAGCATAAGTGTTAACAGTTTAAGACATAAAATACAGAAAAACAATCTCATGGTTTTATTCGCCGTGACAGTAAACTGTAATAATTGTCCAGCCTACTACTTGTGAGGTTTCATTTCACCGGAGGGAATTAGAAGGTATTAAATGTTTTCTACGTTCCGAGTACAAAGTCATATGAGGTCTTGTGTTCTAGATTCATGCCACATGGTGCACACGTTTTGGATATAACAGACTTTTGAGTTATTTATTGATTTATGCTTGCTATTTACAAGAAAGAAGTAGAGGATATTATTCTTGACCCTATGCATTGGAAAGTGAATTTTGTGTGATGAAGACGCATTTACAATGTGGCAAACTTTTCAGTTTCGTGATTTTCTCTTACGTTACTGTCGCCGGAACTCAACACCATGGACCATTTTCCAATTCTCCATATTTTAGGAAAATTGTGATGCAGAACTTTGGAATCAAAATAATCGAGATTCACCAACTTTTCATTAAGTTGAAAGCCATTTTCAAAGGTATTGGTCCCGCCAGCGGGAAAAAAAATTGACTTCGCTCTGGCATTTCGCGTGGAGTGCCGTCCATCAACGACTTATAAAATGCTGGCTCGCGTTACTAAAAGTTAAAATTTCTTGGAAGTCATAACGAAGGGTTGAAAAGGTTGCAATACAGTAAATTCAATTTTGCTCTCGATTTTGGGTAACTTACTGCTTAAAGGTTAAGGCGCCTTTGTGAGGGGCAATTCAAAATTTATGAATAATGATGGAAAAATATTAAAAATCTTTGAAATATAGAAAACTCTTTGAAATTTAAATTGGAGCGTTCTTTAATCTAAAAATGTCCTCGAAACGTCAATTGAGAATGGAGTAGATGTTTCAACAGCGATGTCGACCCCGTCAGAAAAGTTCGGATAATCCTACTTAGATGTTTAGTATCACTAATGCCACGAACTGAAAATTTTTCAACTCCAACTGAGAAGGACAACGCTGTAGAGGATAACCTCATCATAGGTGGGGGAGGTCCTTAGTAAACTTCGTGTGCGCAACTAGAGGTAGCTAGCAAGAAATTACGATAGCTGCAAAAGGCATGTTGGCTGAAGCTCTGGCCCACACCACACCGGAGTGTAAGTCATCTAACTAAGTAAGTACACTTTGCTTTAATGAATTAAACATTTCTTGAGTTTATGTCTAGTGCACAAGAATTTAAACTTGATGAAGATTTGCTATTTTGACTTGGCAATGAGTCGAGATTAGCCCCGAATGGGCACCTTAAGTTCGAGCTGAAAATTTACTTTTTAAAGACCATCCTACTGCAGATTTTACAGGGTTTTCCAAAAATATAATTATATATAAAGTTACGCCGACATTTGCTTTGTCTACATAAAGAACTTTCCTGCGCACCAATTGTTGAAATTGTTTTGATTTTGCCAAAGGAAACCTCAGATACGAATGGAAATTAGTAAATAGTTTACTAAATAAATCTTCTTCCACCAAAAGACCCATATCTTTGCGTATCAGCAACGGTTTAATCTCTGACAAATACGAAATCGCTGAAGCATTTAATGACTACTACACTAATATTGCCAGTAATTTTCAACCCTGTCAAGTAAACTCACCTTGTGGTCTCTGTATGTGTGCTTTCAAAGAAAAAGCTTTGGTTATAAACCTATAACATCGCTTGAAATATTCGAAGCTATTCGCCGTTTAAAAAATACTAATTCAAGTGGCGCAGATGGTATCTCAAGTATGATTCTTAAAAAAATTGTTTGGCTCATAGTGGATGTCAGTTGAACTGTGCAATTACAGGCCTATTTCCCTCCTCCCTGTGCTAAGTAAGGTTTTTGAAAAACTAATGAAAGACAGAATAGTAGAGTTTGAGATATCAATAATTGCTTTAGTCCTAAACAGTTTGGCTTTCGGAAAGGAAAATGTACTGAAGATGCTCTACTGCAGTTCTGTGCTCAAACAATGTATAATTTTGATGGTAAAAGGTGTACAGTTGGCTTGTTCATTGACATAACCAAAGCTTTTGACGTGGTCAATCAATTAGGTAAACTGGAAAAAGCTGGATTTCGTGGCTTTATGCTTGATTGGTGAAAGTCTTACCTAAAAAATAGGTCACAAAGTGTGAAGATTGATGAGATAAGGAGCGAAATAAATTTTTTTAGCCTGGGTTTTCCCCAAGGCTCTGTCTTGGGTCCAATTCTATTTCTCACCTACATTAATTCACTTTTTGCACTTGATTTTAAAGGCTCACCAATTGCCTTCGCAGATGACATAGCTTTTTCATATGGTAAGAATAGCCCTTTGGAACTCGTTGCTGATATAAATTGCGATTTGAATTTGTTGAGAATCTGGTTCGAGAATCACAAGTTGATAATTAGCTCCAAAACAAAAATTATGTATTTCACTTTGTCAGTACACAGTTTCGGAGCAAACGTCCACTTTCATGCACCTGAGTGTCAAAAATTTCAATTTTTCAATTGCAATTGCATCAATAAACCTACTACTCCCACTTGTTTAGTACTTTTAGTTGTAATGATAAATGTTTCCCTATCGAGAAAGTAGATGAATATAAATATCTAGGTCTTACTATCAATTCCAAGATGAGCTTTTCGAATCACACGGATTCTGTGAGGAAGTACTTCCGTTCCACGCTGAGATACTTCTACTATTTGCGAAATGTTTGTTCCACAAATCTTCTATAGAAAATCTACTATGGGATCTTTCATTCAAAGCTGCAATATGGTTTTACAGAAGCATATGCTAAGAAAGCTATGTCAAAAACATGTTAGATACCCTCGCTTTCCTCTGTTCTGTGTTCTTAAAATCCTTCCTGTTCGTCATCTGTATTGTTTTAAAGTATTGAAGTCATTATTTATGAAATCAGGTAATCGAAATTTTAGATTAATTTCTAATTACAATTTACGAGGTTATTTTTCGTACTTGTTACCTGCCCAATTTGCTCGTACCACTGCCTACCGTAATTTCTATTCCGTTTTGTCATTCCGCCTCTTTAATAAACTTCCACAGTCTATCAGGGCAATAGCAATACCTAAAATTTTTTTGAATTGTCTAAAAAAAACTGGCTTCTGAACCACAACTACGCTAGCTTAGAAACTGTTACTTTTGACATTCTGATTTAACTATAATATAACTTAAATTCATTTGTCTTCTTTAATCTTTCTTAATTTATTAATTTAATTAATTTTTTTCGTCATCCTGCTTATTTTTTTAATTGATTTTTACTATGAATTATATTTGTTGTTTATGGCAACCCCATCATAAACTTTAATATCAATATAAATAACTGATTAAAGTGGCATTCAAAACTATTTCACTTCTTTTGTTAGTAAAATACAGAATGTCTCAACATTTCATATAAAGTTAATAAGTTTGATGCGTTAAACTAATTTTAACATTTTTTAATGAATTGAATTTGAATTATACTCTGAATATTATATAAATAAATACTAAGAACTACAATGAACTACTACTACTAATTGAAATTTGAGCTTTCGAAACAAGTTAGTGATGTAAAGTACCAAATCCATCCCGTCGCTCAACAAAAACTGTACAATTTGCTTTTGTATCTTAAGGTATGGTCGAATTACTAAATTTGTCTACGTGGAATTGGGTATGTCATAATCAATTGTCCACCAATTGGCCATAAAGCCCAAAATGTTCAATTGCCGCAAGAATTTGTAGTCATCGACCATCAGCAGTGTACCAGTAGTAACAGGGAAAATAAGGTATTGGAAATGCATGAAATTGATCCGCAATTAAACTGGAAGCCGACAGCATATCTCAAGACCAGCTATATTCGTATAGAGCTATATATAACCTTGGTATCCTTGCCGTCTGAAGCTATGATTTTTTCCCATCTTTCAGGCAATTTGTGGATCTCATCCCAAAAGAACTGCGCCGGCTTGGCAGACAAGAATGAATCAAGCCAATTTTTGATATTCTGCTCTGATGTGAGCGGTATTTCAGTGAGGGCGTTCTGCATCGACCGGAACAAATGGTAGTCAGAAGGGGCAAGGTCTGGGCTATAAGGCGGGTGGAGTAAGACTAACCATCCACTGTTTTCCAAACAGTTCTTAACCGGAATAGCAACGTGGGGCCGAGCGTTGTCATGATGGAAAATTATTGCCTCGTGTCTGGTCGCACATTCCGGGCGTTTTTCGGCTACTGCTCTCTTCAAACGGATCAATTGTGTTCGGTAGCGTTGTCCATAGATGGTTTTACCCGGTTTTAGCAGCTCATAATACAGCACACACATCTGATCCCACCAAATACAGAGCATTACCTTCGCGCCATGGATATTCGGCTTTGCCGTTGATTTGGCTTGTTGGCCCGGTTTCACATATGATTTTTTTCGCTTGGGGTTGTTGTAATGGATCCATTTTTCATCACCAGTAACAATCCGATGCAAAAATGGCTTCCTTTTGTGGCGTTCCAGCAGCATTTCGGACATGCAAAACCGCCTTTATATGCAGCTGCTTTTAAACGTTTTGAAATGGCTGCTTGAGTGACACGCAAAGATTCTGCGAGCACTTCTTGTGTTTGACAACAACCTTCATAGAGTAATGCTTCCAGTTCTTCATCTTCAAACTTTTTTGGCTGCCCAGGACGTTCATCGTCTTCCAAGCCAAAGTCACCACTTTTAAATCGTGCAAACCACTTTTGGCACGTTCGCTCAGCTGGCGCATGTTCACCATAAACTTCCACCAAAATACGATGACTTTCGGCAGCAGTTTTCTTCATATTAAAGTAATGAAGAAGAACTCCCCGCAAAAACACTTTTTCAGCAGAAAGTTCGACATATTTGAGTGAAAAAAAATGATTGTTGTTTACGCTTCAAATGAATGACATATACTGAAATGACGTACAATGACAGTAGCTTTCCGACGCATGTTCCAATAATACAAGTTACGCCATCTCTTAGCAAACCGCACGAATTAAGTTATAGACCCAATAAATGAAAGTATTCATTTAGGATAATATTCGTACGAACATTTTCAACGAACATTTTTTTATAGTTGAATTAAATTATTGTTTCTTTAAACAAGAAGCGCACCTAAGAGTATTCAATGCTCAACTACTTTAAAAGATAACCTAAAACTGACAAAACTAATTTTTAACATCATGGAATGCATTTGCCTTGGTCGACGAAAGAAAGCGGTAAACGGTATGGTAACCTTTGTGAGATAGGAGCAGATGTGATGTGTGTGAAGAAAAATATAGAAATGGCCGAATCGCACCTACTTCATTGACCATAACTGTATATGAAGTTCATGAAGTTGAAGAAAATCTGTTCTGGAGAATAAAATTAATCCGTTTTTAAAACGAATCGTCACTGGTGATGAAAAATTAACCATCTACAACATCAATCAAAAAGGCTACTTGGTACACGAGCAGAACGCTTTTATTGTCAAGAACCAATGAACGCATCTACACCAACTTGACATCTATTTGACAAGTGACATTTGTGCAATGTTCCCGCGTAAAAAGCTTTGACTTTAGTTGGTGGCAACCATGGAAATGCCTCGCTTGAAAACCATTTGATTGTAATTAGCCTGCATAAATGCGGCTACGAGAAGGCCGAAATCTTTCTGATGTTGTGGACACTGAAAATCACTCGAAACTTTGTGTATCGTATCGAAAGTAATGGTGAAATAGTCAACTATGCAAAATTCGGCCTCAAATAATCAAAACCGTGAAGGACCGAATTCGCCTCAATCTGATGGGCAAGCAGAAGATCACGTCTCTGAAGATGGATATTGGATAAGGACAGTTAATTGCGCAATTAAAACGTGATTTCGAAATCGGTGCACACAAGAGACACGCCTATGGTCACTCACAGAAGCCATTTTTACTAGGGGCAGAGAGGCAAACGAAAGCACTGCACAGATGCAAGATGCCTTTAAGATAGTCCTAGAATGGTGTACCGGAGAAAATCTCTCTATTTACACAAACATGGCTATCATAGAAGAAGAAACTTAAGCTTGGGTTTAGTTTAACTTAACGACACAATCGTTGAGTACTCTGACGAGGTCAAATATCTGGGAATAATCCATTATAAAAGGCTGAATTGTGAAAAGGCCGAAATACTGGCCAGAATGGGTTCAGAAAACCCCTTCAATGGACCTGAACCCTTAAAACAGCAGTAAATCTAGCCATAAATAGCTGAGATCACTCAAAATGCATCTCGTAATGGGGAAGGCACTCCAGGTCTAAGACAGGCCAAACGCACCATTCTACCCTTCAATAAAAATGCCATTAGATATATACTAGAAATCTTAGTCTGCAGGATATCCAGAAACCTAACTTACAAGATCTCATGGTTTACCTTAACAGAATAGACCTAGTCGACTCTCCGGAGTGTGGACTGTATCTTGAAGATGACGAAACAGCTGAGAACACTTTATGTAACTGCCCAGCCCTCAACTGAATCAGACGGAATACCTTCTTCGGGGAACAACCTCATTCGGAAGGTAGAAAACCTACTAGCCTAACCGCAGTTCTGTCAAACCGGTAGAAAAGATCTTTAAGGTCGAAGTGCCCCATCATCGCATTTGGCGAGTCATAAATTAAAAACAAAAAATCAAAAAAAAATTCTTACAGCAACAAAGAAACAAAAACATAAGTCAAAGTCGAAAAGTCGCCTCGTTTGTACGCGAATAACGGCCATACGAGTTCTTTTACTAAAGGGAAAATCTTTATCGCTATAGAATTACTCAACAAATAGATCGATAAAGTGTATGCCTTGTCATCACAGCATACCGGCTTGTATTGTTTGGTTTGAAAACGCCTGCGAAGGAATCCTCGACCTTAATTTCTGCAAGAAAGGTATCAAAATTTGGGCAAAAGTGTATTCAGTGGATGTTTTTCAGAGCGTTGTGGAGCCCCTCAACAAAGCACTGTTTCCAAAAAAGTACAGATCTTTCAATAAGACTTTGCTCCAGCCTTGCATTTACCTTTCCGTATTTCATTTCTACGGGTAATTGGCCATCTGGTAGCCAAGACCTTAATTCATTAGACACCAAACGATCTTGAGACCGCGGCTTGCACTCCTCGACATCAAAGTACTGAGCTTTTGCAACGCGCCCTTGTCACAGCAGTGGAAAATTCTCCAGTGCATGAGGTGCCATCTGCAATCGATGAGTGACTAGACCGCCATTCTTGGCACGCAAATAGGGGCCTTAAGTGACCCAATTTATAGAATAAAAAAAACGTTTTGGAAAATATTTAATAGCCAATAGCATTTGCTAGGTAAAGGTGCCCTATATTTTGAGCTGCTTCCAGGGTACCCAACGATCAATTCGTTTGAAAAAGCAATAAAAAAATTTTCCAATATTGTAAAATTGTAAAGATTTGGTAGCCCGTGAAAAGTTATTGAACCATCTACCATACGGCGACGACTTTGCCAATTCCTTTTTTGTTTTGAGTTTGCAAGACTCTTTGAAAGATAAAACTTTTACTTTAATGATGACCTGAAACCGCACTTGGTTCAGCTAAGAAGCGCCGGAAGTTCTATGAGGATGGAACCATGAAGTTGACTGAGAGATTACAGAAGTCATTTTTGTATATGTATTACACATTTTTTTTTTACGAGTACTTTCAATTCAAGTTAATGAATTCATCTCGATATTTCATAACAATATTTTTTTAAAAACAGAAATGAAGTTAATTCCGTCGGAAAAGTTTATCCTTGCACAATTTATGAGTGTATCTTATCATCTATCACTTGTAAAAACCATGATTAACACATAATAACCTCACGTTAGCTACTTGTATGCAACCCTAAATTTTTATATAAATCAAATTCAAGAAAGAAAAAAATGATAAAGTCTTAAAGCTTTTATTTCTGGTTAATACTCTTTCAAAAATAGTCATAGTCATATAGAAACTACTTCCATTGTGAACTTTCAACCCTCAAATCCACATTCAAACAATCACGGTAAACCCGTAAAATCGATTACTCCTGGCAACACCCTTTTCTTGCACAACTACTCATACATTGATACAATAGTCATGTGCTTTGTATTATCCTAAAATCCAGTTATGTGAATTCTAGAACCAGAAAAAAAAAATGCGCCTCATTGCACAATTCCCTCAATTTACCCCCATCGAAGAGAATGAGTGCGAGAGTGAGAGTCAAAAAAGCACTAGATATGTTTAAAAGCCCTACTCGCCTCTCTTAAAATTTTTAACACTGCACAACAACAATACCAACACCAAAATCTTTTCAAAACCGAAGACCAACTGTACTAAAAAAAAACCCGACTGATACTGACTATGTATCAACGACAAGGACTTTTTCAAAATGAACGAATCTCTAAGTAGGTGTGCAAGTATCTATATCCACTGCAACCATTAGATGACTGTCAGTAACAACAAAAACCATGAACACCAACAAAACACCGCAAAAATTACGATACACAGGGTTTTTTTTGTTTCAGCCCTGTGATATAATCTGCTCCCAATCTATCCGTATCTCGAGTTAGAATATCATAGATAGCATTAGCGCCACATATTTTATACATATGGCCTTCTCCAGAAAGGATTGTCAAATCTCTAAAAGTTAAGTCTTGGGTAGGATTAGAAATTTTCCCCAAAAAATCCATAAAAGATAAAATAATTAAATAATTACTTAAAATGGCATTAAGAACCTTTGGAGTTATGTACTTACAAGAAATTTAAATCCACCGACGACCTTGCAGATGTGTTAATATATGAGTACCACGGACCGATTTGTTTTTGTTATTAAACAATTTCTTTACTTAAAACTTATTTTCTTAATTACTATTTATTTTTAATTTTTTAAAATTTATTTATTTTGATAAAAAATCACAGATAATATATTTTTAAACTTTTTTCCTCAAATGTAAGATACAAATTAATTTTTTGTTTGTTTTTTTGTTTAACTTTTTGAATTCGTATTTTTCAGATGATCACTTGGTAAATAAGAAACAACATATTTTTCAAATGAAAAAAAGGAAAATTGTAAAATTTTGTTAAAATTTTATATTTAAATGAATTTCCGTTTTCGTAGTGTAGTGTGGGTAGGCCTTTCGGAGGAGACGGGAGGCGTAGTTTTTCGTAGTAGTATCGCAAAATTTACACGTACTATATCTCTTAGATGGTTTTTTTGATAAATTTTTTATTATTTATTTATATTTTCCAAAAAAAAAAAAGAATTTTTTTGAAAATTTTTTTTGAACGATTTTTTCTTTTCAACGATTTAAATTGTCCGAGAGCGTATTCGAAGATGTTTGAATGGAAAAGAGCTCCGTCCGTGTGTGCTTGATTGGTAGTTGCAGCAGAAGTTTAAGCCTCCAGGCTGGTTGATTTGGTGTTTGGTATGGGCTCAAACTTAAGACGTTGAGGCCCCCCGAAACCACCTCCACCGGCCGTCCCCAGATGAAATTTGGTGGCTTTTTGTGTGTTTTTTTATTTAATTTTTATTTTCAATTTTCCTTATATAGTACTATTTTTTTTTTTTTTTTGTTTTTTTAAATTAAGAATAAATTTTCACAATAAATGTGGAAGCAGCGATGGGAAGGGATCCTTTTTTTTCGAACAGATTGTGCACTAATTTTGAACAGAATTTGAATATGTTTTTTTGATTCGATTTGATTAGATTTTTGGTTGCACCGATTGTATAAGTGGATTGTGATGAACTTCAACAGTAGCAATAGCAGCACTAGCAGCAGCAAGCAACAAAAGCTGATGATGAGAGTTTCAGATTCGGATACCGATAGTGAATCAGAGATTCAGATACCACAGTTTGATGGTGGGTCTCTGTTTTCTGGATTTCGTCTTTTATTTCAATTTTTTAAATTTTTTGTTTTCTTTTGAAACTGCAGAGCAAACTATAGAGATGAATTTTTTAGATATACAAATACATGTATGCGTTTGTGTTAGGCTGAACCAATTTTTTAATTTTTTTTACTTCGTTTTTGGTTTTTTTTTTTTTACTTTGATTTTGTAAGCAAACTTAAATGCAAAAATTTGAAAATTTTTCAATTCAACGCAAAAACTCAAAGAACAAAAGTAGTTTGGAAGAAAGGCAGAGAGTGAGAGAGAAGGACAAAGAGACTAAGAGTATCCGGATAAATAATTTTATAACGAGCAGCGACGTAGAGTATCCGGAATTTTTCCTTCGTCTCGAGGAAATTCTCAAAAAATTGTTCTTTAACCGTTTCTATTGTTTTCGGTTTTTGTTATTTCTCAGAGATTGTTATTTTCGTTAATTTTTTCTTTTCGAGGAGGAAGGGATTTTTTTGCTTTTATCTAAAACTTGTCGATTTTGAAACTAAAACTTGTCTCGAACCGATTGAGAGTAGAGACCGTATTTTGTATCAAGATGAATAGAATTTTTTTTTCTTTTTTGAATAAATTTTTACTTTTAAAAAACTGTTAGAAATCAGAATATGCCTTCGAGAGCGCTTTGAAAGGCTGGATGAGACCGATTCGTCGACTTCAATTGAACTGACTAAATGTTTGGCAAGGAGCAGATGATGCACAAAGCAATCGGCCAAACCGTTTTCATGCGAAAGTGTACTTTTTTCGTCATAGAATCGTCGGTCTTTTTTATTTGACGTTTTTTTCGTTTTTTTTTTTTTGTTTCTGTCGGTTGCTCACGTTTAGTTGTTGTTGGTTCTCTCAGTTGGACTGAGTTTGTATCTTATTTTGATTGGAACACGGACATAAACATAAACATGAATATGAAATACGGATATGAATACGCAGCGGATACCCCTACTCGACGGTGTTGGTAGTTGTGAGAACTGAGAACATGTGCTGTGATGGTTTCAGCTGTTGTTGGGCGCATATACTCGTATTCGTTTCGTACCATCACTTGCGGTTGAATTCAATAGAATTCTATTAGACGTAGATACATACATTCATACATACATATGTATATCCATACCTATACGTTTATGTGGACAAGTTTAATTTGAACCACCACTATGTGTGCTTTCAGCTTTTCCTTTGACTTTATACCCACAGCTTCGTCATGTGTAGTTGTGTATTTGTATCCGTGGAAGGTGTAAGGGGTGTAAATGAGGGGAAACCTATGCTGACTGGCTTGCAGTTTGCGAAAATTCTATATGATTCTCTCTGTTTTAGGGTAGAAGTTGCAGCAGTTGGAATAATTTGGCTGCATAGTGCGTATGGCACTAGAAGTGTTAACTGCATGCAGATGGTAAAATATGACAATAAGGTCAGATTTTTGGTGATTCATCAAGATTTCAAAGGGTCGTCGCATTAAATTGAGCATGGAAAAGTTCTAATTAGATCAAATCTGTTATGAGTTGCTTTTATTAGGATTATTTTTATAATTTTTTCCACTGAGGAAAATATACAAAACAGTTCATGCTGGCCATTTAAAATTTTTTATATGAGGCCATGTTCTCAGATCCTGTATTAAGAGAGCTGAATTACGCAGCCGTTCACCTATGAAAAAAAGAATATTTTTCCAAAAATTCTTATTGGTAACATAGGCAGCAATATTGTCTAATATTACGAAATAAATTATTTCTGATTTAATTTGTTTTTGCAACTTTTAATTCAAATTTAAAATATAGTACTTTGACTTATTTATACAAATCTTTGACGGGTCGTAGAGCCTCTGGAAAGCCGTCGTCATCACATTTAGTAAAAAGTATTGGGCTGTCAGTATTGGGCTTAAGTAATAGAAAAATGTCGATCGAGTATGGCTAGTGATTGATCACGGAAACTAAGTGGATTAGATTAACTCGAGTCTTTCTGGAGTGCAGTATATTTCCTAGTGATGGAATGAGTGTAGGACTATATTATAGTCGAAGTCACAAGGGAAAAGATCACGATTGTGGAATTATTTTACTGAAAAAGGGTGAGGAAAGAGGAAGCTAGTCTATGACAAGTCACGTTGCTTGAATGGGGATGATGACAAGTAAACCCTTTCCAGTCCAGTCCAGCCCATACAGAAGCAAAATTTAGGAGATATGATCTAGTGATGGCGTTTAAATTCTTCTGAATGAAGTTGATACGGACAACTATATTATTTTCTTATGGAAATACTACTGAGGACGGCCTTTTCGCTTCCGATAGCCTGAGTTTCTCTTAAAAACTCATGGTACTGCGAAGAATGCCGGAAAGCACATAAGCGAAAAAAGGTGCAAATAGGACATATGTATAAAAGTATCACAACTGTTCGCCAACTCCGTGAGGAAAAAAGAGGCGGGCCAAAGCGCTGCTGCCCTCTGCATGTCCTAGTCGTCTTAGGCGACTACATCGATATCGCTGTACTTATAGCAACTACGAGTAACTTGCCCAAGAAAGAACAATGCCAACTATATAGGCAGATACTGGTACTCATCAACATCACCAACAAGATCCTGATTGCTTTAGTATGAGAGCAACCAAGGCTTAGTTATTGCAAGTTATGGCAGATAAAGTATTACACTAATTTGCTGATTGAACGCACCTCCTTCCTGTTTAAGATCGCATTTCAGTTCAACATGTACTAGGTGGGGTGAAAAGTAACGTCCTTGACCGCCAGAATGTGCGGCTACTGCAAAAAAGGTTATGGTGCCTTGAAGTCCGTTCATATTAAAGCAGACATGACAAATATCAATGCGATGCTGTCTTTAGTTTTGTTTTGACAGCTGATTATTGTTGACGTGTTTGGCATCATGTTGAGTATGGACAAAAACGGTTTTCGTTCTCTCATAAAACATTATATTTTGAAAGGCAAATCGGCGAAAGAAACAAAAGAAAAGTTGGATAAATATTATTGGGCTAATGCTCCGTCAGATTACACCGTCAAATATTGGTTTCGAGAGTTTTGTGGTGGCCGCAACGCCACTACCGATCAAGTCCGCAGCGGCAGGCCCTCCGATGCGGTTACAGAGGACAATGTCAAAAAAATACATGAAATGGTGTTGGCTCACCGGAAAGTGAAGGTGCGCGAGCTAGCAGATACCACAAAGATTAGTACTGAGCGCACACGCCATATTTTGGGCAATATTCTGCATATGAAAAAGTTATCCTGCCGCTGGGTGCCGCGCATGCTCACTCCAGACCAAAAACACGAACGCGAGAGCACTTCGAAAGAGTGTTTGGACTTGCTGATGCGGAATCAGGCGAACTTTGGGCGTCGATTGGTAACTGTTAATGAAATCTGGATCCACTATTACATACCAGAGAACAGAATGAGTGCCCGGCAATGAACTGAAGCCGACA
The DNA here is from genome assembly GCA_928272305.1 of Volucella inflata. Taxonomy (NCBI): domain Eukaryota; kingdom Metazoa; phylum Arthropoda; class Insecta; order Diptera; family Syrphidae; genus Volucella; species Volucella inflata. The sequence continues at coordinate 55,010,140 of OV743720.1, read as the reverse complement.
CGAGTGCTCCGAAGCGGCCGAGGGAGGTTTAATGGGTCGGAAAGGTTATGGCGTCGGTTTTCTGGGATTGCCATGGCATACTCTTCGTGGACTACCTCGAAAAAGGAAAAGCCATCATTAGCGAGTATTACTGTGCATTATTGGAGCGATTGAAGGCCGAAATCGCTGCAAAACGGCCTCACATGAAGCGGCGCATTTGTTTTTGCAAGACAATGCGCCGGCGCATAAGAGCACCGTAACCACTGCTAAAATCAATGACTTACGGCTCCAATTGCTGTCGCATCCACCGTATTCGCCTGATTTGGCTCCCTCGGACTATTATCTCTTCCCAAACCTCAAAAGATGGCTCATCAATAAAAAAAATTCAGCTCACGCGAAGAAATCATCGACGCCACGGAGGAGTATTTTGCAGACCTTCCTGAAAATTACTTTTCGGACTGGATCAAGAAGTTGGAAAATCGCTGGAATAAGTGTATCAAGCTAAAAGGAGACTATATTGAATAAAATAAAAAAGGAGGTTACTTCTCACTCCATTTAGTAATATGAGGGAACAAGCTATACACGTGTAATGTTAAGAAATGTTTTTTTAAAGACAAACACAAATTGTTTCTTAAACAAGAGGAAGAGTTTGAATCAAAAACCTTTATTCATTATAAAGAATAGTTTAAAACATTATGTTCTGAATTCAAGTCTAGGAATATTGCTTCAATAGTTTTTCTTGACTGAGTGCATCCTTCAAGTCTAAATTTGAATCATTCTTTTGACGACTTGGAGCACTGTATTACCAATATCTCAAGGAATATGAAATATATATATCTCAGACCACGTAGAGTCTTAAGAACGAATCGAGTGCCATCATCTCTGTGCTCAATTCACTGGTCCATTTCCGGATATAGTCCTTAAAGCGAGCTCTCAGTAAGTCGATGATTTTATGAACAGTGCAACATGTAGCGCCATCTTGATAGAACTAAATTTCAATCACATCAATGTCATTTATCTCTTCGAGGAAACAATTCTGTGGCAAAAAGAAAAGACAACATTAGTCGACTTATGTTGAGATTAAGTTTTTTACACCTCCATAATATTCTATGCTACATATTTCCTATATATTTTTCTTATTTTTATCTCTAATGGGTTTTGAATTAATGAATAAAGATAAACAACATAAGTTATTTCCTGATCCTGTAACGATGGCTATTGACTAAAAAACGTTTGAGGATCCTCTTAAACTTGAAAAAAAATTAAGATTGTGCGGTTGTTTTTGACAAAGACTTAAGTACGCTGTGTTACTAATGCTACGGTCGATAAAGAAAGCATCGAGATTTTATGAGAAAAAAATTATTTTAAGAGCTCTCATAAAACTTCTTTAACATCACCGTTTAAAAAATTTTGAAAAACGACAAGAATTAAAGAACAATCTTTCAAAAATTCGTTCCAACTAGTCGCATAAATGAATAAATTAGTAAGGCGGCTGTTCTGTTAGGACCAAAAGGTAACTTCATCTATATGTTACTGTGTTGTTCATCTTGTAAATGTGCACTCAAAAAAAAAGAACTTAACCATTTTTTGTTGATTTCGAAAGCGCAGTAGAAGAGAAAGGTATGTTTTTTTTCTTATTTCGCTTTTGAACGTTTGCCATTAGTCGCAAAAAAAAGTGATGTCGTCAGAAAGGGGCAGTGTGGTTTAAAGAACTCGTTTGCCATTGCTTTGGAAATGCCCTGCATAAGGCTTGTGGACGAGGACCCCAAGAGAAATCACAAAAGTGCCATCTACAAAAATAAACACATAAGTCGAGAACTTAGGTTCACCTTAGACAGATGTTAGTTTAAGGCAGTTAGGGACTTTGTCTATCTAGGCTCTTCCATTAATTCCTATAACAATGTAAATGCTCAATTAATTGAAGAATAATTCTTGTCTATCACCATTGTTATTTGAGTGATTGCAATTCTAATAACTAAAGTGTTCATATATAAGATCTTTATCATCCCAGTCCTGTCCTATGGCATAAAAGCATGGACAAAGTTTGGAATTGCTGAGGCCACCTTCAGTTGTTTTCACTTGCATACTCGTATTCCGACTATCATTTTAAAGCAGCCAACAAATAGGTACATATCGATCTAGTCAGAAAAGTCAAATATAGCAATTGCTATAGCTAGGACAAGTAAAACGGATTAGCACAATCTAACAGTCTATAGAGAAAGGCTTCAATGTAGTTGACTTCAATCGGTGGTGACCTCTTCGAGCGCAACTGACGGAAACAAGATTGCGATAGCTTAGTTATTGCTTTAGTCTTACTAGCAAGGCTAATTGTGGCGCCATGTAAAGTAAAGCAAAATATTCATTAATTTTTAGTTTCTTCGTACTTTAAAATATATAATTTAACATTGTTTAGATACTCATCATGAACTGACAAGTGTTGCTTTTACGACAAGGTAGGCCAAGAAATTCCAGATGGTTGGAATAGATACGTATAACTAGTGAAAGATGTCAAAGCATAATCTTAGCGAATAATACAAATGAAATGCTATGTGGCATGTTGTTGCGTACTATTAAAACTAAGCATTTTCCTAGTTACGTTATGTACATCAACCGTCTATAGTATCGTTTAGATCAACTCTATAAATTGAAGGCCAAAATCCAAACCACGAAATAGAACAACTAGAAGTCATCATTAAAACAGATATGTAGCTAAAATAAACCAACTCTGTTACAACTTTGAAGCAAAAGCTGTTGATATTATTTATTTTTATACCGAAATGTCATTTAAGGCACTGTCCCTCAATGTGTTACCAATAGCTGTTAATTGGTTATCTTCGACATCAGCAGAAGTATCTTCGAAACTCTTCTTTTGGGATTCTTTGACTAATTTAGAAGACTTCTCCCGAAGTAGTATCGTTTAATACTGAATATCATTTGTGCTAAGCACTCATTAGTGTCATCGATAGCGTGCCTCTACAACCCTTTCACTTTTACGAAGCTCCTGTTTTTATCGCGATCCAGTTCCGTCTTCTTGTTCACTATATGCAGCTTGGTTTCTTTCACCTGCTCACCGAAAACCTGAGGTTTCTTGGTTGGAGCAGCAGAAAATTAGCCCAGTATTATTAATTATGGTTTCTAATTATATTGTCAAAAGAAAATATTATTTTATGATAGGTTTAGTTCTTATAGAATTTACTTTCAGTTCGGGATAATTGATTGATTTATTAATAAATTAGATCGCCAGATCCTAACCTCCTATAGTGGAGATAGAACTCTCTTTTTAGCAATTCTTCTTTTTGGATCAATCTTCTTTATTATCTGGTGCAGACAATTTCTTGCTTGACAAAAACTTCATAAAAAAACAATTCAACAAAAGAATATATAAGTTGATTTGTACTAGTATGCCACAAGGATCCATTTTTAGGCCACTAATCATTATTTCAATTTAACACTTCTATTTAGTTGTGGTCATCGTTGAAATTGTTAAAACTCCACCTAAGACCGGCAAAATTCTTCATCACCTTATGAATGCAGGGAGAAAAATAAATCATTACGCACACTTGTACAATTTGAACTCCACCACAACGCCACAGAAGTGCAAAGGTAGAGGCAGTGAATAAAAAACTTGCAAAAAAAAATCGCACAAAATAAAGATAAACATCCTTCCTCTACGAACTGCGATTAAAGTCATGCGCATAGATTCTACAAAATCTGCAGTGGAACTCGGTGAGATACAAACAATTCAAACGAGTACTGTACAACAAAAGATTTGTGTGCACACCACCAATACTAAAGCAGTCAAAGCTGCTCCAAATGGCTTCTTCTTCAGTCTTGCCGGCACTTGTACCAGCCATTGCTGCTAGAGATAAGCGGCCTATTTTTGCTTCTCTTCTCTTTTCGTGGGATTCAAAAGCAAAAAAAAAATTCCATTTTGGATGTTTCTCCTCCAGAGCTAGAGCCGGTGAACGACAACGATAGAGCAACCCATCACTTCACACTTATCGTCATCATTATACGAGAGCACTCGTACTTTTAATACTCGCCTTGCCTTCTATCCATCCATCCAGATTGAGAAACTTTTCTGGCTAACACTGTAGCCAGAGTAGAGTGTATCAGTATCGGGTTGGGGTATCCCATATCCATGGAGTCAAAGAAATCCATGCGAAAAAGGGGCAGCGAATAGTCAGTTTTTCAGCCCGCACTTGCGCGCTATGATCTTGACACTTCACCCCTCCGTACAAGGCTTTACCAATTAAGGATTCCTACACTATATGTAGTCTACAAACTGTACATTCAGTCCAGATAGATACGAGTATGTTTGTAGGAGTACTCATAGATATGTAAATAATTCTGATGGTTATGGGATAAGGTGCATAGTTCATCGTCTTGCCGGTGGAGAGGGTGCTTAAGGTGTCTGATGAGGGCTTACTTAATATATGTAGTTGGTGCGTCAAGACGGTGGCAAATGTACGAGCAATAGGATTTTTTTCTTGTTCGTCCTTTCTATTTGGAGATGAGATGTTGTTTTGTGTGATAGTCTGTCTCATCACCTGTGCGCCTGGTATATCCCATGGAATCTGACAAAAGGTTTTGTGGTTCTGCCACTTATTTTCCTTCGCCCACTGACATTTACTCGATGTTGGCCCTGATGGTGGTGTTTTCATCACATTCCAACACACTAAGACGAAATAATTCAGCAGCATGATTAGTTAGTCCCGCTCCAGAACTATTTTTGGATTTCGCTTCTGTTTTGTCATTCTGCGTCATTTTGGATGCGCGGACTGTACGAAGAGAAGTAGATGTTCCAAGTTGACGGCTTTATGCTTGACCTGTTGCCTCATTTTTCACATGGTGATTTATGACATGAGCTACTCGTAGATATTATGTTTTTTGAGCATAAGTGTCGTGTTCTGGTTTGACGTTTCTGTGTAAGTATGTAGTTGTTTTGCCTTCTTGTTGTTTTCAGAAGCAGAAATGTTTGCAATGTTTGCAATGTTTTCGTCGCCTGTTTAGTTGGCTGACACCAATTAAATTACTTCGTAGGTACATAGATTCCGTTTCATTGAGCCGTCTAATTAATGGCACCTTGAAAAGCACCCTCTGAGTATTTATAGATTAAGACTCATTTGAAGGATAAAATGTATATCAAAGAAGTCTAATTGCTTCGGCATCCTCTGACTTGTTTTTGTAAACAGGCATGTGCCTGTGTTAGCAGTATTTCAATAGCTAAGTTTCTTGTTAGTCCATATTATTTGCATTCGATTGCGATGTTCGGCAGATTTTATCACGACTGCTGCCAGGTGTATTGTTAAGATTTGGCGTGAAGCCTTGCTTAAGACATAAGGCCGAATTAAACCACATTTGATATTTATAACATATTTTTTCTGAATGACAACACAATATTTCGGAAGCACTTGGGCGGCGGCTTCAATGTCATGAGTTATGAGCTTTGTCAGTTTTCACTTTAATAAGTGTGCCAGTATTTTCCTTGCTGAACATGTCTTCGATGACAGTTTTTCGAAACCAAGGTAACGACTTCTGAATGATTCGGTTTAATTGTCCCTTTGATTAGTCATTGTTTGACAGACTACCGTTGCACCTAGGGCGACTTCGAGGATAGCACTCTTGTTTATATTTTGTAGATGTGGAAATGATATTTCGGTAACAAGACATACACCAACAAGGGTTCGAACAAAAGAAGATCCAGATCTAAGCAGTGCCTGGAAACTGACGGACTGATGGGTGGCCGTGGCTGAGATGGTAGTGAATTGCCTTCCAAATCAGAATGTTCGGTGCCCCAGCCGTGCCCCAAAAAACTTGCATTTCTTCAGTTAACAAAAATCAAGTACTATGTGTATTTGACTAGAATACAACACCAAGCCAACTCTCACTAACAATTATTTAGGTCTCCCCATTAAAAGTTGGATGCCACCCATGAAGCAAAAAAAACCAAACACATCTGTCCAATTTTCCAAAAAAAAACCTTAACGCATGCTGAGGCATTATAAGTGTATTCATACCCACTTGAGTGTTATGTTATTTTTTTACCAAAAAAAAAAATCCGTCACTTTAAAACTGGTTCGGTAGAAAACATTGGGTTACCACTACCAATTGACTATTGAGTAATTCCATTGTTTAATGAACTGTTTCCTCGACCTTGTTCTTGACATTAAAATCTGTGCAAAATTTGAAGTATTGTGCCTTGAGGGATCGAAAAGATTTTGCGATATAAACAAAGTGGATTGAGTGACTTCAAATCCAAATACAATGACTGACAAAACTTCTTACCACCAGGGATGTAGGCGATGCATGCTTCAGGCAAATGGAACCAATGCACAGCAATGATGAACAGTTTTCTAAATTTCAAGTTTAGTTTTAGCTGCCGCATGTCTCGCATCTTTTTATAATGCACACGAACTTTGATTTGTGTTTTTCTCCAACGAGGGCAGCTGATGAGAATGAGGATCGCTAGAGCGTGCTGATGGTTATTCTTGCTTGCTATAAACAAGCCTACACTATTATATATTACCGCAACTAAGTTTGACTTATAAAGAAATTTTTTTTTATCGTGAAATACTCGTAGAGTCGTTTGGCAAATGACTTTCCAGTAAAAGTTCCTTAATGTTTCACTTTTCGATATAGTTCCATTTTATCGTTCAAGGTCCAAAGGTATGGTCCATTGGAGTCGGCGTAATAAATCTCTATCGTAATAGGACTGTATCGTCAATTTGTCCGTTGACTCGAATTTTGTGTTTTCTCGCGAAGATTTCAGTTTCCCACTGTCGGAGGACATTAACAGCAGACTATATCTCTTTATCGTTGGCAAATCTTTTACCACCAAGCCATTTTTTTAAATTTGGAAAAAGGAATGTATACTACATCTGCCGAATAGGGTGCGTGAGGAAGCAATTCAAACTTCAACACATTGATTTTAGCTAAAAACAAAAAAAAAACTTTCCTTTTCGCCTAATGCGGCGGTTTTTCGTTGATTTCATCACACAAATCAATATTATTTTGAAAAACGCAGAACTAGCCCACGCGAATCCAAGATAACTTATGCCATAGCCCTGCCAGCTGACTCAATCATCTACGCTTTCTTTGGAGCCGGTTCTCGCCTTCTTACTTACCTTAGGTGGCGCTACAGTCAGGGGTGGACCTGGGCCTCAGTCAAGAAGCTTCTCCAGCCAGCTCGATCCCTGGCTAGCTGCCTCCAGTTTCGCACGCTAAGTTGGCTGAGGTCCTCTTCCACTTGCGTGCGCCACCTGAGTCTTGGCCTTCCTCTACTGCGCTGTCCGTCGGGGGCGGATTCGAAGACTTATCGGACCGGAGCATTGGTGTCCATGTGCTCTACATGACCCAGCCATCTCAGTCTTTGGATCTTCACTCTTCTGGCTAGGTCACAGTTCGTCGTTGTATCTCCTCCTCCACTCACCGTCAATGCAGACGGGACCGAAGATCGCCCGAAGAATTTTTCTCTCGCAGCAACCAAGAACACCCTCATCCATTTTTGATAATGTCCATGCCTCTGCGCCATAGAGCAGGACCGGGATTGTTAAAGTCTTATAAAGGGTGACTTTTGTTGTCCGAGAGAGGGCTTTGCTACTCAATTGCCTTCTTAACCCAAAGAAACAGCGATTGGCAAGAGTTATTCTTCGCTTGATCTCAGCGCTGGTGTCGTTGTCTGTATTTATAGCGGAGCCTAGGTAGACAAAGTCCTTAACTACCTCAAAGTTATATCTGTCGAGGGTGACGTTCTGTCCGAGACGTCGGTGTTGGTTGTCCTTTTTGCGCCACTGACATCACGCTGCTTTCTTCCGATTATGTCAATATCGTCTGCGTATGCGAGTAGTTGGACGGACTTTTGAAAGATAGTGCCTCTTGTGTTTGCTCGTGAGTTTTGCACTATTCTTTCAAGTACGATGTTGAAAAAATCGCATGACAGCGCATCGCCTTGTCTAAATCCTTTCTGGACATCAAAGGTCTCGGTGAGATCTTTACCGACCCTGATGGAGCAGCGTGCATTCTCCATCGTCATCCTGCACAGACGGACGAGTTTGGCAGGGATGCCAAAACTAGACATTGCTCTTTATAGCTCGTCTCTATAGATGCTGTCATACGCGGCCTTATGAATAGGTGGTGTGTATCGATCTGAAGCTCATGGGTCTTCTCCAAGATCTGCCGTAGTGTGAATATCTGGTCGATGGTGGACTTTCCTGGCCTAAAGCTACGCTGATATGGACCTATCAGGTTGTTGACGAACGGCGGATAAGATCTTATATGCAATGTTAAGGAGACTGATGCCTCTGTAGTTCTGTAGTAGGCGCAGTTCAGAGGGTCTCCTTTCTTGAGAATCGGACAAACAATGCTGAGGTTCCATTCATCGGGCATACTTTCGTCCGACCATATTTTACAGATGAGTTGATGTATGCTCCTTACCAAGTCATCGCCTGCCGCTTTGAAGAGCTCGGCAGTCATGCCATCAGCTCCAGCAGCTTTGTTGGACTTAAGCTTCGATATGGCTATCTTCACTTCATCCAGGTCGGGTGGACGGAATTGTTGGTCATCATCGTTCAGGTTGAAAGGTTGATTCTGCCTGACAGCGGTATTTGGTCCGTCATCGCCGTTATACAGTCTGCAGAAATGATCTTTCCAAATCCTCAGCATCGACTGCGATTCTACTACGATGTTCCCTTGTTCATCTCTACATGCTTCGGTTCGGGGTTTGTTTCCGCGGCATGTTATTTTCACCTTTTGGTAAAACTTCCGAACCTCATTCCTGGAGTAGCATCTCTCAATTTCCTCGATCGCGCGCTTCTCATGCTCTTTCTTCTTCCTCCTGAGAAGCCGGTGCTCGTCTCTCCTCTTTCGCTCATAGAGCTCATGAGCAGCTCTGGTCTTTCTAAGCAGCGCCGCTTTATATGCATCTTGCTTAGCTGCATGTGCTCGCCGACATTCATCGTCGAACCAGGGGTTTCGTTGTGGTGGACGAGTGAAACCCAGCACATCAGAAGCGGCATCTCTGATGGCGTTTTGGCAGTGTTTCCAATGGTCTTCGATGCTTGATGCTGGCGGCATTGGACCTCTTAAGAGATTAAGAGACACCCGATCGGAAAAGGACTTGGCGATCTCTTGCGATTGTAGCCGTCTGACGTCGAATTTTCTCACAGCATTAGTTTGTCTTGGCGTAGTTTGGGATATCCGGAACCGTACCTTGGCTACAACAAGGTAATGGTCCGAGTCGATGTTGGCTCCTCGGAACGTACGGACATCCGTAATACTGGAGGAGTATCTTGCGTCGATCGCAATGTGATCAATCTGGTTGACTGTTGATTGATCAGGAGTTCTCCAAGTCCCCTTGTGTATGTCGAGATGTGGGAACCGCGTGCTAGCCATGACAATGTTTCGCCCCGCCGCAAAGTCGATTAGCCTGCACCCGTTATCGGAGGTGGTGTCATGCAGGCTATATTCTCCGATCGTTCCACCAAAGATACCCTCTCTTCCTAGCTTTGCATTAAAATCACCGAGGACAATTTTAATGTCATAGCTAGGGCATTGCTCGTAGGTCTTGTTGAGGAGCTCGTAGAAGGCATCCTTGGTGTCGTCATCTTTCTCCTCTATGGGGGCATGCGCGCATATAAGGCTTATGTTGGCGAATTTAGCCTTGATGCGGATTGCTACGAGGCGCTCGCTCACATGCCGGAAGCTGAGAACTTCTTGTCTTAGTCTGCCTCCGATAACAAATCCGCATCCAAATAAGAGCTGCTTTTGCCGTCGATAGCAATTGCCGTAGAAGATGTCGCAGTTTTTCATCTTCTTTTTGTCCGGCCCATCCCATCGCATTTCTTGGATGGCGGTTATGTCTGCTTTGCAGCAGTCTAGGGCCTCCGCTAGTTGCTCGGCTGCACGTGGTCTATTAAGGGATCTAACATTCCACGTGCATATCCGAAGCTCATTGTCCTTAAATCGTTTGCGTGGGTTGTCAACAGTAGATCCGTCCATATCCGAGGCTTGTTGATGCTTCGTAACTTAATTTTTTTTAAATGGCCGGGCAGTTATCCCGGCGGCACAACCCCCAACCTGGAGGACCAGTTCCGTTTTGAGTGTCCCTAGGACGAGGGGTCGGTTACACCGGAGCCAGAAACCCGTTCCGGGATGTGAGCGCTGCCGTTGGCCCTTATAGGGCTCATCCGCCACCATCTCTTTTCCATGACCCTGACTAAGTCCTGGAAATCCTTTCCGGCCTGAGCTCCAAATATGTCGGAGTAGCCCGGATAAGGTCTTGTTTTGTTTTTCCGACACTAATCCTGGCTGATGGCGCAGGAAACTCGCCATTTGCCCCCTTCACTTCGCAACCTCTAGTGAGATTCCCAGAGGGCGCCACGGGGAGGCGTGAAGTAGGACTTATTAGCAGAGCTGCAAGATGTTCGGCTGCAGAGGCTCATTCTCGTCATTTAAGGAACCAGCACCTGTTGGAAGATGCTACTTCTACGAGGCCTTATACTAATCGTTGCCATCCCTTCTCCCCTTCTTGTCTATGTTTCAACTGTTTCTTCATCTCAAGTGTGAAATGGTGAACACATGTATCATCCATGGTCATGAATCGACGCAAAAGCTCGGCCTTGTGCTCCATTGTAAGCAAACACGGCGCTCATATGGCGCACAGCTTTGTCATGTCCAATATGCGATGCACGGCACTTTCTGAAATATCTAACATGTCTGCTATCTCGAGCACTGTCAGTTGACGGTCATCCAATACGATTTTGAAGATTTTTTATACACTTTCTCGCGTAGTGACATCATATGGTCGACTACTGCGGTGTTCGTTTTTGGCAGCTCGTACGTCCTCGCTTAAACTCAGCTCCCACATATTTGACTGTGGTAAACGAAGGAGCAGACTCTCTCAGAGTAGAATTCAGCTCAGCTTTGATATCCGTCGGACGGAGACTTTCAGGCAAAAGGATTGATTTCATTTTAACCTTGCGTCATTCCAAGGTATTGCAAGTAGAAAAACTAATGAGTTTATAAGGATAGGCAACCGACTCTTTTTTCTGTATGTAAAATTTAGGTGAGAAGATCTGGTCTCATTGAGTACTATCCGCCAGGCCCTTGTTTATTCATGTACTTTATCGAGAGCGCTTTGAATTTTCTCCATTACTTTTTCAATCGTTATATCTATTGCTTATAGCATATAGCAGTGCTTTCGGAAAATGTACAATAGCTAGAATGGTGCTCTTTTTTAAGGGAATGTCTCGAGACAGAAGTTTACTTCCCTGCGGCAGCTGACTTGTGATTTTCCTTATATTTTACGTATCAAGGATGCGGCATGTCTAAAACTATGGCAACTAACACATTGTAAAATATCATTGTTTCGCTTAAAATTGATATTTGTAAGCCGATTTAGTTTAGTGTTAGGAATAGATGCTTGTAAGCCCTTCAGCATCATAGTTTGGAGATTTTTGTCCTTCAGTGGGAAGGAGGAGATGTGTGATCATATGTTCCTAAGCTTTATTTGGCACTTGAGTTTATTTTCGATCATATTTTGAAAATGATTACTGTTTGGGTTCTTTTTATAAAATTTTCCACAGTTTTCTTTAGAACTTTGGGCAATAGGTTCCCCACTTCTTGGCGAATGTTCTAATTAAGGGCTATTTGTGGCTTCCACTAACCGCATAGAAAGAATAATGTCGTTTGTAGCGCCAGTCCCAACCAATTCAATTGACGAATAAAAAATCCATTGATCGTGACCGTTTAGTCCGAACCATTCTAAACCAAAACATGGTGCAATGACTCCTCCAGCATAAACACGATACCGGGCACTTTGAGTGAATGTATGCTGATTACTCACGGAATACGTGCTCACAACCGCAAATTTTTCCACATAGGTGGAAATCGTGCTGATTATTTTTGACGCAAAATGTTAACTTCGTTGTTGAGATTCTGGAGGGCGTGATCATAGGTTAGATGCGATTCACGCTCAATACTCATCAGCTGATATACTCGTAGTCTTTGTACTTCATCTTCCAGTCTTTGGGCCCGGCCCATGCAATTCTTTGCATTGCTCCGTCGGTTTTAACTTAAAGCTACATAGAATACACACATTCTTATGGAAGGTGGCCCATAACCAACGCAACCGGATACTCAACGTCGACGGATAAATTATACGTTTTTCACTTGGAAGTTCACACATTCATACATTTAGGTTCATGCATTTACAAATTGAGAGTATGTACCTTTTTTCATTGGTGGAGGCATTGAGAGAATGAAGAGAAATTGTCATAGCTTGAAAAGAAAATTCTCTCAGTAATAACAAAACGTCATCGGCTGTTTTTTGCCAACGTATGTAGGTGACGGATTTTATTTATCAGACTCTTCTTTCCGGGAATACGCTACCTCTGTAAACGGAGAGATGCAGCAATGGATCGACGGATTCTATGGGGGTCTTTTCACCAAAATGAGTCGCAGAGACGTTCGTGTCACCCGATTGGGTGGCACTTCGTCTGGTCGACGTCAACGGAGCCTCTACGAAATCTTTAGCTACAACAGCGATATTCTCGGCGAATTAGAAATATGAGGCCTTCCATAGCTGGCTCGGTTCAGTGTTGTCGTGAGGTAAAACACCGCATTGAACGTCTGTCAACAATGTGAGGCTAGGAGAACGGGCACAAAATTCACGTAGCGCTAAAACCACTATCTAATTGTTCATCATTATTACGCGTTCTTTAGAAATATGGCATTCCATTGCTTATTCACAATAACTCTAATTCCGTTTGCTTCACAAATGTCAAAACCGAACTGAAATTCAACGCCATTTGTAAAACCGCTGGCGCTTTTCGAAAGGGTTACGCATTGGTGTCTACCTTGTAAGTATAACGTTCCACTTAATCGCTAAGGGAAAAGTTGTTTGCTTCTAGGCTGCTAAATGAATGATTTTTTTCTTGTAAATCCTTCTTAAAGATGTTGACACCCTTGGCTTCTGCTGAAATAGTTTTTGTTATAATGCTGCTGCTGTTTTTGATTATATTTCTGTTGTAGTTAGTCTGGTTGTATCATGGGCTGTTGCCTTTGATGAAATCAGGATTAGGCCGGTGTTTTGGATCAAGTTGTTATTTTAGTTGAAGTTGAGGTGTATTGTGGTTGGATGTGGTTGCTGCTCTTGCTGTTGTCAGTGGGCTTATTGTTCTTATTTCTTTCCTTGAAATTTGTTTCATTTGATTGTCAAGCATTAGTTGTTGTAGCATTTGTTTGCTGTTTTTTCGAAGACAACTTCGTTTATTTTGTCGTCTAAATATGGGGTTGCCAAAATGGAGAAACTTCTCTGGCACATGTTAGCAGCAGCATGTTTCATCTTGGTCTGTGCTTTTTCATTATAATTCTTTTAATTTGGTAAAAGTGCCCTCTGGCATTTATCGTCTAGCTATTCTTTACTTGTTTATGATCGCATTGGGACACGGCTATATTTTGAAAAGAACTTTTCCTTGAGTTGCGAACTTCCTTCCTCTATTGAAGCTAATAGTCAATGGAATTTTCGTATATTTAGCACTGAATTGACAAAAGAGTGTCAAAACTGAAAATCATCAATTTTCAGGAGAGGGTTTGAAAATTTGCTCCGAATGTTAACGATTCTAAGAAACAAACGAAACTACTGTTCCCTTGCGGTGCGGCCAAAGAATGCTTTTATACTTGCAAAGTTTTCTCGCAATGTTCTGACAACTATTAGGGCCGAATTGAGTTGTGACACTTTCACTTTCATTCCAGCGATATATTTCTTATTTAATACAAATATCATTTGCTCTTTTCATTTCCGGGTTGGTTAAAGTTGTTTTCCTTTGACAAAATACTGCTTTGCATTAGTTTCAAATTTCATAGCAACGAGCTTCTGACGTGTGCTGTAATGCCAACACAAGCGATATCTCATTAACTTTCATCAATTTATATTTTTTGTTTGTTTTGTTTTGGAAACACGAATTAGGGCTTCTTCTCCTAATACCATACGCTTTGCTAATAAGTTCTTGAAAATGTGGGATAACGACTCTGTGATGACCTAATTAATGAATTGTAAAATAAATAAAATGGCAACGATTAGTATAAGGCCTCGTAGAAGTAGAATCTTCCGACAGGTTCTGGTTCTTTAAATGACGAGAATGAGCCTCTGCAGCCGAAGATCTTGCAGCTCTGCTAATAAGTCCTATTTCACGCCTCCCCGTGGCGCCATCTGGGAATCTCACTAGAGGTTGCGAAGTGAAGGGGGCAAGTGGGGAGTTTCCTGCGCCATTAACCAGGATTAGTGTCGGAAAAACAAAACAAGACCTTATCCGGGCTACTCCGACATATTTGGAGCTCAGGCCGGAAAGGATTTCCAGGACTCAGTCAGGGTCTTGGAAAAGAGATGGTGGCGGACGAGCCCTATAAGGGCCAACGGCAGCGCTCACATCCCGGAACGGGTTTCTGGCTTCGGTGTAACCGACCCCTCGTCCTAGGGGCACTCAAAATGGAACTGGTCCTCCAGGTTGGGGGTTGTGCCGCCGGGGTAACTGCCCGGCCATTTAAAAAAAAATAAGTTACGAAGCATCAACAAGTCTCGGATATGGACGGATTTACTGTTGACAACCCACGCAAACGATTTAAGGACAATGAGCTTCGGATATGCACGTGGAATGTTAGATCCCTTAATAGACCACGTGCAGCCGAGCAACTAGCGGAGGCCCTAGACTGCTGCAAAACAGACATAACCGCCATCCAAGAAATGCGATGGGATGGGCCGGACAAAAAGAAGATGAAAAACTGCGACATCTACTACGGCAATTGCTATCGACGGCAAAAGCAGCGCTTCTACGAGTTCCTCAACAAGACCTACGAGCAATGCCATTAAAATTGTCCTCGGTGATTTTAATGCAAAGCTAGGAAGAGAGGGTATCTTTGGTGGAACAATCGGAAAATATAGCCCGCACAACACCACCTCCGATAACGGATTCAGGCTAATCGACTTTGCGGCGGGGCGAAACATTGTCATGGCTAGCACGCGGTTCCCACATCTCGACATACACAAGGGGACTTGGAGAACTCCTGATCAATCAACTGTCAACCAAATTGATCACATTGCGATCGACGCAAGACACTCCTCCAGCATTATGGATGTCCGTACGTTCCGAGGAGCCAACATCGACTCGGACCATTACCTTGTTGTAGCCAAGTTACGGTTGCGGATATCCCAAACTACGCCAAGACAAACTAATGCTGTAAGAAAATTCGACGTCAGACGGCTACAATCGCAAGAGATCGCCAAGTCCTTTTCCGATCGAGTGTCTCTTAATCTCTTAAAGGGTCCAATGCCGCCAGCATCAAGCATCGAAGACCATTGGAAACACTGCCAAAACGCCATCAGAGATGCCGCTTCTGTTGTGCTGGGTTTCACTCGTCCACCACAACGAAACCCCTGGTGCGATGATGAATGTCGGCAAGCACATACAGCTAAGCAAGATGCATATAACGCGGCGCTGCTTAGAAAGACCAGAGCTGCTCATGAGCTCTATGAGCGGAAGAGGAGAGACGAGCACCGGCTTCTCAGGAGGAAGAAGAAAGAGCATGAGAAGCGCGCGATCGAGGAAATTGAGAGATGCTACTCCAGGAATGAGGTTCGGAAGTTTTACCAAAAGGTGAAAATAACATGCCGCGGAAACAAACCCCGAAACGAAGCATGTAGAGATGAACAAGGGAACATCGTAGTAGAATCGCAGTCGATGCTGAGGATTTGGAAAGATCATTTCTGCAGACTGTATAACGGCGATGACGGACCAAATACCGCTGTCAGGCAGAATCAACCTTTCAACCTGAACGATGATGACCAACAATTCCGTCCACCCGACCTGGATGAAGTGAAGATAGCCATATCGAAGCTTAAGTCCAACAAAGCTGCTGGAGCGGATGGCATGACTGCCGAGCTCTTCAAAGCGGCAGGCGATGACTTGGTAAGGAGCATACACCAACTCATCTGTAAAATATGGTCGGACGAAAGTATGCCCGATGAATGGAACCTCAGCATTGTTTGTCTAACTCTCAAGAAAGGAGACCCTCTGAACTGCGCCAACTACAGAGGCATCAGTCTTGTGTGAACGCCTGAAGCCGTTCGTCAACAACCTGATAGGTCCATATCAGTGTGGCTTCAGGCCAGGAAAGTCCACCATCGACCAGATATTCACACTACGGCAGATCTTGGAGAAGACCCATGAGCTTCAGATCGATACCCACCACCTATTCATCGATTTTAAGGCCTCGTATGACAGCATCTATAGAGACGAGCTATATAGAGCAATGTCTAGTTTTGGCATCCCTGCCAAACTCGCCCGTCTGTGCAGGATGACGATGGAGAATGCACGCTGCTCCATCAAGGTCGGTAAAGATCTCACCGAGACCTTTGATGTCCAGAAAGGATTTAGACAAGGCGATGCGCTGTCATGCGATTTTTTCAACATCGTACTTGAAAGAATAGTGCAAAACTCACGAGCAAACACAAGAGGCACTATCTTTCAAAAGTCCGTCCAACTACTCGCATACGCAGACGATATTGACATAATCGGAAGAAAGCAGCGTGACGCAAGTGGCCCTTTCGCGAGTATTGAGACGGAAGCGGCGAAAATGGGTTTAGCGGTCAATGAGGGCAAGACCAAGTATATGCTGTCAAGCAAAAAGGACAACCAACACCGACGTCTCGGACAGAACGTCACCCTCGACAGATATAACTTTGAGGTAGTTAAGGACTTTGTCTACCTAGGCTCCGCTATAAATACAGACAACGACACCAGCGCTGAGAACAAGCGAAGAATAACTCTTGCCAACCGCTGTTTCTTTGGGTTAAGAAGGCAATTGAGTAGCAAAGCCCTCTCTCGGACAACAAAAGTCACCCTTTATAAGACTTTAATAATCCCGCTCCTGCTCTACGGCGCAGAGGCATGGACATTATCAAAAATGGATGAGGGTGTTCTTGGTTGCTGCGAGAGAAAAATTCTTCGGGCGATCTTCGGTCCCGTCTGCATTGACGGTGAGTGGAGGAGGAGATACAACGACGAACTGTGACCTAGCCAGAAGAGTGAAGATCCAAAGACTGAGATGGCTGGGTCATGTAGAGCGCATGGACATCAATGCTCCGGTCCGAAAAGTCTTCGAATCCGCTCCCGAGGGACAGCGCAGTAGAGGAAGGCCAAGACTCAGGTGGCGCACGCAAGTGGAAGAGGACCTCAGCCAACTTAGCGTGCGAAACTGGAGGCAGCTAGCCAGGGATCGAGCTGGCTGGAGAAGCTTGTTGACTGAGGCCCAGGTCCACCATGGACTGTAGCGCCACCTAAAGTAAGTAAGTAAGTAAAATAAATAAAATGTTACATCGGATAGGAGATAATATCAGCGCGTGCCTATGTCTGTCTATCTAGTAAACGAATCTACCTATAATTGCGAAAAATGTACACATTTTTCTATCGTGTTGTGTTGTTTTTAGACTCCTCTCAGGATTACGCTTAGTTTTTGTTGTCGCGCACACCATTTTCACTAAGTTGTGAGGGTGAGTTAAAAGATTACGACACACTGCCAATGTGTGAATCCAATGCAAATCGGAACGTACCACAAAGAGCCCTCACACAGCCGAGAGAGATCTTCCATTGGAGCCTAATAAAAGCAGAATTAAGGTATTTTTTTTCGCCAGAGCACTGATGCATACATTAGTCTTACCATAAACATGGATTCTTCTCGATGACAAGTCTCTTTTCGTTCGGAAAAGCTCCTTTATACTGAATGTATTCGGCGTAACGCGTTCAGTTCGGAAAATCAAAAAATCAAACTAGTAGCCTTCTTTCTTAGCGTTAAGAGAACAGACTTTGTTTTGTTAGGATTAACTAAGTTAAATGCACCAATGGTCTAGCTAGAGCTACCACTGATTTAGAGAAGACAGTAGGTTGCCCAGGAAAATCTATCAACAGAGGGGATTCCAGAAGATTCATCTTCATGGCTTTGTTCGAAAAGGATGTTATCGCTAAAACAGTAAGACCATTAGCACTTGCACTTTATACAACACTTGTTGACTTCTTGCGTCATACAGTTGCCACAAGACTTCTCCACTTCCACTGCTTCAGAGTGCACATCTTGCGAATCTCATTCTACATTTTTGGTTTCTAGGACAAATCAACAACCACGTGTCCATTCTAATGGAGTCTAACTGTGACAGACCAAACCTTGTTGGAAGTCTGTCTATTATTACATCTTAATCTACCAAACATATTGTAGAAAGAACTTAGAACACCTGGGTCAGCCCCCAAACCGGTAAGGGTTTTATTTATGTAGTTTGTGGGTGGGTTCCTCCAGAATTCGTGTTCCGGCCGAGGTTTGACAAATGCGGATGTAAAACCGTTTAACATCTTGTCTAGCGCTCACCTCCGTATCTTTCACAATCCTTAAATCATTTAATCTTAAACCTTTCTGCTACGTTAAGGCAGACAAAAAAAGTATGGAACATTGGAATTGGTAAGTGTTTACAACCAGATCCCGATGAAGTAGGCATACGAGTATTTTTCCAAAACTGAAGTACTCGTATTCCCCTTAGATTTTTTTAATTTCACTCAAATGACCTTCAGACTGAGAAAAGTAGATCATAGATCAGCAGAGTCATTGCATTTTGTTAGATATGTAACAAATTTGGCTCTGTTTTTACGAAAAGGTTTATTTGAAGCTGTAAAATTGATGACATTAAAATGATATCAGTCAAGTGACAATCTCTTGTATTGGTGCACAGGAGCAAAAAAGTGCGAGGCTAGTCGAACAACAAAACAGTCACTTTGAGGGGATACATTGGCTCTTCGTGATTTTCATGTGAATTCTCGGCGCCCGAAACAATAAAATTTAAATTATTCACATAACCAACTAGGTGAAAATGGTGTTCATTGCTCCTTATGATTCTGGATTTGAAATCATCTTCTTATTAACAGGGTCAAGTTAACCTCAATTGACGGTCAGCAGCCGGAAATCTTCAGGTTTTTCAGCAAAATGCGATCCGTTCTGCTCCCGTAAAATTAATATCCATATTGCCATGCCCATAGTTCCTATTTAGCTATTATTATCATTTGTATCTATTTGATTTAATTATATTTACTGTTAAGGGCGGATTGACAAAACAATTTCAATATCATAAGAGATGAAAACTGCCAGTAGTCTCACGGTTTTGTAGAGTTTTAAAAATTTAAGCCGGGTTAGATTGCAACATATTTTTATCGGAACTGGCTTTGGATTTTCGGTATTAAGAGTTCGATCAACTTCTTCTTCTTCTTCTTATCCTTTTATTAACCCTTTCCTCGTTATACGAACTTATGCGTAACGAGTTTCCCATTTTTACTGCATCGCTGCTGCTCCGCTTATGGGGTTGGCTAATGTCGCAGACCGCAGAACGCGTCTACATAATGCTCGGTCCTGGATCGCTTCAGTGGTTAACCCCAGACGTTGTTGCGCATTTGCCATCTGAGAAATCCAGGAATTCTTTTTCCGACCTCGTTTTCTTACAGTTGGAGTGACCGTAGTTGATAGTGCCTTTTTAACCGGATTTTCCGCAGATCTTCTTTGAACGTGGCAATACCAACTTATTCTATTCGCCTCAAGCTGTTCGGTTACCGAATTCTTTATATGTAGACTTCCTCTTATACGCGTAGATCTAATGCAATCGCGTTTAGTGACTCCACTAGACATCCTTAACATTTTCATTTCCGCTGCCGTCATTTTGTTTTTAAACGCTTCGTACATTGTCCAGCACTGTGAACCGTATATAAGAGCTGGTCTAACAACCGTGGTGTAGAGTTTCCCCTTTAATTTAAGTGGAAATTTTCGGTCGCAAAAGATTCCCGAATTTTCCCGCCGTTTCATCCATCCCACACTCACTCTGTGGTTTACGTCGTCGTCACATTTCGCTTCCATGTTAACGATTGATCCTAAGTACTTAAAGATAGTGCTTTTCGGAAGAACTATTCCGTCTAACATTATATCCGGAACAGGTCGCAACGGATGCGCAAATGGGCATGTCAAATGCTCCGTCTTTGAACGACTTATTTTAAACCCGTTTCTCTCTAGCGCATTTCTCCATGAATCTAAGGCGTTCTGTAAATCTTCGACGTTATCGCTAAGTATAACTGCGTCGTCAGCGAAGAGAATTGGCGTTACATTTGCTTCGCGCATGCAGTCTTTTAAAAGATAGTCGAATACTACGTTAAAGAGGAAAGGGCTAAGTACGCTTCCTTGATGCACTCCGACATTAACTGGAAATTCTCTCGTTAGTCCAGCAGAGCTTTTAACCGCAGTTTTCACGTTTCCGTACATGTCTTGTATTATTCTAACATACGTTTCCGGTACGTTTTGAGACCTCAGCGCGGCCCATATGAGATCCCTAGGCACTCGATCGAATGCTTTCTCGAGGTCGATAAATACCATGTGTAAATCCTTAGACGAATCTCGGTGCTTTTCCATTATTATTCGTAGGCTTTGGATAGCGTCCACTGTCGATCTTCCTTCAACAAATCCACACTGGCTATTATCGAGCTTTATTATTTGCCGAAGACGTTCGTTTAAGACTCTTTCGACGATTTTCATTGTGTGTGACATAAGCTTGATTGAACGGTAGTTGTTGCATTCTCGAGTGTCGCCTTTTCCTTTGTATAATGGAACCAAGAAGCTACTTCTCCATTGATTCGGCATAGGTTGTCCACATTTTAATTTATTTAAAAGTTTCGATAGCCAAACGCTGCCGATCCCCTCCATCTTCGACCAAAACTCTGATGGAATGCTGTCTGGTCCCGCCGCTTTCCCCCGCTTCATTTTTCCAATTGCTATAGTTATTTCTTCGATTGAAAAGTCCGAAACTTCCTCCTCGAATAGACCAGCTGTCGGCACGATATCACGTGGAAACTGTTTGTTAAGCAACTCCTTGCAGTATTCAAGCCACCGGTCACAAATTTCCTTTTCATTTGTTAGTAAGCGACCGTCTGCGTTTTTGATGTATTTCGGCGAGGTTATTTCCATTGAATTTTTTCTCCTCTGTGCAGCGAGCTTAAAAATATTTGGCATTTTAGTACTGTACGACGTTTGAACTTCTTGGATAGCTTGTCTTCTATCCGCCGATCGTGAGGATATTTGTTCCAACTCCTGGTACAGGTTTTCCGCTTCTGCCGCTCGAGTTCGAGCCAGGACTTTCTTTGCGATCTTTTTAAGACGCTCGTATTCAAGAGCCAGTCGAGCTTTTTCGATATCGTCGCTCCGATCGCATTTTGTCCACGCTTGGAATGCACTCTTCTTGTCGGCCACAGCTCGTTTGGTTTCGTCATTCCACCACCATGTTTCTTTGCCGACGTGATGGTATTTCGATATAGTCCCCAGATGGGACTTTGCGAGAGTTATGCATTCCTCGTGCATGCTGTTCCACATTTCTTGCGGGCTAAGTGAGTCTGCTATACCATTTATATTTTGAAGTACTTCTTTAGCCAGTGCGATAAATCTTGCGCTTCGTTCCTTCGATAGATTATACCACCGGATTTTTGGCTTTCCAAACGATGCCCGTGTTTTCGGTGGTTCCGCTGTGAAAAATTCTGTAATGAACAGACGGTGTTGGCTTACTAGCGATTCTCCAAGTATTACTTTACAATCCTTAACACGGTTTCTCATCGACATTTTGCAGAGGTGATAATCTATTTGCGTTTCGTGGCCTCCGCTGCTATAGGTGATAAGATGTCGTTGATGTTTAATAAACATTGTATTTAAGATGGTTAAGCCGTAAGCCCTACATGCTACAAGGATGTCTTCGCCAGCTGAATTTCTGGTTCCAAAGCCTTTACCGCCGTGGCAGTCCTCATAATCAACATTTGTTTCTCCGACGTGGCCATTTAAATCTCCGCCTACGAAGAGCATCTCATCGATAGGTATATTTCTAAGCAAATTACCGAACTCTGACCAAAATTTATATTTTTCCGATTGGTCGCATCCATTTTGTGGAGCGTACGCACTAACAATGTTCCACGTTTCATTGTGTATGACGAGGTTAATACTCATTAAGCGGTCGCTTATTTTCAAAATACCAACGATATTGCTTAGAAGATCCGCTGCAACAACGATTCCAACACCGTTTCGTCCATTGACCGTTCCATGGTAGAACATCTTAAATGCTTTAGTTTTTAAATCTAGAAAACGCGCTTTATTTCCTGTATTACACCACTTCGTTTCCTGTACGCACAGGATTTGTAGAGTTCTGCGACGCATAATCGCTTCCAGTTCTAAACTTTTTGAGGTCATCGATCCGACGTTCCAACTTGCAAACCGAAGTTTAGGAAAATATTTTGGAAACTTCATTTTGCCCGCCCCCGGAATCCGTCGGGCTCTGACACAAGCACTTCTGCTTGCTCTGGGATCACCCGAGTGCGTTGCAACCGTGGTGCCCAGCGGGGTAGTGCTATTAATTGCGATCATTTCCATGAAGTTTAAAGTTTGAGTGGTTTGACACTTGTATGCTCATTTCAAATTGATTGACTGTTCTTTTACCCCACCGGTAGTCTCCAGACGTGGGAACCCACTGATTGCATACAAACTTGTGGGAAAGTTTTAAGGTGTTAAAGTGTCACAGGCTCATTTTTGGTGTCATAGTTGCCTGTATATGATTGGTGTCCCATTTAGTCGCCTCTTACGACAAGCTGGGACGCACTGCGGCACTATTCTTTATCCGATGCCGCACGGAAATTAAGAGTTCGATCAACACACGGTCAAAAGTCATCACTTTATCGGAAGGTGCTATAATTTTTGCAAGTGGGGGTAATTGTCAGTTCTACTTTGACATTTGTGAGTTAAATAGATACAAAATACACGTCAACAAGCCATGAATCGTTTTACTCCTTAAGAACGCGGATTACGATTTTTTTTCGGAATAAATCATCGCTGGTGTCGGCGCAGCGTGAATTTAGGCGCAGATTTCCTAGTCGTCCGACATCGACTGAGCAAGCACTACGATATTTAGCCACTCACTTATAAGAGTATGGGATCGATCGAGAGCAGCCCCGGAGCAGCCCCGGAGTTGCCGTTCTGCTGATAATATCGCAGCTGTGGTTGAAAATGTCGCAGACGGCCGGTTAGTGTCGATCAGACGACGTCCCACGCATCAATTGGCGGTCTTTACAAAGAATTTTGGTGAAAGACTATAAGATGTTCCCTTACAAAGTGCAGACAGTGCAACAGCTGTTAGCTTTTGACCGCCTGTCGCGTATAACCTACGCTCAAGCCATTCTGAATCTCGACCACAAGGGCAACAACTTTGTCGCTTCTGATGTACGGGTACCTAAAATCCGCGTATAACAAACGAAGAGCCATTACCTCCGCCCAAAGTTACTGCATTATATGTTGTTTACGGTGGAGGCGTCATTTATTCGAAAACGCCGTGGGCAAATGACTACTGTAGACGCCGATCGCTACAGAGCCATGCTCAATGACTTTCTCCTTCCCTAATGGGATGAATTGGGACTGGAGAACATGTGGTTCAAACAGGATATATTTCCGGGTCGCCTAATCTTTCGTTTTGGCAATTTGCACTGGCCACCAAGATCCCCTGATTTAGCCGTTCATGACTTCTTTCTGAGGGGTTTTTTGAAGTCACGAGTCTATGTCAATAAACCACAGACTCTTGAAGCCCTCCAAGAGAATATCTGTCAAGAATGCGGAGACCTTTCACCGGAAGTTTTGGCAAGAGTGATGGATAATGTCATAAATCAGGCCGGAAACGTCATCAAGTCTGGCGGCGGCCGCTTAACCAAATCAAATTCCATCAGTCTTAAAAAATAACCTAGTTTATTTATTGTCTTTATTATCTATTAGTTGATGTAGAGTTTCAAGCACATTTATACGGAATCGTATTTTCTCAGAGTCATTTAATTTGTCAAGGAAGGGTCGTAAGCTTTGAAAGAAATCCGCGTCCGAATCCTGTAGCAATTCCAGTTTGGGTTGTTTTCTGCAGTTTTCTGTCTTAAGGGCATTGTAAAGCGATGCCTTCCGTTTCCTTTTCAACAACCTTTTACTTAAAGGTACTGATCTTGATTGGTAACTAACTGCTTCCTCTTCGAATGTGATGTCCTCCATCTCTGATGCAGACGTAATACTTTCTTGTGAATTAAATTCTTCTTTTACTATTAATTCTTCTTCTCTATCATGACTTAGTTCTCCTTCCTGACTGTCTTGATTTTTTTCTGGAGTCGGATCGTCTAAAATGCCCTTTCTTGCCTTCAAATATGGTAAGAGAAACTGAAGGTGTTTGGAAAGGTAATATGATTTTCTTTCTGTACCAGATCCTGCCCTGTAATTCTCACGAAGCGATCTATTAAAATTGTTTCTTAATGTTGTCCATTTGCTCATGCAATTTGACACTGAAATTAAAAAAAAAAAAAAAAGTTGTATGTAGTAAAACAAAACAACAGTATTATGAAAAATTAATCTAATATTGTAATAAAAGGGACTTTTGTTTTTTAAGGGAAACACCCATATTTTCATTTTACAGCTGAGCGCAGAGATATTATATTTAAAAAGAATTTTACTTAAAACTAAAAAAAAATAGTTCAATAAAAATACAGGACTCTATGGAATAATAGCAACATGAGAAGAGATAGATATTGTGTAGGATAACAGAAAGATGCCTAGGAAAACTGAAATACCAAATCCATTCCGACCTACTTCTTAAGAAATATATTCTCAAGACTTTGAAGGTGTAAAGATGCTATAGAAGCTAAATAAATAAAGGAAAGCATGCTTATTCTACCTTTTTCCAAGTCGTTTTAAATATGAGTTTTTGTATCTATAGATACTACAATAGTCTTAAACTTTTTAAACAAGAACAACTGAAACTTGGCTTAAGCATTTATTTAATTAATTATAAAGTTATTTAATATGTTAATTGCAGGAGTATATGCAAGTTTATTCTTACAAAAACAAATCTCCAAACACTCATTCGTATCGGATTCTATTGTTATTGAAGAAAAGTTATAAAAACTTAAAGATATATTACTACACGGTCCAGTCTTCGAACCTTTCTCTGCCCCGCTTCTGCCTGTTTTGTCTATCTGTTGCAAAGGGAGAATTTCAGACTTGGATAAACAAAAAGGGATCATAGAACGGAATTGCAAATGATCTTCCCATCGCTTAACTCTCTCATAAAACCAAAGTCCTTGAATGTATTCTTCGTATAGAATGAAGCTTTAAGTTCAAGTCTTTATTTCGCCTAGACAACATGGTTTTCTGAAAGGCAGATCAACTACCAAAAACCTAGTTGAATTCGTTCCGTTTGTTCTTGCTGTTGATAAGACTTCTCATCAATTGATGGGTTTGAACGTCTTTTATTTTAATGTATATCTTCTGACTTCGTAAACCGACATTGGAGTATTTGCTTTAGGTCTGCCCTTGGCCTTATCTCGGGTTCCACAAGGCAGCCATCTTGGACCCGTTCTCTTCATTCGTACTATTAACAATCCGGAGAGCTTCATCAAACTCTTCACCTTCTCCCTTAACTCTGAAGACACAACTTTCAAGACCTCGATGGGTTTTCAATCAGGTGCTTCAAAAACTGCTCAGAACTTAATATCGAAAAATGCCAATCTACAATCTTTTCACGTAAATACAACCCATCTGCTCCCCTTTTTTATTTTCTCTACGATCAACCTTCTCCCCTGGTTTAATCATGGCAAGATATTGGCATATTATTCGAAAAGGAGCTTACTCAAGGTGGCGCTACAGTCCGGTATGGATCTGTGCCTCAACCGACAACCGTCTCCAGCCAGTTCGATTAGACTGCCTAACTGCCCCAAAGCTATCAAAGAAGCATGGATTACTAAGAGATATTCTTCTTTTCATCTCAGCGCTTTTGTCTTTTTCTGAATTGATAGCATAGTATAGGTAGACAAAGTTCTACCTTGAAGTTATATTTGTCGAGAGTGACGACCTTTCTGAGACGTTGCTGTTTGAGACAGCATATACTTGGTATTGCTCTCGTTGACCTTTAAAGTCATCTTCGCAACCTACATCTTTGTACTCGCGCAAGCGCCACTGACATCACGCAGCTTTCTACCGAGTAATTGAACGGACTTTTGAAAGATTGTGTCAATTGTGCGGGCGCGTGAGTCTTGCACTATTCATTCAAGAATGATGTTAAAGAAATCGTGCAACAGCGCATTGCCTTGTCTAAATTCTCGGTGAGTTCTTTACCGACGTTGATGGAAGATCTTTTCCCATTGTCATCATGCACAGACGGACGATTTTGACAGCGATGCCAAAACTATACATTGCTTTATATAGGCCCTCTCTAGAGATACTGTCATGGGCGGCCTTAAAATCAATGAATAGCTGTTGTGTAACGATTTGAAGACCTGACGTAGTGTAAATATATGGTCGATGGACGTATGGTTAGTCTTCATCGTCCAAGTTGAAGGGTTCATTCTGCTTGACAGCGGTATTTGTTTCGCCATCGTCGTTATGCAGGCTACAAATTGCTCTTTCCAAACCTTCAGAATTCACTGCGACTCTACAGCTCAGGTTCGAGATTTGTATCCGTAGCTTGTATTTTTTTACCCTTTTGGTAAAACTTTCGAATTTTACTCCTGGAGTAGGACATTTCTCATGCTCCTTCTTTTTCTTCCTGTCATTGTCCTCGTTTCGTTAATAAGTGTTATCAACAATAAATTCGTCAGAAGGATCGGTTTTAGATACCTCTAGGACGAGGGGTCGGTTGGAGCGGAGCTCGGGGATTTGAGCACTGCCGTTAGTTCACTGAGGGCTCATCCGGCATAAAATTTTTCGAAGGCTCTGACTTGAAAATAATCCAAAAGCGTCAAACTATAAGATCTCGGAAGCCAATTTTCAGGTCCATTACGTGAAATTATGTGCTCATCAAATGTTTTCTTTAATAATTTGATTGTTTCGTTTGCTCTATGGGACATAGCGCCATACTGCGTAGCACAACTCTTCCAAATTCATGCCATTCAATTGGGGAACGAAAAAGTCAATATTTCTGCCTCTATAGCGAATACCTTCACCGTTTTCATTTTCGAAAAAATATGGTCTCGCGACTTCACTAGCCCACAGACTGCACCAAACTGTACATTTTTCGGGATGTACTCGTAATGGCATTTCGATAATCTCGTGTGAGTTATCTTTGCTCGAAATACGGCAATTTTTCTTAAAAATGTCAAATGTGACGGCGAATAACTGTCTCAGATAGTCGATTATGTCGGTTGTACTATGGTGTAAATGCTTTATAAGTTTGACAGGCGGAATCATAATTTTAGGACCAAATTTCTAAATTTTGGTATCGTTATTGAAGCGCGTATGTCATCACGATGAAATTGCAAAGATTATCTGACAATTGGGTTGATCCATATAAACAGCTGAAATTAGTACTAGGTTTAAAAGAAAGCATCTCTTAGTAACAAACCTTAAATCGGCAAGAATAAATGCATAAATTCCCACAAAACTATGTACTTAGTAATAACCGTACTATTTTAATAAATTGGCATCACTGATGCGCATGAATACGAATCCTACTGTCAAATCTCAATGAAAGTAAGGTTAGAGAGAACAAAATCATCACCTCTCTCCATCACCCAAAGCAAAAACGTAGCTAAATTGCTGAATAATGACTTAAACGGTTATCTAATATGTACACGCAAGTAAAATTAAAAGTAAATGGTGGCAATCTGTGTACTTACGTGATTCATTTAATGCTTCAGCTATTTCCCTCCAAGCTTTCTCTGCCGTTTGCTTATTCGGATACGAATCCAGTTTATTGTTGTAAATTATCGGATATTTCTCCACTAATCGTACAAATCTTATATTGAATTCCGGATCATTTTTCATCATCTTGGTGAAATCTTCCTCTACCATGTATTTCGTGCAAACACTAAAACAAAACTAAGTCAACCTGGCAGACTGTACATCGAGTAGTCAAATGCTTTTTGCTGTCAGATAATAGAATGAATGATGCATGAATGCGTCACTTAGCAAACAATTCAAACTCATACCATGGTAATTGAATGTTAAGTACAATATCTGTGTGCATTTGTTGTGTGGTATAAATGAGAGAGCGCCAACTGACTGATGCGAGATTTGAGATACATACAGACACTCTTCACTGAATTCATTCATTTGCTTTGTCGGCATTTGGATTATTGGTTTGAAACGGGGGTGAAAGGTGAATTGAATGCCATGTGCTTGTTTCTTTTTTTCTGTTTCCTCTGATTTCTCTTCGTAGAACTTGTGAGCTCTGGAACTCTTTCTCATTTCTAGCAGATGCAGTTTAAAGAGAGAAGAAAAATTTTGAGTTGAAAAGTGGAGGGGGATGTACGACTTTATGTCAATTGATTTCCCGTATGCCAACAATTTTCTCAACCGTTATTTATGTGTACTGAGCTCAAAGGAAAACTCCCTGCAAATGGAAATGTGAGTTTTAAAAGCAGAGTTACACTCTAACGAATTAATGGATTGAATACCGTAGAGACGTAACTTGCATTTCGATACTTTCGTACTGTTATTAAGCTACAGTCTGAGGTGAACCTTGCCTCAACTACGAGTAATAGGACTGGGTAGCTAGCTGGTGAAATTCATGTATTGGTTAAAGTTGTGCTAAAGGCAGCAAGTCTTGGGCAGTAAGGTGCCTAAACTCTGTACCACCAGATGTCAGGAGCCCAGAAACAACTGTTCCAGCCTGACCTAGGACTTGGCCCCATTGTGGGAGTATTGTGGGTTATAGGTTATACACAAATTCACGTGGGAGGTTGATCGATTGGAGCTTTGACATCTCAAGGTTCAGCATTTTTTGTACGCGTTTGATGGCTATGGAACTGGTCGCTCTGCTCGATGTGGACTTGCACAGCAACTGGGTGCAATGTCCCACAGCTTTTTTATTTTTTTTTTGTGGGTAGGTGATAAATCTTCATAGACACTATAAGCCCTGTGCTTACAGTAGTGTGAGATTCTTACTCACTAAAAAACACCTCCCTTATGCAGCCTACGACTGAGTTCACACTCAACAAGCAGTTCTTCTTTCGCGTTTTATTGAGAGGCTTTGTCCTTTTCAGACAAAGCAATAAATTTGTTCCGTCAAGGATCTGTTAGACAGAAATATCCGTATGTCCTCTGTACGCTTTGAACGTTTTCGACTTCTAGGTCTCTGTGGATATCATCGTCTCTAATGTACCACGGTGCATTAACAAACCCTCTGAGGACTTTGTTTTGAAATGTCCGTAAGACGTTAACGTTACAAGTTTTGGTACAACCCCAAAGCTGTATAGCGTATGTCCAGACCGGTTTTAGCACTTGCTTACATAGCAGCAATTTGTTTTCTAAGCTGAGCCTGGAATACTTTCCAAGAAACCAGTACATGTCTCTATTCTAAATCTTAAGCTCTTCACGTTTTTCTTACCGTGTGCTCTCCATTTTAGTTTAGCGTCAAGTATCATACCAAGATATGTTGCCTCGTTCGCGTTGATAAACACAGGTAGATTGTCAATTTTCTTGAGAGTGAAGTTCGCATGGACTGACTTGTTTTCATTAAGCGCGATTCGCCAAATCTTTGTCCAATTGTTAGTCCGTGTAAGGGCGCGTTGTAACTTAGCAGTTGCTTCTTCGACGATTTCGGCTATTGCCAAAATGGCAGTACCATCAGCAAATGTGGCTAGCACAGTATCGTCCGTTTTCGGTATGTCGCAAATATAGTAGAGGGCCAAATACACTTCTTTGCGGCACCCCCGCCTTTATTGTCTTAAAATTGGAATATTCGTTTCCGTGTCTGACACGGAGCAGTCGATCATCTGGGTATGTACGAGTACCTAAAATATGATACAATTGCTCGGGTAGGACTTGTCGAAGTTTATATTTCAGGCCCTCGTGCCATAACTTATCAAAGACTTGCGAAACGTCAAGAAATGCGCTTGAACAGACTAGCTTACACTCGATTGTTCGTTCAATTACATCGGTTATTCGATGCACTTGGTCGACAGTAGAGTGTTGGCTAAAGCCAAATTGATGATTTGGCAAGAGGTGATTTGTGTCAATAATCGGTTTAAGAATATTAAGTAAGATTCGCTCAAAGAGCTACGATATAATCGGGAGGAACGATATTGATCCGTTTGACTTGACTTCAGTCAGCGGTATACCGGGTATCGAAACCATAATACCTTAGGAAACTTTCCACTGATGAGGTACATGCTCTAGTCTTATTGTGGCATTTATAAGATAGAGCGCTTTAAGTATCTCTCCCATAATTAACTTGTCTTGTTTCCCTAAGTGTAGCCTTTCCATTGGAAGGTTCGTCGTTACGTCTAGTGTATTGAGATTCACTGGAAGCATTTCCCCGTCGAATGCTTTGAGCGTTTCTGCAAGATGGTCGGCGAAAACGTTAGCTTTTTCTTTATCTTCTTTCGCCCAGACATTCTGGTTTCTTCTTATTGGCGTCACGTGTATTTGGCGCCTTCGAAGACTTTTAACGGCTCTCCATATGGAGTAAATGGTATCTTTTGCCGCTGTGAGGCTTTCTAGGTAGTTATTAATACCTTGGTTATTGAAGTCCATGATCGATTTTTTCAACAAGTTGCAGAGCCTATAAAAGGAAGTTTTATCTTGTTGAGCCCGAGAGGAAGTTCGTATCTTACACATGATTTCAAATCTGGTTATAGTAGTGGTACTTGTTATAGCCAAAGGAAGATGGTAAGCTTGAGCCTACTATTCACATTTGCCTCAATCGAAAGGCCTCACTAAGAAAGATTCTCCATTCGTTCTCCATTCATTAGTCATATCAGGTGACTTCTGTTCACATTTCTAACCAGGTCGATGTCGCTGTACAGCTTGCAGAGTTCGCTGTAATATCTCCTTTTCCAAAGTCGGTCAAGGCAAATTTCTTGAAGAATTTCGGGGGTCGGGATGTTTCCATTCGACTTCCCTAAGGTAATTAGGTTCTAATGAAGAGTTTCTATTGACAAGATCCCACGATTAAATTGCCCTTGACAGTTGAAGAAACAGCACTTGTCTTATTAAGATTTAATTTGATTTCTGATGAAGTTTCATTATCAGCGTCAGTAGTAGAGTTAGATATAAAAAATTGCTAACCACAACGTTGTGCAAAGCTATTCTGTTCTACTCGTCTATGTTGTAAGCATAAAAGAGTTATAGAAATTGACAATGAAAAAAGTACATAATACTTGAAATAGTCACGATATCAGTTTTTATGGCAGATATAAGCCCTTAAATATGATTTCGAACATATGGGCTGAGTGGGATGATGCAAAAACTGAAAGTCCATTTTTTTTTCTAGCAGCTGGGGCTGCGTATCGGCAACAATCCGTCGAATTTGTGATTTTAAGTCATTCACCATCTCGATTTGTCACTTTAGATCTCATAAAAGCTTTTCTTGGATTTAGGCGTGCACTGTTTAACACATAGAACCTTGTCTTGTTACAACCATAATAATGCCATTCAATTGATGATCGACTATGTGAGTTATTATTGATCTATATCGCTCTTTATTTCCAAAAATATTTTGGTATATTCTCTAAGAAATATTCATTAATGTTTTCCAAGCCTATCCGGATACGGATTTGCCGTATGCGGCAGACTTAGACAAGAGCTTAGACTTAAGCTTGCAACACGAGAGCGAGCGTTGTATAACAATTCGCAAGTAGGTTAGATTCGCTAACATAAGGCTTAAATGCGCCCATGACCCAACGAAAACAAGGACAACGGCACCAAAGAATGTTTCTTCGAGCTCCTCGATAAGACTTATGTATGAGCAATGTCCTTAGTATGGCGCTAAAATCGTACTAAGTGATTTTAACGACAGAATAGAAGAGGAGGACATCTTTGTTTGGGTGGTTGGAAAACATAGCCTACACAACATCAAGTCTGGCAACAAACAAGTCCCCAGATCATGTAACACTAAATCAAATTGATCACATTTTCATTGTCGTAAGATATACTCTTGTAGTATTCAGTACGTCGCGTCGGAGCGCTTCGGGCAGCCAACATTGGCTGCCATGTCGTATGACGTAGAGAAACCACAATCGCAAGAGATCGCCGAATCTTCAAGTACCGAAGAGTAGTCTCATCGCCGACAACGTGCCAACAGTGACTCCGCAACAAATGTGTTGGGGTTCGGCCGATCGCTGTCAAGAAATTGTTGGTTAGATGAAGTATGCCAGCAAGCACATGCCTCGTGTACAAAGCTGGATTGCAGAGAAGCTGCTCGTGAGCCGGCATAACAGCCGAGGTATTCAAAGCTGCTTGAAATGACTATGTAGAAAGCACTCACCAGCTAGTTTATTCATATGCCTGATGAATGGAATTTCATTAATATCACTTCAACCCGGGCCATGAAAAAGAGAATTCATCAAATGCGCTAACTATCGGGGTATACTCTCCTGAATTCCGCATACAAGTTCTTTTCTGTGTGAACTTTTGAAACCATTAGTCAAAAACCAGATTGGTCTCTATCAGTATGATTTCATATCTAAGTCCTACTTATTTTAATGCCACATATGATGTGATTTGTGAAATCATGTTTAGTTTGCAAAATGACAA
This sequence comes from Volucella inflata, assembly GCA_928272305.1. Lineage (NCBI taxonomy): Eukaryota > Metazoa > Arthropoda > Insecta > Diptera > Syrphidae > Volucella > Volucella inflata. The sequence continues at coordinate 54,977,560 of OV743720.1, read as the reverse complement.
ATAAACTGCCAAAATGGATTTGGCGCTAAACGACGATAAAAATAAGTATATGCTGTCAACTAGAAGGGACACACGACATTGATTGGACTGGACTGGACAGAACATCACAGTCGACAGCTATAATTCCGAGGAAGCAAAGCTTTGTCTACCTTGGTCCAACACACCTCAACAGAAACAAAACGAATTAGTCTTGCCAATTTCTGTTGCTTATACGAGCTATACGAGCTGTACAGCGTATAGCATATTTTCGTGGTAGTTCTTTGGTCAGCAGTTTGGGTTTGGAATAACGATATACGATCGCCTTGTAATTTTCCCTTCCAAGAAGTTATTTTCTTCTGTTGCTCAACATCTTCAACCAGAACTGGGTCAATCTGATCTGCAGATTGTTCATCTGCCGCGTCTTCAGTTACATTGTAGGTGTTAACATTCTCCAACCCAAACTGTTTTCCAGGTGGATTAACGCATGTATTCAGTTCTAGAAATCTAATTACAGCTTCTTCCAAATCGGTAGAGTTGAGCAATCGATTTTGTTTTCTGTTTTTTTCTTTCTTCTTTCGCATTTTAAGTCGATCATACTCATACACTCTCTGCCACTTTTCTGAAGTACGTTCTGTAGGCATTAAGCTGTTCAACTCTACAGCAATGTTTGTCCACTTTGTACGTGCGCCAGCTTTGGAACAAGATCCATTTTCAACATTTTCTTTCATAATCTGAACTAATCTAAACAGCTGTTTTTTGTTGCTTATTACTTTTTGAGACCTTTGGAAATAAAAAAAATTACATTTTATCACATACAACACTTCAAAACTCACATTTTTGTAATTCACCATGCACCAACTCATCGACTACAAAGTTGCGATTGAAAGAAAAATTGATAAATGACAAGAAAGTAGATGAACATTTTTTTTTAAAATACCGATTTTTTCAGTCACAATCGGCAATTGATACAAATTCTCAATAGATCAACAATCAACAATCACAATACCATCATTATCATCTTATATATTAAAAGAATTCATGAAAACTGTTCCGAGTTCCTTTGGCTGTTCTATCCAACCGATTTGCATAATTTTTTTTTTTCAAATCAAAGGCATTAATGCCCAGATGAAACATCAAGCATTGGATTACATCTATCTTTTGTCTTTCTCAAGTTATCAGGTAGAATGTGAAAATTACCTCTACTCAGGCTACTCGAGCATCCATATCTCGGATTCTAATTATGATATCAACTTGCTCTTGCTCGAATAACACTCAAGACATTCTCCTCTATATACCTACTTCTTATGATTGGTTGGGTCCAGAAGAGCTAGAAGGTAACATGTAACTAAAAACTTGAAAAGTATATCCTGTTTTAATTGGTTTTCCCCATCTTTTTTTCTATTCGACATCAGATTTCCTTTTCCCCCTTTCAGCAAAGTTTAGTCTGAAATTCCCCACAAAATGGGGAATTGCGCACAATATGGTAACTTTTTGTCTCAGTGCCTTCATTTTGTTTATCGTTGATCCTCTTTATCATTTCACTCAGGCCCCGATTGCGGTTGTCGATCATTGATCGACTCGACAAAAGTCGATTGTATCGATTTATTTCATCTTTCGTATTTGTATTATTGTGACTTATGAACGTACATATTGTGAATATTATACATTTTGACAGTTGGTTGTGTAAACGTTATTGTTCCTGCAGACTTTCGTGAATTTTTCGTGTAGTTCAGTGAATCCGACGAAGAAAGTGCGAGCGAATGTTTGGAAATGGCCCAAAGAAGGAAGCGAATAAGGGATGCTTCTAAACTTTTGGAATTGGACGAAAAACTGTGAGTGTTCTTTCATGTGGAAATATTCTTAATAGCTTATTTCTTACCTTTTGCAGGTTTCTCAAGTATTTGCGTCTTTCGAAAATATTCCAAGCTGAAACCAATAATACGGGTATCGTCAATTCCCAATATCATCAAACTTGCTACCGCTCTAAGGTTCTGTGCCCATGGATCTTACCAAGTAAGTCTGGGAAATGAATCCTGTGTTGGTCTGGCTCAGTCGATCGTATCTCTAGTGTTGAAGTGCTAGAAACACATATTTGTCTCAAATGGATAAAATTTAAATATTCGGAAGCAGAAAAACGTCGAGCGCGAATGTATTTTTTTTTGGAAAAAGTGCACTACCTGGTGTAATAGGATGTATAGACGGTACGCATATCAAAATTGCATCACCTAACCAAGACTTTCAACACGCCTATGATAATCGAAAAGGTTTTTATAGCGTAAATGCCATGCCTACTATCCGTGGAATTTTCTTTGTTTATATATTCAACGCTTAATGACTTTTGTACTGGTTTGTGATGATACCATGAGAATCCGCTATATCTACGCATGATATCCCGGATCGGTACACGATTCCTACGTTTTCAACATGTCCGGATTAAAATTAATTTTGGAAGAGTGGCGTCATAATGGGAATACTAATACTTGGCTTTTTGGTATGGCAGAGTTTACATACATAAGTGCATATGAAAATTATATATACATATTTTGTTCATCTTTAATTGTTAAAGGAGATGCTGGATATGCTCTCAAACCATACCTTATAACACCATACCGAGATCCAGAAGAAACATCTTTGGAGAGTGCTTTAAACAAAAGGCATGCAAAGGCAAGTCACATTGTCGAGCGCTCAATCGGCGTCCTTAAAAATAGACTTAGGTGTTTATTAAGAGCACGAGAGCTGCTATAGTCCAAAAAAAGCTACACAAATTGCAAATATCTGTGCTGCTTTGCATAATATTTGCATTACTTATAGGGTTCCCCTAATCGAGGAAGACATGCGTTATGACACAGAAACGATTTCAGGACTTCACAGTGGAGAATATTCGGAAAACGAACTTTCTGTAAATGATGAAGCTGTAGCAATAACAAATAATATTCGAAACTCTCTTATTTAAAAAGCAAATTAACAAAACTTTTATTCTATTCATACTATTCATACCACGTGTTGATTACAAAATAAGTTATATAGAAAAAGATAAACAGAAGAAACAGGAACTTCATTTACTTAATAACACTATTGGGTATATAACTTAATTCATGCGGTTTTTTTTTTTCAAAATTTGAACGTTTATTTAAGAAAAACATGTACAATAGTATTATTCAAAGTATTGCCCAACTGAAGCTATGACTTTTTCCCATCTTTCTGGCAATTTGTGGATCCCATCCCAAAAGAACTGCGCCGGCTTGGCAGCCAAGAATGAATCAAGCCAATTTTTGATATTCTGCTCTGATGTGAACCGTATTTCAGTGAGGGCGTTCTGCATCGACCGGAAAAAATGGTAGTCAGAAGGGCTATAAGGCGGGTGGGGTAAGACTAACCATCCACTGTTTTCCAAATAGTTCTAAACCGAAATACGAGTAGCAACGTGGAGCCGAGCGTTGTCATGATAGAAAATTATTGCCTCGTGTCTGGTAGCATATTCCGGGAGTTTTTCGGCTACTGATCTCTTCAAACGGATTAATTGTGTTCGGTAGCGTTGTCCATTGATGGTTTCACCCGGTTTTAGCAGCTCATAATGCAGTACACCCATCTGATCCCACCAAATACAGAGCATAACCTTCGCGTCATGGATATTCGGCTTTGCCGTTGATTTGGCTTGTTGGCCGGGTTTCGCATATGATTTTTTGCGCTTGGGGTTGTCGTAATGGATCCATTTTTCATCATCAGTAACAATCCGATGCAAAAATGACTTGCTTTTGTGGCGTTCCAGCGGCATTTCGGACATGAAAAACCGCCTTTCCACGTCTCTCAGCTTGAGTTCATGTGGAACCCAATTTCCTTGCTTTTGAATATATCCAGCTGCTTTTAAACGTTTTGAAATGGTTGCTTGAGTGACAAGCAAAGATTCTGCGAGGTCTTCTTGTGTTTGGCAACAATCTTGATAGAGTAATGCTTCCAGTTCTTCATCTTCAAACTTTTTTGGCTGCCCAGGACGTTCATCGTCTTCCAAGCCAAAATCACCACTTTTAAATCGTGCAAACCACTTTTGGCACGTTCGCTCAGCTGGCGCATGTTCACCGTAAACTTCCACCAAAATACGATGACTTTCGTATTGTTGTTTACGCTTCAAATGAATGACATATACTGAAATGACGTACAATGACAGTAGCTTTCCAACGCATGTTCCAATGGAATAATAACAATTTAATAATACAAGTTACGCCATCCTTAACAAACCGCACGAATTAAGTTATAGACCCAATATAAACTTAATAAAAAAAACATTATTAAAATAAGGGTTTCAATAAAAATCAGTGCTTTAGAAAGTTGCGGTTATCCGCCTAACAAAATGCTGTCGATCCACTGAATTCTCCCAAATCAATTGTTTTAATTTTAGTTTGATTGATCGATCCCTTCGTTGGCTTTTAACTTCTTCTTTAACAATTGAAAGCTTTTCCCTTTTTAGAGCCAAATATTCCTTCTTGGTGTCCTTTTCCAAATAATACCGTTTTTTTCTCGTACTTCTCAGTTGCCTTGGTGCTTGTTTTATTTGACTGCTGAGCGCTAGTCTGCCTCTCTTGTAAAATTAATCTTTCCTGTACTTTTTCATTTTGTCTTTTTTTTCTGACTAGAATTTTTAACTAATACGTCGCTGGGTATTGGGATACATTTTTGGGGTGTTTCCATGAAGCTATTCGGCATAAGTTCCGCGTCATCCATGTCTTCATTCACTGAATGATCTTGGTGAATGTTTTCATTATTTTCTTCATGACGCTCTTGACCAAACTCAACCCCAGGTGGATCCACCATTCTATTTATTTCTAGAAGACTTATTACAGTTTCCTCCTAGTGGCTGAAGGTATGGAGCTTATTTGGGCCACCACCAGTTGCTTTCATTTCCACAGTATAACCAGACTTTTTCTTGATCTTGAATTTAAAATCAGTCCAAACCTAAAAAGAATTTACACATATTTTAAACAATTCGTCTGAATGACTTAAACAATCCGATGGACATCATTTTATTAAGTTTTTTGTTCAAAAATACTGCGGCAATGAATGAATAAGCAAACAACTGTCAAAACAAATTGTATTCACAATAGTCACTTTTATGGTTTTAATTCACAATTATACAATCCTTTGTCGATTGAGTTAGACAATACCAAACATGAAATCAGTCGATTCGACGATTGACAATCGATTTGATCGACGATCGACATCCGCAATACGGGGCTTAATAAAATTTCTTCAGTTCTGTTTTACATTTTGTCTGTGTGAGTAGTTCGTGTGTTCAAGTGTTATTGATTATGGGGCCTGGTAGGAAGACAAAGCGTACAGTGAAAGTGTTTAAGAAGAGAAAGAAAGTCTATGTGAAATCAGTGACCAATTTGGAGACGTGTGGTCCTTCAACTACCAAGAAGAGACGACTTTCTGTTGATGAGGATTATGAAATGACGTGTTTCTTCAAGTGCCAAAAAACACAGCTCTCTATTGTGGGTATGGTGTTTGAAGATTTTGAGGTAATTTCAATTATTGGTGATGGGAATTGTTTATTCCGGACAATTTCTCACTGTTTATATGGAAATGAAGATAGGCATACTGAGATACGCATAGTTGTTGTTGATTATATTGCTAAGAAATGGCGCGTGTACAAAAAATTCGTTATTGGAGATGAGTCTTATGGACAAAGCATTTGTAACGTTAGTGGTTGGTTATTAATGGACAGAAAGGTGGACATGCTGAACTTCAAAGTGCAAGTGAGCTATTTCCTGAACATATGTTTCGAGTTCATGGGGAAAATAATGATATAATCACTGACTGTGGGTTTGGTCACATTATTCATGATTTACTCTTTATAGGATTAGATTCAGGGTGGAATCTCTAAGTAATAAGAACGGTCTACATCGAAACACAAGTCTCTCGAAGATGTTTGAGAAAGATCTGACGGACTACTCATGGAAGAAATTCATTCATTCATTCTGTTGATGCAACATTAGAAATTTTGCCTTATGTGAACTTTATTTTTAATTCATAATCGAAAAAATATAGAAAAGAACTAAATTATCTATCAATACTAATATATCATGTAATGCTGCGGAGCAGAACAGGGGTGAAATCGGCTAACGCGATAATTGACTGTCGCTTTTTTGATTGTCGTTTTTAATTATCAACTATTCTTTGCTCTGTGTAAAGCGATCGCGAAAAATTGTTTATATAATGGCATCACTTTGGAAGTGTGTCAAGAATTAAATGTCATTTTCGAATTGTGTTGTTTTGAATTTGAAAGCCAAATTCAACGAAATTTGTTTACAAACATGTAAGTACATAATCTGAGATATGGATACACTTAATAATATTAAAATTAATAACAATTTTGTTTTTCGTATGTCTAATTCAACAAGAGAGAGACCCGGAGCTGGCCAAATCCTACAACGCTGCCTCGAGCTCTGGACGGATAACCCAACGACAGTTGTGGGAAAAGTTAGCTAGGTCAAAGAAAAGTAATGGACCGCCAACAAAAACAGTTGCTGAGTGGAAACGGGTAAGTATTATATAGCTTATCAATATTAAATCTAAAAATTAATTAAGGTTTGGACGCTTCGCAAATATAGTACAAAGAAGCAAACAGGTGGGGGTCCATTTGATTTAAATTCTTTGGACGCGACGGAGGAGGCAATTATAATTGCCTGTGGGATGGAAGCGTGCGTAAGCGGCGTTCAAGGGGGTATGGCTTTTGGTAGCATTGAAAAATGTATGCTCCTACATTGTACCTATACTTGGGTACATTATTTTAATTTTTACTATATTTATATTTATTTTTCTGCAAACAGAAAACGATGAACAAGTTGTTCATACTATTGCGCAGCTTCTGCTCCACGGAAGAACGGATCCAATTCTTTTGTTGATTCCGTGGGGAAAAATTTAATCATTACTGGACAAAGTACTGTCTGAATTTTTTTTAATAACTGCAACACTAATTTCAAATACAGAGCTTTGACCCATCGGCACAGCCCAGTCAGCACCAATTTGTCTTTGGTAACCGAAACTACCAAGAACATTTAATGTTGCAGCCAATTGAAGGATAGGTGAAACATGGGTTGATCTTACTCCAGGTGGAAAATCGAGCGGCCGCAAAACTGTTAAAAATGCTTCTTTGATTAAACGAAAGTTTTTCAAAAATCTGAAACGCTATGAGCACTAAGAAATGGTTTAAAGAATATCCATCAACTACGTTCATACAAAGGTTCAGATAGTTCCAAAATATTCACACTATTTCGCAGATTTGTTCTTACCAGTCGGACCTTTTTATAATTATTTTCATTCCTCACTCTCCTCGTCTTCGCGCTTTGGAAAATTGCAAATGATGTAAACATTGCACTTGAACTAATTTGCTTTATAGAAAATAATATGTCAATACTCAAAACACACGTATTTTCCTTAATAAATTAAACAATTTGAAGTCAACCGCGCCAAAATCCTTATGGAAAATGACAGAAAGTATGAAAACGACACCTAAATAGCTGTCTCCTAAAATCAACGCAAAAAACGAGTCGATTCGATAATCACCTTACACAGAGCAAAAGTGTCAATTTTGATTATCAACTGTCAACTATCGCGTTAGCCGATTCCGCCCCATGGTTATCTAGTTATAATAAAATTGATTTAAAAAGCAATTATTGGTGATAGCCTACGAATAATAATGGAAAAGCACCGAGATTCGTCTAAGGATTTACACATGGTATTTATCGACCTCGAGAAAGCATTCGATCGAGTGCCTAGGGATCTCATATGGGCCGCGCGTATGTTAGAATAATACAAGACATGTACGGAAACGTGAAAACTGCGGTTAAAAGCTCTGCCGGACTAACGAGAGAATTTCCAGTTAATGTCGGAGTGCATCAAGGAAGCGTACTTAGCCCTTTCCTCTTTAACGTAGTATTCGACTATCTTTTAAAAGACTGCATGCGCCAATTCTGTTCGCTGGCGACGCAGTTATACTTAGCGATAACGTCGAAGATTTACAGAACGCCTTAGATTCATGGAGAAATGCGCTAGAGAGAAACGGGCTTAAAATAAGTCGTTCAAAGACGGAGCATTTGACGTGCCCATTTGCGCATCCGTTGCGACCTGTTCCGGATATAATGTTAGACGGAATAGTTCTTCCGAAAAGCACTATCTTTAAGAACTTAACATCAATCGTTAACATGGAAGCGAAATGTGACGGCGACGTAAACCACAGACAGAGTGAGTGTAGGATGGATGAAATGGCGGGAAAATTCGAGAATCTTTTGCGAACGAAAATTTCCACTTAAATTGAACGGGAAACTCTACACCACGATTGTTAGACCAGCTCTTATATACGGTTCACAGTGCTGGACAATGTACGAAGCGTTTAAAAACAAAATGATGGCAGCGGAAATGAAAATGTTAAGGATGTCTAGTTGAGTCACTAAACGCGATTGCATTAGATCTACGCGTATAAGAGGAAGTCTACATATGAAGAATTCGATAACCGAACAGCTTGAGGCGAATAGAATAAGCTGGTATTGCCACGTTCAAAGAAGATCTGCGGAAAATCCGGTTAAAGAGGCACTATCAACTACGGTCACTCCAACTGTAAGAAAACGAGGTCGGAAAAAGAATTCCTGGATTTCTCAGATGGCAAATGCGCATCAACGCCTTGGGCTAACAATTGAAGTGATCCAGGACCGAGCATTATGTAGACGCGTTCTGCGGTCTGCGACATTAGCCAACCCCATAAGCGGAGCAGCAGCGATGCAGTAAAAATGGGAAACTCGTTACACATCAGTTCGTATAACGAGGAAAGGGTTAATAAAAGGATAAGAAGAAGTTGATCTTCGCTCACGATGTTGTAGATGATTCAGTGAATGTTTTAAGTATGTACATGTTGACTTAAATAATTGGTTTGATGAAGAATATTGGTGTCATCTTGAGAAGTGATCAGAGGTTGACATGCGACATCAAAACGGCGGGTAACAGTAAAAAGATCTATTCTTCTGCCCATGTATGCTAGAAAAGTACTTTTACTGGAGGTCCTTTTCGAAAGTTATTCAAACAATAAAACATGACAAAACTATTTAACAATACTCTTTATTTTTCGTGAAATTTTACAGTTTTGTTCAAAGAGACTTAATCAGATACATGAAGATTGCGCATGAATCCACCGAAGGGATTGCCGGTGGTCATGGCCAATCGAGGACTGAGTGATATAAATCATTCTAAACCTCCAATAGTTACCAAGTACAGTCACGCATTCCAATCCAGGCAACAATAGTATTTCTTCACTGAAGAAACAACATTGTCGCATGATTTGGAAATTGGTAAAGCTATCTTCAGATTAAAAAAAAAACAAAAACACTTTGTATTACGCAATCCCAGAATGGCCATTGTTATCGCCAAGTCCTTAGGTAGATCCATGCGCAATCTTCTCGGACCCGACCAGAAGAGATGACAATTTAAAAAGTATCTTCAGAAAGTTTTGTGATGAAATCAACTTCTATCTTCTCCGAAAATGCCATTTATGGTGCTGCTTTTATTTTTGGTGGCGGTTTTAGATTGTTTCCTGTGTTGATAATGGATGATGTGGTTATATACATCTGTAGGAAATAGAAAATAAATACAAAAATAATGTTAAAATAATGTTGCACTTAAATTAAATAAATAAAAATCTTTCCTTATTCAAAGATGAAATGGAAATGACATTGGTAAATTTCAAAATTCGAAATACATACAAATTCTCAACGCCAGCTAAGATAGGTAAACATTTTCTAAGGAAATTAAATGAAGAGATTTGTGAGGTGTCTTACATGAGCATGTCATGATAAGTTGTTTATTGATTTGAAATTTATTCATCACATGAATAAATTTTCCCACATTAGGTTCCATATCCCTTGAGAAATATTGGAGAGAACTGGCCATATTCTAGCTGCTAAATCTGATTGAATACCTTGTAAATAGTGTGTCGTATATTGGTGGCATTTTGAATCATATACTGTTTTGATATTGACACCTCTTATTTATTTAAAAAAGTTACAGAAACTCGGTATTATATTTTAGCAGTACCAAATAGATTAATTTACGATTGAACAACGTTGGTAGATATTGCAAAGTTACTTTCAAAGTGAATGCCTAAGACTTCGGCAACTGAAGATCAGTCGCACTAGCTTGAGGGAATTTCGCATAAAGATCTCGGATTATTCACTTACAAGGTAATAAACTCATGAATAGAAGCGAAATGACCATTCGTGGCTCGAAAAATCCCTACGGAGTCAAAGAGAAGTCAATGCATTCTGAACGTGCGACTGTTTGGTGTTGCTTTGGAGTGATGGCATTATTGACCCATTTTTCTTCCAAAACGACAAATTTAAGGAATGTAACAGTCATTGGAGAGCTCTACCGAAGCATGACATCTAATTTTGTATGGCAAGCTATAGCTTGCTCCGGCAAGATGAAGCAGAAACCCACCGAACAATCGACTTATTGCACAATAAGTCTAATAATGGTGTAAACAGTAATTTTGGTGATGTTGCTTTGCCACCACGGAACTGCGATTTGATGCCGTTGGATTTTTAATTACGGTTAGAAATCGATGCTATGTGATTAATCTAGAGACGCTTCAGGTACTCAAGAACAATATTGGTCCAGCAGTTCATAAAAAAGGGGCCGAAATCATCAAGAATGCATTGGAAAATTGGGTTGAGAGGATGGCCTACTGCCAAGCCAACTATTCTACATGTGTCCCTTTCTCCAGATGATTCTTATAATATGCTTTTGGTCAATAATTAAGGGTTGGATTTTATTACCACGGGTCCCTCCCTAGCAAACCAAACCATAATGTCTGTACTAATATTGGATTGTACTAAGCCATAATATACTGTATCTAATAGTTTACGGGAGCAAAATAGCCTTAGGTATTTTTTAAGAGAGGCACTATGGAAACCCTAGTTCAATCCGTTTTCGATTACTTAAAATCGTTCGTTCTGTCAATATAAAAGTAATTTAATGCACTACTCGTTTCAGAATTGTTAAAGACTATTTTTACAACAGGTGTCAAAACTTACCAAAATATGCCGGCCATCGGTGCTATGTGAGCTCATACTAGGAAATTCAGCAATACTATTCGACAAATTGTAAAACATTATTTGGATTTTGCCATTTAGAACAAGTTTATGTATGCTTAACCAATGTCTAAGCAATTCTATGTCGGTCGTGACTGATATCAGCAATTAAGTCTAGAGCGAAACTGTTGGAATATGAGCAGGCAATATCATACGCAAAACCTGCCAGTGTTCCTTTGAACTTTTGGCTAAAAATGGAATTGACATTTATTAAGAATAGGATAGGACTAAATACTGAGCCCTGTGGAACTCCCACTCGAATGTCTGGACTTGGACTAAGTTTATCAGCAATCTTAACCACTTGCTTTCGGGCAGAGAGATATGAGAGAAACCACGTCAGAATAAAGCCTCTGAAGTCCGCCATTTGTAATTTATCAAGTTATACTATATGTGATGACCTATAGTATCTAATAATAAACATCTTTAAACTCAACGTGCCATGTAGGAAACTTCCAATGCGCTGTAAGTTACTTGCGGGCAGTGAACTCTAACTGAAGGTAAATCGACAACGTTTTACCAACTCCTTTATTGGAACGAGTAAAAGAATACCTGGCGATGGCGATGGCCCTATAGTTAGCTCATTGGACTATCATGCAGAGAGTCTGGGTTCGATTCCTGGCTATGTCACCAACAATTTTTCAAATCGCCATCACCCTTTCGGCGGGCAATGGCAAACTTCTGAAAGTAATATTGCCTACGAAAAAGCTTCTAAGGAGTGCCGTTCGGACTCGGCGATAAACCGTAGGCCCCGCTCAGATGTGACGAAAAAAGACAACATGAGCAACACAAATGAGTGTCAAGAAGCTAGGCCATGGCCCATACCGGGCTGTTAGCGCCACAGTGTTTTTTTTTTTTGAAGAATACCTACAGCTTTGTAGGCGTCAGATACATGCAGTAACCGAATTTCTTAGGGGTCAATGCAGCGGAAAAGAAAACCTTATAGCTGTGTAAATAGCCCAAGCCATCAACTAGTCAAGAAGATAAAGTTTTATTTATTTAAAAATTCGGTCATTTTTGATGAACTTTTGTTTGACAGGATCACAATAGGCGCAGTGATAAGGGTACATGGTCCCACCTCCCCACCTAACAAGCTTTTGCGTAAATACATAAAGGAAAGACTTGTCTTGCCTGACACTAAACGAGCTGATGGGTGCTCTTTACTTGAAATGCATACTACTCTATGCACTCTCAAAACCATCTTCCTTTTTAAAAGTGTTTTTTTGGCATAGCACGACATTGGTGTTTCGATAATATTGGCAGCCGAATCAGACATGCGAGATTTCATAATCCATGTTGTTGATTCCATATTGTGCTCAGGAATGCTTGGGTCTAGATTTTCGGGTTAGAAAAGAATGGAGTCTGATCTTCACGGATTAGTCTAGCGCTAGCCTTCATTCGCATCAGCGTGTAGGTCTTCAGTGATGATGTGGTATGGGGGAAGGCAGCGGAGCAATTACTGCGAATGGGTCAAAAATTCCGGTATAAGAGCATCCAGAGAGTATACAGGGTGAGTTTTTTAACTTGAGATATCCAAATTACTCGAAAAATACGCGATATCGCGAAAAATATTTCATACAAAAGTCAAAAGGTTCTGAAGGGGACATAAGATGGTGACCACGAGTTTGACTTTGAGCCCCATTTTCAAGGTCAAACGAAGGTCACTTTTGATTTTTCAAATGATAATTCCTGATTTTCATTGCTCAGTTGTATTGCTCGTAGGCTTGCCATTTGTTTTTACATACTGCGCTTAGCATAACCCAGAAACAACAACAGTATTTTGTTTCCTTCGGGGTGATTAATTAGAGTCGGTCCCCTTGTCTCCCACTGTTGAATCATTGAATTCTTCTCATTTCGACGTTTATTTCCCGAGACTATTTCAACAAATGCTCAAAAATGTGACCATTCACTTCAATACACTTGTCTATCCGCGCTCTATATGAACCAACAGAACTGAGAAGTATTTCTGGCGAAATCTTCCGGCAAGCTTCAGTTATTCCTTTTAAGTAGCCCCACGAGAAGAAATCAAGTGACGTAAGAAAATGGGGTCTCGTTCAATTTGCTTAAGTGCCCATTGACAAAAGGAAACCCGGTTGCGAAAATCCTCACTAGAGAGTTCTTGATGCATTGAAACATGATAAGAATGGTATTTATGCAGATGTAATATCTTACATACAATCGTTTGAGAAATTTCTGATTCACGACTTATTTGGCGAGTGCTAATGTGAGGATCGTGTGAAACGGCAGCTAACACTGCTTCTATTTCATTGTCCTCAACAGCCACCCTATCTGACACATTCCTATTCTTTGGCTGCACACTTCCTTCACCAGTGAATTGTTGGAAGACCCGATAAAAGGAAGCGCGCGATCGTATCTGGTCTGGGATGGGAAACGTTGGGCGTAGAGAGCAACAGCACCACCGATGTTCCTTCCACTTTCTCCATAAATCAATATCATTTCAATTTTCTCTTGAATTGAAATAGCCTGCATTATTAATATGGAAAACGTTACTAATAATAATCAGTTCCTCAAAGCAAATATCGAACTTCTAACACGCTAACAACGTTGGAAACCGATTAATGATTTAGGCGTGCCAGTGCAGTGGTATCTAGCACTGAATGAATAAGACATTTGAGACAAAGTCGTGTGCCCCATTGAGGAATACGACTGAGCAATGAAAATCAGGAATTATCATTTGAAAAATCAAAAGTGACCTTCGTTTGACCTTGAAAATGGGTCTCAAGGTCAAACTCGTGGTCACCATCTTATGTCTCCTTCAGAACCTTTTGACTTTTGTCTGAAATATTTTTCGCGATATCGCGTATTTTTCGAGTAAAAACCTCACCCTGTATAACTTCGTTTTAAATTTGCTATACCAAATACCTATATTGTAATGTTTAAAAAATTATGTTTTCCGATCCACAGTCTCTTAAAGATAGTACTTTTCTTTAATGTTTCATAAGGACTAGACACAGATTCTGGTAATTTTGTATTTTGAACTTTATCTACAGATAAACACGTCCACATATACGTACCCATTTCGTCAACCGATAAAAAACAAAAATGCGTTAACCTTTCCAAACCTGCACCGGTCAAATCTATTCATAGATATACATACTATAAATGCCACCTAGTCACAAGGTCACCGGAATTAAATGCTTCACAATAAAAAAATGAGTCACATCACAATACAAATAGAAGTAGATTGCCTTTACCTAATCATTACAACAAAACAGACATGTATCAGTATGACAGTAAATTCGCAGTGCCCACTTGCCTTTATTGCAACTACAATACGGTCCTAATGTTTATTACACCCTAGTGTACCATGAAGTGGTAAAGGTCATGCATATTAAATAGACGACTTTACCTACCTTACATCTGTTTTTTATTAACTTAATGAAATTGTACATACGTAAGGAAATCTATTGCGGAAGGCATGGAAAAACTCCTCAAGGAATTGGCCGAATAAAAATATTTAAAAGAAGAGTGTACCGATTCTTGTGGCAGATTGCATTAAATGTCCAACATGCTGACCATATTCATGTTAAGAGATTTTATTTCGTTTTTCAGGAAGCACATAACATTTGTATAGGTATGTCAATTTAAAGGGAAGCTACTCGTATTTAGGTTTGAAAAAAGAATCTAGCACGTGTACTTTAATCAGAATATCATTTTTATGTTCATCTTGTGCATGCAAAAACGGATACATGTCTAAAACAATTCGTTGACCTTGCCGTCAAAAGTCAACAAATACTACACTCGCGTTTTGTGTTTTCGGAAAGCTAGTACCTTCTGGATACTACAGAATAAAAATTTAAGAAACACACGACTATAGGCCTGTGGTATGAAGAGAAGTGCCACTTATTTGATGGGGGCACTTCTTGCGAAGAGAGCTAGATTTTTTTTCTGGTTCTAGAATTAAAGTGGTGGTTGGGTGCTGTAGAAATAAAGTAGGCACTGAGAGATATCAACCTTGCGATATCCAGTGTTGCAACTATCTTCTACACATTAATTGTGCTTATAATACCTCCACGCGGTAACCGCCGGGAACTGGTCAATGTCCATCCGGACTAGACCTCTTTAACTTATTAGTGCGAGTGCTGACCAGCAGACAAATATAACAGCACCATAAATGGGACAGCGGATGATTTCCTCAGATTAAATCGATGGAAATAATCCCGAAACAAAAGAGACGTTATCCGGGCTCCTCCAACAACTCAGGACGGTAAGAATTTCCAAAACTAAGTCATCGTCTTGAAAAAGAGATGGTGTCGGAAGAGTTCTTAATGGACCACCGGCAGCACTCACATCCTAGAACGGGTAACTGGCTTTCGGTCCAAGCGACCTCTCGTCCTAGCGGTATCAAAAATGGAACTGGCCCTCGAGATTATTGTGCCATGCAAAAAATTAAAAAAGTTACGAAGCAATATTAAACCTCGGATACGGACGGGTCTACTGTTGACAACCCATGCAACAAACTTAGGACAACGAACTTCGGATATGCACGTGAAATGTTAGGTCCCTTAATAGGCCACGAGTAGACGGACAACTACCGGAGGCCCCAGATTGCTGCAAAGCAGACCTAGCCGCCATCCAAGAAATGCGATTAAATGGGCCGGACAGAAAGAGTATCTACTATTGTTATCGACCACATTGCGATCAACGCAAGACACTCCTTCAGTTGTATGGATGTCCACCTTATTGTAGCCAAGGTACGGCTGCGGATATCCCAAACAATGCCAAGACAAGCCAATACTGTGAAACATTTCGACGTCAGACGGCTACAATCGCAAATCGAGTCTCCCTTAATCTCTTAAGAAGTCCCTTGCCGCCAGCATCAAGCATCGAAGACCGGTGGCAACACTGCCAAAAAACCATCAGCAATGCCGCTACTAATGTGCTGAGTTTCCCTCGACCACCACAACTAAACCCCTGGTTTGATGACGAATGCCGACAAGCACATGCAGCTAAGCAAGATGCATATAAAGCGGCGCTGCAAAGAAAGACCCGAGCTGCATACGGATCTATGAGCAGAGGAGGAGAGACGAACACCGGCTTCTCTGGAGGAAGAAGAAAGAGCATGAGAAGCGCGGGGTCGATGAAATTGAGAAATGCTACTCCAGGAATGAGATTTGGAAGTTGAACCAAAAGGTTAAAAACCCATGCAGAGGACACAAGTCTCGAACCTGTAGAGACGAACAAGGGCACATCGTAGTAGAGTCGCAGTCGATGCTGAGGATTTGGAAAGATCATTTCTGTAGACTGTATAACGGCGATGAAGAGACAGATACCGCTGTCAGGCAGAAATTACCTTTCTACTTGGACGATGTAGACCAACAATTCCGCCCAATTCCAGATTCAACTGGTGAACTTTTGGGTCGATGGTAATGTTGTTCTCACGGTAATCATTGAAGAAAAGCGGGCCAACAATTCCGCCAGACCATAAGCTCACCAAACCGTGCATTTTTCCAGGTAAATTCTTAACATACCATACCAAAAAAGTGGTACTTCCTCTAGCATTTCTAAGGCCTACTCCGAGCTGTATTTTGTAAGTTTGGGACAAAGATCCTTGCGTAAAATCTTCCACGTAGTCGAGTAACGCAATACCAATTGCTGCAAAGGACGAGAAATGGACGAATCACGGTGTTCATTTACACTGTCGGACACAGCGGAAATATTTTCCTATGTACGCACTCTACGCACACGGGTAGGTGGCTTGCTATCCAATATCGTGGAATTGGTGCGAAATTTGGTCACTATGGCTTGAATTGCTTGCTCAGTAGGTTGATTATGACAACCGTAAAATGGCCAAAGTGCGCGAAAAGCATTTTTCACGAATGTAAATCTTTCCATGATGAAATGGCGATGCTAACTGAGCATCTTTAATTTTACACATGTCACGAATCACGCGCGAGCTGTCAAAATAGAACACTGAACAACCAAATAGCAAACAAATCACCCAGGAGAACAAGTTCGGCTCTTAGTCCCTTAGGCATCGCTCACTCTTTGGATCCGTCTTATCGATTTGCAGCCAACTACCGAGTATGGGCACACAGTTTATTTTCCCGATATCTTGAAAGTATATCAAAACAGCAAGGATAGGCTACTTTTTTTTTATAGCGAAGTTGATAATTGCTGGATTTTACAGGCAAGGATAAAGCTCTACAAAAAAAAATGGAAAAGGTAAGGAGAAGTCACGAACAATTTTATAGCTTTCAACCTCGGTCCTCAATACGCTAAGCAACCTTCTGGCCAAGTTTTTTGTATGTCCATGTTCCAGGAGACGCGAAATAAGACTGCATCCACTAATCCTTTTCCCTGTAGTACATTGAAAGTAAATAGCTGCATAAGTTGTTTCAAGGATCTAATCCTTCTTTCCTCGTTGCAACCAAAAATGTATTATGCGTTATGAATTTCAAGCATTCATCCTCTAATTTGTTTCTACTCGTATTTTATCGGCCAGGAGATGCGAGCCGTCAACTGCCGCTTTGATTCATTGATCAGGATGTTTTTCGTAGAAAGGGATTGCTCGCACCCTACCCGTAGGGTATCATGTATCTTAAGGAAAGTATTGCACTCAGATTGAAGAGAACTAAAAGCCCTTTCAAGGAAGGAGACAAACCAGGGGTGTTATTTTGGAGATGGTTGAAACCCAGGACACCAATTGCAGCGTTACTGCCCATATATTCCCCGCTTGATTGGAAAAAGTTCTAATAGTCTTTTGGAGTCCTGAACATAGAGGCGCAATTCAGGGTAAGATATTTAGGAACTGAATCCGAGTTTGCATCGTTCATAATAATCCAAACATATTCTTGTGGCAAAAAGGTTAAAATCGGAAGACCTCGTGCAAAAACAGCGACGAAAAATATTCTAGCACTCAACTGGACTTTTTAGTCTCCTGTAAAAGTACTAGTAACAGCGTCAGTGATAAATTGACTTACGTATATACCAGCACCCATAACATCAGTGCCCTGTACCAGCACACTCGTTCGAACGTAAGCTGAACACTCACATATGTAGAGAGTTCTCTGCGGTATCATCATCACTCTTACACTCACGTATGCCTAGCACACTTATGTGCTTAGGAAACCGTAGTAGCCTGTCACAACGCCAGTACACAGTCTGTAATCTTTCCCTCTGAGGGATAGCAGGAATGTAACTGACCTCTTATAGACGTCATAGTTTTCTGGGTAGCTGACAACCTTGGCGAGTCATGCCTTCTGCATTTATGTTCATTTAAGACTCAACTGTCAATGTTTGTTAGGTCCTAACCGAGGATGCAGTTAGTCCTAACGCAGGTTTGGGATCCAGAGAATCTACTACCCAAACACGTCACTCTTACGGTTACAATTTAGAGAAGACTTGTATTATCGAGCTAGATAGACTAGCTGACATTTTAGATTCAAGTATTTACTTTCTTCATTTATTCTTCACATAACATACTTCATTCATTGCCACCAGTATTGCATGTATCTCCGCGTGGAATACAGACAAATTTTTTTTAACTAGAAGTGAAACCTGGCCTTGTCGTACTGCAGGTAGACATAAGTGCCGCATATTACCGATCTGTTAGTCACCAAAGACTGTTGATGGCTATATTAAGAAAAACTGTAAGCTTGAGGTTGATAGTCTTAATAACTTCTTAGAAACGTCGATGTATCGTATTCGGAGATGATTGCCTTAATTTTGTCGGACAGATATCAATAGGGTTCTACGTAGCTATCTGATGTTAAAGCGCAATCCTACGGTAAGTCTTCATTAAATATACTCGTATCAGAACAATGCATTGATACGGGCCCTTTGGGTTCTACGAACCACCAGTAGTACTAGATTCGAAGTAGTGTGTAACGCATGAACTCTCCTTTGGTGAAGGGTTAAGGCCTGTTCAATACCTCAGCTATTTTATGGGTCATGGCACATGGTTTCAGTCTACTTTCCCCGTAATTTGACGCAACCCTATGAAACCCCATAAACGAGACCAACTTCTAGGCCAGACCGGAACAGAATTTCCAGTGGGACCTCCCTCCCGTTGTACCCCAGAATATAGCTTTAGTCGAGCTTCGCAACTTTCGGTTACTTCCAGCTAGGCACCTTACAGCCCAGGACTGGCATCTATGCACGGTTGGCAACACCCTCTAACTGTCTTATACCTCTCCTTTTGGCAAGCTAAAACCAAACGGCAGCCATTCATAGAGAGGAACAGCACGCCTGTTAAGTCCCAGTCAAATCACAGAATGCGCCTTACCTGACTTACAGCAATCGGTCCCTTATTTGTCCCTTATTTAGCATGAAATTTATGCACTCACCAACCATTATGCCTAGATATCTAGCTTCAGTCACACATCTAAAGCTGTCGCCATTTATATATATCGAGGGCAGCCGACTTCTTGGGAAGGACAGTAACCTGTGATACGATATCGGTGGACATTTGAGCTACATAACTGCCTAGGTAGTAGATTCAAGGTCTTGCTAAGTCCGTATAGTTTAGTATGTAGCTCGCACTCCAACTGCACTGCCACAGGAAACTCGTAACAAGATTATGCATGATTCTGTACCATAACACAATTATGACAATCAATCCCCTCCTTTTCCTTAAATCGTCCGTACTCCGTACACCTTTCCACTACCTTCACTAATTACAAAATGAAGGAATTCTAACATCCAATCGAGTATCCGCACATGGTCATATCCGTTTGCTCGACCATGTACTCACATATAACTACGCTATTAATCCCTTCCGTCGCAAGTATGTAATTTGTGTTTATATTTATGTAACTCTTGTTCGCTATTTCGACCCTAATAAGAATTGTCAACATGTCCACAGCCAACACATTTTCGGTTTGTGTTGTAATAACAGCCAAGTGGCATGCTCTGTAACATTGGCAACAGTGAAATTAATAGTCCTCCCCCTTTCCCATCACATGGCCTTCTGAACGAACGCTTACTTCGAATGCATTTTTTGTGCCAAAACTTATGCAGTGACTAAGCAAATGACCTTGATGCATCAGTTTTGCTAGTCCCGCAACTCCACACCAAGCCGACTTGAATGCTATAAAAATCGCGCGCCTCATGAGTATACAAGTGTAACGTATTGTGTTAGAGTGGAGGGAATTTTATTCCATAAAAAGTGGTGTTATTGTCCGAACACTCTTTAGTGTGGGTAAAGAATTTAACAAAAAAAATCGTTCATATCTGATAAAAAGTTCAACTAAATGTAAATACACAAAAACAGAAATAAACAAATTTCAAGGTCTTTTGTCGATTTGCCTGTCAATGACATGGTATGCGGAATCCATTTAGAGGCTTAGACATGTGTAGGATACATCTGAGCACTCGGATATTTTCAGAAAAGTGAAAATGATATAAAGCATACATTTGAAGATTGGTCGTTGTACAATAAAAGTGGGATGAGCTCTGAACTACAGTGTGCCCCACCACAATAGAAAGAAGAAAACCTTTTTGTCCCTCCTCATACATCTCGTATTTGTTTTCTTTGCATACGATAAATTTTTTTCTAAATAAAGGCTGATTTGTATATGCACTGTTCACATCTACTGTTGAGAGGTTTCTTTAAAGAATGCGTCATTTGCAGTTTGATTGCCATTCGTTGTACTATTTATAGTTCAATGTTCGGCAAAAATTACTAATCGAACAGTTTAACGAAGAAGTCGGCCAGCTGTCAAAGTGTCAAATGTCACGTCTACCTTTCTTATTAATTCATAGTCTGCTTTCTTTTATCTGCTTCTTTGAGCATGATTTTCAGTTGAGGCGTTTTTGTAAAAAATCAGAATTTATAAAACTCATCATTCAAAGTTTCATTATATCCATGCGTTAGTTTTTTAACATAAATGGTCCTTCGAGCCGGATTCAGTCAATTTAATTGTTTTATAATTATTTTCCTATGAAGAAATACAACATGTCGAAGACTGCCAATCAACTCTCCGCGATGCTGGAGCATTAACTTGATCTTTTCGTGCTGATCAGAAGCTAGAAACTGGATCAATCGCCAAGCAGAGAATTTAATCCCGAAAATGTGCTCTCAGTGGAATTTGGAGTTCCCTTAAAGAGAATCATAAATCAAAAATCTCTATTCCAGTGCCAAAATATGTAGCGAATGCGAGGAGAAGTATTCAGAAGCAATGGAGGACATGTCTGCGCGACTGGATGAACTAGAAACAAAGCCCACCGGCAAAGGAAAATTCCTTACAGAATTATCATCTAGTCCGTCAGTCGCATCAAACGTTCGGCTCCCCCAGCTCCAGCTGCTTACATTCAATGGCGAATATTGTGAATGACTTCCATTCAAAGACACATTTACGGCAGTAATAGCTGTAGATTCAACGTTAACATGTGTTACCAAACTTCACTTCCTTAAGAAATATCTCGTGGGACAGGTGCAACAGCGCCTATAGAACCTTTCTACTACAGCGACGAATTTCGAGTAGCGTGGGAAGATTTAGTATCGTATTACGATAATAAAAGTGTGCTTCCTGATTTCGCTGAGCTCTACGAGTATTCTCTGCCATAGCTGTAACTCCCGAATCTTTATCAGAGCTCCGAAACTTGCACAACGACATCAATCAGGTTCTTGGTTGTTTAAAAGGCCTTTGCCGTAACGTCACTCAATGAAATGACTTTTTAATATTTACATCTGCTGAGCCTATTCGGAAACACAAGCTTTGCAAAACAAAGCAACAAAGCAGTTGAAACGTCAAAAGGAATCGATTGTAAAGCATATTTACGAACAAATTATTTGCTTTTTTTCTTTAAAAAATAGCAATGAACATTTTGAAATATTCGTAAACGCATATGTTGTGCAAAATGTGCAAAGCAGGAGATTCACAAATGCACAGCGGAAACTTACTGCAAAGCAAACAGTTCCAAAACGTAGTAGATTCAGTGTTTTTACGCGACAGCAAGAGCATCTGTGCAACTGTCAAAGGAATGTTGCACTTGCAATGCAAACATATGCTTTTGACGTTTCAACTGCTCTACTACATGTGCTTTGCAGATAATTTGCTTTGCAAGTCGTGCGTTTGCGAATTCGCCAACTTTATTGGATGGCTGCAATAATAAAATTAAATAAAGGAAGAAATTGGTTTCTAGAAAACTCTTCCTTGTTTATATAAATTTGCAACGGCATACTACGAGTACCTTGATGAAAAAGTTCCCAACACATACAGAGATAGATGTACTCTTGGCTACGTAACTTTTGCAATTGTCAAGCTATGACGCTAAGATTTAGAGAGAATATCAACAACAGATGTATCAACTCAACAAAAAAAACTAAACTCAAATCGGAACAATGGGAGCGCCACACGGTGGTTCAAGGTAGTATACCAAAATCTTGCCTTTTTTGAGATTATAAACAGTTTTCCGGATGACATATATTTATAGTCATTTCAGAATGAAAAAAACAACCGTAATCTATTTCTAGGAACTTCTGTTTATTTTAGAGCCTTTTTGGACAACACTAGCTGGACGGCTTGGACTAAATTTGTGTCCAGCGCTGTACATTACGTTATGGAAAATAGCTAACGGTTGCAACCACATATCGCAAATTATCAGATCGATTTAATATTGGCCAAGGAACTAAGCATTCTATTGTTATCAGAATTATAAAGCTTATAACAAGACATCGAAATAGGTTCATAAAGTGGCCAAGAACTGAAGTGAATTTGAACAAGAAAATAGACGAATTCCATGTTCTTAGAAATTATCCAATCCCATATGTTGTTGGATGTATTGATGGTATGCACATTCAAATTCTCAAGCCTTCACGAAACGGTGACAGCTATTATAGCCGACATTAATAATATTCCATAATATTTAATGTTTGCTTAAATTACAGAAATTAAATTGATTTCTTTTTCTTTTTCTTTTAACTTTTGCCTTGCTTCTCTTCTTCGCACATTTTTTTGTCCAAATCAAACACCGGCAAAGTCAACAAATGAAAAAAGCAACACGATTTTGACATTTGCTCAATTTTGCATATATTTGCAAAAAATATTTGCGCTAGTGCGTTTTAGAATTGTTTGCTTTATATTATATGCATTTCCGAATGATTTATTTTGCATAATTTGCGCAAAGTTTGCGTTTCCGAACAGGCCCGCTTTTTCGTGAGCCAAACGACGCACTTCAGTGCAAGAAGAGGAACATTTATTAGGTTCATCAACAGAATTTCAATCATGGAACGAGTTTAAGACGTTCATAATAGCTCGTCACAGGCGTATGCGCATGCAATCTAGGTTGAAAATGTAAAGAAGCGTTATTTATCCATCTTTAAACATCATTGTGCTTCCTACCAACAAGCAAAGCAGGTCCACGTCCAGGTTATTAATCAAAAAGTCTTACACAACGTCTTGAGCCGCTGAAGAACTTCACCTCTGCTTAAACTATGTACCTTGGTCCTCATAAAGTGAAACCGTGCCATTCAAAAAACGCTGTCAAAAGTGTGTCGGTAATCATCACACAAAAGCACCTCAGTCTCAGGCATGAATTCGTGTGTCGATCAAGCTCTAAGGGAAATCACAATACTTGCAGTTGCCAAATCTGCCCTCAGGTTATAGGTGAAGGGTGTTATAATTTGTTAAAATGCCTTTCCTTACGTGGTGTGGGCAAAATTGTAATTTTAGAATGAAATGTAAATGCTCAAGTTTTTCTTTCAAAAAAACTTTTTAGTTTTATTAAATATTGATTTACAAAAACAACCTGTTAAAAGGGAGTGAAAAATACTCGTAATATCTCAAAAAATATATCATAATATGTTTCGCATTTCACACAGTTCATTTATTCGTATCAGAGCAAACATAATCCAGTAATTTTGTTTTGACTGCGCATATGTTAAGTTTATTGGGCTGTTCAATCAATGATGTTTTGCTCGTTATGTTTGAGCGCCTTCTGTTATCTCACGGGCAACAACCGCGCTCATTAAACGATCTATCTTTCTCTGCAATAAGCTTGCCAAGATGTTGTCCCATGAGGCCTTTTGAGGCAAATGTTCTTACACTCCAAGAGTTTTGCAACGAACCAAGCAATTGCAAGTCTGTTAGAGCAAGATCCCGTCTGTATGGTAGATGTACTAATACACTTCACCCAAGAAGATGCAATAATATTTGCCGAGTGACCAAACACGTGTGTTGTGGTGTATTGGAGTGGCAAAACGCCACACCCAAACAATTGATCAGCTTGAAACGCTTCTGGACGATAGCACCACTTAATTTGTGGATGCTCACAGTAGATATTGAAATTAATTGAAAACATATCCCGCTTTTGATAGATGTCCGTCTTTGCTTATCTCACTTACTTCAACTTTTTTGTAAGCTAACGTTGTTGTAACCGATTCCAATAGATACTTTTAGAGTGGCAAGAAACTCTAGAACTATTGAATGATTATTTGCTTTGATTTTATCGTAGTCAATCTCAAATCCCTTGTTTTAAATTGTGGCTTCTTTCTTGGGATGGCTTAAGGAAATGGCAAGGTGTTAGAATCAGTGAAGAATCAAGAAGATTCACGGCAACACACATACGTATTTCACGAGTAGAAGTAGAGCTAAATGCCAGAAACGTCCTCGGAAAATATATAGCCTCTTGTCGATTTAGTCGTTGATTCAAAAATTGTTAGAATTCTGTGCTAATTTTTACGATGCGCTCAGTATATAAGATAAGACTGATAAAGAAAGTTGTGAACAGTTAATGCGTAGGGGCCGAGATCACACCAAGAAATTTTTGTTAAAACAACGGAAAATGTTGTTTTTTTTCTTCTTCTACGTCGGTACATCAGAGTCATGGATCAGGGTTTCGTCGATTGATAGCTGATGGGGCGGTGATTTTCAGAACAAATAGAGGAGGAGATTTAGATAAAATCTCTGAGTACTTTGAAGTTGTAGCTTTCTATTGTAACATTCTATTATGACGTTTGTTAGTCACGTCCTATTGATAGCCTAATCTTTTTGAAAACTGATCCCATTTTTGGTGCTTCTGTTTTAATACCTAAGAGTGCACCATCGGTAGTTTACTATCATATCTGGACTTCAAATAAATCAATTAATGGGTACGTATCGATCTGGATGATCTACTTGGTCACTTATGGACTTACCAAGCTAGAAAGCGCAGTGAAAGGAGTCAATTTGATGAAAAGTTTTAGGAGTGTACTATATTCATATACAAGTCGAGTTCTAGCTGGTTTTGTAGCTGACGCAGTTTAAAGGGTTTCCTTTTATAGATCGGATAAACGATGTCAATAACAATAAAGGGAAAATATCAAAGATACTCTCAGGCGACAATATTATTACTGGTATTCAACCTGCTTCATCACGGTTAATGCATGGATTTAGAAATACAACCCCTCGCAGTTAGTATATTTGTTATCGATCAGATAAACCTACCTCTACCGGCTTATACCCTACAATAGCTGTTTGCTGTAAGGAGCTTTTGTCCTGTAAAAACAAAGGACAAGGAGATTTCCTTCTCTGGATCCTTTGCTAGCTTCCTCCAGTTTCGCACGTTTGGCTGAGATCCCCTTCTACTTTCGTGTGCCACCTGGGTCTCGGTCTTCCTCCATTGCGCTGTCCATAGAGGGCGGATTCGAAGACTTTTCAGATCGGAGTGTTGGTGTCCCTCCGCTCTACATGTCCCACCCATATTAGTCGTTGGATCTCCATTCTTCTGGCTAAGTCGATGTTGCTGTACAGTCCATACAATTTATCGTTGTATCTCTTCCTCCACTCACCGTCATTGCAGACGGGACCTATGAACTAAAATATTGTGAGAACAACTGGAAGAGGAAAAGCAAGAATGCGTTTGTAAAGAACGTGACCCTTTCACCACTTTTAAGTTAGTCCGAGCATGCCAGCCTTTTCTGAATTCAGTGGGAAAACTGCAACCACAGAGATCTGTCTAGCAAAACTATGAGAATGAATGATTAGGACCTGACAGTTCCTTTGACAGTAGGCTTTCTTCTAAAAGTTAGCAGATTTACACTTGGACTAAACAAATGAATGTGTTAAACATAACTGACAAAACGTCATGCCTATGATGCTGTTATTGTCTGTTATGCCCTTGTATAACCCGGAAGGCAGTTTGCCTTTATTTAGTGGTTAAGTGGTTAATGGTCCTGTAGGCCACTGAAAAGTTAACGTATTTTTCTTTAAAAGTCAAAGAAATTCATGATATATGCTAGGTAACACTGCTTAGAAAAGAAATAAGACATCACAGACTTCTTGGTTAATGATATTGAAAAGTTCTTACTTAGCAACAATTTGTATTTTGTATTTTATTGTTTATTCTTAACAAGGACCTATTGCAGTGCAAGGTACTGCTAGATCTAGGGATATTGTATATATATCAAATACAATCATTGAATGCCACATTAAGTCTTCGTTTGCATTCGTAATCCAGAGAAGGGAAAACTGAGCAATTAAAAGTATGGCATCAATAGACTTATAACTCACAGACACTGGAGATGACAAAGCCCTTAGACTACGTAAACTAAAGTAAATTCTCCTAAGAGTATCAGAAATTGCATCACAACATGTCAGGGAGCTATTGAGAGTGAGTTCTAGATATTTGAGCTAGCTAACTAACTAGCATAAGGGATAGCCGTATTATTAAAAACTAGGCGAGGGAAATCAAGAGGATTTATCTCACTTCTAGAACACACCATCCCGAGAGATTTTAAAGGGTTTATAGAGAGCTTATTCATTCTGGCCAATAAATTTGTATTTGACAGATCTGCATTTATTCTAGCTACACAGTCTTCCATTAAGTCGATTGGAAGAGTGAGATATATCAACACATCGTCGGCATACATGTGGGCCAGAAGTGGCCCTAATATCGATCCCTGCGGCACATCTAAGCTTTGTAACAAATGTTTCAGATGTTCCTCGCTCAGTTACAATTGTTAGGATGCGATTCCGAAGATACTCATGTAGGAGTTTTAACGAAGGTTTTGAAAAGTCAAAGCTATTTCTTAATTTAGAAAGCAGAGTTCTGTGGTCTATGGAATCAAAAGCTTTTGAAGAACCAAGCTGAACAGCGACACCAATCTGATCACTATCTAGGGCTAATCGCAAATCGGTGGTTACTCTAACAACCCCTGATTCACAGTTGTGCAAATTGCGAAATCCAGATTGCCACATGGAAAGCATGTTATTAACATTCAAATGTTGCTGAATTCGATTTGAAAGAATCTTCTCAAACACTTTTGCACAAAAAGGTAGGATGCTTATGGGTCTTAAATCTAAAGGAACTACAGGGCTCGATGTTTTGGGTGTAGATATTACCTTGTTTAGTTTTCAATGCTCTGGAAACTGACAACTACGAGTATATATTCAATAATTTATGATATACAGGATCATTGGAACTATAAAGGGAAGAATAAGTTTTAGAAATTTCGGAGATACTTCATCGGGTCCAATAACGGCAAATTTAATAGACTGAATAGCATTCAGAATCTCTATCGCACTAACACATCCGAAAGAAAAGTTTCCATCCGACTCGACTCTGTTCTTCTAATTCCAGTCTAAATGTCGAGGGAAATGACGAAGCATTACCTACCAATGAACTCGCATTCACGAGAGTTAGTACTAACCACCCCTTCTTTTGAGTTAAGGCTTGGATCGAGCTTATAAGCTAAAAAGCTTCATTTAGAAGACCGAATCAGAGATGTAACTCGATTACGGGAAAGTTTGTACTGTCTTGTATTTAACTCCTTTGGATTTCTCTTATATCTCTTGAAAAAACGTTTCCTCTCCTGGTTCCCTAACTCAATCCGATTACTGTACCACGGAAAACATCTAGGTTTAACTGTTTTGGGTACAATCGGTACTCAGCTATTATACAGTTGATTAACTAAAGTATTGAACAGCGACACTTTTGTGTTGATATCGGAAGTGTTGTAAATTTAGTTTCAGCAGACGCACTTTGCCTTCTGTTCTAGCGCCCTATAGTCATTAAAAAGAATCGCGTATAAATTCTGACGTAGGTCGCAGTTCTATTCCTTGAACTGGTCAAAAAAATAGTCTAAGGGTGTCGGATTATTTTCTAAATTAAAGCAGGTTGGCCAACATGTATTTATAATGCTTAAGCCAAGTTTGTCACAACAGTATTTTAAAGATCGAGTTACTGCATTATTGTCCAGGTAATTAACATTAAAGTCTCAGCCAATAAGAAAAGTGTCATATTTAGAACTCAGACTCATATTTTTTTTCCTCGAATTCATTTAAAGATATTAGGGAGCAAACACTTTTCAACTTCATTCTTGATTTCTATACAAAGAAACTGAAAGTCGGTTGTACTTGATTTTTAGATTTCTATTCCTGAGAGAAAATCTTTAACATACACACAAACACCTCCTCCAACTCTATTTAGACGATTGTTTCTAAATAACATATGCCCTGGTATATCAACAAGTGGTATAACGATATATTTGTTCAACCAAGACTCCGAAACCATAACTACATCTAAAACTGTCTTATTAAAAACCATTGGGGGCAGCAATTTCAGAGCTCATATTGAACACCGCCGCAGGGCCTGACGGTCTTCAAGGCATTCTGATTCCTATTTCAAATACACGTAGCTATATGAGTTTTTGGTTGCTTCCTGATATACATTTGCAATATATCGTAAACTAAATTGAGCGCCTCTATATCGATGTGGGCCACGGAAAAAACACTGCGTGTACCCAGTACTCAATACTAATTCCAACAGCCGAGCTTTAACTTTTCCCGATATTGTATTCTTCAATTTCTCAAGAATTCAACGCCAGTAGCATCAACTTCCAAAACTGAATGGGTCAGTCCCCAATATTTGTTAAACAAAAGTACAAATAAAAAATGAAATTCCCAGATCACCTTCTATTCATTACCAAAAATATTGCCACTCACTAATTAGATTCTCCATTTACGAAAATGTATATAAACAAGACAGAAAAAAATAAGATTACACACATAACCTAGCATAAGATACATCGTACGTGTATCACTTACATAAAAATCTACAGATACTTGCAAATCAGAAAGGATTCCGCATTGAATCTACGTAGTGCCCTTAAGAAACCAAACTGGGTAGGTTGAAAGCAATAGCCACCTAGTTCTTTGTTTATGGATCATTTGGCATAATACGGCAACAATCCAAGTTGTCATGTTTGTCAATATCCCATCGTTTCCCATACATTACTTCATAATGGACAAACTGAGGCATAAATTACAAACTAAAATCTAGAGCACCACATGTACGGATACACAATGCTCAAGTTGAATGAAAATCACGTTTAGCCTATAAATTGACAACATGTGAGTCTCTCGAGTGCCCTTTTGGCCTGTCACACAAACCCAAGCGGCATTTTCAACATCCAATGCCAAAAAATATCTGTCAGTCTGTTCGTATTCCGAAAATAATTTCCCATCGACCTTATGTGCTCCCTGTCGGTATGTGTGAATCTTAAATCTAAAGACAGCCACAAGCATCTTTTCTGAAATCTCACTCTTGCCGTGTTTTTTAAAAGTCCTCGTACATTATGCTTACAGCAAATAAAAAAATAAAAAAAATAAAAAAAAACTGCAATAACAACTTTTTTTCTAATTACGAAAATAAATAAATATTTCACATCCATTCGTTCAACCTTTAGTTCAACTTGACTTGGGTTGAGTTGGGGTATCGTATCTAAACCGAAAACGTTTTTGCTCACCTGTTTTACCGAGTGAAGACGGTCTAGGACGGCGCGTGACGACCACTGAAAATCGTGTGTTGTTTTCTTGTTTTCGGTTCTTCTTGATTTTCGAAGACGCACATGTTGGAATGCAATTAAAAATCTGCCAAAATAGCGCTGCAAAATTTAGATAATTCTCTTTTTTTTTACCCTTGCAATTGCCGAGATGTGAGATACGAATTTATAGATTTGTAGAACCACGAATACATACTCGTACGTATAAGCAATGTCTTGTCAAAAAATTATCAAACCGATGATGTTTTTGTTTAATTAAATTTTAAAATTTTGTAAAGAATAACTGTATTTAAGTGGAAGTAGGATTAACTGATTTTTTTTTTTTTTTAAATTTCTATGACGACCTCAGAGTGCACTTATCGCTGACGTGAGCGAAGGATGTTGACTGTATTTTAGGTTTGTTTCAACAGTCGCCGGTACATTTGTCTGTTTTATTCCTCGACTCGTTCGACTTTTTTAGCGTCATTGCTTCTTTGTTCGATTTTGCTATTTTCGTAAGTTGATTCTTGAAATTTGCAAACTCGCCGCGCCGGCCGCCGGGAAAGCCCAGATAGCGTCGATACTAATGTTCGAAAAATGCGTCTGGCAATTCGAATGCCGGCGCACGATCTCAAGTGATTTTTGATGATCATTAAAGGGAAATAAAAAGAATGGTAGGTTTTCAGTTGGAATGGGAGGCATTAGGTTAGGCGAAAGAAAAGCAATTTATCGACATTCATCAAAATAACTTAGGAATTTGCTCATGGGATGTTAGCTTAACAAAAACTGGAGTAAGATCCAAACTTTTTTGTTTACAAAGGTTTGAAAAAGTAAAACAGTAGAATACTAAATTGTGGCGCAATTATTGATTTTGGCAACATTGGTTCATTGTTTGGCAGGTGTTTCGGTTTTGGTCAATCACATTGCCATTCAACTTGAAATCGTTTTGCTTGACCGGAATTTCAGTGAGAGTTAAGAGCTTGATTTCAAGTTGTAAATGGGTTTTCAGGTCCTCTAGAATGTCAAAGATTTATTGAGGAATCGATGGATTATCTAAATACCTCCGTAATGATCTCCTTTCTAAGGATTACAATAGTAAAAAATCCAGTCCTGATTAACATTTGTTAAAAAATAAATAATAAACAACCGACCTTCCATTTACGAAATGTTTAGAAGATTTTGTTGGTCTTCAATATTGCCCGGGCGGTGGGATGTGTACGAGCGGCGTCAACCTGGCGATCCTCAGCGTCACAACAATGACTACACAATAAATGTGCATCTTCGTAGTAGGTGAGGTTTCGTTATCAACTTATAAGCCCGAGTGTTAGGCAGAAGTAGTTCACTGTCTGAAATGAGAGAGGTTCAGAAGGAGGACGTCTGGCGGATGAGTTCGCATCGAATTCAATGGTCAGTATGGCTGATACCTTATAAGGGCTATTTCAGCTTAATTGACGCTGGGGTCATGTTTTTAGGTCTGCTCAGGGTGCTAATGATGTCAGAAGAACCCATTAGTAAGTCATTGACCCCACTTGGCCCTCTTCAGCCAAGGTATCATAAAAGCCCTGATTCTAGTTGAGGATCGTGCAACCTTATTGTTCGCATGTGGGTCCCCTGATCATTAGATCTAAGCCAAATTGGTCATGATGCGAGCAGTGCAAGGCACACTTCTAATATAAGATATGGACTCGGATTACCACCTCGCTGCAGTGAAAGCTCGTCTATGGATATCACCACAAAAACAAAGAAAGAGATTTGATTCGGAACGGATCCAATTACAACAAACCACCAGAATTGTTCTGGAATACATACCTCTAGACTTCTTGACATATCCTATGCATTTGATTTATTGTTGGACAGACTTAGGCAAGAAATCTTGAGTTTCTGGCATGTGAACGAGCATCTCGTAACAATCCATATCAAGGCCTAATTTTCCAACACCACCTCTGGCACACCAACTCCGGCATGGAACTACCTCCAAAAAACTGATTCAGCAGAGAAGCCAACATCGACTCATTACTTTGTTATGGCTAATGTACAACTCCGGATATCCCGAACAGCGCTAAGACAACATAATGTTGTGAGGAATTACGACGTCAGACAGCTTAAATCGCAAAAGATTGCCAAATTCTTTTCCGATCGAGTATCTCTTAATATTTTAAGAGGTCCAACGCCGCCAGCACCGAAGTTCAGTGGCAACACTGCCAATGCAATCAGATTTTCAGGTTTAACTCGTCTACCACAACTAAATTCCTGGTTTATCGACGAATGCCGCAGAGTGATATTAGTGGCACTTTTGTGTGCCGGAAGCGGCTACAATTGGTTTAACAATCGACGACAACCAACGCCGACGTCTCGGTTAAAAACTCGGTCCATCTAGGCTCCGCTATCAATTTAGACAACGACACGTGCATTGAGATCGAACGAAGAATTATTCTTGCCAATCACTTCTTCTTTGAGCTAAGAACACAATTAACTAGCAAAGCACTTTCTCGAAAAACAAAAGTTACCCTACATAATACCTTTATAATCCCAAAATCAAAAACAGACAGATGCTTTGAAAGGAATATTTTTCGTGTGAATTTCGGTCTCGTCTTCAGATTGCAGCGTCTTCTTCAGAAAGTAAGTAAGTAACTGCGTCAATTACATACAGAGGCATCAGACTCCTTAACGTCCCATATACGAACTTATCTGGGGTCTTTTGTAAACGTTTAAAGCCATTTAAAAATAATCTGATTAGCCTCTATCAGTGCGGTTTTGAGACCGGGATGTGAACGATGGACTAAATACTCACACTACGGCAGTTCCGCAAGAAGACTCAAGAAGTTTAAATCGTTACACAGCAAATTTTTGTCGATTTTTGTCCGCATATGAAAGCATCTACAGAGACAAGTTTTACAAAGCCATGTGTAGCCTTACCATTCCGAACAAAATTCTCAGATTGTGCAGAATAGCTGTAGAGAATGTTCGCTGCTTCATATAGGTCAAAAAGAAATCCAACCAAGACATTTGATGTCGAAAGAGGTTTAAGGCAAAATAATGCGCTATCAAGTAACATTTTCAGAATTATTCCGTAAGAACTTGTGCAAATTTCGCAAGTCAACAGCGTAGCGCTAAAGTCAAAATTCCAAAAATGTATAAGACTTCTTCCGTAAGCTGATGCCATTGACATCATTGGCAGTATTCGGTAAGTTGTCACAATATTGTGCTTTCGCAAGTATGATACACAACATCGATGAATCGGGCAAAACGTCACAATATACAGATATAACTTCGAGGTAATCAGGGTGTTTGTATATTTACCACGGCTCCAAAACTTAATCTGATAATGGCATCTCATCAAAAATCAAATAAGTCATTGCCAATTGCTGTTTCTTAGTCCTAAAAACGCAAATGAGTAATAACACCTAAGTGTGTGGTACACTAAGGAGTCTCTTTAGATATGTTTCATTTTTGAACGAAAAATTGTTCGAGTGATGTTAAGTCCCATTTGCACATGGAGGAGGGAACTACGAGTATATAAACTGTGTAGTGCCATCAACATTAGTCACCTTAAATGACTAGGACATGTAGAGCAAATTAAAACTAACATTTTACTCCAAAGAGTCTACGAATTCAATCCAGAGGGACAAACAATTTTACCAACTTCGTGTGTGAAATAAGAGATAGTTAGCTAGGCACCACCCTAATCGTAGAGTCCCATGGTTGAAGGGCAGGTCCATTCCGGGCTAAAGCGCAGTTTAAGTAAGTAAGTAAGTGACAAGGACCATCGATCAGACGGACTCGTCACCACTTCCGAAGCATCCATGGTAATCATGATCGTAAAGTGATTACTTTCTTTGGTGTATCGCTGCTGAAAAACTTTTTCACACTTTCTGCGCCAATTCATTGCTCGATTTTTGTATTCATTTCAAAAAATAGCCGAGAAGAAAAATGTCAATGTAAGCACAAATGTCATTCTATGACATTACATTATAGGCATCCACACTCTACGATTTGTCTATACGACTTTTGAGTCACGACTCACACTTGTGCAAAAGGGAAAGAAGATGAGATAGAAAATCAAATACCCTGTGAGTCGTCGGGCAAAATTTCGAAGACCCTCTTTGACATGTCTTCTCTCCTTTTTCGTTATTTATCTATATGACTTTATTTCTATTCGTTCCCCATGAAGGGTGATTCGCAAAAAAATATAAAAAGTCATGACCAATGTTGTGCTTAAGTGCCCAATGGGGCCATTTGGCTTAAAGATTCTTATTTTGGCCCCGTGCCCTGGGATCTCTCGAAGTGGCCCCAAAATCGCATAACTCAGAAACTATAATTTTGCACACCATTAAAAAACATGATTTTATTTTAGAAATTGAAGTAATCGATATTCACTCTCGTCTATGTACGAGTATATGCCAATTTCGCATTCATTGAAAAATTGAACACATCAAACCGACTGACAGTAGCGTATGCTGTCTGTCTCTCTCTTTATCTATTCCATATTTAACTCAGCGATCAGGACCAAATTGTTTACTGTTATTTTTTCTGGAATTTACATTGAGTACCTGAGAAGCTCTTTTATAGGCAGAATTTTAACTTTCGGGGGTTTGTCATTGCCTGCCGAAAGGGTGATGACGATTTGAAAAATTACTGTTGTCTCCTGCCGGGATTTGATCACAGGTAGGTTCGCTTGACAGCCAGTTAGCCAACCATCAGGCCATCGCCACCATCTACTGTTTTATTCGATTATCTAATTAAGTTCGGAAAAAGCAAGTGGCCCCAACAACATTAAAAAGGCCTCAAAAATGGCCCCACAATTTGTTTTCCCAGGAACAACGTTGGTCATGACTTAAAAGTCACCGCGTAAAAGCGGACTTACAACTTGCTTGACAGACTTCATTTGCGATAGAAATTTAAAAGTATGTACAATATGTACATGGCGGCGCGTTATCTTATTACAATGATGATTATTGATGAAATACTCGAAAATGAAGAAAAAGAGCAAGAAAAAATTAATTTAATTCTCCATACTTCTGGAAATTGCCGATACACCTCAAAAAAATCAACCCAAAATTATTTTTCTTTGTTTGACATCATATCTTCCATTCCGCTCAAAATTGGTGTTAACTCTCTAAAGTCACCAGCAAAAGTGAAAATATGCTCTGTTCACACTTTACGAAAAGATCAAGCAAGTCATAATGTTGAAAAAGTTGAACTTCCAAACGACAAATCCGACAGCATGTTCTAAAAGCGTTCACACTCTACGATTTGGCCCATCAAGCACGTTCCTCAAGCAAATCGTATAGACTTGAGTGTGAACGCCGCTAATAATCGTTCAAACGAGAGAGTTAGTTAAACCGGAAACATTTTGAAGAAGACCATATTCAGGCCTTAGAAGTAAATATTTAGTGCAATACTGGTGAAATCATGCCCAGAATTCAAAACAATGGCTTTAAAATGAGGCACGATCATGATTGTTACGTATAATTTTTCAGATAAATGATAGACAAAGGTTAAGTTGCTGCGACAGTGGGCGAACAGAGCTTCGATTTCAGATTTATATTTTGACGATGTGAAGTCGTTCTCTTGGCATCTATCATTCCATCATGAAATAGCTAACTATTCTAAAAACAAATGGAGCTTTACAGCTCATTGTAATAGTTGATTTGACATTTAATCACTAACAAAAAGTTTGACACTAAAAAAGAACACCCTTTATATCTCAGGAATTTATGTCGGTTCCTGCGTGGATGTCGTGGGTGTCTTTTTAATTTGGTGAACCTTGAATTATGTGCTTACAGCAACCGAACAAAAAAATACTTGGTGATGTTATCACTTACTTATTTTCGAAATATCTTCATTGGTTCTTCCTTAATGATGTCGTGCGACAACTTTTATCAAAGATACGAACAGTAATGACTAACTTTATGCAACTAACTTTATACCTACAGATTGCTGGTTGGTAGCGCAAATTACTTTAGTAAAATGTCTCATTGCTTAAGGAGCCTAATTCTTATGGAAAGCTAGCGTTAGTATCTTTGCGTACCAACTTTGGTATCTGAGTTTTATTTTTTGTTTTGGTCTACCAGGGTAAGGTGAAAAGTTCCCGGCCTGACATTGAAAGACTGCGGTTTTTAGTTAAAAATTTATTTTACTATTCTACATAATCTCACTTGAATTCAACGCACCAGTGTTCTCTAACATCAGTATTCCTTCCCGGAAATGAGAATCTGGAAGGCTATGAAAATATTAATCTCCGGCCCTCTCAACTTCTTCATTGGATGCGCAGCGCTTCACAGAAACAAATTTCGTTAAGTTTGTGAACAGAAAATTGAATCCCAAATCTCGCAGTTTTCCCATCGCCCACGCACCCTTGTGTACAGGGGCGGGCATAGTCTTTGTGAAAAATTATTTTTTGTTTCTTCTCTAAGCCAGGCGAATTTTGGCATCCAGCTGGTCAAGGCGTAAAATTCGCCCGTAGTTGTTCTGCCTTTTTTTAAGGTAATCAATTAATAGGATCCCTTTCGCATCCCAAAAAACGCTGGCCATGATCTTTTTGGCAGATCCGATCGACTTCGCTTTCTCTGGCACTGAACCACCGGCTTCCACCCACTGCTTCGCTTCTAGCATGTAGTGGAGGATCCATGTCTCATATTTGGTGAGAAATCGCCGCTCAAAATCTGTTGGTTCCCTATTGAATCGGTCCAAAGATCTCCAAGTTTTTGTGCAAGATGTTTCCGATTCCTTCTTCCGATATCCCCACAGCCTTAGCTATCTCACTCACCTGCACTCGCCTATCGTCCAACATGACACTATGCACTTTTTCGATGGTTTCGAGTGTGGGTGGTTGCGGTTTTTGGCCGTCCTTCACGTGGGTTATCTTCAAGGGACGTGAATTTAAACGTTGTAAATTCAGCTTCACACTTTTTAACAATTGACATGGAAGGAGCAGATTCCCCGTAAGCTTTTGTCAAATTTGGATGAAATTCCTTATAGGTTGATCCATCCAAAACGAAGACTTTTATGATCGCACGATATTCAAGTTTATCTATTTTAACGGAAATCACTCAAGACATCTACAGCAAACAAACTACGTAAGAGAACAAGTTGAAACTTTGTCATACGAACTAATGACACGTGCACGCAGACAGGAAATATAAATTTGTGCTGATTGCAACGCCAACTCTGCGTTGAGCCGAGATTTTTTCAACTTGACCCCGTATTATAATGATTTGGGAATTCAAAGTAGATACAGCAAATATACTTGAGTTGAGGAATAGTCACTTACCTGCGTACGTCCATGGCTGTATATATTTTATTATTTTAAAAACGTTCAAATGATCGAGTACAACTAAAAATTAGTAGTATACAACTAGTAAATGTTATTGGCCGTTCGTTAAAACAACAGAAATTCGACCTCATTCTCTATGACAACGCCAAATTACATACAATTCCATATCAACTGATAGTTTTACCATGTTTCCAGCTGCACAAAACCGAGTTATATATTTTATAACTTTTTGGTTCCGCATCAGAAATATTTTTGCCCAAGTTCTCTCCCAAGTGGTTCCCTTCTGCTTCTGCAATCAGACAGTAGGAGGAACCAAAGTCAGTTTCTCTCCTGATTAACCGGCTTCTGTCTAATAATTTGACCACAATAACAGGCAGGCAAATGACCTAATGCAGGTTTGTATATAGTGATTAATAAAATAGAGAAAATGTAGAAGAAACATAAAAAAGATTCTAAACAAAACATAGGCCTATCGTAACAGCTTAGACGATTTACAGTCGATAATAAAAATTTGACATTTTGTTATTAAGTCGGTGTTTTCTACAGTAACTGCCGTTGCGGGTCGTCTCGGATGAGGCAAGTTTTCAACAACTTCACGGCCCTCTTCGAACGCTCTGTACCACCTAAATGCTCATGTTCTCGATATTACACAATTCCTTTAGGCTTTCTCCCATAAGAAATTCCGTTCGCAATACAAAATTTTGCCCAAATATGTTTGCAAAGTAAAAATTGCCGATATCACTTGAGGTCAATTAATGTCTCTAGTTTCTGACAACAAACAAGTTGACAGCTGACGCCCAAACTTAGCATTACAATAAATGACAGTTGTACCGACATAGGAGGAATTTTTTTTCAAGAAACGATAAGCAATCTACATCGGTATCTCTCTTTCTTTCCTTCCTTACTTTCGTTCGACCGCGCTATATGAAAACATTTTAATCACTTGTTGAATAAGGTATTTGGATGCCAACTGTTTGCGCCACCTTCGACTCAGTCAATCGAATTCATCTTTCATATTTGCCCTTTCTTGAATCGCGTTATTTCTGACAGAACACATAGGGTTTCTTTTTTCTTCTGATCAACACTTGCGCTTTAAATTTACGAAGCCAAATCCGGTAGGCCTGAACCAATACCAGGTATCTTCTACGATTTTACAACTGGAAAAGTTACCACTTTTGGTAAACAGCCAATGCATGGTAAATAGTTTTTCTAATACAATAATGTGATAGATACACGTAGTTACCAAGTTCAGACTCAAATAGGGAATAGCAGAAGTATATTCCTCAGACAAAATATCAAATAGTAACCCCGATATAGGAATATAAATAATAAAATCAAATCCACAGCACGCACAATTCTTATGATTCTCTAGAATGATTCACTTCGATAAACGTTTATCTTCGAATCTTATACTGAAGAACGTTTATCGAACACGAGTCGCATTTGTGTTTCTCACGCAGCGGTTTATCAACTTTTTATTGCCGACGCCGACGCC
This sequence comes from Volucella inflata, assembly GCA_928272305.1. Classification (NCBI taxonomy): domain Eukaryota; kingdom Metazoa; phylum Arthropoda; class Insecta; order Diptera; family Syrphidae; genus Volucella; species Volucella inflata. The sequence goes on along the minus strand of OV743720.1, from coordinate 54,938,972 downwards.
GAAATTCGAAATCTTAATGAAAGGCAGCCACGTGATAACACAAAAACCATAAAATAACAAAAAAATAAACAAAAAACAATCAAAGAGATATGTAAAGGAATGTTCGTACTCCATCATATCAGCAGTTAATTCATAACATTGCGGTCGTCCGGCTACTTATCACACATACTGTTCGACATATGTGTATTAGACCAAACTTTATTGGAGGTATACGGTAGCTATAAAAATTCCCAAAATTGTTGCACTGAAATAATTGAAATATTATTTTTTCACCCCTGTACTCAATCTAAATGATAACGAATCGAATAATCAGTATCGAAATGAAGAATGTTTATCGAAACAATTTCAAAAGTGACATTCACTGGATCTCCCTTACACCGTTCATGATAATAATCAAAAACAAAAAAACAAACAAAAATAGGCATTGACATGGAGACTCATTAAAACATCAGTCGTCAGTGGATACTTGTGATACGAGTGTTCTCTTAAGATTATTAAACAAAACAAAAAAAAACAACAACAAACCTGTCAGGTTAAGCACAGAACAACAAGTTAATAGCTACTCTCAATTACATACAAATTTCATCATACAAAGTCGTACAGATACGAGTACCTTGTATCTAATGTATATTGTAGTACCCAGTATGGCGTGCAATTAAGATATTTATGAAAAAAATATTTGTATGTGTTAATGGGGGGGGGGGACACTTAATACCATAACACACTTCACAGTCACGGGCAGTATTCTATGTTCGTTTAATAGAATCATAAAATGCAAACTTGGTGTCCAAAATTCCTTTCCAAAGGGGAGGTAGCTCCACATACAGGGTGTTTTCGTATTTCAATCTTCCAAATAATACTAAAAGCTTCGTCTCATTGATTTTGAATGCTTACGTCATCGTGCCACACACGGTAGAGGCTTGTAAACTGAAAAACTAAGCCCACTGATACATCTAAACAAAGGTTCTACTCATATTTCAGTTCCAGTTACCATGGCGCGTACCTATTATGCTCCATTTGTTCTCCTTTTTGTCAGAGTTCTTCAATTCAGTTCAGTTTATGTGTCAAATGTAATTCGATAGTCCATTGAACTTGCACCACTCATTTCGGTTTCACTTTAAAGACTTTTGATCGATTAGGTGTATATCTTTGAATTACAAATCAATTAAGATGACATCAAACTTAAATTGAATGAGAGCACATAAAGCTCACATGTGACGTTATGTAATGAATGGGATTCGTATCATAGATACGCTCACAAGATGCAGAACTATGAGACTGATAAGATCAGATTAAGAGAACCCCTTGAGCAATACTTGTTACTCACCGTTTGGTTGATAAAAAAGTTGTGTCCGAATCTTGTGGTATCAGTATCCTCCACTGGCGTTCGTCACATCCATGTTGCACCAGAAAATTCAAATCAAATTCGACAGATTGCTAATAAATCGTCAACTGAGACACCAACTTAACACTGAACAGGTTACGAAATGAATTAAATGTCATTCTGCGCGACCAACAAACGAACGACTCACAACTCACGATGACGAACGCTGTTGTAGATTTGAAAAACCAAAGCGAAACAACCGCAGTTACACCACTCTAGGTTCACTATATATGTACATATGTTAGTATCCGTATCTGTTATTGTTACTGTTTCTGTTTCTGTATCTGTGCATCTGAATTCATGTGTGTACTTAAACTTCTAAGCGAAGCTCTATCACATTCGTAACAACGACCCCAAATAAAAATGTTTTGAAAAGCTGGTTATGTATAAGAAACGTGACATGCTTAGGCTGGAGATATAATTAAATCAATTGGGACTAGAATTGTAGCTAGGGCTGATAGGCTATTTGGGCGTTTTTTTATGATCTTTTACGAGTATCTTGTAGCTCAATGCTGCTCTATGGTCAAGTCGCAGTTGTAGTCGTCATTTGTGTTGAGTCAATAAACAATTTAGAAAGGCAATGTGTGTACATACATACACCGTTATCGACTATTTAATTGATCTAATTTATAGCCATGGATCGTTAGCACATGAGTGCTAAGATCTTTAAAAGTTAAGTTCACGCAAAGTTGTTTGGATTGGTTGTATATGGAGAGGATGGAACGAATGAGTGATAAGACTTTCAACAAAAGATCGCTCTTTTCTTATTTTAGTAGCAATTGAATGGAAAGTAGAAGCAGAGAAGTGTTTTTTGTCGATTTTGTTGGTTAAGCCACATAACTCAGGCTGTGATTAAACCGAGAAGAGATTATGTTTGTCGAGGGTTTTCCTTGTTGAGATGTTGTTCAAATTTTGATCAGGGTCTTAAGTCTCAAAAGTATATGGGCGCGAATAGCTATTTATTTTATTGGAACTGCTAACCTGGATTTACTCTAGATGTGGCGAAACCTAGGACCTTTACGTGAACTTAATCATTTAGGTGTGACTCTGCTCAAACCATCTCCATTTGCGCACAACATGCTGGTAAAGGTGACTTCCCAATTACGAGCGCCACCTGAAGTTATTTGCCCTTACATTTTCAAATGGATTCAAAGGCACACTAGTCCAGAACACTGGTATTCAATTGCTTAACATTAATTTTCCACTTAATTGTAGCTCAGATTCTAATCATACTAAGCCTTACTACACCGCTGACAGTATCTTGAAGGGAAAACTCCGAAATTTAGGCGGTGAATCTGAGATCGCTTCTATTTAGAAAAGGCTTATGCTTACTATTAAATTTAAACCTCCACATTTGTAGCAAGTTTGGAAGAGGGTCCAACTTTGTACGAATTAAACACCCGTTTTTCAAAAGAGTTGGAGATATCTTTTACCTTTTGAATCCTGTCTCAGTTTCTCCATTAAAAGATAAAAACAGAAGAAGATCTGCAGTTACTCTAAAAGATAATTCACATTAAAGGCAACATGGTTGTTGTAAGATTCATTTTCACGTATGCTCGTTAGTCGACAAGGAATCCATTCTCTCTTACACATCACTATCGTCCGAAAAACAGCCTATATCGGTTTGCAAGGGTCAGAGAGAAAAGCACCCTTTGAGTCGATGGGGACCCAAAGGTACTCATCTCACTAGGTATCTTCCGCAATAATGTAGCAGCCAAAACTGGACCTTAACTGAGGAAAGCAGAATTAAGTTTTCCAGCGCAAGATGTCTGCGTCCTATATAAAAAGGGGATTTCATTTTTAGTGTACCACAATCCGTGCTTGCATTTTGAAAAGTTCCTTAACAACTTTTTGTGGAGACTTAAATCAAAAGTACGTTGTCGTATTTTGATAATCGGTCTTAAACTCATGAAAAGCAGAAAGGATTTTTAAATTTATTGGTCACCACAATCGATCAACTGGGCCCGAAATTCGTTGTATTGCAGATAAATTTTGGTCCCCATAAACAATGCCAACGATTATTATAAGGCCTCGTAGTAGTAGCATCTTCCGACAGGTGCTGGTTCTTTAAATGACGAGAATGAGCCTCTGCAGTCGAACATCTTGCAGCTCTGCTACTTCACGCCTCCCCGTGGCGCCATCTGGGAATCTCACCAGAGGTTGCGAAGTGAAGGGGGCAAATGGCGAGTTTTCTGCGCCATTAACCAGGATTAGTGTCGGAAAAACAAAACAAGACCTTATCCGGGCTACTCTGACATATTTGGAGCTCAGGCCGGTAAGGATTTCAAAGACTTAGCCAGGGTCTTGGAAAAGAGATGGTGGCGGACGAACCCTATATGGGCCAACGGCAGCGCTCAAATCCCGGAACGGGTTACTGGCTTCAGTGTAACCGACCCCTCCTCATAGGGGCCTGGTCCTCCAGGTTGGGGGTTTTGCCGCTTGGGTAACTGCCCCGTAAAACATAAGTTACGAAGCATCCACAAGCCTCGGCTATGGACGGATCTACTATTGACAACCCACGCAAACGATTTAAGGACAATGAGCTTCGGATATGCACGTGGAATGTTAGATCCCTTAATAGACCACGTGCAGCCGAGCAACTAGTGGAGGCCTTAGACTGCTGCAAAGCAGACATAACCGCCATTCAAGAAGTGTGATGGGATGGACCGGACAAAAAGAAGATGAAAAACTGTGACATCTTTTACGGCAATTGCTATCGACGGCAAAAGCAGCGCTTATTTGGATGCGGATTTGTTGTCGGAGGCAGACTAAGACAAGAAGTCCTCAGCTTCCGGCATATGAGCGAGCGCCTCGTAGTAATCCGCATCAAGGCTAAATTCGCCAACATTAGCCTTATATGCGCGCATACCCCCACAGAGGAGAAAGATGACGACACCAAGGATGCCTTCTATGAGCTCCTTAACAAGACCTACAAGCAATGCCCTAGCTGTGACATTAAAATTGTCCTCGGTGATTTTAATGCAAAGCTAGGAAGAGAGGGTATCTTTGGTGGAACGATCGGAGAATATAGCCTGCACGACACCACCTCCGATAGCGGATTCAGGCTAATCGACTTTGTGGCGGGGCGAAACAGTGTCGTAGCTAGCACGCGGTTCCCACATCTCGACATACAAAATGGGACTTGGAGAACTCCCGATCAATCAACAGTCAACCAGATTGATCACATTACGATCGACGCAAGACACTCCTCTAGTATTATGGATGTCCGTGCGTTCCGAGGAGCCAACATCGTCTCGGACCATTACCTTGTTGTAGCCAAGGTATGGTTGCGGATATCCCAAACAATGCCAAGACAAACTAATGCTGTGAGAAAATTAGACGTCAGACGGCTACAATCGCAAGATATCGCCAAGTCCTTTTCCGATCGACTGTCTCTTAATATCTTAAGAGGTCCAATACCGCCAGCATCAAGCATTGAAGACCATTGGAAACACTGCCAAAACGCCATCAGAGATGCCGCTTCTGATGAATTGGGTTTCACTCGTCCACCACAACGAAACCCCTGGTTCGATGATGAATGCCGGCAAGCACATGCAGCTTAGCAAAAAGCACGCAATGCGGCGTTGCTTAGAAAGACCAGAGCTGCTCATGAACTCTATGAGCGGAAGAGAAGAGACGAACACCGGCTTCTCAGGAGGAAGAAGAAAGAGCATGAGAAGCGCGCGATCGAGCAAATTGAGAGATGCTACTCCAGGAATGAGGGTTGGATGTTTTACCAAAAGGTAAAAATAACATGCCACGGAAACAAACCCCGAACCGAAGCCTGTAGAGATGAACAAGGGAACATCGTAGTAGAATCGCAGTCGATGCTGAGGATTTGGAAAGACCATTTCTGCAGACTGTATAACGGCGATGACGGACCAAATACCGCTGTCAGGCAGAATCAACCTTTCAACTTGGACGATGATGACCAACAATTCCGTCCACCCGACCTGGATGAAGTGAAGAAGAAGCCTGACTGCCGAGCTCTTCAAAGCGGCAGACGATGACTTGGTAAGGAGCATACACTAACTCATCTGTAAAATATGGTCGGACGAAAGTATGCCCGATGAATGGAACCTCAGCATTGTTTGTTCAATTCTCAAGAAAGGAGACCCTCTGAATGCACCAACTACAGAGGCATCAGTCTCCTTAACATCGCATATAAGATCTTATCCGCCGTATTGTGTGAACGCCTGAAGCCGTTTCTCAACAACCTAATAGGTCCATGTCAATGTGGCTTCAGGCCAGGAAAGTCCACCATCGACCAAATATTCACACTACGGCAGATCTTGAAGAAGTCCAATGAGCTTCAGATCGATATACACCACCTATTCATCGATTTTTAGGCCGCGTATGACAGCATCTATAGAGACGAGGTATACAGAGCAATGTCTAGCTTTGGCATCCCTGCCAAACTCGTCCGTCTGTGCAGGATGTCTATGGAGAATACACGCTGCTCCATCAATATTGGTAAAGATCTCACCGAGACCTTTGATGTCCAGAAAGGATTTAGACAAGGCGATGCGCTGTCATGCGATTTTTTCAACATCGTACTTGAAAGAATAGTGCAAAACTCACGAGCAAACACAAGAGGCACTATCTTTCAAAAGTCCGTCCAAATAATCGCATACGCAGATGATATTGACATAATCGGGAGAAAGCAGCGTGATGTTAGTGGCGCTTTCGCGAGGATTGAGACGGAAGCGGCGAAAATGGGTTTAGCAGTCAATGAGGGCAAGACCAAGTATATGCTGTCAAGCAAAAAGGACAACCAACACCGACGTCGCGGGCAGAACGTCACCCTCGACAGATATAACTTTGAGGTAGTTAAGGACCTTGTCTACCTAGGCTCTGCTATAAATACAGACAAGGACACCAGCGCTGAGATCAAGCGAAGAATAACTCTTGCCAACCGCTGTTTCTTTGGGATAAGAAGGCAATTGAGTAGCAAAGCTCTCCCTGGGACAACCAAAGTCACCCTTTATAAGACCTTAATAATCCCGGTCTTGCTCTATGGCGCACTGACGGTGAGTGGAGGAGGAGATACAACGACGAACTGTACGGACTGTACAGCGACATGGACCTAGCCAGAAGAGTGAAGATCCAAAGACTGAGATGGCTGGGTCATGTAGAGCGCATGTACACCAATGCTCCGGTCCGAAAAGTATTCGAATCCGCTCCCGAGCGACAGCGCAGTAGAGGAAGGCCAAGACTCAGGTGTCGCACGCAAGTGAAAGAGGACCTCAGCCAACTTAGCGTGCGAAACTGGAGGCAGCTAGCCAGGGATCGAGCTGGCTGGAGAAGCTTGTTGACTGAGGTCCAGGTCCACCCCGGACTGTAGCGCCACCTCAAGTAAGTAAGTATTAACTTTACATGAAGAAAGGCCAACAATGCGTCAAAGTTATGTGCTTACCGAAGAAACTGTTGCCGTTGTGAGTAAAATTGTGGCGAAAGATCAGAAAATCTTGATTCCGTTTGGAAAATCGCAGTTTGGTCTGTCTCCATTCACTATGTGGATATTTATCAGAATAATACCGTCCATTAAACATATCAGATGCAGCTGATGCGGGCAAGAAAGCCATGCAACCATAACTTGCCACTGGACTTCAAGGATTGCACTCTCGAACAGATTGATGTCTTTTCTTATTTTCACCGAAAAATCGTGCTATATTAAGTCCTATATGATGTTTTGAGGCTTGTACCACCATGAGTCCTTATTTGACCTAGCCGAAGCCTGCGTTACCTTAACAGCCGGCTTGCATTATGATACAATCATGCCAGCTAAATTCCAAGCATGGCATGTTGTGGTCATTCATAAGGCAACTTTAGTGAACAGGACTTTACAGGCTGCCATTTATCGTACGTGATTTTATCATCAATATCAGATATGCCTACAGCCACATTTATGCGATTGCTGTCTACCTTGTTAGAAAACATTTCATTCTATTAACGTCACTGATATACTGTTTCCCGTGTTTCTAGGGATGTGGGTTTGAGTTTTGTAATTTACATTAATGGGTTTCCAAAGCAGGATAAAATGAATTCTCGTTGGGTTTTTCTGATTTTTTCCAGCAATATTGGCGGTAAGTTCAGTTTGAGCCTTATCCAGTTAGGATGTCTGTAATTTTCTGGTGGCCCAGTGAAATTAAGCCACACTTACTGAGGTTTTCTCTTCTATCTTTCAAATATAGATCAGGACACATGAGACTTACTCGCCTAAGAGGGCGAGATTTCATATATTCGTTTGAACCAGAGACAGGACTGGTTAACCTAGAAATCCACATCCACCTCCACCATACGAAGCACTTGAAAATAAGCAAATCGTTTACCGGACCCAAAAGTCTGGTCTACTTATCCATCTATACCTCTGGAGATTTGCATTTTAAAAAGCACAATAATAATGAAACAAACATTCATTCAAAACCTTGACTATTCTTATAAAACAGAGCCAAGTCTAGTAGTTGATATCTTATATTCGGTTAGGTTAGCTTAGGTAACAGTTGCCTTTGAAAAACTAGCCCACTAAGGCTTATTGGCCCATTGTGATGCCACGGGGATCTTCCCTGCCTTTCTTTTAAAATAAATATAGGCTGAAAGACAATTTGAGAATTTATGAACTGTAGATGATTTACTTTCATTTTATACCGACTAATGCTCAAGGGCTTCAATGGAACTACCTTTAGTAGTGAAATACTGAATCAAATAGAAAATAGGCCAATTTAATGAAACCATTTTGTTCTTTTTCAGTCAAAGCTGTTGAAGTTTATATGAATTTTTAAATTCACAGCATAAGGCGAGATCTCTGTCTTTTAGATCACTGAAATACTTAGTGTTGTGAAACTCAGTAGATATTCAAGACATCATGCAGTTTTGTGATAAGCTGCTCCACCAATCTTTCAAAAACGAAGACTGGAAAGGATATTCCGCACATTAAGACCATTACCCGATGAAAAATGTGGATATAAGTACATAAAGCTGCGGCCAATTAATTAGAAACACTGCTCTGCACTGTTGTTTAAAAACTTTTTTGTAATCTTCGCTGTATCCTTGTGGTCGTTCTTCTGCTGGGATTTTGCAAATAACAGGCATATTTTCGTCAGCCCAAGGTATCCGCTTGTTTTCTAATATCTGGTCGTATCTTTCAGCTTTTAGATACGAGTATCTACTCGTATCTATCCGATGTTTTGGACCGATACCATATCAAGGAAAACCATCCCAACCGTCGACTAATCCATCGCTATGTTTGATGACTGGAAGAACGTACTTTGGATTTAAAGCTGCTCCTTCTGGCCGTCGTATGCATCGAAAACTATCTTGCTCCATCTTAATAACTTTCGTTTCATCGCTCCACACTATATGTTTCCACTGGTCTATTGTCCAGTTCAGGTGGTACTTCGCAAATTAAATTCTCTTTTTTCTTTGCTTCGGTGTTCCAAGCCGTTTCTTGCGGACTTGTCCATTCAATCCAGATACTACCAGGCATCTTTTTAAGGTGCGTGTAGATATCGGAGTAACGGTTTCTTCCAAAATATGAGGTTAAATTTCTCTTGGACTTATTTTGGATCGAATTTTGCAAGCCGGTTTATTCTTCGATCAGTTTATACAGATATTTTGCGTGCCCGGTTTCGCGTTGGATATTTTTTTCGTTGTTTCAAAAGCCTTCCTTTCCTTTTCCATTCCTTTAGGTGGCGCTACAGTCCGGGGTGGACGTGGGCCTCAGTCAAAAATCTTCTCCAGCCAGCTCGATCCCTGGCTAGCTGTCTCCAGTTTCGCACGATAAGTTGGCTGAGGTCCTCTTCCACTTGCGTGCGCCACCTGAGTCTTGGCCTTCCTCTACTGCGCTGTCCCTCGGGGGCGGATTCGAAGACTTTTCGGACCGGAGCATTGGTGTCCATGTGCTCTACATGACCCAGCCATCTCAGTCTTTGGATCTTCACTCTTCTGGCTAGGTCCATGTCGCTGTACAGCCCATACAGTTCGTCGTTGTACCTCCTCCTCCACTCACCGTCAATGCAGACGGAACCGAAGATAGACCGAAGAATTTTTCTCTCGAAGCAACCAAGAACACCATCATCCATTTTTGATAATGTCCATGCCTCTGCGCCATAGAGCAGGACCGGGACTATTAAGGTCTTATAAAGGGTGACTTTTGTTGTCCGAGAGAGGGCTTTGCTACTCAATTGCCTTCTTAGCCCAAAGAAACAGCGGTTGGCAAGAGTTATTCTTCGCTTGATCTCAGCGCTGGTGTCGTTGTCTGTATTTATAGCAAAGCCTAGCTAGACAAAGTCCTTAACTACCTCAAAGTTATATCTGTCGAGGGTGACGTTCTGCCCGCGACGTCGGTGTTGGTTGTCCTTTTTGCTTGACAACATATACTTGGTCTTGCCCTCATTGACCGCTAATCCCATTTTCGCCGCTTCCGGCTCAATACTCGCGAAAGGGCCACTGACATCACGCTGCTTTCTCCCGATTATGTCAATACCGTCGGCGTATTCGAGTAGTTGGACGGACTTTTGAAAGACAGTGCCTCTTGTGTTTGCTCGTGAGTTTTGCACTATTCTTTCAAGTACGATGTTGAAAAAATCGTATGACAGCGCATCGCCTTGTCTAAATCCTTTCTGGACATCAAAGGTCTCGGTGAGATCTTTACCGACCTTGATGGAGCAGCGTGCATTCTCCATCGTCATCCTGCACAGACGGACGAGTTTGGCAGGGATGCCAAAACTAGTCATTGCTCTATATAGCCCGTCTCTATAGATGCTGTCATACGCGGACTTAAAATCAATGAATAGGTGGTGGGTATCGATCTGAAGCTCATGGGTCTTCTCCAAGATCTGCCGTAGTGTGAATATCTGTTCGATGGTGGACTTTCCTGGCCTGAAGCCACACTGATATGGACCTATCAGGTTGTTGACAAACGGCTTCAGGCGTTCACACAATACGGCGGATAAGATCTTATATGCGATGTTAAGGAGACTGATGCCTCTGTAGTTGGTGCATTCAGAGGGTCTCCTTTCTTGAGAATTGAACAAACAATGCTGAGGTTCCATTCATCGGGCATACTTTCGTCCGACCATATTTTACAGATGAGTTAGTGTATGCTCCTTACCAAGTCATCGTCTGCCGCTTTGAAGAGCTCGGCAGTCAGGCTTCTTCTTCACTTCATCCAGGTCGGGTGGACGGAATTGTTGGTCATCATCGTCCAAGTTGAAAGGTTGATTCTGCCTGACAGCGGTATTTGGTCCGTCATCGCCGTTATACAGTCTGCAGAAATGGTCTTTCCAAATCCTCAGCATCGACTGCGATTCTACTACGATGTTCCCTTGTTCATCTCTACAGGCTTCGGTTCGGGGTTTGTTTCCGTGGCATGTTATTTTTACCTTTTGGTAAAACATCCAACCCTCATTCCTGGAGTAGCATCTCTCAATTTGCTCGATCGCGCGCTTCTCATGCTCTTTCTTCTTCCTCCTGAGAAGCCGGTGTTCGTCTCTTCTCTTCCGCTCATAGAGTTCATGAGCAGCTCTGGTCTTTCTAAGCAACGCCGCATTGCGTGCTTTTTGCTAAGCTGCATGTGCTTGCCGGCATTCATCATCGAACCAGGGGTTTCGTTGTGGTGGACGAGTGAAACCCAGCACATCAGAAGCGGCATCTCTGATGGCGTTTTGGCAGTGTTTCCAATGGTCTTCAATGCTTGATGCTGGCGGTATTGGACCTCTTAAGATATTAAGAGACAGTCGATCGGAAAAGGACTTGGCGATATCTTGCGATTGTAGCCGTCTGACGTCTAATTTTCTCACAGCATTAGTTTGTCTTGACGTTGTTTGGGATATCCGCAACCGTACCTTGGCTACAACAAGGTAATGGTCCGAGTCGATGTTGGCTCCTCGGAACGTACGGACATCCATAATACTGGAGGAGTGTCTTGCGTCGTTCGCAATGTGATCAATCTGGTTGACTGTTGATTGATCAGGAGTTCTCCAAGTCCTCTTGTGTATGTCGAGATGTGGGAACCGCGTGCTAGCCACGACAATGTATCGCCCCGCCGCAAAGTCGATTAGCCTGAATCCGTTATCGGAGGTGGTGTTGTGCATCTTAAGCCTATTCGTAAAAAAATGATATAAATCTGAGGTAAGTGGAGCTGCCAGTTGAAACAATAAATAGTATTGTATATGTATGCCTGTCACCTGATGATAGGGGCTACTGCAAAATATTATCAAAAGATTTCGAATTTAGAGCTCATTGTAGTTATATTTAGATTATGGCTGTGCTGGAGATATTAAAGCCTAAGTGAGCATAGCAAGCAAAGTTCTCTGAAAAGAAATTAGCTCACCCAATTTGGTAAAACTCTGATTTGCTCTTAGCTGATAAGATACAGAGTAGCAGAATTGAATCTACATCATTGAAATGGCGAGCGAAATACGAGATGTATCCATACCAAGTAAAATACCTTTCAATGAGTGGAAATAAATTGACCCAATTCAAATGAGTATTAAATGTCAAAGATAAGACAAAATATTGTAAAACGTGGGTGTCGCTATCTAAGTCGTACGTCTTTTATTAGTGAAATTTTTGTTTTTAACGGTTAATTGATCTGAAGGAACAGTTAACAATAATCTATTTTTGAACATTATAATAAAAACAAAATACTCTTGTAGAGAGACGCATTAAATCAGAGTTTTTTGACGACATACCAACGAACCATAAATAAAGTTCAACGGCTATCAGTATTTATGGATACTCGAATTACTCTGTGTTGACAATTAAGAAAAAATTTAATTTTGTATAAGGTCTTGGAATGAAGGTTATCTGTTCTCGATTTCTTACGAGTACAAGTGGTGTCTTTCTACTTAAGTTGAAATTTCAATTAAGAAGAACTTTAAGGAAGGAACAGATTGTAGTATCTTCTCAGAAAACCCAGAACAAAGAGTGTCTAGAAGATTTCCAGACGCAAGCAGTGTCTTCTCCAATCTTCCTGTGTTTAGGGCGACTGAGCTAATTCAGATTAGATCGGTATCCGGTAGAGATATCGCTATCTACATCGACAGCCAGGGCGAAACTTAAGACAATAAAATCGACCAACATGAACTCAGATATAGTCAGCAGGGACTGTCTCAATATGCTCAAAGCATCATGCATTCAGAACCGAGTGAGACTCGGTTGGGTGCCAGGACACTGCGGTATAGAGGGAAATGAACAAGTGGATGAGCTTGCAAGAAGCTTGCTACTCCATAATAGTGAGGTCGCCAACATCAAACCACCCCTCTTCATAGTAAGGGGCACTATCGAGAAAAAAAGCATAAACATCTCTAACATATGGTGGTCAAGTCTTCAAGAACATAGGGTATCCAAGGCTCTATGGCCACTTCTTCACGGTAAAAGATCTAGGGAGTTAATTAAATTAAACACGGATCAGCTAAAGACAATAATACGAATCCTGAGAGGACACTGTGTCCTGCTGAAACATGCAAAGAGACTCAAGTTGCCAGACACGGACATTTGTTGATTCTGCGATGATCGACAGGCGGCTGAGAAAATAACACACACACGGTGTGAATGCGAGGCAATTGCGCGTAGGTGAAGGAAGTTCGAAAACCTAGAAAAGACGGGACGAAAAGGAAATTGGATCTTTTACCAAGGAGATTGTCTGGGTTTTTGCCTTTTGAATGTGAATTCAACTGGTTCCACAGTGATCGCAATGGGTCCGTTTTGATGCCTAGTGCTTGTGTGATGACACACCCCTACTTTGGCAAAACCTAACTTAACATAGAGAGAAAGCGGCCTCCATTGACTGCAATAAACTCGCCGAAAACATCTCGGAAGACTTTCACTCCATGACCAGCATGAAAGTTACACTCACACATTTTTATATATCTAATCTTCTCCTTCAAAACTCGTTAAAGATATCCCATTGACCGCCTTAAAAAATGCTATTTTGTTCCAAGATAGAACTTTTGATAAACGACATTAGAAAGGCTTCTATCTTATATGTATGTACAGCTGTGGCCAACTAATTAGAAACACAATTGAACTTTTTATTTCAATACGAAGCTAGGGTTTCCTTTTCACATAACGGTATTTTTTTTTGTTTGATAAGAAATATTAGCATCTTATTTCAAAAAACAATTCATTTGTTGTTTTTTTTTTTTTGCTGTTTGTGTCGTATATGTGGAACATTTCTGTAGTGGTTTAGCTTGCCATATAATTAGAAATACTGTCGTTCTAACGCATTAATTATCAAAATCAATTTTCAATTTTTAATGTTTATCAATGATTGAGCGAATGCTTTAAGTATTGAGTGACCGACTTTATTGCCTTTTAGCTTCATTTCACATGCAAAAAGCAAAAAGTTGCCCTCCGGCGACCTGGCAGGTACTCGTTGAGATGTGGAAGTTGAAAATGTCATACCGATTCATTGCAACTTAATTAAATTGCTCGGTTAAAAAAGTTGATGTTGCTATTAAGCATATTAAGGCTTTTGAAATAGACCACGTGCAGCCGAGCAACTAGCGGAGGCCCTAGACTGCTGCAAAGCAGACATAACCGCCATCCAAGAAATGCGATGGGATGGGCCGGACAAAAAGAAGATAAAAAACTGCGACATCTTCTACGGCAATTGCCATCGACGGCAAAAGCAGCGCTAATTTGGATGCGGATTTGTTGTCGGAGGCAGACTAAGACGAGAAGTCCTCAGCTTCCGGCATGTGAGCGAGCGCCTCGTAGCAATCCGCATCAAGGCTGAATTCGCCAACATAAGCCTCATATGCGCGCATGCCCCCACAGAGGAGAAAGATGACGACACCAAGGATGCCTTCTACGAGCTCCTCAACAAGACCTACGAGCAATGCCCTAGCTATGACATTAAAATTGTCCTCGGTGATATTAATGCAAAGCTAGGAAGAGAAGATATCTTTGGTGGAACAATCGGAAAATATAGCCTGCACAACACCACCTCCGATAACGGATTCAGGCTAATCGACTTTGCGGCGGGGCGAAACATTGTCGTGGCTAGCACGCGGTTCCCACATCTCGACATACACAAGGGGACTTGGAGAACTCCTGATCAATCAACAGTCAACCAGATTGATCACATTGCGATCGACGCAAGACACTCCTCCAGCATTATGGATGTCCGTACGTTCCGAGGAGCCAACATCGACTCGGACCATTACCTTGTTGTAGCCAAGGTACGGTTGCGGATATCCCAAACTACGCCAAGACAAACTAATGCTGTGAGAAAATTCGACGTCAGACGGCTACAATCGCAAGAGATCGCCAAGTCCTTCTCCGATCGAGTGTCTCTTAATCTCTTTAAAGGTCCAATGCCGCCAGAAGTAAGCATCGAAGACCATTGGAAACACTGCCAAAACGCCATCAGAGATGCCGCTTCTGATGTGCTGGGTTTCACTCGTCCACCACAACGAAACCCCTGGTTCGATGATGAATGCCGGCAAGCACATGCAGCTAAGAAAGATGCATATAACGCGGCGCTGCTAGAAAGACCAGAGCTGCTCATGAACTCTATGAGCGGAAGAGGAGAGACGAGCACCGGCTTCTCCGGAGGAAGAAGAAAGACCATGAGACCGCGATAGAGCAAATTGAGAGATGCTACTCCAGGAATGAGGGTTGGATGTTTTACCAAAAGGTAAAAATAACATGCCACGGAAACAAACCCCGAACCGAAGCCTGTAGAGATGAACAAGGGAACATCGTAGTAGAATCGCAGTCGATGCTGAGGATTTGGAAAGATCATTTCTGCAGACTGTATAACGGCGATGACGGACCAAATACCGCTGTCAGGCAGAATCAACCTTTCAACCTGGACGATGATGACCAACAATTCCGTCCACCCGACCTGGTAAGGAGCATACACCAACTCATCTGTAAAATATGGTCGGACGAAAGTATGCCCGATGAATGGAACCTCAGCATTGTTTGTCTAATTCTCAAGAAAGGAGACCCTCTGAACTGCGCCAACTACAGAGGCATCAGTCTCCTTAACATCGCATATAAGATCTTATCCGCCGTATTGTGTGAACGCCTGAAGCCGTTTGTCAACAACCTGATAGGTCCATATCAGTGTGGCTTCAGGCCAGGAAAGTCCACCATCAACCAGATATTCACACTACGGCAGATCTTGGAGAAGACCCATGAGCTTCAGATCGATACACACCACCTATTCATCGATTCTTAGGTCGCGTATGACAGCATCTATAGAGACGAGCTATACAGAGCAGTGTCTAGTTTTGACATCCCTGCCAAACTCGTCCGTCTGTGCAGGATGACGATGGAGAATGCATGCTGCTCCATCAAGGTCGGTAAAGATCTCACCGAGACTTTTGATGTCCAGAAAGGATTTAGACAAGGCGATGCGCTGTCATGCGATTTTTTCAACATCGTACTTGAAAGAATAGTGCAAAACTCACGAGCAAACACAAGAGGCAATGTCTTTCAAAAGTCCGTCCAACTACTCGCATACGCCGACGGTATTGACATAATCGGGAGAAAGCAGCGTGATGTCAGTGGCGCTTTCGCGAGTATTGAGCCGGAAGCGGCGAAAATGGGATTAGCGGTCAATGAGGGCAAGACCAAGTATATGTTGTCAAGCAAAAAGGACAACCAACACTGACGTCTCGGCAGAACGTCACCCTTGACAGATATAACTTTGAGGTAGTTAAGGACTTTGTCTACCTAGGCTCTGCTATAAATACAGACAACGACACCAGCGGTGAGATCAAGCGAAAAATAACTCTTGCCAACCGCTGTTTCTTTGGCCTAAGAAGGCAATTGAGTAGCAAAGTCCTCTCTCGGACAACAGAAGTCACCCTTTATAAGACCTTAATAATCCCGGTCCTGCTCTATGGCGCAGAGGCATGGACATTATAAAAAATGGATGAGGGTGTTCTTGGTTGCTTCGAGACGAACTGTATGGGCTGTACTGCGACATGGACCTAAGCAGAAGAGTGAAGATCCAAAGACTGAGATGGCTGGATCATGTAAAGCACATGGACACCAATGCTCCGGTCCGAAAAGTCTTCGAATCCGCCCCCGAGGGACAGCGCAGTAAAGGAAGGCCAAGACTCAGGTGGCGCATTCAAGTAGAAGAGGACCTCAGCCAACTTAGCGTGCGAAACTGGAGACAGCTAGCCAGGGATCGAGCTGGCTGGAGAAGCTGGTTGACTGAAGCCCAGGTCCACCCCGGACTGTAGCGCCACCTAAAGTAAGTAAAGTAAGTAAGGCTTAAGATGATTATTCTTTTTAGAACGTCTTAACATTATTTTCAATTTTTCAGCTCAATCAGTGTCAGCAATATCAGAAAGCTACAAGAATTATGAGTTGCTGCATTCCACCTAGATAATCATAGGAAAATAATTGATATAAAAAAACACAGAATAGTACCTACTTTTGGCCATACAATTTATAGACGTGTACACTAGCTTATGTAAAAAACTTGTTCTGCCAGTCGTTCGCAGATCTAAGCTGAGGATAGACGTGTTTCGGTTTTTCGAACAGTTTAGAAAGAATTGTGTTACAGTTTTCTCCTAAAGCTAATTAGTGCAGTATTATTAACAGACTCGGTAGCCAAGCTAGTAGTAGCTAGTAGCGAACCCGGGCCAAATTTGGAACTTTTTTTTTTTGTGTTTTTTGTTTCGCAAATTGTGCAAATATAAAAACAATAACAAGTACTGGTAATAAACAAATCACGCGATGGATGGTGGAGAGCGTTCCGCCCTTCCCATAACGGGAGGTACCGTGGCGAAAGCCATTAAAAGGCGGAGGAGGTTGAAAACCACTCCCAATTTAACAAAAATTAAAATAAGTGCTGCTTTAACAGCTGAAACAGCAAAAGCAACACAACAAAAAAAACAAACAGATGATACGTTAATGCACATCTCTGAAGACGTTAATTACGAGGGGGGCAACAACAACTTTGCCTCTCTAGCGGCATCCGAGTCGGGAGATGAGGATGAGGCAATACAAGAAATTAATCGCAGCATTCAAAAGCTGAAAGAAAAAGTGCTTGCTATTAAGCAAAAGCAAACTGCACGCAGACAAAGGGAGCAATACGAAGCAGAAAGCTCCCAACAACAAAAGCAGCAAGAGCAGACACAACAACTGCAGCAACAACAAAACCAGCAGCAGCAGAAACAACAACTGCAGCAGCAGAAACAACAGCAGCTGCAAAAACAGCAGCTGAAACCAAAGCAGCTTAAAAAACGGCAGCAACAACAACAGAAGCAGCAGCAACAACAACAGCAACAGCAGCAACAGCAGCAACAACAGCACCAGCAACAACAACAACAGCAGCAGAAGAAGAAGGAAAAGGTACCGCCCATCAACACTTATAAATTAGAGGTAAATGCAACCAAGGACCTATGTAAGTTGGCCATTGGTAATAACTTTAATATTAAAAGATTGGGGAACGATCGCCATGCCATCCACTGTAATACAGTTTACCACCGCTAGAGCCAGGCGGGAGAATCGGGGTTTGCCGTTCTTCCTGGTGCAGCTCTGTCCCGAAAGCCGTCTGGATAGTCTAAGAAGCATCAATGTCCTAGACTACCAGGTGGTTCACTGGGAGAAATTAAAAAGGAGCGAAGGCGTTATACAATGCGTTCGCTGCCAGAGGTTCGGGCACGCCGCGTCGAACTGCCAAATGCAGCCTCGATGCGTGAAGTGCGCAAAGAACCACAGTTCCGAGGAGTGTGCTCTGGGTAGGGACGGAGCATCCGATAGGACGCAGCTCTCGTGCGTGTTATGTGGGAACGTGGGACACACCGCAAACTATCGGGGTTGTCCTAAGTTCGCCGACATTAAAAAAGCAAAACTGGCTCGGCAGCAGAAGGTGGAGATCAAACGTTCATCTGTTAGGCTTCAAACACCAGCCGTCACGTCCCAAATCTCCTACGCCCAAATGATGTCAGGTAGGGGGGCTACGGCACATAAAGCGGCTGTTGCTTCTCCGGCGCCAATGCCGAGAACAACAGAAGCTGCACCTAACATGCTGGCTATCTTGCTCGCAATCCAAGGGCAGATGGCACAGCTGCAACAGCAGGTGCAAGAACAGGCCAAGCGGGTGGACCAGATCTACGCACTGCTGCCGGGCCTAACGCAACACATGTCGTAATGGGTACGCACATGGTGGAACAGACTTTGAAGCTCCTTGCGGTGAATGTTAATTCACTGATTAGGATCGAACGAAGAGCCGCGATGTTTAAATTGCTACAAGACCAAACTCCTGATGTGCTTTTCGCTAGCGAAACCAAGCTAACCGATAAGCACAAACTGGAGTACAATAATTATATTGTTAGAAGAAGAAACCGGCCCAGATCCAAACGTGGAGGCGGTGTCGCGATCTTCATTAAAGAAGGTATAAAATTTCACAGAGTGTACAAGAGAGTGTTGCGCAGGTTCCGGGTGTTGGAGGCAGTCGTCATTTACATCCCGCTCCGCAGTGGAAAGCGGCTGTACTTGGCTTCTGTTTATGCACCTGAGGCCTCACAATCCACTTTATTTATAACAGAGCTCGACACGCTTTTCCGACTTCTGAGGCTGGAGTCGGGGGAGAATTATTTTATAATCGGCGGGGACTTCAACGCTAGACACAGAGATTGGGGAAATAATTTGCCAAATACTAGAGGGAACATACTACTCGATTGGTGGGGTCAGCACGATGCCATGTATAGACTCGGTCTTAAAGCGACGGATAACCCGTCGTTTCCCAGAGGCGGGTCTTATTTGGATCTATTACTGTACGACGAACGTATACGTCTGACAGGTACAAATTTACAAACGCTTAACTGTCTGCGCACATTCGTGTATGACAGCGACCATTGCGGTTTTAGCACCGAAATAACAGTTCCCAACGAAATTGCGGAATTGGAGGTGTTTGTTCAAAGATACTCTTACAACTACAGTAAGACTCGATGGACACGCTTCTCCGCAACCTTGACAAGAGCACTCTCCTCGAACACGCTCCACCCACCGTCCAATAGGAATTTATCAAACGAGGAGATCGATAAGTACCTTAAACGAATGGACCAGACAATAAAACAAACTATGGACACTACAATACCGCGGTATAAACAAACGACTAACGAAGATCTGTTCCGCAATCCTACTATTGACGCACTGCACCGACAGAAAAGTAGACTTCTGACAAGACTGAAAAACTTATACAGACAGTTTACAGACAGACAAGACCCAGAGATTAGGACGCTGAAGTCGTCGATTAAAAATATTCAAATGTTAATCAAAGAGAATTACAGAATTGCTGTAAGTTTGTATTGAAACAACAAGGTTCGGGCTGTAAACACCAGCAACCCGAATATGTTCCCGCAAATAAATAAACTATTTCGGAGAAAAAATCAAAACGATCTTCAGTGCTCTTCCCATAACGGGAGGTACCGTGGCGAAAGCCATTAAAAGGCGGAGGAGGTTGAAAACCACTCCCAATTTAACAAAAATTAAAATAAGTGCTGCTTTAACAGCTGAAACAGCAAAAGCAACACAACAAAAAAAACAAACAGATGATACGTTAATGCACATCTCTGAAGACGTTAATTACGAGGGGGGCAACAACAACTTCTCGTTCCACCGGAAGCATTCCTCTACCTTGATCAGATAGGGCTGATCCAGGATAGTATATACAAGGTATATACTAATGTATATATAATTGTGTATACTGTCTATGTGTGTGTATGTACGTATTGTATGTAGGTTAGGTAGATTAAGGTTTATTTTAAGTTAGATACTAAGTTTTTATAAAAATAAAAAATCATGCCCATTTGCTAAGTTTTTTGCTAACAATTCTTTTCTTAGCCTAAGTATAAAAAATAAATATTCATTAATAAAATGCAAATAAAGTCGAAAGACATAGATATAAGAATTTAGAGTAGCTTAGAGTGCCTGTGTAGGGCCAGTAAGTTAGTATAAGATTGTTTAGTAATTTTAAGCTAGCATTTAAGCATTTTTTGTTAGTATGTAAGAATTAATGATTAAGAAAATAAAATGCATTTAAAACTAAAAACTAAACTAAAACTTGTTCTGTAAATTCCAATGAAAAATACTTCTCTAAGATGAGACTTAACACCCATCATGGAGAAACAACTTGGTACACCCGAATAAAAAAATGTAACGAAATTTATACTAAGGATCAATTCAGCTGCAGGAGCGGGCGAACTACTTCCCGAATTATTTAAAGCGGGTATTGTGTTTATAAAGAGCAACACACCCGTAAAATATGGTGCATAAAAATATGTCCGCATGTGAATTGAACGCAAATATCGTAAGCCCGATATTAAGGAAGCTTGTGCATATAATCTGATAGTTCGACATCAGTGTCTTTTTAGGTTTTGTAAAATGTTCCTTGCGCAATAAATCTTGGAAAATCCTTAAACTTCAACTAATAAGTTTTCCAATAAGGACTTGACAAATTTTTTTTTTAAATAAAACGCAAACCATTTGAGATATTTCAAAAACTTAATATCGGCTTGAAGTACAATCAAAACATTTATGAATGGAACTCGACTTCGTTCATATGGCCACCGCGGGCACGTTTGCAGCGGTCGATTGGTTGGACCCAATTTTTAATGACTCGACCACACATTTCGGCCCAACCGCCGCTATTGCACGTTCAATATTGGCCCTGGGCATGACTTAACGTAGCACCACAGAAAATAGTCAAGCGGCATTAAATCGCACGAACGAGGCCGCCAATCGACTGGCCCATTTCTTGAGATAACACGCTCACCATACTTACTCTTCAATAAATTGATTGTAACGTGTGCTGTGTGGCTTGTGGCACCATCCTGTTGAAACCACATTTCGCCCAAGTCCATATCTTCCAATTCGAGCCAAAAATAATCGGTGATCATGACGCGATAACGCTGACCATTCGTGAAATTGACTGATTTGGATCGTTTGCTACGGACGCCTGAACGGCAGCGATATTTTCGAAACTTCGACCAACCCGTTGTCTCACTAACCACGGCAACATAACACAACGAATATGTAGACTCAAATTTTTGCACTAAACTTGTTCTTGTCTGTCTACTAGGGCGAGCATTACGACCGAAAATTGGAATTAGCGCTCTTAAAGTTGCAGTCACCGACTCCGAATTTCGGTAGAAAATTTTTATAATTTGCAGACGTTGCTCGTTCATATACTTTGCCATGATGAAAATGTTGAGTTTACTGAATAAATTGACAGTGACAGTTTGATGATTAGTGAAAGAGTGCGTTCACAAATAAAATTCAAAGTTGTCAAGTTCCTCTTGGAAAACCCGATAGATACCCAGCATAGGTTTTTTGATTTCAAGGTCGCATATAACAGAATTTGTATTCTTTACACAGGGTGTCCCCTGATTCGTCAACGATA
Source organism: Volucella inflata (assembly GCA_928272305.1). Taxonomy (NCBI): domain Eukaryota; kingdom Metazoa; phylum Arthropoda; class Insecta; order Diptera; family Syrphidae; genus Volucella; species Volucella inflata. The sequence goes on along the minus strand of OV743720.1, from coordinate 54,917,208 downwards.
ATTTGGAAAAAAGTTCTTGGGTATATTCTAAGAAAAAAATCGTTGTACCGTAAGGGTTTATCTCCAATGTCGACATCATTTTTTCGGACTTAAGAAAAGGTTTACTTTGGTGTACCCTGACCCATGTTAAACGAAACAACTCTGTTAATTCTAATCGTTGAAATTTTCTTAGGAATACTTTAGTTATAGCAAAAATACTTATTCTAACAAACGACTTCCGAGTAAAGGAGTTTTTAGAAATACATTTCTACGACTTCGAGAACAAATACACGACTTTCAGCTAATGGAAGAATATTGGAAGCTGTAACATCTCATCCAGCGATCACATCAGACGCTTAGCTTTGCAATTCAATGCTTCCAGACATAATACGAGTATTTCGAATGTACAGCGTGGAGAAAAACTTTATCCATACCACCATACACCTGTGCAAGAACTGCTTCGCGATGATTTGGAAAAGATACTTGAGTTTTCTAACTGGTTGCTGGAGGGGAGCTGAGGACAACGAGATTATTAGCAGAATTCCTCGGACGGACAAATATTTATTTACAAGAGAGGAGACGTAAATCATTTCAACACAAATTCAGCGCCAATATGTGGCAGGCACTTGGAAACAAGTGATTCGGCCCCTTCAAACTACCACCTAAACTGAATTCTACAAATTATCTGGCGTTTTTGCAAAATGATTTATCAGAACTATTGAGGGATATTCAACTGATTCAACTAGATTCATTATATTTCCAAGAGAATGGTGCTCCAGCCCACTATGGTCGTAAGGCTAAGAATCGCCTAGATGAACGCTAATCGTTGGAAAGGAAGAAATGGACCAGTTCAGTAGCCTGCAAGGCATCCTGACCTTAAAGTATTGAATTTTTATATAAAACCCCACAAAACAATTTTTTATTCATACCCAAAAAAAAACTTTTTCAAATTTTACCTTCTGCAGGTTTCCCCAGGTACTCGTATCATAAAATCCAGGGGTTTTTCTGGAAACTTGTTGACGATTTTTTTTTATTGTTACATTCACAAGAACAAAGTAATAAACCTTATGCCTACTGCGCATTTTCTTGAAAAGGTGACCTTACAAATTAGCATGGGCAAGGTATGGATATCCGAAGACTCAAAAAAGATATCAACTATATTTAAACGCAGTTACAAGGGGAAGTATTTCTTCTAAACTAATCCTATATGAAGTTTTTATCGTTAATAATAACAGAGCGATTTCCATTAACATGGGTCAGGGTACACCAAAGTAAGCTTTTTCTTAAGCCTTCGAAAAATGCTGTCAACATTGTAGATAGACCTTTATTGTAAAACAATTTTTTCCTTAGAATATACCCAAGAATTATTCCCCAAATTATCGTTGACGATTGAGGGGACACTCTTTAGACTGATAACATAATGTACAAAACTACAATAGCAACTGCATAACTCAATAAGAAAGTATACTCACTAAGAGTAAGCCACAGCCCAAAGCTTTGTAGTGGTAAAATTTAACAAATTCTACCTAAACAACGACATCACTGTAGAGCTAGAGATCAACCGATATTCAATCACTTTCACTTATCGCTGTGTTTCTAGACAACAACGAACAACGAAGAAAACATTTTCTGTGTATTAGACCCTTATCATATCAATCCCACTGTGTGGTGCACAATAATTGTGGACTGTATCTGAAGTAGGCTACACGCTATCGTTTTTCCCAGACTGTAATTTCTTATCAGTCTAGGCTACACACTATCACTCCAGGAATTAATTTTTTTCGAATATTTTCTCAATTTCACATTCTTAGAGAAAGGGTTTAATTGTTCTGCATACACATGCACGTAAAATAAAACTAACACCATGATAAAATTCTACTGCTAACTTCGTCAGTTTAGTCCTAGGTATCACTATCATTTTTACATCATTCCAACAAGAATGTCATTTGAAAAATGATAGTGTGTAGCTTGAAATGAAGAATGACTATTGAAACGAGGGCGAAAATGGTGAAGGTTGAAACGTAGGGCTACACTGACGATTAATAGTAGAATCTTATCCTGGTGTTAGTTTTTTCTTGACATGTGTATGCAGAAAAATTATACCCTTTCTCTAAGAATATTTTTATTGTTGTTTCTTTCATTTTACGTCAGTTTGGGAATGTCATTTCAAAAATGATGGTGCGATTCTTTCTATTGATTTCTGGTTCCAGTTTGCGTGCGAAATTCGAATACATGTCTGTATGGTGAGATCGACTTGCTCAGATCCATTTCGGCGGGAACCTCAGCTAAAATGTACAAGATCGCTCTAAATATTGTAAAAGAGCTATTGGTTAGGACCTAAATCCAACCGTTGGTTCACTTATGAAGTAATCTTTTGATTATTTTTCGGAAACAAATTCGGAACCCCTATCATCATGTCCTTTACAGAGGCGATTAAAGGAAAATGGAATGAAGATCTATAAAAAATGGTGTACTTTGATGACCATGTAATTAAGTGTTTGTATACGACGCAACATTCAGATTGAAAAAGTTGTTTAAATTGATTCAAAACAAGTACAACAGAGATGTAATTTTAGTTTCGGGAATAAAAAGAAGTCAAACGAGACCAAATCCAGTGAATACGGTGGTTGATAGTTGGTTTTTATTTAGTTTTTGTGTTAAATTCTGTCACAGTAGTCGGCATATATCGGGTTTTCTAATAGGGACTTGACAACTTTGAATTTAATTTGTGAACGCACTCTTACACTAATCATCAAACTGTCACTGTCAATTTATTCAGTAAGCTCAACATTTTCATCGTGGCAAAGTATATGAACGAGCAACGTCTGCAAATTATAAAAATTTTCTACCGAATTTCGGAGTCGGTGACTGCAACTTTAAGAGCGTTAATTCCAATTTTCGGTCGTAATGCTCGCCCTAGTAGACAGGCAATAACAAGTTTAGTGCAAAAATTTGAGTCTACATATTCGTTGTGTGATGTTGCCGTTTCAGTGAGACAACAGGTTGGTCAAAGTGTCGATAATAACGCTGCCGTTCAGGCGTCCGTAGCAAATGATCCAAATCAGTCAATTCCACGGCGTTCTCAAGAATTGGGCATCGCTCACACCACATTATGGCATATTTTGCGTAAGGATCTTGGTTTACACCCTTTCAAGATCAAGCTGACTCAAGAATTGAAGCCCATGGGCCATTTGAAGCGACGTACGTTCTCCGATTGGGTTCTCGAGAAGATGGTGAATTTCATCGCAAAATCATCTTCAGTAACGAAGCACATTTTTGGCTCAATGGGCTCGCCAAAAAGCAAAATATACGTTATTGGTCGGGTAAAAATCTACATGTGCTTCATGAATCACCACTTCATCCACAAAAAATAACTGTTTCGGCCGAAATGTGTGGCCGAGTCGTTGAAAATTGGGTCCATCGAATCGACAGCTGCAAACGTGCCCGCGGTGGCCATATAAACGAAGTCGAGTTCCATTCATAAATGTTTTGATTGTACTTCAAGTCAATAATAAAGTTTTTGAAATATCTCAAATGAGTTGCGTTTTATTTTAAAAAAAAGTTGTCAACTCCTTATTGGAAAAACCTGTACTATGGCGCATTAAGATAGTGTAAAATCTGAAAATTGGTCCTTTACAGAAATGGCCGTTTTTGACGGAGAGAAAGAAACTCTCCGCCGTACTTCGGTACGTTTAATACTATTTTGAATTGGCTGTCTATCTTTCTGGAAGAAATTTATAATGCAACGAATCCGGATCATCAAAGAAAACAATGAGCACCATCTTGACATTTGAATGATTTGTTACTTTTAGGTTTCGTCTCGTTCCTTGTCTTCTATTTTCTATCTGTTGACAGTTGGATTTAATGGGAGCATAGCAACAAATTTCATAACTCTCCTCGGTGCCCGCGTTTTTTATCTTTTTATCATCAATGACATTATTAGGCAAAAACGAGTATGGCGACAAGTTGTTGAAGAAAAAGATCTACAGGTAGACCGTAAACGTCAGACAATGTTGTCTATTCGTAAGTTCAAAAGGGAGTAAGATGAGGTCTACAGTCAAAGCCAGCGAAACATTTCGAGGTGAACAAGAGCCTCAGCTAACATGCCCCTTCTCTCGGATTGTCCCTTTGTTTGCCCCTTTTTGTAGACACCATATACCTAACACTAGCAAAAACTTTGGTACTCGTAATGAACAAATTCATTCTCAAAAAGCATGGAACACACCCAATCCAACTTAACGGTTATTTGACACATGACATTTATGCAAAGTTCTTGTGTAACAATCTTTATCGTCAGTTGTTTGTAAACATGGAATAGGGCGTTTTCGTTTTCGAATTCGTCGAAATCCGCTGTACAAAAAGAAAATCATGTTTGGGAGATGAATATCAGCAAGGACATCAATCCATGTCCATATATGAAAGCGTGATTTGGGACTAAGCAAAGACACAACGCCACTTAATCATAAAGGCATAGATAAAGAAACTTTTTGGCAGTGATAACGCTGGATCTCCATGTTCGATTTTGATGACTGATGGCATCGGACTCCATGAGAGGTTGAGGGAAACTAAATCGGAGAACCCCCTAATCGTCGTTCCACTACTGCGATTGCAGTCGTTCTACGTTCTAACAGTAGTTTGCTGTCTTTGAGCTGTAACGGGTACCGCATCCACATGCCAGGGCTAGAAAATCAGAACGAAAGCCTGCAAGGACGACAAGGGAAACTTAGTAGTAGAATCACGAGTCGATGCTGAAAATATGGAAAGACTACTTCTGCGGATTTTATAATGGTGGCAACGACCAAAATTCTGCTTCCAGCTGGTTAGGAACATGCACCAGCTCATCTGCAAGATATGGTCAGAAGAAAGCATGTCCTATGAATTGAAAGCATCGTTGGCTCAATTCACAAAAAACGAGATCCCTTCGACTATAGGGAAATCATTCTCCTCAACATCGCCTGCAAGGCCTTCTCTACCGTAGGTATTGTGTAATCTCCTGAAACCGATCACGAGTAGCCCGATAGGTCCATATCATCGATCAAATATTCACACTACGGCATATCTTGGAAAAGTCCCTAGAACTCCCGATCGACACCCACCACCTGTTTGTCGATAAACGAAATGACAGCGTGCACAGGGACGAGATGTATAATGCCATGTCAAGTTGTGCGGGATGATAATGGAGAAAACTCTCCGCTCCATTAAGGTCGGTAACGAATAAACCGAGGCCTTCAAAGGTTTAAGAAAAGACGGCGAGCTGTCATGTGCCCTAATAGAAAATCATGCAAAATTCACTGGCAAAAAGAAGGGGAATGATTCCCTTTAAGTCTTCCCAATTGCTTGCGTACGCAGAAGACATCCACGTTATTGGACAAGGGCAGCGAGACGTCAATAACGCATTCGCAGATAGTGAAGCGAAAGCGTCTAGAATTAGGCAAAAACCAAGTATATGCTGTCATCAAAAATGTACTTTTAACATCGACAACTTGGCCAGAGTATCACGATTGGCAGCTATGACTTCGAAGTAGTTGAAGATTTCGTCTACCTCGGCTCCGCAATTACAAGCAGCAACGATATTAGTACGGAAATAGGACGTAAAAAAAACTCTTCGGGCTCAGAAGGCAATTGCGTTGCGGAGCCCTCTGTCGCAAGACCAAACTGGGTTTCAGCTCCGTCTTGCTCTAGACATGGACATTATTAAAAAGGATGAAGAAGACCTTGGCCGTTTTGAGAGGAAAATACTACGTGCTATTTTTGATCCCGTTTATATTGACGGAGAATGGAGTAGGAGATTCAACCCCCAATTTTACGGGCTGTACAGCAACATCAGCTTAGTCAGGCGACTACGGATTCAACACCTACGGAATGGAAACCGAAAAACCTCTAAATCCAAACCTGGGGACTTCGTATTAGAGGACGGCCGAATCGACGGTGGTGCCAACAAGTGAAAGAGGACCTAAACAAACTTGGAGTGCAGCATCGATGGAAGAAGCTGGCGAAAGATCGTTTCAGCTGGGGTGGAATATTGGTTTAAGCCCAGTTCACACTGGACTATAGCGACACCTAAGAAGACCGAATCAACCTTTCAACCTGGACGATGATGGCCAACAATTCCGTCCACCCGACCTGGATGAAGTAAAGATAGCTATATCTACATAAGCTTAAGTCCAACAAAGTTGCTGGAGCGAACGCCCTGACTGCCGAGCTCTTGCCCGATGAATGGAACCTCAGCATTGTTTGTTCGATTCTCAAGAAAGGAGACCCTCTGAACTGCGCCAACTACAGAGGCATCACTCTCCTTAACATCGCATACAAGATCTTATCTGCCATATTGTGTGAACGCCTGAAGCCGTTCATCAACAACCTGATAGGTCCATATCAGTGTGGCTTCAGGCCAGGAAAGCCCACCATCGATCAAATATTTACACTACGGCAGATCTTGGAGAAGACCCATGAGCTTCAGATCGCTGCTCCATCAAGGACGGTAAAGATCTCACCGAGACCTTTGATGTCCTGAAAGGATTTGATGCGCTGTCATGCGATTTTTTCAACATCGTACTTGAAAGAATAGTGCAAAACTCACGAGCAAACACAAGAGGCACTATCTTTCAAAAGTCCGTCCAACTACTCGCATACGCCGATGATATTGTCATAATCGGGAGAAAGCAGCGTGATGTCAGTGACGCTTTCGTGAGTGTTGAGAATGAAGAGGCGAAAATGGGTTTAGCGGTCAATGAGGGCAAGACCAAGTATATGCTGTCAAGCAAAAAGGACAACTAACACCGACGTCTCGGGCAGAACGTCACCCTCGACAGATATAACTTTGAGGTAGTTAAGGACTTTGTCTACCTAGGCTCCGCTATAAATACAGACAACGACACCAGCGCTGAGATCAAGCTAAGAATAACTCTTGCCAATCGTCGCTTCTTTGGGCTAAGAAGGCAATTGACTAGTAAGGCCCTCTCTCGAACAACTTAAGTTACTCTGTATCCCAGTCCTGCTCTATGGCGCAAAGGCATGGACATTATCAAAAATGGATGAGGGTGTTCTTGGTTGCTTCGAGAGAAAAATTCTTCGGGCAATCTTCGGTCCCGTCAGCATTGAAGGAGAATGGAGGAGGAGATACAACGGCGAACTCTACGGACTGTACAGCGACATCGACCTAAGCAGAAGAGTGAAGATCCAAAGGCTGAGATGGCTGGGTCATGTAGAGCGTATGGACACCAATGCTCCGGTCCGAAAAGTCTTGGAATCCGCTCCCGAGGGACAGCGCAGAAGAGGAAGGTCAAGACTCAGGTGGCGCACGCAAGTGGAAGGGGACCTCAGCCAACTTAGCGTGCGAAACTGGAGGCAGCTAGCCAGGGATCGAGCTGGCTGGAGAAGCTTGTTGACTGAGGCCCAGGTCCGCCCCTGACTTTAGCACCACTTAAAGAAAAAGAAAGAAGAAGAAGACGAAGGATATCCCCATAAATTTTGGATACAACAATTCTTCAAGTCGATGTTGTCTGCTCGGATCATTTAGACATCCGAAATGTTGGGTTCGTAGATCACGGAAAATTGAAGGTATGGAAGCAGTGCTCTAGTTGCATGACATCCCGCTGCAAAATCAAAAAGTCTATCCCAGTTTGCGGAGGTGATGTTGTGGAGACGTACTACCCAACCGTATTATCAATGATGTTAGTACAAAATAGTCCTCCCGACTAAAATATACTAACGAAAACAGTAAAAGCATTTTGTTACGTTACGTTGTTGTTGTTACGTTGTTACGTTTTTTTCAAGATAAATAATATCAGCATATGTAAATTTGTTAGAAGCAAAGAGGAAAGTAATTACCTGTTGTGATGGTCCTTGTAGCCCCTTTTGCGCAAAATGCAACTGCCTAACCATCATATGAGTCCTCAGAAACTTGGATGCCTACTAACCGACAAGTTTAACACTGTTTCAAGGGTTAAAAGGAAATAAGGTCAGCAGCACATTCAAGAATGTTAGTACATACGTAAAGCACAGAACAAACTATTTCTTCACAACACAAACTATTAGATACCCCTACCGAGTTCAAGCAGCAATACTCGTAGTTTCCAATGAATCATCGAAAATCCTTCAGCAGTACATGGTGGCTCTCATAGATACTCGTACATCAGATTTTTCACCCCAATGCGCAAAGTCACATCTGAACATCAGCAATTGCCATCAGGGTCCCCTTGGCCAAACGATGGCACATTACCTTCAACCTTCTCCCTTTCCAATCAAATCGTAAATTTCAAGATACGAAGGTCAATTAGCCGCAATCAGATCCAAACGTCCAGATATCTGTTTTATCCTTCTGTAGCAAAGAGAAAAAACTTTAACATCTTAATATGAATCAGTACATAGATGACTGTTACTCGATTGTATGAGCAGTGTATCTTAACATGTATCCATCAATACTACGAGCACAATGGTTCGTATTCGTACACACTCCACGCGACCTATCCGTAAAGAATGCGCTGAAAGCAGTTTTCTTCTTCTGACCAGCAGCGTGTACAAGCAAAAAGTCAAGGCTATCATGGCTTGGCTATTATTTAAATGGTGCCACCACCGCTACTGCTACTAGCACCACATTCTCTGATGCAACCCAATACCAGTAGCAGAACCAACCCAAGGCAACCCAACCACTAGGCTATTGTGCTCTTGATGGCCATGACATTATTCCATACCACTTCCTTTTATTCGCTCGGGGTATTAGAAGGACAAGAAGTTGTCGTTGTCGTTGTCGTTGTCGTTGTTGCCATCGTCGTCTCTATCGTACTCGTCATTCTCCTAGTGGTCGTTGACGACAAAGTGAATGTGCTAAAAGTCCTGCCCGTTGCTACTGATTTACTTGGCTTCGAGAATAAATGACGAAATAAGTGGCACAGTATCGTTGCGCCACCCAATAGACACCATCGCCCATTAGAGCCCTTCGCCCAGAGGGATCCTTAAGAGCTACGAATCCTTCTAGATGGATTGTATCTAGTTGATGTGCTAATTTGATGAAGGTAAGTGTATCCGTATAACCGCAGACTTGTGAGGTCAGACCAGCCGTTGTCAGCCTAGTACTCGTATATCTGTCACACTGTTTGATGATTTCTGATGACGGCAGGTGCAGTATGTTGTGCCCCCTATGGCGGCCTTTAATTCTCTTTTGTTTTGCATATTTTGTCGTTTTCTATTTTTCGGATTTAGGACGAATTGTTGTGTCAGTGGGATTGTGTCTGCGCTTCATCTATTGCGTCATGGCAACGAGTAGCCCAATTTTGAAAAATGAAAAGTGGACTGATGTGGCGGCTCTCCTTTGTTGGTTGTCAGTTGGCTACTTTTTGGGCAGCTTGAAAGAAAAAGCCATCGTTAATCGATGACACAGTGGGACCTTGCAAATTAAGATGGCGCCAAGGGGAAAATGAAGTTAGCAAGAAGTTGTTGTTGGAGAAGCCGCATTACTGATTGGATTGGTAGGGCGCCAACAAATTGGTGTAAAGTGCGCCATAAATTCCAAAATGTTTTTCGTCAGCTCGACGAAGTTTTGTTGCAAGTAATTGAGTACACGAACAGGGTTCCGGATTAATCATAGCAAGGGTTTAGGTGAATTTTGAAATTTTGCTTTTGTAGGCAATTGTCATTTTAAATGATTCCAGGGTTACCTACCACCTTACCCTTGCATTGAAGAAAAGTCTCTTACCTTTGACTCATATGATACGAGAACTTGTATATGGTGCAGGAGCATGTGTGTGCATATCATGCGCATTGTCAATCATGGAAAATGAGCTTGGGGATGTGTTTACCTTGAGTGTAGCTACATGTCGAACATTTTAAAATTGATGTACACAACGAAGAGCAGAAAAAATGTTTGACTGAATGTGTTTTTCTTTTAACCGAAACTGTGGTAGGTCACCTCACCATCAGGTACATAATTTCATTTCCTTTCAACAAATTATCGATGGAAGGACGTGCGAGATAAGCAAAGGATTTAGATAGGAGTGGAAATGTTAGAATATATTCTAAACGTCATCGTTTCTAAGGGCACCTATGTAAGTAATGATGGTCAGGTGGTTATTGCAGTAATAGGAGCTTTTCATGAAAGCCCTTGCAAATCGTGGTACTTGATTGATATGTCCTTAACCTAATTAGATCTTGAAAATTTGTATTTAGATGCAGACGTGAGTACATACACAATAGTTTGATTAACCTTGAAAATTAATTAAAAGGGATTTTCTTTCATAAGAGTTTGTAAAGTACCAATATCGCTTCCGACATACTTAGCCGTGATTCACAGTAGAACATCATGTCTAACATAATTGGGAGTCACGTCAAATATTGGATACTCTTGGAATGGATTATACGAAACGAGTTTGATCTATACAGCTTATGTCTATAGAAATTTTCATAAGCGGTGTCGAGAGATGGTGGATATCCATTCTTCACCAAAATCTGCGGCAGGTTGTAGACCTACAAAACAATAGAATCAAACAATTTAGGAAATGGACTGTGACACAACTAGCAGATGAACTTGATAGCTATAAAGAAAATATCACCTCCATTTGAAAAATGCGGTGGAATGAACCTGACGGTGGCCGCCATAGTCCGAGGTGCACCTAGGCCTCAGCCAATAAGCGCCCTCAGCTATCTCGATCTTCTGCGAGCTACATCCCATTTCGCACGCCAGGTTGGCTGAGGTAACCTTCAGCTAGCGTTGAGTCTCGGTCTTCCGAGACCTAAATACCTAAAATCAGCCATGAGCACCCTCATCCATTTTTGGTAATGTCCATGCCTCTGATTCATATAGCAGGACTGCGACTATCAACGTATTACTAGGTGGGGTGAAAAGTAACCTCCTTGCCCGCCAAAATGTGCAGCTACTGCAAAAAAGGTTATGGTGCCTTGAAGTCCCTTCATATTTAGGCAGACATGCCAAATTTTAGCGCGATACTGTCTTTAGTTTTGTTTTGACAGCTGATTGTTGTTGACGTGTTTGGCATCATGTTGAGTATGGACAAAACAATTTTCGTTCTCACATAAAAAATTATTTTTTGAGAGGCAAAACGGCGAAGGAAGCAAAAGAAAAGTTGGATAAATATTATGGGGCTAATGCTCCGTCAGACTACACCGTCAAATATTGGTTTCGAGAGTTTCATGGTGGCCGCAATTCCACTACCGATCAAGTCCGCAGCGGCAGGCCCTCCGATGCGGTTACAGAGGACAATGTCGAAAAAATACATGAAATGGTGTTGGTTGACCGGAAAGTGAGGGTGCGCGAGCTAGCAGATACCACAAAGATTAGTACTGAGCACACATGCCATATTTTGGGCGGACTTTTGGCGTCGATTGGTAACTGTTGATGAAACCTGGATCCACTATTACACACCCGAGAACAGAATGAGTGCCCGGCAATGGACTGAAGCCGGCACGAGTGCTCTGGGATTGTCATGGCATACTCTTCGTGGACTACCTCAAAAAAGGAAAAACCATCAACAGCGAGTATAACTGTGCATTATTGGAGCGATTCAAGGCCGAAATCGCTGCAAAACGGCCTCACATGAAGCGAAAAGAAATTTTGTTTTTGCAAGACAATGCGCCGGCGCATAAGAGCATCGCAACCACAGCTAAAATCAATGACTTACGACTCCAATTGCTGTCGCATCGACAGTATGCGCCCGATTTGGCTTGCTCGAAGTATTATCTCTTTCCAAACCTCAAAAGATGGCTCATCAATAAGGAATTCAGCTCACGCGAGGAAATCATCGACACCACGGAGGAGTATTTTGCAGACCTTCTGGAAAATTACTTTTCGGACGGGATCAAGAAGTTGGAAAATCGCTGGAATAAGTGTATCAAGCTAAAAGGGGACTATATTTAAAATAAAATTGTTTTCTTTCCCAAGGAGATTATTTATCACCCCACCTAGTATACAGGGCCACATTTGTTGTTTGTGACAGGGCTTTGTGTTGTGTTGTGTGTTGTGTGTTTCACTTCAAAGTTATATCTGACGAAGGTGACATTCTGTCCGAGACGTCGGTGTTGAGGTCCCTTTTTGGTTGACAGCATGCCCTCATTGACCAAGATCACACGCTTCCTTTTTTGGTACGTTTCGTCATTCGTCTTTTTGACAGGTACGTACGATACTGATTACATGGTTCCTGATACCTGTATATGTCTATTCGTGATTCTGACGTTTATAGAAACTGGCTATTAATTGTTAGAAGTGAATAGGTAGCTAGTTTACTTTAGATTCAGGTGGAATTAAATTAAATTTACTTATTATGGAGGACAATTCGAATAAAATAATTGCGTGTTTATTAGCTAGCTCTGCGGCTGCGATGTCTTTAATAATTAAAACAGAAACAGGAAAAACGGAAACGAATATGGATGAAATAGTATAAGCTAAAAAGGAGAACGAGGATGCTTTAATTTATTGACTAAGGAACTCTTAATTGAGGATACAAATTTTTTCAAACAATATTTGAGAATGACCGATGATTTTTTTCAAGAAATCAAGAAGTGCGTAAGGGCTGGTCTTACAAAACGAGATACTCGTACAATCATGAGAGCTGCGATACCAGCGGAAGAAAAAGTTGCAATGCAGGTGTTGCCACGGTGCAAGTGTTTTAAGCCAAAGTGATTTGAGTGCAGTTTCGTATGGTGATTCTCTTCCAAAGGACGATGTTATTGGCGACGGGTGGTATCTTCCATATGTTGCCATAAAAGATTTCCTTATCATAGTCAAGAAAACGAAATTTTCGTCTTAGCCACGCCAGGCAGACAATTGAACATACATAGCTTTGAGATTTCCAACAGTTTAGAGTTCTACAAGCAAAATTCATCTTGTACCAGAAAATCCAAGGACTCATTCAAAGACAGCTTCCGAAATGAGAAATGTCAAAGATAAACCGGAAAAAATCTTAAAATTTTCATTCCTTCTTTCGTTACTTTGTTCCCCCGCCATTTCTACACCGCGCACCCTGTCTGTCAAAAAAACGAATAACGAAACGTACGGAAAAAGGAATCGTGTAATCTTGGTCATAACCGTAAAATGCTATCCGTGCGGCATCGGATAAAGAATAGTGCCGCAGTGCGTCCCAGCTTGTCGTAAGAGGCGACTAAATGGGACACCAATCATATACAGGCAACTATGACACCAAAAATGGGCCTATTACACTTTAACACCTTAAAACTTTCCCACAAGTTTGTATGCAATCAGTGGGTTCCCACGTCTGGAGACTACCGGTGGGGTAAAAGAACAGTCAATCAATTCGAAATGAGCATACAAGTGTCAAACCACTCAAACTTTAAACTTCATGGAAATGATCGCAATTAATAGCACTACCCCGCTGGGCACCACGGTTGCAACGCACTCGGGTGATCCCAGAGCAAGCAGAAGTGCTTGTGTCAGAGCCCGACGGATTCCGGGGGCGGGCAAAATGAAGTTTCCAAAATATTTTCCTGAACTTCGGTTTGCAAGTTGGAACGTCGGATCGATGACCTCAAAAAGTTTAGAACTGGAAGCGATTATGCGTCGCAGAACTCTACAAATCCTGTGCGTACAGGAAACGAAGTGGTGTAATACAGGAAATAAAGCGCGTTTTCTAGATTTAAAAACTAAGGCATTTAAGATGTTCTACCATGGAACGGTCAATGGACGAAACGGTGTTGGAATCGTTGTTGTAGCGGATCTTCTAAACAACATCGTTGGTATCTTGAAAATAAACGACCGCTTGATGAGTGTTAAACTCGTCATACACAATGAAACGTGGAACATTGTTAGCGCGTACGCTCCACAAAATGGATGCGACCAATCGGAAAAAGATACATTTTGGTCAGAGTTCGGTAATTTTCTTAGAAATAAACCTATCGATGAGATGCTCTTCGTAGGCGGAGATTTAAATGGCCACGTCGGAGAAACAAATGTTGATTATGAGGACCGCCACGGCGGTAAAGGCTTTGGAACCAGAAATTCAGCTGGCGAAGACATCCTTGTAGCGTGTAGGGCTTACGGCTTAACCGTCTTAAATACAATGTTTATTAAACATCAACGACACCTTATCACCTATAGCAGCGGAGGCCACGAAACGCAAATATATTATCACCTCTGTAAAATTTCGATGAGAAACCGTGTTAAATTTCGGACTTTTCAATCAAAGAAATAAGTACAGCAATCGGAAAAATGAAGCGGGGGAAAGCGGCGGGACCAGACAGCATTGCATCAGAGTATTGGTCGAAGATGGAGGGAATCAGCAGCGAATGGCTATCGAAACTTTTAAATAAATTAAAATGTGGACAACCTATGCCGAATCAATGGAGAAGTAGCTTCTTGGTTCCATTATACAAAGGAAAAGGCGACACTCGAGAATGCAACAACTACCGTTCAATCAAGCTTATGTCACACACAATGAAAATCGGCGAAAGAGTCTTAAACGAACGTCTTCGCCAAATAAAGCTCGATAAGTGTGGATTTGTTGAAGGAAGATCGGCGGTGGACGCTATCCAAAGCCTACGAATAATAATGGAAAAGCACCGAGATTCGTCTAAGGACTTACACATGATATTTATCGACCTCGAGAAAGCATTCGATCGAGTGCCTAGGAATCTCATATGGGCCGCGCTGAGGTCTCAAAACGTACCGGAAACGTATGTTAGAATAACACAAGACATGTACGGAAACGTGAAAACTGCGGTTAAAAGCTCTGCTGGACTAACGAGAGAATTTCCAGTTAATGTCGGAGTGCATCAAGGAAGCGTACTTAGCCCTTTTTTCTTTAACGTAGTACTCGACTATCTTTTAAAAGACTGCATGCGCGAACCAAATGTAACGCCAATGCTCTTCGCTGACGACGCAGTTATAGTTACAGAACGCCTTAGATTCATGGAGAAATGCGCTAGAGAGAAACGGGTTTAAAATAAGTCGTTCAAAGACGGAGCATTTGACGTGCCCATTTGCGCATCCGTTGCGACCTGTTCCGGATATAATGTTAGACGGAATATTTCTTCCGAAAAGCACTATCTTTAAGTACTGAGGATCAATCGTTAACATAGAAGCGAAATGTGACGACGACGTAAACCACAGAGTGAGTGTGGGATGGATGAAATGGCGGGAAAATTCGGGAATCTTTTGCGACCGAAAATTTCCACTTAAATTAAAGGGGAAACTCTACACCACGGTTGTTAGACCAGCTCTTATATACGGTTCACAGTGCTGGACAATGTACGAAGCGTTTAAAAACAAAATGACGGCAGCGGAAATGAAAATGTTAAGGATGTCTTGTGGAGTCACTAAACGCGATTGCATTAGATCTACGCGTATAAGAGGAAGTCTACATATAAAGAATTCGGTAGCTTGAGGCGAATAGAATAAGTTGGTATTGCCACGTTCAAAGAAGATCTGCGGAAAATCCGGTTAAAAAGGCACTATCAACTACGGTCACTCCAACTGTAAGAAAACGAGGTCGAAAAAAGAATTCCTGGATTTCTCAGATGGCAAATGCGCAACAACGTCTGGGGTTAACCACTGAAGCGATCCAGGACCGAGCATTATGTAGACGCGGTCTGCGGTCTGAGACATGAGCCAACCCCATAAGCGGAGCAGCAGCGATGCAGTAAAAATGGGAAACTCGTTACGCATAAGTTCGTATAACGAGGAAAGGGTTAATAAAAGGATAAGAAGAAGAAGAACCGTAAAATCAATTTTCGCCGGTCCCGTGTCATATACTCGCGAAAGCACTACTAACATCACGCTGCTTTCTTTCGATTATGTCGATATGATCGGGGTATGCGAGTAATTGGACGGCCTTTTAAAAGATCGCCCCTCTAGTGTAGGCGCCTGAATTTTGCCCTATTCTTTCAAGTTTGATGATAGAGAATTCACATGACAGCGCATCGACTTGTTTGACATCAAAGGTCTCGGTGAGATCTTTACCGACCTTGATGGAGCAGCGTGCATTCTCCATCTTCATTCTATACAGACAGATGAGTTTGGAAGGGATTCCCAAACTAGGCATTGCTCTAAATGGCTATTCTCTTGAAATCGATAAATAAGTGGTGTGTATCGATCTGAAGCTCATGGGTTTTGTCAAGCCCATCAGAGGCGGCATCTCTGATCGCTTTTTAGGAGTGTTGGCACTGATCTTCGACGCTTAGTGCTAGTGGTATTGGACTCGATCGGAAAAGTATTTGGCGATCTCTTGCGATTGCAGCCGTCTGACGTCGAAATTCCTCATAGCATTAGCTTGTCCTTGCGTTGTTCGGGATATCCGCAACCGGTCTTTGGCCACAACAAGGTAATGGTCCTGGACGATGTTGTCCCCTCGGAACATTCGGATGTTCATAATACTGGAGGAGTGTACTTGCGTCAATCGCAATATGGTCAATCTGGTTCACGGTTGATTGATAAGGAGTTCTCCTAGTTCCCTTGTGAATATTAAGATGTGCGAACGTCGTGCTAGCTACGACAATATTTCGCCCTGCCGCATAGGTGATTAGGCTGAATCCGTTATCAGAGGTGGTATCATGCATACCGACAATACTACCTAAGATGTCCTCTCTTCCTAGTTTTTCTAGGGCATTGCTCGTAGGTCTTGTTCAAAATTTCGAAGAAGCTATCTTTGCTGTCATCATCATTCTTCTCTGCGTGCGTATGCGCCCATATAATATAAGGCTTATGTTGGAAAATGTAAAGTTGATACGGATGGCTACGAGGCGCTCCTTCCCATGCCGGAAACTCAAGACTACTTGCCTAAGATTGGTTCCAACAATAAATCGGTATCCAAGTAGACGCTGCTTTTGCTGTCGATAACAAATAATGTATATTATGCCGCAGTTTTTAATCCTCTTTTTGTCCGTGGCTTTACGTCGAATTTCTTGGGTGGCAGTTATGTCTGCTTTTCAGCAGTCTAGTAGTCTAGTCTGCGCTAGTTGTTCGGCTGCACGTGACCTATAAAGGGATCTAACTTTCCATCTGCTTATCCGTAGTCCTTAATTCGTTTGCACGAGTTGGTAACATTAGATCCATTCGTGTTCAAGGCTTTTTTGTGTTTCGGAACTTTCGTCTTTTTCCCATTTAATCTTACTTAAAAGATCGAAATTACAATGTTCTTTTAGGTCGATGGTTTCCAAACCCATTAAAATCTATTCTGGAGTACCTCAAGGTAGACATCCTTAATTTTAACAGTTTATATTAGGACAATGTTCGAGTTAGGTAGAAGCTGTTCAAAGTAATTTTCTCCGGTTTCCATATCGAGGCTTATACGGCATTCAGACCGCATCGAAAATCGAGATTTCACGAAATCTCCACCGAAAACAGGAGATTTCCAATACATTTTGTAGATTTAAAAATCTCTAAGCAAAACTAGTTTTTGAAGAAAACTCCTCAAAATCTACTCGCAATTGTGAGTTTGTTGAAGCAGACACACCTTTGAGCGTGTCAGCAAAACAGCTGATAGAGTAGTTGTCAAAAAAAAGTTACAAAACACAAAAATTCCACAGCTGATACAGTGCAAGGTATTTGTTTATACGCACTTCAATTTTTGCGATTCTTGTTTTTATAAAAAAATTGGATGGTTTATATGATTTTAAATATGAAGTTGACTAATTTCTTATTTATTAAAAAAAACTACAGTTCCTCCCCCGGAATTTCGTTACGATTGTAACTTAGCTTATGCTAATAATCAACCATTTTTTTTTATTGAAGAAAGCAAAAAATTTAGTGCGAATAAGTAAATGTCCACCACTGTACAAATGTCAAACAAAATCTACTCGCCTGAATACGATTACTCAAACTTTTTATCGAAATCTCGGATTTCAATCTACACCTACGGCATTCACAGTATTACGGCTTTATGTACACTAAAAAGTTCTAGATATACTCCAAAGTAGCCTTAAATCACAGTTTAGTATTCACTTTTGTTGGCTGATGGTACATAGACATTCCAAGTAACTGTTTATAAGGCTTGTCAACTTCCCAAACTGGATCTACACTTTAATTATATGAATCAACTAACCTCAGCGCGATCAAGGTTCATACTTTTCAATGACTGGGTAGCCTAAGGCTTACATATACATAGCTGTGTCTGCCTCTAGGCATTAACGTCTTCAACAGAGGCTAACTTATACGAATGCTAAGAACTCAAAAACAAAACGTTCGCCTTAAATAAATACCCATAATACTCATAATAAGTTCACAAATGAAACTGAACAAAAAAAAACGTTAAATCAATACAAATAATTTCTTAAGCCTTTTATTGCCTCTAATGACCTTAAATGACTTAAGTCAAGATTACTCGATGCATTTACTCCACGAACTATACTAGAGGCTTAAGATACTTGTGTCGTTCCTACTCTGAAAATTATGAATCATACGTACAAACATTTACCATAAACTTATTCGTCAAACTTAACCAAGCACTTATAGAAATTTCAATTCAAACGTTTCCTAAAGCAATATTGTCCGCCATCTATGTGGCAATAGCTTGCCTTAGCGTCTAAAAAAGCTGTAGGAGTGATAAACTTTAGACGTCTTTAAGCGTTTGGTTTGTTCTGTACTAGCTTTTAGAAGACTTTCAAAATGGTGGCAAGCTTCTTCATTTCTTTTTCAACCTACCTAAGCCAATGCCAGAACCACAAAAGCTTTGTTTATTTTAGTGAATGTTCACTTCCCATGTATTACAGAGCTGCCAGTTGGATAAAAATGCTACAAAATTAGTACTGTAAAAAAATACTAACCAACACATAAAACATCTTATCTATAGTATGTACTTGTACCATATTTTCGAATTCAGTTGTTTATGGTTGGTTCTTTTTAAGGTGTTGGTTGGAATTATCCATTAAATGGTTCCATCTCGCCTTATGGCAGGCAGTGTCAGAAGGCATTGCTGAAATTTTCCTTCCGGATCATCAGTATCAATTGCGTATTCACCAGAATGTTTCGTCTCTCAACCCTAAAGTTCTTCCACATACGAGTATCTTTTAAGTATTTGTGGCAACAAAGTTTCAGAGTAGAATCTCTCAATAGACAACACTGCAGCTTTCATTCTGAACTCACTTTTATGAAAACCTTTTACGGAATCTCCCTATTACCGAGTTGCAGTGTTAAATCCAGCTCGTTCTAACTTGCTTATTGCGATGTTTGTCAGAACTGTGAATGAAGTTAGTAACTTCAGTACCAGGGGGATCCCCTAGTTCAGCGGTGTCAAGTTGTTCCCCGAAGAAGGTATTCCTTCTGATTCCGTTTAAGGCTGGACAGTCACATAAAATGTGTTCAGCTGTTCCGTCTTCTTCAAGACAAATTCGGCACCTTGGACAGTCAACTATTTTTATATTTGTTTGAGGTGATATCTTAAACAGTGATGTCATGTAAGATACCCCATTAGGTTTTCGATATCGTGCCGACTTAGATTTAGACATTTATTTGGAATGTGTCACCCACCACACAGTAGAAACTAAGCACTATAGTATATTTATCATTTAGTAAACATAATGTTGTTGAGTATCATTTTTTAGATCGTCGCACGCCGACTGCATGACCGAGCCTCGCATTTCGGAGTCAATGTTTTATGCCCGCCACATATTGCCATGACTAATGTCCACAGACGACCCATCTGATTGTTTACGAATCGAGTTACCGCCAAGCAAAGTCATCGTTTCGGTATCGATTGTGAGCAACTGATCCTGCATGATCTGTCGCACAGTGAATCGTTCTACATTTGGACGAAGATAAAAAGCGAAGGCGATTAACTAACAAAAACAATAACACAAGTGTTGTCATTAAGAGGAATAGCGATTGTGTTGGGTCTGGGCGGTGGCGCATTTGTGCTGACGTTGCTGATGAAGTTGTGGACATGGTACAATGTACTGAGCGGGCTATATGTCTTTCACTGGTTGGGATAACATGGCGAGGGAATTCTAGTCTTCAACACGAGCGGTCTTTTCTTTTTTAATTCGTTTTACTTAATAAATATTATATCAATGCTGTTCCAATTCATCGTAACTTAATAAAGATTATATCAATCCTACATTTATTGGGACTTTCATTGAAGTGCAGGATGGCTCGTTTGGCCTGTCTTAGACCTGGAGTATCCTCCCAATATGAGATGCATTTCGAATGCCATAGCTATTTATGGCTAGATTTATTGCTGTCTTAGGAGTCCATTACAGGGAGTTTCTGAACACTTTCTGGCAAGTTGGGCGGCCTTTTCGTTGCCATTAATACCCTCATGTCCAGGAACCCACTATTGGTTGGTCCTATCACTGAGCTAAGATTTGAATTGAAATCAAGGATATGCGAATTAAAAGGATTTATAGCTGCTTGACTATCTGTAAATATATGGAAGTTTACGTGTTTGATGCCGGAGTTTTAGGTACGCTTAGCGCATGTTTTTGCCGGTGCATTGTGTGGGTTGGAAAAGAATAATGATATTTCAAAGTATGTGTCAAATTGACTTAAAGGTAAACTGATGAGCAGACGATTCTGGCCCCTTGCGATGAACATCTACCCTTAAATAAATTCATTGGCTTCGTAATACTTGTCTTGCCTGGCGGAAGAAATTCGGAATGGACCACACCACGGCAATTAAAGAAAACAATCAAAAAAACCTTGATTTTGGATCGAATCTGTCTTGGTTTTTAGGGTTTTGACTCATCTGAGAAGCGCCATTCCGGTGATTGTTGGTTAGTTTCGATGCCATATTTATAAACCCATGTCTTATCGGTAATGATATCTTCGATAATATTTTGACCCAAAGAAAGCATTTCTTTAGCGACATAAATGCGATGCTGTTTTTGGATCAATTGGAACTCTTTTCACGCCAAAAACATCGTACGTTACGCTTTGCAACGATCAGAATGAGATATCAAAATCGGATGATATGTCCCTGATGCTCACACGAAGGTCTGCCAGGACAATTTTCTTAGTTTTTTTCTCGATATTATTATCAACCAAAGTACGGTTCGCTTAAAACTCTATGTATAGTACCACTCATGCGCTTGTGTTTTCGACATTGTCGAGACCCCTTAGGCAACCGTTAATATTTTCAACGATTTCACAGATGATATTTTGTTAGAGGGAATGACTAAAGAATTTGTGATGGCCGTTCCACTTGGCTTTATCTTACCGGCATATGATGGACTAAGGAATCTTTTCTTTGCATTTGTAGACCGTGGTCTAACGAGTCTACAGTGGAACTCATCAACGGAAGGACGTGAAGAAAAAACAAGTCAACTGTGTTTGGCTATGGAGATAGAGTTCTACCACTTGAGATTAGTGGTAGAGTTTGGAAGTTAAATTACTAAAATCTTAAGTGACAAGACCGCAGTTAGAAAATAATAGTAGTACCACAAAGAAGCCAAAACAAAGTCTTCAGAGTCTTCAAGGTATATCATCGCGTTCAGCGTAGCGATGATTTGAGTCGGTCGAAAAGGAAGAAGAAATGCTGTGTCAAATCAGGTGACGGTGGCTCTTAAATTATCCACCATACTTGCTTTCGACAAGAAATGCAAGAATAACTCATGAAAATCGAGATGGGATGTTATAATTAAGTAACAAGCTTCTCCAGTTAGCCCGTCTTTAACTAAATTCCTCTAGTTGCTTTGGTGAGGTCTTCTTCTACAACGTTATACCATATACCAACGGGACCATTCGCATTGCCATTCTGTCCAATGGCAACCGATGCGCAGTTTTCTGATTAGGTCGATACCGCTATTCAGCTCGTATAGTAGGTACGTCGTTGAATCTTCTCCTCCAAAGACCGTCAGAGCAAACGGAATTATATTTCCTTTTATGGGAAATTAAACAACCCCTCCGTTGAGAGCACTACAGAAATAAAGAAACGAATATCTCCCGAATGAATTACCTAACCGGCTTCTCTCCTTCCACTCACACCCGTGGTTTTTCTATCTCTTTCTTTAGCATATTCGTTTACAAACATTATACTTTAGCAATCGCACAAACAGAGAACGAGATAATCCCTTGAAGCCGAATGAACTTGAAAACAATGAACTGAAACCCAGCCATGCGCAAACAAAGAAATACTGAATGTTGCAGTTCGCTTCAGATACATTCACTAGTCCCATTTCCCATTGTTCACTTTCTTATCAACATGCTGCTGCGACGTGAATTATTACATTATTTCGACTGTTCATTACGAGCTCTGGATGAGATTTTAAGAATTTCTTCAGAAATTGCATTTTATCAGAACGAATTAGACTTTGCTCGAATGGACAGTGTGGCCAAGGTACACTACTCGAATGAGTCATGCTCGTACAAATCGTAGAACGCCACGGCATCGCCTATCCGATTAGACACCTCTTTTCATATGGGAATACGCACACTCATCATTACAAAGCGTGCACGCGGGGAAGTTGAGTTCGTTCTCGGTGCGGATGTACTTAAAATGTACCCGGCACATCTGGCTGGCCTTTGTTGTTGATACTCGTATGTGGAAGCAATCTGAGTGCACGAGCACTCGGAATATGTGTAATGTGAATGAACTGGTTGGCAGCTGGCACACCATTCTCCTATCCGACAATTGCGCTGTTCGCTGTGTGTCGGGTCGGGTCGGGGCGAGGCGAGGCGAGTAAGCCGATTTCTTAACATTGTTCGCCTTTTTCGCTGCGAAATCGTTTTCCACCAATTTGAGTACAC
Source organism: Volucella inflata (assembly GCA_928272305.1). Lineage (NCBI taxonomy): Eukaryota > Metazoa > Arthropoda > Insecta > Diptera > Syrphidae > Volucella > Volucella inflata. The sequence goes on along the minus strand of OV743720.1, from coordinate 54,894,590 downwards.
ATTGCGGCAGGTCAGGCCTTCTGTTGTTTGTTCCAGTTTTATCTTTTGTTTTTTAATTTTATTTGCTTCTTCTAAATTTTATCGAATGGGTTATTTTGCAGTTAAATTTATCGGTTTATAAGCTTTGTTATAACACAACGTATAAGTATCTTATACGAGTATGTACTGAATTTCGCTGGGAGGAAGCATAATTTTTTTGTTGTTTTTAAGTTGCAACAGTGTGAGGTTGATACTCGTAATTGGGTTAAACATAGGAGGTGGTGTTGCAGTGCTTCTGTAACCGGAATCGAAAATGTATCCGTTTGCACACGGTTTGACATTCGAATCATTTCCGGTTGACTGCTCTATTTCATAATGTCATCAACAATTCGACTTGTTCTGTAAAAGTTTACTTTGAAGTGTTTACTTTGTTACGATTGATATTGATTGTAGATTCGTTGTAAATTATATTTCAGTATCCTCGTCGTCCAATATTGTCTTGTGGAGGATTCCAACTTGACACTATTGTGGGTAGTTTTGTTAGTCTTGTCAGAAAGCTTAGAGCGCCGTGGACAATTTTAATTAAATCAATTAAACCGTTGATGTATTATCGCTTTCATGTTTGTCGGAGAGTTGCACCATTATCAGATACACCATTCATATACTATTCAAGTACTGTCAGAAAACTGAAAAGGATTAAACACCTCAAATGGTAGTTTTGTGTCTACGTTTTCTTAAATAGATGCTACTGCTAAGATCATCAGTAAAACTATCCTCTTTACTATAAATGACAACATTGCCCGTCTTAGGGTATCAAACCAAACAGCCTTGAGCTGTAAGTAAGTTACCAGACTAGAGAAGAGAAATGTTGGTAAATAGTGGCTCATCTGAATAGTGGAAACCCGAAAGCAGGTCTTGCCATCTTGCAACGACTGCAATTCTCTTCTTAACTTTGTCTAAAACTTGACAAGCAAGTTGGACAAATAAGAAGTAGAAGCAATTATTGGTCATCCGTCTTTAATATAAGGAGTTCTGCTCATGAACAATGACATTCCAGCCCTCAACCCTGTATGTTTTGAAGCGAGCTTCACACTACCACTTTTCTGTCTTCATAAAGCTAAGCAATTTATTTTTAACAGAAAAATTTGGCCCGATAATCCACAAAAAATTCATTGTGCCGCATCGTATATAGTATATCACTGTCTTCTAAAGAAAGATGTACTTTTATGTTGATTTTTCATCAGGCCTATTCATTAGGACTCTTTCCCCCACCCAAGCTTCTTGCACTGATGTATCTTGTTTCCAATGTCATGGAAACACTGATAGCCTATCAGCTTATCAAAAGCTTATCAAAGATCTTGAGATATAAACACCTATTTTTGACAGGCACTAGGCTAGTAGGTTTTCTACCTTCCGAATGAAGTTAATATCTCTATCAGCAGGGGAATCCCCTAGTTCAGCGGTGTCAAGTTGTTCCCCGAAGAAGGTATTCCTTCTGATTCCGTTTAAGGCTGGACAGTCACATAAAATGTGTTCAGCTGTTTCGCCTTCTTTAAGACAAAGTCGGCACTTTTGAGAGTCACTTAGTTCTATTTTGTTAAGTTGATATCTTAACCCGTGATATTCCTGTACGCTAAACAACTAGGTTTCTGATAATGTGCCGACTTAGACTTAGAGTTTAGACTCGTTTGGTCTGTCTTAGACCTGGAGATACGAGATAAATTTCGATTTGACTAGATTTACTGCTGTTTTTGGGTTTAGGTCCATTAAAAGAAGTTTCTGAACCGCTTTTAGCCAGTTCGTCGGCATTTTCATTACCATCAATTCCCTCATGCCCAGGAACCCTTAGTTTGATTTTGTTCCTTGAGCTGAGTTTTTGAGGGTTTTGAAGCAGTGCATTACTGATTTGGAGTCAAAGATGTGTGAGCTGATGGCATTCTTATCTGCTTGACTATCCGTGAACATAAAAATGCGCCTTTGATACCAGAGTTAAAGATGAGGTTAGCGCTTTCTTGAATGGCTTGTACTTCAGCTTGAAAAAGACTAGGACCATAGTTGTGTTTGATATTTTTCATCGTTAGGCGTCAGGGTCTTTGTCAAAAATGACGGACTTCTGCTTCAATGGATTAAAAATTACTTTTTACAGTGTTCAAGTAATCTTGGATGGCTACAAGTTTAAATTATTGGTATTTCACAGGGCCTTTTTCTGTCTCCGACACTCTTTTTACTTTTTTTAATAATCGCTTGTTTGTACTCCTACAGCTACTTCGAGGCAGTAAGATACTTCATCTATCGCTACAATTGAGTAGTAAGGCCCGAAAAAGAAAAACAAAGGAGACTCTATATCATTCTAGTCGTTTCGAGAGAAAAACTATTCGAAAAATATTTGTTCCCATCAACGGGATTCAGCAATAAACTATACGAGCTGTACAATGACATCAAATGTGTATGGCAAATGGCCACGAAAACTTCGCCCAGAAGAGTCCACGATTCTTATAGGGAGTGACAACGCAGTAGAGGTTGACCTTATGTCACTTTATGTGGAGCGTACAAGAAGAAGGGAATTTCAACCGAATTGGAGTGCGCTACTGGACGCAGCTACCTAAAGACCTGACTAACTACAGAGGTTTGTATGTTAAACCCAGGTTCAACCCTCAGCAAGAGCGGTGCTGTTGTTATCTCTAAGCAAAACGAACTTACTGATGTCTTATTAAGGCACTAAACTCTCGGTGACAAGGTGGTGCTTATACTCACGTTGGATTGCAACACTTGGCAACGGAAGTGTTGAACGCTAACAATTTTAATATTTTGTTATTGCCTTGCTATGTGGACTAGGTTAGGTTGGGTAAGAGTGGCTTAAGGAATGCGACCAACTCACGTAGAACTATTGGCCCGTTGCAATCCCACATGAATTTGAAAACTTTCTACTCTCTTGGAAACATTTTAAGCTTCTGATGAATTGATGGAGACTTAAACGTTCTGTTAGATCTCTTGAGTCATTGTATAAAGAAGTCTCTTAAATGGAGAGAGCTGGACCAGCACAAAGTAGGTGCAGAGCGTTTGACTCAGATTGGATATCAAGCACATAAGCTTGTTATCCTTGATGAGTAGTAAGCCAAGCACTTGGCTTAACTTGTTCACTGGTAATAAAGGGCGATATGAAATAATCACACTGGTCTTTTGATCAATCAATGAAAGATTGATTTGATAGTGACTTGTCTGTCCAAAAACGATGCAAATATCACATTTTTCTTCAGCCGTGACTGTGCTTGCTTAGTTGCCAAAATTTCCGCATGACACACACTACAGTGATTTGGAAGGCCGAGACTTAAGTTAAGCTTATTTGAGAATCCATCCGCCACAAACTCCCCTGTCAGTCTTAATTACATCCGTATTGAAATGGACTGGCTTGTCATTCATGAAGGCGTCTTCCTTCCAGAAAGATCTCGAGGGGATGCTAACATGAAAATTTTTGTCAGAATAATGTTGGGACGTAGTGTAGACGACGTTCTCTGAAAGGATTCCTAATAAGTTAGAAAACAGAACATCCAGTGCCGCAGTGGAGTAGGTGAGTAACAAAGCGTATAGTTAATGGGTAATGCGAGGTTGTAGGCCTCATTTGTTTCCAATGCCATTTTTACAAGGATTTAGATACAATAACACATATTTTGGCGTGAGCCCCACCAAATTTGGAGTTGGTTATGCTGCTTTTTAAGCTTGAGGCAAATCAACTTCCCAAGTGAGTCATCTATCTTTAGAGTTGACAGCGCAGTCATGATTGCGTATGTATCGACGTTGTTGAAAGCATCCTCTGTGTTGAGGAACGCTTTCTTTATGTGGGAATCGTTCGATCTCGCTAGTCATTTAATGTAAACTCATTTTCACTAACTTTCCTTTACAGTAGGCACGTTGAGCCATGCGTAAAAGTCGTGAATAAATACTTATTGGTCTGAGATCTTTTGGGATGCCATCGCCTAATTGCTTCTTAACAATATAATACGAATGAGGAATTGTGTTGAGGGCATAGCTCCACTCTTGGTATGAGTCGAGGCCTGCGTAAAACTTCTTACTGATCTTAGGGTCTCAGTACCCAGCATTTTCTTTCCCTTCAAGTTAGGACCAGACCGAAGTCCTGGGGGCTCCTAACTCCCACGGTACCCTGTTTTAAGCCTTGGTGTTGCCACTCCACAAGGTCTATTACCGGCAGCTTGTAACTGGAAAAATCATAGTAACCGTCAGATGGGAAAGGTCTGATGGTGTTTGTGATAAGTCCAGTTTTTTTATTAGACAGCGTCATCAATGGAAGAAGCCTTGGTAATTGGGCGGGGGCCCTCTCAAGCGTTGACAGGATGATATTGGAGGACATTTGTAGCTTAGCAGGCATTATACCTTCCGACCCAGCAGACTAATATGGTTTGAATCTATGCAGTGGTGAAAGTAATTTCACACCATCAATCCTAGTCGCGGTTGCAGTAGCCCTGTTAAGGTTCTTACTGGCCATGAAAGAGTGTTCAGACGATACCATCCAGTTCGTTTTTATTTGGGTGATGTTGTCGGAAACATAAGTGATATCCAGCACTTCTTGCCGGTTATTTGTTATAAGATGGACTCACCGCTCCTCAGTGAACCTTGCACTCTGCCAAACTTCTTTTAATCTGCCTATGGCTTTTGAATAATGACGCTTGAAGAATTCTATTAGCGATTGGTAACAGTGGGTAATCCATCTTTAAGGATCTTGACCTGCGAAATACATCCGAAGGTTTTGGTAATCTGTACAGTATTTCGGTGAGCGACGGGAGGAATTTTATTACTAGCAGACCGTGGCCGTAGCCTGTCCAAAAATTGCAGTTGTTGGGGATAAACAACAATAAGTAGTAGGACCTTGGCTTGCCATAGTCTTGCCACTCATTAAGGGTTCGAATTTTGGCTCGTTTACGGTTTTACCATTGCTCGACATGGAAGGTACCCTGCCTGTAATCTGTGCAGAATTAAAAGAGTATCTGTCCCGGCTTTTCTTTTCTTAATAATTTGTTTTCCATTATAGATTCCAAGAATAGAGCAGAATGAGAGGTGCATATTCAGGACGTATCAGTAGACCTTCTCGACAATTACTGATCTTGCTTTACAACTAAGTACTTTCACTTAAAGAAATGGATGAAAGCTATAATGGATTAGTTCCTTTGTACTGATTTAGCCTCACGTTAGTCTAAGATTGCTTGCGAGAATTTTAACCTAATTTTTATAATTTCTCTTAATTTTCATAACGTTTGCTAGAAGGTTGTTCAAAGCTGATGTTTAGTATAGTAACCGGTTAAGGTACCTGGTGATCGGCTTAAATTATCACGGCTTATTGCTTCTTATCCCCTTTGGACTGTAGGCCCATTTCAGTCAACTAAATGCTCACTCCAATCCATACTCATACATCTGGAGCTCATCGTCCTTTACTTACCTTATCAGTTAAACATTTCACATGGCAAACACTTAATCCGTTCGTAATCATATTGTTCAATTCGTCTCTGTTCAAACCTCTGATCCGACTCCAATCCAAAGGTCGAAATAGATTCTCCTTTCACAGGTTTACGCTCATCATTATCGCTTACCTTTCATATTCTCCCATGTTCAAATCTTATCAACGTGAGCTAATTGCGTTTCTTGTTTAAATTGAAACTAATTACTCATCAATCTTCAAAACGATGAACTCTGCTTTGCCTGCAGCTTTCCGATTAGAATGCGCATCAGTAACAAATTACTATAAATTGCCGTTCGTTATCAGCTGAGCAAACTTTTCATGGGAAATAAAAACGAAACATTATTGACGAATTGAAAAACGTTTAATCTATTTGACTTATGGATTGAAGAGGATGATGTCGGGGGAACGTCCTAGGAACATCAATTTGACTACAGAATTCCTTTGATGTTATCATGTGGAGCGCCGTATCGCATGCAATTTGACGAGAGATCTCACAATTTTAAACTGTAAAAGGGGGGTGGGATTAGGTGTATTTGAACTGAGTGTTTACTTTCATAAAACGCGTATGTCAGCTATAATAATCATTAAACTTGTACATGGTTCGATAGCTTTGCAGTTGTAAGTACAATAGTAGATTGCTATGGAGGATTTTTCAGTGCACTCGTACCGAACTTATACTAGTGTCCCAGACCTGACTGATTAAGGTCAATTGAATAAATTTGAAACTCACAAAGCACGAAACTTGACAAATGATTGATCTCATTTAAATCCGAATGGGATCTGCCATTATTTCAGCTAAGACAAGTTCAGATTATATTGCCATATTATATTAAAGAAATTAATTTCTCTAGATTGCTTTGTTGTATGTTATGCTTCGTTCAAGAACACTTGCACTTGAATTATCTGGTATTCAAATATGACATACATAGATAGATACATTCTTTTGTGATTTGTAGAGATAAGCAGGATATCAAGTGACATACCATATGACATTAATATGATTTGAAATCTTAAAAGGAGTTTCTTTGTAGTCCCCTAATCAAAAAAGATATGTTCTAGGGCTGAAGCTGAAATCAAATCATTTTTTTGATTCCTTAGGAACCAGAGAGAATTACTTCAGAATCAATGCAGATTTTAACTCAGAAATTATGGAAATCAAACAGATAGAGAATCAGAGAGAATCTACTACTCAATAAGTGGGATCAGCATAGTGTTATATACTGACTTGGGTTTAGAGGGACGGATAGTCCATCATTTCCCAGATATAGGTCATATCTGGATCTCCTGTTGTTCGATACACAGATACAACTAACAAACATGAACCTGCATACTAAAAACTGTCTACGCAAGTACGTATATTCGGTCTCAGTACCAAGGCAAAAGTTAAAAACGAAAATGCTAACTGGACGAGTTTGTTCAAAGATATTCCTACAATCATACTAGGGTTCATGGGTCACACTTCTCCAGAACACTCTTCTTAAACTGACTCTACTCAGGGTCCCGCAGGAATTTGTCAAATCGGCGACACCATTACACGAGCCCAAATGCAAAATAGTTGGTCTACTCATTTTACACATACGATATGAATATTACTTTGTTATAGCATGGCATAGGTTAAGTTAGGTTAAAACAGGGTTGTGTCATCACCCAAACACTAGGCACCAAAACGGACTCAACCTGTGGAACCAGTTGAATTTATATTCAAAGGGCAAAAACCTAAGCGATTTCCCTGGTAAATCACCCAATTTCTTTACAAAAGCTAAGAAGGCGTGAAATCCTTGCCTGCTATTTCCTCTAGGTTTTCACAAAATGAATTTTCCTAAGAATTTCCTTCAACTATGTGATATTGCGTCACATTTACAAAGCATGTGTGTTATGTCCTCAACAGCTTGCAGATCGCCGCAGAATCTACAAATGTCCGTTTCTGACAATTTGAGTCTCTTTGCGTGTTTCAGCAGGAGACAGGGTCCTGTCGGGACACCACTTATTGTCCTTAGCTTAACAAACAAAAAAAAAACACTGTGGCGCTGGCAGCCCGTTATGGGCCATGGCCTAGCTTCTTGACACTCATTTGTGTTGCTCACGTTGTCATTTTTGTCACATCTGAGCGGGGCCTACGGTTTATCGCCGAGTCCGAACGGCACTCCTTAGAAGCTCTTTCGTAGGCAATTTTGCTTTCGGGAAAGGGTGATGGCGATTTGAAAAATTGTTGGTGAACCAGCCTGGAATCGAACCCAGACTCTCTGCGTGATAGTCCGATGAGCTAGCTATCACGCCATCGCCATCGCCGATTGTCCTTAGCTTATCCCTGTTTAATTTGAATGACTCCGTAGATCTTTCACCGTCAAGAAGTAGCCATCGAGCTTTGGATACCCTACCCTACCCTACGTCCTAGGTTAGACATTTTTATGGTTTTTTTCTCCTTACTATGCAGAGGGGTGGTTTGATGTTGGCAATCTCACTATTATCGAGTAGCCCTCCTATTCTTGTAAGCTCACCCGCTTGTTCATTTCCCGCAGTGTCCTGGCACCCAGCACAGTGCCACTTGGTTCTGAATGCATAATGCTTTGAGCACTGTATGACAGTCCCTGCTGACTATATCAGAGTTGAGGTTGATCGATTTCATTGTCTTAAGTGTGTCCTCGTTGTTGATGTAAATTGCTGCGATATCTCTTCCGGATACCGATCTCATCTGGATTAGCTCAGCCTGGAAGTAGCTTCGATAGGTTCGTCCCGTGTCCAAATGTCCAAATGTACTGCTCTTGAAGTAACCCAAATTAGTGGGTCGTATCGCACTACTGCCAGCAAGTTTTTTGATCTATAAATCAAGCGGTGTTCGGTGCAGAAAGGTGTCCAATGCTGCTGTAGGGGTGCTACGAAGCGCAGACATTCTAGTCAAGCTTTGTCCAATGGAACAGTTTATTATCATACTTGCAAGTGTGTTGCAAACCCAATCGTTAGTGCCCTTTTCAATATTTGCGTCTACTAAAGCGTTTTAAATAACGCTGTATTTCACGTTATTGAAGGCGCCTTCTATATCGAGAAGCCATCGTAAGCTTATCCAAGTGTAGACTCCTTTCCATATTTCCCTTTACCTCGTGAAAAGCGGTTTCTACAGATTTGTGTTTCATATATGCATGCTGCGACTCAGTCAAAATGCCATTAAAGAATCTGCTCCTGATATGAATTTCCAATAATCGCCCCAGGATTTTAAGCATAAACGATGACAGACATATTGGTCTGAAATCCTCTTCAATACTAGATAAATCGCCCGACATCAACCCCAGATAAAATCGGTTTCTGCATCAGATAAAAACAACGACATAAAACCATCTTTATCTTCCCAATCGAAAGACATGGAACTCAATTTGATGTCGAAGTTCACATCTTTGCTTTCGGAACTTGAAAGTAATTTAAATAAGGAAATTAGTGAGGCAATATTCTCTCTCAGTTGCAAAGTTCAATAGTGTAAAAACGATATTGTTGTATTGCTTGGAAAGACCTAGAAATACGAGTAATACAAAAACTAGCGGACCTGCAGAGAGCCCCTTAAAGTTTTAATTGTGCGTGGTATTCCATACAAAAAAAACTGAGAATGCTGTTGCTCTAGCACAGAACATCGTCGGTTACTAATTCGGCTCTCCTCCCACGCTGGACAGAAAGCTCTGCTGTCAGCATATCGGAAAAACAGCGGTTTCTTCATTTCACAACTGGAGGATCATAGCGCGGACACAAACCGCGCCTGCTGCCGGTGGCATAAGATCACGCATATACATTCATGAAAGTCTTAAGGTGCGGTCAGACGGTCAATCCAACTTGTCATCCGGATGACATCCTGACGTCACTATGACGTAGAATTTGTCCTAAAGTGGTCATCCCGTGTGATTGCCTGTCATCCGGCATGTCATTGAACGTGTCAACCGGATGACATGCCAAATGACATAATTTCTATGTCATCCAGATGACTGATTTGATTGACCGTGTGATCGCTTCTCATCGCTATTGGGACTGAATGACCAAATTTTTTTTGACAGCGTGTCATCAGAATGACAAGGTCCCGTGGATGACAATACTTGATTTTCCACATTATCATCTAACATCGGATGACACGTTTGCGTCGTTGAAAAAGTTAAAAGTTAATTTTCGTTTTGTTTCTGTGTTATATATGTATATATATATTGAGGCCAAAAATAAAACACCCACGGTTTTAGGAAAAAAAAGGAAAAAATATTATTTTCCTAGGACCGTCAAACAGAGTCAGCTTTAAATGCAGCTGTTCAGGTAAATCCCGTTTATTGGGCGGAAGGATTACAAAACTCCGAACTCCAAAATTGATTCCTGGAAACAGGTGGCGGTCAATTTAAATATTGAGGGTGTTGACGATGTCAACTCGCGTCTTCAATGGCAATCACTTCGTAGCTATTTTAAAGCCCAATTGGGCAAATTTCGAGCTACAAAATCAGGCCAAGGGACGGGCGAAATTCCGAAAGCATCGTGGCCTCATCTAAGTGAAAAACATCATCAACAATATCATGAAGTCTTCCGAAGTGACACAATCGTGTCCATCGACGTCCACATTAGAATTGGTAGGTACTCGTACTTCAATTAATGTATACTCGTACATTCACAGATTACTATATTCGTTTTTTTGTTTTTCAGGAGGATGCGTACGATGTTTACTCAATTTTAAATGAGTTGACGCAGTTTTCAAACGCTGAACAGTCCCTCGAAACTGCCCAACCAACACCAGTGCCGAAAGCGAAATCGCCGTAGTTAAGCGCAACACCATCTTTTATACAGATTAAATATGCCATTAGGGTTTAGAGATATAAGAACACTAAATGGAGTAATCATCGATCTATTGGCATAGTAAAAAAAGACGACTTTGAGAGTATACCAAATGCTGAATGGCCTCAATAATGGTTTTGTCTTTAGGGACATACACTGTCCAGTTTTTGTCCCAAATAATTAGCTGGTTATCGATACGCCATATGAATTTGAATTTAACTTTGTATCAGAGACAAAAGTTATCAGTACTATTCGTTCTCTCAAATCTGATGCAGTTGGTGTTGACGGAATACCGCTTCGATTTACAAAAATGATTTTGCTACATTTCCTGAGTTGTCTGACACACGCAGTTAACTTTTGCATTACTACGTCGACTCTTTCGGACATAGAAAGATTTCAATTCAAGGTCGACCACAGACGTTCGCCCTATTAGCACCCTCCCGTGCTTATCAAAGGTTTCGAAAATATTATTGAGGGGCAGCTATCGAATTACCTTGCTCAACATGAATTGCTGTCCCCAATGCAGTCGGTTTTTCGAGCCAATCAAAGTTGCTCTCCAGCTCAAGTGAAAATAAAGGGTGACATAAGGGCGAACTACGATCATATAACTATACTCTGCCTGCTCGATTTTTCGAAAACGGGTGGTGGTATAGACCATGACATCCTTTGTGTGAAACTTAGAATATACTTTGGTTTATGTGTAAGATCAGTGTCCTAACGTGGTCATAGTCAAAGGGTTTTTGCTGGTAACAGAATTTCTTCTCCAATGTCCCTAACATCTGGAGTACCTTAGGGTTCGATACCTTGTCCTACCTTATTTTGTCTCTTCTTCATATGTTCAAATGCTTCTGCTCCCTTTTACGCCGATGACCGACAAATTTATGTATTTGCCAAGACCGATTGGCTTGATTGAAGATCTCATTTGCAGGTTTAATGACGATCTATCTTTGATATACAATTGATCACAGAAAAATGGGCTTATTATTAATGCCACGAAAACCCAACTAATTGTACGAGTAATATCAAAAAAACATTTTAATACTGAGATATACTCCCAATATATCTTAACAATACTCAACTTGAATTTGCGAACACTGTGACGAATTTAGGATTCAGAATGAACCGTTCACTTTCCTCTATAGACGTTATAAATTACACTGTCGCCCGAATTTATGCCGGAAACTCTGGTTGTTTTCCCATTTCACACCAAAAGACACGAGGCTGCGACTCGTTTAAACTTTACTGGTGCCTATTTTGAATATGGTATAGTAGTTTATCCTAAGATGGACTCTGTGTCACACAATAAACTAATAGTCGTTTTCAACGGTCAGGCACGTTCATGGACTGTTTGGGAAAATAGTATTCTCGGTTGCACGCTCCAACAGTTTCAGTGTATAAAGTGGTGTGTGTTTCTGCACAAAATTATCTACACCAAATCTCCCATGTGACAAGCTTCAATTTGTGCTCTCACCCAGAATACTTAATCTTACAAGACCTCTTTTCAGATACATAAACTCTTAGCTTCTTTTCTTCGTCCACGCTATCAGGCTTTGGAACTATTTACCAATGGCTACTAAACAATTAATGGGAACAAATAAAATTAAAAGTGCAGTCCTGGAACACTTTCAAAACTAGAGCTAGTTAAACCAAAATCTTCGGCGGTTCAGAGAACGGCGTTCATAGCCATTACAGGTGCGCTCCGTACAACCCCTACGGCAGCATTGGACACCTTTCTGCACCTAACACCGCTTGATTTACATATTTAAAAAACTTGCTGGAAACAGTGCGATTCGACTCACTAATCTGGATCTTTTCAAAAGCAGTAGCTTCGGACACGGCACGATCCTGGAGGAGCTACTGCCAAGCAATACTATTCAAACGGATAAAATCCCTTCCTTAATCGATTTCTACATTCCGTATGATATAATATATCCGGAGAGGAGGGACTGGCAAGAAAATGGAGTGATAAGATCAAACGAAATTGCAGTTTTCACAGTTCATTCGAAGACAGAGGAAGGAACAGGTTCCGGTATCTTCTCGGAGGACCCGGAACTAAGAGTGTCCATAAGGGTACCGGTCACTAGTAGTGTCTTCCAATCAGAGGTTCTAGCTGTCCTCAGGGTGGCTGAGCTGATGCAGATGAGATCGGTATCCGGCAGAAATATCGCTATCTACATCGACAACCAGGCCGCTCTTAAGGCAATGGAGTCAACCAACATCAACTCTGACACAGTCAGGGACTGTCGCACAATGCTCAAAGCATTATGCATTCTGAACCGGGTGAGACTGTGCTGGGTGCCAGGACACTGCGGTATAGAAGGAAATGAATGAAGGGACACTATTGAAGAAAAGACCATAAAGGCTCTATGGCCCCTTCTCGACGGTAAAAGATTTAGGAAGCTTATTAAGCTGAATAGAGTAAGCTTAGGACGCTAATAGGAATACTGACGGACACAGTCTGACAAATAGGCAATATCGTGTAGCCGAAGGAAATTCTTAGGAAAATATTTCTCTGAAAACTTACACTGCGTCTCCACAGGCAATATTTCAGGCAATGGCAATCGCAATGGCAATGGCAATTTAAAATATAAGTGGAGATTTCATTTCTGGCAATACCTTAATATTCCAAATGCCAAATGTAAATATGTTATTCAACAAACGTGTGCGTGCCATCCGAGCAATTAAATTATTAAAAGCCTTAGAATAATAATTTTTTTGACGATTCTATTTTTTTTTCGGCCGCAAAGCTGGTTCGCAAAAATTTTATTTTCTTTTTTACATATTCCACGCTTGTTTTACACTTTTCGCCATTTTGAAAACTTTGAAACGTCAAATTCATTGCCTTTGCGGTGGAAATCAATCATTGCCTTTTATCTGGCGGGCAATATTGCCATTGACATTGCTTTAGCGTGTGCATTAGGAAATTTTAAAGCAATGGCAATGTCAATGGCAATTTATTGCCTCGAATATTGCCTATGGAGACGCCAAGTTAGAGGAAATAGACGGCACGGATTTCAAAGGCCTTCTTGGCTTTTATAGAGAAATTAGGTGTTTTAATAGGGAGACTATTTAGGTTTTTGCCAATTGGAGTTGGTTTCAACTGGACCCACAGGGGACCGCGATGGGCCCGTTTTTGTGTCTTATGGCACACCCTTTTTAACCTAACCTAACCTAAACCGAAATCTTCATTTTTCTTTCTTCTCTCTTTCTCTTCGCCTTACTACTTTCCTTTCCGTTTCCTTAATCTATTTCTATCTTTCCTCTTTTTCTATTTATTTTTAAATTTTAAACATTTATATTATTAACCTAGATGTAAGCACGAATTATTGTATAATACTCTTACACACACTAATTGTTATAGTACTGTAAAAGACTAAGTCATAATGGTACGTTTGCTAAAACAAATAAACTGAAATTGAATTGAATGTCGCAGTTTTTCATCCTCTTTTTGTCCTGCCCATCCCATGGCAGTTCTTGGATGGCGGCAATGTTTGCTTTGCAGCAGTCTAGGGCTAGTTGTTCGACTGCACGTGGTCTGTTAAGGGACCTAACATTCCAATTGCATACCCAAAGTTCGACGTCCTTAAGTCGATTGCATGGGTTATCAACAGTATGTTTATGTTTCGGAACTTTTTAATTTTTTTTCCATTACAGCTACACACTACAATTTCTAAGATACAACCTTCATTACACTTTTCTGTTTATGTGAAAGAAAGGTTTCCAGTTTTATAAAAAAATAAATAGTCATTATCACTTGAATTAGTATTTATTCAACGCGTAAGTACATATTCTATAAATTAAAGTTGATAGACCAATTATTTTGTATTTCGGTCATATACTCGTATATGTATTTATAGAAAATGCAGAGACAACTTGTGACGCACTACACAGAAGAGAAGTGGACTGCTGTTGAGGCTAAAAAAAATTGCAGTTTAGGGTTGCTGTTATGTTTGTCCATATGCGACTTCTGCTGAAATATTTGACATCATTTGATGGTCTGCAACAAGAAAAATTTGCCTGTCTACACAAGTGATCTTATGAGATCACCTTTCCATGCCACAGCGTAGGCAGACCACTTGATCTCTTACAGATCAGGCTCGAAATACAGGTCACTTTTACAAAGTGCCTTCTGTAAAATTAAGCGATATCGCGATAGCTAGACGACCAACTACCAGAAGTAGTTCTGAAAACCATTCCTTTTACGACGCCTCCGTGCGGGGCTTCCGAATTTACAGGAAAGACTTGGCGAACGTTTTCAATAGGGGGACAACACGGGCTGCTACTTGCTTATCGATATCTTTGTATCTATCGAGATCAATATCCATATTTTCCTCAAAATATAAATTTTATTTCGCAACGGCAAGAAAATGTGAAACGGTGATAAGAAAATGTTTATATAGACATTTTTAAGGTGTACACATAGTTTCCAGTTTTGCAGTATAAAATTAGACATTACTCTACATTTATACAGGAGTTGCATGTGACACACTATTGTTTTAAGTACCTACCTCGATCTTACATCAATCCTGTGTTCATTTGAAAAATTTTCAAAATATTTAAACTGAAACTGCAGTGAAATAAAAAACGGTCATTACATATAGAGTGGTTTCAAATAATGCACTTGGACGCACTACAGATGAAAGACTACTCTAGACCCTAACAAATTCGTTCCATTTTCCAAGAACAATCGGCGTCAACTTGCATGTTCGTCTATTTGTAGGTACACATGTATCTATAAAACCCCATACTCACTGACACGTATGTATATCGTGAAAAGCATTACTCGAAATACGAACCCCGTCTTGTAAATCAGTCTGTCTGACAAACGTGTAACTCGTGTTAATTGTCATATCGCCAATTAAAATGAATACGGCACGTTTTCAATTTCCGACAAAAGTCACCAACAAAAAAAACAAACGAGGAACTGCAATTTGTTCGGCTCTTATCAAATCAACTCCATTAACGAGACCCCATAGCCGCCGCACAGTGGTCAAAAAAGCCGATCTAGGTAAACAAAATTCACAAAATGTTGGATTTCGATATTTGTTAAAAATTTTGCATATATACAATAATACATAGGTTGCCAAATAGCTAATGCACTATCGCTAAGACAATTTTAAATTCACTTGTAAAATAACAGCGCTTCGGGAGTTCAAAGTGGCAAGACTGAACCGTCAAAGTAAAGACATGTACCAAGTTAAGCGAGAGATTTAGATGAAATTAAATAATGGAGGCCCTTACTGAAGGTTTGTGTTTTATATAATACGAGTATTTCAAAAATTCCTAAGCTCTCTGTTACTCGAAAACCAAAACGAAGGACTCAATTTAGTAGACCATCAGTGTAATCTTCTAGTATCGTCCTTTTAAGTTTGATGTTTTTGCTTAGCTTAACTTAAAATCTTACCGACTACGAAAGATCGTTTACTTTTCTACGGATGACGAAGTTATTGGCGTTTTTTTTCTCAGACAGTTTGTGGTATTCCCAAAAAATGATTTTTTGAGGAATGGATAAAATGTGGCCGTGGCGGCTTAAACTTATAAAAAATTTAAAGAGATTTGATAGATCTGTAGGCGAAAAAGAAACACCTCAGAAACTCTACTGCTAAATGAATTTATTGAGTTGTCTGTATTGTATTATCTTGCAATTACTTGAAAAGCTGAGATTGCTCCGTCAAATAGAGGATGTTATTTAAGCCAGTACTAGCTTTGATTTTGAAAAAGAAAACATGTGGATCTGACAAATGTCACCTGAAAGACAAAGTTTTCCACCATATGTCCTCCATAAAATGAATAACGTAAACCAGCTACTTTACGTTCCCCAAAAACAAAAAAATAATCAAGAGGCCTCAAAGGATATGATCTTGGAGGCCAACGTACAGGTCCTTTACGCGAAATTAAGCGTTCGTCCAATGTTTCCTTCAATAAGTTGGTTATTTTGTTTGATGTTCCACATTTATTCAATCAGGAAATAAACGACATACCCTAAGCGAATACCCTTGACCGATAACTCCACCAGCCCACATACCGCACAAAACTGTGCATTTTCGAAATATAACGACATTACAATAATCTCATGTTAATTATCTTCCATCCAAATGTGATAATTTTGCTTATTTACATATCCATTGAGCCAAAAATTAGCCTCATCGCTGAACACAATTTTTCAATAGAGCATGTTGAGACATCTTTCGTAAGCGAACACACGAAGTTTTGAGTCGATTTGTCTGATAGTTTTTGTTTTTGCCTCCATTCAAGTCGTGAATTCTCTCAAAAATGGGAAAAATGGTTAAAAAAGGGCTATCACCCGAGATTTTCACCGATTTGACTAGTGTGTTTGGGGATGATTGCCCTTCGCGATCTACAATATTTCGATGAGCTGCAGAATTCCAACGTCGCAGAACAAGTGTAAAAGATTACCCCCGTTCGGAATGGCCAAAAACGGTAGTCTGAAAAGTTTCCAACCGAACAATGATACAAGACATTTTTTCTCAAATTTTTTTTTATTTTTCTACATAGTCTCCTAGTCACTCTACACACTTCTCCCAGCGATGCTCCCATCTCTCTCACCCGTCCAAATAGTACCTGGCGTTTTCTTTGCAAAATACTTGTTCGCAAAGGTGATTGCCTCCTCATTTGACGAAAATATCTCTGTCCTCCGAGCACAGTTTTTAAATGAGGGTCGTTTGGGGCTAGATCTGGTGAATAAGGTGGCTCTCCGCAAGACGGGTGCCGCGTTTACTCAATTCTGAACAAAAACGCGTTTAAATTGTAATATCAGAGGAATGTTTGGAACTGATCAGGAAGGAAGGATTTCATAGATTTTATGCGGCGATGCGTGACTATGGATAAGACATGGATTCACCACTAAACATCAGAAACAAAAATTCATTCGAAAAAGCGGAGGAATCGCGGCGAATCGGCAACAATAAAGGCAAAGACGGTTAAATCGTCCGGCAAGGTGATGGTTTCAGTTTTCTGGAATACAATTGGAATTCTGTTTAACAATTATCTTGAAAAGGGAAAGACAGTTAACGGAGAAACATCATTAATCACTTTTTGGACAAGTTTCTGACAGCGATTCGGGAAAACATCCTGGAATGGCAAAGAAAAAAGTGTTCTTTGTGCATGAACAGCTGAAGTTCCAACTCATCTAGCTACGTAGAGGAAACCCATTTCCAGAAAGGGATAGCTAAGCTCGAGAAAGGATGTGAAAAGTGCGTTGAGCTCAGGGGAGAATATATTGGAAAATGAACTGCTTTTTTAAAAAAAGTCTTTCCTTGCGAATTGGGAAACTTTTCACCTCACTCTAGTAGCATATTTGGGGCCTGTTCATCGAAATTTCGGAGCAAACGATGGTCATTCTTGCACGAGCTCTATCTTGTAAGCCTTTAAACCAAGATCTTGGCGTAGAACTTTCTCAAAGTGTGGGGACAAAGACCAAGCTGTTGTGAAGAATGTCGAATCGATAGATTTGGATCTTCTTCAATACACTCCCGAACGGATCTAACATTCTCTTCAGTATGCACTTTTCTCATACATCACGGGGCCACCGCATCTTGGTTTTGATTTGAACTTGGTTAAGAAAGGACCGTTTGGAAAGCCTGCCGCTATTAAAACAGATGCAGTACAGCCCAGGTTCTCCCGGAAGAGCTACAGAGCAATTAAAGTTGTTTATGTATTTTAACTCCCTTTACTATTGGATAACGTTTTTTATGCGGCGGTTTGTAATCAAAAAAATAATTTTGTTCAGGTAAAATGATGTTTTTCACCACTGTGCGCTATCCGTATGCTGAGAGACTCGCGATGAACTTTTATTTGTTTTTGTGTCTTCCTCAAACAAACTTCAAAACATTGCTGATAAGAATTTGTTGATTTATGAAAGTCAGTCATACTCAAAATTATGATGCGGGGGTGAGAACTTGATAGCTTTATGCTTTTTAAAGAAATAAATAAAAATAACTTTTCATGTATTCCACGTACAAGAAAAGAACGACCTCTGATCTTGATTATCGACTTACGCAAGCGTTCACAGGCCCTTGGAAGCTGGGGCAACTAATCACAACAGGAAATACACATCATATGGTTTGTTTCTACATACTACATTGTTTCAATATAATTTGAAGAATTAAGTTTAATTATCTTAGGGTCAGACCTTGAATATTTTTAAAGTAGAAATGAGTTTAAATCATTTAATGATTACGTCCCAAGTCTCTACCGATGATAAAAGTTCATGTTGATGGGATCCATCGCTAAATACTCGTAGATACATATATAATACTATATGTGCATACGTGTTTCAAAGTGATGTTAAAAAAGATAATGTGGACATATAGGCCTCGCAGGCACCTAATCCTATAAGTGGTTCTACAGCAAAAATCCATCCCAAGATGTAAGTGATTGACTACGAGCATTTTAAAAAAAAATATCGGTTGTGCATAGGGTTAAGCAATCGTCCAAGAAAAAATCCACTATTGCGAAGCAACTAATACCCTAGGATAGGGACGGTTTTATTGTTGATGACCCTGCAGAATAACATATAGATATGCACATGGTATATTCGGAACTCGATCAGGGCACGTGTAGCAGAACAGCTAGTAGAGGCCCTTGAGTGCAATGAATAAGATATCACCGTCATCAAAGAAGTGCGCTTGTAAACAAGGAAACGAAGAATATCTGTGAAATAACATTTCCCGGGACAGCCACAGAGAGTCTGACAGCACTTCTTGATTGTGAATTTATTGTGAATATCAGACAAAATCAAGGTTAAGTATTTTTTTACTATTCCAACTCCAACTTGAGGGAGGAAAGCGACGTACGACAAAAACTGGAGGCAAAAAATATGACAATGTTCCAAAGTTAGTAACAAATTTCGATTTTTAAAAAAAACGTAACAAAGTCTGCCGCATAATCCATCCCAACGTTTATTTCATATGACATCCTCACTTTTAGCTCTTTCCACAAGGAAATTCTAGATTTTGTCATGTCTCCGTCTGTCTGGCCTTTACGACTTCTTCCAAGTGTCGATGGTGAGAATCGGACAGAAATTATGCATCTGATGTACTGGATTTCATCCGGCCACCATAATTTAGCAAAGTAACTGGCTGAAAGAGCGTGGTTGCATTCAAACTATAACAGATCCTAGAGAAACTATCTTAATACTGAAAGGTATATAGTACAAAGTTCACGTCTAGTTTCGGCATCTCCGCCAAACTCACCAGATTGTATAAAATTATGTTAGAGGCCGTTCGTTTCTTATTTAGAGTCGAAGACAATCAAATGCAGAGTGGACTCAAGCAAAGGCATAGATATGCTCAATCTATTTAAAAAAAACTATTTTTTCAAATAATTTTTAGTCGCGCTTGGGATGACGGGCTCTGGAGCAAATAACAGTCATCAAGAGCATTAACCTGATGCATATTAGTTACCTGAAGTGTGGATTAAAGCACAGTTCTACCAAAGAATGAGTCTGAGATACATTAACACCTTATGAGACTATTCACACATGCCAGATCCAAACTTGTGGTAAGAAGGAAGATAGTATAGTACAATAAAAAATTAATGTTTCTTGTACACTACCGGTCTCTTCACAACGGATAAATGGTGGAGGGGTGAAAAAATATGTTCGTATCATCGCTCGGTGGTTTCCGGCAGCAAGCAAATTGATGCATTTAAGAAACCAATAACATTTCGATAGCTGGAACATAGACACAATTGCAAACTTAAAGACATACGAGTATTGTGGCAACTCATAAATCTTATCTAAAAAATATCAGTCTGACGAACTTAAGGGCAGAACAAAAGAAACATGGAATATGAAGGTTGGGCCATTTATCGTTATCTTTTTAAAAGGCTATTAGCATGAGCCACTGTTTAATATTTTTTTACAATTGTTACTTTATAAAAAAGAGTAATATTATCACAATCAAATAACTGGCCATCCTGTCGACCCAATTTTTCAATATATTTTCGATGGTTTCGTCCCTAGATTGTTCGCTTAGCATCAATTTTTAATGCCACCTACGAAAAAAACTTCCAACGACGGCATCAAATCTCAGCTCCGTGGCGGCCAAGCAACATCATCCAAACGACTGATTACACGATTATTGTACTTGGTGTGGAATAAATCGATTTTTGAAAATCTTGTGAGGGACGTAGTCCCGTCTTGCTGGAACTGTAACTCGTCCAAATCCAGTTCCTCAATTTCTGGCCAAAATAAAAAAAAAAGGTCATCATGTCTTGATCTCTACCATTGTCGTCTTGGAAGATAAATGGGCCAATAATGCCTCCACACCAAAACCACACTAAACAGTAACACATTCAGGATGCATCAGCTTCTCTATGATAATCCAGAATCCGAGCTCAAAATACGAAGATTTTGCTTGTTTACATAGCCACCGAGATGGGAAAGCTGCTCATCTGAAGATGATTTGATGATGAGCAGAATTTTATTCAGTTTCAAGGTGATCTTAATCCCAAGCAGAGAGAAACCATATCGAAGAGGATGGTTAGATTCAATTCCTGTGCCGATGGGAACTTGTACACGAATAACTCGAGACCTTTTTGTTAATTTCTCCTCAGGCTAGTGCAACTGATGATTAGTTGCTAAGATCTTCAGCATCGTAGGAGCACACTTTCGACAATAGCTGCAATAACCTCCGTTGAGCGCACAGAACGTACACGGGAGTATGTTTGGTTATCAATCGGCAAACCAGTTTCACGAACTTTCTTCGCAAACTTGCTTACATCAGCTGTACATAGTTTGTGAATTATTTATTTTCAAAATTTGCACTTTTTCGCGATCTATGGCGAAACATTAGCAAGCCAGCAACGACTTATGCCGACGTGTTAACCGTAATGAAACCACGGTATAATGGCAAATGTAAACGCAAAAACTGCAACAAATACCAATCGATGAAACTTAGGTCGCAAACTATTTGAATATATGGGAGACTGTCTACCTTGCAATATTACTTAAATCTAGGACAGTCTCAACGCAGCTTTGTGGGAGACAGGTCGGTATTTGAGGCAATGCTAAGTTTACGGATAATGATGAAGAAATATCTCGAATTTTTGACAAATTTGCACTTCAATATATTCCAGGTTTTATATGACCGACATTGCGCACATCTCAAAACGTACCCGAGACGTACTAATACGATACATAAGAATGGTATGCGATATGTACACACCATGATGTTACAACGAAAGTTAAATGCACAGTGGAAACAACAGCAGAATTCCAGTGGGAGTTTTATTCGAGATCATGCATACCATGTCCGTGATAAATCGATTCGGAGCAGTTCCCAATAGCTGAGCTTGTCGTATAGAAAACTTGGCGTATTTTATGTAAGAGTTTTGTTTTAAGAGGAACTTCCGAATCGTGTACGTTTCATTCATTGGGCCTTTGAAAAGCTTCAAAAAGATCCACCGTTTTCGACCAAAATTTTGTTCAGCGATTAGACCCATTTCTGGCTTAATTAATATCCCTATTTAGGATGCGGAACAATCCGAAAAGGTTTCAAGATCTGTCAATACATCCAGACAAAACTGGGGTTTGGTAGGGTTTATAGTTTGGTCGAATCGGTCCATATTTCTTCAAAACTGAGGCCGACCAGAACATAACTGTTAATGGCGCCCGTTTTCGAACCATGATAATCGGGTCTTGACGATATTTCGTTCCAACAAGACGGCGCTATTTGGACCGGTGAATTAGCCGTTTAGATCATGAGACAACACACTTCTAGACTTTTTCCTTTT
Organism: Volucella inflata; assembly: GCA_928272305.1. NCBI lineage: Eukaryota > Metazoa > Arthropoda > Insecta > Diptera > Syrphidae > Volucella > Volucella inflata. The sequence continues at coordinate 54,872,596 of OV743720.1, read as the reverse complement.
GGGCCATGTAAAGGCCAAAGTCTACATGTAAAGCCCAAAGTCTACATGGATAAGCCAGCTATGATTGAGCAATTAGAGGCCAACATTACTCGAGTTATTAGTCAAACACCACTCGTACTAATCGAACGGGTCATCGAGAATTTAAACTTTAAAATGGACCGTGTTAACCGCAGTTACGGCCAACATTTGAAAGAAAAAATGCTCATAGGAATGCTAAATATATACCAAATAAATGTATAGAATCGTTCCTGAGTAAGATAATAAAGATTACAGGATAAAATTGCATTTTTGATTGTATTTTCATTTTTGAAAGAAGCACCTCTGGAAGAATCACCCTTAACATTCATTAAGGGTATGTTCGAAGTTCGTCGCTTTTACGAGTAAACAAAGATTTTCTAATGAAGTCTGGAAGAAGTCTCCTTCTATCATAAATAACATCGTCACAAGAATGATAAGAGGTTATGGATCAGCCATACTAAAATACTCGTATCTGCGGTATATGATCAACTGCTGAAATCTATTTGGAAAAAAAACAATTCATTTCGAACGCAAACAAAGAGTATCACTCAAATGCTAACAAATCAGCATTAAATATCGCTAACGTGGTGATCCTTAATAGAAGGAACTGTCAAATGGTTCATAGGTCTAAAAATGTAGCTGCAGCAAACAGCTATCGGCCTGTTCCTCAATATCGACATGCTATTTTGGGCCAAAGATAATATAACTTTGATGCAAAGAGTTCGATTAAGATGGCTTTTTCTTCGACTATCAAACAATAAATTCTACCTTTATTCTACAACTATTATAATTGCGATTTAAATCGTTAGTTAAACTAACATCAAGTGGCCTATTCGATAAGCCTGATAAGATTAAAGGTTTTCCGCCCGGTAATTCATAAAACACCATTCGCTTACGTAGTTGGTACTGATATTAGGTAGATAGCTCAGAAGTGGAGAAGATTAGGAAGCTTCTAGTAGCTTGATTAGAGGGATTTGATTACAAGAAGTTTACAATTCCTCTAGTGCAGGTGTTAATCCAATTATTAGCGAATTTTTATTTATGGTTCTTAAGCAATTTTTAAGCGTGTTCTGTTGCAAAGGCACTCGAAAGCTCTCAACACTTGCACAAAGCAGTTGACGTGAAACCACTTGACTTAGACTCGGAATATCCGTAAGATCATCAGGTGATTACAATGTATTGTTGATTGCCTGTCATAATCAAGGTATACGAGTACTCGTAGGTGGTAACTCTTTTCATTAAAATTGCATACCTAAAACTGACAATGAAACCGGATGGATTAAGACTGATAAACGTATTGAAAAAAGTTCTTGAATGTTTTTTTGTTGTTTTTAATACACTTCGGTGCTTTGTGAACTTTATTGTAAAAGATAAATACAAATTTGTAATCGTTAGTCTTTTGTGAAACGTGCTAGAGAATTATCGGCCAATGGCTTAGCTATGATGCATTTCGCAATTCACATTGGGTGTACTTGCACTTATTTCTATTCTTGTGTATCGTGGACATGTTTATCTTCGCACGTAAATTGTTTGCCAGATTTTCGGCGATAGTTTTCGGGGAATTTTACTTGGCCACCACCAGACTGGTCTTTCGGCCAGGAATATCGCGGCTATGACTCCCGATGTCTCTCAGAACAAAGAAACATCAACCAGACGACGGGCCACGCAATTGGGCACTTTTAGTGAAAGACTTACACATATTGCCGTATATCAGTTAATGCCTCCTGACCCTCAGTCGCGTGTGAATTACTGTCAAGCCATCTTCAATCTCAACAACGAAGAGTACGATGTGTGTGTCGAAAATCATCATGAGCGACGAGGTGCATTTCCCCTTAAGCGGTAACGTCAATAAGCAAAAACTTTGTTTCTAGGGCACTTAAAATCCGCGTGTGTTGCACGAAGAGTCATTACATCCACTCAAAGTCACTGTGTGGTGCGGCGTTCACGCGGGAGGAGTGATTGGGCCGTATTTTTTTGAGAACGCCATTGGCAAAATGGTCACTTTTTCTGGCGAACGCTACAGGGCCATGATAAATTACTTCTTACTGCCGATATCGGATGCACAGTGGACACAGCCCGAGCCACAATGTATATTGAGAAGGAAGCGTTTCCTGGTCGCGTAATCTCCCGTTTTGGCGATTTGGCATAGCCAGCAAGATTGTCCGATTTAACCATCCCAGACATCTTTCTTTGGGGCTACTTGAAGTCGCTACAGATCGAAATAAAAATAATTAATTATTACTAGATGGGGTGAAATGTAACCTGCTTGGGAATGGAAAAAAAATTTTTCTTAAATGTTTTTTAACTTCTTGATACCGTCCGAAAAGTAATTCTCCGGAAGGTCTGCAAAATACTCCTCCGTGGCGTCGATGATTGGAGTCGTAAGTCATTGATTTTAGCCGTGGTTGCGATGCTCTTATGCGCCGGCGCATTGTCTTGCAAAAACAAAATTTTTGTTCGCTTCATGTGAGGCCGTTTTGCAGCGATTTTGGCCTTTAATCGCTCCAATAATGCACAATAATACTCGCTGTTGATGATTTTTCCTTTTTCGATGTATTCGACGAAGAGTATGTCATGACAATCCCAGAAAACCGACGCCATAACCTTCCCGACCCATTGAGCCTCCCTCGGCCGCTTCCGAGAACTCCTGCCGGCTTCAGTCCATTGTGGGGCACTCATTCTGTCCTCTGGTGCGTAATAGTGGATCTTTTTTTCATCAACAGTTACCAATCAACGCCAAAAGTCCGCCCGATTCCGCATCAGCAAGTCCAAACACGCTTTCGAAGTGCTCTCGCGTTCGTGTTTTTGGACAGGAGTGAGCATGCGCGGCACCCAGCGGCACCCAGCGGCAGGATAACTTTTTCATATGAAGAATATTGCCCAAAATATGGCGTATGCACTCAGTACTAATCTTTGTGGTATCTGCTAGCTCGTGCACCTTCACTTTCCGGTCAGCCAATACCATTTCATGTATTTTTTTGACATTGTCCTCTGTAACCGCATCGGAGGGCCTGCCGCTGCTTGATTGACTTGATCGGTAGTGGAGTTGCGGCCACCACGAAACTTTCGAAACCAATATTTGACGGTGTAGTCTGACGGAGCATTAGCCCCATAATACGAGTATTTATCCAACTTTTCTTTTGTTTCCTTCGCCGTTTGGCCTCTCAAAAAATAATGTTTTATGAGAGAACGAAAATCGTTTTTGTCCATACTCAACATGATGCCAAGCACGTCAACAACAATCAGCTGTCAAAACAAAACTAAAGACAGTTTCACACTGAAATTTGGCATGTCTGCATAAATATGAACGGACTTCAAGGCACCATAACCCTTTCTGCAGTAGCAGCGCATTCTGACGGTCAAGGAGGTTACTTTTCACCCCATCTAGCAATGATAGGAAATTATAATTTAAAGAAGTCCTTCCTACAATGACTTTTAAAAAAGATCAAAACACTGATTAAAACCAGCAGTGCAAAGAGAACTAGTTGACAATTTCAGCGCACCTCTGAAACAGTCCCTGGTTCGAGTCTTATTTGCTTAAATCATAATCAGCTTATAACCAGATCTTATTTGTGGAACTGCAACTGAACTAAGTAACACAGCCCGCCAAAGTTCATATCTGTCATCAGTATTGGTACGGAATGATGCTATTAAATACATACGATCTTTGGAAGCTTAAAATGGTTGGTGTTTGTGGAGGATCATGATGGAAAATATATATAACCTTCTGTTAACTTCTGGAAACCAGTATCGGCGAGGATAATGACGGAGAGGTTTAGCTCAAAAATTTGGAAAGTGTTACGCTCCGACAAACGATGCAAAGGAGAACCACAAAACCACTTTCTATGCTCATTTAAACTTGGCGTTTGGCAGCGTCCCGATAGGCGACATCGTTATCGTCATGGAGAACCTCAACGCCAAAGTTAGCCCGGACAACCTTGGCCTCGAGCCCGTTAAAGGTAGACATGGCTTGGGCCAGCGAAATAACAATCGCACTGTGCTTATTGACTTTTGTGACGCTCATTAGCTTGTGGTAGGTGGAACCGTGTTTTCACAAAAGGCCTTCCATAAAGTAACCTGGGTCTCCGCTGATGGTCCAACATAAAACCAAATTGACCACATCATTATATAACAACGATGGAGGAAGTCGGATTGCGATGTAAGAAATGAGAGAAGCGCGGATGCAGGAAGTGATCATCATCGTCTACTGGCAACGCTCCGGCTAAGAACAGCTGCTGTATGGCGACGTTCAGAGAGTACAGCTAGCAGACCAAAATTGAATACGAACACTCTTAGTGACGCAAATTTTTGTCGTAATTTTGCCAACACCCTAAAACGACGTTTTTTTTATGGAAGCTGGATCTGAAACTGTACCGAGGCAATCAAGGGATAGAGATCGCTGGATATCCCAAGACACCTGAGAGAAAATTACACACCGCTTAGCACTCAAAATTAGAATCAACAATGAAACTGATGCTAGTCGAAAGTCGGTCTTACAAAACGAGTATAGAGCAGCTCATAAGACAGTGCAGCACTGTGTGATACGTGATAGGAGGGCCAGATTGGTCAAGTTGGTGAAGAGCGCGGGGGAAGCTGCAAGAAAAGGGAAAGTGAGGCTGCTGTAGAAAATCTCTAAGGACATTATAGTTCAAAAAAGTAGCACCAACCACCCTGTTCTGGGTATGAACGGCAACCTTTTAGTGTCACTAGAAGATCAACTGCGATAGTGGAAAGAGCATTTTTGTGCACTGCGCAATGATGATAAAAGTACAAATGCAGATCGTCAACTGCTGGGCATAACGTAGGTCTTCCAGAGGAATTGCCACTAATCCCCCAACAAGTACACAAATAAGAACCGCGATCCTGCTTCTAAAAAATATTAAGGCAGCTGGACTGGATGACATACCTGCCGAGCTCCTGTAATCGGACCCAGACGCAGCCGCCTGTATTTTGTTTCCACTTGTTCAAGTTGTTTGTGAGAATGAAATCTTTCCGAGGGAATGGAAGAACGGAGTTATTGTCAAGACATCGGAGAAAGACGATCTTAAGAACTGCAATAACTGGCTTGGAATCACCGTTTTGTCCGTATTCCCAAAGCTGATGGCTTTGGTCCATCAAGTGTCCTCAAGAGGATAAGGTCCAGGTTTGAATCAACGTACCAAGTGGACTTTCGCAGTGGTTGATCATACGTCTATCATATTAACACCATTGCCAATCGTCCTTGAACAACCGTCGGAGTACCAATCACCGTCTTTCCTCATTTTCGTCGACTTTGAAAAGGCTTTCGAACGCGTTAATCGTGATTGTATCTGGAAATCGCTTGCTATGAGAGGCATCCCTGAAAAAAATGTTTCTATTATTGTACTAAGGAATCGTACAACAACGCAAGGTGGTTCGTTTAGCACAGTGGATGCCTTCCGATGCACTGCCACCAATTCTGTTATTACTTGCGATCGATGATGTAGTAATTGCTACCGTGTGTACAAACGAGAGACTTCGTATCCAATGGAACCCGTTTGATAAGGTAAATCATTTGGACTTCGGTTTCCTGACGAACAACATTGGTGCCCTTATCCAAGTGTGTCATTCACTGCAACAGAATAGGGAGCTGGCTGGCTTAAGGATAAACTCGAACAATATGTACAACGATTATGCACACTAGTAGGGACCAGCAACAGCAGGGTATCTTGAGACGGCAGATCATAGAGGATGCCACGTAGTTCAACTATCTGGGTAGTTATGTGTCACCCGATGGTGGAACAGATCTGGATGTCGGAAATAGACTAAATAAAGTCTGTAGTGCGTTCGGAATCCTCTCTCCAGTCTGAAACTCTGGAAAAATATCGCTTCGCACTAAGTTAAAAGTGTTTGAATCCAGTGTAACATCCGCACTGTTTTACGCATGTGAAATATTGAAATACTCCTCCAACATCTCGAGCAGGTTACAAGCTCGTCTGTGTTATATTAAAGATCCGGTGGCCACCAATGGATTCCAATACCAATGAATTGTGGCTTGGGAATGGATAAACAAAAGTAGATGTTGAAATCAAACAGAAGAAATGGCGCGGGATTGGCCATACACTTAGGTAACCACAGGACAACATTGCGAAGCAGCCCTCTAGGTGGTAGGCCAAGAACATTATGGAGATCAACTGTTTTGATGGAAGCTCAGTCCCAAAATTCGCGATCGTGGATACAGCTGAGGTATTAAGCTGCAAACAGAGAGAGATGATAGGACCTGGTTTTCGCCCTATGCTCTAGAAGGAGTTAAAGTTTTGCTGCCAACAGCAACAGCCTTCGGTAAAAAAAAATGTTTACAAGCGGTACAAACAATTCAAGGAAGGTTTAGAAATCGCTGCAGAAAAAGATTGCCCTGGTCGGCCATCAACATCATCAGATAAACAACAAGCCAAAAAAGTAAAAAATGTGGTGCTCAAATTTAATTGTCGTCGATTAACAATTAGAAACCTCGCTACCAGTAAACATTTTAATTGGATCAGCTAAAAAAAGCCAAATTTCGTTTGATTCTAAAAATACCCAATTTTTTTAAAAAAAAAAGTACCTCAATTTTTCGCCAAAACTTCAACAACTGGTACTATACTGTTGAAACCACATTACGCAATCGCGGCCAACATGTTGCGATAGTCATTTCCATTTCTATGATAACCGTGAAAATATACGGCATGACACCTAAACAGTTGATTTTTTTGCATGAGGTGGGGTCTCATCAAGCAAATTTCGGTCTGTAGTTCTCCAATATTTTGGGGTTTGATTGAAGATGATTTTGCGAAGAAATTGAATCGGTTGAAACTATTTCCATAGACTAATCTTAGAAAGTTCGACGCTTCAAATAGTCATCTGGTTTTGGGCAAATTTAATGTTAAACGGGTGTAGACCGAGATCCTTTTGCAAAATTCGTCAGAATGTAGTTACAGCGAGGCCCAGCTCCTGCTAAAGACGTGGGGATTGATATCAACATATGCACTTACGGGCTTGATATTTGGCATTGGCACCAGAACTTTAAACAGCAAAAATGTAAACTCAAATTTCCGCACCAAATTACTTTCTGTCAGTCGGGTGGAACGATTATACGAGTTACTACCGGCAATTGGCGACTCCGAATTTTAGTAATTTGTAAACGTTGCTCGCTCGTGTACTGAACCATGACTAAAAGGTAATAATTGATGAGCAAAATAGTATTGACACTTCACATTCTAATAAAAAAATATTTACATACATACATATATATGTTGTATGTTGTTCTAAATGGGAAACTCTGGCAGACAAGATCAGGAACCTCTACACTTAACTATCAACGCCGACTAGAGACTAGCCTAAAGACTTTCATAGTTATTGTCTGCAACAGAATAACGTTAGGTGTATAAAAGGTCCATGCTCTTGTAAGAGGTCTTCAAAATAGGCGTTTGTTTCATCGATGACCTCTTTATTCTACTGGTGTAAGAAAACTTTTTTCCTCGCCACATGCGATCACTTTTGTGTCAAATCCGTGTCAAATCAGTTTAACGATTAGCGTCAATAGTCATTGTACCCCTTTCAAGTTAATCGTTGTGATAACACCCCGCGCGTCCCAAACAACTGTCGCCTTTTGGGCCAATAGACTCACCTTGGGCCTCTTCTGCTTCGTTATCGTTTGTATTGTTATTGAACATCGTAAACACTTCTTGGAAGTTAAAAAACGATTGCGTTTGTTGTCAACTGTGAGGAGAACCTGCACCCATCTAGCGGATAGCTTTTTCTATGCAAATATTTTGGCAAAACTGAAAACCGAGTCACTGATATATAGGTATGTGATAAGCCTACGGCCTCTTTAAGCCCCATCACTGTCTAATCGAGAAACAATATAACAAAATGTACATTTTATTGATTTCAATTACGCGACCAGAACATTCAGCGTCACTTTTGCTTGTAAGACCGCATCGAAATTGGGTAAATAAGTTGCGGGCATTTTCAATCGATGGTAAAGAGTCGCCGTACAACTTTGCAAGCTTTGTTTGGTTTGGATGATGGGTTTCTTCTTACGCAAAAAATAGTGTTTAATAAGCACACACTTCTTCCTTTTTTCCAAAAATTCTCGTAGGAGTCTGGTTGAAATGGAATGTCACAACAAAACAGATCCGTCTTAAAGTCGAAAAAATATTAGATTTGAGGTAGCAACGCGAATTGTTTTAATTTTCAAAAAATTGTTGACCTACCTTTGTATACGAAGAATACGTCTTTTGATCCGATTTAAGGAAGTTTTTAACAATAAACGGAGACTATATAATTGGAGGGGACTTAAACTGTAGACATAGAGATTGGGCTTGCAATAGAGCGACTGCACATGGTAACTTGTTGTCAGGTCTGTCCAATCTCTTTCCGTTTTCTGTATTGTTTCCGTCTAGTCCATCATATATTCCGGCTGGTTCGAAAGGTCCCCATCTACGTTTGATATTTTCATTACAGATTCACCGAGTTTACTCTCTCAGCCGATTGCATTAAACGATCTAAGTTTTGACCATAACCCAGTCTATTGTAAATTTCTTAAATCGGGTAAGGAAACAGTGCAATATTGTCTAGACTTTAAACATGCAAACTGGTACAATTTCGATCAGAATTAAAATCCAGATTCAGAAACATTCCAACAGACTTAGAAAATGTTACCGCAGAAGACATGGATAACCTCATAAAAATCCTTAAAGAGACAATGCCAAAGATATCGTCTTCGTTTCCTTCGCAAACAAATGAAATATCTGAATAAACTTGTTTCCACAGAACTTGAATGGCATAGAAATACAGATTGGAATAGAAAACTTAATTAGATAAAAATGCAAGGCCATTCTGGAATATAATTAAGATTGTAAAGAACAAGAGAATTCCTAGTCTTTATAGCTCAGGTAATGGATGTTGATAAAGCCGACATTTTTGGTTCAACATTCATAAAAGACTACGCCGTTTCTCAGCACCTCGGTGATACAGTCACTAATTCTGTGGTAAACGAAACCTGTAATAGGCTTTTTTCCCAAAGCTGTGTCCTATCGAGGATGTCTTAAAAAGTCTGGGGTTGAAGAAATCCAACGGTCTTGATGGCATTAAAAACTTATATCTCAAGCAGCTACCTAAATCAGGAATGCGATTTTTAACTTTTCTCGTGAATGCATGTTTGAAACTCCAATACATCCCGAATACCTGGAAAATTGCGAAAGTGGTACCTATTTTGAAGGTTGGACAGTAAATTCGGAATCATGATAGTTTCAGACCGATAAGTTTACTCAGTTGTCTTAGCAAAGTGTTTGAGAAGATTATTAAGAAAAAACTCATGAGATTTATTAATGACAGGTGTGTCTTTCCTGATGAGAAATTTGGATTCAGGAGTCACCACAGCATATCTAATCAAGTGCTCAGAATATGTCAGCATGTCAAGAGAAACCGTGCCTTTGGCAAATCGACGGCTTTAGTTTTGCTGGATATTGAGAAAGCTTTTGACTCCGTTTAACACAATGGAATCGTTTATTAAATGTGTCTAGTATCTAGTCAAAACTATCAGAACCTTCCTGACTAACACTTGTTTTAGAGTCTACGTCCCTGGTAAAGCATCATCTGTATTCTCCCTTTAAGCAGGAGTACCCCAGGGCTCCGTTCTTGGCCCAGTACCTTACACATTTTCACTTCTGACTTTTCAAGACTTCCTGCATGTGAAACAGCTAACTTCGCCGATGACACAGGCATATTCCCATTACAAATCAATCAATACTAATATATGGATGCCAAGTATGGGGAAATTGTCATAAAAAAATTGCAATTGCATCAACAAGCTGTTGAAAATGATTCTTAACTTTTCTAGATATCATTCTACCTCAGATCTTTACTGGTATCTTCAATCGAATGTTGAATTGATCTCCTACAGAATCACTAAGTTGACGGGCAATTTTTTGCAAAATTATGTTTTTTTTCAGATATCCCAGTTAAAATAAGCAATATATACAATGGCAAGCTAATGGTGTGAGGAAATTCGACGTCAGACAATCGCAAGAGATCGCCAAGTCCTTTTCCGATCGATTGTCTCTTCATCTCTTAAGATGTCCAATACCGCCAGCATCAAGCATTGAAAACCATTGGAAATACTGCCTAAACGCCATCAGAGATGCCGCTTCTGATGTTGTGGGTTTCACTCGTCCACCACAATGAAACCTCTGGTTCGATGATGAATGCCGGCAAGCACATTCAGCTAAGCAAAAAGCACGCAATGCGGCACTGCAAAAAAAAGACCAGAGCTGCTCATGAGCTCTATTAGCAGAAGAGGAAAGACGAACACCGGCTTCAGGAGGAAGAAGAAAGAGCATGAGAAGCGCGCGAACGAGGAAATTGAGAGATGCTACTCCAGGAATGAAGTTTTACCAAAACGTAAAAATAACATGCCACGGAAACAAACCCCGAACCGAAGCCTGTAGAGATGAAAAATGGAACATCGTAGAAGAGTCGCAGTCAATGCTGAAGATTTGGAAGGACCATTTCTGCAGACTGTATAACGGCGATGACGGACCAAATACCGCTGTCAGGCAGAATCAACCTTTCAACTTGGCCGATGATGACCAACAATTCCGTCCACCCGACCTGGATGAAGTGAAGAAGAAGCCTGACTACCGAGCTCTTCAAAGCGGCCGGCGATGACTTGGTAAGGAGCATACACCAACTTATCTGTAAAATATGGTCGGACGAAAGTATGCCCGATGAATGGAACGTCAGCATTGTTTGTCCGATTCTCAAGAAAGGAGACCCTCTGAACTGCGCCTACTACAGAACTACAGAGGCATCAGTCTCCTTAACATTGCATATAAGATCTTATCCGCCGTTCGTCAACAACCTGATAGGTCCATATCAGCGTGGCTTCAGGCCAGGAAAGTCCACCATCGACCAGATATTCACACTACGGCAGATCTTGAAGAAGACCCATGAGCCTCAGATCGATACACACCACCTATTCATCGATTTTAAGGCCGCGTATGACAGCATCTATAGAGATAAGCTATACAGAGCAATGTCTAGTTTTGGCATTCCTGCCAAACTCGTCCGTCTGTGCAGGATGACGATGGAGAATGCCCGCTGCTCCATCAAAGTCGGTAAAGATCTCACCAAGACCTTTGATGTCAAAAAAGCATTTAGACAAGGCGATGCGCTGTCATGCGATTTCTTTAACATCGTACTTGAAAGAATAGTGCAAAACTCACGAGCAAACACAAGAGGCACTGTCTTTCAAAAGTCCGTCCAACTACTCGCATACGCCGACGGTATTGACATAATCGGGAGAAAGCAGTGTGATGTCAGTGGCGCTTTCGCGAGTATTGAGCCGGAAGCGGCGAAAATGGGATTAGCGGTCAATGAGGACAAGACCAAGTATATGTTGTCAAGCAAAAAGGACAACCAACACTCACGTCTCGGCAGAACGTCACCCTCGACAGATATAACTTTGAGGTAGTTAAGGACTTTGTCTAGCTAGGCTTTGCTATAAATACAGACAACGACACCAGCGCTGAGATCAAGCGAAGAATAACTCTTGCCAACCGCTGTTTCTTTGAGTGAAGAAGACAATTAAGTAGCAAAGCCCTCTCTCGGACAACCAAAGTCACTCTTTATAAGACCTTAATAATCCCGGTCCTGCTCTATGGCGCAGAGGCATGGACATTATCAAAAATGGATGAGGGTGTTCTTGGTTGCTTCGAGAGAAAAATTCTTCAGGCGATCTTCGGTCCCGTCTGCATTGACGGTGAGTGGAGGAGGAGATACAACAATGAACTGTATGGACTGTACAGCGACATGGACCTAGCCAGAAGAGTGAAGATCGAAAGACTGAGATGGCTGGGTCATGTAGAGTGTATGGACACCAATGCTCCGGTCCGAAAAGTCTTCGAATCTACTCCCGAGGGACAGCGCAGTAGAGGAAGGCCAAGAGTCAGGTAGCGCACGCAAGGGGAAGAAGTCCTCAGCCAACTTAGCGTGCGAAACTGGAGGCAGCTAGCCAGGGATCTAGCTGGCTGGAAACGCTTGTTGACTGAGACCCGGGGCGACCCCGGACTGTAGCGCCACTTAAAATAAGTTTAACACGTAATCTTGGGAGACCTCTTCCTCTACTGCCTTATCCCATAGGGTTGGAAGGCACGAGTCTTCGTAGTGATTCCAACTTTCTTCAATAAGTCGATGCCGCTGTTCGCTTCACTATTTCTTCCTCCAAAGCTTAGTTAATGGCAACAACATTTTTTTCTTTCAACATGATCTTTATCTGGCTTCGCTCTAACCCCTGCTTCTGCGCCGTTGAACAAAACCGGGATGATGAGGCTCCTAAGTATGTTTTGGCAAGGCATTATTCAGTTGCCTTCGTAAGTAAAATTACTTAATTCAATTCCTAGTTTAATTTCTGGCGTGATATTATTATCAGAGTAAATCCCGGAGCCGAGGTAGACGATATTCTATTCGTCGATGTTGTGCGTTCGAGTATGTATTTGGCTTAACAACTTAACACATTTGTGCTGATTTTGTTGTTATGCTTGCTAACGCAGCAGTGATACCTAAGTGCTTCTTGGCATCGAATGCACTAATTCTTATCACTTGGGTATACGCAGTCATCAAACGTAAAATATCTTGGTTTAGAGTTTCAAAATGCTGGTTCTGCTGTTGGAAGGTATAACAAGATTTGGTGTCCAAACAGGAAGCTATAGTGAATTGTACTGTGGACAGACTGGCTTCTAGGTTATATAACAGTTTTGAGAATTGTAAATAAAAAGGTACTTGTCACATATTACACCATGGTAGTGTCCTTATTGCAGTCACAAATCTCCTACCAGTCAATGTCTTAGCAAAAACAAAAGATGAATAATAAATCGCCCAATCATTAGCTTGTTGTGACCAAAATATGAATTATAAGCTTAAAAGTCAAGCTCCAGAATTAGATCAACATTCAAACACTGACCTTATTTGAATTCTAAATCAGCAACACTAATGTTCTTAATAACTAGGCCTTTGCGAAATACGTGTGTTGCTCGTAAAAGATCAGAAAATTCACAATTTTCATGAAGCAGTTATTGCTTTGACCCCTAACCGACGAATATACTGAATCAACAATAGAAAGTAAAGTATCACTCAAGATACTTTTAATACCACTTTAAATATCTTGTCTCACCTAGGCTCTGATGAAGGTCAACATCCGACCAATTCAAGCCGTAAATCTACGGAACAAGGGGCCTAAATTAGATTGAAAAAAAATTTGAATGTCGTGGAATTTTGTTTTTTACTAATTTAGAGCTAACTGCTCGTAAAGGTTGATAAAGCATCATTCCATTGACATGGAACACCTGTGCCATCAGATTCGAAATTGTTTTTTTGGGATTTTATTGTAGTGACGCTAGATTCCATCTGCTGTTGGCAGGCTTGTATTTCACTAGACTTATCAGGAAATATTCAACCATACAATACTTAGCTATACAATTGATATCTTCACGCTTCTCCACAGCTGGCTGGCTACAGTATTAACCTGTATCAAGAGATTATCTAATCAATAACATACGATACATTAATTTACTTGACGTATCTATTTCATTAATTGTTATGCAATGCATATAAGTGTGCTGACTATTCCAGATATCCATATGGGCTTTTAACTGGAGAAGCTTCTAGCAAACATGCAACAGCAGATACGAGTAAGTCTATAGTCCACAGGGTTATATGTCATGACTTTCGATATAAGGTGAGAGGTATTGTTTATGCGCACTTTCTTTCCATTATTAGCACTGGCAGTTTCAGAAGATCATGAGCTTGCCTGGTGAATATTACGGCGTAGGTCTGTCATATTAAATATTCAATTAAATTCAATTTAAATTCAATTTATTCAATTAAGGATGTACAATTAGACGAGTAAATTACGGATAATATACAAGATTTAGTTTAATATTAATATTTAACAAAGAATAAGCGATACAATAATCAGGAAAGAGATACAAAAGGAGGGGAATAGTAAAGAACGAGAAATAGTCTGCTGTTGCATTTTTATAGAATATGCTCCAAAATAGCATTTTTAAATTGTATGGGTCCAATTATTTGTTTTACTATTATGAGCAGAGAATTCCATAGTCTGGTGGCAAAGACGAAGAATAGGTGCGAGGAGTTCAAGTAGTTCGAGGAGAGAGTTATAAGGCTGCAAACTGAAGTTTTTCAAAAAGGATGGTGGCGACTTGTTCTGAATAATTTTGTGCATGAAGATATAGCACCTAACATGCAAGAACTGATGCAGCGTACAACCAAGGATATTTGTATGATAATTGGATATGGGGTCGTGTTGACGAAGCCCATACACATACCTTACCATATCATTAAATGCCACAGTTTACGGTAAGATAGGGAATCGAGTTTGCAGTACACTGCTGATGAATATTCAATATACGGAACAAGTAAGGTTTCAACAGGAGTAAAACTAGAGAGCAGCCAAAGTTTGCGTAGACCTCCAAAAATTCGTCCCACAGTGTAATTTACTTGGCTTACACAGGAGATGGAGCGGTTTATCTTAAAACCCAGGTTGGTTACAGTGTCGTTGAGGTGAATTGGCGGCAGTAGTTCAGTATCGTGAAGTTTTTAGATATTAAAATCAGCTGAGATTTTGCTGGGTTGAGGGTCAAACAATAACGTAGTGAGCATTGGTAGATTGCGGATAGATCCTCGTTCAACCTGCAAACAAGATCCTCAACTAGACCAATCGGTCTAGGTAGAAAATATTGGCCGCGTTTGTATGCCATAGTGATGCAGCCGGGCGGCGCTCTCTCAGGCCTTTGATATCTTTCATATTATCTTAATAATTGCATATGTATTTAAATTTTCAATTAAGAGAGGGAATATAAGGGCAATCCTACATCTCTCTACAGGAGAAGTTGTTTTAGCTTGCCAAGGTCGAAACGAAAATGTTATTGATTTTTATGGCCTACTAGTGAGGCTTTTAGTCAAGATACTGGAAAGCTTTATTTTGGTTATTATCAACTGAATAATGGCGATATAGGCCGTCGACTAAATCTTGCATTGATCATATATTTTTGCGCACTCAAAAAAACAATAAGAATATGGTTAATGGTGTTGTGTATGATCTGAAATTAACAGATCAATGTTGTATGATTACACTTTATGTTGATTCCAGTACCAATGCACTAAATTGTTGTAACTCATCTGTAAAAAAGAAATATTGCACAGACTATGCTCTTTTAAAGGACTGTTTACAATATGAATTTTAGGAATCAGTCTATGATGAACCTAACCCATCAATTGCTTTCGATCTCTTTATTGAAATTTTAAAAAATCACATCAAAAATTGTACTACTTATTCCCCTCTCATTTCGAGCAGAAATAAATGTTTAAAGCCGTGGATGAGACACAATCTCTTGCAGCAGATAAAACGAAAGAACAAGCTTGCAAAAAAGTGCAGAAATCATCCACATAATATAAAACTTAAAAAATACTATGATTCTCTATGCAAATCCGTACACAAAAATATTGAAGAAACGCGCAACAAGTTTTATTTAGATTCGTTTGAACGTGTCAGAGGAAATGTAAGAGATGAATGGAAGGTAGTTGATAGCATTTTGGGGAAAAGTAGACAACAAATAGGCAGTAATAGCTTGGAGATAGATGGTAAAAGTATCACGGACTCAGTCATCATTTCCAATAAGCTCAATGAGTACTTTACCGAAATTTCAGAGAAACTGAAACCATCTGTAGGAATTTCAAGAGACTGCAATTGTTCTATAAGACTCACAGAAAACACACAACCAAACAGAAATGTGCTACTATGTGGTGGACGTTTTATGTTACTTGTTTAATTTTAGTGTTCAAAATAGTTGTTTCCCTCAGCACCTGAAAGGCGGTGAAGTTATACCACTTTTTAAAAAAGGTAATAAAAGTAATATGTCGAACTACAGACCTATTTCCCTACTTCCAATGTTTTCTAAGATTTTAGAAAAACTTATGAAATTCCGTATATTGTCATTTTTAAGCAAAAACAATTTTTTTAGTAGTAATCAGTTTGGTTTTAGAAGAGGAATGTCAACCGAGGATACTATCTTCAGAGTGTGTAGCCAATTGTATGAAGTTATTAACTGCAACAAATCCACATGGCTCTTTTTGTCGATATGACAAAAGCGTATGACATTGTTGACAATGCAGTTTTTAGAGGAATAATCCACAAATGGTTTACTTCTTATCTAAAAGGTAGGAATCAAAAAGTTAATGTAAACGGGAGCTTTAGTGACTCTCGTAACTTAAAAAATGGTGTACCACAGGGTTCAGTTCTTGGTCCTGTGCTCTTTTTAATTTATATTAACTCTCTCTTCATACTAAATTTAAATGGAGTATCTACTGCATTTGCAGACGACATAGCCTTTACATACAAAATTGATACAAGATACGAAAATACTGCAAATATCTCGGAAGATCTAGAAATAATAAGACTTTGGTTTGCGGAACATAAACTGATCATTAGCGAGAAGACAAATCTTTTGTCTTTCAAAATATCAAATAATGTTTTAAATGATTTTAATTTATGCTTTCATGCTTATGATTGTAATAAATTCTGTTTACCTGTTCATAGTTGTGGAAAAAGTAATTATATTAGTAGTTCACCTTGTTCTAATAATTGTTTTAACATTGAATCAGTGCATCACTATAAATACCTTGGAGTATTAATTGACCACAACTTGAATTGGAAAGATCATATTCATACTCTAAAATCGCATATGTTCTTTATAACGCACAAAATGTATCTCATCAAACAATATTGTTCAAAAAAAAGTATTAACGTCAATCTATTACAGCCTGGCTCACTCTAAGTTGCAGTATGGTATCTCAAGTTGGGGAGGTTCTTATAATAACTCCTTCAGTCCATTGTTAATAGCTCAGAAACATTTAATTAGGATTATCTGTAACAAAAGTCGACTTACTCAGAGCTGGCCCTTATTTAAAGACCTGCATATTCCACCAATGAGACACCTCTACGTTTTCAAAGTTCTAAAAGAATTCTATAAGCAAAGCGGTTATATTCCTAGTAGAACTTCACATTTTTATAGTCTTCGTATAAATACCATTCATCTTGTCAGTGTTCCAATCGCGTACAAAACCAATTTTTCACACTTCTACTCTGTTATAGCCCCTTTAATGTTCAATAAGTTACCATTTTCTGTTCGAACAGCTCTACATATTAATTCATTCTTAAAAAAGGTTAAAGACTGGTTATTCACTATGAATTATGAAGTCCTGGAATCGTTATTGAAAAGTGACCTGCTATCCTAATCATCAGCACAAGTCAATGTTTAATGTCAGTTTATCTATTAAACTTAGTAATTGCTCTTTCCTTTTTTTCCTTAAATTTTTATATGAATGTTTTTTTTTTTGCTTCTTTTTTTATAAAGTCCGAGAACATTAATTTTGTAAAACCGATGTATCCCCCACATCAAACTTATATTTATTTATTTGATAATTAAATCGCAGTGTCACTCCATACTAACTTTTAAGTTTCAGAGTGATCACTTTTAATTTTCCGCTATATTCTGTAAGAAATTGTACATTAAGTTAGAATGAAAATAAAAATATAAATACAGTAAATATATTTGAATGTAAAACATTAGAAAACTTAAACGGTTCCGTGCTGTTTAGGGATGAGAATAGCTCAGGAGATGAAGAGACGTTTATATAGTCCGAATATAAATGTTTTAAAGCAACTTCTTCTTCTTATCCTTTTATTAACCCTTTCCTCGTTATACGAACTTATGCGTAACGAGTTTCCCATTTTTACTGCATCGCTGTTGCTCCGCTTATGGGGTTGGCTAATGTCGCAGACCGCAGAACGTGTCTACATAATGCTCGGTCCTGGATCGCTTCAGTGGTTAACCCCAGACGTTGTTGCGCATTTGCCATCTGAGAAATCCAGGAATTCTTTTTCCGACCTCGTTTTCTTACAGTTGGAGTGACCGTAGTTGATAGTGCCTTTTTAACCGGATTTTCCGCAGATCTTCTTTGAACGTGGCAATACCAACTTATTCTATTCGCCTCAAGCTGTTCGGTTACCGAATTCTTTATATGTAGACTTCCTCTTATACGCGTAGATCTAATGCAATCGCGTTTAGTGGCTCCACTAGACATCCTTAACATTTTCATTTCCGCTGCCGTCATTTTGTTTTTAAACGCTTCGTACATTGTCCAGCACTGTGAACCATATATAAGAGCTGGTCTAACAACCGTGGCGTAGAGTTTCCCCTTTAATTTAAGTGGAAATTTTCGGTCGCAAAAGATTCCCGCCATTTCATCCACCCCACACTCACTCTGTGGTTTACGTCGTCGTCACATTTCGCTTCCATGTTAACGATTGATCCTAAGTACTTAAAGATAGTGCTTTTCGGAAGAACTATTCCGTCTAACATTATATCCGGAACAGGTCGCAACGGATGCGCAAATGGGCACGTCAAATGCTCCGTCTTTGAACGACTTATTTTAAACCCGTTTCTCTCTAGCGCATTTCTCCATGAATCTAAGGCGTTCTGTAAATCTTCGACGTTATCGCTAAGTATAACTGCGTCGTCAGCGAAGAGAATTGGCGTTACATTTGGTTCGCGCATGCAGTCTTTTAAAAGATAGTCGAATACTACGTTAAAGAGGAAAGGGCTAAGTACGCTTCCTTGATGCACTCCGACATTAACTGGAAATTCTCTCGTTAGTCCGGCAGAGCTTTTAACCGCAGTTTTCACGTTTCCGTACATGTCTTGTATTATTCTTACATACGTTTCCGGTACGTTTTGAGACCTCAGCGCGGCCCATATGAGATCCCTAGGCACTCGATCGAATGCTTTCTCGAGGTCGATAAATATCATGTGTAAATCCTTAGACGAATCTCGGTGCTTTTCCATTATTATTCGTAGGCTTTGGATAGCGTCCACCGTCGATCTTCCTTCAACAAATCCACACTGGCTATTATCGAGCTTTATTATTTGCCGAAGACGTTCGTTTAAGACTCTTTCGACGATTTTCATTGTGTGTGACATAAGCTTGATTGAACGGTAGTTGTTGCATTCTCGAGTGTCGCCTTTTCCTTTGTATAATGGAACCAAGAAGCTGCTTCTCCATTGATTCGGCATAGGTTGTCCACATTTTAATTTATTTAAAATGTTTTAAAGCAACTTATTTCTGAAAAGACACCGGCCATCAAGGGATTATCGTAGAGTTTCCAAATAAGGCCATATTGATGTGCTGTAGAAACTGACAGAGTAGACGTACTCGTATTCTTCCTAATGTTGCGAAAATAGAAGCAAAGGTTATCCCGGACAAGATCTGCTGTGGACCATTCTAAAACTGTCGGGAACACATCCTGGAGAAAGGGTGGGCCTTCCGTTGGCTTCACTTTGATACTGATAGCTCTAATGCTCTCATTATTATCGGTGTAGAAAATGGATTAACTTATGCTTGAACAACAATGAAAAAAACAATTGAAAAGTTACCTCTAAATTGATTGCTGTGTGGCCGAAATAGTGCGAATTTTACGCTCAAAGGAAAAAAGATCTCAGCAACTGAACACTTGTCGCACTAGAATTGAGGAAAGTTTCACATAAAGTTCTCGGATAAGATCCAATTGATTCAGAAATTTTATCAGTTCTCTGTTTGAACTTTAGAGCAGCTTCAAGAAATCATCAGATGAGGCTCGTTTCCATCCCGGTGGCTACGTGAACAACAAAAATTGCCTGGGCTTGAAAAATATGCACATAGCCATAGAGAAGCCATTGCATCCTGGACGTATGACTGTTTGGTCATACATACAATGGAGGGCGCTACCAAAGCACAATAACAGCTTTTATTTTGCCAGAAATTCAGTGTTTGAACTTTGGCGACCTACAATTTCAGCAAGATAGGGCTACGTGCCACACAAACTGTCCAACAACCGATTTGTTCCACATTAAGTTCAATAATCGTGTAATCAGCCGTTTTGGTGGCGTTGTTTGGCCTCCACGGAGCTGCAATTTGATGCCGTTGGACTTTTCAGAGTACAGAGACCATTCGGGCACTATAGAACAGTATTAGTCAAGCTATTCGAGAAATAGGGGCTTGATAGGATGGCTTAATAAAAAGCCACACGAGCTAGTCGGAAAATTTGCTCTCTTAAATTAAGTTAGAATCGTTGAAAAATGTTGGACAGTATTTGTTGTATAGCGTTTTTAAAAATGAACCAACAGATGACCCACCCTTTATATCTTACGTTCACGTTGTTTAAAAAAGGTGATTTCTACTTTTAAATTTCGGTGCGCAACTGAAAAGTGTAGCTGAACAATTTGAAAAGGATGTTTGATTGGAAGCCAGATTTACTTAACCAGTTTTTCGGTAAATTGTAGATGGCGGTCAGTTCGTGATGAATCCTTTAGTTTGTCATTCAAATATAAGGAAGGTCATCGATCAAAGACTTAATCAGTAAGGCAAATCTGTATGCAGGTGGACCGCTATTTGTTTACTACCCAAAACAAACTCCATATAACCTACTAACCGGTCAATGTTTGGACACCAACCCTGGACAAGTTGCTTATTGTAGCTGGAACGCAAACTCTCATTCAATGGTTTGCCCAGCAAAAATCTTTGGACCACGAAAAATCAAACGTTCTTGCGTATAGAAAGGATTTAGCGAATAAAAGATGGGGTTGTGAAAAGAAAGCAAAACGATCAAACTTCCTCTCGTCTTATATTAGGTTAGGTAAGGTGACTGCTTAAGGAAGATTAAGCCACACTGAGACCAAGATAGAAATTCATTGCGCTACTACAAGAGAGACAGGTGGGCACGCTGCTACGTGTGGTAGTCAAATGTTCTTTCTCATGAGAAATTTCCAAACAGTGAGCTTAGTGTGGGCAAGAAGTTTGACTGAAAAATTCTACATAGTTGAACCTTACAACTTATTAGGAGGAGTTATGAAGAAGAACTTACTATAATAATGCAGACCTACCTCCTACTAGAGGTTAGGCCTGGAAGAAGGGATTAACCTGTTACCGAATCGGTCTGTATATCGGAGATAACTGTTATAAAAAAAGTTGTTTAATAGTTGTCGGGTTAAGGAGAGGGCAATGGATACTTAGAATGATAAGTGTTTGTGTTAACAGAGTCAGAGCATTGAACTGTTAATTTTCTTAAATAAAACTTCCGCAAGCAAGAATGTGGTTTGATTTGACCAGGACAGAGTCATCTTTGACTTATCTTTGTATGGAAATCTATACCTCAAGGGTCCAATGCTTCACTGTCACGCAGGTGCAACCAATATAATACTAAAATGAGGTATTCGAAACCTTTGATGTATCTGAAACCCATTTAACAGCTAGGTTACCATGTACAGAAGCGCTGAATGACATTTAACACATTGAAACGCAAACGACTATTACAGTAAGTTGTGCTCCTAAGGTCTTTATTAAAAAGAAGTTACATTGATATTACTTAGACTACCTAACCAAATCAGAAATAATCTTTCACATACCCAACTCTAAATGTTATTTTCTGAAACCTATAAAGAGAGTGTGCGGTCAATTGGTGGCAGGTATTCTAAAGACTGGGAATAGTATACGAAAATGATCTAATATGTCGTCTTCCTACTACGAGTATCACCAACAAAATGTTGTATAAAACTATCAGTGCTAAATGCTTTCACTTAGAAAATATACATATTTTGCTCAGCGTTTCCATTACGAGTATAACATTTTCCAATTAACCTTCTTGAATAAAGGTTACGTGTGTCTACAGCCATCCCACACCAACATTCTTCCGCTATGTCCTACAACCAACATCGCTTACACCAATTTAATTAACACCATTAGATGATACTTGGAAACAATTCATATAATCCGAGGGATAAGTATGAGCATGGATGCAGCTCCGGAGTGCATCCCATATGCAGTGTCATGTAAATAACTACACTGGCAGTGGCACTTCCCACGCCTGCAGTAGTGATTCGATTTAATTTATGGGATCATAGGTCAATTCACTTAGGCTGAAATACTATTGTAAAAGATACCAAGTATCTCAGATATGTAGCTCATGTAACAATTTGGGGCTAAAATTTCACCTTCCACTTCTGTCTGTGGCTTTTGAATGGCTTTGAATCAAGTGACAATGGGTTAGGAGCATGTGTGTGCAATATGCCACAAGCGTGTAAAGTGTTTCTGTAGGTACGTACTCGTACTTGTAAAGCTTCTGTCATATGAAAATGACATTAAATGATGGTGATGATGGGGATGATGATAACGACAATAACGACAAACATGGGAATGACAGTAGTAAAAGCGAAATGTTGTTCTAGTTTTATCCGGATACTGCGGTCTGCGGTGCGATAACCTCGTTGTCAGAAAGGAAATCAAACGCAAAAACCATCATGGGGTAGTGGCATCAGGATATGAATGCATTTTCTATGTCAACTGCAACATGACAAAGCAAACTTAAACGAGTAGCTTTGTTAGAGATGAACAAGAAAAATAGATAAAAAAAATAATACGGAACCGTACTTCTAGTCTGAAGGCATACACAGTTTACAAAATGAAAAAAAACGTAAGCTACATGGTAGGGTGCGCCTTATTTTGAAACTTTTGAAATCTATAAACCCCGCTTAAGTGAATCTCGGTTAATTGCATTTAACTGATAAGTGCTTCGAAACCTATTAAAACTATTGTGAAAATCAAAGAACTGCGAATTTTTTGTTGTTTAAATGAACTTCGCTTAAGTGCATTTGTACAACAGAAATTCCTGTACCAAACATATGTAATTAACTTGGGTAAGTATCTTTAACACAATGTCGCATTTGACTTGCAAAACATCATCATTAATGAACGCGCCCACAGATTGACATATGTCCACCAGTTGGCGCGCTTTTATTTTGTTTTTGCTCTCAATCCCACACGTTGTCTTGTTGACGACTAATTTTCGTTTTTGTTTCCAATACATATGTTGAATTAACCAGGTAATTAGATACAAACAAACTTACAGCTTGTTTTTAGGACATGGGGCGAAAATTAGTTGCGATAAAGGGGCAACAAAAATTGAAAATTATCTACCAACTTAAAAAGAAGGAAGAATCCAAGGAACAAATCGAACCCGAATATGGTTGCAACAGGAGTAGAATCAATCGATTAATAAAGCGAGAAAATCGTCGAAAAGAAATAGCTTGTAAGAATGCGAAATTTAAACGTCAACGTAGTGGCTCACACGAATGCGCTAAGAAAGCACTGAAAATATGGTTTGATCAGTGTCGGAACCAAAACGCTTTTGTCACCAGCCGGTCCGCTTCTCTTAAACAAAGCGAAGAAGTTTGCAATCAAAATTAAAGAAAATTAAAAGAAAAGGTAAACATAAAGTATGTTTAAATTCATGGCAAAGGCCAAGAATCATACTGCCTTTCATACTGAAAGATCGTCAAATCGAAGATATACTCGTATTTAACGCTGACGAGAGTGGTTCAATTTAAAAGGCACTTCCAGAAGGCACCCTTGCGTACAAAGGCGGTTGCTTGACAGGATTAAAATCGCAAAAGAAACGCATTACGAAACTTTTTCTTTGCAATGCTACAGGAGCGTACAAAAAGGAGTTTGTAATTGGAACTGCCAAAAATCCGCTGCCGTATTATGCAAATAAGAATGCATAACCACACACATATGGAACAAAATTCTATAGAATTGGAATGTGAAATGAAAGAGGCCAAAAGAAAGATAACATTATTCGTGGATAATGCTTTCTGCCATCGGGTTAATGTGCAGTTAGAATACGTTGAAATCAAGATCCTATCACCAAATACAACAGCAAATTTACAGTCACCGGACCACGGAATAATTAATTCGTTTAATTCGTTTAAATACACAACGTGGAACATTGTTAGCGCGTACGCCCCACAAAATGGATGCGACCAATCGGAAAAAGATACATTTTGGTCAGAGTTCGGTAATTTGCTTAGAAATATACCTATCGATGAGATGCTCTTCGTAGGTGGAGATTTAAATGGCCACGTCGGAGAAACAAATGTTGATTATGAGGACTGCCGGGCGGTAAAGGCTTTGGAACCAGAAATTCAGCTGGCGAAGACATCCTTGTAGCGTGTAGGGCTTACGGCTTAACCGTCTTAAATACAATGTTTAATAAACATCAACGACATCCTATCACCTATAGCAGCGGAGGCCACGACACGCAAATATATTATCACCTCTGTAAAATTTCGATGAGAAACCGTGTTAAGGACTGAAAAGTAATACTTGGAGAATCGCTAGTAAGCCAACACCGTCTGCTCATTACAGAATTTTACACGGCGGAACCACCGAAAACACGGTCATCGTTTGGAAAACCAAAAATTCGGCGCTATAATCTATCGGAGGAACGAAGCGCAAGACTTATCGCACTGGCTAAAGAAGTACTTCTAAATATAAATGGTATAGCAGACTCACTTAGCCCGCAAGAAATGTGGAACAGCATCACGTCGGCAAAGAAACATGGTGGTGGAATGATGAAACCAAACGAGCTGTGGCCGACAAGAAGAGTGCATTCCAAGCGTGGACAAAATGCGATCGGAGTGACGATATCGAAAAAGCTCGACTGGCTCTTGAATACGAGCGCATTAAAAAGATCGCAAAGAAAGTCCTGGCTCGAATTCGAGCGGCAGCAGCGGAAAACCTGTACCAGGAGTTGGAACAAATATCCTCACGATCGGCAGATAAAAGACAATCTATCCAAGAAGTTCAAACGTCGTACAATACTAAAATGCCAAATATTTTTAAGCTCGCTGCACAGAGGCGAAAAAATTCAATGGAAATAACCTCGCCGAAATACATCAAAAACGCAGACGGTCGTTTACTAACAAATATAACGGAAATTTGTGATCGGTGGCTTGAATACTGCAAGGAGTTGCTTAACAAACAGTTTCCACGTGATATCGTGCCGACAGCTGGTCTATTCGAGGAGGAAGTATCGGACTTTTCAATCGAAGAAATAAGTACAGCAATCGGAAAAATGAAGCGGGGGAAAGCGGCGGGACCAGACAGCATTCCATCAGAGTTTTGGTCGAAGATGGAGGGGATCGGCAGCGTTTGGCTATCGAAACTTTTAAATAAATTAAAATGTGGACAACCTATGCCGAATCAATGGAGAAGTAGCTTCTTGGTTCCATTATACAAAGGAAAAGGCGACACTCGAGAATGCAACAACTACCGTTCAATCAAGCTTATGTCACACACAATGAAAATCGGCGAAAGAGTCTTAAACGAACGTCTTCGCCAAATAAAGCTCGATAAGTGTGGATTTGTTGAAGGAAGATCGACGGTGGACGCTATCCAAAGCCTACGAATAATAATGGAAAAGCACCGAGATTCGTCTAAGGACTTACACATGATATTTATCGACCTCGAGAAAGCATTCGATCGAGTGCCTAGGAATCTCATATGGGCCCCGCTGAGGTCTCAAAACGTACCGGAAACGTATGTTAGAATAATACAAGACATGTACGGAAACGTGAAAACTGCGGTTAAAAGCTCT
Organism: Volucella inflata; assembly: GCA_928272305.1. Lineage (NCBI taxonomy): Eukaryota > Metazoa > Arthropoda > Insecta > Diptera > Syrphidae > Volucella > Volucella inflata. Next base: position 54,847,032 of record OV743720.1, on the reverse strand, counting down.
GCTGGACTAACGAGAGAATTTCCAGTTAATGTCGGAGTGCATCAAGGAAGCGTACTTAGCCCTTTTTTCTTCAACGTAGTAATCGACTATCTTTTAAAAGACTGCATGCGCGAACCAAATGTAACGCCAATTCTCTTCGCTGACGACGCAGTTATACTTAGCGATAACGTCGAAGATTTACAGAACGCCTTAGATTCATGGAGAAATGCGCTAAAGAGAAACGGGTTTAAAATAAGTCGTTCAAAGACGGAGCATTTGACGTGCCCATTTGCGCATCCGTTGCGACCTGTTCCGGATATAATGTTAGACGGAATATTTCTTCCGAAAAGCACTATCTTTAAGTACTGAGGATCAATCGTTAACATGGAAGCGAAATGTGACGACGACCACGACGTAAACCACAGAGTGAGTGTGGGATGGATGAAATGGCGGGAAAATTCGGGAATCTTTTGCGACCGAAAATTTCCACTTAAAATAAAGGGGAAACTCTACACCACGGTTGTTAGGCCAGCTCTTATATACGGTTCACAGTGCTGGACAATGTACGAAGCGTTTAAAAACAAAATGACGGCAGCGGAAATGAAAATGTTATGGATGTCTAGTGGAGTCACTAAACGCGATTGCATTAGATCTACGCGTATAAGAGGAAGTCTACATATGAAGAATTCGATAACCGAACAGCTTGAGGCGAATAGAATAAGTTGGTATTGCCACGTTCAAAGAAGATCTGCGGAAAATCCGGTTAAAAGGCACTATCAACTACGGTCACTCCAACTGTAAGAAAACGAGGTCGGAAAAAGAATTCCTGGATTACTCAGATGGCAAATGCGCAACAACGCCTGGGGCTATCCACTGAAGCGATCCAGAACCGAGCATTATGTAGACGCGTATTGCGGTCTGTGACATTAGCCAACCCCATAAGCGGAGCAGCAGCGATGCAGTAAAAATGGGAAACTCGTTACGCATAAGTTCGTATAACGATGAAAGGGCTAACAAAAAGAATAAGAAGAAGACACAATGTTTAGGAAACAAATATAAGCCATTGAACGAGAAGTTACTGTTCAAAATTTTTCGAAGTTAATTACATTTTACGATACAATGCTTTACATCAAACGCTCTTGGTGGTTGGTAGAGAATCGAACCATATTGAATGCTCGCAACCTTACCTGAAAACGTTGTGATCACTGAGTTGAATACTCATGAAGATTCGATATGTTGTGTTCAGGAACCACTGCTTTCAAATCCAGATTTTTGTGATTACGTTGTATGTTATAATGATTTACAATGTACACCTTACCTTTCGGATAATCAAATACTGAATGATATTGCGGTAGAAAAAGAAAACCACGTCACAAACAAAAGCAGTGAGGATAAAATTGAAATTTCTGAAATCAATATTCAAAAAATACTATTTAAAGATGCTGTAAGAGCACTTAACACTTTAAAATTGTATTTGGAACAGAAGTGTATTATTTACATACAATTGGAAGACTTAGAAGAAAAATTATACGAAACTGGGGTTCAAACTTCAAAGAACTTCAAAGATTGTTTTGAACGAAAGCAAAGTACCAACCTAATGTGCATTTTAACTAAAAGTCGTTGCCACAGCCGCAGTTATTGAAATCTTGAAAGAAATGATTGCGTTTTCAAAATCTCAGCTGCAAGAGTTCCAACTTCGAGATGACTACAAAGAACTTCTGGAACTTACAATAATATTCTTAGGAGAGTAGTATCATTTAAAGCTCCGGTTGGACTACACCGTGCTACGAATAGATGGATGTCCAAAGCTATTTACTCCCTAAAGATATGGATGTTCCACAGTCAGTTCAACCTAACAAAGACAGAAGAACATGGAATTCTTGACATTTTCCTCTGTTGGGGCACAAATTGATAAAGCAAAGAGAACTTAATATTGTAGTTAAATAAATTAGAAAATTCAAGTCTTAAAAGTACTTAATACTTATATATATTTGTTTTGTATCTTTAACTATCGCATTGGCAACATTGTTCTATAAAAATTTAAATTTCGCGCCATCATACTAAGATGTTTCGTATTTTTAAGTCTCCAAAGGAACTGTAGCTTTCAATCGAACCATGAAACCGATGTTACTTAAGGAAATTAATAAAAAGTTTGTCATTATATGTCATCATGGATATTAAGCAAAAGGCAAATATCTTCAATACGTGGTGAGAAAAATCTCTCGCCATTTACAGCCTCTTTGTTGTAAGGCAGTATGTCAGGGTCTGGATGACTGCCCCACAAAATGTTCTTGAGCTGATCCAAAACCTTGACAACTACATAAAGGAAATGATGTTATTTCAAGAGTTGCTCTTTAAAAGTTCCTTGGACACCTCTGGTACTTGTGGGAAGAACTTGTGGCTTTTGGGTTTTTTGTTGATAGGGTGTTCAATGAAACAGAAAAGTAGACGGTTTGCGCCCTCGAAATTGAGAGAACGCCTTATGATTTTCGTGAGTACCTGTCGTGAAGACTTAATCTCACGGGATGCCCATACATCCATGGGAGCAAGGATACATCTTGCCATCGCTTACATATTTCCTACTTAACAAAATAATACTAATGCGGAAACGTGTTGAGGGCTCAAATCCACCCTTGGTATGAGTCGAGGCCTACCCAAAACCTATTACTGATCTTAGGGTCTCAGTACCCAGCACTTATAGCCACTCCATTCCGGGTATTGAGCCCTAGCAGGGTCACCCTCCCTGCGATTTAAGTTTAAACCACAGCCACCCTGACGCTCCCGCAAGGGGGCCTACCTAAACAAGTTAGACCCGGACCGAAGTCCGGGGGGCTCCTAACTCCCACGGTAACCTGTTTTAAGTCCTGGTGTGGGCTACTGGTGGTCTTGCCACTCCACAAGACCTATGGCCGGCAGCTTGTAACTGGAAAAATCGTAGTAACCATCAGAGGGGAAAGGTCTGATAATATTTATGATAAGTCCAGTATTTACTCTGCCCACGCTTCTAATTAGACAACGTCATTGATGGGCGAAGCCTTGATAATTGGGCGGGGGCCCTCGAAATTGTGAGAGTAGAGAACCAATTAAAGCGAATAACTGTTGACATCGTAGATATTCAGTCAACAGATTTGGAGGATTTCGTTTGTTCAAATTCCCGCCGATTATTCAATATCACAGAATTCTCGTCAGAGTTCTTGACTAAGGATGTGGATGAGTGGCCCAAGTGAAACCTGGAGTACGCCACAAGAGAGTAGTCAATGACATGACTGAGCGAGGGGTAAAGCTTATGGACGAGTACAACAAGCTACACACTAATAACGAAGAACAGAAGCAGTTTCTATTATTGGCAGTTAAAGACTATAACTGACAGGAAGACATCGCTTTCAGCTAAAAAAACAAAAATAGTCCCTGTCAAAATAGCAGACTTGATTCTAATAACCAACAAACCTGCAAAGTCCTAAGACCGCAATAAGCGCCTCAAACTTCCCAGATACCTTGTTTTGTATAAGACCAACATTCCAGATATGTAACTTATGGATATTTGATGGGATCGCAAGCCTTACCGAAGACGGGGTTCAACCAACCATCAGTCCTGCTAAATACTTTTTGGCAAATAAGAAAATTATGTGAGCTCTAGAAGCAAAAACAAAGAAAGTTTTATCAGATAATAAAACCAGCGTGACAAGGCTACAAAGCCAAAATCGAAGCCAGCAGTGATGAACACGGCCATCCAGTAGTAGAGTCCATATTGGAGCTGGCAAGAACTACTTCTGCAGACTAGATGAAGTTGTGGTACATGCATCAGTTTATGTGTAGGGGCAATGAATGCCCGATGCATGGAATGTCAGCTGTGTTTTTCCGATTCGCCCTACATACCTGGTAAGTCTAATTTAGTTTTATACAAGACTCTTATAATCCCGGCCCTGCTCTATGGGGTAGAAGCTTGAATACCGCCGAAGGCAGATTAGGGAGCATTCAACCATTTCGAGACGGGGAATGCAGGAAATGATTCAACTATGTTCGGGTCTTACAGCGACATCTGTCTAGTCAAGCGTCTACAGGTCCAACGTAGAAAGGGAACTCAATAAACTGCGAATGTGGCACTGGAAATAGTTGTCGGAGACGATTCAGTCTGGACTGTATCCCCATATATATACGTATGTAAGTAGCAGCACCAGATCAGCGACGTGTGCTGAAAATGTGAGATGTGGCCTTTAATTAACGTTGCTCACTTTTGATTCTTCTCAATGAATCCTATCCGCCTGTGGATAGAGAGCAACTTGGCTAGCGTGTCAGGCACAGTTACCAGTGCTCTAGTCGCTGAGGTGTTAAAAGCAGCATTTGCTTTCAGTACAGCTATTCTCCTACCAACCGCGATTTGATTTGAGTAATAACTGATGTTTGACCAAGGAATGGTGGTAGTATTACCTCTACTAAGTACTTTACCTAAGACGGTGTTTCCTGTATTTTTGCATAAGGCGAATTCAAAGATACTTCATCCCATTAGAGTTCTCCTCGACCTAATGGTTTTTACCGCACAAACCATGTCGAGATTGCAATTCGCAATTCGACCGCCATCTCAAACAGACAATTTTTCTGAGTAGAAAACCAGAATGATGATATTGCTTCGACTATCCAGTTTGCTATTTGGATTGAGCTACCTCAAGAAGTACGGTACTCTCTTTTCTTTCAATTTTAGCTATAGTACACGTCGTAGTCCCGACTAATATGAGCTCGTCGGACTCCTTTTCCATAAGAGTTCGAGGACCTACTAATTGAAAGTCGGTCTTAACTTCTAGGAGGTCCTATCAGTGAGACTTGAATCGGAAAGTAATACAGAGCTATGTCTAGATGACAGCGGAAAATGCACGTCGCTCCTTTATCGACAACCACTTGTAGGAATAATATGCTGTAGACACCTTACAATATTTCTAAGCAACATTACCAAGTCCTTTTTGCCAGGAAACTGCATCGACCAATCCGTCAACTGCCAATTTTGTGCTTGCCAACTGACACTCACCTAACACTCTAGAGATAAAAGACCTTTGAACTATTCCCAAAAAAATATGCTTTTTTTCTAATGAAATTTATCTGAAAAATTGTTATAAACAAGAAACGAAAATTTGGGAAACCCGCGTTAGAGATAGCAACTTTATCTCTACGCAAACATTCGTTTGACTGTGTACATAGTTCATATGCGAATATGGCATGGCATGTATCTTTTTTTGAATGTTTTCATATTTCAATAACAACAAATCGCATTTTGGGTACACAAAAACGTTGCTCATCGCCTCCACTGCATATAATGAATATTTTTATTAGGTTCTACAAGTAGATTGCATCCACCCAATTCTTTTGTCTGCTGAGCGCAAATCACATCGCCGTCGGCCGTAGTATTTCAACCCAATCGTGTGTCACCATACAAACAAACAATGACGTAGATGAACCATTCATTACAAGCACTACGTACAAAGTGCACGAATTCACTGAATCCATGGAAAAGTCAGTGGAAATAACAAAAGATACATTCTTATCGGCTTGCTTTGTTTTGGTTTTTTTTTTCATTTTTTTTTGTTATCCAATTGGAATATATTCGTACACGCAGCAAATTCATTTATTCATTTAGTTTCCAACAAGAAAAGTCGCAAATTCATTTGCTTCGGGATGTCCCTTGCTCTTTGTATGCATATATGAACCGGATAGAGTGCATAGCAATGTTGCCATTACCTCATCGTAGTACCATTACAATACTTTGTAAGTTACGAGTAGATACTGCATATTCGAAAAGATGCTTCGTTGTAATTTCAAAACTAAGTGAGGCTTGGCAGCCTTCCTTTGAATTTGAATATACAGAGATTGTTCAAAAATAGCTTATTATAAAGGAATTGGAATATTTTTAATTTAATTCATCTAATGATCAAACTTTGGACTCACTTCATTAAAACCTAGATAGAAATTGGAGACCATGTTGTTGAGTATTATGGAAAAGAAGAAGACACTTTACTCCCTGTACTCTCGTTAATTAATCTTTTAACAATTGGTTTTACATTTTCTTAAATAGCCAAAAGCAAGCGGGACAATCTAACGACCGAGGTTCAATGAACTTTGCTATAACTCAAGACAAGCGGTTTGTTATTTACTTAAGTAGATTAACATTAGATATCTGTTTTTCACAGGGTGAACGTATTCAGTTTTTGACGAAATATGAATAGCATATTTTAAAACGCTTATAATGTGAAGATGGGATAAGCTCGGTCTTATAATTTTTAAGGCAGCTGCGAATTGTATGAACCGTCAAATCAGAGTACAAAGCATAACAATATTTCCTTAAACCTTACCTGTAAATCAAGTCGGCTTAGGAAGTTGGAACAATTTTTGTGATATTTCGAGCAACATTCCAGTGTATCACTTCAAATACTATGCAGATTTGTTATTGTATCGGGTTTTCCAATAGGAACTTGCAACTTTGAATTGAATTTGTGAACTGTCACTGTCCATTTATTCAGTAAGCTCATCATTTTTATCATGGTAAAGTACACGAACGAGCAACGTCTGCAAATTATAAAAATTTTCTACCGAATTTCGGAGTTGGTGACTGCAACTTTAAGAGCGTTAATTCCAATTCTCGGTCGTAATGCTCGCCCTAGTAGACAGGCAATAACAAGTTTAATGCAACAATTTGAGTCTACATATTCGTTGTGTGATATTGCCGTGTCAGTGAGACAACGGGTCAATTCCACGGCGTTCTCAAGAATTGAGCATCGCTCAGACCACATTATGGCGTATTTTGCGTAAGGATCTTGGTTTACACCCATACATGATCAAGCTGACTCAAGAATTGAAGCCGATGGACCATTTGAAGCGACGTACGTTCTCCGATTGTGTTCTCGAGAAGATGCGCCAAGATGGTGAATTTCAACGCAAAATCGATTGGCCGCCTCGTTCGTGCGATTTAACGCCGCTTGATTATTTTCTCTGGGGCTACGTTAAGTCATTCGCTTATGCCAACAAGCCGACGAATCGACCGCTGCAAACGTGCCCGCGCTGCTCGCATATGAACGAAGTCGAGTTCCATTCATAAATGTTTTGAGTGTACTTCGAGCCGATAATAAAGTTTTTGAAATATCTCAAATGGTTTGCGTTTTATTTAAAAAAAAAAGTTGTCAAGTCCTTTTTGTAAAAACCTTTATATCTGTGTCTGGTGTGCAAAGTGTGTTAGTTTTTAATTTAGCTGAAAAAAGCTAAAACTTGTGCAACTATTGTTCAATTTTATTTCAAAGCAAACTATAATTGTCGTGAAAAAAACTATAATTGTCGTGAAAAGAACAGTATTCAGATAGATCAAAGCCAAAATAGGGGTCAAACTTTCTTGTGTGAAAAATTTGGCTCATATCAAACATTCGACAACGTTTCTTGAAAAATTGCATTTTCCTAACTTAACACACTTTGCATACCAGATACTGATATATAGGTATATATAGTACATTCATAATGCGAAGAACGACAAGAAACTAAGAAGAAAAAGCAAATAATATACAGATTTTTTTTCTAAATAATTCTGGTCTTTGATGGCAATCAATGTTGGGTAAAATTTAATTTAATTTCTAATTAGTCAATTACCAATTGATTTAACTGTTAGTTTTGTTTAGGCAACTGAAATACTTAATTGATAATAGCAACTAAAATTGACAATTAAAAATAGTAAAATCATGTTTTCGTATTCAAAAATTTATTTTCACTCAAAATTTAAATTTTCTTTTAATACTATTCGCTTTTCAAACATTTAGTCTGATAACCAATGCGATTTCCGCAATTTGATTATAGTTCCATATAAAAACATTCTACAGGTCTAGAGGGCGGTAAAAGTGTATTTTATTTAAGGAAATTGAGAAGACATGTAAACGAAATTTAAATAGCGAATGCTATTAAAAATTTAATAATTAACTTGCAATCAATTTAATTTTTGATTAATTAATCAATTAAAAATTTGATCACAATTGAAATTAATTGCAATTAATTTGATGCAATTAATATGTTAAGTCAATTGTTTAAATGCAATTAATAATAATTAATTGATGTTCTTCTGCGATGACAATCACCATAAGTTTGATGTTAATCCTGTTTAACGACATAAGTGCAATCCGCGTTTTTTGAAACCCGATATTGGGAGGAATATTTATATTTTACGTCGCTTTCTTACTTTTTTGAATTCTTACCAGAAATATTTACCATTTTAGTAGCATTTTATAAGAAATTCACTAAAGTTGAAAATTCTCCTTCTTATCCTTTTATTAACCATTTCCTCGTTTAACGAACTTTTGCGTAACGACTCTCCCATTTTTACTGCATCGCTGCTTCGCTTATGGGTTTGGCTAATGTTGCAGACCGCAGAACGCGTCTACATACTGCTCGGTTCTGGATCGATTCAGTGGTTAGCCCCAAGCGATGTTGCGCATTTGCCATCTGAGAAATCCTGGAATTCTTTTTCAGACCTCGTTTGCTTACAGTTGGAGTGACCGTAGTTGATAGTGCCTTTTTAACCAGATTTTCTGCAGATCTTCTTTGAACGTGACAATACCAGCTTATTCTATTCGCCTCAAGTAAATAAATATATTCAAGTGATGAGATGTAGTATTCTAGTGCCACCTTGACATTAACTTATCGCCTACGATTCTCCGTGTTTTAGCTAACAAAATTTGCCGCTTTTCTGATTCGGTTATATTTGTCTTAATTTCGAAGAAAATTCATTCAAAATAATAATTATGAGAAAGAAATAGCCAAAGTTCTTTTCTCTCTGTCTTTTCTAAAAGAAAACTTAGCACATGCTGTGCTAAAGTCGGTGTGGACCTATGGTATACAACTTTGGAGTTGTACAAAGAATTTTTCAATGAAAGCCAACGCGTTTATTTTATGATAAAATAACTGCTTAATAAGTCGAAAATTAGATCCGGTAACACTAACATTAATATCGTAGAGAGGTGTCTTTAGTGAGTAAGAATCTCACACTACTATAAGCACGCCCTTGCGATCCTCATAGTGTCGAATGTGATATTTTCACCTGGTCTCGTAAGTTGATTTTCAAAAAAATATTTCCAATTATCATTTTAATTTTTGGCTTTATTAGACTAGGTTTTTCCTTATCCTGATCACGAGAAACAGTCTAGGGAAGACTGCGTTGAAGAAATTGACGCTGAATGGGTTAAAGAAGAAGATACAATGCGAGTGAACCCACCTAAGTTAGCTAAAAATTTACATGCATCAACAATCTTAAGAAGGTTTATTGTGCATAACAATATGAGTGATGACGAGATTGAGATACTAGAGGAAAAATTGATATAAAAAAATACAACCAAAGACAATCAAAAGATTATTTTACTTTGTAAATTATTTTTATGTCAGTAAATGGATTTTAACAGAGAATTAGTTGTAGGGAAGTGTAAAGCAATTGCAACTCATGTGATGTCTAAGTTTCCGTGACTGGCATCAGATCTTTATTACTTAAGAGTTTCGCTACCTCAAAGAAATCACAGTTATTAAAAAGTGCCAATGAACTTGAAGAGTTCACAATAATTTATTTTATTTATTAAGTTATTGAACTTTTAGTTTTGTTAATAGTAAATACTTCGTTTTCTTTGAACTCTAATATACATGTATTTACCCTGGCCAAAGGAATAACTTGCAATACAAATTTGTAAAGCATCTGAAGTACGTTTATAAGTGCCTCTGAGTAGCTTGCTGTTTGGAGATAACATAAGTGCCTTAGGCACTCAAGAGGGTATTTATAACTGCATTACCTGAATAAGTACCTAGCAACATTGAACGATTATATTGATGCACTTATCCGGGCCTTACTGCACAAATTTTTAACTATTAATCAGATGAAAAAAAAAATATGTAGGAAGGATAAGATTATTGTTTTAAAACAAAAGAATAGCTCAATCTCTGAAAAACGTAATATTTCCCTAACGACTCTTAGAGATTTGTAGAGCTTCTGAAATAGAGGCTCTTTAGTACTGCAGATCTGGTTTAAAGCTCATGTGGTGAGTCATTTTAATTTAAGCTGACTCTTCAATAGTGCTAAACACTACGACCTGAAGCATTTTTACACAAGTCAATTTGAATATGCTTGAATCATAATTTTCATCAGATGAGTATCTCAGATTAGTTACGGCATGATTCGATACCCATTGAAGCTTGACGAAGACTCTGAAAATGTTCGTAGTAGGATGTTCATTATTTTGCAAACTTTTTATTGTTGAATAGATCCTCAGCTTCCGTCAGTTTATCTACCATTTTATTTCCTGAGGTAGCTTATTGTCTGATCCCCAAGAAGGAGACTATCTGAACTGCGCCAACTACATAGGTATCAGTCTTCGCAACATCGCCTCCAAGATCTTATCTGCAGTATTGTTTGAACGCCTGAATCCTGATTCGTTCATTAGTGTGGCTTTAGGTCATGAAAGTCTACCATTGACCACATATTCTCGCTACGTCAGGTTTTTGAGAAAACCCGTCTGTTCAAATCGATACACACCACCTATAACCTATATATAGATTGTAAGACCGGATAGAGACGATCTGTACAGAGGAATTACTAATTTTGACATCTAGTCCATCTGTGCAGGATAACAATGGAGAATGCACACTGCTCCATCAAGGTCGGGACATTTCCCGGAAGAAAATTTTTCGAGTGATTTTCGGTCCCGTCTGCATTGACAGTAAGTGGAGGATAAGTTACAATGTCGAACTATATGGACAGCGATAACGACTTAACTAGAGTATAGATCCAACGACTGAGACGAATGGGTCACGTTAAGTGGAGGGATACGGACCGGACAACGTTCCGGTATGAAAAATCTTCGAATCCGCCCTCGGGGGATAGCACAGTAGAGCAGGACCCCGACTAAAATGGTGCACGCAAGTGGGAGGGGATTTCAACCTACTTGGCCTGCGAAACTGAAGACAGCTACCAAAGAGATCGATGTAGCTCGAGACGAATGTTTGCTAAGGCCAGCGCCACCTTAAGTAAGTAAGTAAGCCACACGGAGTAAACTCTTTCCATTTTGAGAAAATCCTAAAGGATGTTGAAGCACTGTTGCAGGACTAAATAGGAATAAAAACGATACGATCTAAGGGCTTTAAGTGTTGCTCCGCTTAAATGAACTGAATTTTAATTGGTGCTCGTTTGCAATTGTTTGTATCTTTTGACGTGAGACGATGTATTGATTAAAGGTTTATCAGTTCCTTAGAAGTTGGAATTCTTATTTGGTATATTGAATCTCCCGGAAAATATTTTTTTTGCGTTTACCACTGTGATCAATTTTTTTAAAACGAGATGGTTCATGCTGCAAATTGATAGCTTTTATAAGTCAGTATATGTACATTTGAGTACAAATGAAGTCAAACTTGTAATATCTCAGCAGTTGTGAAGTAGCCTGCAAATTTTGTTGAGTTTTATCTAAAAAAAAACCCCAATCTGACAATTGTAAACTTCATTCTAATATTTTCCTTTCACTAGGATGACTAAGTCGTCGACGTAGCCAGTTGTACTATAGATGTATTTTTAGGGCCATGCATTGTATTTTACATCAAACAATCTTTTGTATTTGATTGAACCGGAATTTCAACAACTCTGCTTTTATAGCACCATCTTGTTAGAGAATTTCCAAGCCTCCTGGTTCCAATTTGTATAGAACCGTAAGCAATTTGCCGGCATCTTCTTAGAAGATGTGAGGCCCTATGATATCCTTGACATAAGGACAACACCAATTCGTTCTTATCCAAATAGTGTAATTAGAAGCGGCAATACCATTACTCTTCGCAGCGATTTTCGTAACAATATATGCCAGCCTTTTGGTTTGGCTTCCTTAACTTTTTTTCACAAAATATTTAAACAACTTTTTAGAAGAGGTCTTTCGGTAAAAGGGAAAGATCTCACAAAGAAAAAAATCTAACTACCGCTCTCAAGGTAAACTCTCTCGCATATCTTAACTGGGGATGTTGCGGATGCAGATTTTTTGACATCAGCGGATGGGGATGCGGATGTTAGATTTGGCACATAAAAACATTAATTATTACTATTTTACTCATTTTTATTTAAACGAAAAGAAACTTTTAATACTTAGACATAAACATAGGTGCGTTATATTTAATGACCAGCAACTTGGCTGCCTTTTCTGGGTCTAGGCGATTTCGCAAAGGTTCGTAAATTAGTCCCGCACCACTAAACAATTGTTGACTAGGAACACTCGCTGGTGGATTTGAAAAATTTCTTCGTGCTATTGCAGATAACATCTTGAACTCTTTACTTTCCGATAAATTTGTCCTTTTTTTTGCTGCTCTATGACACTAACTCCTTTTTCAGGTCTGTTCTGGGACTGTCTGTTCTTTGGACAAGATCGTCATCTTCACTTGATGAATCTAGCATCGCTTCACTTTTTAAACAGGGTTTCCTAGCGGTACCGGTAAATAATTTTCGTCCAAGGCCGAGGATTTAGAAAAAATTTCCGTTTTTAAAGTGGTGACTGCCAGCCTAGTCGGATCAGATTCATGTGATCTACTTGAATGGGCATCCAGTTTTTTCATAAGCATTTTAGTTATTGGAATTACAGATGATATGAGCTTAATTCTCATGTCGCTTCTTCAAAAGCTTTCAGCAACTGGACACAGCATTCGATTATTTTCCAGTCTTCTGGCATAATTGGCTCCATTTCGCTGTCTGTCATTCATGTAGAGACTTAATGCGTCTTTTACTTTCAAAAACCGCTAGAGCATACGAGTATAAACAGTACTGTTCCAGCTGGTTCGCACTTTTGGAATACTTTGAGATGCGCTAAGTCGTTCCTATACCGACTTGTGCAACACCCTCATCCGCATAAGCTCCGCATTGATTTTTTGCGGAAGTATAACATCTGACATCTGACTTTTTTTCGTTACAAAGTTCCTAATCACACAGCTTTCTTAAGGGCTTCCCTCAGCAAATACCTTCAACAGAGATTTTTTAACCCAATTAATCCTCAAACGCTGCAGTATCTGATGGATACTTTCTAATATGTGACCCAGTTCAAATCAACCTTCTTCACAGAACTCAAACAATAATTTGTGTAAAGGCTAGAAAATTTTTCTCCATCTACATAGATTGAACATACGAGGGCGGGTCAATAAGTCCGTGACTTTTTGAATTTCTGACCTCTTTACTGAAACAGCAACACTGTTCCTGTCAACAGGCATCTGTCAGTTGACTCCTGTCAAAATTTAAACTTGCTGCGTCAGTTAGTTTGTGTTTGACAGCTATTTTTATCAGACTACTCACTAATTTGAGGAGAAAATGGAAAAAAGTGAATTTCGTGTGCTTATTAAGCATTATTTCTTGCGAAAAAAAACCATTACCGAGACCAAGGCTAAGCTTGATAAATACTATGGGGACTCTGCACCATCGATTTCAATGGTAAAAAAGTTGTTTACTGAATTTCGTTGTGGCCGTACAAGCACTGAAGATGCCGAACGTCCTGGACGCCCAGTTGAGGTCTCTACACCCGAAACAATCGAAAAAATTCACGACATGGTGTTGGCCGACCGAAGATTTAAAGTGCGAGAGATTGTGGAAGCCATAGGGATCTCGCATGGCTCAGTGGTTTCAATTTTGAATGATCACTTGGGCATGAGAAAGCTTTCCGCAAGATGGGTGCCGCGTTTGCTCACAGTCGACCACAAACACATGTGCAGTTGCCATGGCAAAAATCCATGAATTGGGCTATGAATTGCTCCCTCATCCACCCTATTCTCCAGATTTGGCTCCGAGCGACTACTTCTTGTTCCCAAACCTGAAGAAATGGCTTGGTGGAAAAAGATTTGACTCCAATGATGAAGTCATCTCGGAAACAAAGGCCTATTTTGAGGACCTCGACAAATCATTTTTTTTGGAAGGGATAAAAAAATTGGAGAAGCGTTGGACAAAGTGTATAGAGCTCAAGGAAGACTACGTTAAAAATAAAATAAATTTTTTTTTTATCAAAAAATCTGTGTTTTAATCCAAAAGTCACGGACTTATTGACCCGCCCTCGTATCTTAGTGACTAATCCAATTACTTTTTCCGTAAATTTGTTTTTTTTTTTGTTATACTGAGCCCTGCCAAAAATCTTAAATCATAGAATATTGACATTCATAAATCTGTGGATAGACGCATCGTTTAATCAAACCGAGGCTCAACGAATTTAAATCTTTTGTCAGAATTTTGACTTGAACACGATTTTAGAACGTATTTGGCACTAACCCAATCAAAGGGTTATATTTTCACTACCTTCAATACAACGTATCGGCAACACTCTGCGAGAAAGAAACAAAAAGTATCTACACATTATGGATTCAAATGGAATTGCGGATGAATTTGCCAGCAACAAATTTATTTCAAATGAATAAGAATGAATTTATGACAGCTCGACTGGGTTTGAATGAATCCCATAAACAGCTGTATTAGAACAGATGTGAAATAGATAAATTTATATGAAATAGGGTGAACAATAATTGCCCCTCGCCTAGATAAGGGTTTTTCATACAGACAGAATCCATCATCATAAAAGATTCTAATAAGAAACAACCCTCGCATTCAATTCAAATAAAATAACAACAAACAAAAAAACTTAGAAAGCGATAAAGAACAAACAAATTAGGAACAAATCCATTCCGTATTCGTTCACTTGAAATTGAATTGCAAGCGAGCAACTTGAATTTTTTTGTTAAAACCAGAAGCAGAGGCAGTCTCTCAGTTTAGCTTCGCATCGGTGGTTCGCGGTTCGTGGTTTGTCGTGTATCTAAAAACATAGACGAATACGCACACGGTTGTCTAGATATTTTTTTGTTTCTTTGTTGTTCATAGTGCCGTGTTGTTCGTTGATGTGTTTTTTTAAATCCAAAAAAGGTTGAATTCAATAGTTTTATACATCAGTCACAGAAAAACTGAAAAATGAACACCAAACATACAGTGAATTTATAATTCTGTATTCAAATCCAGTTCTCAGATACATTTTTTTTTTTTTTTTTTTTAATTCTTTGTTTTTTCTCCAACGAACTATCCGATTTTATCTGACATTTCTCCGTTCATTCGTATCTCTCTTTTGCTCAATAATCTGGAGAATATAAAATCCAGTAAAAATAAAGTCTCCAAAATGTCTTGAGAAATGGTGATGTGAGGTTTTTCTTAAACTTTTCGTTTTTTTTTTTTGTTCTCAGAATTTCGCATGGTCTGGCACTTTGTATCGATGTACACAATATTTTGAAGATACACATGTTTAAGGCTTGTGTATATTTTTACAGATATTTTATTTGGAGATGCTGTTCCGCGCATTCGCAGTTTGTATCGTATTTTTACTTATGGTTGTTTTTTTTCTTCGCCTTCTGTCTAAACAACAAATCCCCAAACTGCGTTAAATTACTGTTAGTTTCAGTTCTGTAATCATTAGTTCTATCGACGGGGTTCGTTGTTTAATTGAGAAAAGTAATTTATTCCTCTGACATTTGTTTATATATCTATTGTTAGCAAGAAACCAGTTTTATTGTAACATTAGGTGATTTCGGTGCTGAATATTTGCCGATTATCAAAGTATCTGCTGTGGCAATGAAATCGAATTGATGAAATTGACATAAAAGGAAAACTATAAATGAAAACTGAGTGAAAATAACCAGATTGACCCTTAGAACACACAAAAGATATTCCAAATATACTTATAGTATCAAGTCTGAATAAAGACACAAATTTAGAAAGTACCTATAATCGGTAGAGTAACTCAACCTAGTCGTTTATGATAAATTGTTAAAGGAATGAAAATCTTAAATGTGGTGTAAATTTACAGACAGGTGCCGTGATAAATAGGGCGTTTCCGAGTGTATTTTTGTCGAAAACGCTGTTTTCCTAGTGTCTTTGTTAAGTTTTCCAGTTAAAAAATTCACAATTATAGAGATGAACGGAAAATGTATCACCTAGATACATGGACTCTCTGGTAGAAAGGTTAGAAACGACTTCACCTCGTTTCAACTTTTTTCCTATTGCGTTTCAAAAATGCATATCTTTCTAGTTTTAGAAAAATCTCATTCATTTCTTATTCCGGGTAAAAGAAGAGCATAAGTTATACCGTTATTGACATAGCCTCAAAATGTTTCTAGTCCTAGAGTATCATTCTATATATTGAGGTTTTGAAATCTGAACTCTTTTGTTTATTTTTTTTTTTTTTAGAAAAGATAGACTTTTTCCAAATTTCAAGAGAAGTAGGTACATCTATTTTGCAAGCAGAGAGAAGGACCATAACTCCGTTTACCCCTCACCGCTCTTATCCATATTTCATCAAAAGCATGGGAAGCAAGTAAATAAGAAAATCCGTTTTGCGTTGCCTAGATACGGGCAATTATTATCTACAGTTTCCAGGACATATCCTTGAGGTGTGTTCCATCTCCTGTGTTCTGCTTTTGCTCTCTTTCTTTTCCATTCATAAATTCAATGTCCCTGAGAGAGAGAATTATGTATATGTTGAATCTCCAACTAAATCTCAATATCAAATAGGCCATTGAGAGGGAAAAGACCGTAACGGACGGAGAGTGTATCTGAATTCTGAATTGAACCTGCAGATATGTAATATGTTTAAATACTAGATGTAGCGAGTGCATTAGTACTTGGAATCAAATTGTATCCAAATGTGCTCCAGTTTTCCCGTATCTTCTGTATTTGTATAAGAAAATTAAAGAAAATGTATTTTCTTGTATCTTTTAGTGTTTTTAGCAGTCCGTGGATCGTCTTAAAAAAACAAGAAAATACCAGTGTGATGTTCGTATTAAAAAAATAAAATTTGGTTAAGATAAAAATAACAAAAGTGGAAATATATTTGTCTAAAAGCCTGAAAGTGTATCTCAGAAGATGTTTTTTTTTTGTTTTCGTCTTCACAAGTGTGTGTTTTATGTAACCGGCAGTAAATTGTGATAAATTCGAGAAAAAAAAAGTGAAATTTATTTATTTTTACTTTAAAACAAAAAAAATCATCGTTGTCTTGGACCAGGATATTTTGAATTTTAGGCAGCACGTGTGGACTTGTTGGGTAAGTAAAAAAAAAATCCACATTTCTGGCCGTCATTAATCTATATGCTGAATTCCTTCCATCTTTTCCTTGTGTCTCAATATGATTTTGCTCTTTTTAAACAGCTTCTTCTTGTGAGTCATTATTTTGTTCAGGATTTTTATGAATAATATGCGTAGGACAGGGCAATGACCTTTTCTTTCGTACGAACACTCCACGATAAAAATAAAATTGATTTGCTAGATAAAAAAGTGAGACGATAAGCTTTCCGATTTATGATAAAAAAATGAATAATTTCCATAATTTAATGTTACCTAATTAAAAATCAGTTCACCTTGTTGAAATGTAAATGAAACTCATAGGGCCAGTGCTAGACGTTTGGCATTTGAAAATTGTCTTGTGAAGAAAGTGAGCTCTTAATTGTGTGGGCTTTGTTGTTTGAGCAGCCAATTAGCACCGAAAAGTGCCATCTTTTAAAAGAAAATTTTAAAATGAGGAAAATGTTATGTTTCTTGACTCCTTTGACATCTCAAAGGCATAGGTAGGTACTTGGTAATGGCAAAAGCTGGGCAATTAAAGAGGAATTAGAGAATTGCAAGCGAAGTGCTATTTCACTTTTGTTGCTGATATTGTGCTAATGCTGAACATTTTCATTGAGATTGAGGATACTCCAACTCAGCAATGCAACACGCCTTAGACGACTCGGAAGTTTTGGTGATCAAAACAATTCTGATGAATTGATACTGCTTGCATTTTGCTTACTATGGCCAATATGTGATATCGAGGAAAGGCCTGTTGTGTATCTTAGTCCACACGCTGTCCAACGCTTTCAAGTGTTCTAACATTTACGGTCTACAAATTTAGATGAATAAATTGTACTGCCTGTTGGCTTATGATCAGTGGCTGACTGGCCTTCAAAGCAAGCAGCCCTAAACGTAATCGACAATTGTTGCGCTATAAAAGGGCTTACAGTCAATCCTCGTAAGGCATTACTATCCGTTTGTCCAACTTCTTTTTAATAAATCGCTCGTTGAACACGGATACATGAGAACATGAACACGATATATGTCGGCTGTGTGGGGGTTTTTCAAGCACGCCTAGCTCCAATTCAAACGCACTGATAAATCTGCCTTTCGAGTTAGTTCTTTCGTTGTACGAGTATAATGATACAAGAACTCCTATTGCTGCGAAAATATGAAATCGATAGTGGATCTTCGAGAATACCTCCAAAACCGGTCTGTTACTTGGCTCTGCTTTCTTTTTGCGGTATAATATCCTTAGAATTTACTTAAGTGGACATAAAGGGGTTAAAATATTTTCATTTGTATCTGCGCCAGACCATGCTGAATACTTTTACTGCTTTTGAGCTAGATCGATAATAAGGCATTTGTAAATTTAGTCGAAAGCTTGAACTCATTAAGTCGTGTTAGGTTGCTGATATTCTCGGCAGAGTTTGTTAAAATTTCAATCTGAGTTAAAAATAACATACATATTTCTGAATAGGAATTCTAGTGACTCTCGACATCTCTATGAGGTCGGAAAATTTCCTGTTGCACTTCACTACAAAAGATTGTAGGCTCCTTACTGGCGTCGTGAGAAACACTAAGCTTTTCCATAAGTGTTCTATCTATAAGTGACATAGCAGCGAGAGTGGTGACGTCGCTGCACTCGCATCGGGTTACAGGTACTCGGCCTTGATGTGGTGGGTGCTGATACAATTCTACGTTCGTTCTACGAAAGACAGAGAGTGAGAACAGTTTTGTTACAAGAGTAAAATAGATTCTGTTTTCTACCGTAACAGACTACATCTTAAAGATATTATCAGCTGAGACCTCTTGAATCTCTTTAAGTTTGTCATTGCCCGTTGATTGGCATCAGGCCCCTTTGTGAGTTCAAAATACAATTGGTTTAAGGGTGCCTTTGGTTTGCTATAATTTGCTATTAACACCATTAACTGCTATGCTACGAAACAATTGTTTGAGCCAACCGAAAAGTGCGATGAAATTACGCTTAAAAATGAAAAACTACTACGGTAATTGCTCTCGGCATTTTTTCCCCACTTATTTGGATGAAAGAGAAGCATTTCGACAAAATAAACCAAAGTTTGCATCATTTGAACAATCCCTTACGAAGGTGCAGATAAAAACTAAGTAAGTCATAGCGTCATAGTATTTTAGCGAAAAGCAAATCAAGTGACTGCAAGCGATTCAAAGTAAGTTCTCGCAACAACAAAAAAATTTGAATGAAAATGTCTTAAATCAGCTTAGCGAATCGCTCGTACAATATGAACATTTTTACTAAACTGTGCGTGGAAATTTGAAAATCACAATAAAATACTAATTAGACAATTTGGGAGGAAGTGAAACGAAAATGGTGTTCTCTTGAATTTATAAAAATATCGTTTCCAATTTCAAAAGTTGAAATTTCTTTTTATTATTGAGGTTTTCAAATATATTTTACGCAGTACATATTTGTTTTCTAATAACAATAAGAACCTGTTTTAGCACTTTATCAGTATGAAAGCACAAAGGAAATTAAGTGAAATCGCGTCGTCATAAATACCTAATCGCTCGCGATTTCGGTGTGAACAATGCGCTTGCAAAGACGCAAGAATCGGTCGCGTCGCACAGAGCGAATTCGTTTCGCCATAAGCGCAATCTAAATTCGGCAATGCTTATATCCTCTATTGGATGAGAAAGATGATAGTCCGTAGAGCTCTAAGAAAAGGGGGAAAAGGCAATGCCTTGGATAATTTTAACACAAAGATAGACGAGTTTGAGGCAGAACTGGGTAATCACAAAAACCTTGTAGTTAAACAAGAGATATATTGAGCGATGCTATGAAAAAAAGGACAAGAACCGCCCGTGAGTTCAACGAGCAGAAAAGAAAGCTAAAACATGGCCTCCTATTTCAAAATATACCTTTGCTGATGTAAATGAGAAATTCTGAATATAAAATTGAGACACTCGTTCCCCTCATCTAGAATACTTGGCTGCATTCTATCGACAAAACCTTCAATGGATATTCGTTGGGTGCTCTACAAGGACTATCATAAGTTTTGATCTATATTTTTGTATCTATCTAGATTTATTTGTCATGGTGGGCAGTGCAAATCCATTCACACAATCTGATCAGATGGGTAGTACTTAGAGGGAAAATATTATAATTTAATCAAACTGTTGTCTACACGGTCTCTATCCCGCCTGATGCAAGAAGGGCTTAATCATTCTATAGATAGTTCTTGAGCTTGTCTCGGTAAACACAAAGCTCAAATAACCCATTTGAGCGTTTTGTGAAAATTCGAATCGACTTACCTCTTCACACCAAATGTTGAGACAATGAAATGCCAGGAAAATAGTGCAGCTGGAGATGAGTCGATTTGTGAAGATCATCTTTAATTCTTCCCGACATCGCAGTGAAGAATTTTGCGTAAAGTTTTGACAATGCGTCAATAAAAGATTACATTGACCAAATAGCTATAGCCAGCTTAGGTTTCTCTGATTTGGCTTTGACAATGGAAAGTAATCCGGATTTTCACAGAAAAACCATCCCCAGAGTCAAGGCATATTTTTTGTTAAGGTCTTCCAACAGCAGCCATTTAATAAGACCACCAGGTGTTGTGTTCTATGAAATGATTCAAACGAATGAGCGGTAGAAGTCAACGAAGATCGCCATTGTCCCATGTTTTTTTTGGGATAAATTGGGAGCGAAAGCCTTGAGTCGCTGCTGCTGCTCCGCTTATGGAGTTAGCTAATGTCGCAGACAGCAGAACGCGTTGGTTGGAGTGACCGTAGTTGATAGTGCCTTTTTAACCGGATTTTCCGCAGATCTTCTTTGAACGTGGCAATACCAGCTTATTCTATTCGCATCAAGCTGTTCGGTTACCGAATTCTTTATATGTAGACCTCTTATACGCGTAGATCGAATGCAATCGCGTTTAGTGACGCCACTGGACATCCTTAACATTTTCATATCCACTGCCGTCATTTTGTTTTTAAACGCTTCGTTCAATGCCCCCCAGCACTGTGAACCGTACATAAGAGCTAAGGTGTAGAGTTTCCCCTTCAATTTAAGTGGAAATTTTCGGTCGCAAAGGATTCCCGAATTTTCCCGCCGTTTCATCCATCCCACACACACTCTGTGGTTTACGTCGTCGTCCATGTTATGCTTCCATGTTAACGATTGATCCTAAGTACTTAAAGATAGTACTTTTTGGAATAACTATTCCATCTAAAATTATATCCAGAACAGGTCGTAACGGATGCGCAAATGGGCACTTCAAGTGCTCTATCTTTGAACGACTTATTTTAAACCCGTTTCTCTCTAGCGCATTTTTCCACGAATCTAAGGCGTTCTGTAGATCTTCGACGTTATCGCTAAGTATAACTGCGTCGTCAGCGAAGAGAAATGGCGTTACATTTGCTTCGCGCATGCAGTCTTTGAAAAGATAGTCGAATACTACGTTAAAGAGGAAAGGGCTAAGTACGCCTCCTTGATGCACTCCGACATTAACTGGAAACTCTCTCGTTAGTCCAGCAGAGCTTTAAACCGCAGTTTTCACGTTTCCATACATGTCTTGTATTATTCTAACATACGTTTCCGCTACGTTTTGGGACCTCAGCGCTGCCCATATGGCCCTAGGCACTCGGTCGAATGCTTTCTCGAGGTCGATAAATACCATGTGTAAATCCTTAGACGAATCTCGGTGCTTTTCCATTATTTTTCGTAGGCTTTGGATAGCGTCCACCGTCGATCTTCCTTCAACAAATCCACACTGGCTATTATCGAGCTTTATTATTTGCCGAAGACGTTCGTTTAAGACTCTTTCGACGATTTTCATTGTGTGTGACATAAGCTTGATTGAACGGTAGTTGTTGCATTATCGAGTGTCGCCTTTTCCTTTGTATAATGGAACCAAGAAGCTACTTCTCCATTGATTCGGCATAGGTTGTCCACATTTTAATTTATTTAAAAGTTTCGATAGCCATTCGCTGCTGATTCCCTCCATCTTCGACCAATACTCTGATGAAATGCTGTCTGGTCCCGCCGCTTTTCATTTTTCCGATTGCTTTACTTATTTCTTCGATTGAAAATCTCCGAAACTTCCTCCTTGAACAGACCAGCTGTCGGCACGATATCACGTGGAAACTGTTTGTTAAGCAACTCCTTACAGTATTCAAGCCACCGGTCACAATCCGTGCGGCATCGGATAAAGAATGGTATCATCATATACAGGCAACTTTGATACAAAAAATGAGCCTGTGACACTTTAACACCTTTAAAACTACCCCACAAGTTTGTATGCAATCAGTGGGCTCCCGCGTCTGGAGACTACCGGTGGGGCAAAAGAACAGTCAATGAATTTTGAATGAGCATACAAGTGTCAAACCACTCAAACTCAAGATACACTTGCCGTAATTGACTTATTAAGGACGAAATGTGGCTTTATACCCAGAATTCACCCTGCTCGTTTAGACTCCTTTCTTTGGAGCAATATTAAATATCTTGTGTATACCAAGAGTCCAGAAACCTTAAACGATTTCAGCGGAAATATTGGCCAAATTATGCGAAGAAGTCATGGAAAATAGGGTCCACCACATCCACATTTCATCTCG
This sequence comes from Volucella inflata, assembly GCA_928272305.1. NCBI lineage: Eukaryota > Metazoa > Arthropoda > Insecta > Diptera > Syrphidae > Volucella > Volucella inflata. The sequence continues at coordinate 54,824,378 of OV743720.1, read as the reverse complement.
GCTTCATGGAGGACATTTGATGATGTCATAACGGATCATTCATTTTGTGCTTCCGAAAGTAAACTTGAATAAAACACATTCAATATTTTATTTGGATCTTGCTATTGTGAATGGAATATACTCGTAACATCCACGTTCAAAGTGTCAAGAGCTAGTCCCACAAAAAAATATCCAACGGCGAAAAATCACACGATCTTGGAGGCCAGTTCACATCACCAAAATGCGGAGTAATTTGCCCGGGAATTTGTTCTTTAAATAAAGCCAAAACGGGTCGTGTTGAGTTAGATGTGGCAACATCTCGTTGAAACTATATGTCTTCCACATATAGTTATCGGTTAATATTTGGCTTTAGTGATGATAATTGATAGTGACGGTTACACCTTCCTTATTTTCGAAGAAGTATAGCCCAATGATACCATCAGACCAAATGGGACACCATACAGTGACTTTTTGTGGTTACATGTGGATTTTACTTCCCTATATGCGACAATTTTGTTTTTTAACGTATCCACCAGTCAGCTGGCTTCCATTCTTGATCAAGATGAACTGTATAGGGTTCTACACACTTAGCAAATCGATATAATGTGCCGTAAGACAAGATCAAATGCTATGCTCTTCTTGAATACTTTCATTAACGGCAGCCATATTTTCTGTAGAGCGTGCAATTCGATGATGGATTTCACAATTTTAACACACTCGGCGTTTGTTAAACAATCTTTATTGTGAAAAAGCAAACCTTAAACTAAACATATACAGTCTCGGATGAATTTTTTTGATATGTGGTAATTTTTATTGAGACTTTTCACCTAGCTCCAGCAAGGCTATCCCTTCCAAAAATCGAACTTCAAGTTGTTGCTACACATCAACAGTGAGGCATTGATCCTTTTTAATTCATTAAGTGTCAAGTTGCCAAATAAATTAAAAGAGCTCAACAATGAACATTGTTCTTGTATTTCTCAATGTGTCACTAGTATGACTAATGATTATCCAAACATTAAATTTGCTTAGAAGTGCCACGCCAAAATCTAATTTCATTGTCCGGTGAATAAATCTAGCCTTCGTTTGTTTTTTTTTTTTTTGTTTTGCTATTTTAGGACACGTCTAGTGGACAATTAGGTGATAATCATCGTACGTCGAATAGCGCCGCTCCTATTTTCGTTATGTTCTTCTTTTATATATTTAGGCAAACGGGGCTTAACCTTAACCTACATATTTAATTGATAATTCTCTAAAGAAACCACACAGTGAAAGATATTAAAAGAACATGCAACAGATAGTATTCATACGTCATTCTATTTGTACAACACGCCGTTGTTACTCTGGTATATGAAACAGAGAACTTGTATCTGTCGATATCATTTTTTTTTGTACAATATATGTATCTAAACATTTCCAAGAGGTTAAGGTCCATAGATTAGAAACTCTTACACTATCCATCTTTTGGTGAATATTGCTTTAAACAGAAAGATGTCTTCAGTTGCTTGTTGTCGTACTGGTAGGTTTTATTTTAGGACCAGACAGAACGTTTTAAACATTAAAATGGTTCATGATTCAAAGGCCATTACTTCTATTTGTATCCACCTACGAGTTTCGATATGCTTTCGTGTCGCCTATCGGATTTAGTTAGATGGGAGCAGTGTATAAGGAGTTTAGTTGTCGTGAACAAGTTACACGGAAATAGCAGACTTGTTCTCTATATACATACTTTTGTGTCCAAAAACTGGTCGGAATTTTTTTATAAATCAAAAAATCTTTATTTATTTTTTCAAATCAATTTCGTCCCCTTCAAAATAGTCCCCTCCTGATATAATACACTTATGCTACCGCTTTTTCCAGTCCTCGAAGAATGCCAAAAAGTCTTCTTCAGGTATAGCCTTCAGAGCGCCCGCCGAATCACGTTGAATGTCTTCAATCGACTCAAAACGGTTTCCTCGGAGTGGTCTTTTGAGTTTTGGAAGTAGCCAGATGGAGCCCAATCAGGTGAAAAAGGTGGTTGCGGAACGATATTGGTTGCATTTTTGGCGAAAAAGTCACGAAGAATCAATCAAGAAAATTCAGCATTTTTGCTACCAATCGAGACTTGACACGTTTGAGGCCAAAAACATCTTTCAAAATGGTATTAATTTATCCTTTTGATACGCCAATTTTATCAGCAATGTCTCTTATAGTTAATCGACGGTTTGCAAGCACTAATTCTAATTCTTTTACTTTTTGGATGTGAGCATCGTCAGTTGAGGTCGATGGTCGACCAGGACGCTCTTCGTCGTTGACGCGTGCTCTACGTACTTTGAACAATTTATACCAATCATATGTTGTTGATTTTGGTAGAGCTCGGTCCCCGTAAGCCTTCTTCAACATTTTCAACGATTCTGCAGCATTTATTCCATTCAGGAAACAAAATTTGATCGCACTTCTTTGTTGAATAATTTCAGACATTGTAAAAATCGCTAAATTCACTTTTTGTGTCGCACAAAAACAAGCGTAACTCAAATACTAATGAATATTTTGACATATAATTTGGCATGGAAGTCAGTAACAGTTGCACCAACTTAAAAAAACAATATATTGAGCGAACATATTTACCCGCGTAATTTTAATCGAAAAATTCCGACTAGTTTTTGGACACAATAGTATGTCTAAGGTTAATTTTGAAGTGTGACCAGATTGATACTATTGAGGTTGATTGCATGGTATCATCTTATCTTATAGTTTCCCTAAACTTTTTAGTATATTAATAGATCTTCAACTTCCAAACAATAACCAATTTGTTCCTCAAGTTAGAGCTCTATAGTTGCTAGACAAACTTTCATGGTCTTTCAGGAACCAGGTCGACTTTCACTTCCTGCCAGTTTAGAATATTCTAACGTATTGTTGCCCTATTTTTAGTGTCTGACTGGAAGCCCAAGATGATCCTGGATCACCTAATGAAACTGGGCCATTGGACTCGTATACCTGTAGGATGAAAAGAACCGCTGATGTAGATTAATTTTTGACACCTTAGGTTGCACACTCTAGACATTTCTAGTCCAGATTATTCTTTTTTATCCGAACACTGTTTTGTGGCTATCAAATGAAAAGGGTCTTCACACTTGCTGTTTGAAGCAGTGTGTCGGCCTCGTTTTTTATTTAGTATTTCCTTATAATGGAACTAGTTTCCGTAGGTCACGGCCAAGATACTGTCGTCATTCAGCTATTTTTCGTGCAAATCTAGCGCCAATGCCTTTACTAAGTTTCCGAATGCTTTCCTATAAGAAATGGCTTCAAGTTGGTCAGCCTTTGTCAAAGAAATAGCATTCTGTCACATTGTGGAACTTGAATTCACAACTCATGTAGTAAACAATCCAGAATACTCCCATCATCATTAACCATTTTTCATAATGTCGGGGATTTTGATTACCATTTATTAGCTTGTTTGAAGAAAAATGAAAAATCTCCTCCAATTCATTTACAACGAAAGTGTAGTCAAATGTCTAAATCACGAGTAATTACTAAATTTAAACATGCATATACCAATTCGTAGAAACGGCAATCTTCGCCTGTCGGTTGATAACCTTCTTATCTTTAGATTGCTTACAAAGATATTGTATTTACGTCTTAATTATGGACAAGATTAAGTCTTAATAATTGGAAGTTAGCAAATCGTTAGATTGTGACATGAAATTTGTTGACTTTCATACAAAACACTTCAAAAAGTGTTGGAGTTTTTACGCTTTTCAAGGGTGTAGGTCAGTACAGATGTGATCAATTCATAATGATTGTAGAACTGGGATATGTATTTTTCTTGGAAATCGGCTAGAGATTTGTTTGTGAGATGTGGTGGTTGTTGGCAGGCTTCGTGCAGTCAGTCAACTCAAATAACTTCCTGCTATCTTGGGAGCTACGATTATAAGTTCAAGGGATAAGAATGAGTAGATTGTAATCAGATGAAAATTTGTACAAAATCCATACTTTACGATCAAACTAATGGGCAAAGTACCTTTCGTTCAATTGTTGAAAAGTCGGTTATAATTTCAAGCTGTTACCGTTTTCAGCACTTCAACAATTTTTTTGAACCATATCTTACTTGCATAAGCCATTTGGTTTGCAAGACTATCAGACCTTTTCTTTCCATCTACCTAGTCAAGTCATAAATACTTCGCTTGCGTTTTTCCTTCAATGCAGCTGTGAGCAGGTGTCCAGTGTGTCGCTTGTACGCGCTGAGTCCTAAATCTTCTTTGATAATGCAAGACATGGATTTTTGTGAAATTTGCATTTCCCGTGACAAGATTTTCTGTCTTCGCAGCGGCTTTAGGTCGATTCGTTTTTTCAGGGTTTTGATCACTTTCGGAGTTTTCACAGTGCGCGGATGTCCGGATCTTTGACGGTCTCGTACTCCACCAGTATCCTCAAACAACGTCACAGCACGATAAACAAAATTGCGAGTGATTTCAAGTGGTCGCAACGTCCTAAAAATATCGCCTTTTTCCATGTTGCATTTAAGTAGGCCAACTACAACAATACGATTTTCGATGTCCCCCCATTCCATGATTGAAAGCAATTAATTTCAAAAAGTTTATACGTCACAATGAAGCATAAATATCAACTGTCATATCGCAATCAATACGAAATGGATGCGCCCAGTGTTGCATTCGTAATGAGTGAGTCCAGTTGTGTACCAGTATTTATGACGTGATTTGAAAAATGGAGCCAGGACGTTGACATGCATTTTTTTCTGACCATAAGTTGCTCTAAAAAAATTGGCTAAATGGAAGAAAGCTATTCTATCGAGCTTATTTCACTTAAAATGTATTTCATTACGACATTGGATATACAAAGCTAATTTGAAGCCAACAAAAAGGCAGCAACATTCTCAGTAACATACTCATTATTAGCTTTCCAATTAGTGTAGCACAACAAACAGCTGCCGGAATGCTGACGCTATATGGATATCTATCTATCTCTACAAATTGATATCTATACAAATTGATTAATGCATAATACTTTCGGTTTCGCCGATTTGAAATTGTTTTTTAAAAAAAGGAAGTCAACTATCCATGAAAGCAGACATTTGCTACATTCAAATGCGTCCATTGTTCGTGAATGCAACTTCTTATATCGAAAAGTAATTTGTTTCAATTTTTCTGTATTTATAACTTCAACATGGATTTGGTTTGATGAGCAATGCAATAAAGCAAACCTTGTCTGCCTGTTTAACTCATAAAACCGGGGCCCATTATTCTGACTGCATTTTTTCGTCTGTTGAAAATGATTAAACGGAATAAAAAGTCGCCTTATAGTGTGTAGGGTCGTAACTAACGATAATGATAAACATTAAAGAAAACTAAAAGAATATCATTTTTATCAAGACAAGTAGGGCAAATTGATTTGCATAAAATATACTAAAATCGTTTTCAAAAGACTGTCCTATGCGTGGAATGATTGCTACATAGGTTCATCAAATTTGGAATCGTATACGAAGTCTCGGCTCTGTTAAAGAAGGGGAATCCAGGAAGACAGAGACTTTCTGCCTCCTGTCTCATACTAAATTTACAGGTAACCCAATCTGAACCGGCTCACAACCAGCTTTTATCACCTCAGCAGCAAGTGAGCTGAGTAACACACGTCGTAGCTGATTTTTATCTTGGGAAATTGTGATGGATGAGGCCATCGAATACCCTATTGCTTTCTTCGATGCCTTCAAAACCGCCTTCGTCGACATTGTTCCACAAAACTCAACTTTTGACAGCATATATATGTAACTCTACCAGACATCATGACGAAAATGGCTGAATATAATAGTTTTGTGGATGGCAGCAATGTTGGCGAGTGGGACCCTGATTGTGGATGCTGACTGCGACCAATTTGTAATAGCAGCAGACAACAAGGTCTATTCACTGCTATGGTGAACGCCGGTGGACTCATTGCTTAACGCTTTCTATGGTTTTAAAATCTAAAAATCTACGGCTAAATGTATGAAGATTATATATTATAAAATTACTCTTTTGTCTATAGGATTATGTCAGCGACGCCTGTCGCGAAGACAACCCGATTGATGCGCTTGCAATTGCCTTTCGATTAATTCATTCAAAACTGAGATTATTCGTTTCTCCAACAAAGTTGTTTGTTCTAATCATCTCACGTCAAAAAGCTCCAAAGTGCTGTCGGACTTCTATTGGATTTCCTCAAAACATGGGGCTTGTTACTGAGTAGAATACTTTAGATTTGCAAAGCTATGATAAGACTAATAATATACCATGCTTTTTTGATGGTTTTGTCAGACTCTTAAGGATGGTCTGTTTCGGTTGTACAGGATGCTTAATAGCATGCTTTGCACTCCCAAAATTAAAATTTCCTTTCATCTCACATCCGACTCTCTAACCGAAAAAAAACTCTCCTTTGTCCCTGTAAAAAACTAAATTACGAGTATTTACTAATTCAACGTTGATATCGCGTCTTTAAAAAGTCACCTAAATATACTATAATTTGAAGCAGTGGTTCTGTTCAAAGTGTAATCTTTAAATAGGTCCTTTCCAAACAAATTATGGAAACCTGATTTTATACCTTACCCTACTCATTTCAATGACGTTTTCGTCTTTAATCTGTTAAAGGTTTAATGGGCTTAGACTGATCAAGACTTCCTTACACCGCCGAAAAAGAAATACTTTTACTTGATTGCTTTGTTTGGCATTTCTGGACTATATCAATCAAGTGGAGTCACCAACTGTATTATCAGACAAATCGATCTTGGCTCTGAAACTGCATGGTTTCAGAGAGCACCCACCTTCTTTTTAAATGAAATAATTACCTCCCATCACTCTTTCTTACTTTTTCGTACACAAAATGAAGTCCCTGAACTTTATCAATTTCTTTATCATAGGTATTTGAAGAGTATGCGCTACATCCTCATCTGCGATTTATTTAAACAACATCAAATTATCTCTTACACTGCATCCTTTTGCTAGCTTCTTTCGCTAGGCGTTTGCCAATCCTGTAGCATTTCTAATGGTCTCATACAGGAAAGAATTGTCACAAATAGTTTCGTTTTCGATCCGTCTAAGTCTTTTGAGATTTTGAAATTAATAATGTCAATGCAAAGTAAAAGTTCGTGCACAAGTGATGGAATCTCTGTTATTGTTCTCAAAAAAATTGCTTGGTATATTATTGATGTGTTGTGTTACTTGTTCAATTTAAGTGTTAACAGTGGTGTGCTTCCAAGTCAGCTGAAGTGGGCAGAAGTTATTCCTCTTTTAAGGAAAAGGAACCGCAAGGCTATTTCTTCGTACAGACCGATTTCTCTTGTTTCAACTTCCTCAAAAATATTTGAGAAACTCGTAAGAAAACGTATGGTTTCGTTCTTAATCGAAATAATTTTTTTTCCAAATAAACAGTTTGTATTTGTATTTGTATTTATTTATTAGCAACAATTTACATTTTTTACAATTGGTTATTGCTTACCTTACTTATGAAAAATGGAAATACGAGCACAATATATTGTATATTTTACAAAAGAAAGGAGCCGAAGGAAAAGCTAATTAAAAACCTTCATGCAAAATATCACAGTTTTGTATATGGGTATGTCCTTTGTGGGCACATAAGGCATGTAAAGAATTAAATAAATATATTAAATAACTTAATACGAGTACATTGATTAACAAATAAAACATATAATATGAAAGAACATTTACAAGATTAGAAACGAGAGGGTTATCTGATATACGAGGGCGGGTCAATAAGTCCGTGACTTTTGGATTAAAACACAGATTTTTTGATAAAAAAATAATTTTATTTTTCAACGTAGTCTCCCTTGAGCTCTTTACACTTTGTCCAACGCTTCTCCAATTTTTTTATCCCTTCCAAAAAAAATGATTTGTCGAGGTCCTCAAAATAGGCCTTTGTTTGCGAGATGACTTCATCATTGGAGTCAAATCTTTTTCCACCAAGCCATTTCTTCAGGTTTGGGAACAAGAAGTAGTCGCTCGGAGCCAAATCTGGAGAATAGGGTGGATGAGGGAGCAATTCATAGCCCAATTCATGGATTCTTGCCATGGCAACTGCACATGCGTTTGTGGTCGACTGTGAGCAAACGCGGCACCCATCTTGCGGAAAGCTTTCTCATGCCCAAGTGATCATTCAAAATTGAAACCACTGAGCCATGCGAGATCCCTACGGCTTCCACAATCTCTCGCACTTTCAATCTTCGGTCGGCCAACACCATATCGTGAATTTTTTCGATTGTTTCGGGTGTAGAGACCTCAACTGGGCGTCCAGGACGTTCGGCATCTTCAGTGCTTGTACGGCCACAACGAAATTCAGTAAACCACTTTTTTACCATTGAAATCGATGGTGCAGAGTCCCCATAGTATTTATCAAGCTTAGCCTTGGTCTCGGTAGTGGTTTTTTTTCGCAAGAAATAATGCTTAATAAGCACACGAAATTCTGATAAAAATAGCTGTCAAACACAAACTAAACTAAATTTTGACAGGAGTCAACTGACAGATGCCTGTTGACAGGAGCAGTGTTGCTGTTTCAGTAAAGAGGTCAGAAATTCAAAAAGTCACGGACTTATTGACCCGCCCTCGTATTACATGAAAAGACAAATTTTTCAGAAAGTCGAGCTTTTCTTTCTTTTACCGTTTAAATTTTGGCTATTTCGTGAAGTTCTGAAGTTGAAAAATACCATGGTAGATTTATGATCATTTTTAAGACCTTATTTTGAAGAACTTGCAACTTTTTAAGGTGACAGTTGGCGCAGTTCCCCCAAACTGGAGCTGCGTAGCACAGAATGGCTTGGAAGATAGATTTATAAATTATAAGCTTATTATCTTTGCTTAATTCAACTTTAAGCAAGTTAACTTTAATGGTGTTGTTGACTTTACTAACGACGTTATTTGTATGTTGGCCAAAAGTCAGTCTCTTGTCCATAAAGACTCCTAGATACTTAACAAATGGTGCACAGTCAATCTGATTTCCGCAGACTATTAAATTCCCAGTTTTTTGAGGATTAATTTTAATTTTCCAATCTGCAAGATATTTATGTAGGCATTCTAATTCAGATTGCAAATTTGACTCAATATTCGAGCCTATCGAATCAGACGAATAAATGCATGTATCATCAGCAAAAATTGCAGAATGACATCCAGGAAGTGAAGGAAAGTCAGATGTATAGATGCTCTAGAGAATGGGGCCGAATACGGAGCCTTGAGGAATCAATTGGACATCAGATGAAGTTTGGTTCACAAATATGTACCTTAAAACTCCTTGCCGTTAAGAAAGATTGGATGATTTTTATGAGGTACATAGGAAAATTAAATTCTAAGAGTTTATGGACAAGACCATTGTGCCATACAGTGTCAAATGCTTTTTCGACATCTAAGAGAACCATGCCAGTACTTTCGCCTTCTGAAAAGGAATCAAGTACGTGATTTTTTACTCTGTAAACTTGATGTGAGCGAAAGCTGAATTGTGGTGGCGGTAAGATATTAGATTCTTCCAGATGAAGCATTAATTTATTTTTAATGACCTATTCAAAAAATTTACTAAGAGAACTTAGGAGACTTATGGGGCGATAATTTAAGGGATCATTCAAGGGCTTTCCTGGTTTGGGGATTGGGATAATTTTGGCGCATTTCCAATCAGAGGGAAAGTAACCTATTTTGAGACATCCGTTAAAAATTGATTGCACAATCTTAAGAGCCAACGTGGGAAGGTATTTAAGAAAGATGTTTCTAATTCCGTCAAATCCGACTGACTTACGAGTAGTGAGTAGTGATAATCGATTTAAGCTCATCCAGACCAACCGTATCAGCGTCATAAGCCTGAGTTTGGTTGCTTATCAGTCGTAAAGAACCTTCAATAATACTCGTACTATCAGTAGCATTATTTACTGTACTCGAGATTTGGTGGTTCGATAAAAATGTGCTGGCTAATATACTCGTATTAGCTTTTTCTGCATTAAAGACAGCTTGTGCAGTGGAAGTTTTCAAGAAAGGAATAAACGTTCGCTTGTTCTTAATAACTTGTACGATATTCCAAAAGGGTTTACTACATTTGTCTAAGTCTCTCAGTTTATGGTTCCACTCAATGTTTTTAAACATTTGTATCTCCTGTCTAATCATTGTAGTAAGATACCTGGTCGCATGTACGAGGGCGGGTCAATAAGTCCGTGACTTTTTGAATTTCTGACCTCTTTACTGAAACAGCAACACTGCTCCTGTCAACAGACATCTGTCAGTTGACTCCTGTCAAAATTTAAACTTGCTGCGTCAGTTAGTTTGTATTTGACAGCTATTTTTATCAGACTACTCACTAATTTGAGGAGAAAATGGAAAAAAGTGAATTTAGTCTGCTTATTAAGCATTATTTCTTGCGAAAAAAAAACCATTACCGAGACCAAGGCTAAGCTTGATAAATACTATGGGGACTCTGCACCATCGATTTCAATGGTAAAAAAGTGGTCTACTGAATTTCGTTGTGGCCGTACAAGCACTGAAGATGCCGAACGTCCTGGACGCCCAGTTGAGGTCTCTACACCCGAAACAATCGAAAAAATTCACGATATGGTGTTGGCCGACCGAAGATTGAAAGTGCGAGAGATTGTGGAAGCCGTAGGGATCTCGCATGGCTCAGTGGTTTCAATTTTGAATGATCACTTGGGCATGAGAAAGCTTTCCGCAAGATGGGTGCCGCGTTTGCTCACAGTCGACCACAAACACATGTGCAGTTGCCATGGCAAAAATCCATGAATTGGGCTATGAATTGCTCCCTCATCCACCCTATTCTCCAGATTTGGCTCCGAGCGACTACTTCTTGTTCCCAAACCTGAAGAAATGGCTTGGTGGAAAAAGATTTCACTCCAATGATGAAGTCATCTCGCAAACAAAGGCCTATTTTGAGGACCTCGACAAATCATTTTTTTTGGAAGGGATAAAAAAATTGGAGAAGCGTTGGACAAAGTGTATAGAGCTCAAGGGAGACTACGTTTAAAAATAAAATTATTTTTTTATCAAAAAATCTGTGTTTTAATCCAAAAGTCACGGACTTATTGACCCGCCCTCGTAAGTAGTCTTCCATCCTAAGTTGCTGTCATTTCCTGCGTAGGCTGTTGCTAAACTTAATGAGCTGTAGGATGTGTCTAGGCAGTTTGGTTGAACCATTGAAACACAAAACCTTGCTAAGAGCCACTTTATCAACGGTGCTTAGAATTGACGAGGTTAACGTTTCAAGTGCATGGTCAATGGAATCCGGAGAGTCTAATCTGGCGTTTTCTTCGCCAAACACCTGTCTCAAATTGCGTTTCAGTACTGATGCATACCGTGACCAATCAGTCCTATTGAAGCCTTTGACCCGAGTGACATTGAAACTTGGTGGCACTAATACAGAACATTTTACTGGTAAGTGATCTGAACTGAGATCATTTACTGTTAGTGGTTGACTAATCAAACCTACTGTGTTGGTAATAAACAAGTCAAGAGTGGATGGATTTGCTCTAGCAGAAGGTGGGTAGTAAGTTGGTTTATCTTCTGCTTTTGCAGATGATATAGCGTTTACTTACTTCAATAGCTAATAGATAAAATATATACTTGGTTTGTTGTTTGTTTTTTTTAAGTTTTTCTTTTATAACCACCATTGTTTGTTATGCAATTTTTGTTTTTCTTTTACAAATTATTATTGAAGTTTTCAGAAATTTAGTTGTCACTGATCGTTTTTCTTTTTTTAAGTGAATTTGAATAAAATTTAAATAAAATGAAAAATCATAACCTGACAGAATTTCACTGCTGATTATTTTACTAGACTTGAAGGGTTGCCTGCAATACTATTGTAAAATTAAATAAATTATTTAATTCAAACCCTTAAAACTCTGTTTCCGCTTATCATCTTCCAAAAAATCGTTCCCATGATTTGGAAGAATTTTTACATAATTCTTCTGTAAATAAAAGATGCGAAAAACGAAATCTCTATCTTCGGACCCATCGCTAAGCTCTCCTGCCATTCCAAACTATTTATAAGCATAATTTTTGACTCATTGTTCTTTTAGTGCAAGCCCATCATTTCGCAAAATCAACATGGATTTCTAACAGGGGGACCAACAGCTACAAACCTTATCGAATTGTGCTGAAGCCACAATTATTTTGCTTATTCTGAAGGCTCTAGGTTTTCAATCAAGTTTTATGATATGGCTTAAATTCTACGAGTACTTAAAAGATTGAAATATGTTAACAATGTTCTATTTAGGTCGATAGCTTCCAAATTCATTAAATCCTCTTCTGGAGTACCTCAGGCTAGGCATCTTGGACCCTTGTTATTAATTTTTACAATAAATAATGTCGATTCTGACTGTATTTCACTGCGGGATGACCTGCAAGCGATAATATACTCTCACAAGCGCTCCATCTATATAGGATATCATAAAAAAAGCTAACTCCGCGCTTGATTTTATCAAACGATAGAGTAAGAAATTCTCGAACCCTTTTCTAACCTTACTTTTGTCCGCCCTGTGATTGAATACGCTTGTCAAGTCTGGTCACCTTTCAACACAACACACATTCTCCGGGTAGAAGCTATTCAACACAGGTTTCTCAGATTCCTTACGAGGCAGTCCCATGATCTTACCACGTCTCTTTATAGACCGAAAAATTGCCAGATGTTGTGACTTCTTTGGATGCTAGCAGATCGAACGAATAATTTCGATAAGAAGTGAGTAAGTTTCTTGTTGTCCCTCAGCAGGAAGACTGAAGCCTATTTACTAGCATCGTAACGGGACACTATGCTTTTTCTAGGCATAAGTGACGTATTATCTGACGTACTATCCCTGTGATAGTGATGACGACACAGCGGATCACTTTCTTCTTAAATGCCCGCCGTACGTTCGCATCAGGCTGTAAGTAATGGGCATTCTTGAAGTGGGTGTCTTTATAAATGAATCGTTTATTCATCTTTCTACGAAAGACTGAGAAATTCCGTCTGAGTGCACTGTTCCAACAGACACAAATCAAAAATTCTAAAACGAAATTGTTTAGGATCTTTCAGCCGGTAATCGTTGTCGACTTGAATACTTTCAATATACAGACTCTCGTGAACCATGTTCATTTAATTGTTTCTGGTTTCAACAAGGCGAACAGGAATTGCAGCTTTGTTTGCAAGTTAATCGGGCATTTAAAATGTTTAACTTGTATCATTGCACTGGGCGAATGAATCATGATACTTACGAGTAGTGATTCAAAACAGGTGGCATGACAGCTAAAGCTAGAAACTACCTAAGGGAACGTATGCAAGATTTGCTTTAGTTCAAAATTAATAAACGCATGTAAGGTACGAGTATGTACTCGTACCTATAAGGCAATTAAAAAAGAAACTTTGTAATTTTCAGAGTAAAGGTTAATATAATTATAACAATTAAAATAAATAATGCTATGCGATATGAAACAATGTTGCACTCGTATGTGTAGCACAGGTTTTAATATTCGAAATAAAAAATTTAAGTCTGTATCGTGGACAATGAGGCATAATTTTATTTTTACTTTTGATTGGGTAGTTGTTCTCATGGAAGAGATGCAGTTAAAATTAGGATACGGACAATGATACGTCTTCTCTTATTTTAACATGCTTAAAAATTGTGGAATAATTGCAAAGCAGGCGTACAAGAAAAATATACTTGACGCATTGTTCTACGATGATTGTTAAGCTGTTAATCATCCAGCGCTGTCTACTTTCAAGGACTACGCTGACTATGAGTATTATTTTTCCAGAGTTTGACAATCATTTGTTGTCTTCATTCTTCGAGAAAGTTTTACAGAATGGCCGTTAAAATTGCCTGTTAAAACAGGGCATTAACACAGGAATTGTGCAATGGATTCTTCCTAACATTCATCCCTTCAGCTTCTGCAGACATCATTATCGAGGGAATTACTTAAAGCCCCGTGGCTATATAATATCTATGAGCTGGGGATTTCTCTTCTCTTAAGATTGATCAGCTTTCTCACACTTATCCCGATGAATGTGAATGTGGCCGAAAATTGGAGGTCTGACGTTGTCAAATTAAGTACTATTTGTTCTTAGATATCCGAGTCTAACCATTTCATCAGTGTCACGTCCGGGAGGTGTCCCAACAACTCGCAGTTTTGTGCTCTTTGGCCTTTTCGATAAGAGGTATACGCCAGTTTTATAACTCCGAAGTTGTTGTTACTTGAATTCGATCGTTGCTTGGATGTCGAAACGATAATGCAACATCTGGATTTACTGAATGTTTTGTTGTGTTCTGTAACAATTTCTATTTACCGCAGATTGCAATTCAGGTTCTTAGCATTCTTCGAGAAACTCAGAGATATGCCCAGCTTAAGTCGGATAATGTATGTTATCTTGATTTTTCTTGTGAAAAAGTTTAGTTCTGTTTTGGGCGAATTGAGGTTGCAGGCGTGTGAATGTTTAAGAGTTATTGTAGGAGTGTGTCAGATATACAGAGAGAGCAACCACATCACAGCACATTGAGAATTTGGTTCCTGAATGGATTACACATTCTGTTTGGAGGAAAACAAAATGAAAGGATAGGCAAATAGAGGAGTTCTTGGTCTTATCTGTCTCTGGTGTAAGGACTCTAGAGGTCACAGTGTCTATAACTCTTTAATAGTAAAGACAAAAATAATTTCAATTCAACTTAATTTTTTATCTATATCTTGAATGGAATATATGTAGTTGTACCAGGAAATGCAAATGGACCTTGATTTTGATGAGGTGATTCGCTGACAAATATTTCATGCCTCATCGGTAGAAAACGTCTGAATCATTTAATTAGTCATGAAAAAATACCTGAGCGATCAATGATAAGCCTTTCGGGGTAAAATCACATTTTAGGCAATGAAAAGACAGACAAAATCTCAAGGAAGGGTTAGCACTACCGTTCTCCTACACACTGTCCTTCGTGGGTATTCTTTGAGAAAAACTGTGGAAACAACTATTTACAGAATAAAATCGTGGTGGTGAACTTCTTAAGATACATATCCTTACCTTAGTAGTTCTAAAGATTTTGGATGTAAAATCAAGTTGGACACACATTTTGATTTTAATGGGTAGTACCTGATTAGTCACAGGACATTCTTCTAGTTTACCTACTGTTCTGATACACGTTCTCCAGTTTTGTGCTCTTAAACAAGAGAAATGAGAATTAAGGACAACAGATGGAGATCGTAGTACGAAGGAGTGTTGAAAATATGTAGTTGCAGCGGCTATCTGGGATATAAAGTGCTTTAAGTTATAGAGGGCAAAGTCGCTTAGAGTCCGAAAAACAAGCAGTTTTAACATTGTTTAAGATGTACTCGTACGTACGGCTGTGTTCAAAATAATAGTAGTGCACTTTTAATTTTCATATCCCAAGCAATTCCAAGAAAATTTTGTTATGTGTTCCCTGGATGCAGCCTGCAGAAATGTATAACGGTAATTGCCAAAATAAATACTGATCATATTTTCCGCTGCATGCCGGTTGTAGTATCAATCAGTCGTTAAAGGTCCAGCAAAGTGCTTATACGGCTGTTCAAAAAAATAGTAGTGTGCTAATTAACTGACTTAAAAATTGCTTAACTATTAAAATTAAAGGTAGAAATATAAAAGTAAAAACAAATAAATATTTTTCATATAGGTTATAGTGAAATCTTAAACTTTTGATTAAACAGTGGGCCGCAATAAGCATTGCATCGAGCAGGAAAGAAGATTAATTTTAAAATTAAGGGCGGATGGAAAAACGTATAAACAAATTCAAGAAATCATAGGATGCCCAGCCCCATTGATTTCTAACGCAATAAAGCACCATCCTAAGCCCGAAAGTTGTGGAGGAAAAAAAAACATCAGAATCGGAGGGCAGGCAGTTGTAAGATATAGTCATCCAAAAGGAGTTGGGGCTAAGTATTAGTGCTGTCACAGTTCGCAGGCGGCTGTTAAATAAAGGGCTATATGCTCGGAATCCGCGTAAGGTACCATTACTCTCCAAAAAGCACATGGCGCAATATATTGTAGACTGATGAGAGAGCAAAATTGTTCTTTTTGGAGGATTTGGCTCCCGTCAATATGTTCGCCGTCCATCAAACACGGAATATCGCTTTCAATACACTGTAAAGACCACAAAAATAATGATTTGGGGCTGTTTTTCCTACCAAGGTCCATGGGCCCATCCATGTTATTTTTGGAATAATGGACCAGACTGTATATATTGATATTCTTGCAAGGATAATGTTGCCTTATGCAGAAGATGAAATGCCATTAATCTGGGTCTTTCAGGAAGATAATGACCCGAAACATACCAGCAAAAAAGCCAAGGAATGGTTTCTGGTCAATGGGTTTAATGTTATGATATGGCCCGCACAGTCACCAGACCTTAACCCCATAGAACACTTCTGGTGTGACTTAAAGAAAGCAGTGGCGAATGCAAAGCCAACCAATAATAGAGAACTTTGGCAAGTAGTGCAAAACGTGTGGCAGAATATTACCACCAAGAGATGCAAAGATTTGGTGGACTCCATGCCACGTCGGTGCAAATCAGTGCTAGAGAATAAGGGGTTTGCAACTAAGTATTAAGGTAATCTTTGTTTATACATAAAATTCAAAAATAAGTTATTGTCTTACGGCAAAGCTTGGAAAACCAATATGAATAGGCACACTACTATTATTTTGAACACAACTGCGTGTATGTATAAGGGGTTTTCCCTTAAAATTAAAAAATAAATTGAAAAAATTATTGTGTGTCTGTAAGACAAAACTCCAACCCATTTTTCTTAGACTAATTAACGCAAATGCTTTTGCTTTTTCAAATTTCAAAATTTATATTCAAGTTACCTTCAGCAGCTTACTATTTTTCATGGAATTCCTAGGCCCTTTAAATAGAAAAAAGTCCTTCTTATGAATACTAACTTTATGTTGTCCTCTTGACATATTCATAACTCAGAAGCATACTAATACATTCGTAATCTTGAATCTCTTCTATTTTTCTATTTTTTATTTTTGACGAAAAGTAAATAGATCATGAGAAAATTCAAATTCTCTGCCCGGCCTCAACAATCCGGCCATAAAAACAAACGACCTTGCTTATACAAAAAAAAAAAGGAAAAGAATTTTCCTTCTAACTCACGAAAGCTTTGCGTAGTTATACTTACGAAAATGTAGATACATCATTCTACGAGTGCTTACAATTATTACATACTCGTACAATGCTACCTAAACATAAATGCTTGCTGCAATGTGACTTTGGTAGCCACCCTCCTAAATGGGGGTGAATTATTTAAAAAAACGAAAAGTCCCTTTCATCACATTTACAATCTCACTATTGCATGACAAGTAGTATTTCATCAAAAAAATAAAACAAATAAAGCCCAAGAAAGAGAAAATCGATTTCACAGACACAAGAACTACACAAGAGCTCTTCCTATAAGCCAGGTTCTCCGCCAATATAATCATAATTCCTTCCTCCATAAACAAACACTATTCAGATATTCAAAGGATTTTGAGCTTAAAGAAAAAAAGGAAGCTAGTACTCCGCAAAATACTCGTACTTCTTTTTTCTTTTGTGCTGCTCGCCGTTACATACGATTATTGCCCTCATTTTTGCTTATCAGGAGTTTTAAAAAAAAAAAAAAAAATCCCACCCTAAGAACCACCCCTGTTTTTGTAAGAATAATTTCTAATGCCGCACCGCTTTTTCTCCACTTAAGGACTTAGAGCTTCCTTAGACCCATACAAAATCACATACTTGTAATGAAACATCTCTGTGTGTAGTAGTTGTTTACACGCGTATCTATCTTTGCGAAAATTCTCTAGATATCCATGCAATTGTTTCAGAAAGAACAGCGCCACCGACGTACTCGTATCTACTTAGGTTGAGAAGAAAACATAAATGCGCCACCCTCATCAAGTGAAGTGTGACATTATAGGTCAGGGTTGTGGTGCGTCTTTCCTTCTTGGTGTATTTCTATAAAAATTGACAAACGCATTTATGCTTGTATTATTCACGCAATGTCAATCTGATTGTGTTTGTGTTAGGTTGGAATCTTTTCATGAGCAGTGTTGCCACTTTGGAGGGTTTTGCCGGAAGATGATTCGAATTGAATAGAGAGTAGATAGGAGAAAGGTATGCGTTTGCAAAGAAAAAGAACTTTTTGTATGGCTAGTACAAAGATTTAGGCCTATTCCTGCATGAGATTCAGTTTGTGCTGAGACTAAAGTCACGAGGTCTTGGTTTGTGACGGGAGATGTTGCCGAATAAGTGATATTTTCTTCATGCTTAAGAACTACATGCATCCGAAAAATTTTTGGTTTCATTAGAATGGGGCTACGTGCCAAAATGCCCACAAATCATTGATTTACTCAGGAGTCGACTATATTGCGAAATGAACCGGTGAACTGGCCACTGATATTGTTCGATTTGACGCCAGACAATAGTTTTTTGATGATGCCGTCGCGATTCATGGTATCCTAAACGACCAATGAATTTGCTAAGTCCTTACCTGTAGTCGTTTCAAAGCATTTATGCTCGAAGAAGGCATTCAAGTTCCGGGTCATGGTTTTTACATCATTCTGTATACAGGTCATGACATGGAGTTCAGATGAAGAGATTCATTGTTGCGGACGTAACCAAGGATATGCCTTAAGATGTGTCAAATCAAACATTCTGAAATCATTTCATATTAATCAGTTTCTTTATAGACCTGAGTCGTTGGACACCCATTCCAAGTCAAGCTATTCTGTCATAGTCAATGTCGCTGTTTGGCCCGTACAGTTTGTCGTCTTATCGTCAACTCGCCGTCTATGCAGAGAGGACCGAAAATCATCGAAAGGAGCCAACAACAGCCTCTACGCCAAGGAGCAGGATTGGGATTATTAAGGTCTTATGTAGGGTCACTTTTATTGACCATAGAAGCAAAACTTGCCTTCTTAACCCATAAAAGCAGCGATTGGCAAGTGTTATTCTTAGATTGATTTCAGCGCTGCTGTGATTATCTAAGTCGATAGCGTAGTCCTTAACCACCTCAAAGTTATATCTGTCGTGGGTGACGTTCTGTCCGATACGTCGATGTTGGGTCTACTTTCCAGTTGAAAGCATATTCTTGATCTTGTTCTCCTTGAACGTTAAACTCATCTTCACTTCCGTCTCAAAAGACCGCGAAAGCACCACTGACATCACTCTGCTTTCTTCCGACTTTTAAAAGATATTGCCTCTTGTGTTGGCGCATGAATTTTGCACTTAACTTTTAAGAATAACTTCAAAAAAATAGTGTGGCATTGTCTTATCTAGTCATTGCTCTGTATTGCTCGTTGCTGTCATACGCGGCCTAAACATCGATGAATAGGTGGTGTGTATTGATTTGGAGCTCGCAGGGCTCCTGCTCGATAGTGGACATTCCTGACTGAAGCTAATCTTTGGCATCGATTGCGACACAACTGCTGTATTTCCTTGTCCGTCTCTTCAAGCTTCGGTTCTGGCATTGTATCAGTGGCCAGAAAAATTTCAAAATCACTCCTGGAGTATCGTTCCTTGATTTCTTCGACCGTGTGCTTTTCATACTTCTTTTTTCTCCTCCTAAGTAGCCGTTGTTCGTCTCTCTTCTTCTGCTTGTACAGCTTTTGAGCAGCTCTAGTCCTTCTATGGAGCGCCGCGTTTTATGCCTCTGGTTGAGCTGCATGTGCTTGCCGGCATTCGTCGTTAAATCTGGGGTTTTAGATGCGCCATTTCTGATGCCTTTTTGGCAGTGTGGCCACTGATTTTCGATATTTGATAACGGCCACAGTGTACCTCTTAGCAGATTGAGGAAGACTCGATCGGAAAAGAGTTTGGCAATCTCTTGCGACCGAAGTCGTCCGACATCAATCTTCCTCACAGTACAAACTTTGCGTTGTTCGGGATATCCGCAATAGTAACTAGCGCTCGGAACGTTCGCACATCCATAATAAGGGAGGAGTGCTTCGCGTCGATCGTAATGTGGTTAAAGTTGATTGATCAGGAGATCTCCAAGTCCCATTATGAATATCAAGAGATGGAATCGCGTGCCAGCGACCACAATATATCGCCCCGCCGCAAAGTCTATTAGCCTGAACACGTTATCAGGTGTTGTGTCATACAAGCTATAGTTTTCGACAGTACCACATAGTAATTCTCGTAAGGAATACGAAATATAGGGCTGTTAAAATTCTAAAAAAAGTCAACTGAATTGTCTATTTTGATTATTATAGGGCCTTGTTGCAAGCTCACGAGAAGAATAAATATTTACGAAAATTTAATTTGACCAGCAGACGATGCTGTCACTTATGAGATTCGGGCAATTCCTTGCCCCTTTTCAGACTTCGTTTGTCGCTTCTGAGGAAGTAAATAGCAGCTGCGTTCCACCGATATCTGAGGAAAATATATTGATCGATAATATAAACAAAAATATTTTTTCTTGAACCTCAATGTTAAAATTAAAATCATCGCAATTTACTGAGAGAATGATTCCCATACCAAAAAATTCACATCAGTCAGATCTTTTTAATTAGATAGAACCATGTGGTTCAGGGGAAACAGGGTGAAAATTATACATAATTTCTGGGAACATATCACCCCGATGAAATTTGAAAGCAAACTGGAGCAAGTTGTTTCTAAGGAACAACAATTCCTTATTTCCCGGTTTGGTTTTTTGTATTCTGAGGATTTACTTTTTTATATCAAAATAACTTAAGCAAAATAAATTGAAGACTTCAGCGTTGCAAGACAATAGGAAGGCGTACTTTGTTAAATGAAGTAAGTGGGGAATTTTAAATTGAGGTAGAACACATATAATACAATTAAGGCGTCGACGTTTTTTATTGAGTTGTTTGCATTTTATATTTGGAATCATTATAAAATAAGACCAGCCCGATATTTAAGTCTCCCTGTGAGTCCAGTTTTCGGCGACTTTTGTAAATTGAGATTTACAGAACTTTTAGGAATTATAGCCACACTATTGTCCTTGAAGTCCGCAGCAGTTGCTCGGTCATCCAAATATACCAATTTATTTAGGTGGCCCCAAAGAAAATAGTGTCAAAAAGCATTATTTCGGAGGCCAATCCTTGTGCTTTCTTCTGGCCAAATCGTTATTTTAATAAAGCGATTGATAGAAATGCTATGCGGGACTAAGTTCCAGCCTACATTTTTGAAAATAGCATTTGAAAATGTTACATAATGGCAAACTAAAATATTTTAAAGAAAAATGCCATCCAAATCTGCAAATAGATCAAGTCTGCAAACTTTTATCTGTTTTCTAAATACTCGTATTTACTTACTTTGATGGCGTTACAGTTCGGGTGTGGACCTGGGCCTAAACTAACAAGTCTCTCCAGTTATCCCGATCTTTTGTACTGTCCCCTTGTGATGGGTTCTCTCTCCGGAGGACTCTGCGTGCCTGAGCATTTGTATCCACTCGCTCTACACGTCCTCGTTATCTCAGGCGACTAATACGCCTAATGTTCGTTCTTGCAACTTCTCGTCCAAAGCCTGTCAACACGAACGCGACCGAATAAACATATATATTTCGATGGATTTCTCGAAACGACAGTAAAACTTCAGTATGTTATTTTTGGGGTATAACCTTTCAATATCTTCGATCGCGTACTTCTCGTGGTATTTTTTCGTCTTTTGGAGAAGTCGATGTTCTTCCCATCTGGTCTACTCAAGAGCTCCTTCGTTCTTCGCAGCAGCGCCGCTTTATATGTTACTTGTTTAGCTGCAAGTGCTGACCGGCATTCTTCATCAAACCAGGGATTTATTGGTGCTGGTCGAGCGAAACCCAGCACAATCCTTGCTGCGCATCCGATTGCACGTTGGCATCGAAGCCACTGGTCTTCGGTACTTGATGCTGGCGGAATAGATGATAGAGAGATTTCGGGATATGTGTTCGGTAAAGCTTCTGATGGTCCCGGGGACTGAAAATTTTCTACGTTATACCTTCTCACTTTAGTTCTGTGGTCCTTGGAAAATCTGCAATCGCACCTTAGCTGTTACAAAATGGTGATCCGAATTATTATTGGTTGCCCATGCCTTACGTCTATTACGGTGTGTTCAATTTGGTTTAGCACTTCATGTTCTCTTAAGTATATTTATCTTGTCATAGATCTCGTAGAAACATTCCTTGCTGGTGTCTTTCTTGTTTTCCGTAGGGGTATTGGGGCAGTTTAGGCTTATGTAAGGGAATTTAACCCTGACACGTATTGTCATAAGAGGCTCGTTTACGTGTCTGAAGCTCAAGGCTTCTTGCCTAAGACTCCCGCATATTACAAATGCGCATCTGACTAACCGCTGTTACCAATCCCTCAGTTTTATCTTCCTTATGTCCTGCCCATCTCATCTCTGTGCTATCTATATGGTTAGGGTCAAGGGCCTTTTCAAATTGTTAGGCAGCAAGGGTCCGAACCATTTGCTAATCCAAAAGTCACTGTCCCCAAAACGTTTGCAATGGTCGTCAAAAGTAAATCCGATTATACACGAGGTCATTAGGTGGTTCGTAACATTGATAATCTCTCCCGTATACTTGAAGAGTTGTGAGGCTTATGACGGTGGAAACCAGTTTATTGCTACTGGCATGCCGTCGCTGCTTTAGCCTGAATAAGTAACCAAACTGACCTCGTAAAAGGTGCCTGTATCCCTTAAGTTGACTGCACATGCTCACTTGACAGCGTTATCCATTTTGAATTGAATTTTTCATTGAAAGTAAAGTATTGTTTAATGTGCCCTTCCGAGTAAAGAAAGTTATTTTGGGATACCGAATTTTGAGTCGGCAAAATTTTGAAGGTCCAACGAAGGCTGATTAATATGTACAGTCTGTTTGATAACATCGTACACGACAAAAATTAACGAAGAACTTATAAGAATAAAAAAAAATCAATTGTACTGGTTTATTTGTTAATTTACTTGAATGCTTTTCAATTAATATGTTGTCCACTCTCTCCATTATCAATAATTGCTTGGAGTCTTCGAGGCATGCTTTCTACTAATCTTATAGCATAATATTAAGACAAAGATCTCCATAAAACTCGTATTTTTCGTGATAATTGATAATGATGATAAAACATCGACGTCACTTTCTTGTTTCCACGCACTGCACAAACGACTGCGATGTTGCGGATCATTATCTTCTTGCAGTTACCAATTCTCATTCCTTCTTTTAAACCACCACTTGGGCAGATGGTAATAAAGCCTTCTCATAAATTTTGACCATGTTGGGTGCGTTTAAGTTATTTGTAAACATGAACAAATTGCCAAATCCTTGTTTTGAGAAGCATCCCCAAACGTGCACCTTTGCCGAGTGTTTGACGGTCCGCTGGATTCATTTATTGGATTGTGTACACCAGGTATGAGTGATAGGAGACCATGCCCAAAAAGAAGTTTCATCCGAAAAAATAACGTTGTTCCAATCACTGTCCAAATTCTCCTTGGCCCAACTGAGTCGTTTTTCTATGTGTTTTTTTGACAGTAGTGGTTTCTTTATTGTGCTTCGAAATTTTACATTTTTGGCTAGTAAACGTCTTCGTATCGTATCACAACACACATTTAGACCCCTTTTACGTAAAATCCCTTGTCCTTCACGTAACGATAGAAGAGGATTTTTTTCAAACACGCGTAGAATCATTTTGTCCTGCTTTTTTGTTGTTTTTTGCGTAGACCCACGATCCGGCAAATCATCCACATTTTCAACTTGGGAATAACGGTGCACCCACTTGCTTACAAATGCTTTTGACTTTTTCATGTATTTAGTAGCTGCTCCATATGACATTTTCGGTCCTGCACAAGAATACTGCTTTATTACGTGATGCAAGCGCGACACTCATTTTAAAATACTTCCGTCTCTGACAAAAATTGAACACTCTTTAAATTTTTTTATTCAAAGCATCTTAGCAGAAGTATTTTTTTATCTGCTTATGCAAATGCCACTTCCAAACCGGTTTACATAAACGAGTTTTGCCGTATACGATCTTATCAAACGGATGGTATGTTCATACGTTTAAGTTGAAAAGGTGTGTCAACAGAAGGAATTACTATGTAAGCATCGTCTATCCTTCGTTGAACTCTATTTCATTTTATAATATTGTACGTTTTTGTATCGGTGGGCGATAGTTATATCTCCAAAAAAATAAAATAAAATTTGCTGAGAGCGGGCTATTATATTTGAAGGAGACATAAGTGAGTGTATGGCAAACTGAAAGTGTTGCGGCAGGTCTAAGAATTTAAAGTTTATGAGCTATTTTAAATCATTCATTTTGTAATGTACTTTGGCGGCTATATTTCTTTTACCACTGCAAAGATCATGCATTCCGGTCTTGAGCCAGTTCTTTGACTTTTTATTATATTGTTTCGATCATGGCGCTCTCCAATACCCTCGCAAGATCTCGAAGCTTTGAAAACCTCCATTAAGATTTCATATTCTCAATTCGTGGTTCTCAGAAATTACAAATGAACGAATGAGTTCGTTCATTGAACCTAACATTGTGTCAGGCGCCAGTACGATCGCCTCCGTATGAATCATTATTTAAATTACACTTTGGTAAGTAAGGCACTTGAATTGTGTTTTGATATCGAATGGTAAGAAGATCGAGGGAGCCTCATGTCGTTCTTCTTGGGACACTTATTACACAACTTTTCTTCAATGTTAAACTAAGAGGATTGGTGACATTTACTTATCGAATGCAACGACAATTCGAATAATTTTTCCTTGCAATTAGAACCCGTTCAAATCAACTTTCATTTTTATAAGGAAAACCATAATATTTCAAAGAATAGAGTGTGCAAAGTTAGGTGTGAATCATCAGAGCCACTGTCATATGAAATGATAAACTTATACCAGAATTAATTTTGCCTTTTCTGATTATTAAAATGCACTCTGAATGTACCGAAGTCTATTTATCTTCTCAAAGTGCTAAATCAAGATGATACACATTCAGGTTCTTTGCTATTTTTTTTTACAGATCGATTAACTTATCTTGGCGAAACAGAATAGAACATCTTTGTTGATAAATAAACAGATGGATGAGAAAAAAAATATTTACAAACAACGGAATTCTTCTGCAACAAATTGTTTAGTGTCAATTTGATAAGTCATTAGGTTTCATTAGAATAGCTAAAATTATCTGTGGATCGGTTGATTAATTTAATGAAGGGATTTGATTTGATTATCATCGTTTAGATATTACACGTGGATCTGCTTAATTAAATACATATTTTCACATGACAAAATTAGCCGTTTTGTTGATGATTAACATTTGTATTTTTATCGAAACTTATCTGTCGTGATGTCATCTGATTTGTATGCACGGTTTACAAAAATTAAATGACTTTTGAATTATTATGAATTATTATCAGTTTTGTAAGTATCTAAAACAATTCACAATTGAGCTGATTTTTCATCACACCGCGAAAGTCCAGCACGAACCAGAAATGCATTTTTAAAAATTTTGAGGGTTTTAGACCGATAGACACTATCTTTTTACAGTTTCTTAAATCGTCTATGTTATCGTACGTTTAAGGGTTATTAACAGGGATGCATTCCCGGTATATTCTATGTATAAATCTTGCTTCTATGAGAGTGAAATACCTTTTTAATAACGTAAGTGACACAGACACTTTGAATTGTACCTTTGACTGCATGAAGTTTAAAACATCAAGTTTGGATCGAGATGACTTATATAATTGGAGTAAGTCAAAGCTATCCATAAGAAGAAAATCAGTTCAGACTTCACTATTCCTATTTTAAGTTTAAGACCACTCTTAAGGTAGGTGCTCTGAATGACGCACGGTAAAACCTCCTCGATATTCAACACTCAAGAACGGGACAAATATTAGTACTACATCTCCAGCTTGACTTTCAACTTGACTATCAAGTACTTTATTCTCAAAGAATGACTAAAGATACTCGACAAGAAAGGAACCGGAGCAAGGGGACTTATTCTCCTCTCTAATATGGAACCAAGTCCTTTATGATTTGTTTTCCAACTCAAGCAAACGACACCATTTCTTACGCGTCAGGCAATCACCCATATAGATTCTTCAACATTCGCCAGATACCCTACGTACACTTTCCCTTCTGACATGTAGCTGTACCCTTAACATTAACATGTCTAAAATGGAGCTGGTTATCATCAGAAGAATAATCAAAGTCGATGCGATTAGATGGCCCATTATATTCTGTTTGATTGCCTACTATCAAGATTTTATCCCGGGCAGCAAGCAGAGCCTTTGGCTCAGGATGTAGCCTACAACCTAAAGTCATGCACTCGGTCGTCACCGCAGTCGTGAGACCAATTCTTACAAACATAAGCATCACTCGCATGCTTAAAACTTCAACTTCTGCTCCCCAAATTTTGCTCAACTCGCTACTTACTCGTATAGGCTTTCAGTAATGTCATGCAGATTGTATTTAACTCTGCTTTCAGGTTGAGAGGCACTCGATTCACTTAAATCTTAATGCAGAAAATGCTACAATATTATACCAAATACCAAAAAGTATTGTAACTCCGAATTCGACCTGCTGATTCTGAAAAGAAACGAGTAGGCACAGTGCGAAGCCATTTTCAATCTTTGCATACATTTCTGTCGTAGCGTTCAGAGGTCCTTTTCAAAGACCATGGCAATAAAAACCTTTAACCTGACTCACATATTATACTGTACGGTTACCCAAAGTCTCAGATATTTACCAGCCCGCTGCTTAACAGCTTGAATTCAATACGCGATCTCTTGTTATGTCGAATGATCACATACTAAAAAGCGTTTAAGGGCATTCTCAACAGATGCGTAAGAAGATGCCTAATCAGAACCGAATTAGACTTTGTTGGCTTCTGGGACACTCAGACGTCACTGGGAACTGTATCGCATTTGAACCAACAAAACTCGGATCACTATGAATACTAGGTAGCTTGCTAATGTCAAATCACCAATGTCCTACGTCAAACAAATTGGAAACTTTCTAGCACTCTCTAAGACCAGTCTGAATTGGACTGTGAGGCATCTAGACTAATATGGCCAATAGTCCGTCTCAAAGAATTAGGAATGTTGACTAACCTCTGGAGAAAGGGCATCCCCAAATTCACAAGCACGGTGTACCAGAAGCTGTGTCTCATAATCATCAGGCGAATACGTTGGTTGTGGAACGATTTGAATTGAAATTTTTGGCAAATTGACCATCTTTTTCAAAACAAATTGAGCGTTTTTGGAACCAAACGAGATTTGATTTTTTCAGACACAAAACATCTTTCCAAATGGTCTGGACTGAATTACCAGCGATATTCTCGACCGAACGACCAGTCCGGTGACGGCCATACCCTGCATGGTCTCTTGTGGTTCCAGTCTGATCGAGTCGAGTAGCTAAGCGCCGGAATGTTTGCCCAGTTGGCGCGACACGATTAGGAAATTGGTGTCGAAATTCACGCTGCTCCAACAGCACCGCCTGATTACTGGTCAAAAAATCGACACAAATATTTCAACGGTCTTGCGAAGTATAGCGCATTGAGTTACACCAGAATATTGGATAGTTTTGATTCGAAACTTGTTTAATTTAGATCTAAAAATCACCGTTTTACATATTTTTAAAATTTTCCAGAAATTGTAAATCGTTTTACGGAGTGTTGAAGCGTACTTAAAATACGCCACGATAGGATCAAATAAGAGTTACGAAAGGCACTTGTGCGGGACAATATTCAATAACTAAGTTCGTAAATTATGATCAGATTCTAACCCGCAATTAAGACTTCCTGATCTCATAAAAAAAAGTTGTTAGTACTTTAAAACAAAATAGATGACGAACAGTAAGAATATTCAAATCATGAAACAACGAATATCTTGCTTGTCGTCGGGTTTAATGACTTATCTTTCTTAAAATATTTTTCGTGGAACTATAAACGGCTGTATTTTGTTCTTAAATATTCCACCCCCACTGAAAAAATTACATTTAATTTGCGAATGGAAAATATCGTAGTAGATGGTTCCTAGTAATTTGCTTAAGTATACACATTCCCGGTAAAAATGACAAAGGCTGTTAGGAAAATGCAGTTTCTGTTTGAAAATTAAATAATCAATTATTTTCGGTATGTTATGGCCTTATTAGATGGAACGAACATTCCCAGTAGTTATGGAACACTGCTACCAAGGCTGGCTTCACAGTAAGGCATCCTGCCAACCCAATTTTCCAAGACCTTGTGATATTTGCTTTAACAGCATGAATTGTTCCTGGATTGTCCGCATAACATCGATCTTTAAGAGCACTCCACAACGTAGTAGGGTCAAGTGCCAGCTTTTAGACTGCAAATTGATTTACCAAGGCGGCTGTGTTTACAGGTGTACCGAACGTAAGACGCAAAAGATCGATTGTTTAATGGGTTTTGTTTTTTGTCTTTAATTTTAGGCCACAGATGTTCGATAATCATGGTTTTGTAGCGCTCAATGTAGCCCAAAACGGTGTTTTAGGTGCATTTTTGAAATAAACTCGGCCAATGATGCAACCAGTCCAAAATCTTGACTAAACCTCTCATTCTCTGCGGATATATGACTTATTGACAATAACGTGCGGGTGTTTTGATCTCTAGGTGCGGTAATTTTGATTGCTAACATAACTGCAATGATGACAATGCGCCTCGTCGGACAAAATTATTTGTTGGCTAAATTCGACTGACGGTCGTTTGCGTTCAATTGCTCTTTATCAGGTTGCTGCGTGAAATGTTGATTTGTTGACATCGATGGCGATCGACGGCCACAGTAGCCACATTTTTTAACATCTTTTGATGTTTGGGAAGAGATAATAGTCCGAGGGAGACAAATCGGGTGAATACGGTGGATGCGAAAGCAATTGGAGCCGTAAGTAATTGATTTTAGCCGTGGTTGCTACGCTCTTATGCGCCGGAGCATTGTGTTGCAAAAACAAATTTTTTTTTTCGCTTCATGTGAGGCCTTTTTGCAGCGATTTCGGCTTTAAATCACTCCAATAATGCACAGTAATACTCCCTGTTGATGGTTTTTCCACGAAGAGTATGCCATGACAATCCCAGAAAATAGACGCCATAACCTTTCCGACCCAATGAGCCTCCCTCGGCCTCTTCGGAGCACTCGTGCCGGCTTCAGTCCATTGTGGAGCACTCATTCTGTCCTCAGGTGTGTAATAGTGGATCCAGGTTTCATCAACAGTTACCAATCGACGCCAAAAGTCCGCCCGATTCCGCATCAGCAAGTCCAAACACTCTTTGGAAGTGCTCTCGCGTTCGTGTTTTTGGTCAGGAGTGAACATGCGCGGCGCACAGCGGCAGGATAACTTTTTCATATGCAGAATATTGTCCAAAATATGGCGTGTGCGCTCAGTACTAATCTTTGTGGTATCTGCTAGCTCGCGCACCTTCACTTTCCGGTCATCCTACACCATTTCATGTATTTTTTTGACATTGTCCTCTGTAACCGCATCGGAGGGTCTGCCGCTACGGACTTGATCGGTGGTGGAGTTGCGGCCACCACGAAACTCTCGAAACCAATATTTGACGGTGTAATCTGACGGAGCATTAGCCCCATAGCCGCCGTTTTGCCTCTCAAAAAACAATGTGTTATGATAGAACGAGAAACGTTTTTGTTCATACTCAACATGATGCCAAACACGTCAACAAAATTCAGCTCTCAAAACAAAACTAAAGACAGTATCGCACTGAAATTTGGCATGTCTGCCTAAATATGAACGGACTTCAATGCACCATAACCTTTTTTGCAGGAGCAGCGCATTGTGGTGGTCAAGGAGGTTACTTTTCACCGCACCTAGTAAATAAAGGAATAGGGAAGAAAGGCAAGAAGTGTTCAGTAGGCCATTCAATAAGCGGGTTGTACGACTTAGGAAAAAATCACAATATTTTAGAGTACCTCTGAAAGTTGAATTGATGGTATTCTGAGGAGCATTCATAGATACGGTTTAATAGTTGAAGGGACGGAATGCTACAGGCTATTTGGATGGTGCACTGGCGGTAAAAATAGCTATAGAAGAAGAGTTCAAAAGTGTCAAAGATCGTGGATATTGGCTGTTGTAATTACATTTCACTTTAACATTTAACATCTCAGATTGCATTGTGTTTTGAATTCATTAAATTCTACACTGTGGATAGTTCCCCAATTGGTTATGATAAGCGGCATCAGCATTAAATAAGCATAACATACGCTGCCATTTCCGTTACGGGGACGAATACGAAAAGCATTAAAAAGAGTTTCGGAAACAAAACGGAGCCCTGGGGCACACCAGCATTTACCTAATACTAAGCCTATCAATATACAAGTATATTAAGTCCAACAAGACAACTAGAATTCATCATTCTGAAAGGTAATTTCTCATAGATTAAAGAAGAGAGTTGCCGACCTGATATGCACGCATTTTCGACAAAAGAACCCGATACCATACTGTCAAATGTCTTAGAAATATCAATTGCAACTATCTTGCTTTCGTCAGATTGATGTACGCGTTGGTTCCCCTTTTCGATGGGACATGCCATCAAATCACCAGTAGACCTGTTGCTACGAAAACCGTTCTGCCGTTCATTGGCAAGTTTTCGCGTTTTGAGATACCTACTTCATTAGATGACCTTGGAAACAAGGGGCGTTGATATGGGAAGAGAAACGAAAATTGCTAGTTTCTTGTCTTTCTTCTAAAGAAAAATTTGTATCTAAATACATATGTGCTATACATATGTCCTCTGGCTTAGAGAACACAGATTTTTGTCTCAGTAAAATATAAACTTCTGTGTTCAAGAAACCAAATAAGCACAAACCTTCATCATCTTATCGCCGTATCAGCATCTAGGGTGTCTAACCTTAGCAATAAATTGTACCTCTTTCACATTGTTGCTTACTCGTAAATGATATCAATAAAAAATTCTATTTTTGTCTGACTGATAACACGTTTGACATGGGAAATTGGAACAATATAGAGTACCTATGGAGTTCTACATACAAACTGTAGTTTAATTGTACCATATGGAGCTGCGAAAGTTAAAAAGCTTCTTCGCAATCACACGTAAGGTTGAGTGGAAGATTGTTCAATCGAAAAATTCAATCAAAAGAAAGAATGCCCATCAGATAAGTCTTAGGTCCGCTTGCACTTGACAGTCTCACGTGGCAGGTTCGAGCAGTTCATTCAATTTTATTGGTAATATAATAATAAAACGGAATGAGCTCTTTATTATGCTTATTTTACTGTTATCTTCTTTTAATTGATGTCTGATAAGCTTTAAATAAAAACTAATCTTTGCGAAGCGATTAGAGCTACCGAAATTTAGCTCTAAGCCGATAAGCCTCTAGAGGTTTGATTTTATTTATTTTTACAAATGAGGGAGATTTTTTGAGTGAAGCTAAAATATACGATCTATATGTGTAAGGTTTAGAGCGGTTGCTGCCACTACTGCTTCTGATAAAAATTATGATAAATACTATCCTGCTGCGAAAATCACTTGTTTGATTGAAAACTCCTGTTAATGAACGAGAGTTTACGACCCTTTGACGATGCTTTCTTAAGACAAGATCGTGTTTTAAGTTTGTAGTCTTGGAAATGTTGCCTTCAGTTTGGCATAATAAGTTTCCCTTTTTCTACATCTCGACCATTACGTGCATTCGGTGTTGCAGTCTGGCCAATGTAGACCTCGGATTTTCGATATTTGGTGTACGTCCAATTCTTGGCTTATCCTTGCGGTTGAATATGGAACCTTCATAGAACTCCAATGCCTATTACCAAGTGATTTTTCCAATTTTTTTTTTCTTGAAGATTGAGTCACGTAGAATGACTTCATTTTTCAAAATATGCCAAGATTGCTGTGCTATCAGATAGACATACATAATTCGCATTTCGAAGTGTTCCTCTTTAAAAAAAACGGAAAAGTCGGAAAAATCAGCGGACTGAAGGAGTAATTAACTAGACTGGAAGCACTCGGCAGATACGATGGGAGCTCTAACGAGTCGAAAGCAGAACTGAAATCTGAACTGGTTCACAATCAGCTCTTTTCACCGAGGCATGTGTGAAAGACTGATTTGTGTATGCATCCTGTGCCACAGATGCAACTTTTCTACCAACACCGAAGATCCTGCAAAACTGCGCTTCAAAATCATTTGGATATGATGTACATAACTGTACCGTCTTTTTAATAAGTTTGGCGACTATGTGCCTTTACGCAGGTGGCTTTAATCGTTTTATTCATAAAATTGGTGAAGTTAGCTGAACGGGTTACGTATACTGTCATAAGTAAAGTGTCCGCACAAAATCAGCCACCAACCCGCTGTCTTTCATATGGAAGGACAGCAAAAAGACCGCTGACCTTTTTCAGAAGTCAAGAAGCATTCTTGTGGTTTGCCGGTAACCAAGAGAAGTCATGCCACATGTAGATGTATTCATATAAAACCCAACAGCACTAACCGAAGATGCAGGCAGACTAGACATAGATTCAGATGCTAAAAAATTCTACTCTGAGCAATGCCTACCAAGTTCAGCGCAATTTCAGATCCGATTGTGTCCTAGGATCCAGACAAGTCTCAGTAAATTTAACCTTCACTGAAGTCTTGCATTATCGAACTAGCTTAAAAGTCATAAGAGTGTTCAACAATGTTCTATGTGCCACCTTGCTGTCGCTATAGATGCAAATACTTCGCTTGCTCCACTGATTCTTCAGAATATAGTGCGTATAATCCCGCTTGGAAGGCAGACGCAAGTTTTCCTAATAGACAGTGAAATCTTAAGTTTTCGCCCCCCAGAGAGACAACAGTACTCCAATTCGTTTTGGTTTTGGAGCCATCCGTGAACACCCGGCATATTAATTTCCTAGCTAAGATTCTGGCCAAAAACCTTCCGTGAGAACAGTCACCTTCCGTGTTTTGCCGGCAGCTCCTTGCATTTTTATTCTTGTGGACAAAAATTGTGATTGCGTTGTCGAAATCACCCTTAATATCAAGTAAAGTGCTCAGCTCCTTCTTGTCAATTTTGCGTCATCAGTTCTGCCTAACAGATTTTAGAGGGCACACTTGCAATAACGTCCGCTTTAATAAGCATGTTGCATCCCAGAAAGATGATGCATTCGCAAAGCAGTTGGAGCTCGACCATTCTCTCCGAGCTCTTTAATATAAAGGAAGTCGAACTAATAGGTCTGAAGCTATTTGGCAATTGTGTAGCTATCTTGGCGATGGCGATGGCGCGATAGTTAGCTCATTGGACTATCACGCAGACAGTCTGGGTTCGATTCCTGGCTGGGTCACCAACAATTTTTCAAATCATCATCCCCCTTTCGGCGGGCAATGGCAAACTCCCGAAAGTAAAATTGCCTACGAAAAAGCTTCTAAGGAGCACCGTTCGGACTCGGCGATAAACCGTAGGCCCCGCTCAAATGTGACAAAAATGACAGCATGAGCAACATAAGTAAGTGTCAAGAAGCTAGGCTATGGCCGTCAGTGTCAGTGCCAGGCTTGGACTTAATATTCTTTTCAGAGTAACCAGTTGCTGATCTATAACTTTTTGTAGCATAAATGAGTATATGCCATCAGTGTCGGGGAAATTGATGCCATTGAAGGAAGCAACGGCAACCAATGAGAAACATATATGTACAAACTTCCGCGTGTTGTGTTATTCAGCTCACTAACAGCTTCGTTAAAGGGGACTGGTTGTGAACTGGTTCTGATAAGGTTACGTGGAAAGTGTCTCTGCTTTCAGTCAAGTGAAGGTGCAATCAGTTGCTCTCAGTGATTCTTGCTTGCTTGATTTTCACCTTTTGGTGACTTTGACTGACTAGCCTTGGGTTTCATCGATAGTTTCGATCTTTTTCAAAAGCCTTAATAAAAGACACTTTTCGAAATCCAAATTGGCTTCTTATATTCTTTTCGCCGCAATCTGTTGGGCTACCAGCCTTGCTCTAAATTAGTCTTAAGAGTCTGATTTGTTTACGTAGCCGCTGCAGATCTGCTTTCTACCAATGAACGAGCGATCTACAGGATTGTTTTCAGTTTAAAACACTTTGTGAGGGTACTGTTTAGGTACTGTTTTGTCCGTTCATGGTCGCCTAAGAATGTGGTCTATACTTCGGATTGTGTGTCATCCGGAACGAGGGTACGCATCATGTTTAGTTTTTATAACGAATTCAGTTTTAAAAAATTTTCTATTCTATCTTCGACCACGACAACAGAGGGAATGCGCGAGATTTCAAAGTGACGCATAAGGGTACCCTCACCATCTTTTACAATAATTGTTGCTCACCCATAAGAAAAACATCTTAAAAATATTTCTATGACTCTTTCTTTTATTCCGCCAAAACCAAATCTGCATTTTATAAAATGGATGCGTTCAAAGACTATGGACCACTGATTAAAAAAGTGTGTACTCACTAAAGTTCAATGGACGCAAATAGTCTTACTGTTTGCTTTTAAGTTGACACATTCGTTCCCGCGCTGTACACATACACGTGTCAGCCTATTAGCCAAAGCTATTTTTCATAGCTCACCGACCGCGCATACAAAATGAAACAAACACTTCCCCTAATTTAAAACACAAACTAATTTAATCAGCATTTTTTTTTTTTAGTCACAACTAAGTGGCCAAGGTCGTGAGTCGAAACTAAAAAAAACCTTCCTTACGAGCAGTGTTTAGATGTTTAGTCGACATCGACGTCGCCGCCGCCCGGTTCAATTTGGTTATCAAACACACGGGTATAACGTACAAACATGCGAACATATCTACTATACTTTGCCTTTGTGTTTATATAAACAATTCCCATGGTACTGGGCAACGAAGAGAACAAAAAAAAATATATCTGTAACTGATTAAAATTCCGCTCACGAAATTTCGTCTTTTTGGAATAATTCTCGTGCGTTGCCATATTATATTCTTATTTGTGCACGCTGCCAAAATTAGAAAATTCATGTTCACCTTAGAGAAATGGAAAATTTCCGAAGG
This sequence comes from Volucella inflata, assembly GCA_928272305.1. NCBI lineage: Eukaryota > Metazoa > Arthropoda > Insecta > Diptera > Syrphidae > Volucella > Volucella inflata. The sequence continues at coordinate 54,789,486 of OV743720.1, read as the reverse complement.
TGCGTCTGAGCATAAAATATTCGAATTTCGTAGGCTTAGATGCAAATTGGCAGTATCACGTGCCGCATGAAAACAATGACTTGATTTTATAGAGCTTTACGATAAGACATTTTTAGAGATGTGTTCTTTGCAACTAATATTCGTCCGTTGGAGGATGACTTGTAGAACTGTGGAACTGAGACTGATACTCTTACTCATACTCACCTCATCTAAACTAGAATCGAAAGTTGTACGAGTTGGAGCGTTGATATCTAAACTGATCAAGATTTCCTCTTTTATTCAAAAAGTTGTTATGATACTTTGAATTAAATTAAATAACCACGATCTATTATTTCAAAGATTCGATGAGCAATGTCTTGATACACTTTCACTTCCTTGAGTACGTCGTTAAACTCTTCACGCAGAAATTAACTTTTTTTCATCTGACCACAATTGACCTATCGCCAGCCATTAGATCTTTCGGACTGAGCTTAGACACCTCAGTCAACACTTCTCTTTTACCATATAAGTGAACAATTTTGCTTAAAGCAATCGAACAAACAAAACAAAGTGTGGGAAATAATATCCCGGGCATGAGCAATATCTCAGCGACTAAGAGCGCCATCTATTTGTCCGAACATGCATTTTAAAGCTTGAATTTTTCTTTACTATCTGTCAAAATTGTATGACATTTCGCTGACATTTAACAATTGTAAAAATTATTTTCCCAGAACATCTTGGAATTTGATGTTGCAATTTTAACAAGAAACTAAAACTAAAACACGGTCAATCGAATGACACCAATCACTAGTATGTGTTTGTGAAAATGTATTTGTATAAGTCACACACATTTGTTGAAGTCTGATTGACGAAAATCAAAAAAATTTTTGCATGATGAACGTCATGCTGATTGATATGTGTAAGGGTTGGATTGATGGAATTACTTCATTGTGTTTTGTGTCACGGAAGCGTATCTGGCGCCAGCGGAAAATTGAAGGAAGATGAAGACCGAGCATTTGTATCGAAATTAATTGAAACGTATCGGTCATAACCGAGTTTATGGGATGTCAAAAGGAAAGATTATAGCAACCGAATCAAAAAAAATCAAGAGCAATATATGCAGTACAATCGTCCGTTTCACTCATCGCACATCTGTACACCACGAAAACTCACAAAAACTAATAATTTCATGTCAATCGATTGAATTGTGTAAGGGGTAGCGTCAATCCACACATACACGATGCATGATGTCAACCGATTGACCGTGTAAGGGCCGCTTAAAAGCGTTCATTAATTTCCACGCAAAACTTGGTTGAACTGCATCAGAAACACTACGGTTTATGCAACAAGTGTATCGTGATGATTGGTTCAGTAGAACAGTTTTTTTCGATTGGCATACATGCTTTTTGGGGGACAAAGAGCCGCTGGAGGATGACAAACGCAGAGGAAGGCCAATTTCAGTTCGGACGCCTGAAATGATCCAAACAGAACGTGATTTTTTTGCAGAAGGCCGCAATGCGAACCATTCTTGACGAGAATTCGGGCAAAACAAAGGTCTGTGCAAAATTTGTTCTGGCATTCTAGAGACGTCATTGCGGCCTCAAGAAATTATCCAAACACTTCATTTAAACAATTGTAAGGGGTGATGAAACATGGTGTTTTCAATACGATCCAGAAATCAGGCTTTAAAGTACGGAATGGGAGTCAAAAAATTCACCACAAGCTCATCACATTATTGGATAGCAAAGGAACTGTCCCCAAAGAATTCGTTTCAACTAGTGAAACAGTTTCTGCCGCATGTTATCCTGAAGCTTTGAAGCATTTGATGGCCAGAATCTATCGTATTTGGCCCGAATATCACGATTCAAAAAGTTGGTCTTTTTTGCACGATAATGTATCGCACAGCACTCACTGTTCGTCAATTGTTGGCTCGAAATCAAGTGTGTGTGTTTAATCATTCGCCCCATTCACCTGGTTTGGTACATTGCGACTTGTCTTGGTTCCCAAACTGAAGTTGTAAGGATGCTTTTTTGACGATGTTCCGATCGTTCAAGTAGCTTCGGAGGCAATTCCGCAAATTGAGCTAGAGCAGGCATTTGAATCACTACTGAACTGTTTTAGCAAGTGTATCGAATGGACAATATTTCGAATAAAAACACCAAAAAATAAACAGAATTCTTGTTTTAGAGCCAGTCTGGGATATTATTTCCACTTTGTGTATGTACCATATATCCAAAGACCTTCATTTATCATTCCAAGTTTTCATCAAGAAGGGGTCTGTTTTTTTTTCTTAGTTTGGGATGTAAAGGGTGGCCCATATGTTGGTATCTTTTTAAAGAGGCTGTACAAAAAACACTGTATTGCTGCTTAATTGAAAAGAGTGAACCTTTCTTAATTATGGAATTTTATTTCATTCAAATGACTCTCTCGGCTGGCCTTACTGTAGGCCATTTCGTTAATCCAATTTTTCAATACATTTTCGATGGCTTCGGCCACTTTTTTACGAATAGCTTGACCAATATTGTTCTTGAGTACCTGAATCGTCTTTGGATTGTTCGCATAGCGTGGATTTTAATGGCACACCACAAAAAAGTCCAACGGTCATCAAATTGCGTCTCTGTGCCGGCCAAGCAACACCAATACAACCAATTACACGACTGCAATCAATCGATTGTTGGACGGTTTGTGTACGTGTGTACGTAGCCCATTTTTCTGAAACCATAGCTCGCGCAAATTAAATCTTAAATTTTCGGCCATAATAAAACGGTTATCATGTCTCGGTAACGCTTACCATTGACTATAGTGTCCATAGTCTTCTTGAAAGAAAAACGCGTGAATAATACCGCCATTCCAAAGAGCTCAGAATGCATATGACTACGTGTGGATTTTCTGAGTTCGAAACACAATACAAACCCACAAACCCTTAATAATATTGAGGTTATCAAATATAAGTGTTCTGAATCTCCATCAGTATGAAAAATCAAAGGTGAGTAATTTTTTTTGCTGATCTGTAGCGAATCGGAGCCGAAATCTATAGTATTAGGCAAAAAAACTTTGTCATATTGTCTATTGGCTAAAAAAAAACGTATCAGCGGTATGTTTCGGATGCCCCATTATAAGGAAACTTTATTGAATTAAAACAGAAACTGCCACCGATAAATGCAGCACCTACATCGTCCCAATTTACATGAGCGGCATCAAGTGCATACTCGACTTCACAACTCTGTATGATTTTCTATTGGTGAATATTCAGTTATTGGAAGTGGATCCGAGGCTCTTAAGTGCGTCAATCTATAAAACTAGATGTGCAGAAGACACAAAATTTGATACAAATTTGGGCTAACAGTTTTGTAACAGCTAGCCAACATGTCATAAAAATAATGTGCTAGCAGGAACAAAAGATGTACTCTAACCATCTAGCAAGAAGGTAATTGAAATTAGAGACAGCAGTGCGTTTTGGTTTGAAGAACCTATTGTGGCAGAGCATTCTGAATATGTTAACTACTGAATCCATTATGCCGTATTGTTCAACTTCAGTATTTCCTGCCATTTATGAAAGCTGAAGAATTGGATCACAAAATTATGTTTAATACGCCTGCAGAGTTATATACCGGGCTTATATAAATAAGCCACCAGGAGAAGACCGTATACCATACGATTTCTTCAAATACACGACAAATGATTTCCTTAACTGTCTACTATCTGTGTACAATTACTACTTCCTCGTAGGTGAGATCACGACAAGTTGCAGAAAGAACATAATTTTCTCAATATTTTGGAAAATGGAGAATGTAGTGACCCGAATAATCACAGAGGCAATATCGTTCCTCAATGTAATAATGACTTTTTTTTACGGAATTTATCTAATAACGTCTGACGGTTTGGTCGAAATGGTTTACTAATTGCGGTTCAAGACAGCTTCAGAAAAAACTCTTCGAAAGTAGACACTATATTTACTCTGACAAGTATTGCCAGGATGTACTATATTTAGACGAAAGAAAAACACTGTATCCGTTATTCGTTGACTTTAAGGCAGAATTTGACTCCATTAACAGAGAATCGAATAAAATAGAACGGCAATCTGGTTTGATTCGCACTCAGGTGTAAAGTAGTGTTAAATATTGAGTCATTTACTGATTTGATTGTTCTTAAACGGTCTACTAACGTTCTTGTTAAAAGAAATAGAGCTCACCAGAATCAAAACAAAAAAAGAAGACTAACTCTTCTTGCCATTGCAGATAATGATCATCGAATTACAACTGTACTGCTGGAATGAAGGGAAGTTGTGAAGGAGTTTTAATATTTTGGAGTTATCTAAACACCTCGCCTTACTTTTATGTGGAGAGACTTAAAGCATCCAAAGTGACATTAAACTGCAAAAGGAACTTATTTCTTATTCTTTCTGAGATATTTCGTATAGAAAATTTTTAGATTACCGGTAAACTTTTCAAACCACAAAGTACATGATTCACCTCGGGACTGGATTGCCACATTGACTACATTTCCTTTACATTTTGAAAGTATTGTCACTCCCAAACGAACGCCTACAAATTACCTTATTCGTTATAGGCCACAATTCTCCACGGATTAGAATATACAATAAACATACTCGTATAAACATTACACATCATGTTGAGCTGATGCGAGATAATTACAAATCTTAGAGCTCACAAGCTGCTAAGTAAAATAGAGCTGTCTAGACTTCTAAAGCTCCAAGCTACTTCCGGCATACGTATCGAATGCTACAACACGACTTAGAGAAGAGATATTATTGTAATGAAATGCTGCCTTATCCTCTCTCCCGACCCTCATTTATAATAACATGCGCGCTGTCAGCTTTTTGGACAAGGCCTACACATCTCTTTGCGATATACTCTACGGCCCGCTCAGCCCTACACATTTTTTCATCTACACAGCAAAACTCACCCTTGCGAAATCGGGCTCCAGTCAAGCGAAAGCAAAATACTTGCATACTGATATTCGCAAAATAATAGCTGGTGTGCCACAGGGCTCCATTCTGTCTCCGACACTCTTCCTAAGCTTGATTTATTGTAACTTGTGTGGAACACCGATGTTATATCCCCTGCACAACCTGTGCTCCACCGAAATATTTAGTAGCATTTCGCCTTTTCAAACCTTCAACCTTCAACCAGAATACACATCTCGCTATGAACCTCAACCTCAAGCCCACTCTTTGACGTACTTTGAAATATAGTGATTTTCTCTTACTAAGTTATGTAAAACACGTTTGTCGTGAAAATAAAAATCTTATTTACAACTTAAAAGAAGTAAATACTCGTAGTCGGAGAAAAAATATAGGCGATCAATCGTCCTGACGTGGTGGGTCCTGGTTCTGTAGGAGCTTTAATACTGAGAGCTTATTTATATTTTTACGAATGACTTAACAATAACAGGAAAAGAAAAGAAAATGAATTGGTTCCTGTTCTGTTTACTTTGTGTCGCCAAATAAAAAGGTGGATGGTTGGTTACAGGTTGTAACAGCATGGTTAGGGAAACAAATGAGTACTGTGTGAATATGTACCAATTTGTGGGCACAACGGTCTGATAAGAGCACAATGTTCAAACCCAGTTTAGAATCCTTAAGCTAGTTGTTTGCCTTATTTATTATTGCCTTAGCAAATTATTAACATTTTTCTCTTCAAAAAAAAATTTTACTTTTTTCAAGACTTCGTATTGTTCTACTTCAATATTCTTTCACCAATCTTCACATTTAAAAAGTACTGTAATGAAAAGTTAAAAGAAGTTTTTGCTTTTAACTGCTTCATCAGCTTTAGCAATTCTATTTAAAAAAAATTTGACACGGCTATCCAAGCCGTCAAGATGGCTCTGTTTTAGTGTTGTGGTTAGGTAAAACCATTGATATAACTAAGTCTCAAGACTTCTTGCATCAGCCCATATCGCACTTTTAATCGATACTACTCATCTTTAGCCTTTAACATTTTGGATTTTTGACAGCTTTGTATCGGTCTGGAAGATGTGATCTGTAAAATGTCCGAATATTTTCTCCACACAATGTCAACAACACTCCTGACAGATATGGTATCTGCAAAGCTATTTAAGACATACTGAGAGCACACACAAAATTATTTCCAAAATTAGATCTGAAGAGAGTATGGGTTAAAAATTTAGCCTTAAAGTGCCTTCAATTCAAACTCGGAAAGACAACATATTTTAGTAGCAGAAGACATTGAATTTTATTGGACATTAAAATTACAAAAAAGTAACCAAAACAAAACCATTTCTGTAAAGAAGAAAGTTCAAAGGATTTCTTGTTTTTTTCTATCATTTCTCTTAAATCGTACCCTTCCAGAAATTGAATATTTTTTTTTAACAAAATAAATTAAAAATTCAATCAGAATTCCACCTGTATCCACATCCTGTGGTCGTATAAGTATCAGTTAATTAAAATGAAGTGAGAATCACCTCAATGTAATCACAGAATCACCTGTCCGGCCGTGTAAACAGAAATGGAACCACCAACCACCTTTCGCATACTCAAATCTGGTCTCAAATACATTAATTGAATTTTTTCATTTTGCTCTATCTCGCTTCCACCCTGTCACAAAAATATAGATAGCTCAAATCAATAGTACCTCGCTTTACCTTAACGTGGGTCGGAACATCTCTACCATGCCATAGGAAATGGGCTGGCTGACAAATGGAGCTGTCGGTGTAATTTCCGAGATGCTTCTTAATGACCTTGCCCTGGAGTTCAATATGAACTCTTGGGTAGTCGGGTGAACGGGTGACTCCCTCGCCCTCATCTTAAATGTAAAACACTAACGTTGCTACCCTTATGACACCGAAGCTTATACTAGAGTGCGAATATGCACAAATGTTGAGGGTGTATGTAGTATCCGTATTGCGAATATAAAAATGAATCTTGACCTAGATTCTGCTTTGTATACGTATATAGATATGTAAAAAAATATAACAGTAGTTTGACAGCAAAAAGTGAAAAAAAATTGGAGAACTTGTCTATAGTGGCACTCAAAAGCGATTTTTAAAAATTATGAACATTCGCACTGGCAACATTGCGAACAATTTGCTGGTCCTCCATAAATACACAGAAAAAATCCCCGAACTCGTAAAACTTAATGAACTTTTTCTAATGTCCAAGATACCACGATAGTGGTTAGATGATTCTCCAAGGATCACATTCACATTCATGAGAACGACTCCCACGGGTGTTTCGTGTTTCATACTCGTATAACACACTATGGCCACAATTCTAGCCATGGAACGAACGCTTGCCGCTGCGGTTTTCGGTTGCTTTCTTCTGGAGTTGATTTTTTTTTTTTTAAAGAAGTTACGAAATGGCTTATAATTTAAACTTATGGTGGGCGAGTGTGCGGTTAACTTTTTTTAAAGAATGTCTGTCACTAATTTTAGCGCTTAGTTGCAGTGGTGCTCTAGGAAGAAGGTCTATAAACACTAAGTTTTGGGGAAGGGATGGTTCAAAAGTACACAGAATATGTACTTAAGTCGTTGTGATACGTTTTTCTTAAAGTTTCTTACGAAGTCATGAGGAGTAAATACTTTTGAAAAGTATTTGCTGACCCCTGCACTTGATAGAAACTATGTGAAAGTGAAAGTAAACAATATTTCGTTAGAATTATGCAAATGGGAACTATTCACTCTAGAACTCATCCTTGGAACGGACAGAACGGGATGTGGTTCGTTTAATACCTTTATGGAAGGACAAAGTTTATACTTCAAGTCACCAAATTATTTGATTACCGTCCTATAAGCTTAACATCGTTTTATTTGAAAACAATGGAAATATTTACTGACGTACACATTAGAGAAAGCATATAAAAAAGCTTGCCTCGCATCCATGCCAATTAGCGTATCAGAAAGGCAAATCGACAGAAGGAGTTCTGCTAAAACTGACAGCAGAAATAAAAAGCTCCTTCCGTAGTAAGGAAGTTGTACTCTGCGTGTTTCTATAATACTAGATATAACTCCATGATCGCTCAACCGATCATAAAGTGGATCAAAGCTATGCTAGAAAGCCGTGCTATAACGACTTCATGAAGACCGACCATCGTATCTGTATCAGCCGTAAAAGCCTGTCTACAAGGCGGCGTACTCTCACTCCTCCTGTGGTCCTTGGTCATACACGACCTATTCAATAAATTGACCAACCGAGGCTATAATATGATTGGTTATGCCGATGACCTAGTCATTGCACTGCATGCTTGCAAAATGCCCTCATAATAGTCCATGACTGGTGCACCGGAGAGGATCTCTCCATTAATCTAAACAAGGTTATCATAATACCCTTCACTAGAAGGAGAAAGTTAAACTTAAGTTTAGTTTCACTTAACGACACAACTGTTGAGTATTCTGATGAGGTCAAATATCAAGGAGTAATCCTTGATAAAAGACTAAATTAGAACTCGCACATAAACAATAAAATAACTAAAGCAACCAACTCTTTATGGACCTGCCGTCGCTTGTATGGAAGTACATGGGGGATATCTCCAAAGATCAGTCACTCGATCTGTATAATGATATTGTAGACTAAAATCGCGCAAAAGACTACCATTTAAAAGCTTAAAAGAGTGCAACGTCTTGCATGTCTGGGCATTTCCGGAGCTTTTCGAACAGCAGCTATAGACGCAATAATAGGGCCGAACCTAAAAATCCTACTCTCTGAAATACCAGAATATGACATGATCTACGCGGTAACAGACCGTCTTCAAAAGACATTTTTTTTTCGACAACGGATTTTCCATGGAAATTCCCAGCAAAGAAGAATGGGTCAGCAAAGGTATACGGATGGTCCTAAAATGGAAACGAGAATGGGAGTTGGAATACACGGACCAAATACTAGCTTATCAATTGCTATTGGTGAAAGTCCTTGATTATTCCAAACCGAACTACACGCTATTCAAGAAAGTGCCAACCTGATCTAAAACTCTAGTGTCAATGGCGAAAACATCCTCGCACATCATTGATTCCAAATCAGTCATGTACTGCTTCAAAACTCTCTAAAAACTCAGCCCAAAAAACATGACCAAACTATGGTGGGTTACGGGCATGAGGGTATGTGTGGGAATGAAAAGGCCGACGAACTGACCAGAAAAGGTTCAGAAACACCCTTCAACAATAGTAAATCAAGCCATGGGAGCATTCAAAATGCTTCTCTAGGTCGAAGACAGCCCAAACGAGCCATCCTGCCCTTCAAATAAAATGCCAACAGATGTATGAATCTAAGTTGGAATGAAATCAAAAATCTAATGGGATTTCTTACAAGTCATCAGATTTAAGATATCGCCTCAACAAAATAGGACTAGTCGACTCTCCAAGATGCCAGCTTTGTCTTGTAGGAGACGAAACAGCTGAACACATTTTATGTGACTGCCCAACCGTCAACGGAATCAGACGGGATACTTTCTACAGACAACAACTCGAAACCACTCAACTAAGTGATTCCACTTCTGGTAGAGTTGCTAATTTCATTCGGATGGTAGAAAACCTACTTGCCTCAGCACAGTTCTGACAGGCCGGTCTGACAGATCTTCAACAAAGGGTTGTTCTATTCTGTCTTTTCAGCCGATGAAAGCGTGGGACTCGATAACTGCCATACCAGTTAATGAAGACTTTGACTTTAATATGTCTCAAGAGTCCAATCGTCTGATTTTAAGTTTATCTAAGGCATCGAGCTCATCGCCGCATGACTTGTTCCAAAGGAGCTGAATTTCCTTCAAAAGCTGTATCATGTGCAGGGCTCTTTAGACATGCTAGACTGCACCTGTGACGAGACATGGATCTAGGAGTTTTAAATGCAAACAATTCAACAGTCATTAGAATAGAGAACCACAAAGGAGCTGAAATTGAGATAACTATGCCAAGTTGCTAAAAGTCAGGCTGATGCCCTTAAATGCAGTAGATGCCATCGATCAGTCATCGTATATACTCGTACCATATCTGTTCCCCTGTGGGTCTTTAAATATCAGGGGAATCAGTTTCAAAGTCATACAGAAAATTTTGTAGTGTAATCTGAGGGCCATATAGAATAAGTCTCGAAGACTGGAAAAACGCTCACATAAAGAACCATTTTTCAGAGACTTATGATACCATACTTTAAAACCAAGACCATAAAGGAGAGAGGAGGGAGTCAGGTAGCGGCGGCGGGATACAATAGTCATACAAAAGTGAGATATGTCACTAGAACTATCAACATTTCCAAAATTTTAACAACAATTATCGAATTGATAAACTGTCAAACAGAATAGGTTCATTCTGATCGCCACAAGATATAACTCCAATGTTCTAGATATCTAAAAGTTCTAATCAGAAAGCATTCCTTTTTGGCGTTAACGTAAGGTTTTTAGGAGAACTATTGAAAAGTTTTACGAAAGTAAATCTAAAAACTCATTTTTTCAATTGAGTCTCCCAAAGCACCTCCAGAATTTCTATATTGTAGCATTGTCAGCGAAAGGCACTTGCATCGTCGAAACTGAAACACCTCAAGCTATGTAGGAAAAACCAGATCCCGCCATTCTGGCCGCAAAACAAGTATCTATTGGCCCTTAATTTAAGAACTACTAGGTGGGGTGAAAAGTAACCTCCTTGGGAATGAAAATTTTTTTTAAATGTTTTTTTATTTTATTCAATATAGTCCCCTTTTAGCTTGATACACTTATTTAAGCGATTTTCCAACTTCTCGGTCCCGTCCGAAAAGTAATTTTCCGGAAGGTCTGCAAAATACTCCTCCGTGGCGTCGATGATTTCCTCGCGTGAGCTGAATTTTTTATTGATGAGCCATCTTTTGAGGTTTGGGAAGAGATAATATTCCGAGGGATCCAAATCGGGCGAATACCATGGATGCGACAGCAATTGGAGCCGTAAGTCATTGATTTGGTGTGGTTGTGATGCTCTTATTCGCCGGCGCATTGTCTTGCAGAAACAACATTTTTTTTCGCTTCATGTGATGCCGTTTTGCAGCGATTTCGGCCTTCAATCGAAAACCGTACCATAGCCTTTCCGACCCATTGAGCTTCTCTCGGCCGCTTCGGAGCACTCGTGCCGGCTTCAGTCCATTCTGTTCTCTGGTGTGTAATAGTGGGTCCAGGTTTCATCAACAGTTACCAATCGACGCCAAAAGTCCGCCCGATTCCCCATCAGCAAGTCCAAACACTCTTTCGAAGTGCTCTCGCGTTCGTGTTTTGGTCAGGAGTGAGCATGCGCGGCACACAGCGGCAGGATAACTTTTTCATATGCAGAATATTGCCCAAACTATGGCGTGTGCGCTCAGTAATAATCTTTGTGGTATCTGCTAGCTAGCGCATCTTCACTTTCCGGTCATGGGCATGTCTGCCTAAATATGAACGGACTTCAAGGCATTATAACCTTTTTTGCAGTAGCAAAAATTTCGCATATTGAATGCCTCATTGTTCATCGGTATTTCTCCCTCTTTCTTCTCTAATTTTCCTTTGCCTACGCTTTCTCCTAAAATTAAGACCATTTACACCAGAAGTCCTGATGGAGATGTTGAAAATATTGCAATCGGTTCAGCAATGAAATTCTGGTTCAGGCACAGTCGCATACGGTCGAAGAATAAGAAAATGCGCAAGCGTCAGCGGATACCCTCTGCCTTCAAATTGGAAACAGAGTGGTCTAGAGTTGGCTCAGGCTTCAATCTGGCAAGCTTGCCCCAGAAGGTATGAAGCTACAGGCGATTCCGCGTGCAGTCGCACAAGATACATCATCTTAAAATTTATCCGATTTAAGATTAGTTCACTCCCGAAGTTGCTGATTGGCCCCAAAAAATTTCTACTATTGTCGCTAAAGATGGTGTAGCAATGCTACAATAAACGCTGACGAAGAAAGCTCCGAGACCAACCCGAAATGCATGGCTTTAGAAGCCATGTAGACCTTGTACTGCTTGGCTCCTCGCCCCTTCCATGAACGCGCAAGAAATGGTCCGTCATAGTCGACACCAATGTTGCCGAAAGTAATTCCAGTTTTCAACCGTTTCTTTGGGAGGCTCGCCATTTGCTGCTGGTAAAGTACAGCGCATTGTCGAATACAACTCGTTCATTGGAAAATACATAGCTTCATCACATGATGAATGCTAATGATAACAACTAGCCACGTTAGATGGTGATCTTTATGTAATATGAGCGGATGCTTCTGCTCAAATGGAATATTAGCGTTTTCAAGTCGACCTCCTACGCGAACCGTGCCCGCTACGTCGATAAAAGGGTTATACGCGCGTACATATTCTTACTTGAGACCTCTTTGTCAGAAGATAAGCACCTGATGCCATAAAGCGAATGCATTGTGATAATAATGGAACCAGAGTCTGGTGTGAACCAATATCTAGTCTCAGGACTGCATCACTCTCATTTTCTGAGCCAAGCTCTAATAAGATTCGTTTTTATAGCAAAAAGATTTAACTTTAGTCAGAAATTATTTTTCCGGCTTTTAGGTGTATGTCCTGTGAATCAAACCCACACACTTAGGCTTTAGTGTTGATCAACTTAACCACGGTGCTGTGCCACTAATTGTTTTGGGAATTTGCCAGAAGATCGACGAAAATTCAATACTATATAAAGAGCCATACCAATACGAGTATAGAGACTTGACTCATTGTCTAATCCTTATTCAACTCATTAATTTTTCTTAAGATGAAAATGGGGGATAAGGCTCGTTGTTTTATAAAAGTCGTTAAATGACACTGCCGAGACCTTTGGGAAGGAAAGTACTTGGATAAGATTACACGCTGTTGTGAAGGTTCTTCTTCAGGTTTACTTGTGCACGAGGGAAATAGAGTGCGCAACCGAAAGACCCTAAGAGGAGACGATGAATACGATGAATGAAAACAATGACTGCTTAGTCGCTGTATTCATCAGGAGCTCTCAGATTGATAAGATTTAAGAGGTTTAAATATGGAGGGGTTGTTCTAGTGGTGATCATCAAGGTAATAATTTAGAGACCATCCTCCTTCCTCATATTTCAGAAATCAATAGTAGGCAGGATAACAATTCATTGACTGACTGTTACATTGAAAAGTGCACGTGCACGTTAGAAAGCAAAGACATCATTTGGTATCTAACTCTTGGTAACTTGAAATTTTCTGTATCTACTCGTACGTACCACTTTTCATTTACCCGCATACATAAACAGGAGTGTTACATTTTGCAATTAAAAATTTCTAAATTATGAATCGACGTCGTCCCGACGCGAATACGCTACACCAACAAACTCGGGCTATTGAAAATTTGCTTAGTTCTCTGTCGATTGTAGGAAAAGTCAAGGTCATGGTGCCTAGGGTGCTTCGACTATCATCGTATCTCTTGTATTTCGAACATCAGGAAATGAATGAAAACTGAATTTTTTTTCCTTTTCACTATAATGAACATTTACATTTGATGCATACATTTGAATGATTTCTCCCCAATTGCTTATTGTCTGGATTTCAAGTTTCTCAGACGCAACCTTGTCTGACATAAATGTTGGTTTCTGTGGAAAGAAGTTGTGGATCTATTCAATTTTTTCAATGAGTTCTAAATGAGTTTTGCGAAAACCGGAGATCTCTTTATTTTACTGACCATGACCACCTTCTTCAATGTATTTAACCATCAAACTATGAGTTCCAATCAAAAGCGTGTTAAATGCTTGCTTTGTTTTTAATTAAACGTTTGACGATTATTTTGTGTGTGAAATTTTTTAACTTCTCTTAATTCAGCAGCCAACAGAAAGCCATTCATTTGAGATTTATTATTTTATGTACCTGACCATTTCTGTTGAGCAAAATGACATTATTTTTTGGTCGCTTAAAACCATAAAACAAATCTTTTCGGTTTACCATATGGAGTCCCAAAACCAAGGGAAAAAATGTTTTGGTGGTTATAATTTGATACTTCCTATACAACATTGTCATATTAAGGCTTTCGTTTAATGATACTACTGAAAAGAGTTACTAATAGTTGTACAAAAGCCCCTACGGTTATTCAAAATATCATTCGAATAAGGCGCAATAAATTACACTTGTCAATTCTGTTTCTAGCAATCAGACAATCAGAAGCCTTCTGTGAAGAACATAGCAACCATTCGTGTTACGAAAAATAAATTGCTTTTAGTGGAAGCTCCTTATCGCACAGATGGAAATTGTCTTGGAGTTTTGTTAACATCGAACTTAAGTATGAAAAAGCATCTGCAAATCAAGCTAGGTGAAGGGTAGGCGGGGCATATGTCCAGTATGCGGCAGATGTCAATAATAAATATATAAACCTAGTCAAGTCATAAATACTGGTGCACAGAAAAATCATCGCCAAATGAAAACGAATTAATATTGTACGCGCTGAGTCCTAAAGCTTCTTTGATAATGCGAGACATGGATTTTTGCGAAATTTGCATTTCCCGCGACAAGATTTTCTGTTTTCGCGGCGGGTTTCGGTCGATTCGGAGTTCTCACAGTGCGCGGACGGCCGGATCTTTGACGATCTCGTACTCGATCAGTATCCACAAACAACTTCACAGCACGATACACAAAATTGCGAGTGATTCCAAGCGGTCGCAACGTCCTAAAAATATCGCCTTTTTCCATGTTGCATTTAAGTAGGCCAACTACAATACGATTTTCGATGTCGCCCCATTCCATGATTGTAAGCAATTAATGTAAAAAACTTTTTACGTCACAATGAAGCATAAATATCAACTGTCAGATCGCAATCAATACGAAATGGATGCACCCAGTGTTGCATTCGTAATGAGTGAGTTCAGTTGTGTACCAGTATTTATGACTTGAATAGGAAGTATATAGTATCTCGAAGTAGAAAACATTTCGTGCCACAGCAACATCTATCCTTTTTTATGCAGCGCAAGCATGGGGATACTTCGCTACTTCATAAAGGGAATTTTTAAGCTTCCGAAATATTCACCAAAATACATGCTCCACATGGAGACAGGAGTAGAGCCTCTGTTTCCTCCAGCTCCATCTCGGTTATGTGGTGAGAGACACGGATACCTAAGTTAGTACTTTTTCAAATTATACTCCACGGGGGTAAATGTGTATAAGAATTTGTTAAATTATCCGCGGATTGCGTTCTTAGTCTGCTAGTTACACCAAATGAACAGGCCGCTTTCTCAAACCAAAACTTCAACACCTTGCTGGTTAAAACTGCTCAAAGTATGTACCAAAATTTTACAAATGAATCTTAGTCATCGCAATACCGACAATACTACAGCAAAATAAATTATTATTTGGCCGACAAGACGTATTTTTGGCTAGAAGCTCAACGCATATGTTAAGCACTATCTTCAAAATAAGAGGAGAACAAACTAAAATCTGGAGTTTCGAGCGGTGCGGTGTGTAGGCACCGCTCTGAACTGCTAATTTTGTGTAGCCTTTGTAACCTCAAGGTGAAAGAGGATGTGCTCCACTTCGTCGCGATACGTCTCATTCTAAAGAAATTCCGCTTAAATTTCTTTGGATCTTAAGCATACTAAACGGAGACCGAGACCGCGATATATTGTATAACTACACGGTTACTACACTACGCTACAGAAATCGCATTATCAAAAAAAGCTTCTAAAGAATGGAAACAAAATTTTATTTTAATTTACTACAAAGAAGCACTATAATTTTAGAACGTTAATCTGAAAGACAGCCCTCAGCCAAACCATAAAGACTTATTCTAAGCAATGAAATAAATAGTCCCATTAAACTACTTAAAATACTACTACTAGTACGAATTGGACGTGAACTGTAAACATTTTTGTTAAAGGAGCTATTTGGCATCTTTCAAAATATCAAAAATCGGTTTCGACACACTTTCCTCCGTAAAAACTTACTTTTTTTCTTCCCCAAGTTTGGACTTCAACCGACCGAACGATCCGTTCTGGAAGCCTTTAAAAGACTGCAGTATTCACCGCAGATATGTGACCATTGATGTAAGCCGAAAAAAACACGAGCTGGTTGACGGTGTGCTTCAATCTTTCACATTTTATGCTTCGGAGCTGGCTCAGTTTGTGGAAACGCCTTCTTGTGGATTAGATAGAGTAATCATATTTCGCTTGTGAACATTTACATGTATTTGCTGGAGAAGTTCTTCACTTGCAGTCTTGAATGGGTCACATTTGCTTATTGGTCTGCTCCCCTTTAGATCGTTTTCCAGTTCGGCAATAAGCTTCAAGCAGTCAAATAATGAAACATCAGTGCAATCATTAGGTTCAATACTGTAGGGATCATTATCATTATTATTATAGCTAAGTATGGATGATTGTTGTGTTTGTCTCAAACCCAGGACGTCTTATACCTTCAAGGATTTGTCGAGGCTCATTCTTATTACCAGGTATTTGTATTACTCCATACTGGTGCTTCCCGAGTCTGAAAAACCGTTTATCTCCTTCTCTTCTTTCTGTATCTCCCATAAGCGGCCTGAGTTACAACGAACTAAAAGACGGTTCGGTGTCGTGCGCCCCTCGCACATTAGTGTCTTTGATGGTGATTGAAGTTAATCATCCCATTGGCAGTGGTTCGCATTAAACGAGCGATATGTGTCCAATGTCTGGGTGCTTTCCGAGAATTTTTTCTGGTATTTCTCAGTCTTTCAACGAAATACGCGCTTAAGTGATAAAGTGCCTGCAATACCACCACCCACCACATCAAGCGTCGAGTATTTGCAGCCTGATGGGAGCGTAGGCCGGACACTCATAGAGGTAATGCTCCACAGTGTCGTAATCACTTTGACAGCAATTGTCGCAGGTGTTATGTCACTTATGCCCAGCACACTTAAGGAACGTAGAAATAGCGTAGTTCCTCACCAGGACGCCAGTGAATAACCTGCAATCTTTCCTGCTGAAGAAAATCAGCAAATCCGCCAACCTCTTAGCTGAGTCAAGAGGCTCTCAGGTGCCGACAAGCTGAAGAATCAGGCCATCTGGAGTTATGCTTATATACTCGTAATACCCAACATTGACCGTGGACTCAGGAAATCCTAATCCTCCTTTGAGCAAAGCCTACCAAATTCATCACCGATTTAATATCCCAAGATTTCATTGTGACCTGGTACCAAAGAAGATTCAATGAACAGAATAGCCTGTAGGATGACTATTTAAAGCGATGTCTGGCATTCTCGAACAATCTTGACTGTCGCTAGCCGTTCAGATGTAAATGTTCCGCCCTATCCATCGAATCTTCGTAATATAATTCGTTGCCATCAGCATCGGATATACTTATGTGTGTGTCTCTCCCCAAGAAGACAAGCGAAATCGAAATCTAATATTGTGTCAGAAAGACAGCAGCGTTTTATACGTAAAGACCTCTCTTAATTCCTTTCCTGTCTCAGATCCTGGCCAAAACCGTTTTTAGGCACAGTAAAAATCAATTTTGTATTTTTTCGACAACAGGAGTTCTGTCGATAAGACTAGAGTCCGAAGTCATGCAGCTCATGATATTAAAAAAAAAGGGAACGAGATTTATCAATACGTCAAGAGCAGAGGCAGTTGTGCTAGAGAAAGCCCCCGTGACGTTTTTTTTTGTAAGACTTTGTTACACCGGACAACCGATGCATATGATATACTTGGCCTTATCACAGCCGTGTAGATAAAAAGGACCCTTTTCGGTCACCGGCCTTATTTCTTGCCGACAGCTTCTCTGCACTCTGCATGCTTTTAAATGTCGATGAAAATGCCCACCATGTATTATCGATTGCGCCTTCTGTTCTATCTACCAAATTTTTAAGCGCATTCTTGCAAAAACTCCGGGAAGTATATTGCATCTCAGACAGAGGACACATCCGCAAAGGACTATTTATTGGTCTATACTCCATACACAGATTTGAACGCTTTTATTTTTGAAATATTGGACAAACAACGTTTAGTTAAATAGTAGCCAGATCAAATATTTCAATACCAGAATGGTACGTCGAAACGACACTAACTAACCTTTTGTCAGCGGCGTTCATTGAGGGAGCAGATAATGTCGAATGGGCTTTACTCAGTTTTATAACATTCCTTCTTGATTGAACCACTATGGCATTGTGGCTCTTAAGAATTATCGCAATCAGATCAGTCTGCGATAGTTTGTACGTTGCAAACGTGTCGTTGATTAGACTCCATGTCGACTATTCTCATAAGTTTCGGTTCTTATCATTTAGTTGCAATCAAACATTTTTTTACTCTTCAGCGAATATTTGGCAGATATTGATACTGACTTTACACTATGGACTTTACTTTCAATAATCTCATTGATATGAATCAAAGTCACCAGATTTGCTTGTCAAAAATAGAATATTCCTGGTATTATGAAGTTAGTTTACTTCCGGCTAGGGGTAAGTCCGTGTTATAAGGCTTTGGCCTTTATATATTCAATATGTAATGCTATGGTCTCGTATTTCTCTGCTTTCTGTTTGAAATTTAGAACCATTTTCCTTCCGCTACTATCAGATGCCAGACATGTATTTCATTTCCCCGACATTACTTCAAAAGTTTTATTTGTTCTAAGACTCTTGCACTAATTACTTGAAAAGATCGCAAGGAAGACCGAGGCTTTTTTTTTTATCTAAAATACACAAGTCTTTACATTCACATGTTTGATAATCCCTTCCCGAAGGTGCCTTAGATTACATTTGGAATAAATTCTGAGGTAGAATACGGTCAGACATAACCCACTACTAGCGGTTATATTCGAACCTTCTACACCATTACACCAATTTCCGCATTACGAGTATGTACGAGTACTGCATGCGGCACTTAATTATGGTTCATAGGGAAATACGATTTCCATGGTGTGGCATTTTCAGTTCCATATGTCCCAAAAAGTGATGTATGGCTTGAAAATTGCAAACGTCGCCCTCTTTTTTTCTACATCCCTTCAAGACGACGAAGTTGACTACGACACGAAGTAAACGAATTTGCATAACCTATTACTAGGACTTAGTAGAAATGCAGAGGTACCGGCTGGAACTGTTTACCCATGGAGCTCTGCATGTGTCCTCGATTCCCCTGGTGTCTTATGTACAATCCTAAAAAGAACAAGGAACTAAAAGCAAATAAACCAACTCTGACGACAATATGTCTGATTGGCACACTTCCACGTGTTGTTTGCAATTTTGCGAGTGCATTTGCACTAGAGTACAAGTACACCCACCTGCCCCTGTACCAGCCCTTACAGAAATTTTTTTAGAATCTAGAACGATAACAGAGAGTAAACATACTCGCACCTAGACCTGAAAACATTTCTAAAAATAAAAGCACAGGACGACATGTGGTGAACGATTGAAGCAGGTACGAGTGGTTACATAGCCTCGGAATATACTTAGATACGACAGAGTAAAAGCGAGAGTGGTATACAAACTAATTAAGCGCAGTACTCCGAGAGACAGAAGAAGCACCTATCTACCACGAGTAGACGTGTGCTTTTAAAATAGGTAATATGTATTCGTACGTACTAGAAACAACATATTCGTATGGCCTAATTAATTAAATAAAATTTTTTTTGTTTATGTTTCGCATAATGTGCCTTGCCCATACTATGTACGTAGTTAACGTGTTTACACTAAGGAGCATGTTAAAAATACCTTGAGTGGCATATTTTTGGGGCTAGTCAATATGGTTTTTGATAGTGACTAATCGATTCTAAAGTTATACCCCTTTGTATCTGCATTGCTTCTGGGTTGCTTGTGGGCTTTGCTAGATTTGCGGACTTCGGTACTCCTACACAGGTCGCTATACTATGGGTCATGACCTAAGGCCAGAAGCTTCCTGATGATTTTATTATTTTTCCTCCTCTTTGTATCTCAGATATGAAGTCCTGCTTCGATTACATTTAAGACAGGTCTTACGATGACCTCCTTTGATAGGCTCAGCTTTGAGTTTTCCACTAATGACATTTTAACATGAAAAGTATTGAAACACACTCGTTAAAATTTTATCTGCATCTCTGTCAATTTTCCTTCTTTATTCACGCACATCGTACAATACTGTGATCCGTTTATTAAAGTGTCGTGCCCCTGAAGGTTTAGAATTGAAATTAATGAGTCGTGGAACTGAATTACATACGAATGAACTAAAATACCTGGAATACCTGAACAATTAAGCATGCCAGAGAAATGTCCAGAAAGTATTAAATAAGAACGGGGTGGTGAACAAGATACTTTAACTTGTGTCCTGTGAATCATGGTGTTATAAAATCGATCCACTCAACGTCAGACGGGACCGAAAATCACCTGAAGAATTTTCCTCTCAAAGAGCGCCCTCATCTAATTTTAATAAAGCCCATGCCTCTGCGCAATAGAGCAGACTGATGTAAATAAAATCGCATGATAGCGCATCGTCTTGACTAAATCCTTTTTTGACATCACAGGTCTCGGTGAGATATTTACAGCGTACATTCTGCATCATCAGTCTACACAGATTGAAGAGTATGACAGGGATGCTAAAACAAGACATTGCCCTGTATAGCTCGCATCTAAGGACGCTTTTGTATGCGCTCTTTAAATTAATGAAAAGGGGATCTGGAGCTCATGGATTTTTTCGAAGATTTGCTTTAGTGTGAATATTTTGTCAATGGTGGACTTTCTTGGCCTGAAGTCGCACTTATATGGACCAATCAGGTTATTAACGAACGTATCCAGCCATTCACACAATACCGCAGATATGATCTTGTAGGCGATATTTAGAAGACTGATGCCTCTGTAGTTGGCACAGTTAATAGGACCTCCTTTCTTTAGGATCCGACAAACAATGCTTAGGTTCCATTCATCGAATATGCTTTAGTCCAATTATAATTATTACCAAGTCATTGTCTGCCACTTTAAAGAACTCTGCAGTCAGGTCTTCCGCTCCAGCAGTTTTGGCGGAGTTAAGCCTATATATTGCTAACTTCACTTCATCCATGTCGGGCGATTTGTTTCGTTTACCTTTTGGTAAAACTTCCGAATGTCATTCCTGCAGTAGCATTTCTCAATTTTCTCGACCGCGCGCTTCTTACGTTCTTTTTTTTTCCTCCTGAGAAGCCGATATACGTCTTTTATCTGCTCGTATAGTTCCAGAGCAGCTCTAGTCCTTCTATGCAGCGTATTTTCTTAGCTACATGTGCTTGCCGTCGTCGTCGAAGCAGGGATTCCATTATGGTGGTCTAGTGAAACCCAGCACATCAGAAGCGGCATCTCTGATTTCTTTTTGGTGGTATTGCCACTGGTCTTTGATACTTGATACTGGCTGTATGGAACCGGAAACAAAGGGAGACTTGATCTTGACTTGCGATTATAACCGTTGCTCACAACATTTGTTTCCCTTAGCGCTGTTCGACATATTCGCAACTGTACCTTGGCTACAACAAGGTAATGGTCGGAGTTGATGTTTTCTTAAGCAAACGTTCGGACATCCATAAAACTGGAGGAGTGTCGTACTTCGTGATCAATCTGGTTCTCCAAGTTCCCCTCTGAATATAGGGACATGGCCGCAGAGTCAACTAGCCTGAATCTGTTATCGTAACTGGTGTCGTGCAGGCTATACTTCCCGATGTGCACGTTCCGGGATTTCTTCTTCACCGTTGACTCCATCTGGGGACTTCATCCGCTGTCTCGTTTATAGTGCTGCTATTTTTGTCTGCTGGTGAGGACTCGAGCTTTTTTGAATTTAGAGGAAGTAGTAATGAAGTTATTCATTTGGAAAGCCACAAATCCGGTGGTATAATCTATCGAAAGAACGAAGCGCAAGATTTATCGCACTGGCTAAAGAAGTACTTCAAAATATAAATGGTATAGCAGACTCACTTAGTCCGCAAGAAATGTGGAACAGCATGCACGAGGAATGCATAACACTCGCAAAGTCCCATCTGGGGACTTTATCGAAATACCATCACGTCGGCAAAGAAACATGGTGGTGGAATGACGAAACCAAACGAGCTGTGGCCGACAAGAAGAGTGCATTCCAAGCGTGGACAAAATGCGATCGGAGCGACGATATCGAAAATGCTCGACTGGCTCTTGAATACGAGTGTCTTAAAAAGATCGCAAAGAAAGTCCTGGCTCGAACTCGAGCGGCAGCAGCGGAAAACCTGTACCAGGAGTTGGTACAAATATCCTCACAATCGGCAGATAGAAGACAAGCTATCCAAGAAGTTCAAACGTCGTACAATACTAAAATGCCAAATATTTTTAAGCTCGCTGCACAGAGGAGAAAAAATTCAATGGAAATAACCTCGCCGAAATACATCAAAAACGCAGACGGTCGTTGAAATGAAAAGGATATTTGTGATCGGTGGTTGCTTAACAAACAGTTTCCACGTGATATCGTGCCGACAGCTGGTCTATTCGAGGAGGAAGCTTCGGACTTTTCAATCGAAGAAATAAGTATAGCAATCGGAAAAATGAAGCGGGGGAAAGCGGCGGGACCAGACAGCATTCCATCAGAGTTTTGGTCGAAGATGGAGGGGATCGGCAGCGTTTGGCTATCGAAAAATGTGGACAACCTATGCCGAATCAATGGAGAAGTACTCGTAGCTTCTTGGTTCCATTATACAAAGGAAAAGGCGACACTCGAGAATGCAACAACTACCGTTCAATCAAGCTTGTGTCACACACAATGAAAATCGTCGAAAGAGTCTTAAACGAACGTCTTCGGCAAATAATAAAGCTCGATAATAGCCAGTGTGGATTTGTTGAAGGAAGATCGACGGTGGACGCTATCCAAAGCCTACAAGTAATAATGGAAAGCACCGAGATTCGTCAGATGGTATTTATCGACCTCGAGAAAGCATTCGATCGAGTGCCTAGGGATGTCATATGGGCCGCGCTGAGGTCTCAAAACGTACCGGAAACGTATGTTAGAATAATACAAGACATGTACGGAAACGTGAAAACTCCGGTTAAAAGCTCTGCTGGACTAACGAGAGAATTTCCAGTTAATGTCGGAGTGCATCAAGGAAGCGTACTTAGCCCTTTCCTCTTTAACGTATTATTCGACTATCTTTTAAAAGACTGCATGCGCGAAGCAAATGTAACGCCAATTCTCTTCGCTGACGACGCAGTTTTACTTAGCGATAACGTCGAAGATTTACAGAACGCCTTAGATTCATGGAGAAATGCGCTAGAGAGAAACGGGTTTAAAATAAGTCGTTCAAAGACGGAGCATTTGACGTGCCCATTTGCGCATCTGTTGCGACCTGTTCCGGATATAATGTTAGACGGAATAGTTCTTCCGAAAAGCACTATCTTTAAGTACTAAGGATCAATCGTTAACATGGAAGCGATGGATGAAATGGCGGGAGAATTCGGGAATCTTTTGCGACCGAAAATTTCCACTTAAATTAAAGGGGAAACTCTACACCACGGTTGTTAGACCAGCTCTTATATACGGTTCACAGTGCTGGACAATGTACGAAGCGTTTAAAAACAAAATGACGGCAGTTGAAATGAAAATGTAAAGGATGTCTAGTGGAGTCACTAAACGCGATTGCATTAGCTCTACGCGTATAAGAGGAAGTCTACATATAAAGAATTCGGTAACCGAACAGCTTGAGGCGAATAGAATAAGTTGGTATTGCCACGTTCAAAGAAGATCTGCGGAACATCCGGTTAAAAAGGCACTATCAACTACGGTCACTCCAACTGTAAGAAAACGAGGTCGGAAAAAGAATTCCTGGATCTCTCAGATGGCAAATGCGCAACAACGCCTGGGGCTTACCACTGAAGCGATCCAGGACCGAGCATTATGTAGACGCGTTCTGCGGTCTGCGACATTAGCCAACCCCATAAGCGGAACAGCAGCGATGCAGTAAAAATGGGAAACTCGTTACGCATAAGTTCGTATAACGAGGAAAGGGTTAATAAAAGGATAAGAAGAAGAAGAAGCAATGAAGTTATTCAGCTGTCTTGATCGCTTAGAATTTAATATAGGGTATATTGGTATTACCGTCGCACAGCTCTCCACCTTTTGAGAGTGCTTGAGAGTCCTCCATTTGTTTAGTCAGATATTGGATTCAGGCAGCTGCTGATATTTGTACTTGAAGATGGTACATTGTGAAAGGCGCAAATGCATTAATCTGCTTTGGAGCAGTGGGGAAAAATGGATATGGAAATGGTATTATTAGTAATGACCTCTTGTGGACAACATTGAAATCACTTGAAGTTAAAGGAAAATAGATTGATTGTATAGGCCTCTGTACAGCATTAATTGACTGGCATGTGGTTTATTTAGCACTTTCCCTTGCTGAACAGTCAGCTTTAATTTTAATTTACAACAAGTCATCGCCATAGCAAATTGAGCAAAATTTAGACATATTTTCAAAGTGACAGTACACAAACAGCTCCTTGCGATTTTTTTCCCAAAATGTCGCGTTAATGTAACCTCGAGCCTATAGTCTTCTTGCAGGAGTAGAGGGCAACTTGAACAGTTTAATATTCGCCGTGCAACATTTTTCCTTCCACCTCAGCTTGTTTGTAGACCAGGATCTGTAATAAATGCCTTGCACACATCAAAACACTTTGAGGGGAACTAGCTCCGTTTAGGCCGAATTTATGTTAAGGCAACAGCTACGAGCAACATGAGAAGATTATGACTAAGGTCATGTAAGGAAGACAAGAGGTTGTTGTGGGTATTTGCCGGCACAGAGGCTTTATCTTTAAAGTATCATCATTAGTCGTCTTATTTGGTAGGCATTTCCTTAAGCACTTTGTTCTATAATCGAAGAATTCACCTTACAGGGTGTTTTCACCAAATATTGCATTTATAATTGCTATTGAGATTATATCCAGTTTCTGAAGGGAGTTGGTATGTCAATGTTCTTTAAAGCTTTCTCCATACCTGAGAAAAGCACCATTATATAGGTATATACCTTGAAAGGAAGTGACTTTTCAATCGGTCGTAGAGGTAGTAGTGCGGTTCCAATCGTTTGAATAAGATTGCACTTGATATAAAGATCGATGGTCGAAGTAAGGCGAATGGATCTGAGATTTTGTAGGGGATTCTACTAAGTCCACTGCCTACGCGTCAAAGCAAAACATGTCAAAAGCGAATCCAAGTATACTTTGTTGGAATCAAGTATCAGTTTGGACATAAATTACCAGAAATTTAGAACTGCCAGTTTGGACAGAAACTACGTGAAGCCTTAAAATGGGTTCGTTTATTCCCGTAGATCCTTAAGAATGTCTTGTAGGTTTCCCAGACATGTTTTTACCTAGTATTTTGACACAAATAAGATTCTTTTTCTTTTGCCTTTACCACTACACGACTTCAGTCAGGTAACCAATACCTGTCAGTTTTGAAAAACTGGAACACGTACACGTGAATTGCATCACGTGAATGAGACCATTAGTTCCTCTGATGTCTTCTTTTTTGGACATTAACAGCGATCTGCATGTTACTCTGTTAGATCTCTTCACCGAAGACACCGAAAATGAATTGTATTGGATACTACTTCTGTCACCAGGGCAGCTCTGAAAATGTATCTACCATATACGTATATTTGAATTTCTCAGTTAATTTGTATCCTTTGGTATACATAGACTCATTACTACTGAGTTCGCAATAAGTTTCTACGGATAATTTTCAAACGACAGAATGAGAATTTCCATGAAGGCCCCACTTTCCGAAAACCGTACTAAAGTTTAGTTTTTTTATATTTCTAAAATCTCAAAGAATTATATTATCTTACTTATTTAAGTTACAAAATGCAAACATTCGCAGATCAAAATTGCTTATAAACGGGTATTTATTCTTATGTAACCAGTACTCTTGTTACGCCAGCACTACTTCTTACTTGGCTAACCACAGTCAGGATTTTTTTTTTATTAAATTTCTGTAAAAAGTTTGCGAGCACCAATTTACATACTTCTAGACGTAGATGTAAATGTCACGTTTTGAAAAACGTGAATAATTTTCCAAACGCTCTTACATCGCTAGATTTAAAAATGCATTTATTTGAAAAAAAAATCAACTTATTCCCGTTTTTTCTTCTCATCTTCTTATTACAGATACTTTGGGGAGGACTCATTTGACTTTGTTGAGAAGACATTTGGATCTCAATGAACCTACAGGTGAATTACAAAATGCCATCAACATAAAGCATATTGACTGCGGCAAGCATCCGTTTACGTTTCCGTCACAGTTTTGAATACATATTCAAATACTCACATGTATCTCTTATTTTAAATCAATTTTATTCGAGAGTGAATTCAAAGATACACGTACGAGTACATGATCAGTTATCGGGACTCAGTGTGTGGAATACAAATTTTCTAGAAGCATGCAAAGCCAGAATAGAATCTTAGACTCGTATAAAAAAAGCGCTCAAATTACAATTTCAAATTGAAAGGGAAAATATTCCATCGTTCTCAGTGTGATTCAAATATTGAGTATATCACTCGGAAAAAAAGTAAAAACGGGAGAAAAAAACTACTCAATCGGATAAAAGTTGTGAAGATATGGATGACGGGCGGATAAATCTTCCACTCGTCAGTAAAGACAATAAAAACAGCGCAATGATACTCGCGGCCGGTACTGTAAGCTTCCAAGCTACCACAAATCCAACATCAAATCAACACAGTGCGATGGCATCGACAGGAGCAAAGGCACAAACTGATTTTGTTGGAAATAACTTAAAAAATGGCGCCCTCAACCATGGGTAAGTCTTTTTTATTTTTGTTTGAAAAATTTTGAGTAAAATTTGTCTGCATACTTTGTACCGATGTCGATGTTTAGAGGGAATGACATTCTGATGAAATGACGAACGAAGTTGAGGACCGATAAGACTTTCAATATTTTTTTTTCGTGGTGTGGTGGTGGTATTTAGTTTCCATGCCTGAGTTTTAGTGCAACTTCGAGTTACAGAACCAATATTCCCAGTTGTGCTTGTGCGAAGATTCGATTTCCATTGTTCCCATTACTGACTTGTGTCAAGAACTCAAATTTTTGAACCAATTTTACAATTACCAGACGAGAAGGTTTCTCATGCCGACTGAGACACCTTTACACAAACTATTTCAGTGACGTTTTAATCATTTTTGCAGTACAATTTCAGAAATAACTATAATCAGCCCTAAAACTTTATATTCGAGCTAAAACTGATTTCCTTAGCTATCTTGATGTCTTTTTCCAAAGTCCAAGCTGTAGTTATTACAGATTTAAATCTGCCTAACCTCAGTGGACTCATGAATCCAAAGATATTTGAACGTATCCAGAACCTATTCTCTTCCGCTTAAGATTTTCTATGTCTTCATCGGAATGAAATATCAGGCTTAAAGCTTTAAAATGAGTCAGGAGCTGTTTTTCAATTAACGTAGCATTTTCCCTCTGACTGAGGGACTCTACTAAGCGATAAGCTTTTTGAGCAGAAGTTTAAAATCGGTTTTGAAGCGTCAGATCTCACCCGCCACTGGTTCTGGACTTAGTTGCTCTAAAAGAAGCATTTGAACAAAAAATCTCGATATATTCAAATTGGACATTCAAACAGCATTCCAATAAAGAAAACCAAACAGCCTTCTTTTTCAGGCTGTGATTCTTACTCTTGCTCCTTATTATGACCAAAACTGAAGTTTCAAAACGGGAATATTTTCCACTTTTTCGTAATGGATTTGTTTTTGGTGTCGTGAGCTCTAAATAACAAAGAATCACCCGCTCCCTCTGATTCATCTCATAAACGTCTAGTTTTTGCACGATTAATAACCACACGACGTCTGATAACCTTGTTTCTTAGACCTCCACTTAACTAAATTTTGGTCGATTTCATATTCTTGATCCTTCTCCATCCTCACTGCGAAAAACTCAAATTGAATCTTACATCCCTTACCCGTTTCTCAGACATCTGATTGATTCAAGACGCTGGTATCGTTGTTCTATCCCGATTAATAGATCGTCGAATATACGAAAATGTTCAGCTATGTTTTACCTCCTAGCAGCACGAGCTGGATACTTAATTCATCGATGGAAGAACTTAAACAAGTGTTATAGTTTCGATTTCTCACAAGAAATCATCTTGCGTTTTTATCCAAATTCAGGAACACGCCATCTTGTGTTGCAAATGAAGACGCGCACCGAAGTGGACCTGAGACTCGGTCAATTAGCCCTCTTCAGTTACCGCAATCTGGTTTTAATTGCTTAGTTGGCTGCGGTTCCCTTTCTCTTGTATGCGCCACCTTCGGTATTGTCTCTTCGAATTGGAATTGAAGACTCTTCGGACTGGAGCATTGTTGTCCACACGCTCTACATGTCCTAGCCACCTAAGGCGACTAATGAACGGTTAAAAAAGGCTGAGGACTTCTTCATCCACCTTAGCGTTTTTTGACTATGCCCTATTACTCATTTACCTTTTTAGGCCCAAGAAACAGTGATTGGTGAGAGTAACTCCTTGTTTGACGTCTTAAAATTTATCATTATCCAACTAAATAGCGGAGTCGAGATATACAAAATATGTGTGTGCAGTTGGGATGCACAATAAAAAACTTGTTATTAATCTTTTAATTTCTTATACAACTTTACTAATTTGTCCTTTTTATACGAAGTTTTGTGCTCGCCGCCAAAACCAAGAATAGAAAATAAAAAGGCGCGAATCCGAAAACTTAATCTCTTTTCTTGTCAAAACAGGGATGTAAGTCCTTTTTGCTAGGCAGGGATGTAGTGTGTGAGTATGAGCGAGCCGCTGTATATTTATACGCTACAACGTCACTACCCCAAAGATATACAGTGTGGCTAATAATATTCCAGACTGGCTCTAGAAAACATAATTAAAACACGATTTCTGTTTATTTGTTGTTGTTTTTGATTAAAATATTCTCTATCGGAATGTCGTCAGAGCATCATTTCAACTTAAATTTCAATTGGTGCCTTCCTGTGTGTTTGTCATCCTCCAGCGTCTTTCTGCCGCCCAAAAAACGTTTATTGCACTCGAAAACGCGGAATGTTTTTGTGACAAGTTTTTCGTGGAATTCAATGACCGCTCATAGTTCCTTGTTGCAATTTCAACGTCAAATGAAAAGGTGTACTGGAAAAATAATTTTTATAATTGTTAAATATCAACCAAATGTCATAAAATGTTGACAGATGGTAGAGAAAGATTCAAGTTTTAAAACGAATGTTCGGACAAATAGGTGGTACTTTCGATTGCTGAGGTCTAGAATATTATTTGCCACAGTTTTTTTTTTTTTTTCGTGCAAAGGTGGAAATCTTGCATAGCACCAATGGTCCCACGTCCATTGGGTCAGATTCTTACTGACTAAAACCACGGGGACGGATTTGATCTTTTTACTTCGTCACGGGGTGCTTAGCGAATTCGCGTTCCGCTGCTGTTCTAAATTCCTTAGATCGCACATTATTCGTACTGCTTCACAGTAGCCCAAAGATCTTCGGATTTCAACATATATTGAACTATGTTTTTTGGTGTTGGCCGTTCACCAAATTCTTCACACAATATAGCTTTTTTGTATGCGTACCGAGCACATTCGAAGAAAACGTGCTCCGCATTCTCTACCGCGTTTACGCAGCGAGGAAAGGACGGACTTGAATCACGGTTTCGCTTGAGTAGAAGAACTGTGTAAGATAGTTATTCAGTTCCCCGTGCTTTCGTTTTACCCAATTTACAATCCTTGGGATTAGTCGGTACGTCCGTCTCCCTTTTTGGGACTCGTTTCATTGTTGTTGCCACGCTTCTAAACTGTGGCTTCTTTAAAATTTCTTCGCTTGATTTATGGATGGCCCGATTTGTACGCGATTTTCATAAAGTCGCCTAGCTTCTAAAGCTAGGATATGGACCATAGAGGATAGTACCAATATCGCGTAGTGGGATGCCGTTCGAAATACTCTACTAACTCGCAGAGCACATAATCATATTTGATTCCCTTCATGTGTGTCTTGTTATTTGCGACGTCAGACCATATTTGTGCCCCGTGCAGCTGTATGGAGGCTACAATTCTCGGAAGTATTAATCGTTTGCCTTGCTTCGGGCCACCGATATTCGAGATGAGTCTCGAAAAAGCGCCTATCACTTTCGAATTGCATGCGTATGCGTGGTGATGCTTGAAATCAAGCCGAGCATCAATCATCACTCCCAGGTATTTTATAAATGGGCTGTTAATAATTGTGTGCTCTCTGAATTTTGTCGTTATCGTCTCTAGCACCCTTCTACTCGTAATGAGAACAGATTCCGTTTTATGTTTCGCGAGGTCTAAACTCATATCGCGTAGCCAGTTTTTTATCAGTGCTATTGCTTCGTTGTAATACAACTCGATTTCTTCAAGTCGTTTCGTCACGACTTCAACAGCAATATCGTCCGCGAAACATATAATGGCGGCTTTCCTGAAGACTGAGAGTCGTAGAATGTCGTCATACATCATGTTTCACAGTAAGACACCTAACACTGATCCTTGGGGCACGCCCCCTGTAATTTTATATAATTTCATCCCGTCATCCGAGTCGTAAAGGAACAATTTATCGGTAAGGTAGCCCCTGATCAATCTTAATATGTACTTACATTTAATCTTTCAAGGCATTGTAAAATACGCGACCTGTTCGCCGAGTTAAAAGCATTTTTCACGCCAAATGTAACCACAGCGCGGTACTTTTTACTGCCACATGTGTGTCTCTTCATTTGACGTTCATTTATATGTTTGTACATACTTAGTTTTGCCTTTATTCGCTAATAAACCATTCTTCTGATCTAATACTCGCAACGGCTTACTAACGTCAATGACATTAGCTCAGACTTTTGAAAAATTGTGTCTTTGGCGTTGACTTGCAAGTTTCATACAATTTCCTTATAGGTACATAATTTTGATCAAGTTACACTACTTTGGGCATACTCTCATCCAACTAAAATTTACAGATTAGCTGGTCTATACTCCATGCTGTCTCCCGTAGCCCTATGTAATTTGACAGAAAGTTCATCTGTCCCAGCAGATCTATAAGTTTTAAGTTTAGATGTCGCTATTTAAACCTCTTCTTGGGCGGGTAGGCAGAGTTGTTGTCGGTTATCGTCAAAATTGATTGGTTTATTCTACTGCAGAAGTAATTTTTCCACATTTTCAGCAGCGACCTTAACTCTTCACGGACTACGTTCCTAAATTTCTGGTCTTTTGTTTTTCGTTTTAAGAAGCCGGTGGTACTCTCTTTTGTGCCCATGGGTTTCGCGAGTAGCTCTCATTTATCGCCACTTTGGTTGCTTCTTATTGCGCTGCATGTACTTGCCAAAACTCATCCTGATACAAGGAGTTTCGTTGTAGTAGTGGAATGAGACTTAACACGTAAAATGGGGCATTTCTGTAGACAATGGTGCAACTGGTTTTCTACACTTGATTCTGGAATCATAGGACTTTTCGAGACGTTTTGGGAGACTTCATAAAAAAAGGCTCTAAAATAGTCTTTTGTGGTTGTGGCCGTTTTGCTGAGTTTCCTCACAGTAATTCTTAGGTGTTTTTTTTTTTGTCTGAAATATTTAGATTCGCACTTTGGTTACACCAAGTTAGAAGTCCCTGTGGATGTAAGCTCCTCGGAACGTTCGGACATCCAGAATATAAGAAGTGTGTCTTGCATTGATCACAATGTTTTGAATTTGGTTGAAGGTTTTTTGACCAGGGGATAACCAGTTCCACTTGTAGATGCTGAGGTGTGGTAGGCGTTGGATGGCTATAATAACATTCCGCGCACTATGATAACATTTATCCCAAGTCCGTCCCCGGAGGTGATGTCATGAAAGCTATTCTTTCAAAGAGATGCTCTTTTCCTGGCTCAACGTTAAAATACATTAGAACGTCATGCTTAGGACACTGCCCCATAATTTTGTTGAAGAACTCGACCCAACAAAGAAAACACAAAAATTTTGGAAAAAAATGATTTATTTTTCAACATAATGGCCTTGCACCTCTATACACTTTTCCCAGCGATGTTCAAAAAGTTCGATACCCTTTTTGTAATAAGAACTGTCCTGCTCCTCAAAATAGCCCTTAACTCCCGACATCACTTCTTCATCGTTGGAAAATCTTTGACCACTGATCCATTTTTTCAAGTTTGGGAAGAGAAAATAATGCGAGGGGGCTAAATCTGGCGAATAGGGTGCATGAGGTAGCAATTCAAACTTTAATTCATTAATTTTGCCAATTGCAATAACGAATTTGTGATGAAACATTGTCTTGATGAAACAACACTTTCTTCTTAGCCAAATGCGGCCGTTTTTGCTTGATTTCTTCGTTCAAACGTTGCAATAAGTTCGCATAATACTGGCCGTTGATAGTTTTTTCTATTTCAAGACAGTCAATGAAAATTATCCCACGCGCACCCCAAAAAATCGACGCCATGACTTTGTCTGCAGATGAAACGGTCTTCGCCTTCTTTGGAGCCGGCTCTCCTGGTTTTGATTGTTCTTTTTTCTCGGGTATAAAGTGATGAACCCATGTTTCATCCATTCTTATGAAACGGTGTAGAAATTCTGCTTTGTTGCTGTGAAACTTCGCTAAACACTCAATTAAAACACCTTCACGACACTGATTTTGCTCGAGTGTGAGCAAACGCGGCACCCATCTTGCACACAGCTTTCTCATATCGAAATTTTATGCGATGTAAGGCACTTTTTAAAATGCCTACAATGTCTGCTAGCTCGCATACTTTCTGTCGACGACCATGCAGTACCGCTTTGTGGATTTTCTTCACCATTTCTGGAGTCGTCACCTCATTTTGTCGACCACTGCGACTCTCGTCTTGGCCTCGTTTAAACTCAGCAACCCACAATTTTACTGTTGTAAATGAAACATATGCTTTATAGACTGCGTACTTTCCAAAAAAAAAAATAATATTTTCAAGCAACTACCGCCATGTCTTGGTCAGGCCGGGTACTTCTGGGACCGCCCTCGTATGCTTGCAAATAAGGCCTTAATGCGAATTGGTATAAGTTGGTTTCTCACAGGGTTAATGCACTAGATTTTACGATGAACTTAAGTTTACGTCAACTCCTCTAATGCCAGTTTGGAACCCGGGTTGAGGGAATAGATTCCACCATTGGTGCAACTTGCACCTTTCCTGCGTTTTAGGTTTAAATCAAATCAACCGTGATGTCTTCAAAAGAGGTCCTACCTCTTCAAGTTAGGCCCGGACCAAAATTCTGGTGGCTCCTGACTCCCACGATACCCTGTCTTAATTGCTGCTATGAACTGCCAGTAGTCTTGTCAATCAACAAGACCTATGACTGCCGGCTTGAAAGTGATCAAATCGCAGCAACGTCCGGTGGTGGTAAGATCTGAAAATATTATCAATAAGTCCAGTATTGCTTGGACTTTCGCTGTTTACTAGACAATGTTATTAATGGGGAAAGCGTGGATAATTGAGCGCGGGCCCCTTTTTGGCAGACCGGAGCAATAACCGCTTTGGTTAAAGTTCACCACTAGTTTGCACGTGTCCTATAGACTGTCCATGGCTGTCCGGATCGTCAACAGTATTGTCTTCTATATCCAAAGTTGCTTGTCGCTTCACAACTTTGAGTGTTTTACTTGGTCAAACATTTAACATGACACGGCACAGTCCCAAGGACAAATCCGACTAAGGGTGTATAGGCGCTACCGTTGGTTCATTTGAAACTCTTTCGTCTCCGTCTTCTATTTCGACACCCTGGCTAAATGGCGAAGTGATCTATATTCCAAATAGACGTCGAAGTAGCTTTAATGAATCTATCGCTGGACTTGCGCCTTACGTCG
Source organism: Volucella inflata (assembly GCA_928272305.1). Taxonomy (NCBI): domain Eukaryota; kingdom Metazoa; phylum Arthropoda; class Insecta; order Diptera; family Syrphidae; genus Volucella; species Volucella inflata. Next base: position 54,755,851 of record OV743720.1, on the reverse strand, counting down.
CCTTTTACTCCATCTCCAATGTCTGTTCTCTCTTTATCTTGGTCATGATTATGCAATAAAGTTTACCCACGTTTGCTTGCGTTATGTTCAATAAAATTTGCTGCAAAGTTAAATGTATTTTGTCAGGGACTACCCCCTCCTTTTCTCGACCCGGGATTCGAACCGGATTTGCGGACCTAAAACGTTAACTGTGGTTTTATCATTATGCCTCATACCAACTAGGTAGTTCTTATTACAAAGAAATTAAAGAAATTTCTCCATATCGCCAATATTTATTGATCCTAGGTTGTCCATTTCTTAGGCCACGTTTGCTTTTTATCGGGATTTTAATAGTAAGTTTTTGTAGACTAGTTAGTCGTTTACTTTCTTGTTATCCAAGTGTTCGGGATTAGATATCCGTGTAAAGCTACACAAAGTTCCTCCTCTCCTCTCCTTTTACTCCATAAAGCAATAACTCATTGAGCTCATGTCGGGAAAGAGAGTATTCATGTAACTAAAATACTCCCTAGAGGTCCTTCATAAATACCGAAAGGTTTCCTAGATTTTTTTTTTGCCCCATAATGCATATAAATTTGTGTGTGGAATATTAATGTATTCCTATAGCACCCCTATTCCTCTTAGAGCGTGCCACAAAGAAAGCTGATCTTACTAAAATCTATTCAAACCAGCAATGAAACTTAACACAAATGTACCCGTACGTAACCATTTGACCTGCCCTCTCATCAAATACGAGTAAGCTCAGCTCTTCGCTCTTCGTTTTCTGATTTGACTTTGAAAAATTCCCAGAAGAACCTCGTAAGTGAAACTACACCCTGGCTATCCTTGTTTCTATTAGTTGGTGTACTATCATCACCCCCCACATAATTTTTTTCTTTTTTCTTTTTAAGAAATTTACCATTTCGCATGTCGACGTAACTATAATGTTGGATAGATAAATAACTCACATCTGTGGCATTACGTGCCACTAGGTGCATGACCCAAAGGCGATGTCTTGTTGCAGGTGCACTTTTTCTCTCTCTCTCTCTCTCTCTCTCCTCTAAAGGATTTCAATTTTACTCGTCTCTATTGAATAGATTCTCGGAAACCTCCCAGTGCAGTTGAACTTTGTCAACTTTGTGTGTGTCATGTCCTCCAGTGTATCTACGAGAAAATAGTAAAATGTCAGAGTTACACGTATCTGTTCGGCAGACGATAGGACGATCAAATTAATTTAACTGATTTCTCATCATAAATATTCATATCCTTGCTTCGTTTACCATTAAAAGGAACACCAACAAAATGGCAAATATACGAGTATATCCGTATCCGTATCGTATCAATGGTACGAGAATCTATCTCTAAAGGTGACCACAAAAAATATATATATATTATAATTTTCACTCCCACCTTTTGGGTTGTTGTTTTTGTGGGCTTATGTAAGCCCTGACGTGGTTTGCACATGGGCTTCATTCCCTTGTCCTGTGGCAATTTCTTAGCCAACCAACAGTAGATTCGTACCCGGAAGTGTATTCGTAAAACGTGCTAATAGAAATCGATATTACGTTTTTAAAATATTTATTAAAAAAAAAAAAAAATACTCGAGAAGCCTTGGTTTGAAACAGTCTGCTTGTTCCCAAAGACGTTTGCATTCTTTATGAATCGAAGTCGGAAGTGGATTGGTTTCCAGTAATTCTGACTAGGACACGTCCTGTAAATATTGAATAAGTTTCTCCTTAAAATTTATGCAAAAGAACTTGGTTTGCCGATGGATATTTCACACGGCGGCAGGGGGTTAATTAAGGTTTTAGGTTCATTCTCCTGCCTTTAATCTTTACACGTTACCTATTGAAGTTTGTAATTACTGCTGAGGAGCAATAGCCAAGTTTGGTGGGATGTTTACTTTTGTAAGTATCGATTGAGGTTGAGAGGAATTCTGATTGTGGGAAGCGTTGATTGCTTAGAGTGGTAGTACTAAAACGCGACGTGTAAATTGGAGGATTTATTTGCTAAAGAGGAACTCGTATTCGCTTTCAGTTTTGACGTAATTTCGTAAAGAAAAAGAATGTTTTCGCCGTGTATGGTGTAGGCTCTGTTATTGGCGCACTTTGTGGTTTTTAAATGACTCCCGTAGGAAGAATAACTGTTGCTTCTTTTTAGATTTTATTTAGCTGCCGTGGGTAGATTTTAAGTACTTTATATGTCTTAATCTTTGTGAATGGAACCTGCAGATATTTGTAACCTTTAGAAAGGTCTGCGTTACCAAACTCTATGTTTGTCAAAGTCTTTTACGACTTCTGTACTTTGTGTCAAAGATGAGAAGAATCTTATGGGTGGACATTTAGAGGTTTCAGCATAAGATAAAGATTTATCCCTCAGATCTAGCAGTGAAGGAAAAACTGATTTCGTTTTCCATTTAAAAAAGCGTAGGTAATAACTTATAATGGGCCTACAACTTTATCGAGAAAATGCCAATTCCTCCCATTTATGCAGTGCTTTCTGTCCGTGTTCAAACCAATAATCTTTCCTTGCCTTCGCAAAAGGTATTCAATTAAATTTTAAAGTTCAAATCGCAGCTGTTTAAAAGTAGTTACGTAAGATTAACAGAAGAAGTATCGCATGCTTAACGTATTCAACTGTCGTCATGATTATCTTGCCTGTAGCACACCGCATGTTCTCGTTAACATAATAGTTGAAGAGCGATAAATCCCTGTTAAGTGCACATGGTGCCTTTCTACATACACTTGACGATTTAGTTTTTAGCGGAATCCGATAAAAAATATTGGGATCTCTTACTAACTAAGGTGCAGCGTCACCCATGATGAACCTCAAACCATAATCGCTATACACTCATTATAATTTGTGGTTTAATCTCTCACTCCATTTTCCGTCAATACCAACAGCATTGAAACTCATATGCAGTATCTTTCTCTCGAATAAAATAAATGCTTCTTCATCGACACTAAAATAGGACCATGTGATAAGAGACGTAGAAGTCTTGTCTTGTATAAACCCCTATAAGGACCGGGGGAGGGCCCCGTCAATCGACCCAAAGAACAGCGGTTGGCAAAAGTAATTCTGTGTCTGATTTCTGACTTAATGTCGTTACTAGTTTTAATTGCGGGGCTTAGGTAGATGAAGTCCATTGCTATTTCAAAGTTATAACTATCTTTGGTGATGTTCTGGCCAAGTCTTCGATAATGTCCATCGTTTTCTGACAGCAGAAATCAAATTGCCATTTTTTTCCCATGAGCTGTTTACTGGCAAGCATATTAAATAGAATGTTTCCCAACCCTTACTCCAGTTGACTTAAATATAATTCTCTCTGGCCGTGCATTGTTTGCTGTTTTCGGTCTAGTGAATATCAGATACCAGTTTAGACACAATATGCCATATGCAACGAGGGTTATCTGAAAAGTTTCCGACCGAACAATGATACAAGACATTTTTTCTCAAATTTTTTTTTATTTTTCTACATAGTCTCCTTGTCACTCTACACACTTCTCCCAGCGATGCTCCCATCTCTCTAACCCGTCCAAATAGTACCTGGCGTTTTCTCTGCAAAATAATTGTTCGCGAAGGTGATTGCCTCCTCATTTGACGAAAATATCTCTGTCCTCCGAGCGCAGTTTTTAAATGAGGGTCGTTTGGGGCTAGATCTGGTGAATAAGGTGGATGGTCAAGCAGTTCAAACTGTAATTCATAGATTTTCGCCATGGCAACCATTGAGGTGTGAGACGGCACGTTGTCTTGGTGAAACAGGATTTTCTTTTTCTGCAAATGTGGCCGTTTTCCTGCAATTTCTGCCTGCAGCTTGGCAAGTAATGATGCATAGTATGCTCCTGTTATGGTTTTTCCTTTATGAAGATAATCGATAAAGATAACTCTTGTACTATCCCAAAAAACAGTCGCCATAACTTTCCCAGCCGAAAAAACAGTTTTTGCTTTTTTTGGAGCCGGCTCGCCCTTTGTTGTCCACTGTTTCGCCTGAATTTTTATTTCGGACGTATAATGGTGTATCCAAGTTTCATCTACAGTAATTAATCGGTGCCATAACTTAGATTTATTGCGCCTAAACTGCGCCAACAGAGCGTTGGAAATGTTCATTCGAACACGTTTTTGGTATAACGTAAGCAGGCGCGGCATCGAATGCGCGGACAGCTTGCTCACGCCTAAATCTTGATTTAATATGTATCAAACACGTTCTTTGGATATTTTCAAAACCTCTACTATCTCTCACACATTAATTCGGCGGTCCTCTAACACCATTTGGTGAACTTTAGCAATATTATCGTCAGTGGTTGCAGTTTTTGGACGTCCCGAACGTTCATCATCTCCCAAGCTCTTACGGCCACGTTTAAATTCAGCTGCCCAAAATTTCACTGTGGTAAGTGATGGTACAGAGTCCCCATACTCAGAGTCCAAATCGTTTTTGATTTGCGTAGGCGTACTGCCTTTCAAAAATAAGAATTTAATAACAGCTCGATACTCAATTTTTTCCATTTTCACAAAAAACACTCACATCGACTCACTCAAACGACAGTCAACTAAAAACTGAGCGTCCAAAATGACTGACACTTCGGTAAGTAACTAGCATTTACTAGCTTTATTGACGAGTGCCACTATCTTTACGTTGCGGGCGGAAAAATTTCAGACAACCCTTGTATAACCCGAATCAGTTATCTGGACCAGGACTCTATTGATCCAGGCCCCCTTATCCGTTGTTTCGGTGATGTTTAAAAACGGGAGGTACTTTCCAATCTCTGGTACTTTCCTTACCGGCGTACAAATATTCGCCGATTACTTCATATTTAGAAATCGAAAAATATCGCGGGTTCTGAGATAAGTGAGGTGGATTGAATAGATTTAGATACACTGACCGAAACCGCTTCCACTAGGGAGTGAGGTATAATGTTGCATGCTCTCGAAACTTGACATCCAGATGCTTTTTAATTATCTGATTTTTCTATTGAAGATGTCAACATCATTTTCTTGTGTAGAGTTGGGTTAGTATCTTCTTACTATATTGCGTCTTCTGTGTCCCTTCTTAGCTTAATTGCGCTTACTAAAAGCACACCAGAGCTTTGTCATTGAGCATCCTAAATAGCACTTAGGACGTGAGGCATAGGTGGAAGTAAGAATGTTCTTGAGGGATATTTTGCTGAGGTGTCAGTTGAAGAGAGGCATTGGCTCCAGGTGTCCGTAATTCGTTCTGTAAATATTTAGCACAGACCTAAGATTGCGTAGTTTGGTGTTGAAAGAAATAATTTGAAGTAAAGAAGGATGATCGCTTTTACCAACTAAAATCTGACGAATAAGGAGAATGTCAGCAAATTTTCGCCGTATAGAAAGGGTTTGTAAATTTATAAGTTTCAGCCGGTCAGGGTAAGGTGGTAAGTTTTGGCTATCATCACAGCGAACACTACTTATAGCAAGTCGTAAAAACCTGCGTTGAACAGCTTCTATCCAGAGGATGTGAGTTCTGTATTAGAGTGACCAAACTTGACTTCCATATTCTAGAAGAGGCCTGACAAAGGCTGTGTAAAGGGTTTTAGTAACATAAGAATCCTTAGACCAGCGCTTGATGAAGCCATATTAATATATTGTCAATGTGAGAACGGAAATTGAGTTCCTTATCACAGATAACACTTTAATCGCGCAACTCATTAACTAAGGGAACAGGCATATCAAAAATTAGATAGCAGAGATGCGAGGTAGAGGGGCCCTTACGGGTTAAAGTTATAGCCTGACACTTACTAACGTTAAGCTCAAGAACCAAGTACAAAATCTGTCTAGACCTTCCTGCAATGTTAGGCTGTCTGAAGAAGATGATATATATCTAAAAATGTTCATATCATCTGCGTTAACAGATATGTATGAACTTCTAATGATGCAATCAACATCATATATGGTCAGAATAAATAATAAGGGACCAAGTTGGCTGCCTTGAGGAACACCAGAGGAGGCTTTAATTGAGTCAGAAACCGTTGATCTAAATAGAACACAGTAATTTCGTTCATTTAAATAGGATTGAACCCATGTTGTAAAGCTTATTTTGAAACCAAGAGCCTTCAATTTTAGAAGAATTATATCATGGGAAATTCTATCAAAGGCTTTGCTGATATCGGTGGCAATCATATCAACTGTATTTCCAGATTCTAGTGCACATTGGAGATTTTAAGAGGGTAGTCCCAGCAAATTCAGCGAGTTGACGAAAACGGTTGGATAGTTGATAAGACATCGTCTTGACTAGTAACAGAATCCACCGATTTATACGCCATCAATTAGCCTGCAAGTCTTAGTGGAATTACTGCCACTGTTTGAAGAGAATTCGGTTTTGACTGTTTCGTAGATCTTGCATCGATCGGTCTAATGCGTCATCGTACATTTATTCCAAACGATCAATTTGCATTGCTGTAAAACTGTGACCATCGCACTATTGTTTGGGAGATTGAACATTAGAGTTTCATTGACTTGCATTATACGAGTACAAGTGCATCTTGAGTGCTGAATGAGTCGTTTGACCGTCCACCAACAACGTAGCTGCAAATCCTGATGAAGCAAATGCAAGTATAGGTATGATACAATTTCATTCTGCGAGCGAATCGTTGCCAAAATCAATATGAACGAAAAAGTATCCACCGGGAGCGTCCAAGAAGAAAATTTCTCTAGTTGACGTTTTACAGCGCATCTAATGTAAAATATTAAAAGACATGTCATCTTTGTATTTGATGTACAAGTCAATTACATTCAATGGGAAGCATGTTGAGATAATTACTAAAAATAATGTTTTGTATATGATGCGCGTTTGAATCGGCTTGCACTTTAGAAATCAGCATTTTTCGTTCCCCAGACGATGAAACAGTGAACTTTATTTACTTTATGAAATCAAGCCTGATTCATAATTTGAAATTCACTTAAGTCAATTAAAACTGGAGAAAATAGAAGAACGCATTGTTTGAATCAAATACGCGAGTAAACAGATCATAAAAGGAACCCCGTGCAAATTGATCAACTGTCAAATGACATCTGCGCACGTAGGGCCATCTATTGGATTCTATTGGATGAAAAAGTAACGACATTTGTTGGATAGATCGCAAATCACCACTTCTAGAAGTTCATTTATAACCATTTACTTACCGATTTGACTTGGTGACAAGCTGCAGAATTGTCTCGAAAAATGTTCTTGTCAGTATACAAATGATGCTGCTTAATTGCTAGTACTCGCTTATTAATAATCCGTACCAATAAGCGCTCATAGTTCTCTTAAAAATGTGCAAAGGACCCAAAAAGTAATAGAAAACAAACACCTCCAAACCATTCACTTGTCGTTTAACCTTTAACCTGTTTTACATCGCACATAAGGCAAATTGTCGGCACGTAACAAATTAAATTTACTTTTGTCGGCGAATCTATGGTGACAACAGACGAAGACGAAGCTTCGAGGCTGTGCAAAATGCGAGCGTCCCTAGCTTTCTCAGAAAAATCGACGGAATGTGGGCTGAAAGCAGCCAAGAAGTCCTGGTAATGTTGGTGGAAACCCATTTCCACATGGATCCACACTATCAGTTGACTTCGCCAAGCTACAGCACACCGAAAAGGAAATAGGTTTTCTTATCAACAGGAAAGAAAATCCGGTGGACAATGCAGTCCATTAAACTTCATAAATCTCCCGGTCCGGATGGTATTCTGCCGATTCATAGCATAAGCAGCGGAGGTTATTATCCAAAAAATTATGGAAATTCTTAGACACAGTCTAAAAACAGGATACATTTCTTTAGCTTGGAGGGAAGCTAAGGTGGTTCTTATATTGTACCTTAAGGCAAACAGGGGCATGTAGCAGCAAAGGATTTCAGACCAATAAGTTCTTATAAGGAACAGATGCAGCGATGGTTTTTTGACCGAGTTATAGTGTAGAAACCACCCTACATGTTTTGGTGGAGAAAATTGAAAAGAGTCTACACTTCAGTGAGTTTGCGATGACGGCCTTCCTCGATATAGAAGGAGCTTTCAATAATGTAAAGTTCAGCACCATTAAAAGTGCTATAGTAGACGCAAATATAGAACAGGGGATAACTAATTGGGTTTGCAAGATGCTTGCAAGTAGGGTAATAAACTGCTCTACTGGGCAAGGCTCGGCTAGAATGTCAGTGACCAGGGGAACCCCCGAAAGGGTTCCCTCAAAAAGCTTAATTCAATTGGTATTAGCGCCACGGCATACGCGGATGACGTGATCATAATAGTGCAGGGAAAATACTTAAACACTTGAAGTGAGATAGTGGGGCTTGCCTCGAAGACGATCAGCACTTGGACAAGCAGCTGTGGTCTCAATGTTAACCTCTCCAAAACGGAATTGGTTCTTTGTAACAGAAAGTACAAGATATTGCAATTCACACTCCCAAAATTTGACGGAGTAGATCTGCCCCTCTCGGACAGCGCGAAGTATCTGGACGTAATTCTGGAAAAATAACTGAATTGGAATCCCAACGTAGCGGAAAGAATCAAAAAGGCATATTATGCTCTGTGGTGCTTAAAACCTGCTCTGGTGTATTGGCTATATACAGTGGTGGTGAGACCAAAACTTATATATGGCGCATTAGCATGGTGGAAAGCAACGAATAAGAAAACGATCTACGGAAAATTAGCAGCGGTTCAAAGAACGGCTTATATAGCCATTACAGGTGCACTCCATACAACCCCTACGGCTTTATTGGACACCTTCCTGCACCTAACACCGCTTGACTAATATATAAAATAGCTTGCTAGCAAAAGTGCCATTCGACTCCCTGATCTGGGTCATTTCAAAAGCAGTGAAATGAGACTGTGCTGAGTGCCAGGACACTGAGGGTATAGAGGGAAATGAACCAGCAGACGAGCTTGCAAGGAGGGCTGCTCGACAACAGTGATGTTGCTAACATTAAGCCACCCCTCTGCACAGTAAGAGGCACTATCGAGGAAAGGGCAATAAAGACTGCCAATATTAGGTGGTCGAAACTGGACGGACATAGGGTATCCAAGGCTATTGGCCACTTCTCGATGGTAAAAGGTCTAGAAAGCTGATTAAACTGAACAGGGATAAATTAGGCCTTTAATAGGAATCCTGACATCACACTGTCTCCTGCTGAAACACGCAAAGAGACTCAAAATGATAGATACAGACATTTGTAGATTCTGTGGCGTTCTACAAGCCGTCGAGGACGTAGCACACATACTGTGTGAATGTGAGGCAATATCACGTAGCCGAAGAAAATTCTTAGGTAAATATTTCTTTGAAAACTTAGAGGAAATAGGCGGCATGGATTTCAAAGGCCTTCTTGGCTTTTGTAAAGAAATGTGATGTTTTACGAGGGAGATTGAAGTGAATTCAACTCGTCCCACAGGGATCGCGATGGGCCCGTTTTGGTGCCTAGTGATGCGTCTAAGGACACACCCTGTTTAACCTAACTTACTTTCGTCGGCAATATCACATATCTCCAATAGCCCAATGTCCATTTTTGTGGTTAGAAAAGGCTGGTTGTCATCTGTAGAAAACTATCTCCTGTAGCCTTCTGCGTATCGTTTCGGCACTTAAGTCAACTTGACTTGATGAATTGTATCTAACTTTGCTCTTATGTACACAAACACCAATTTTAAAGTGGTCTTTCATTCTGGGTTGTTTTGTGTTCTCGCCTTGAGCCTTTTTCCCTATCCAGTGTATTCGAATGGATAGCCCTTCCTCAACCGAAGTTAATTTTGTAAGATTTTCGTCTCCAGTCAGTTGCTGACATTTACCGGCGCGGTTATGTCATATTGGTACCGTAGCGACATCTATTGCCTAAACAAAAAACTTTGCAATTATATAAATGTTGATAAGAAATCTTGACCAAAAATTTAAACCTGAGCAAAACTCCTTTAAAAGGTAAATCATCTCGTTTAACGATACAACTTTTATTCAGATACACGCGCAAAAAAACAAACCCAACGAATGGGCTGCCGTAGGCATATTAATATTTTAACGTGGACTTTTAAATATAGAATCTGTGACAATCACGATAACGTCCAATGTAGCTCTACTGTTGAGCGAAATTGAATTTTTTCACCCACAAATTCGTTTGTGCGTGGTAGTATACCTAGAGCAAAAAAAAGCTGCAAATAAATAAATGAGAGGGGGAAAAGAAAAAGGAAAATACCTTCACAGGACGACAATGGAGGAAAATGAGTTTTCCCGATATGAAACATGGTCTTATCAATTTAACAAAAGACTGAGTTTCCTCTGAATCGATTATTGATGTGGTTGAATATAAATTTGCAATCCTGTGTTGCCTTGTTTGTGCGATAAGAAGTTTTCTTAGTACCATAATGTGGGCCTACTGTTGCTGTTTGGGAGCTCCTACGAGTATGTGAAAGGAGAGATAAATAGATTTTGACAGAAATTTTGAATTCTCTTTTGGTCTATCAAACAGTCGTTTCCAAGATGTTGCATGTAACAGGATTTTATGGAATCTACAAGTATTGATGTGTTAAGTGGAGCGTAAATTGCTACGTTGTGTAGTGGTATTAAGAGGGTCGAATGGGGATTATCAGTTCCTTGGAAACAGAGCGTCTAGTGGCGGTTTATTATTCGATTTACACTTACTATATATTAAAGATGCGTCACAGGTGTTTGCCCACCAGAGTGAAACGAAGAGAATATGGTTTCGAGGAATTTTGGGATCCTTGAAAGACATCTACTTTGTAGTGTACTTTACATTTCTTTTAGATTTTTACTTGGCTTACTTGCTCTTCATTTTAAATTTTAGATTTATTACGTTTTAGCGTTTAACGACTAGGAAAAGTCCAATGGTAAATACCTTGTGCGGGTTTATATCGTTAAAAAATGTAAATTCCAACAAGTGTCTCTACTTTATGTTTATTTCTAATTTGATTGAGCCTCGTTTATAACCTTCTGCATCAGAACGGATCCTCGATTAGCAAACATTTTAGTGGACTCTTTAGACTATACTTGACTAACTCACATTCCTCTGGCATGGAGAGAAGTAAATGTTGTATTCATGCCCAAAATCGGTAAATGGTCTCATGTTGCCTCCAAAGGACCTAAGACCTATTGGTCCATCATGTTTCCTTCTGAAAACACTAGAACAATTGATTGATATCCGTATACGATCTGATCTTAATCGAACGATCCCTTTATTATAGAGAATATGCAATGGTCGCTTTCCTGGACACGACTGTGATGTCAGCTCTGAAGGTACTATAAATGACTTATTTGGGGACTTGATTAGTCTAATTCTAAAGAGCGGGTAATCAACTCCAAACCGATTGGGCCCTCTGCCCAGATGTACGCCACAAGGCGGTGTCCTCTCACCCCTTCTCTGGAACTTAGTGGTTAGCGAATTGCTGGTATACCTGGAAGCGGCTGGTAGCAGGGTGATTGGTTATGTGGATAATATTTCTATAGCCGTCTCGGGAAAGCATCTTTATAGGATTAAAGAGCTCCTACAGTATAATCTCAAGATATTAACACGCTGGGAAGATCGTTGTAGATTGGGAATAAATCTCCATAAAACCGATCATGTCCTCTTCTCTAGGAAATACAAAATTCTGACCCAAACACAGATTTGTTTAAAATTTCTTTCAATCTAGATCTTTCTGAAGGAAAAAGCATTCCTGGAAGATAGATCAATCCACTTCTATACCGACGGTGTAGGGTTGGTGGCGGTTTTCGCTGATAAGCTTAATGTAAGCCTCTCCTTCCGCCTTCCCAATCACTGTAGCGTATTCTAGGCAAAAATTCTGGCAATTAAGGAAGCCGTGTCCTGCTAACTTTTGTTTTTTTCGCCTGGAAAATGTCGAATTTTGTGCCAGATAAGGACCGTTGTCGGGCAGGTTTGTAACATTTTTTTTTGTAACGAAACCCGCTGCCGAAAGTCTTCAATTGTTAATTTAAGTTAATGGAGGCATGTTTGAACTCAAAGGACTTGTAAACGTTCATTTGTTCGTTCCAAAAGTGGTGATTTTGTCATCGAACACAAAGACCGTGGAAGACCAGAGATAAAATTCGAAGATGCAGAATTACAAGCATTATTAGACAAAGACTCGACTCAAACACAAGAACAGCTTGCAGGGGTGTTGAAACAAGTGTTTCCCAACGTTTAAAAGGCCTGGGAAAGATTCAAAAAGAAAGAAAACGGGTTCCATATCAAATAAAAGATAGAATCATCGAAAATCGAAAAAACATTTCAGAAATTTTCCTTGACCGACACAAAAGGAAGGGATTTTTTATTCATTAGTTACTGGCGATGGAAAGTGGATCTATAACCACTATCTCAAGCGCAAGAAATAAATTATGGGTAGACACAGACGAACTATCAAATTCGCAACCAGAAGGCAATACCCAAGGTTATGCTGCGTAATTAATGGAACCGGAAGGAAATATTGTACTTTGAACTGCTAAATGCTGGCAAAAAGACAGCAGGGGATCGCTACCTTCAACAACTAATAAAACTGAAGCAAGAATGACCAGAATAAAAAACACTGTGGCGCTGGGCTAGCTTCTTGCCACTCATTTGTGTTGCTCATGCTGTCATTTTTGTCACATCTGAGCGGGGCCTACGGTTTATCGCCGAGTCCGAACGGCACTGCTCAGAAGCTTTTTCGTAGGCAATTTTACTTTCGGGAGTTTGCCATTGCCCGCCGAAAGGATGATGGCGATTTGAAAAATTGTTTGTAACCTGGCAGCCAGGAATCGAACCCAGACTCTCTGCGTGATAGTCCAATGAGCTAACTATTGCGCCATCGCCATCGCCGCAATGACCAGAATGTGCGCAGTTATTTTCCATTATAAGAATGTTCGTTTTCATGTTGCAAACCAATTCAAAAACTGTTGGTCAAACATTAATTTGAAAGTTGTGCCTCATCCGCCGTATTCAGCAGACTTGGCCCGTTCTGATTAACACTTTCGATCGATACAGCATGGAACAGCGTTTTCAGTCTTCCAGAGTCCCCTCTCAGCTTAATTCACTAGGAATTATGTTGGAGTGTTTATGCTCTGGCTTTGGCCTTTGCAAGGAAAACCTACTCAGAGCACCTCATCCAGACCAGTTTCTTTTATAAATCTGAGAATTATCCGTGGTTGGTAAATCCCCTTAAATTTGGTGTTTTCCCAGATATTTAAACCTCTTTTGGGTCAGTTCCCCGCAGGATTCCAGTATGTGTTCTGGAGTTTCTGTGGAATCATTGCAGAGACCTTTATCTGATATCCTTATCTTCCTTAGGTCTTCCATGAGTTAACAATTCCCCGTTAGGAAACCAGTTTGGATGTGTAAGTTATTTTTGCTAAGACTGATACATGCTTTAAATCTTTTGAGATTGTAATCTCCTAAGAGCTTTTTTGGCTTGTATCAGAACTGTTCAAGCCCTTTTCTCCTATTCCGATTTCCTGAATTCTTCGCGTAGGGTGTGTTCCCCTATCCCGCAGAATGGTTCAGGTAGGAAGGACTCTGCGGCCTCTTTTCTCGCTAGAGGGCCCGCCGCCTCGTTACCAATAATGCCCACACGGCCTGGTATCCAGCAGACATATGCTCTATTTTTCTTGCCTTGAGACTTTGTAGGCATTCCCATACAAGTTTGGATTCAATGACAAAGGAGTTCAGTGCTTTGATAGCTGCTTGACAATCTGAAATTATTGCTATATTACAGCTTCTGCAATTCTTTTCGAGATTGATTCGAACGTATCTTTCTATGGGGCATACTTTTGCTTGAAAGATGCTTGTACTCTTGCCCATGATTCATGGTGTTTCGTTCTTGGCCCAAACACCCCTGCACCAGTTACTTCGTCAGTTCTCGAGCTGTCTGTATACCACTTTATCGTGTGGTTGCCCACTCCATAGATAGCGGATTCATCGCTTCGTTAAGAAACTCTTTTCAAAGTTGTATTTCTTAATGCTGTCATCTCTTGGAATAGCCAAGAGTGGAAGTTTTCATGTTGTGCATCATATTCTTTCGAACTAATGCATTTCTCCTTTCCAGTTCCTTCTTCTTCGAATGGTTTTTCAATAGGGTAAGCCAAAGATGTTTTCAACACTATATCCGTACTAAATGTTTTGGGGCGGTTCACCAAAAATTCAACCATTTCGCTTTAAGCGGTCTACCTTAGGTCAACTTCGATATTCCTTTAGCCTATTCAGTCGTGCACCATCAACTAACAGTCACTTTCAAGCCGCCGTTAAAATACGGACGTACCCTTTGTTAAACAATTGAAAGTCCATAGCTATATTCTGTCTTCATTCTTGCCCCACCAGTTATGATATTAACAAACCTACATATATCCGGAAGGCTTTCTCAAGTTTACAAGAATCGTATTGACTTTTACTACACTCGGTTCACTCTCATAAATGTCCTTTATTTTGCCTTATAATCTAGCTATTGTCTCCTACTTCAGTTTTCCTTCCATCGTTTCTCTCTCGTTTAAGTTTTATTACGTATTACACGAATAAATCTGTCTGGGATTGTCCCGGGAGAAATCAAATAAAATTGGTAAAGCCCCCAGAATGCCGGCGGCTTATGAGCATTCCCTTGGTAACTCAGAACACAGAGCCCAACATGTCGCCAATTTAACATGTGCATTAGCCTCTTAAAGAATGTCTATGGATTACTCGGTGGTACTGATTGCGTTTCGGTTTTTGTCGGCATTCGCAGATTTGGTTGAACTCATTTTGCCTTTTATTTACAAAGCGCAGTCTATACGATGTTGTGCGTTACAGTGGTGATTCGTGTTAATACTTTTAATATTCCTACACACCTAACTACGGGCCACCAGTAGCAAGATTGAAGGATTCCATCTAATAATGTCTACCGAAATGTATCTTTGTTGTTATTTGGCCATACCATCTCCATGATATGTCCAGAAATCGGTTGCAGCTACATCTAATGATTCACAAAAACTACAATAGCAGTAACTGGGTGTAAGTAAACCATACAATGCTTCTTGCTTCGAATTGCAAATCGCTTCGCCTTGAACTTTGAAATAATATAAAATAGTTTCTTGACAAAAACTCATTTATTTACACTCAATAGGAATCGCAGAGTTGGTAAAATTTTAAAAGCGTCGCAAAGCACTATTCAGACGTCGTACTGAATCGTATGCAAAAATCTCATCGTGAAGAGCAACTACAATACGTTTTCCAATAAAATTCCAAAGGATCGCACATTATGCATAAATGTCTACATAAGGACCTCAACAAGTAGGCATGGGAAGACACTTCTACAAGAATCTAGTAATAACATAATTCAATAAACGAACCTATACACGTATAGTACTTGTAACTATCGATAGAAGCCAATACTGGTTAAGTCATGTGTGAAATCCCATTTGGCGTGTAAAACTACACAGAGGATATGACCTTTTCATGTTCTCCTTGTCAAGCCTAGAATTTTGTTGATCCCACCCTTACTTATGTTTGCTCAAAGTACTCCATTTGTCTCTCTCGACTCCTTTTCAATGGGCATAACTTGTGACACTTGGAGAGATAAGTCAGTGACCTTATTATCGAGAGTAATTCCGAGAGGTAGAAAAGAAAATATCCTTGACAGCGACAAGTGTACGAACATATCCTCTTAAAACTCTTCAAAACGAAAAGTGAATGACGTTGCAGAAAAATGTCATTACGAAGACATACAAGGCATACAAGGATGTCACTTAGTTCAGCAATGTCAATCAATGGTTTTTCCCATCCTCCATCATAAGCACACTCATGTGTGAGAGTTGTTTTTTTTTGTTTATTACTTTTTTTGGCAGGAAAATAGTATCACCTTACAAGGTCTACTTTTAGATAATGTATCCATTATCCTTATCGATTTTGCAATAGGTACTTCCATAGGTACGAACATTCAATGACGCTGTTCAAGGTTCTTAAATACAAGTCTAACGTGGCGTATACGTAACATTAAGTGAGCACTCGTGCGTGTGTAATTTTTTCTATTTTTTTTTTGAATTATTTTTATAGTTTTCCATTTTTAAGGTACCCATGGCCTTTGAAAAATTGTTTTATAGATTTTAAATAGCCAGCACATGGGCTCATAAACATTATGTGTTAGGGAATTATTTTTTTTTAGAATTAGGAGTGCTTTAAGGTAAATCTAAAGACACCCACTTTCTGCAGGTGTCATCATCAAAGCCCTTTGTAGGTACGAGGGCGGGTCAATAAGTCCGTGACTTTTGGATTAAAACACAGATTTTTTGATAAAAAAATAATTTTATTTTTCAACGTAGTCTCCCTTGAGCTCTATACACTTTGTCCAACGCTTCTCCAATTTTTTTATCCCTTCCAAAAAAAATGATTTGTCGAGGTCCTCAAAATAGGCCTTTGTTTGCGAGATGACTTCATCATTGGAGTCAAATCTTTTTCCACCAAGCCATTTCTTCAGGTTTGGGAACAAGAAGTAGTCGCTCGGAGCCAAATCTGGAGAATAGGGTGGATGAGGGAGCAATTCATAGCCCAATTCATGGATTTTTGCCATGGCAACTGCACATGTGTCTGTGGTCGACTGTGAGCAAACGCGGCACCCATCTTGCGGAAAGCTTTCTCATGCCCAAGTGGGCATGAGGACGTTCGGCATCTTCAGTGCTTGTACGGCCACAACGAAATTCAGTAAACCACTTTTTTACCATTGCAATCGATGGTGCAGAGTCCCCATAGTATTTATCAAGCTTAGCCTTGGTCTCGGTAATGGTTTTTTTTCGCGAGAAATAATGCTTAATAAGCACACGAAATTCACTTTTTTCCATTTTCTCCTCAAATTAGTGAGTAGTCTGATAAAAATAGCTGTCAAACACAAACTAAACTAAATTTTGACAGGAGTCAACTGACAGATGCCTGTTGACAGGAGCAGTGTTGCTGTTTCAGTAAAGAGGTCAGAAATTCAAAAAGTCACGGACTTATTGACCCGCCCTCGTATATTGTCAAGTGTCCAGCTCGTAGTAATCCCAGTTCCCAGTGATTACTTTTCAATTTGTTGTGTGACACATTTGTGCTTTAACATGTGTAATGCAATCTTTTTGCAATACTACAACGACAAGGGAAAGAACACTATTCAGGCTTTTTAAAAAATGAATGCTATCTACAAAGTAGGAACTTTATTATAATTCGCAGCTAAGCATGGCAGCGATGATGAAATTTTTCAATAAGTCATATCAGCACTATCGACATGGATTAGGAGCTGGGCGTTGATCACAAATCTGTTTCAAACCACTTACATAAAGTTGGATACAATAAAAAGCCCATTGTATAGGTTCCTTATGAATTGATCGCTAAAAATATGTTGTGAACAAAGTTTACATCTGCGATAAATTGTTGAAACACAATGAGTCACATACGACAATGTGAGGCATCAAAGGTCATGGTCAAAGAATGTTGAGTTATCACAAGTGCTTGCGAATCCCGGATTGACAGTGTAAAAGGTGATTCTGTGTGTTTGGTAAAACTGGAAGGGAACCGTCGCCTATGAGGTACTTTCGATGGGTCAAACGGTCAATTCTCAAATCTTTTGCGAACAATACATGAGATTACGACCTGCAATTGAAAGAATATGACTCAAATTGATCACTAGGAAAGTTGTTGTCTTTGATGAACCATCATATATTGCGAGAGCTTGGTTGCCAAGTATTGGTTGACCTCCTTATAATCCAGGCATACCAACCTTTGATCATCACTCCTTCCGATCTCTGCAGAAATCTTTCCGTGATAATCAGATGATCCATGATTGCAACCAGTATTGTATTTTTTTTTAGTATTGTATTGTATTGTGATTTTATTGAACCATAAATTTAATTATTTCTAACAATGTAAATACTTGTTACAAATTTCATAAAATTCACAAAATACAGCATTGGCATTAGCCGTCAGCCGGGTCAAAGAGATTTACAATTTGAAAATAAGATTGTTATTTGAGTTTAGTTTTACTTCTTTTTTTTTTTTTATAATATAGTACATACACATGCAATCAGTAGACAGTGTACTCCAATTCTCGCCATTAAGGATTGAAATGAACTCGCTTACTGATGAGGTATGTTTCCCCCAATGTGCTTCAATATTGGGCATATTCCGATTAAATGATGCACATCTTCAATAGCTCGTAGATTGAACAAAGAACATTCTGCTTCCTCGTTTCGATTGGTAATATACGGTTTGTAATTGAACTGCAAAAGTTCTCCTCTGGCCTTGAATATCATCGAAATTGTGGTTATAGTGTTTTGTTCGCGAAAGTAATTTTTTTCCGCTTGGTCGTATTCAAGTGTCTAGTTAGACTCTGCTGTGCTTTTACTCTATACGCCGCACGGGTGGATAAATCAATCTTTCTCAGCAAGACCTGCAAAGTTTCTTTCCATGTTGTTGCACTGTAGGCTGTTAGTTAGACGTCCTGTTCGTTCCATAATCTTGACCATTCGATATGTGGTAGACGTTGGTTCGGGAGTGACATTACTTTTAAAATGTACAAGAAGTTCAGTCTTAATGTTTAGGTGTATAATGGAAATTGACCCGTTCCCAGGTCGATCATATAATTTGGTGTATTTTCAGGCAGTCTAAATAGTTTTTTTTAATGAAATATCTCAACAATTTTTGAACTGTTTCGTACTGATAGATGCCCCAAACTTGAGCTGCATAGCACTTGATCGACCTCGCTACTGCCTCGTAAATTTTGTATTTTTTTACTAAGTACTAAGTACACCTCTTCAATTATAATTTATTGCTCATTTTGCTTCTTTTAGTTTTTCTTGCATTTAAAACTCAGTCGCAGTGTTATTATGACCCCGAGATACTTGTACTCCTTTACGTTCTATAGTTCTGTGTTTTTGCCACTTGTAAATCGCCCAAAACCATTTCGGAATACCATCATTTTGGACTTACTGGTGTTTAGTTGCAAGTTCCACAAACTGCAGTATTGCTCTAATTCATGTATCATGATTTGCATTATGGATGGCGTTTCCGATAAAATTACTATGTCGTACTAAGGGGTTTTACATCTATCCCATCAAATTAAATTCCCCCAGGTAAACAAGTTGGTAGATTATCCAAAAGAGCAAAAAAAGTAGGGGACTCATGAGGCATCCCTGCTTAACTCCGCGAGTAAAACCAATTTGACACATTGTTACCGTCCCATACTGCAGTTCTTTGTATGACGTTAAGTACTTTCGTTGATGGTCCCAGATTACTTAGCTTATAGAAAAGTGATTTTCAACCATAAAACACAAAAGTTCTCCACCGAGGTGGCATGACCTAACAAGATAATTGGTGCAACATTGTTAATAACATTGAGGCATATTTGACTTAAATAAGTAAATTTTGTACACTCTAATACAATCAATTGGATATACTACGAAAATGCCAGAATTTTTTCCCGTTTTCCTGGCCATCCGGCTTCCACTGATCATTCAATGCAGCGTTTAGCCGCACGACTCTCAAAATTGCAACAACTCGGAGCCGAAAAAGCTCTGAAGGGCTTAGTGCCTGTCGTTTGGCCGAGAATGTCGCTGCCGTGGCAAAAATGATGTAGAGGCTCCGTAGACGTCGACCATACGAAGTGCATCCCACACACGTTTCTCCGGCGCATTTTTAGGACAAAAAATGAAAGATATATCACTATAAAGAAAGGAAAGTCCATCAGCTAATAGGTGTTGACCGTAAATCGCGTCTTATCTACATTCATGGCCTCCTAAATTACAACAACGACGTAGACGACTTTGCGTCAAAAAGAATCATGAACAAGATCTATTTCCACCTACTCGTATGTGATACGTGAGAAAAATTGCGGTTTGCAGGCACTGAAGATCCACGAAAAAAGCACGAAGAGCCATTACATCCATTCAAAGTCACTGCTCTGGGTGTGCTATTTATGCTGGAGGGGTCATTGAAATATTTTTTTTTTAAAAGGGGTGGGCCAGTCGACCGCCATCACCATCTAGCTGAGCGTTACAGGGCCATGATCAATGAAAGGTTGGCCACAACCAGTAAATTGTGGTATCTACCTTCGGGTGGGAGGCTTCCACAAATTCAAGTGCAATAGTACTTGGAGGTTCCACAATCGAAAAAAAAGAAAAAGAAGAATATTTCATTCCTCAATTGGAGGGATTGGGACTGAATGACATGTGGTTCCAGCAGGATAGAGCAACGGCCCATACTGCTCGACTCACATCCGACATTCTAAAGAAGGCCTTTTCCGGTCGTCTAATATCGCGTCAAAAAGAACATCCGTCAAGAAGAGGAGAACTTATTGCCCGAATTTTAGTAGAAAACCGTGGAAAACCCCATTAAAGAAACCACATTGCAATTAGGAATGGCAGTGGCCACTTAGGTGATATCATTTTCAAAATATCACGAAAAAAAGAACTTGAATGTCCGCATAAACATTTAAAGCCCCTAGTCATGATCACGCTATAGTGAGGTGCACGACACGTTGAATTGCTGCGAACGCCGGGTAATCGATCAATTCCGATCATTAGCAAAACTTGCACTTACAGCAGCATTATTTTCGACTGACCGTGCATTACGATGATGCACAGGCCTTACGACATCATTAACGCTTCCACTCTCTTCAAATTTCTTCACAATTTTACCGATTGCTTGCGTAATCGGTCGATTATGATGACCATAATCATCTCGTAATGCGCGAAGAGTGGCTACACTTGCATCAAAACTTCTGTAGTAATTTTTAATTATTTTAACGCATTGTTCGATTTGCAAGCGATCCATTATTGTAAATGGCAAACATTCAACTAAGATTATGACACTTCAAATGATAGCTGAGTTTGGCAGGTGTCAAATGCCAGCGTTACCAACTTGAAAATACGAAATGAATGATCCTACACTTTGTAGTTTGCCCCTTAATTTTTGTATTTGAGTGATTCTTCTTAGCATGGAATTCACTAGTTGGTAGCATGTTTTCGAGAAGATTGATTCTTAAGATTTTCGCACAGACAGCCACAATTGTGTTTTATTTGTTGGGTTTGTGGTCTCAACTACGTCTTTGAACTGCTTGTATAGGTTTTCTGTAGGATTTAGGTTTGGCCAAAGAGCAGGCCACTCCGTTCCGCAAACCGTTCCTACGCTATTTTGGCCGTATGCTTCAGATCGTTGGCTTGTTGGAATGTTCACTTCAAAGGCATTTCATCCTCAATATTATCTAAGTTAAACTTCAGCTTGACTATTCTAATTTAACCATTATAGCAAAAATATGTACATGCCCGTTTGCTTTCTGACTTTATTTCTTATATTTTATTTTTACTAAAAATTTAACTATTGTACAAGATTGTGTTGAGGAGTAAGCTGTATTTATTTATTTATTTCTCCATTGCTGTATATCCTTCCCATTTTTAGTCACCGACAGTGACAGTGCGAAGAACGAAACATAAAGCATTTCGATCAGCCTTTTACTTTAAATCACTATGTAAGCTTTAACCATGTCCATGCCCCTTCCCTAACGTTCAAAAAATCCGTTAATTGGAATCAAGCCCAGGTTCTATATGGTGATCGATATCAGATAGAGAAAATAAAATTCATAACCTACAGTGACGTAAATTTTTAATAAAAAAAAAACCATGTAACACCTACTTAATTAGGGAGCTTCCAGCCCTTGGAGAGTCACCACAGCCTTTTGTCTTGGGGACGTTATTTCCAGTTTTCTAGATAAAGCGCTCTGGAATTCATTTTTCATTCGCCACATACATTTAGATCTTGATACGAATTGAAATGTTCGCAGTTATATCTTCCCTTCGTTTGCCCTCCTGTCAATAGAAGTATCGTTCAGAACTCCATCATATAACAGGATTTTCAGGGCCACACCATTCGTCTCCTTACTTGTGTTGCCGTACGTAGAAGCGGTTTCCTAGAGTCTTGTCGAATCTCCACGAAGGTGACATTCATGGAGTTCATGATTTTATCGTGGGAAAGAAACTCCTTAACTACCCTAAACTTACTGTTGCCAAATAACAAGAAAGATGTTTATTTATTCATTGATAGCATTAACATGATTTTATCCTCATTTACATCAAAACGAAGTCTTTTCGTCTCTTCTGTAAAAAACCTTTAAGGCGCTCTGGGAGGTACTGATGATTTCCATGCCGATGTCGATTCCATCTTCGTTTCTCAGTAGCTGGAAAGATTTGTTGAAAATAACGTCACTTTGTCAACAGATTAAAGGAACTACTTCCTTTTTATGGTTTTTATATTAAATTCTTACGACGCTCTTGACTAAATCCGCAGCACTTAAAGATGTTCACTCCATTCCGTTGTATCGCCTCACTCTGTTGTGTACAAAAATCATAATGTCGATTCGGCGACCTGCTTACTGAACTCGGTGGATCTGTCGGCATGCCGTCAATAAAGAGTAACTACATGGTGGATAGTATTTCATTTCACTGCTCCTTGTACTCTGCGCCAATGACAGGCATGCTAACTTCCCCATCGTCAAGTCTCTGTTTTTGGAGAATTTAGAATTTTTTTTCGATGAACTCTGAATTAACCTGCGTAATCCTTATAAGCATATTTTGAATTTAGTTGGACATTTGGAGGGTTGTGTTTCCCTCCTGTGTTCTTTTGGCATAAAATGTTAAAATTTCACTATATTGATGAAGGAAAATCCAAGGACCGGAGTGAGGCTTTCAGTCAAGAGTAATCTACATTATCTCGAACAAGTTAACATAACGTCAGGCATCTGCTTTACAGATTGCCAATGCTGCAATTGAAACCTACCAGGACCTGATTACGAAAACGTTTGTTCGAAAACTTCGAGACGATCCATCATAAATTTTATATTAAACATGCTGAACACTCGAAGTCCTAGCAAAGTCCTATTAAGGGTATTACCGTAGTCCACTGGTTAAGCAATTGACATCAAACTAAACCATTTATTCGGATATTTGGAAGAAATCCATGGCTGACCTCTTGTCATTCAAAAACAATAGACACAATTATCTTGGCAAATCTCCTGTCTATTTGCAATGCCTGCCATCCTTCCTTAAGACTAAAATTACAAAATATATCTCCATCATAAATGGCAAAGTGCAATGTGCAATACCATGATATTCTTATCTTTATAATTACAAAAGGTAACTTCTGCCACTCTGCCTAGTTGACCTTTCATAAGCAGTCAAAGACAAATGTCTAAACTTGACTTCTCAAATGAGACAGATTAAGGTCAATTCAGAACTCATCTAATAATCCGTCAATCACTTTGTCAAACAGACATTATCATACCCAAAGTTCCTCTGTCAAAGGATCTGAGTATCTAACAACCGAAATAAAAATGACCTTTAAACAATTACCACAATAAAACTATATTTCCTCAAGACCTAATCAATTTTATCGATAACTCATATACCCTTACAACAGGCATGTCCAACACCGCTTTAATCGATGTGAGTTATTGAGTTGTTGATATAAAATGCACAATAGCGCCACTTCGTCTCCCAGAACGTTTTAACAAAACCCCCCTAACTACGATCAATGTCAGCCTCAGAGACACCAATGTCAAAGAATTCACCGTCAAATTGCGGAAATAGAAATAAGTGTGCTCCTCTAGCGATATCGATAACACGTACACGAATACGTATTGAAACGTTCCGACGTTCCTACATTTCTACTTGGTGTTGCTTTACATTGACCTTTACACATAAAAAAAAATGTGCTTGGAGAAGGTACCTATACTATCCCGAATACTCGGTTCACCCCCACTATCAACCCCCTTGCTTGAATCGTACATAATCAACACATTACCCAGCGATGAAAATAGAAATAATCAACTAAACATTTCGTCACTACTTCCACCTACTGAAAGAGAAAAAACTCACCAAACCCAATCGGTTTCAACCAGCTGATACGCGAAAAGGCTTTTGATATTGACGGCAACTACCGCAACGACGACAGTGCTCAGCTGTTGGTCATGCCACTACCACCACCCCCCTTACAAATACGTCTAGAGCTGGACAATCACTTTCGAATAAGTTAACTTATTAAAACTTGAAGTCCTTCGTGAGAGCTTCGAGAACGAAAATAACTGCACACTATAGGTACTGCCACCTACCCCTTTGATGGTACAGGTCGTTTGTTGTTGCTTTTTAAGGATTACAGATAGGGTAGGACGTTTAAATTAAAAATAAAAAAAATAAACAACAATACAAAACCGGCACTCCTCTGTTCTAATGAAAGGACTAAGAATGAAGCTGACTAAAAAAAGGAATAGAAAAAAAATCGATTTTGTTATTATATCCTTAATACTGGTGGTTGAATGAAAGAGGGGCAAACAGGCAAGGCATTCATACGATGTTGACTGTTTACAGAGTTGCCGTAGCTCTGGCCACTTTTTTCATTTTTTTTTTATCATTAAACCCTTCGAAACGCATTGAAAGTCATACAAACACTTCTGTTGAGGCTGGTACTTCAAAGTACGCAAAGGGTACGCAATCTGGACCTCCAATTTCCACACGTTCTTCGCAGTACCTAAATCAGGACATATTTCTGCAATAACGCGTCCAAATGCACATGTGACTTTACGTATCCTCATAAACAATAATTTTATCGGGCCAAATCGCACAAATGAAGTGGAAAGGTTACATGTTCATTTCGTGGAATTAATCTTTCGTTAAATGTTTCTTGTAGTTAATTAATTGTATCGCTCACTGTGTGGCATAAAGTATGGCGCGGTTCTCCTGAAATCACATTTAAGCACGAAAAAGTTAGTAATCATGTCTCTGTACTGCTCAAAGTTGACTGTAACATTCTGACCAAAGTCACTTTTAAAGACATCCGCCAGCCCATAAAGTGCGCCAAACGTTGCCTTTTTTTTCTTTTGATGTAATGGCTTTTCGCCAATGGGTCGTGGATTTTCATCACTCCAAATGCGTAATTTAACCCAAAGTGTGCTTCATCACTAAACAAAACTTTCAAATCAAATTGTGGATCAATAGAGTTATTTGCTTCGGCCCATTGACTTTGTGATGAATAGACACATTTGGATCATTATTAAAACTACGCTGCATATCATCAATCGCTTGATGCGTTTTATCGTTAAGAGTATTCATAATTCGAAAACGATTCATAGTTTCTCGAATTAATCGCTGTGATGGACGATGAGCACCATAAAATGCTCGTTAATCCCCGATGAGTTTCTCGAATTAAACCATCATGATAAATTGCCAAACTAAAATAAGCTCAAGACAACCAAAAACTGTCGACCGTCACATAAAATAGTGTTGCTAAGTTTAAGTTCTCTGCTTCTTAGAAAAATACTCTTTAGTTCAGTTGCAGGAAAATACCTAATGCGTGCTTTTACGCTGATGGACTGTCGAAGACCGCTAGTAGAAATTATAACTGTAGAAATTTGTAACCGTAGAAGTATGTATACGAAGTATGTATAGGAAGTATGAAGCCACGTACTCTGGCTTTATCGCTAAGCTAAGCAATCTAAGAAGCAATCGACTTGATCGCCTGGGTGGCCGTGGCTCAAGTGGTAGTGAACTGGCTTCCAAATCGGAAGGTTCGGTGTTCGAATCCCAACCGTGCCCGAAAGACTTCTTTCAGTAAACAAAAATGGTTAGATGTGTAGTTGACTAGAATACAACAGCAATCCAGCTCTCACTAACAGTTTAGTCTCCCCATTTAATGTTGGATGCCAACGTTGGAGCAAAAGGACCACTGAGCCCAAACATCTTTCTTCTATCTCTGTGTGTGTTGGCGATTTTTCCTTTACCTCTTCTCGGCTGCTGAAACGCGTTCCCCGTAGTGGTTTTTTAATCAGAAGAAGTCACAGGGAGCCAAATCCGGTGAATTCGGTGGCTGTTGGATGGCATTTGTTGCATTTTGCGTCAAAAAATTACGTATAATGATGGCACTGTGCGACGGTGCAAAATCCACGAGTTTTCTGCCAACAATTCTGGTCTCTTACGGCGAATTACTTCACGCAAACGTCTCATAATGCCCAAATAATACTCTTTGTTTACTGTCTGTTGGTTATTGACCAACATTTCTTTTACTTCATCAATGTTTTTGTCGGTTTTCGATGTCGATGGTCTGCCACTGCGTTCATTATCTTCGATTAACTCACGACCACTTTTGAACCGCTCGTGCCACTGGTAAACGACCGTTTTCTTTAGACAATCGTTGCCAAAACACTTTTCCAACATTTCCAACGTTCGCGCACCAATAAATTCGTCTGTACACACAGAGATAGATGTACTCTTGGCCACGTAATTTTTGCAAATGTCAAGCTATGACGCTATGATTTATAGGAAATATCAACAACAGATGTACCAACTTAACAAACAACCCAAATTGGAACAATGGGAGCGCCACACGGTGGTTATTCCGGGAACTTTCTGATCAAGGTAGTATGTCCAGCAATTTCATACACCAATTGTATGTTTTCTTGGCAGGAACATAACCTATCTTTTAGTCGTTCTCTTTTCCATTTGAAGGTCTGAAAAACCGAAAAACAATAAAACTTAAATTTCCAACTTAAGAATGACTTACTTTACGTAATCCCTAAATAATATGATCCGTCTTGATTGCATGCACCATGGTACTTTCTTTAATATCGATAAGATGTTGACTATCCTCCTATCGTGTTAGAAGAAAAAATGGAACTGCTGCTTTTCCCGACTTTGTCAAATCTATTTTACCCTTAAGTACAATATGGACTCGGTGCCGTGAAAGTCTTAAAGCCATTTATAGTTCAAAGACCCTTTAGATTATTATCCACCTGTGGGTATCAATTAACGTCTAAAACTAAAGCCTCAAGCATCCCCTATCAATTCCAGAGAGTGTTCCATAAATATACAAGGATTTCCAATAAGGACTTGACAACTTTTTTTTTAAATTAAACACAAACCATTTAAAATATTTCAAAAACTGTATTATCAGCTTGAAGTACAATAAAAATATTTATGAATGAACCTCGACTTCGTTCATATGGCCACCGCGGGCACGCTTGCAGCGGTCGATTCGTTGGACCCAATTTTCAACGACTCGACCACACATTTCTGCCGAAAC
Source organism: Volucella inflata (assembly GCA_928272305.1). Lineage (NCBI taxonomy): Eukaryota > Metazoa > Arthropoda > Insecta > Diptera > Syrphidae > Volucella > Volucella inflata. Next base: position 54,728,858 of record OV743720.1, on the reverse strand, counting down.
GGCCGCTATTTCGCGTTCAATATTGGCCCTGAGCTCTTCTAACGTCGTCGGCTTGTCGGCATAAACCAATGATTTAACGTAGCCCCACAGAAAATAGTCAAGCGGCATTAAATCGCACGACCGAGGCGGCCAATCGACTGGCTCATTTCTTAAGATTACACGCTCACCATACTTACTCTTCAAATAATTGACTGTAACATGTGGTGTGTGGCTTGTAGCACCATCCTGTTGAAATCACATGTCGTCCAAGTCCATATCGAAATTCGGGCCAAAAATAATCGGTGATCATGGCGCGATAACGCTGACCATCCACATTAACGTGACGATCATTATCATCGACGAAAAAATATGGCCCAATAACGCCGCCGGCATGCAAACCGCACCAAACAGTTATTTTTTGTGGATGAAGTGGTGATTCATGAAGCACATGTAGATTTTCACCCGGCCAATAACGCATATTTTGCTTATTGACGAACCCATTGAACCAAAAATTTGCTTCGTCACTGAAGACGATTTTGCAATGAAATTCACCATCTTGGTGCATCTTCTCCAGAACCCAATCGGAGAACGTACGTCGCTTCAAATGGTCCATCGGCTTCAATTCCTGAGTCAGCTTGATCTTGTTGGGTGTAAACCAAGATCCTTACGCAAAATACGCCATACTGTGGTCTGAGCGATGCCCAATTCTTGAGAACGCTACGGACTCCTGAACTGCAGCGATATTTTCGACATTTCGACCAACCCGTTGTCTCACCGATACGGCAAAATCACACAACGAATATGTAGACTCAAATTTTTGCACTAAACTTGTTATTGCCTTTCTACTAGGGCGAGAATTACGACCGAAAATTGTAATAAACGCTCTTAAAGTTGCCATCACCGACTCCAAATTTCGGTAGAAAATTTTAAGAATTTGCAGAAGTTGCTCGTTCGTGTACTTTACCATGATGAAAATGTTAAGTTAACTGAATAAATTGACAATGACAGTTTGATGATTAGTGAAAGAGTGCGTTCACAAATTTAATTCAAAGTTGTCAAGTCCCTATTGAAAAACCCGATACTTTTGAAAACACCTTGGGTATGACGCTTAATAATTTAAAGAGCCTTTGTCAGTGTAAGAATAACTGGAGTGATTTTAGAAACTTGTAATGTTTCTTATTAATGTTGTTAGACTTTCGTCTTCTTTGAGCTGAATTGTGTGCCTGTGAACCTCGTTTTCATGTTTGTAAAGAAAAAAAGTCTAACGAAGACAGGTCACGGCCGTATACGGGTTGTGTCCGCTGTGAGCAGTCGGGAGTCATCGCGTTGACAGGTTTCTCCTGCCTAATTTATCATATATAATGTTGGTTGCCGCTCCATATGATACACCTAGAGCCTCTGCTATTTTTTGCACTTTCGTTTGTCGATCAGCAAGAATAATATCCCGGATATTTTTAGCGATGTTGTCAGTTACCACTTCTGCCAGACGATCAGGCGCTCCTTGTCAAAAACAAATCTACGGCAGTGTTTATATTCTTTGAACCAATATCTCACGGTGGTTGCAGATCGTTAATGGTTCAGAAAGATTTTCTATCCAAAATCTAAATCGAATAACACATTGTGGCAAAAACACTTTTGATTCAGATATCTGTCAAATCAAAATGCGTTCATATTGATCCACGAGTCTTATAAGAATTTCTTATGAAGTTAGTTAATCGGTGTTAATACTAAATCCTTGGAATATCGACTGACTTTGTGACTTTAAGATGATTGTATAAAGTAAGTTTCAGTTAATTGTTTGTTAGGGATGCAATATTGATGTCGATAATTCAGCATGCGTGTAAGCAAAACATCACACCTGCTTCTGCTCTGTTAGCAGAAAAAAACGACCTATCCTCTCTGTCCATTAAGTAGCTGCTCAAAACGCTACTAAAGAAAAAATCGAGTTTAAAGCCTGCTATCAGTTCCTTAAATTTATTGTAGAATCCAGATCGTTGAAATCTATTACCTTAAGATAGGACCCTGCGTTGGTGCCTTCCATTTATTCTGCATTTTATGTTCTCCTCATCTTCTAGCCTTTTCCCTTGCCATTTCTTCTGTCACCATTTCCCTTGGGCGCATTCTTTATGCTATCACTTGGTTTTGGCTTGTTCTCGTTGGAGCACCTCATATATTTTTATTTGAAATTAGTGGATAGCAGTGGCATACCAAAGGGTTTCTTACTCAGTCCCTTATTCTTGTCTCTTGACTTTCTAGGTGCTATAATGACATCTCTTTTGTCCAACTTGCAGCAATTTCAGTATTGAACAATCTGACTTCACAACTCTTCAAGAGGGCCATTATCTGCCAAAATTTCTTACTGATGTATCTAAACTAGGTGTCGTTCGTATCAAGTTTAGCATTACAATTTCGAGTATGACTTTGCGTCTACTTAAAACAGACTCTACTCGTTTAGTCCCACCCAAGAGGTTTTAAAAATGATCACTCAGCTTTGTTGGTTGGAACATACTCAACTATTAGACGTTAATACATAGATTTGTTAAGGATTTGCCCTCTCATACACATTTGAGACACTACTTCTTCTGACCCTAGAGCATACAACTTTCTTCCTTGGCTTTTACATGTACTCGTACGTAGATTGGAGCTAGTCTTACCTTTTTAATTTTACCCACCATCTCTCAACCCATTTGTCGTATACCTAACTCTATAATCTTGGCGCAAAGCAGAAAGAGGTTTTGGGATCTGATCATGTATGATGAGTCGCCATAGGATGATAACATCAACATACTATGTTTATTGTCCTTTTGGCCAATCCTCAAACAATAACCACAATGCCAACCACTAAGATTTAATAACTCAAGGAAACGGGCTAAATGACTCGTAGAAATAAAATGTTAGATCGGCTTAAAATATTGCTTGTCCCTTTCTTGCGCTATTCTAAAGAATAACAGTCTATTAGTCTTCTGCTGGAGCGGACTTTTCATACCCAAACTTAGGCCTGGTTACAACTCCTATCTATCTGAACGATAGCCCGCTTCTTTGAAAAGAAGTTCATCGCCAAGTTCATATCGCTCTAGATCTAGAAGTATGAGACCCAATGATCTGATCCAGAGTCAAATTGAAACCGTTGCTATAACAACAGACCTAGTCACTATATATGCGTTTCATGCCCAAAATTTCTACTACTTCTGCGAATCACAGAAGCAGGATAACCGCTGCTTCCCAGGGGAAACCACTTAACGCTTAGGTCGTCTTCTCTGTATCGTTCATAAATTTATCGTGAATTTTGCTTTCGGACGCAGATATGCTTTTCTATTTCAGAAATAACTATTTTGTTGCGACTTCTGGGACACTTTTACATGCTTTCGAACGGCAACCCTGACTGCCTACAACCCCCTTGGTACATACTAAAAATCATACTTAAAGCCATCCACCAACTCGTGGCTCATTTCAATCCCTCTTCGATTTGTTTGGAACAGCAATGGCGCGGCGTGGCGCGTCGTCGTAAAGGCTAAAAAAAGCACAACAACGTCAGAATGAAAAAAAATTCTAAAACGTTCCTGAGTTGCTTTGCCTGGTTAGTAGTGGTTGGAACGTGGATAAGCGATTTCTGTTCGTTTAGTCTGCGGTCGGTTGTACAACATAACTCGTGCTAACAGAATACAAAAAAAAAAAAAAAAAAATAGGTTGTGTGCTGTGGCGGTGTCGTTCACTTGAGAGCTCGCGGAACGCCAGTCCTTATTTCCCACGCATCTAGTACAAAGTAGTGTCATAGTAAATAATTAAACAAATAAAAAATCGTTCGTTTTTCCTTACATCCATCCGTTTATATGGATATACTCGTATTCCGCCTTACGTAAGTGCAACGCGTCGCTATCGAATGTGAATGAATGCAAGTCTTACCGGCTTGCACTTGGTTAATGATAGAGTGCACGAGCACTAACGGTTCAGTACTATAGGTAGTATCGGCCTTCTACAACCTTCATACGTCATCGGTCAAAGGAAGTCATCCTTAGAAGTGAAATGTTCGGATAGAGTACGAATACCATAAGCGGATACGTTTAGTTTTTGATTTTTTTTTTCTTCTTGTTTCGATTTCTGTTACTTAGAAGCAAGGACACAGAGAGGAATTTTGCCGCGGAAGTGCCTCCATCCCGAGCAGTGTTTCCAGTTTTTATAGTTTTTGTTGTTTGTCGATGCTTTACGTCAAATGACGAATGTTGGCATTCACTAACAAGTATCCGTACAAGTGTACTGACAACACCGCAGTGTTGTTGTGTTGTGAAGTTTTTTTTTTTTGCAATATGCGACAATTCAAAGTTTGAAGCCCGCAATTACATACCTTTGTGATGACGATAAAGGATTTGATGTGTTTTTTTGTTGGATTTTACGAGCAGTTACCGTGGTTTTTGTGTTAATTCTTTTTTTCTTTGAAGATTCACGAGAATTGATTTTCCTCGTTGAAACTGAAAATCGTCCTTGATTGTATTTTTGACGTGGGTTAAGTGTTGCACGAGCAACGAGAACACCGGTTGCAGATATGAGTATATGAAATATGTTTTACCAAGTGGATGGATACGAGGAGTATTCGTTTGTGAAAGTCACGCGATTGGAATCCAGTTTTAAGTGCAGTCCCTATTATTAAAGCAATTATCCTGGCTCTTAATTGGGGTAATTACGTTTAGTTTGATGATGGCTTTAGGATGGTCCCGGACTGATGGTTAAAACCTGCAGTGTTGGCTGAAAATTATGTTTTATTGGGTCAAAGTGGTAAAAAGGCCGTACTGCGGTTTGTGGGTAAAGGGTTTTGAAAGGAAAAATAGAATATGATACGAAAGTCAACAAAGTAAAAATAGACTTTCATACACATACACATCTACATATTTCATGCTTTCAAATTAGTACTTTTTGTTTAATCATTTAAAGTGTAGAGACATTTTTTTTTAAAAAATAATATGCAGCTCCTACTTGCTGCAGTTGCAAAGTCTTTCATTACGTATTGGGTTTTATTTCTAAAAAGTCCTTTTTGAGTACTTAGGTTGCAAAACGTTGAGTAGCGAGTTCTTTCCTGATGTGGGCCCTTAGCAAATTGTGTTTTTAGAAGCTGCATCCTAAAAGGATAAAATAGAGTCTTCCCTGTGGCTTTATGTTTCATATTAATTTTCCTTTATGAAAATTAAAGGACAGCCTAGTTGATATTGTCCGAATTGGAAAGTAAATGCCCTTCAGTCTTGTCATCACATGCAGTATATGATGTCATTATAGTACTGACGTCCAAAAACTATTATTCAAACAACCATCCAACCCCGTGGGGATCCATGTCAATACTCTGTATTTGAACATAAGTAAATGCCCTTCAGTCTTGTCATCACATGCAGTATATGATGTCATTATAGTACTGACGTCCAAAAACTATTATTCAAACAACCATCCAACCCCGTGGGGATCCATGTCAATACTCTGTATTTGAACATAAGAACAATGTATGGTAAATAGGTCCATCAATTCTTGACTTAGGATACAGGAGATAGAGTATTGGCCCAAGAACACTCCCTTGGGGTACACCCTCTTTAATTTTTTTTTTTTATGCGGATGTATCTGTTTGAAATGTACGATCTTAGGATTTCATCCTGTTTTAGTTTGTAGACTTATCCCTCATGCCAAACTTTATCAAATGCTTGGGATACATCGAGGAAGACTGGAGAACAAACTTTTTTTCTCTTCAAACAGTTTTTCGACAATGTTTGTTATTTGTTTTACCTGATCAATAGTGAAATGTTCCACTCGAAAACGAAATTGGTGGTGTGGAATAATATGTGTCCGTTTAATAGTAGTTAGCAGTCTTTCAACGAGTTTGGACATTACTGGTAGCAAGAATATGGACCTATAGGATGACTCTTCGGGAGGTCGCTTTCCCAGTTTGGCAATCATGATAACTTCAGCTACTTTCCATAACTGTAGAACGTATTTTAATTTAAATGCAGCATTGATATGCATGTAAGCTTCTAAATTCCTTTTTTTGGGAGCTACCTGAGAATCTGACTAGCTATCAATTCCCATTTTGACGCTTTTTTTTGCGTTTATAGCTTTTAACTCCTTTCTTACTTCAAATGATAATGTGGTGCATATTTTTTCTTATTCTTCTTCCAATCCTTCCCTAAGCAAATCCCATGTGTTTGGTTGGGAGATTTCTTGTAGATACTGTGCAAATCTTTCAGCTTTTTTGCATTTAGCTCACTTTCCATTCTGCTTTTTGTTTGGAGGAATGTGAATTACTGGTTTCTTTAATGTTATAGAGTGAGTTTTTATATTACTGCTAAAAAGGAATTTGTTTCCGATTAGATTGTTAAACTTTTTTTATCCTGGGGAGCTCTGATTTGGTGCTAAATTACTTACATTTTGAAAAATGCTCTCGTTCAGGGTCAGTTAGATAAGTCTATCGTCCGAGCTTAAGTCTTCACTTTCTTTAATTTGAAGAGAGCTACGTGAGATATTTTTAAGAACTCAATGAGATCAGGGAGACTTACCGCATCAATCGGCCAGTAGGTAGGCTTTCTAGTAGATAAGCCTTCGCACCCTTTCTCATTTACTGCGTTAAGGAGTTCTATTCTCTTAGTTGTCGTAAGCCTTGACCTCCAATATGTATTTTTCGCATTAAAATTTCCACCGATGATAACCTTTTATCCCAATTGATCTAAAATTTCTAAATATTCCTTTTTTATCGAGTATTTAGTAGGGCAGTAAATACTAGGAACAACTATTGGGAAATTTGTTGTCTTTATGACTACAGCTGTTGATTTTCAACATGAAGAAGCTAAACCATAAATGAAGATGAAACTATATAAGCTCCCACAACTCATAAAGTTATAAGAATTCAAATCATTGCGCAATAACACTGGAAATATTGCTTTTTCATATCGAAGTGCGAACCCAATCTTAGCAATTGCACATATCACAAAGGACCGAAATTTGATTTTGTTAAAAAACAATATATGGGTCGTAAATTCCATAGGGTTAACCTGATGCAATAAAATAAGCCTGACAAATAATACCAAACTTTGAGTAGTTTAAAATTTTAAATAAAAATTATTTTGAGTGATGAAACACATTTCCATCATCAAGACATTGTTACTCATTTTACTGTACTTTCTAATCGGGCTCCCGAACCTTGAGGAGTCTTTGCCTTCCCTCCTCTGCAACTCCGGGCACGATTCTTCCAACTGTCCAGACCAAGCGGTCTGGCATTCGCGATAGCTTGATCTTTAAAACAGAGGTTCGGCCTTCCTTATCGTCTCGAACCCAGGAGCTGGGAACCGAAGACTCTTTTGGCTGGAGCGTTATTGTCTGTCTGTTCACTTGATGTGGCCGCGCCAATGTAGTCGACGAGTTTTAGCCTTCTAGACTGCATGCAAATCCTTCATTTGCCCTCCTCGCATGCGGAACTAACTATACGCCGACGAATTTTTCTCTGCCAACATCAGTGTTTTATAGAGCTTGCACTTGATGTTCTGCGATAGGAGTTTTGAACCCATTTGTTTAGCCAACCCGAAGTAGCATCAACTTTCCGTGGTAATTTTCGTCAAATCTCCACCAACGTGTCATTCGTGGAGTTAATTTTGACTCTGAAATGGATAAACTCCAAAACTCCCACGAAGTTATTGCTACCAATAGTGGTATTTTGTCATAAGGGGTAGAAAGATGTTTCTTTCTTTGTTGGTACATAGCATGTATTACGTCTCGTCCTCATTCACTACAAAGCCTACCAACTTTGTTTGTTCTTCAATTGTCGTAAAAGCCTCTATTACCGCATGCTGGGAGCGACCGAGGATATCGACATCGTCTGCGTACCCCAGAAGTTGGACAGATCTGTTGAAAATAGTGCCTAACATATTGACACCTGCCCTGCGCACTATCTGCTCCAGAACAAGATAGAAAATATCACATAAAAGCGCAACTCCTTGCCAAAATCTGGGGCTTGTTTGAAACATTTCCAACTCGGCTATCACCGTGTAGTGGTCTTGACGATGAATGCTGTCGAATGCGTCTTAAAAATCGATGAAAACAGTGGTGAGTCTCGACCTAAAAATCGTTGGTCTTTTCCAGGATTTGCCTCAGTATACAAATTTAATCTATTGTCTATCTGCCGTCTATCAAGGTGAGGCATATATAGGTGATAATTGATCAGAAGGTCTCCAAGTTTCCTTGTGAATATAGAGATGTAGCGACCGCGTGCAAGCTATGTCAAACTTTCTCTTCCCCCCGCCCCAAAGTCGATTAGCGTGAATCCTTTATCAGAGTCGGTGTCATGAAGGCTAAACCTTTTTGTTTTGTATTGAATACGTTCAAGATAATTTAAATGTTAAAAATACGAGTATGTCCTTGCTTGAAGGTTTTGTTCAAGAGCTCTTAGAGGCTATCTCTGTTATAGTCGACTTCCTCCTCTGTGAGATCGTAGGCGCATATAAGTCTCATGTTGGGAAATGTAGATTTGATACGTATTGATGTCGCAGTTTTTCCTCTTTTTTCCCGACCCATCCTATCGAATTTCCTGGATGGCGATGCAGAGCCTTGCAGAAGTCTACGTCTTCCTAAAATTCTGCGCATATCCGAAGTTCGTTGTCTTTAATTCGTTTGCAGGGGTTATCAACAGTATAGCCTGTATCCGAGGCTTATTTGTGTTTCATAACTTTCGTCTTTTTTCCATGGGCGGACGATTACCCCGGCGGCGGTTCAACTCCCAGTCTGGAGGGCTGATTTTTGTGTAGGATATGACTTTCGGTTGCAAATTATACCTCACCAAGATCCAGAAATGAAAACGCTGGATTAGAATTTTGGGATATGCTTATAGCTTCAGTGGAAATCAGTCCCATTATACTGGATGTATATTACACCACTGCGGCTTATATTGACAATTGACATTTGATTACAGAATATTTTCACACAATCGTATCACATGATAAAACAACTAAGTATGATTATGAAATCTCTGTCATATCTACTCTTACAACCAGGCAACAGCTAATAATAAGATCATGGATTATAAAACCCATCTTCTGAATATGTTGGCGAGTGTAAACATATCAAACCCATGCTGGTACTGAGGCCCTGGAGCAGGAGATATGAGGCAAACAAGTGGACGTTGAGTATAGTACTCTTTTGGCAACAAATAGAAAAGATATCGCACTTTCTAGTTAGTGCCTGATTTATGGGAGTCGTTTCTGAAAGGTAAAAGCATGTATGCTGAAGGCTTAGTTGTGTACAATAACGACTTTTAGGACCGCATACGTCTTTTTATAAAATAAAATAAAATAAATTTGTAGGAAGTTAAATTAAAAATAAATAAAGGACAGACTATCATCGGTTAACTATGTGCAAAGTCTATTCCCAGACCATTTCCATTACCACACAAGAACTCAAACTTATTATTTGCGGCTTCTATAAGTCTCTCACCATTGGGTTGCTTCAAGGTTATCTCTTAAATATTGAAAAACTCAATTAAAATCGGACGGCATTCAGAAAGTTATTTTAAATCAAAATGCCAACCCAATTTTCTACTTAAATTTAATTTTGTATCAGAATCAATTTTTTATCCTTATCATAAAAAATCAACCGTACGGATACAAGTATAACAAAACATATGTGTATGATACATTGGTCCCTTGCGTGTGTAGATATAATTTAATCACAATATCGAAATTCGGCTTTTTGCTTCCTGTGAGCCATTAATAACATTCATTCCTTTATGGGCCCGTTTCATTCATTGTCTCTTCCATTGTTCTGTTCTTGCAATAAATATTTTTTTTTAGTCAATTTTACATTTCGAAATATATTGAATAATATATCATTGCCGATAATGTCAGATATATCCGTTGTTTTTGTTTTCACCCGACGAGTGAAATTAATATTTTTTAATTTTACGTCGATTTTACAAGACGATTGAGGATAATTAAAAATATCCAAACTCATCAGGAAATTTGTAACAAAAATCGAAATGAGTCATTACGAAATCGGTTAACCAAAAATGGTAGTATTGGAAGAGGATGTCCTTGCTCGTGGCCTAGTTTATTACTTTGGTCATAAATTAAGTGACAGTTAAACACGTTGCCATGAAGAAGGGGTTGCTTTGCTGTTGGTTTCCTTTTTGTTTTATTACTTTCAAACGCTTGAATGACTGGGAACTGTTTCTCGTTCTATCTACACCAATGTGATACATTTAATATGCACCAAAGTACTTCTAATCGGTAACCTCATTCAGGAGTGATGGATGTGAAATATACGCAGCTGTGGTTTCGAATATGTAAAAGATTTCACACAAATAAATATCGAGCGATGAGCGAAGGCAAAGGAGAATAGCAAAAATCCGTCGTCACGTCAGCCTATTTTCTCTATGATCTAGCTACTTCCATCGTTGCTTTGATTGCTTTTGGTACTGCACTTCTTGCTTTTACTAGATTACTTTTGATTGAAGACTCAATAGTAGGCCTGGTTTTCATAGTTACTACAAAATACTTATAAGCTCTTACTTCCTGAGTCGCGATTTTCTTCTACTGCTCTGTCCCCATCGGATTCGTGGATCTTTTGGATCCGGGTATTGTTGTCGCTTCGCTCTATATGACCTATGGCAATGCCAGTTGTTCTATATTCACTCTTATGGCGAAGTCGATATCGCCTTTCAGCTTTACATTTCGTCATTGTATTTCCTTTTCCACTCAGCGTCTATGCAGATGGGAACGAAAATTATCCTACGAATTTTTCTTTCAAAACAACCAAGAGTAGCCTCTGATATAAAAGAAATCGCATGACAGCGCTTACCTTGTCTAAATCCTTTTTTGACATCAAAGGCCTCGGTGATATCCTTACCGACCTTGATAGAGCAGCATGCATTTCATTGTCATCCTGCACAGTCGGACGAGTTTGGAAGCCATACCAAAACTAGACATTCTTCTCTATAGCTTGTCTATATAGATGTTGTCATACTTGGTCTTAAAATTGATGAATATTTGGCCGATGGTTGATATTAGGCTGGCTAAAGCCTCTTTAGTTTTCACACAATATGGAAGAAAAAAAATCTTGTAAGACTGATGTCTTTGTTTTCGACGCAGTTCATAGACCTCCTTTTTTGAGGATCGAAAAACATTGTTGAGGTTCTCTTCACCGGACATACTTTTGTCAGACCACAGCTGCAGTTGCAGATGAGTTGGCTTGTGCTCCTTACCAAGCCACCGCTTGCTGCTTTGAAAGCTTGGTAATTAGGCCGTCTGCTTCAGCAGCTCTCTTGGATTTAAGGTTAGATATGGCTATCTTAAGTTCATTCAGATCGAGTGGACGGAATTTCACATCACTAGCTTCTTGGGATATCCGCAAGTGTACTTTGGCTATAACGGGTCAATGCTGGCTCCTTGGAACGGTATGACATCCAAAATACTGGAGTAGTTTCTTGCGTCGATCACAATGTGATATATCTGGTTGACGATTGATTGATCCGCAGCTCTCCAAGTCCCCTTGTGAATATGAAGATGTGGGAACCGCGTGCTAGCTATGAAAAAGTTTCTGTCGCCCGGCCGCTAAGTCCATTAGTCTGAATCCATCTGATTGTACTACGCGAGCTGCCCTTTCTTCCTAGCCACGCATTAAAAAACCGCGCGGGCACAATTTTACTGTCAAAGATAGGACATTGCTCGTAGGTCTTGTTCAAGAGCTCTTAGAAGCTTTATTTCTCCTCTCTCAGCATATCAGGCTGATGTTGGTAAATATAGCCTTGATGAGGATTGTTACAAGGCACTCGTTCACACGCTGAAAACTCAAGACTTCTTGCCTAACTTTGTCGTACATATCCGTAGTTCGTCGTTCTTTATTTGTTTGACTGGTTGGTCAACGTCCGTTGATCCGTCCGAAACACAGACTGCTCCGCAACTTTTGTCTTTTTTCCATGGCCGGGCAGTAGATACTCGTACATCTAAGATGAGAGATCGGATGCGACAGAGCCAAAATAGTAGAAGCTTTTTTATCCACTTTCTCCTCCGATCAAGTGAACTAAAGATGGTCATCAACCTTGGCTAAATGACTATAAGGCAAAAACCGCAGAAGGATATCACCAAATTTGTTGACAGTCGGTTTCCCATTAAATCTAACACTGGAGTCTAGATTTAATCAAAGCCTGTGGAACTCCAAAGCTCTTCGCGTTCAGCATAGTGCCACAATGAATGTCAGCCAACAACAATGGAAAACAATAGGCGAATCAATATATCAAACATTAAATCTGCACTATAAGAATGAAAGTCGGACAAACGATATAAATGAAAGGTAAGACCTTTCGACCTATAAAACTTTAAGACAACCGTCGGCCGGAACTCAGAAAATCTAAAATAAGTAGGATTTTCCTGGAAGGCAAAGTTAAACTGCCTTAGATTGTTAGATTCCTCACACGGAACAATCTTCTGGTGGCGAACGTAAATATCTGCGGAAATATCTACTAGAATTCGAACAGTTGAGGTTACCCTCTTGTTGAATCACTACCCAATGTGGATCAGTCCAACTCGTTATGAAAATGGTTGTTTCTTTTGAAGTGTAATAGAGATTTAATGTCAAATAAGCTGACACATTGAGCTGGCAGGCTTCATCCACTTTTCATTTCAACGATTTCAAATCGTCTGTCTGTTCGATGATCTTATAGAAATAAAAGAAGAAATTAAAACGCCTGTAGAAGTTTGTGTTGAAGAGAAGTTCAATTCATCTATTAACAGGCGTTTGCACCAACTTGGCCTGGATGTTGTGATAATAACTTAAGCTCCGTGACCATTTATTGCGTCAGGTGTTTAGTAATTAAGCTTTAAACCAACTGGCGTACAATTTTGTTTAGTGATGAGGCCACCTTAACAATAAGAACTGCCATATCGGGAGTGGAGACAATCCTCAAAAAGTTCACCAGTTGCCATTTCATCCAGAAAAATGTACCGTTTGCTACTATAAAGGGAATTGTACGCCGCGCCGGCGGCATCATCAGTCCTTGTTTCTTAAAAAATGAGCCGAGAGCACAAGTCACTTTCAATAAACATTTCACTGATCAAAGACTAATTATTTTCAAATTTGTATAATGCCAATATTTATAGATTTATATGGTTAATAGATTTATATGGTTAGCAAAGCTCATCCTAGAATCAAGGGTAAGTCCCAGATATTTGAACTCAACAACATTCTCTACAGGGAAACAATTATTACTACATTTTTTATTACTATTATACGAGCAACAGGAGAAATCAAACGATAACGAGCACGTTTGCGGACAGTATCTTCTACACTCCTGTGAGTGAAAGTAATTATTAGTTTTGCAGTTGTAATTCGAGAAGAGTCTGAAATACATTAATTTAGTCTTGGAGCGCAAAACTAAATTATGAGCAGAAAACCAATGCCTTGATTTATCAAGATCCCAGTTTATGTCAGAGACCATGTCTAAGACACTTTGCGAGCCATAAGAAAAGCCAATGTCATTTACAAAATGCAGTCGGCGAACCTCTGCAATTAAGCGAAAATAATGAGTTTATAAAGACTAAAAACAGAATGGGACCTAAGACAGAGCCTTGAGGAACACCGATATTAAAAAAGCAACTTTCCACTTCTAATACCGTCGATCTTGACCCTTTGTGACATATTTTTTTAGATAGGACGCAAACCAATCCAGGATAAATCCACGAAAACCAGCATTCTCTAACTTTTTCAACAAAAGGTTGTGATTGATCATGTCAAAAGCTTTGGTGATGTCAATAAATAATCCTGCGGAAAATTTTTGAGCATCAAGGTGTGACATGATTCGGGAACAGAATTGTACGAGTGCATCTTCCGTTGATTTCCCTTTCTGAAACCCAAATTGATTTGAATTGAAGGAATTTGTCTTAGTTAAGAAACTCACTATTCTATTTTTCATCAGTTTTTCAAAGATTTTACTGCAAACTAGTAGAAACGAGATTGGTCTATAGTTACCAATTTCAGAAGCAGAACCTTTTTAAATTGAAAATTTGGCAATAGAGTCATTTCAAGAAATAGATCTGTCAATTGGCCATCAAGATCTTTAAACTTGGTGTGGGGCATCGTCAAGTCATTAGTAAATGCCGATAAAACAGCAAGGATTGACGCTTTACAGCAAAACTTGATTGTAGTAATACGCGATAAAACATACACCTCCAATTGCTCGAAAAAGTGGTGGAAAATTGGATCTCTAGAATGCGCTTTGTATAAGTCAAGTGTTGGGCATATGCCCGAGTATTAAATGGTATAAATATGAATCGATCTTTCGACTGAATCAAATAAATCGTCATCAAGACATTTCCTTTGTGTTTTATTCAAACAAAAAAGTCAGAACCCAAGAAAAAAACACCCTCAATTCGTATGAGATCATTGCTACCATGAGAGGTGTACGAGCGATTTTGGAGAAGGTACCTTTCGTACCTTTTTAATGCAGTATATTAACGTCTATGTTGAAGTTTACGCTTGTTAACCATAAGGGATAGGTACAATTTGTCATTCCAAAGCCCCACTCGAGTTCTGCTTGTTATTCGATAGTTTTCTATCTACAGCTTTCTAGAAAAAATGAGAACCGCAAAAGTTGCATTAAGTACTTTATTTCTTATAGTTAAATCAGTATTGGAATTTTTTCCCCCTCAACGACCTTAATTATTATGCCTCATTTAGTAGTAAACTCTGTCATTCTTATATCTAAATATTTGCCATTAAATCTTGGTGATTAACTACTGTTGTTAGTAAGCACGCTTCTCATTTCTCAACTAATACAGCCACCCTATGATGTCACCATGTTATTGCAGTGATAATAATTTTTTTTATTTCTTTTTTCTCAGTGACATTGCGAATTCAAATCATACACAAATGTTTACGTTTTTATTTTATTTCATTTTTTGCAAAAAGCAAATGAATTGACAAGAAAGGAAAAGGTATGGCGAAACTATTGTATTTTTCTCAGTCCCCATCTATCTGAGAATTGTTGAGCATTCCCATATCTGTATCTGGGACTAAAAGTCAAAAAGTCAAGTTTAAGTGTATTCGTGACGTCTAACGAAAACAATTAGTAATCGTATGAATGCTTAAACATCTGAATAATAAGCACAGAGAAATGTTTTCGTGGCTTTTTTTTTCATAAACTATCGCACGAAACTTTTATAATCAATTTAATCACAGCCCTTACGACATAGTTTCGTGCTGTAGACCTTTTTTAATTAGAATCAACTAGAATTTGATTTTTATTTCCTTCGAAATTTCTGACTTGGGGCGCACTTTGAAGCCGAAGGGTGCTCGGAAACCCTTGGCTCGATAATGCCCAGTGTGGATTTGTTGAAGGAAGATCGACGGTGGACGCTATCCAAAGCCTACGAATAATAATGGAAAAGCACCGAGATTCATCTAAGGATTTACACATGATATTTATCGACCTCGAGAAAGCATTCGATCGAGTGCCTAGTAATCTTATATGGGCCGCGCTGAGGTCTCAAAACGTACCGGAAACGTATGTTAGAATTATACATGACATGTACGGAAACGTGAAAACTGCGGTTAAAAGCTCTGCTGGACTAACGAGAGAATTTCCAGTTAATGTCGGAGTGCATCAAGGAAGCGTACTTAGCCCTTTCCTCTTTAACGTAGTATTCGACTATCTTTTAAAAGACTGCATGCGCGAAGCAAATGTAACGCCAATTCTCTTCAGAACGCCTTAGATTCATGGAGAAATGCGCTAGAGAGAAACGGGTTTAAAATAAGTCGTTCAAAGACGGAGCATTTGACGTGCCCATTTGCGCATCCGTTGCGACCTGTTCCGGATATAATGTTAGACGCAATAGTACTTCCGAAATCACTATCTTTAAGTACTTAGGATCAATCGTTAACATGGAAGCGAAATGTGACGACGACGTAAACCACAGAGTTAGTGTGGGATAGATGAAATGGCGGGAAAATTCGGGAATATTTTGCGACCAGCTCTTATATACGGTTCACAGTGCTGGACAATGTACGAAGCGTTTAAAAACAAAATGACGGCAGCGGAAATGAAAATGTTAAGGATGTCTAGTGGAGTCACTAAACGCTATTACATTAGATCTACGCGTATAAGAGGAAGTCTACATATAAAGAATTCGATAACCGAACAGCTTGAGGCGAATAGAATAAGCTGGTATTGCCACGTTCAAAGAAGATCTGCGGAAAATCCGGTTAAAAAGGCACTATCAACTACGGTCAGTCCAATTGTAAGAAAACGAGGTCGGAAAAAGAATTCCTGGATTTCTCAGATGGCAAATGCGCAACAACGTCTGGGGTTAACCACTGAAGCGATCCAGGACCGAGCATTATGTAGACGCGTTCTGCGGTCTGCGACATTAGCCAACCCCATAAGCGGAGCAGCAGCGATGCAGTAAAAATGGGAAACTCGTTACGCATAAGTTCGTATAACGAGGAAAGGGTTAATAAAAGGATAAGAAGAAGAAGAAGGTGCTCGGAAACCATCTATTTCTCTGAACTGGCTTGAAAATTTAATAGTTTTGCACCACATCGAGAACTGGGGGATTCAAAAATTTGCGGCAACTTATTTCAATCTCCGAAAGATCTTCAGATTCAGACACCAAGTTACTACAGATGGGCTTAGATGTGAGTATTATACTAGTCCAAGGCGTCTAATCAAAGTTGACGTCTTACTACAAAGTCCATAAAACTCTGACACTGCCGACGTAGTGAATTGTGTGCATTATTTTGTCTCAAAATGTCCATGAATAGTTCCAAACTTCGGAAAAATTCTATGTAAAAGCCTTGGTCTCAATTCTAATAAGATCCAATTGGGACAAAAGCTTAAGTTTCGTGACCATGAACTGCGTCAAGTATTTGGTAATTGAGTTTTAAATCAACAGGAAATTGTGCCAGTTTTTTGCTGTAAGATGTCGCTGCATAGTTCTTAAAGAAATTAGTTGACTTTTTGATGACTGTTGTGCCATTTGTCTTAGCATATATTGTACAGTGAGTAAACTGAAGGATCTTTGTATGCGAAGAGAGCCATCTGTGAAGGTGGAACTAGACTTTGTCTTCATTCGTTCCTTTCTGGAACCAGGCAATTGAATTAAATATTGAAGTTGCTTACTTAATTACTTAGGTAGTCATACAGTTGGTGTCCAATTGCTATACATGTCCTAACCGTCTTAGGCGATTAATGCGCAGTTTTCTAATTAGGTCGATGACACTATACAGCTCATTCATCGTTTAATCGTGTCCTCCAGAGCGCTTCAACGCAAACGGGACCAAATATATTCTAAGGATTTTTCTCTTGAAATGACTTTGATGAATATCTTCATTCGAGTTTCGATAAAGTCCACGTTAAGGCGCCATAAAATTAGACTAGGATGATCAAGGTCTTATATAAGGTCTCCTTAGTTTTTGGGCTTTACTACCCCACTGCCTTCTTAGCCCAGAGAAACAGCACTTGGTAAGGGTGATTCTTCGCTTTATTTCTTCTGATGTATTGTTGGTAGAATTTATAGCAGGGCCAAGGTAGACAAAGTCCCTTACTATCTCGAAATTATAATGGTCGACTGTGATGTTCTGTCCAATTCGATAACGTTGTATGCCCCTGTATATGTAGGTATGTATTGACAGAATATACCTAATTTTGGCCTTACTTATAATAAAAATAATAAAAATAAAATAAATTTAAGTAAAACAGCAGCTGTGTGAGATATAAAATTAATTCTGGCTTTATTCATGCCAATAGCACATCATTCAGATGGCCGCCTCGGCTTCGTTGGTTGGCGGTGAGTCGGTACAATTTTTGTGATGAATCGGTCCAATATGTGCAGCGTTATTCTGGCAATAGCGTGTCGAATATTAGCCTCGACCTCATCCAAAGTGGTTGGCTTACACTGACAACTTGACGTAGCTCCATAGAAAATAATCAAGTGGTGTCAGATCGCATGGTCGCGACGGCCAAATGATGAACGCTCCCCGTGAGATGAGCCAGTCGCCAAATTTCCCCGTCGCTTGCGTGGCATGAAGCGCCGTCTTGTTGGAACCACATCTCAGATATATCGATGTTGTCGAGCTCTGATCACAGAAATTCAGTTAACATTGCTCTATACCTGAGACCATTGACGGTAACGGTGTCTCCTTTCTCATTTCGAAAGAAATAAGGTCCGATGAAGTCGCCATGCCATAAACCGCACCAAACAGCCGATATTTGTGGATGCGTTGACGCTTGGCCGAACACTTGTAGATTGTGTTCGCAATTTTGCTTGTTGACATACCCGCTGAGCCAAAAAAGGGCCTCATCCGAGAAAATGATTTTTTGGCTAAAATCCGGATCTTCGGTCAACATTTCCAGTGCCAAATTAGCGAACTCACAGCGTTGTATATGGTCACCTGGCTTCAATTCTTGCGTCAGCACAATCTTCTACGAATGTAGGCCCAAATCCAAAAAAAAAAAACACTGTGGCGCTGGCAGCCCGGTATGGGCCATGGCCTAGCTTCTTGACACTCTTTTGTGTTGCTTATGTCGTCATTTTTAACGCATCTGAGCGGGGCCTACTATTTATCGCCGAGTTCAAATGGCACTCCTAAGAAGCTTTTTCGTATGCAATTTTACTTTCGGGAGTTTGCCATTGCCCGCCGAAAGGGTGACGGGGTTTGAAGAATCCAACTGCAGTATAAACCGGGTTGACCAGCGATCTCCAATTCAGCTGATCGGCGCCGAATCAACATTTTTGGGTCTTCTCCGAAACTGGCCGTTTTGGCGGCTATATTTTCTTCATCTCGCACCAATCTCTGTCTGGTTGGTGGCTTAAGATCCAAAAGAGTATAATCACGCTTGAACTTCTCCACGGAGCGACGAATTGTCTGCACATTGAAGCCATGACGACGACCGACCTTACGACGAAATTTACGTTGCGTATTTGCAACTGAACGTGTTTTAAAAAAGAGTGCCCAGAAGGCTAACTGAAAAATATTGTGTTTGTCCAGCTAAGTTATGCGTTGCTGATTTGGCAAGCAGTTGCGTACTCGTATTACAATAAAAAAGAGTAGCTGATCGAGAAGATCAATACCTTCTTGAATTTCAGAGAAGCTACTGGCGAACTCGTCTACGCTAAGGCATTTGCAGATGCATCGCCTTTCGAATCTAGTACTTCGAATGTTTTTCTAATGCGCATGCAGTGTCACCATGAGAAACGGTTTTTCAGTAAATCTTCTCGATACTGAGCTCTGTCTCTTCACAAGAAAGAAGAAGCTGGCTTTCAAGATGCACGTAATGCTAAAAGGCTTCAATACCAGTCTCCATCTGATGATGCTTCAATATGTGCCATCTTATCGTCTAATCGAAATTCCATCTGATGTACTGAGTACTGGCATTTGCCAGAATCTGAAATAAGAAAAGAGTTAATTCAAATTCGTACCGATGGCTTCAGAACCGATCTAGAATATCTAAAATATGTCGCTGGGAACATACCTATGGCTGATGACAACGAACCACTAGTATATCATGAGAAGCATTAGTAGAAAGGCGAAATATTTGCTTATGTGGGTGACAGCTTAGCGGCATTTAAGGCTGTCCTCATACCTCTTCTTACATCTAAGCTTAGTTTAAGAATGCAGATTTCGAGTGCGTTCATAACGTCAGCCATTCTACCTTAGTACAATTACAGATCTTATCTCGTGATTTTTTGAACGCACTCACTGCTCAGACATACATATCTTAGTACGATCAAAAATTGTCTTGCGATCATGTCAGTGAAGAAAAAGGTAATATTCAGCTAATTTCAAAAGTTTTAACATCTTTTCTCTGCAAAAAACTATTCTGCACAAAAATCTTCTAACTTTTTCTGGCGATACAACTGAAATGCCACTCTAATCTACTCTGCTCGTATTACATTTATGTTAAGAACACAAGTGTAGTAGTTACATCTGCAGAAAATCTGCATTATTGAACGCAACTATGCATTACTTTGTTAGTGAAACGTTTTTGAAAACAGCCTTTCTTAAACGGAGTCGGAAAGGTAAATTCACTGAATTTTGTCTGAGATCGGCAGTTAGGTTGCTAGACTGTGATCTGAGGAGGACTCCGGTAGGCTTTTTCCCGTGTAGAACTGCAGTCATTTTCGGCTAAGGCTTCTATTAGCAGTTGGATCATTTATGATCACAATCGAAGGGTGTATGATTCTTGCAGATAAACCAAACGAATGGTTCCTGACGTCTCTAAGTGGCCTTTTTACTGTGCTATCTATCTACTACTCTATCATCTGAAGAAGTTAAAAATATACTCTCTGCAATAAAAACGTTTCCGAAAAGTTAATTTAAATTTTCCAACTGGGCTGAGTGCTATGCATAGCAGTTTCACAAATACAATAAAAAAATGAGTGCATCCAGCGAATCGTCTTTCCCACAATCATTGCCAAATTTAGATTTCTAAACATAGCTCATGTCAATGCTGAAACCGATAACCTCAGGTTGCTTTCAAATGTTGTAAACGCGTCAACGCTATCATACTTCAGTTCCGAGGTAGACGAACTTTCTTCCACCTTCAAAGCTGCAGCTGTCAACCATGACATTCTGATCAGCGTCGCTTTGTTCGGATGCTTTCTTTTTTTTTTTAATCTTGTTCAGGGTATGTAATAGATTTTGCTGTGCTGTAATAGATTCCGTCATCACCTCGTTATCCATTTATTTTTCTTTTTTTTTGGCTTTTAATGTTTCCCGTCCATTAGTTCAATAAAATACGAAATCACGAGAAAACTGCTCTCGTCTCGTATACAATTACTCAAAACGTGCTCTGCTCTGACTCACTGCTTCTTTTCTGTTTGTCTTTTTCTTTTCTTATTTACGATTCTTGTTCATTTTATTGTATTTCTGGCGTACGATGCCTTTTTGTGCACGATTTCGGATTTGGTCTTTGTTTCTTGGGGCACTTGTGCCTTTGTTTTGTTGTAGTGGCAAGTCCCCACTCCACGATGTGCAATAGCATACATTCACAATGGCAATGCATTGTTTTGCATTGTTCATTTTAGGTGCAAGTGCACCGACATGGGAAAACGAAGGCATGATGAAAGTAAATTTCATAATTGCCAGACAACCTTCCACTTTCCAGTTCCGGTATTTGGAAATCTTCAGCAACATGTTGTCAGTTGAAATTGTTTGGCTTCTTTTCCAGGTTTTTTTTGTTGTTTATATTTGTATCTCTTTCTGTCTACTGCGTATGACACTAAGTTGCTTACTCTGGCTCAGCTGATTGATAGTTGTCGAAGCGCATGAGCGAAAACAGTGGAAACTAGTGAACAGTCAGTTGCGGGTGAATTACTTCGATTCATTTCTCAATTCAAAGCTCTTACTGGGAAGTGGAGAGTTGTTCATTATATACAAGGTAATTCTGATGATTTTTTTTTATTTTTTTTATAATAATATTTGGTTTTACTAATTTTTTTTTTTAAATCGTGAACCGGTCCTGTTTTAATGTTATGTTAACAATTTTGTACAATAGTTTTAGGAAACCTTTTTCCAAAAAATTACTTCACGACTTTGTACCTTTGTTTCGATTATGAGTTCATTCTAAAATTATGTCTAAACCTCGGTCAAGTGAATCGAAACGCTTCATAGAAGGTGTAACTCGAAATTAAACAACATTTACTAAATCAGCAACGCAAACATAGATGTGCTGATTGTACCGAAACCAAGCTAAAGTTGTACTTTCTATTAGCATGCTTAAAAGGGCTCGCGAAGGGAGCCGTGATAGAAACCAAGTGTTATATATTAAGCTCCCCATCATGGTTTGAAAGTTTCGGTCATTTGTTGACCACCTAAACCATCTCAAAGCAGAGATTGGCAGCAACTTGAGTCACAAAGGACTGAAAAAAAAATCAACTATGGCCCTCCGTTCTTTCGAAAACTCTTAGTGTGAGATTGGGTCTTCAGCATGTTTCACTAGGTATTTCTACCAATTTCAGACCTATACTTACATTCTTATCATCGAAACACTCATCTTGTGGTTCGTGCCACATGCCTTTGTTATGAGAAAGACGGATATAAGTTATGTTTTGAAAGGCATTCCACTGCGTGAAGAGACGATGAGTTTTTGAATATTTTTCTTTTTCGGTGCATCGTCTGCGGATCGAACCCAAATATTGGCTAGTGGTCGACGGCTGCGTCACACCTTAATAAAAGAAGCGTGCTCCTGTAAGGAGCCCTCACTGTCTCAAAACAAAACAATTAAATTGCATAAATCAGGCTTTTTTTAGCTTCGTTTAACTGATTTTTAAATGATTTACTCATCGACTAACAACAAAGGACTTGTTTTTACCAAATAAGCAAGGGGAGACAGAGTATATGATTTGAACGCAAAAATGTTATGATATCATGGTTAAATTTATTCAGGGGCTTGTTCGATCTGTGATTAGATAGCCAATGAGATTGTGAGTGAACGAAAGAATAAACGGAACGAAACGAATAAAATGATATTTCTGTGAAGTGTTGATAAGTCATTACGCCACCAACCATCCAGCACATAAAAACGTATCTACTAAGAGTTCTCATAGACAAAAAGCAATTCATTGGTGGTTACAGTGATTATCTTATTATCTTGAGCACATCAACTTGACCAGTAAGGAAACGCCTCAAACACCTTCATAAGAATGAACCTCTTCAACGTTACCTCTCCAAAATACGCTTCATTTGTAACTCTTAAGTTTGTCGGAATGTATCCTACCACTAATTTTGCGCTCAAGTTGGGAGTAGTTAAAGTTTGGGCCCGGATATCTAATTGACCAACGTTGGCAAATATTGTAAAGTAATATTCGAAACAATGCGAATTTTGAAAATAAATTTCCGTCGAAATAGGAAACTAACTGCAGCTGGTGTACGCAAGTTTGTAAAAAAAGTTCGTTAGATTGGTTTGCTTTTGATAACCGAATAGATTCCCGAATTCATCCTGTGCGCTGACCGAAGAATTTTGCGCCTAAACCTAAGAACATAAATATCCCAAAGATCTCAGCAACTGAACATCAGTTGCGATTTTTCGCTTACAAGGTCCAATTGAATCTGGAGTTGAAACAAGATGACCACCCGCTTTAGAGCACCTGAAAATTGACGACAATTTGCTCAATTTGATGGAACTGATGGGACGCAGTTTCACCATCTCGGCGGCAACATAAAAAAGCAAAATAGTCATATTTGCTCAGGAAATGCACACGTAGTCATAGAAAATCGAATGCATCCTGAACGTGTAACTTCTTGGTGTGGTTTTTGGAGCGGCGGCATTATTCATCCGTTTTTTCAAGACGACAATGGATGAAACGCTACAGTCAATGGGGAGCGCTCCGAGGCATAAAAGCCGATTGTTTATGGCCAGAAATTGAGGATTTGAACTTGGACGAGCTATGGTTCCAACAGGATGGGGCTAGGTGCCGCACAAGCTGTCCTACGATATTAAATTTAATATCCGTGTAATCAGTCGGTTTGATGATGTTGCTTGGCCGCCGTAGAGCTCCGATTTGGACTTCTTTTTTGTTGTGTGCCATTAAGATCGATGCTATGCAAACAATCCAGAGACGATTTAGGCTCTTAAGAACAAAATCGATAAAGCTATTCGTGAAATAGAGGGTGAAATTATCGGAAAAAGATACCAACAAATGGCCTACCCTTTATGTTGAAGAAAGTTCATCAATCTCGGAAGAAGGGTTATCTCCAAACTCAATAATATAATCACAGGACGATGTGCTATTAGAAAACATTCATAACGAATAAGTTTCCTCACAATGATTTCGAAACGAGTGTCACTTATAAACAGACCAACAACGCGCAAAATAGTGCTATCTGTAGGTAGCTAACGTTTTTGTTTAAATCTCTGCTCCGTAAAGATAACCCATCTTCACAAATTTGTCACCAATTTTTTATGGTTGGAAAAGTACCCTTGGCATCGTCTTTCCACACTACTTATGTGGTATTACAATCGATATGCAACTTGTCTGAATAGAGTTTAAGTAAGATCTATTCCAACCTAAACGACTCCAACGAAACAAACCACAATCACTCGTAGGCTTGCAAGTCTACCCAGTTATGTGCACAATACATGTACCAGTAAAAAATAGATTTACGTCTTAATGATATGCTAAATAAAGGAAAGATGTCTAAAAATACAATATGAACGGATGTCAAGGTCGAGGAGACATGCGCTAGACCGTAACATGATATGATAAGACGAAAGGAATTATAGCAATTGAAACTGGTTAACGTGCAGCAAAATATAAATTTACTTGAGGTCATGGACAGAAACAGCAGACAATCTATTTGTACTGAAGAGATAGAATGTTGTAGGTTTGTATCGGGTAAATTCGTTGCTATTTAATTGCTTTTCGTTGCTAGTCAGCTTTTGAGCTTCAAATGTTGTGCAAGCCTTTTAACACAGAATATTTACTGAACTATAGCGGCCGTAGTATTACCATACCTTAAGTCTTTATTTTCGGGAACATTTTCTTACTACTTACAAGATCCAGGAAATCTAACAAACCATTGTGAGGACTCACTTTTCAAGTCTAAAGCCCACTTAATATAGCAAACACACAGCAGGATCAATATATCCAAGGCTCGATACTCATAGACAAACTAGCTTGTTATAACTGGCACTAAGTCAGAAGAGATCCAATAAAATTATTCGTTGAACGAGACATTGGTAAGAAACTACCGCATGCATTCTAGAAGAATTAAACTTACAAACAAAAAGACGTACAGAGCAGCTAGAAAATTATTTGGAGCTTGGAGGAAGAAGGTCAACAACTTTAAGTTCAATACCTAGACCGCATTGGAGGATGAAGAGTACAGGTTTTGCACCCAGAAAATTGCTGTCTGCAAGTAAATGCATGTCCGAGATATCATGTTTATTATTGGTAACCAGTGCCCCAAAATGAGGTACCATCAAACTCACAGCCTCTTAAGTTAAAAGATGCTTGCAAAACATACCGCCTAGTCCGTGAAGGAAATAAAAATAGTTCAAGCACGAAACCTAAAAAAGGATAAGCTAGGTCTTATCTACCAGGTAATAAATATTCATCCGATTTAACTACGAGTATTTGATGACATTTGCTTGCTTTATACTCTTGATCCCCATTCGAAATTTAAAACTCAGGACTTGGGACCAAAGACAAAATGAAATGATCTAGCTTTTCCAACTGTGACGCTCTGTTTAACACCAGCAAAAGTAATTCGATCAAGTTGAGAGCTTATTATGTCTGCGATCCACGGTCATGACTGACGGTAGTATCGACCTAAAATTGAGCTGCAGAATCAGCAGCAACTGGGTTGTAACAAACTCGCTCCTTTTTCACCAACCCAGTACTCCTCCATCATTTACATATCCGAACAATAATAATACTGTCCCTCAAAAGCTGTAATTTTTTTGTGATCATACAATTTTTGCATAAGCACTGTCATATGGTGCCCAAGTATAGAAATATCTTTAAAAAGACAGAATTGATTAAGAATTAGCCAAATGTACTTCTCCATGTCAGACAGATTAGTGGATACCCTTAACAAATTTGGTGCGAAACAATGGAGGACGAATCCAATCTAAGATATTGAGTGCAAGAGGAAGAGAACTTAAATGCGTATCGAAGAAATTCCTTGTTGACTTCTTCTCCTCGAGAGGAAGCATGCCTTAAATATTAAAAAAAACAAGGAAAATTCGTGGCGTGCATTAATCATTCATATAATATGTAGGCTGCTGTGTGAGTCCTTAAACTTTGAAGACCAATGTTACTTATCATACAATTGGGAGCAAGCTAGCACTGTTCTTAAGCTGCAGATGAAAATTGTAAAGTTCAAAGATTGTGACCTTTTTCCGACAACGTATTCCCCATTTGAATTCTCGAACCCATCCGTAGAATATGCAAAAGTAGGGGTGAAACGCTAGGATTGGTAGATGTGTTCTCTGTAACTATTGTAATTAACCATCTGCTCACAGAGAGAAGTTTGAACATTTCTGACAAAGAATATATAATGAAAATCATGACATGAATCTTAGAAGGTTCTTCACCCTGACTACTTCCTTGCAAATTCGTTTGCTCTTTCATTACCTGGAATATCCCATGTAGTACCAAGCTTAGGATTACTGTATCGCATTCAGACTGTACATTTCAATATGAAAATTTACTTACGAGCCTTGATTGATACTGTTTCTGCAGAGATAAAAACTATGTGGGGGTATCTGAAATCTGAAAAATGATTGTGAGTTCAGCTCGCTAAGGGCCACAGTCCTTACTTGTTTCCAAATATTCGTTTCTATCCCTACGAAGAAGTAGATTTTTTTTCTCATTGGTGAGCATGTGACTCATTTAGCCCCATCGAGAATTCTAGTGGTGAAATCCTTGTGAAATTATCGGAAACAGGTAATGGCTTGGGGTAGGATGGTGGCATGCTCATATAACGCTGGTAATCACAATTACTCTTCCTTCTGCCTTACTGCAGGTTTGGCCGAGACATTATAGCAGTAGAGATCCAGTGGAATGAGACGTTTTTAAACTTAGTAAGCTCAAGATCCCAATACAGGTTGTTCTCTTGAATCAAGAATCTTAATTCATTGCAAAGAATGGTTAATGACAACCAATAACTATAATATACTTGCTTCTAAGACCTGGATAGGTTGCAGTTTTTCAGTATACACCCAAGACTTTACCTAGCCCCACAAGAAGTAACCAAGAGTCGTCAAATTACAAAATCTAGGTGGCCAATTCCTTGGTCGTTTCGATGATGTTGAATCAAGTGCTTCCGAACTCAATAGTTTGGATAAAAATTTCGTACATTTTTTCGAAAATAATCACTTAACTTTGGACTGTACTGTAGCGCGACTAGGGCTTCATATCTGAGAAAATAAGGATCTATGTATGATGCCGCTAGTGTGAAAAGCAAACAGTGCACTTTTATGGACTTACTTAAGTGCCTCATGAGTCCCTTTTGGAGTTGGCTCTCTCCAGATATGGCTATTTTGCTTGTTTACAAATACATAAAGCCAAAAGTAAGCCTTGCCACTAAATTTGATATTTTCGAAAAGGTTTGCTTTAAGCTGCTCAACGACAACGATCCGCGGACTCTAGTCGCAAACCATGTTCTTGTGACTTTAGTTTATATTGGTGTGGGCTATGATTTTATCTTTTCTTTGAAGATCTAGAACTCAAATTTTCAAATAAATGTTTTACTGGACGCAATCTTGGCATTAGATCGCTTGAGTCTTATGGACTTGAAAAACAGGCTAAGTTGGCATCAAAAAATTCGTGGGTGAGTACGTCTTTGATGTCAGAAAGGCTCCTAAAGTGAATTCGTTGCAGGGAAGGGGTTTTTGGTTGTTAAAACATTACTGCAGAGAAATGTATTCAATTTTGTGGTACATCATGATGTGTTCAAGATGACCTAGTCATCTAAGCCGGATTGTCCGAGCTATTCTGACGGATGACTATATAGTTCGGTGCTCAAGGTATGGTACCTCCCGATTTGAAGTTTCAAGAACAATTTTGAAAATATCGGGTTTTCCAATAGGGACTTGGCAAAAAAAACAAACAAAAAAACACTGTGGCGCTGACAGCCCGGTATGGGCCATGGCCTAGCTTCTTGACACTCATTTGTGTTGCTCATTTTTGTCACATCTGAGCGGGGCCTACGGCTTAACGGCAATCCTTAGAAGCTTTTTCGTAGGCAATTTTACTTTCGGGAGTTTGCCATTGCCCGCCGAAAGGGTGATGGGGATTTGAAAAATTCTTGGTGACCCAGCCAGGAATCGAACCCAGACTCTCTACGTGATAGTCCAATGAGCTAACTATCGCGCCATCGCCTGACTACTTTGAATTTAATTTGTGAACGCACTCTTTCACTAATCATTAAACTGTCACTGTCAATTTATTCGGTAAACTCAACATTTTCATCATAGTAAAGTACACGATCGAGCAACGTCTGCAAATTGTTAAAATTTTCTACCGAAATTTGGAGTCGGTGATGGCAACTTTAAGAGCGTTAATTCCAATTTTCGCTCGTAATTCTCACCCTAGTAGACAGACAATAACAAGTTTAGTGCAAAAATTTGAGTCTACATATTCGTTGTGTGATGTTGCCGTGTCAGTGAGACAACAGGCGTCCGTAGCAAACGATCCAAATCAGTCAATTCCACGGCGTTCTCAAGAATTGGGCATCGCTCAGACCACAGTATGGCGTATTTTGCGTAAGGATCTTGGTTTACACCCAACAAGATCAAGCTGACTCAAGAATTGAAGCCGATGGACCATTTGAAGCGACGTACGTTCTCTGATTGGGTTCTGGCGAAGATGCACCAAGATGGTGAATTTCATTGCAAAATCGTCTTCAGTGACGAAGCTAATTTTTGGCTCAATGGGTTCGTCAATAAGCAAAATATGCGTTATTGGTCGGATGAAAATCTACATGTGCTTCATGAATCACCACTTCATCCACAATAAATAACTGTTTGGTGCGGTTTGCATGCCGGCGGCGTTATTGGGCCATATTTTTTCGTCGATGATAATGATCGTCACGTTACTGTGGATGGTCAGCGTTATCGCGCCATGATCACCGATTATTTTTGGCCCGAATTTGGATATGGACTTGGACGACATGTGATTTCAACAGGATAGGGCCACAAGCCACACAGCATACTTTACAATCGATTTATTGAAGATTAAGTATGGTGAGCGTGTTATCTCAAGAAATGGGCCAGTCGATTGGTCGCCTCGGTCGTGTGATTTAACGCCGCTTGACTATTTTTCGTAGGACTACGTTAAGTCATTGGTTTCGGCCAAAATGCGTGGCCGAGTCGTTGAAAATTGGGTCCAACGAATCGACCGCTGCAAACGTGCCCGCAGTGGCCATATGAACAAAGTCGAGTTCCATTCATAAATGTTTTGATTGTACTTCAAGCCGATAATAATTTTTTTTGAAATATCTCAAATGGTTTGCGTTTTATTTAAAAAAAAAAAAGTTGTCAAGTCCTTATTGGAAAACCCTTTTTCACATACCAATGCATCGTCTTGTTAAAGTTCGCATTTCCTCCATTCGTTCGTTATTGCTCCATCATCATTCTGCAGAGTCGAGTGGCAGTGATACCACAACTAGACATGGCTGTATATAGTTCGTCTCTAAAGACGTTGTCATGTGCGTATTTGAAACCAATTAAGAGGTTGTGTTTTGTTTTGTTTGGATTTCTCGAGTTTTCTTTCAAGATTTGCTGTGGACTTGGGTCTAAGTTTTGCACATAATACGGCAGACAGGATTTCATATGTGATGTTTAGAAGTCTTTTACCCCTGTATTTGGCGAAATTTACGGGATCTCCCTTTTCTCGAATCAAACAAACAACACTTACGTTCGATTTGTCGGGCATACTTCCGTCGCACCAGATTATAGAAATGAGTTTGTGTTCGCTCCGTATCTAATCATCACATGATGCATTAAGCAGTTCGGCAGTTAAGTCGTTGAGTCAGCTCGTCTTGTCAGCTCGTCTTATCTGCCTTCGTCCAGGTTGAATGGTTTTTTTCTGCTTAAATGTGGAATTTGTTTCATATGGGTTCTTTAAAGCTAAACGGAGATTTGCTATTCGATTTGGAACTACTTCATGGTAGCCACACTCGATACCTATGTCATAATCACCCTTTAAATGGCAAACCACTAAACGGATCTTTAGATGTCTAATAGGGCACAAACCATCCATTTCGCGACAATGCACTCTACAAGTTTTTTTTTCTATATCAAAGCTTAAAACAACTTAATCAGCATTATTTTTACATTGAATCGTGTCGACTCGGAGTAGACACTCAAATCAATGTAATTGCGTCTCACATCATATTAGAAACATGAGAGTGATAAGTGATGACGATGACTGACTCAAGTACAACAACCATAAGGAGTTACTTGGGAACGTGTGATACTTCATATCCTTCAATGTTTGTCAACATCGTCATACAAACTACCCGTTCTCTTGTCATGTTCTGAAATAGAAGTTGTAATTAGACACTTGGTAGTGACAAACAAAAAATATCCGCCTCCTTGAGGATCTCATTCTTTAGTACGGGTATACTCGTACATACACAAAATATGCCCAGGCTCATGCCACCTAACATGGCTTCACATGATACAAATGTTCGTACGAGTATCTCGGATTTCAACATAATTTCGTGTCAACAAGTTTACTTCATTACTCGAAATGAAAATAATTTGGAAAAATAACGTCAAGGTCAATTGGTGGATTCGTTGTTTTATATCTGATAATTAAAATCCCCATCGCACACATAGAAAGAATAGAGAATGTGCGATTTCTGTTAAGTACGAGTAAACAATCCACAGATACTCGTACTTACCAGTCTCGTAGTTTACAAATGCATTTCGTTTTCTCTCTTCACATTCGCATGGATACTCTTTCTCTGAGCACTTTCTTGGGAAGTGTTTTTTTTTCTGTTTTAAAATATGATGAAACCAAACGGATTTCCTCTTGGCTTTGGTAAAAAAAAAGCGAAACACACTTTTGCGTTTATTTCTATGTTCGTTGTCATGTATTATGGAGTGTAATGCTACTACAAGGTTGCCTTAGAGAACTCATACAATGGAATACACTGCCTTGAGCATAGAATACTGCGAATTTGAATACAAGTAGTAGAAATGTTTTTTTTCTTTTCCTTTGTTTCCTCTATTGCGTTTTATTATGAGGGGACACTCAACACTCTTTAATATAGTATGTTGCTCTGGCAAAATCCACTTACAGTAGCAAGAGCTTGACGTACATTTCATGGTTATTTGGACCTATCTTGCATTTTGCGCCTTATCTTCTTCGATTAGTGCCATACGTTGCGCAAGTTTTTTTCCCTGACTTCTTGCATAGTTGTGAAAGAATGCATTCTTTTCAGAATTTCATTCAATTGAATTCAAGGCTGGAATTTGGGATTTCAGAACTTCCCTGAAAGGCCTCGACTTCAAAAATGCAAAAATAATTCATTTTTGAAGTCTTGAATGAAAGCAATATATTTGACCAATAAAAAGATTGGAAGTCAATTGAATGGAAGTCTATTTGATTGCCCTAATTCTTTGAAGTCTTTTTGAAGTCTTTTAAAGTATTTTTGAAGTAGTTTAACTATATTGAAGTATTTTGACTTCAGGGAAGTCTATTGACTTCATTGAAGTCTTTTGAGTGCAATAAAATCTGTGCGCTTTGAAATTTTATAAATATAATTTAAAATTCAAAGACTTTAGGGGTATTTTGGCTTAATTTTTTTTTATCTATTTGAAACAGAAAATAAAAAAATTACAACTTGTAGCGATTCCTTGCGTTTTATCAAAACACAATTTTCTACTTAATTCTCTATCTTCGAAAATCTCTCCACAACAAACTTAAAAATGCAACGACAACGTCATATCCTTTATGAGCCACTGTTAAACCTGGTGAGCGATATTTCGCTCAAAATTCGCGTTCAGTTGCTAAGCAGTACTCATGCTTCCTTTTCGCCTTTCTACCAGTCGAAAAGAATGTCATTTTTGTGATAGCTCTCTCGCAGATGCGTGGTGCGCGGAGTAGTCTAGTAGTATATCTTTTATGGTGTAAAATAAAATCAACAATTTTCGTTGAAATATTGTTCGTTAATATCGACAAAAAGAAAGATAAGTTCATCAAAATTAAAATTAAATCGAATTAAAAACAAATCTAGTTTCAAGCAAGACACGTGTTGCTAGTAATCGTAAGACATCTCAAAAACTAAGCGTAAATCCTTATTAAAGGAATGGCATTTCTATCGCCCAGGATTATTACTAACAACATGTGCTATTATTTTAAATGCTTACCACGAGAAATATCACGATTGTAACACGTGTCATACATCGCACCTGTATGATCAAATTCATATTGGACGAATTCTACGCTACTCATCCCCCGTATTAAAATCACCTCTGCGCCCACGCCTCAATCAAGAAGCTATCATCAAATGAAATCACAGTAAACACAAGATTTAGGAACGTTCCAATATCACGACTTAAAAGCTACATACCAACGAGTAAAACTAAAATGAACTAAAAATTAAACATGGACTTTTCGTCAGATGACTATGATGCTGATCCCACTTATTCGGATGGGCAATCTAACGTCAATAAATCTAAAAGGCATTGCCTGACCTTGAATGAAGCCTGTACAACTGAAAGAAAACGCAGAAGGCTTGGGTCAGCATCATTCGTGTCGCTTTACGAAAACGAAGCACACACAAGTTCAATGTTCGGTTTTAAACTTGGAGTCAATGCCAATTGAAAGCTATTCTGAATTATCGGACAACTCCGAAGAAAAACCAATTTCAAACATTGTTTCCTGCGCGGTAAATTTTCCAAAATAATACAGCAGGTTCGTAACATTTAATTTTTTGCAAGAATGTATTTACATACACACGTGCATGCATGCATACTTACATACATATATCAGTAATTGCAGAGTTCGCATTGTTGCGAACAAGGCATCATTTACACTTGATTGGTGATAAAAAAGGATGACGAATCGTTGTAAACTGATCGTAACTCTCCTTTTTTTTTTATTGAATTCAATCAATCATGTAGTTGTAATTTTTTTATTTTCTGTTTCAAATAGATAAAAAAAATTAAGCCAAAATATCCATTAAGTCTTTGAATTTTAAATTATATTTATAAAATTTCAAGAGATAAATAAAACTACTAAGGTCCCAAAGCGCACAGATTTTATTGCACTCAAAAGACTTCAATGAAGTCAATAGACTTACCTGAAGTCAAAATACTTCAATATAGTTAAACTACTTCAAAAATACTTTAAAAGACTTCAAAAAGACTTCAAAGAATTAGGGCAATCAAATAGACTTCCATTCAATTGACTTCCAATCTTTTTATTGGTCAAATATATTGCTTTCATTCAAGACTTCAAAAATGAATTATTATTGCATTTTTGAAGTTGAAGTACCTTCTATAACTAACTTCTAACTTCTATTAAAAATGTGAAATATTGATTGGGATGAATGCAGTACTAATAGAATGCATTCTTTTACAGCTCTGACTTCTTGGGACACTTACTTACTAAATGTGGCGCTACTGTTCGGAGTAGACCTAGGCCTCAGTCGACAAGTGTCATCAACCAGTTCGATCTTTCGCTACGAGGGCGGGTCAATAAGTCCGTGACTTTTTGAATTTCTGACCTCTTTACTGAAACAGCAACACTGCTCCTGTCAACAGGCATTTGTCAGTTGACTCCTGTCAAAATTTAAACTTGCTGCGTCAGTTAGTTTGTGTTTGACAGCTATTTTTATCAGACTACTCACTAATTTGAGGAGAAAATGGAAAAAAGTGAATTTCGTGTGCTTATTAAGCATTATTTCTTGCGAAAAAAAACCATTACCGAGACCAAGGCTAAGCTTGATAAATACTATGGGGACTCTGCACCATCGATTTCAATGGTAAAAAAGTGGTTTACTGAATTTCGTTGTGCCCGTACAAGCACTGAAGATGCCGAACGTCCTGGACGCCCAGTTGAGGTCTCTACACCCGAAACAATCGAAAAAATTCACGATATGGTGTTGGCCGACCGATGATTGAAAGTGCGAGAGATTGTGGAAGCCGTAGGGATCTCTTGGGCATGAGAAAGCTTTCCGCAAGATGGGTGCCGCGTTTGCTCACAGTCGACCACAAACACATGTGCAGTTGCCATGGCAAAAATCCATGAATTGGGCTATGAATTGCTCCCTCATCCACCCTATTCTCCAGATTTGGCTCCGAGGGACTACTTCTTGTTCCCAAACCTGAAGAAATGGCTTGGTGGAAAAAGATTTGACTCCAATGATGAAGTCATCTCGCAAACAAAGGCCTATTTTGAGGACCTCGACCAATCATTTTTTTTGGAAGGGATGAAAAAATTGGAGAAGCGTTGGACAAAGTGTATAGAGCTCAAGGGAGACTACGTTGAAAAATAAAATTATTTTTTTATCAAAAAATCTGTGTTTTAATCCAAAAGTCACGGACTTATTGACCCGCCCTCGTAGCTTCCTTCTGTTTCGGACGCTAACTTAGTTGAGGTCCTCTTTTACTTCCGTGCGCAAAGTGAGCGCGATGTTATTCTACTTTGCTGTCTTTCGGGGGCGGATTCGGACCGAACCGTATGTGGCCATCCGCTCTGGCCAAGTTGATGTGGTTACACAGTTCATACAGTTCGCTGTTTTAGGGTATTCCAATAAGGACTTGACAACTATTTTTAAAATAAAACGCAAACCATTTGAGATATTTCAAAAACTTTATTATCGGCTTGAAGTACTATCAAAACATTTATGAATGGAACTCGACTTCGTTCATATGGCCACCGTGGGCACGCTTGCAGCGGTCGATTCGTTGGACCCAATTTTCAACGACCCGGCCACACATTTCGGCCGAAACTGCCGCTATTTCGCGTTCAATGTTGGCTCTGAGCTCTTCCAACGTCGTCGGCTTGTTGGCATAAGCCAATGACTTAACGTAGCCCCACAGAAAATAGTCAAGCGGCGTTACTATAAATCGCACGAACGAGGCGGCCAATCGACGGGCCCATTTCTTGAGATAACACGCTCACCATACTTACTCTTCAATAAATCGATTGTAACGTGTGCTATGTGGCTTGTGGCACCATCCTGGTGAAACCACATGTCGTCCAAGTCCATATCTTCCAATTCGGACCAAAAATAATCGGTGATCATGGCGCGATAACGCTGACCATTCACAGTAACGTGACGATCGTTATCGTCGACGAAAAAATATGGCCCAATAACGCCGCCGGCATGCAAACTGCACCAAACAGTTATTTTTTGTGGATGAAGTGGTGATTCATAAAGCACATGTGGATTTTGCTTATTGACGAACCCATTGAGGCAAAAATGAGCTTCGTCACTGAAGATGATTTTGCGATTTTAAAGTTGTAGTCACCGACTCCAAATTTCGGTAGATAATTTTTATAATTTGCAGACGTTGCTCCTTCGTGTACTTTACCATGATATAAATGTTGAGTTTACCGAATAAATTGACAGTGACAGTTTAATGATTAGTGAAAGAGTGCGTTCACTAATTAAATTCAAAGTTGTCAAGTCCCTATTGGAAAACCCGATATCTCCCTCTCCACTCACCATCAATACAGACGGGACCTAAAATTACTCGAAGAATTTTCGTCTCAAATTTTTCCATGCCTCAGTGCAGTTGAGTAGGACTGGGTGGGGGTATGAAGGTCTAATATAAGGTCGCTTTTGTTGATCGAGAGAGGGCTTTGCTAGTAAATTGCCTTCTTAGCCCAAACAAGCAGCGGTTAGATCTTTACCGCCATTGATGGAGCAGCGTGCATTCTTGATCATCATCCTGTACAAGTTTTCCAATGATACCAAAACTAGACATTGCTCCGCATAACTCGCCTTCAGAGATGTTGTCATACGCGGCTTTGAAATCGACGAATAGAGAGCGCTTATCGATTGAAGCTCATGGGTTTTTTTTTCTAAGATCTGCCGTAGTGTTGGTTGAAGCCGCACTGGTATGGACCAATATGGCAAATAAGACCTTGTAGGCGATGTTGAGAAGACTGTTTGTATCCACGATGTGTGTCTTTTTACACTTTTGTTAAACTTCGCTATTTTTCAATTTCCTCAACCGCTTACTTCTCCCGAGAAGCCGGTGTACCTCTCCTCTTCTATTTTTAGCCCGTGAGCCAGTTTTCGATGCTTGATTCTGTCGGCAAGGGACCTCTTAAGAGCTTAAGGGAGACTCGGTCGGAAAAGAATTTGGCGATTTCTTGCGATTGTAGCCGTCTAACGTTCCAGCATAAGCTTGCCTTTGCAATGTTTGTACCTTAACTACCAAAGGTAATAGTCCAAGTCAATCAAAATACTGGAGAAGTGTCTTGCGTCGATCGCAATGTGATCAATCTGGTTGACGGTGGATTTATAAGAAGTTCCCCAAATCCGCTTGTAAATATCAAGATGTGGAAACAACGTGGTAGCTACGACAATGTTTTACCCCGCCGCATAGTTGATTAGTCAAAGTCCGTTATCGGAGGCGGTTTTATGCAGGCTATTACTCCCGACAGTACTACCAAAAATCCCCTTTCTTCCTGGCTTTGCATTAAAATCAACAAGGATAATTTTTGTGACACGACATACGCATTAAGTCGTAGAATTAGCGAAGGCCCTACATCTCTACGTAGCGGATTTAATTTCCACCCAAGAAGTATTTGGATGTGAATGCAAAAATGATTGACCAATTTGCGATCGAGGCAAGGCACTTCCTGAGTTTTTGTTGGCAAAACGTTTCCGAGAAGCCAACATCGACGAAGACCACTATCTTATTGTGGATGTGAATGCAAACAGCCCGAGCAGCACGACGGCATACTATGAAAAAATTTGACGCCGAATGGCTACAATCGAAAAATCTTAGCAGCAACTTCTGATGTTATGAGCTGTACCCGACTACCACAATGAAACACCTGTTTTCTTCGCTAGATGGATCCGGATTGAGATTCATAAAGGAGATTAAGAGTCAATCAGAAAAGGCCCCAGGAGCTTCTCGCAGTCAAAGCCAGTCGTCGTCAAATCTCCTTAACATTGAAGTCATTAAGGATTTTTAGTTTAGAACATTGTTCATATGTCGATGAGCCAGTAGAGGTTCTCTTTAAAGAGCCATCGTTCTTTTTTGTGGTGACTTCAGCGTTTATTAGGCTAATGCTGGTGAATTTAGCTTTGATGTGGATTATAGCCAAGCTTACATGCCTGCAGCGAAGGACTTCTTGCCTAAAGTTTTCGCCGTGATTCATACAAATAACCCTTTGTTTCATTTCTGATCTCATTCTCGGATTTAGTAGAATTTGTTGAGGAATGTAGTCCATGCCTACGTTAAAGTTAAAGCTGTCTATTTTGACGTTATTATGGTTTCGTCGATGTTGTGAGACCCTTCTTTATGTCAGCATATAGTACTTAGTTGTGGCCCTATAGACATTTTTGGGATTTCTGTTTTATTACTTGTGAATGTACCAGTGAAACCTCGCATTGTTTTGCCAGTGATGTCAATGTCATCAACTACAAATAGTTGTACAAACTTTTGACTCCGTTGATGACTTGTGAGTTACATGACCGCACATTCACCTAACCTAAATCCCTTTTCGGCATCAGAGGTCTCGGAAAGATGGTTCCCAAATTTTGTGGAGAAGCGCAATGCACAATTTGATGCTTTTCTCAGGAATATCAAGATTGGACATGGCTCCGTTAAGCTCGTCACCTTAGGTGCTGTCGTATATGAGCTTAAAACCGATAAACAGGGATGCGTTTGGATTTCGATCTCTTGAGATTTTCTAGGATCTGCGTATCGTGAATATTTGATCGTTCGTGGGCTTACTGGGCTTAAAACCGCACTGACAAAGTTAATTCAGAAAGTTAAAAAATGGTCCATGACACGAAAGGGCAAACAAGACCTTACGAGCGATGTTAAATCAGATGGCCCTTTAATTGAAGCAGTTTAAAATCTTGTGAGTCAGGCACACAATGCTAAAGTTCCATTCTTCAGACAAATTTTCTGCTGAGCACATCTGGGAAACGAGTTGATTATGTACGCCTCTAACAAAATGTTGTGAAAATGTTTTTTGTTTTTTTTTTTTTCAAACTTGGATTCGTCGGAAAAGTTCAAGTGGTTCCACATGTTTTAAGTCCAATTATGATGCCTAAGAGCCCAAAGTATTCATTTTGCCCTCACTTTTCAGTGCTTGCTTGAGTGCTCTTAGTCCTGCATCATGAGCCTTTTTCTTACTGAGGTTGTTAATACTCTTTTGCCTGAAGCCCGAAAAAGATAATTTTTGACATCCACCTCAGTGGACAGCTGATTTCGATTCCTCGAGCTTTTCTTTTTGTTGATAATTCCGGTCTCACTTTTTTTGTTTAATAATGAAACCTTTCACCTTTTACAAATTAAGTTGTCAAATTAAAACATGATGCATCTTTTGGGCAGTACTGCATCTTTATTACCTAGATTTTGACACTTTATAACAAAAGAATGAGCAACGGACATGAAAACCATCTAGAACATAACCAATGATTCTATGAAAATTTACTACTTGTACCCTCATATAATAAAATTTACGAAAGTTTGCATTTTTCATAACGATGAACTAAAAAAGAGCAACCAAGTTCCCGCTTAGCTATTCAACCAACGTGCCGTATTAGGTATATTGGATTAATTGAGCTGTCAAATTTCCTGTAACTATGTCTATTTGACAGGTTTCTCAAAATAAATTGTCAGCTTCATTCATTTCCCCCTTATTGTCGATTATAAGTCCAAGAATACTGAAAACTGTCAAAATCCTCTTTTGTAAGTGAAACCATCATCGACTTTGCTTTTAACCGGTTCGTTGGCTTACTTTTTATCTAATGTTCTCTGAGAGACAATTTATCCGGCACCACTAGATACATATGACAGTGTTTATATATTTAGTCCAAAAGTACGCGTTGTCTACTTAATTCACCACACCATATTCGTTTGTCAGCCATTTTTTTTTTCTCCCCATTGGGATAGGTTCAAACAAAAAGTTACAAAAATAAAACTTTGACGTTTTGCCCTCACCAATCAGCTGTTCAAAATTTACGTACAAAGACACAAAACGCACATAATGGATCTCCTTCCCCTCCTCTGGCCAATTGAAAAATTTCAAATCGACTTTATCGTACTATAATTTGCATCTCAGACAATCCGCTCCTCCATTGTTTCGGCTCAGTTCGAATCAATTAAAGTTTTCGAGGCTCAGTTTACCGTTTTTTTATTTTGCTTGCATGTACGAGTATCTCTTCTCACACCCAGTTGAACTTTTAATTGAATCAATTGGGCATTTTCGTATCGCATTCCATGGAACTCAATATTGACATGTGTTCAGAAGTTTGTTCAACTTCTGTCGTCCCGAATGAGATGTCGATCATCGCCACATGCATATGGCCATGGGTGGGGGTATGTCGACTATTCGCCCATAGTCGCATAGTCTTTTCGAAACACTCAGTCGAATGATGGAGGTACGTTTTAAAAGATGCGGTTACTCGGTTAATAGTTTGCAATTTAACTTGACAGATAGAACGTGTACCTTACGAACATACTCGTATCCTTCCTCGCAGTGACTTTTGCATGTCAGAGATGTCCATCAAATAATTCAATAATTTTTTGAGTGAATTTTAATTTCAACTTTAAATTGAAGTGTAAACGAAAAGATAGGAAATCCTTTTGTAGAAAATGAAAAGCATATCAGGGTGTAGCAGCCTCGAGGATATTGGCTATACCGCTGCATCGGTGCCAGCAGCAGCAGGTATGTCGTCCTCATTAGGATCCATGGCAATGCAAGTGTCAAACCAAAACATGAAACGATGTGACAGCAGCTGTAGCGGCAGTAATTTAGTGGTGAATATTTACAAGAATCCTTTGGAAAGTTTTCACAGTCCGGGCGGAATGTGCGGTTTCCGCAATTCAGCCTATGAAGGTGCCATAGTGAACGATGTTACTGGATGCGGTACAAGTGGTTACACTACTGGTGCTGGTGCTGCTGTTTTTGGCGATTGTGACAACGAATACTCCTGCAGTGGCAGCACTTGTTCAAAGAATTTAGCCTTTATGAATGCGAAATTAACCAAAGTTGGATATCTGAATACAGGACATCTGCATTCACGTACAAAGTATGCCAATTTTCCTACCTCTATACGAGTACACACGAGTGCTCGCACTTGTGTGTATAATATCATTTTAGCTTTTTGTTCGTTTTCGTTGAATGTCCTACTCTAGATTCAGTTGAAATAAATTTTTATATTCTTTATCGTTTCAGTTCACAGAACAACCTCTGCAATGGCAGTATTTCCGGGAATCATATACTTGCCCCCAAGGTACACAACAACAGTCCGAATGGTCAGAAAAAAGGAACTGTAACGCTGACCCACTTACCCCAGAGACCACCGGTTGAGATTGAATTTGTCGATATTTCATATTCGGTGTCGGAAGGCAGACGACGAGGATTTAAAACAATCCTCAAAGGAGTCACTGGAAAATTCCGAAATGGTGAACTGACAGCAATAATGGGGCCATCAGGTGCGGGCAAGAGCACACTTATGAATATTTTAGCCGGATACAAGTAAGTTTTAAGGTAGTTTTTTCTTGAATTCTTCTTTTTTATGAATGAAAATTAATTTTTTTTTTTATTTCAAGAAACGATTTTCTAAAGGGTTTTGCATAATTAAAGTTGTCAGTCTTTTACCTTTGCAATGACAGGTTCCATACACAGAGGTTGCTTTCGGACATTTTCCATAACCATAGCCTGGCAAAAGGTTTTTGACGTAGAAATGCTGTTTTTCTGTTTTTCAGTGTACGGCATGAAGATTGATTGGTTTAGAATCCAACAACGACCACAGAGAACATTATGTCTGATTTTTGTTGATGCCAAAATGGGTAAAAGTATTTACCAAAAGGTTTTCTGATGATATCTATGACATTGGAACTAGTTTGCCGGCTGGGTTCATGGGTGCATAGGATTTTCGCATAACCTACACTTGGTACTGGGATGAGATTAGTTATTTATTCAAATCACAGGAATGTTGAAAGCATCCTTTAGCAATTCAGTAAAATGTTCATTAGTATTACCTGGGAAGTAAGTTTCAAATAAGATGCCCCGATCAAAATGTAAACGCCGGCTGTAATCTACTGGTTATGTCTTCTTGGATATGGGAATTTTCTTGCCCACTTCTTCTTCTCTATTTCCTTCTACATCTAGGACTTGATCCTAAATCCTGCAAATTCAAATGTTTCCTACAAGAAATTCATTGTAAATTGAATGAGAATAATCTTAAAAGGGAGAAACCCTGTCAATTCCTGATGGTAGATTTAAGGACCGTAAATGTAGATCATCATCCCTTGGTCGATATGGTGCCTAGCTAAGCATTTTCTTTTAATACCTCTTCATTCTGCCATAACATATCGTTGCATGTAGAGCAGATTTCAAGCCGACGGCAGGCTTTGCCATGAATTAGTTTGAGATGCCAGATCGCCTCATTCGTGATTTGAATTCAACTTCTTCGAGAAGTTTAGAGGCGGAATTTGAAATTTGTACTCATGCTTTGAACAATTTCATTTAAACATTGTTGGTTGTGCAGTGTAAATTGCGCATCAGCAAATCTGGCCATCTCGAATGGATTCTCTTACGCAAACGCGTACAATAACAATACAACCAAATAGTGTTCTCCCTTGACTTTATGCCTGTTAAATTTACAAATTCACGGTCTGCACCACTGTCAAAGTTCTGACATGACAGTCTCAGCACAGGTGTCTTGGTTTCACAGCCACTGATAAGTAAGGCTTTAAACGCGTCGCAATATGTAACACCCATGGAACATCTCGCTGGAAACTGTTGAAATCCTTCTTTTAACCTATGATCAATAGAAGGACCCACACTTGATGTTGCATTCTTTTTTCTGATTGACTAGCTGCTCCGCTATGAATTCAAACAACGACACCAGCGCTGATATCAAACGAATAATAACTCTTACTCTTACTGCTTCTTTAGGCTAAGAAGGCAATTAACTAGTAAAGCCCTCTCTCGGACAACTAAAGTTACCCTATATAAGCCCTTAATAATCCAAGTCTTGCTCTATGGCGCAGAGGCATGAACATTATCAAAAATGGATGGTTTGAGAGAAACGGTGAGTGGAGGAGGAGATATAACGACGAACTGCAAGGACTGTACAGCGACATCGACTTGCCCAGAAGGGTGAAGATCGAATGACTGAGATGGCTGGGTCATGTAGAGCGGATGGACATAAACGCTCCGGTCCGAAAAGTCTTCGAATACGCCCTCGAGAGACTGCGCAGTAGAGGAAGACCGAGACTCAGCCAACTTAGTGTGCGAAACTGGAGGCAGCTAGCAAAAAATCGAGCTAGCTGGAGACACTTATTGACTGAGGCCGAGGTCCACCTCCGACTGTAGCGCCGGCCTGTTTCAGGTCACTCGAAAGGTAAAACTCAAAAACTAGCTGTACCGCAGTCTTTGTCGAATTCCCACTTGAGCTATGTTCAAACGCCGAGCCTATATGTAGTCATTGGTACCTTTAAGATTAATTCGTTTTTCTGTCCACCAATTTGGTTCTCGTAAAAACCTCTGATAGATCCCTCGGAGTGACTTTTCGTGTCTATATTGTACGCCCATCGCTGTCCATTTCAACCGAAATATAGTTGTGTACTACTTTTCATATATTTGTTCACCTCGCATACTTAAAACCTCTGTGTCCAGTAGCCGCGATGGCGATGGCGCGATAGTTAGCTCATTGGAGTATCACGCAGACAGTCTGGGCTCGATTCCTGGCTGGGTCATCAACAGTTTTTTAAATCGCCATCACCCTTTCGGCGGGCAATGGCAAATTTCCGAAAGTAAAATTGCCTACGAAAAAGCTTCTACTGAGTGCCGTTCGGACTCGGCGATAAACCGTAGGCCCCGCTCAGATGTGACAAAAATGACAACATGAGCAACACAAATGAGTGTCAAGAAGCTAGGCCATAGCCCATACTGGGCTGGGCTGTTTTTTTTTTGTTCTTTAAATATAATTTCGTGGTGGCCCGGGTTGGCTTCAACTTCCACACACTCAGCCCAGTAAATCAGAATGTATTTCGCCAATAACGCGTCGAATGTTGGCTTCAAAGTGCTCATCGGTTTCTGGTTTATCAGCGTAGACATGCGACTTTACATACCAACTGAAAAAATAATCTAATATCGCACGAACAAGGTGGCCGGATAAAAGATCCATTCACCAAATGTACGGCGCCAACGATGAACGCGTCATTTCAATTCCTGTATGAGTTGAATCTTGTAAGCACGTAGATTAAAATTTTTACTCAAAATTTTCCATAAAGTGGATGGACAGAAGTTTAAGTAATTGTTGACTACGATTACGAATCATCATCAACACTACGCTGCACACCATCGATTGCTTGTTGTGTGCGCACTGTCTTAGGAGGATGTGTATTATCGTTAAAAGTAAACGTATTGCGAAAACGATCCATAGTTT
Organism: Volucella inflata; assembly: GCA_928272305.1. Classification (NCBI taxonomy): domain Eukaryota; kingdom Metazoa; phylum Arthropoda; class Insecta; order Diptera; family Syrphidae; genus Volucella; species Volucella inflata. The sequence continues at coordinate 54,685,814 of OV743720.1, read as the reverse complement.
CTCGAAGTAATCGCTGTGATGGACGTTTGTGAGCACCTTTAAATGCACGTAATGCCCGATGAGTTTCTCGAATCGAACCATGTTTCTCAAAATAAATTTGAACAATTCGCAATCGCTGCTTTGCCATGGGTCTATACATGATGATTTGCCAAACAAATTTACTTCAAAACAACTGAGAACTGCAAAGTCGGTCGTCAAAGAAAACAGTGTTGCCAATTTAAAGTTATCCGCCTCTTTAGAAAAAAAAAAACCTTTATATCTATTCTACAGGGTTTTCCATTGAGAATTTCGAGTATGTGTATATAATTTTATTTTGATAATGTGAACGCACATTTAATGTATTTTTGTAAACTGTCATTACTTTTTTGGTTGTCAATGTCTACCATTTAGTCATCGTTTAGTACTCTCGAAAAAACACCGTTTACAAGTTCTTAAAATTTTTTTTACAAAAGTCTGAGTCAGTGGCCTCGATTTTAAGAACGCTAACGCGCGAAAATTCGAGTCCGCTGCTTAATGGTCCGATGCCAGTGAGAGAAAGAAGTGCAAGGAGTGGTGAAAATAGTGATGCCGTAAGTGCATCTGTTGACAGCGATCCAAATCAATTCAATTCACACTGTTCGTATAAATGGGGCACTGCTTAAATTTTGTGAAAGCATCTCTGCGTACACACGTTAATAATCAAATTAATTTAAGTACTTTAGCCAGATGACCATTTAAAGCGTCACATTTTCTCAAATTTTTTTTAAAAATGGTTCCAACCGCTTCGGTATTTCATCGCAAAATCATCTTCAACAATAAAGCTCATGTCTTTGGTGAGTTTTAATTCCGGCGGCGGCTGTGAGGGTGTCTTTAACAGGACGGCGCCACTTGCCACAAAACGGACTAAACAATCGAGCTATTAAGAAATGGATCAGTTCATTGGGTGCAATTTGACACTTGATGATGAATGAATTTGAATCATCCAGCTAGTCGCCCTTTTAGTTTCCTTTTTAGTTTTGAAAATGTTATACATTTGCGGATTTAAAACATTCATTTAAGGTGCAATGGCAATGATTAATATCTTAGAGCAAGCCATTTCCTGTCTGTGCATCCCTGCTTTGGAACTCCCGCCAGGCTAATTGCACGTACCTTTGCTCTGGCAAAGTGTTATGTAGGTCGAGGTTCGACTAGGGTGCACTAGGGTCCGGCAAAATGATCTCCCACATTTTAATCTTTAATAAAAACGCCATTGTAAATGCCATTTAGACTTTATTAACTGAAGATGTATGTTATACCATTAGTTTTTATTGAGTTTTGAAAATTACAAAGTCCAAGTGGCGAACATTTTTTTTAATACACATTCGAAGCTGATTTCTGAAAGTTTTCGTTACTCGAGCAGTAATTCGAGGCGATACTCCTGTCCTCAATGGTTCGGGGATTATGTTGAAAAAACCTTGCTATCAGCTAGCCTCAAAGGAAAAAGTCGCATGGGGCAAGATCGGGTGAACGCGCAGGCCACCCAACATCTCCCACCTAGTCCCATTCACTAAGTTCTTGCACGATCATCATTTTGTACGGTTGGAACTTCAGATCGGCGTGTAAAATTCTTCTCACAGAACGATTTGGCAAACGCAAAGCAGAGGCACGTTTAACAGCCGAATGGCTAGGTGATCGTTCAACTGTTTCTCTTATAGCTGCAACATTTTCAGGTGTCCGAAGACTTCTGGGTCCACCAGTTGATTTTCTTTTTAATTGTGGCCCTGTAGCTCTAAAATTTTGAAAGCCACAACAGTATTGTTGTCTACCAAGCGCGAAGTGAGTACGAAAAGTTATTTGCGTCGTAATCACAGTTTCGTTACTTTTCATAACGATAACGAAGGCACGATGCTTGCCTGTCCAGTTCATGACGACAACTGAAATGGCAAGGCGCGAGCCAACCCCCTCTCTTCAATGGTTCGGGTGCAGTAATGTGGAAGATCTTTTTCCCCGACTTTTTCGCTTGCACTGCCAGTTCTGCTCTCCGAATGGCTTCATTGTCCGCATTCAGAAGACGTACAAATATGTAGTCCCAGCAGTTTTTACTGATTTCTGTTCGGAATCAGTACGGTTATGACTGCGATGAGAAGATTTTTCGTGACCTTTTCTGCAATTTCATTTTTCTTTACGTTGCTTTCTACTACCGGAGAGTCTATGGTGTATTAAATTAGCCCCCACCCCTACAAATTCCATATCCCTACCTCGAATGATTACAACTGATTGAGACTAAGGTATTAGTTAATTGACATTAGCCCACGCCCTGGCTTTGCAAAGCTTTAGACCACTAATCGACAGAAACTCTTAAGAGCAATCGTGAGTCTGGTAAGCCTAGAACGTACACAGGGATGGAACTATTATATCTTGTTTCGTTTTTTCTTGAACCAAAACAAACCTTTTCCGTTTCAATTGCGTGTATTTGTTTTGTATTATTTCTTCCAATAAAAGTATTGAAAACTTGCTTGAGTCTAAGCAAGGTGTTTGAATGGTACTCATTGTTGAAACACAGGACGAGTAATGTAGGCCTCACTCTGTCTTCTAATTCACGAGCCAAAGAGAAAATGTTGTCCCAGCAACTAAATATTTGTGAACAAAGCATTTACAAAACAAACACACTCCGACAGAGAACCAGAACTCCTGCTCATTCCGTCGATATTGGTGTCCCATTTCTTGAATAACAATCATTTTCTGTGATTGACCGCACACCATACTCACCAGATCTGACCACATCCGTCTTGTTTTCTATTTCTTAGGTTGAAGACGTGGATAGTGCGACGAGGGTCCTGCAGAATTCCAGAGGAGAACTTCTCGTCGACCGTTCAGAGGGTCTACGATCTGTGTACAAATTTTATATAAAGGACAGGGTACTATGTTGAAAATTAAATCAAGGCTTTAGCTTTATCTGCGGCCCCACGCATCTTCTGTTAACTAACAGACGCCCGAACCTTTGTTGCTTGTGCCATTTTCCTTTTCTCTAAAGTAACTCGGGTCTTGATTTCTAAACATTTTAAGCAGCAAAACGTCTCATTCTGCTCCGCTGTCTGAGAATCCGCTTTTTTCAAAGTATGATGGGTATGGCAACTTAACACGAATTATTCTCTTCATATTCAATCGGATGCGATGTATCTAACGTTATTCTGTGCCATGTATGACAGTCCTAGGAACAAAGTTTCTCTTTTTTTGAAATACAAAATACACTCATAAGAAACTCAGGACTGGAAGAATTGATCCCAAACTGTTGCGTCTCCCAAGTCCTTATGTAAGCAAGTCAAATCTGAAGTGGCAATTCCGTCCACGAATTTTTAATATCATTCACAATTGACGGCAATATATTGCTCCATTTGTGGCATACAGAATCCATGAAAATGTTCAGTCAAATGCCACTCAAATCAAAATGATGTGACAGAGTAATGCAATCCGAAAAATTCAAATTCCATTTAGATATGTTTCCCCCCTAAATCATGTTCCCATTTTGCCGTCGCTGATACTTTTGGCGATTTTTTTTTTTGAATACACTTTCGCAACATGTATAATTTGGAAGAATGTATCCAAGTACGTTAGCTATTTAAATTGGAAATTCAATCAAATTCGGTCAAAGATCAGAAGACTCGTTGCTTTGTTATATCTTTGTTGCTTTTCAAATCTAAATCACGTCATGAAAGCGAAATAAGAACAATAAATACTCACATTCCAACATAGGTATCGTAAAGATGATTGTACGCAGTGGGGAATGTTAAAATTTAAATTCCTAGTCTGAGACAAGACAATTGCTTCCATCGAATATCATCTTCTGAAACCGCTTGCAATTAGGAACAGTGCCTATGTTTGGCGGCTTGTCTAGAGAACGTTCACATCTTACAATTCGTATGCACTTTTCGACCCATTCGGTGGGTGAGTGACAAATTAATTGGTCAATTGGTAATTAATTTTTGTCGCGTGATGATGAGGTGTGAATCGTGATGGTTTTAGCTAGTTGAAAGAAGAATGCCATCCATCTTCATGACATGAGAATGAATTGAACGTTAAATTAATGGTTGATGTACAGTGATAGATGAATTGTGTCACCACGTTAATTCGCCATCAACGAAAAATCCATTAAGTATTATTTCTCATTATAAAGAAGACAAGTACGAATATCTTTTACATTTTAGGACTTTTTTTTACATTTAAAGATGTCAAATTTAACAATGAGTTGAACCTAGAAACTAACGCTCTTTTCTTTTTGTTTTTTTTTTTTTTTTGTTAGGACTTCTCAACTGAGCGGATCAGTGCTAATCAATGGCAAGGAACGTAATCTTCGCAGATTTCGTAAACTATCGTGCTACATCATGCAGGACGACGTTCTTATAGCCAATCTAACAGTCAAAGAAGCTATGATGGTATCGGCGAATCTTAAACTCGGTAAAGACATGGATCGTCAGGCTAAGAAAGTGGTCGTGGATGAAATTCTCGATACGATTGGTCTTACCGAATCGGCAAATACAAAAACGTATAACCTCTCCGGTGGGCAACGAAAGAGACTATCAATTGCTTTAGAATTGGTCAATAATCCGCCAGTAATGTTCTTTGACGAACCTACTTCAGGACTTGACAGTTCAACGTGCTTCCAATTAATCTCATTGCTTAAGTCATTGGCACGAGGAGGACGAACCATAGTCTGTACCATACATCAGCCTAGTGCTAGATTATTTGAAAAATTCGATCATTTGTACATGTTGGCCGAAGGTCAAAGTATCTATGAAGGTAAAGTGCGAGGTTTGGTACCATTTTTAGGATCGCTAGGCTATGAATGCCCTAGCTATCATAATCCTGCTGATTATGTGATGGAAGTAGCTTGTGGTGAATATGGTGAAGCTGTGCATAAACTCGTATTAGCTGTTAAAAATGGCAAATGCAAGAAGTACAGTCAAAAGGAGTATGCCATTGATTTGGTGAATAATAAGGCTATTGCAAATGATATTTTAAAAGGCAACACAAATACAAATGGTAATGATGCTCTATGCGAACTGAAACCACCGAAACTGGACTCACAGTCACAATCACAACAACAGCAACAACAACAACCAACTGAGCAACAGTCTGAATGCACTGTAATTAACATGCCAACCACTAACACCACCGCCAATGGAGACGATAGTAGTGTGTCGTCTAAAGCACCAACAGGACCCGGTTGCACTACATCACTGCTAGATTCACATGAGAGTGTTGTCACCCTGCCCAATACATCAGGCTTCCCAACCAGTGGCTGGACACAGTTCTGGATATTATTGAAAAGATCATTTGTAACTATAATGCGAGATAAAATGTTAACACATATGCGACTGGCTTCGCATATTATTGTCGGTGCTATTATTGGCATGATCTACTATGATGTAGGCAATGAAGCATCTAAAGTGATGAGCAATGCTGGATGTATATTTTTCACAACTCTGTTCACAATGTTCACAGCAATGATGCCAACGATTTTGACATGTAAGTTTTGGTACACATCTTATCTATTTGAAGAGAGAGATAAATTTTTTTATTTTGCTTGCAGTTCCAACTGAAATGTCTGTATTTGTGAGAGAGCATCTCAATTATTGGTATTCCTTGAAGGCTTTCTACTTCGCCAAGACACTAGCCGATCTGCCATTTCAGGTAAGTGATTTGTAATTTTTGTTTTTATGTTCAGTTCAGTTCCATTTGGCATCAGTACATTGAACGTTTTCTCTATTGAACTGGTTTCAGTGAACTATTCTCTCCTTTCCGTCGTTGTTATTTTGATTTTGTATGCATCCTGAACCACCTCTTTCATTGATTTACTGTACTGCACCACAAAAATCCTATCGCATTCAGAACGTTTCTACTACAGATTTCCTATAAAAGAGAAACGAATAAGAAGTTCGCCTTGTAGTAGGGTAAAACTTGTGTTATTTAATTTCTACATTAATCCGTCCTCTGAACCTAACGAAACAATAAACATTTTGGATGCTTAAAACTTCTATTTTCTTAAAGATATTAGTTTAAAAAATTTCTCCAACTTATTTCTCTTTTATTTACCGTTCAATTTACATTGTTAAGACTTCTACGAATGCGGGGAATTCTTATTAGATCACATTTTCTCACTCCCGCAAATATGGGCGAAAATAATAAGTCGTTCCGACCTCGTTTATATGCTTATTAAATAGAAAATCGTACATAATGTTAGAAATAGAAAGCAAACGAATTTGTATACGTTACCTTGGTTATTAAAAATCGAACTTCAGATACTCTGTGCATTCCGGTTCATTTTAAGGTCGTATCACCGTCCAAATTAGATATTTGCTAACTTAATCGAACGATTTTGCAAAATTGATGAGGACGACATGCAGATATTTAGAAGCGTAACGGTGCATCTCTATCGTAATCCATTTACTATAATATATTGTGTTGCGTTTGCTTTTATGCAGTGGAACAGAAAGCTTTCCTTCGTCTGGTAAGGTATCCTCTCATCTGAATAGACATCACGAGCTTTAAATCCATTTCCTTCATACTTCAGAAGATATTTGATCCGGCACTCCCGACCCATCTTCCATATTCTGCGATCTGTACGCTGTTTCTAGTTGTCCCGACCAAGCGCTTTGACATCCGTGATGGCTTGATTTCAAGAAAGAGGTTCGACCTACCTTGTCGTCTTGGAGCCGGGGACTGGAAATTGAAGATTCTTTTGACTGGATCATCATTGTCCATACGTGGCCGAGCCAATATAGTCAACTTGTTAAAGCATTTCGGAATACATGGACATCTTGGTAGAGCTCGAAGCTCCTCCATTCGCCCTCCTCCCATTCGGGACCAAATATTTGCCGATGTAATTTCAGTATGTGCTCTCCTTTTCTTCTTATCATCCAGCACTAGGCGGCGTAAATCAGAACTGTCTGGAGCTTGCACGTTATCTTCAGAGATAGGAATTTTAGACCAATTTGTTTAGCCATACCAAAGTAGTCGGATCTCCACTAACATGTCATTCATCGAATTGATCTTGACTTCAAGGTAGAGTATGTCCTCTACTACTTCGAAGTTTTTTCAACCAACAGCGGCGTTTTGTCCTAAACGGTGGAGAGATGTGTTTTTTGTTTAGCATGAACACCTGTAGTGGAGACTTAAGTTCACGGAATGCCCATACATCCATGGGAGCAAGGATACGCTCTGCCAGCGCAACCTCAATTAGTGATTATTCCAATGCGGAACTGTGTTGAGGGCACAGCTCAACCCTTGGTACGAGTCGAGGCCTACCTGAAACCGCATACTGATCTTATGGTATCAGTACCCAGAACTTATATCCACTCCACTCCGGGTATGGAGCCCTAGCAGGGTCACCTTCCCTGCGATTTACAGGGATTTACATCACCCACCGTGATGCTGACACAAGAGGTCTACCTCTACAAGTTAGGCCCAGACCAAAGTCCGGGGGGCTCCTATTTCCCACCGTACCATATTTTAAGTCCTGGTTTGGACGACCGGTGGTCTTACCATACCACAAGACCTATGACCGGCAGCTTGTACCTGGACAAATCATAGCACCATCCAGTCTTGCTCAACTCCCCCCTTTTATTAGACAACGTCATTGATGGATGAAGTCTTGATAATTTGTCGGGGGAGTATAAACGGTGGACAGATGTATCTGTGTTGGTTGGTAGCAAGTATTTCGTCTTGCCCTCATTCACTACAACTGCTACCAACTTCACCTGCCCTTCAATCGCCGTGAAAGCCTCTACGCTGGGAGCGCCTGATGATATAGATATCGTCCCCGTACCAGTAATTAGGCCCTGCGCACTATCTGCTCCAAAACGAGATTGAAGAAATCACATAAGAGCGCACCGAAATTTGGTGCATGTTTGAAACAGTTCAGTTTGGGATCCCGAATTCAGTCATCGTTGTGTAGAGCTACTGTTGATGAAAGCTGTCATATGCGGCTTTAGAATCGATGAAAAGGTGGAGAGTCTCGACTTGAAATTCGTTGGTTTTTTTCAGAATTTGCAACAGTGCAATTTGTCTAATCACTCTCTCCTCATTATGCCCTCTTAGCAGCTGCTGGAAATGCTGCCTAAACTAGGTTCGACAGAGTTCTGCGCTAAAGTATTATTTCCATCTAGGTGTCTCTGTGCATGTTCATAACATTTGAGAGATAAAATCGTTTGTCAGTTTTTTCTTCATTCTTAAAAATATTAGCTTATTGTTCCGTGCTTCGACGTTACACTCTTTCTATTACGTGTAACCTGTTTTTAGACCTCTATATACGTATTTCATTATCATACATTGGTGGCTAATTTTGTTATTCATTTACGACATTATCTAATTTAGCTATTAAGCTATCAATTTAGCTCCAATGTAATTTTATTGTACGCTCTTATTTGCAAAATCAATATGCGGAACTTTTTTCAACATTTTGGTCTTTGGTTTTATTGAACGCAAATCATATAGATTTTGCTTCGTCGTAATGCGTTTTCTATTTCAAAACTCGTCCTTATCATTGCGCTTATGTGTCCATTTAAACTTGCGATTAGTGATTTACTTTTGAAAGCTTTAGAAAACATCGAGCTCTGTCACTAATAGTTCTTTTCACCCTATGACTGCTCCACTATTCGGAAGAAGTACCCGACGGGATAGTGTATTTAGTATGTCCACCTTCATGATGCTGTACTTTTTACTTTTTCTTCTTTATTCCAAATAGTGCTTTCTTTTTCTTTCACCTCACCGGTAGTCTTCAGACCTAGGAACCGCTTAAAATGCAGCCCAAACAGCCATTTTGATCGAAAGAAGTGTCTTTTGGGTTCTCAATGTTCCAACACTGACAATAATGTAATGGGGCTCTTCTGTAAATACTCGTAATTTATTTTCAAGGCCAAAAAATCGCTGAAGCATAGCGTTAGCTAATAACCTACGTTGAAATTGAAGCGAATATGGGTGCAATTGAGATCCAGGCGTAAGAAATTCGCTCTGTAATACTTCTTTTTTGGCATAGTGTAATGAAAACGCACATACCTACTTAGATCGTAGAACTGCCTGGCGGTGATGAAGCATCAAGCATCGAAACAATTTATGGCAAAACGCCACATCAGGAAACACGCGCGCATGCAGCGATGTGAACAATATGATACACCTGGAGAACCGTAGGTAGTGACGGTTCCCAAGGTGTAATTGTATGATGCTTAGGAGGTTTCATATTGTTCGGCAAGGTTCCCAAGACAAAATATGATGAGGATGTTATTACAATAGACCCTATCATGATAGTTGCGTAAGGAGACAAGTCTGTATCATTCCTTACGAAAACTTTAAACGGCCGCATATTCTCATCGCTTCTTTTTGAACGTCGCCCATTTTTTGGAACAGTTTTTGTTTTTAGTTGCACAACTTCAAAGAGTCTTTCACCAAAACAGCAATTTAAAATTTTTTTCTTTCTTTTCTTTACAGATCATTTTCTCTAGTGTCTATGTGATTGTAGTTTACTATTTAACATCTCAACCAATGGAATTACAACGCATCACAATGTTTGTGTTCATTTGTGTGCTAACATCACTAGTAGCCCAAAGTCTTGGCCTACTCATTGGTGCTGGCTTAAATATCGAAGCCGGCGTATTCCTTGGTCCAGTTACAACAATACCAACGATTTTATTTTCGGGTTTCTTTGTCAATTTCGACACTATACCTGGGTACTTGCAGTGGGTCACGTATGTCAGTTACGTGCGGTACGGATTCGAAGGTAAGATTAATTTTTAAGGGCACTTTTTTCATATCATATGATTAACACTTTTATTTTAGGTGCCATGGTATCGATTTACGGCATGGATCGTGCTAAACTGCAATGCTCCGAGATGTATTGTCATTTTCGAAGTCCAAAGAAATTCCTCGAAGAAATGTCAATGGATCACGCTGAATTCTGGGTTGATAGTGTCGCTTTAATTGGTACATTCATTGTGTTACGCATTATCGCATATTTTGTACTACGATGGAAATTACACTCCATACGTTAAGATTACTCGTTCCATTCTGTGTCATTTATTAAAAAAGAAAAAACAAAACATACAATTCATTAGAATTAAGAAAATATTTTTAACTGTAATAATAATTTATATATATGGTATATATATATATATAATTCTTTTGACAAGAGCACTGTAGATTTTCTTTTTTTTTTTATTAAATATAAGCGTTGGTTTTTAAAACGACCCTTGTATGGCTGTCTGCGACCAACTGGGTGCTAAAAAAAACTGATTTACATTCAATTTTAAGTTGGCAAGGCATTTTTAAGCCGGGAATTTCAGCAAATCGGTACTTTGCAAACAGAATAAGACGTTTCGGACATCATATTTCATTTTGTTCATTAAATGTTAAAATTATTGCAATTATCATAAATTGATCAGGCAAACGAATAGAACTGAAGCAATTTTGTTAAATATCTTCCTCTGTGCTTATTTTATACTGGTGGTCATACAAGGGTTTCATCTAAAATAAGACAACACATTTGCTTGATATTTAATAATGTATACAACAAAGAAAACAAAATAATTCAAATCAACGTCACATCACAACATTTAAAAATCATGAATGAAACTTTGTATAAATAGAAGATAAGTGGATTCAACGATGGGCTTAGGTCCTCATTCAAGTAGTACATCTTCACCACGATATGCATTAATAGTAAGAGTACATGTACTTCTTTTTGATCTGTATACCTTTCTCCGTAAACTGCCTACCTCTCCCCAGTGAGATTTAAGTAAGAAAACAAATTTGTTTCGACAAAGTTGAACTCTAGTCACGAATTTTATCATTTAAAGCCATATGGGCACTGATTGTGTTCTTGCTAGGGTTCCCACTCTCATACAATCATTGCTGATTAGTAAAACAATAATTTTTCATGGGCAAGCAAAGCTGAGTAAATTCGCCGAGATTCAGATAAAATATGAATAAGCACAGACATAGGCCCCTATTGTCGACAGTCGATTGTCGATTGTGAGATTTGGTATTGTGTACTGCGACTGTGATCGACAATTGTCGATTTATCAGTCGTTCGTAGTCGATAAGAAATTTGCAGTCGTTTGTTTTTTTCAAAAAAAAATAATAAAGGATTCGATCGACAAACGACACTTGCAATAAGAGCCATAGAATGAAACTGTTAAGTTCGTAGTTTACACTAACTGAATTACTACCAAACCGTAGAAATATATCTCGTGATTAGGAATTCGTAAATTGATCTGCCAACAGTGAACCAAACCCTAGCTCTTCACTGGAATTTCGTTGAATGTTCTCCAGCAGTACTGCCGATCTTTCATCTGGACTAATGATCCCACCCATGATGCTGAAAATTACACTTTTAAGTTGTCCAGCAATAATTAAGTTGATCAATAAATTTGTGCAGAGGTTGAAGATGTTTGCATTTGCCAAAAGAAGTTGCTCCGAAGATACTTCATGTTGGCTTTGAAACTGTCTGGGCAATCTTGCAACGAGAGAACGATGTTAAACGAGACATTTAGACTTATCGTATGTAGATTAAAATTAAAAACGTTAAGACACCTATTGATACATCGGATATGCCTCTCCTGCAGAAGGCAATGCAAGTAAACACTTCATTGAGGTAGCCAATAATAAGTTATATCGGTCAATATTCCGGATACAAAAAGAAAAATGTCTTGTTCGTTCGAGCGTGTGGTACAAATCTCCAGTACTATTATATTTCAAATACCAAGTTAAGTGGAAAACTTCTCAAATTTTGCATTGCCTTCGGTTTGCTTTTTTGTAAAGTTTGTTGATACAAGCCTTCTTCTGTCTGTTAAGAAAGCTTGAGGCGTCGCAAGATATCTCCAAAATAAGCCTAAAACTTAAGAAGTTTTCATGGAGTTTGGTTTGGTCTATTACCTTGTTTTCTATTGCTTTGATGTTGTTACTTTTCTCATCTTTAGTAAAGGATATGACGCGTTTTGTTATGTTATATAGCCAGTGAAAAAATTGTTCCTTTAATTTCTTAAGCTGCTCCTCTTTCGAAAACTTTTGCTAAAGAAGTGCCTTTAGTTTGTGTCTCGGCGGAGCCGCGGCCTTTTGTCGACTTTTCAGTGAATTTTTCAAATGGTTCTGATGTTGTGTCTACCCGAAACTCGGTGTAATGCTGTGTTTTAGCAGTCTTTGTTTACCAAATCTTTTTCAGGTATATTTGAAAACTGTATATGGAAAAATTTTCATAGAATTACATTGGTTTTGGATGGTAGCGAGGGTTTACATAGTGATAATTTAGGCCCTCGCTAAAGGTAGTCTCGCAGTTGTTTAAGGTTTAACGGATCTGTTAATCCACCGATTTTAAAGTTGGACCGTCGTTGTTGTCGTCGAATTAAAAGACAGTCGGTTCCATATCATGGAGATCTGGTTATATCGTGGCGAGCAAAGATCTTAATTGTTGTTGGTTTGCTCTACATATTTAAGACTCTTGTTGTTGCTTTTTTCAGAAATAGATTTTACCTACTTCTAATCAACTTGTTCCGCTTATGCCCAAAATTTCAACTATCCCTAACATGTAAGCCCTTGTTTGAGTTGCAGGAAAAAGCATATGTATCCCATAAGGGAGCAGTACCTTTACATAGAATAAGCCGGGTAGGATTCAAAAAAATTCATTGCCGTATAATTATTCCGATTTCTGTCTATTTCTGTATGGCAGGGAGCTAATTCAAACTCGTTACAACAGCCACGGCTACCACCACTTATTAGATAGAGCAGTTTCTCGATTAATCGCGATGCAGATCCCTTATTTTCTGCATTATCTCATCAACTACTTCGCTCTTAAACAAATGCTTAATATTGTTGTTAAGAAGCAAATAGAATAAGCAGCTGCTCGGGTCAAAATAAAATTATGCAGTTGTGGTTACGATGTGCTACTTGAATTGCAACATAACCTATCGAAACACTATCTACATCAATGTAACGAAGGAAAAACAAAAACACAGAATCCTTGCCTTTGATTGTGAGACAAGGACCTTAAGTACCTTTACTTTTTAATGCACCCATAAACTCATAACTTTCCGTAACAATCTTGCCATTAAGCATTAAAAATGAAACGAAGCCAGAAAATTGAGAAAATAGATAAGTTCCCCAAGTTTATTAAAAACCAAAAACAAGTCCTTTATTTCGTTTTTTAAGATCAAGATAAGGAAGCGAACACACATAAACACGAAACACACATAAAAATTGTTATGAACATTTTTTGTTTTTTTTTTTTGTTTTAGTTCTAAGATCATGTAAATGAAAAAATCTTTTAAAAAAGAAATTAAAAGGAAGGAAGGAAATTAAATCGATGTAAACAAAAAGCCCTTCCCTGATTCACTAATAAATTAGAATGAGAAAACAAATAATGAAATAAAAAAAAAACACACAAACAAACTAAAAAAAAAAAACACAAACAAACTAAAACCAAGCTTCCGTCCTTGCATCTAGGATTTCATTGTAAAAGAAAGAAAAAATTCAAACAAGCAAATAAAACTGAAGTGAAAACTGATTAGATATACTAAATTAAAAAGCAAAAAAAAAAATATGTAAATGTGGAAATTCAAGTGAAATAAATCTCAATTCATAGCATTTCCAATTAAATTTTAAGGTAAAACCCTGAGATTTGTTTTGCCACTAAAGTGAACATTTTATAAAAATGAAAAAAAAAAATATTTAAAAGATTATTATGATTATAGTTTTAGATATTTGTAAAAAAAACAAAATGATTAATTAATCAACCGTAGAGTAAGTCTATGTCTTGTTTGATTTGAATGGAAAAAAGAAATGTTAAGTAAGTTTAGTGAGATTGGATGAATAAGAAAAAAACAAAATACAATTGAATACGAGAATGAAACGTCAGATATTTTTAAGAAAACAAATCACAAAAAACTGGTATCTAAACTGAGAATATATATCAATATGTTATTTTTTTTTTAATTGTACGATTATTTTCGATTACCTTTAAATACACCTAGATGATTTGTATTTCTATTGCTGGGGGTGTTCGAAATGTCCATAAGACATTTTTAATTCATATATTAAATGTGTTGTTTTGTTAATTTTTAATTGACCAAAGAAAAAAAAGGAAGTTCACGTTGAATGCAAAATTGTTTCGGCTAAAATCAAACCATGGATTGTTTTTTTCGAGTTCCTTTTATTACACCATCGTTTATTTTGTCTGATTTGGTATTTTATTGCATCACAGCTTAAAATTTGTATTAAATTTGAAGATTTTAATTACAATGTAAGATAATTCAAATAAAAATCAGTTACAGAAGACAACGTTGGCAAGGTTTCACCTCTCAATGGTCGACTGTAATTCTTTTGTACAGTCCCTTTTGTTCTCACTTAGAACAGAATTCCTGAAATGATTACAAAATCCAGCGTTGAGTGCCTGCAACCTCATACGAGAGTCTGCCAGGTAATCACAGAGCCAACAAGATTCAGTGAAGTCAGTCTTCCAACTGCGCTCAGAAAAAAAGTCTCATTCCCAAAGTAGCTTCAAAATCGTAAAAAAAAGTTCTTCGCCTCATCTTCTGATTTTTTTAGAATATATTTCTCTGGCAAGTTTTTCTAACGAGTGGTGCAGTTTAACGTAGTCCTCCTCCAGAAAGGCGCCGATTACATTCCTTTCATGGCTTAGATTCCCAACAGATGAATATAGTGGAGTTTCGTATTCTTACAGCAACCGGAGCTCTGGTGGCATGTTCATAAGACAAGATTCATGCCCGACTATTGGAATCAATTTCAGAGATATTTTAGATTTTACTTGTGCTTTCATTATTACTTATGTTTTATCAGTTAAATCTGCTCAAACTTTTTTTTCTTGATTTTAGTTAGACTTTAATTCAACTAAAAGGCTTTTCATCTACACAAATAAGGCATTTTTTGCAGACTTTTCTTTTTTGCCACCAGCCGCACGTTAATGAATATGCTTCTGCTCCTTATTTTTGCGCTAAATAAATTTTGTTTTGCTCATAACACTGATATGGTTCCTTATCTATGAACATTCGTTGTAAGTTTATCGTAATTTGATCAAGAATTCGATTGGTATCCTAATAGATATACTGTTAAAGCAACCTTGAGCTTGGTCCTTATGGTCTTTGGAAATTCTTACGTACACATGTATACAAGGATCTATTCTAAGAGTGAAAATACCGGCTTCTTGCCCCGATACATTGTCACCTTCCACCATCTTTAATCCAAGGCGTGCCGTTTCCATGTTTTCAGATAAAAAAAAGTTAGTTTGAGTCAGATTCGGACAATAGGGGATGGTTGCTAGTTTCTTCAAACCCACTCTCCGTGTGAACCTGTGGTATATCGTAAAGTAGCAACACACCAGTTTCCTTCGCCTGTTTTCTTTCATTGCTTCCCCGAAGTGTCCCTTCTTTTTGTATTTTCAAACTGTATGTCCTCGCATTTGTATCTTAGTGTTCGAAACAGTTCTAAATACTCTAGTTTCTTTATTTTGAAAGATTTTAATTTCATATTTTAGACGGCATCAATACTTTCGAATGGATCATTTCCACTGTTTCATATTTGTTTGTTGGCACCTCAGACTTATCAAAATGGAGCATATGGGGAAGTCCATCAGACTCAGGTCTATTCAGTATGGATCACGCTACTGACCTACACGCATAAGGCGAGCTTTATGAGACAGTACTGAATCTTGTTGGATTGTCCGGTGGTTGGCACCAAAGTTTTAACGCATGTTAAACGAATCTGATTTACTATACGCTTAAATCGAGCAAAAAGCATCTATAAGAAATTACTTACTGCGCTCTGATGTGGAATTCTTTAAATCTGAGTTACTTTACGCTTGGATCGTTAAAAACGAGGAGGAGGAAATAGCATCTGTAATGAATATCTTGCTGCGCTCTGACGTAGATTTCTTTAAATCTGATTTATTGTGGCCGCGGTTTTCCTTTTAAGTTCAAGGCAATCTTAATATTACAAGATTAATTCCATTTTATATATTTCGCTTCAGAGTCGAAGTAGAACGATAAGCCTTGTTTTGCTTATAAATAACTGGATAGACCCTCAATATACTCGTATGTATGTGAAAATACAAGTAAGCTATTTATCGAAGTTTTTTTCTTTCGAAAGATCCCAATATTACTCCCTTGTCTAGTTGTCTTCAAAGACTAAACGCTTTAGAGTTGAGTTTTGCCAAAACGGACAAGAAATCGTTGGTTATATTTAATCCTGACCTAAGTAGCTCTGGGAGGTGTGCACGTTCTATTTGTTGATGTCACACTTCATTCTCTCGAGAAACACTTTCACCGTATGAACTTTTTCATATGAACTCTTTCTCAGGTCAATTTGAAATTTTCAATCCATTAGCTACCTATTTAAACATGTCGAACACCTCTTAAAAAAAAAAATTTATTTTTCCTCTTTTTTTTAAAAGACGGAGCATTTTTCTAAGTTTAGTTTTAGTTTTAGTAATTTTTATTTTCCATTTGCATAAAGTATCGAGATTAAAAAAGGGCTATTTTCAAGTTTTATTTTATTTTATGTGATAGTACAGTATTGATTTTATTTTTATTTTTTTTATGAAATAAAAATGAGCAAAACTTTATACTTGTACAATGCTGTTCAATATGATTAAGTAGCGATTTTTAGTTTTTATTTTACTTGATTTTTTTTTATACCTATACATACAAGTAAATCCAATATTTCATTATTTTTATAAATGTTCTTTTATTTGGTGATATTCGTTCATTGATATTAATTAAAAAATAAAATATAATGAAAATGCAAATGCAAATTAACACTATTTAATATTTTGATTACATTTTAAGTTACTTGTAAAGTAGTTTTTTATTTAGTGAATTATTATTGGCGGGATAGTAGATTAAACTAGTAAAACAGAATATGTATAAAAGAAAACAATTATACTGCATATTTTATAATTTGGAATTAAATAAAATATTTAGCTTTTTTATAAATTTTGTTATTTGTTTTATTTATGATTTTCTTTTCTTTTTATTAAATATTTCTATTTGAGTTGTTTTGGACACGGTTCTGCGGTAATGCTTTTGCAGTTCAATTATATTATTTTTATTTATTTTCAGCTTTAATAAGTCAACTACGAATCTCTGATCAACTCGAACACCTCACCTGCAATTAGATTTTTATTTTTTAATTTTTCTTAAAATATACTATAGCGACGTTCCAGTGATGACAAGGTGCTTATAATGCGCGCAGAGCGAATTAATTGCATTCGTGTGTTACCGGCTCGCGTACTGCCGCAATATTCGCTTCACTTTTGGCGTTTTTATTGTTTAAGTGCACGGCATCATTATCTAGTGAATAAGTCGATTCGAGTTACTCGTAATTGACTAAACGCTCTAGTGTACTGTTATTAATGTGTCAGTATTTATTTTTTCTGTTGTTGTTTTCATAGAAATATGGATTTGAACAATAATGTCTGAAAATAACGTTATTTAAATGTCCTCCACAAACGGATCTACACGCTCTCATACGAGCATTGACATTTTCAAGGACTCGTTCACACTTTAGCGTATCAAGTTTATTAATTGCGGTACGGATGTTTGTTTCCAGTACAATTGTTATTGGCTTATCGAAATAGAATTTACTTTCAAAAAATCCTAAAGAATTATTAAATTATATAGAATAATTTAATGGTTTTATACCGCAAGATCTAGGCGTGCAGCTTATGTCAACTTTACTTGGAAACTTAGACCACAATTGCTCGATGTTTGCACGTGTTGTTGTGACACGTAGCTCCATCCTGTTGGAAAACCATCTCCAACAGAAATAAATTTCTTTGATTTGAGGTCACAAAAAATCTTCAATAATTTGTCTAGTGCGTTCTCAATTCACGGTAACAGCTCTTTTATTTATATCTCCGAAGAAAGCTAAACCAATGATTCCACCAGCCCAAAAACTACACAGTTCTTTTTTCTAACTGAAATTATTCAAGGATTATTTCCAAGATGCGACAATTCTGCTTATTGACGACACCATCCAATGTGAAATGAGCTTCATCACTAAAGGTGATTTCATGTTCTAACAACCAATTAATGAAAGTTATGCTGGGCATAACAGTTTGCTTTAACCCTCATTTAAAATACGCCAAACAGTCCACGTAAGAATGCCTAATGCCTGAGAATGTCGTGATATCGATGTTGAAGGTTTTTCGACACTATCCTACAGCAGCAACGTTCTCAGTAGAGCGCTCATTTTTTGGTCTACCAATGCGTTGTTCTTACGTGTAACTATCCATTGTTAAAATTATACATGCGTCTACTTCAGAAAGCTTTCAGATATTTTTAACTACTTACATCTAGGCGCGACTTTTGAAAGTGGCTTTAATTTTAGATTGCAATATCCAATAACAGAGGAGGGCACCATCTCAAGCCACTTAAAACAGGATACAGCACCCGGCATTTGAACAGTCCTCCTCAGAGTAGTAATGAAGGCATTTTGCAACATAGGTTGTTTGTTAATATTGAATTCAAACGCAACCAAGAGTTTCAAAGATTTTTTAACTAAAATAAAAAATCGGCAACGCAAACTTTTGTACTTAGTACTACTTATTCGTTACCCTCTACGAGAGAGCGTTTTTAAGTTTGCGGAAAGGGTGGTGAGAAGTGAAAAAGAAATACAATATGTTCATCTGCGAATATGTTTCAGATCTTTCAATAAGTTTGAGTATACTTTCGAAAATAATGTTTTGCCTTTGTCCGAAAAATACGCTAAAACCGTGAACTTCACTTCTTCATCGCTTGAAAATTTCTTGCCACAAAGTTTATTTTATCTTTTTTTATAATGATGAGCCCAAGCTTTATCCCCAGTAACAAATCGACTCAAAGCACCATCCTTGTTTTCACTACAGAGATCCAAAAACTCGCGAGAACGCTGTTATTTTTGCTGCGGCGGCGTGAGAATTCTCGGCACCCATCTGGCGTTGACCTTAGTCATGCCAAGATGATTGTAAAGAATTTTAAAAGTGGTTGTATCGGATATCATCTCTGCGAACTGTTTTTCTTTAATCAAACATCTTCCAATATCAACGTCGACTGATCGTCTTGGCCATGGGTCGTCTTCAAGTGAGTTCCTGCTTTGGTTTAAGGGACTGTGCCACTTGTAAGCCATGACAAGAGTCCTCATAAACGGATTTCGTCTCTTTTAGGATGGTTTGAACAGACTTTTTTTTTGCTTGGAAAGGAACTTTAAAACAGCGCTGTACTCTTTTTTTTTCCATAATTCGCACTTTCTTCCCGATTAAGGTGCTTGGTCGGCGATAGTTCAAAGACTTATGACCCGATCGCAATAAATCTTGGTTTTTATACTAAAAATGAGTCAATTATCTCGTTAGGACTTAACAACTGCCCTCAAAAGAAATCTACTCTCCCATTCCACGAACTTAATTTACCTCGTATGTTGTAGTTATTACTAAGTATCTGCTGAAAGACATATGGCACATATAACTTGTTTGCATTTTACCAGTACCAAACATTGGCCAGTCTGTTCGTACATTAAACTATTATTTACATTTGTCTCAGTGCTGAGGTGGTCAGTAACAAGCTGTCGTAAATAGATGCTACACGAAGGATTAAATAAGCTATTATCAGCCAATGACTGTGGACGGTTCCAATATTAGCTCCATGTTTGTTTCGATCCACCAACATACCATGTTATTGATTTGCCTGAATATTTGTTATCTACCAGATAAAATTCTGTTGGGCTTTAAGAGGTCTTGAGCCTAGATAAAACGTCTTCGGAGGTCGCCATTTCTTATTTAAATCTTTATGTATATGATTTGAACGACAATAACTTTTTGATTTGATAAAGTGATTATTTAAATTAATAAAGTCAGAGTTTTCTTCCTCGTAAAATCGACACCCAGTTTCTTGAATAAGACTTATTTTGTGTGGACGATGTGCCAAAGTCTTATGGAAGAGTTTGATGGCTAAAGCAGCCAAGCTAGGGTATGTTTTTATAGTGGGATATACACAAATTGTTTTCCCAACTCTTTATTGTTGAGTTAATCGCTGAATTTGGGATATTACAGAAGGGCCCAGGACCGGTGAAAGAATCAAGTAGCCAGATTGGCGGCTATTACATTTGTATCAGTACCTCCATTGCCAAGCACCCATCAAAGTTTTATTTTGTTTTTTATGAAAGAGATCTGGTAGTGAAAGGTAGTCCGTACACAACCAAGTACGTACGGGGTCATCCATATCAAACTTTGTTGGGGTCAGGCACTGAAGTACTCCAGCAGAATCGGACCATGATCAGTCATTCAGTCATTGGAAATTTGTTTCGATTTCTTTTCTCATTCATGTTGGACAGCTTTCGATCTTAGTTCAATATCGTATTCTAAGTTTTTTGTGGTGGGCTTGATTCCAAAAATCTAGTTCTTCAGTCTAGATGTGTTGCCTTATTTTTCAACTTCTATCATTCGTAAGGTAAGGATAGTGGCAATTGTGTAAGACCTCGCTTAAAATTTGCACATATAAAGGCATTTCTTAGATTCTCTGAGATACCTCGTCCATGTTGAGTTGATCGAGTCACTTATTGACTAACATATCTATAAGCATTACGTTTCTCAGTAATGCCTAAAGATCTGATATAAAAACTCTTTTAAAATTTTTATACAAATGTTCATTTATCTTTAGCACTCTATTCCAAATTTTGAAGGACGCCCTTTAGTTGCTTATGGTTTGTTATACTTCATTTATACAATTTTTATTTTTAAGTTTGATTCAATATTTTTATTTTCATGATATCATAGCTTTTAAAACTCAATGTTTACTTTATAAGGATTAAAATAGTAACAGAATAGACTTCTAGGTATGTTTTAATATAGTTAAACAAAATATATTTTTCTATTTAATTGAACAAGAACATATTAATAAATGAGATATGGTTTTTTCAATTTAAGTTAAAAAATACAAAATTAGGAAAATAAATTCAAATACAGAATAAAACTCATTAAAAATGTGTTCAAGCAATTATGTTAATTAAAATGAAATGAACAAAACAATAATAGTATTTTATTCGTGATTAATAACATAAAGAAATTTAGTTTATAATAAAATTCTAGGGCATAGATTTATTTCGAATTCTTTAAAATACGATCAAGCAAAATAAAATGAACAAATATTTATCAAGAACACGTCAGTTACGTAAAGAAATCCCTACTCTTTTAAAGAAAACTTAAAAAATAAAATATAATCTATCAAAACAAATTAAAATTTAAAATAAAAAAGAATTCAAAGGAATTTAATTTTTTTTATTCCCGAACAAAAGTACGAGAAACTGAATAAAAAATATAAAATAATCGAAATGAAGATTTCCTTTTAAAATAAAATTTAAACTAATTTTTAAAAGCATGCATCTTAAATAGAAATGTTAACAAAATAAAACATAATCATAGGCAAATAATAATAAAGCAAACGAATAGAAAAGAAATAGGAAAAGTAGGTAAAAGAAAAGTTCATTAATAGGCATTCCCTAAACAAACAGAAAATTTAACTAAAATCTCAACTTATTAATCAATCGCAATAATCAGTAGAAACATTTAATAGAACGAACAATTAAACAAAGAACTCTAAAAAAAAATCACTTTTATATCTATAATTGTCAACAACATAAGTAACGACAGTCATTCAAATTGTTTATTAATGTCAACTCTTTCATTAATTAAGATAATTCCTAAGAAAATTTTATAACAAAAAAATAAAATAAACCGAAAACCATTTGAACAATTTCGTTGCACTCCAGCATTTTCTAAAAAAATTCAATTCATTAAAAAAAAGAAAAAAATAAAAATTGTCAAAAACCCCATTAAAAAAACCGAACAACATTTTGTGATATGTGATAATATTAATTATAAAAATAATAATATTTGCATAATTTAACAATTAAAACAAACAATTAATTTAATTAGCACTTAGTTTTAGTTATTTATTATAATTTACTTATTGTTAAGAATTTCTTCATATTACTCTTAAGTATTGCTTAACCCAGTTTAATTGCAAAATTTATACTGTACTTTTGTTTTTATATATATATACACTACACACACAAATTGAAGAATACATATAATTTTATTAAAAAGAGAAAAGAAAACAATATTTAAAAAAATTGTGTAGCATGCGATTATCTTTAACGGCTTAGCGATTAACGAAACTTAGGATCATAATTAGATTTAAACAACAAAAAAAAAGACAACAACTATTGCAATTAATTATTATTTAGTATAATTATATATTATGTAATAATAATATTATTTAATCTGCAAATATATACATATATACAAAATAAATAATTTATTTATAAAAATTAATTAAAAGTTTAATTTCGAAAGGGATGGCATCTCTAGCCATAGTCGTATCATACTGATATTTTGCCGCCTAAAAGTATATAGCCCCGACTGGGATTATTCATAGAGAAGCGAATATCATGGGTATTTCAACAAGCGGTGTAGGATTCCAAAGGGGTTCTAGTTTTTCTATTTCATCTGTTATAGGCAGGGTTGGCATATAACGACAGATGCCATCTGTCAACTTTGAAAATTTAGTGACAAAAGAATCCAAACTGAAAATTCACGTCATTTATGCCAATTTTTGACCTAATCATTTGCCTCCAAAGAGATGGTCTCAGTGAAAGATATGAAGACGTCGACGACGTTCAAGGCGTTAGGCCACTCTAGAGGCCGTACAAATAGTTTTCCGACGAGGGCAGGTGAAAATCTTCCATCGCCAGCGCGTGCTCATAGTTGTGTGAGATTCTTACTCACTAAAAACATCTCCCTTCGATAATTATGTTTGACACCGCAACTAAGTAAAACGTTTCAAACTGCTTTTTCATCACAATATAAGCTCGTTTGGTTGGTGACTTTCCATTGAAAGATCCCACATGTTCCGCTTTTTTAACGCGGTTTCAATTTATCGTGCCAGGTCCAAAGCTTCAGTTCTTTGAAGACGGCGTAATATACTCGTATTTTGTTCGTCCAGAATTTCTAGGACTGTATTATTAATATGACAGAATTAACACCAAGGTCAAGATGCAGGTCATTTTTTCTTATAGGCCACCGTGCATGTACAATTTCTCGTAGGACTTTATTTTCAAAAGTTTGATAAATACTAATATTTGTTTTCTTGGTACAACCATAGAGTTGTATACCATAAATCGACACCGGTTATAGCACCTGTAAGCAGCTTGTTTTCTACGCTAAGCTTGGAATATTTACCAAGTAGCCAGTACATTTTTCTGTATTTAGATTCTAGTTCCTTACGTTTCTTTTTCACGTGCATCTTCCATTTGAGTTTTGCACCGAGTGTCATGCTCAAATATTTAGCCTCATTAGCAAACGGAACACAAACCGAATTTATGTGGATGGGCAGGTGACTTATTTTTCTATAGGTAAAATTTACTTGCACAGATTTGGTCTCGTTGAGAGCGATCCGCCAGATCGTTGTGCAGTCATATACCTTATTTAGAGCGCTTTGCAGTTTCGCCAATGATTCTTCTATTGTTTTTCCGACAGCTAAAATGGCAGTGTCGTCGGCAAAGGTGGCAGGAACAGTCCTCTCGACTTATCGTTTATGTCTTGTATATAAGAGATACAGGAGTGGACCGAGCAAACTTCCCTGCGGTACACCGGCCAATATAACTTTAAACTGCGATACGTCATTTCCGTATCTAACATGAAAAATTCTATTTTCAAGATACTTAGTCAGTATGTTGCAAAGTTTCGATGGCAAAATTTGCCGTAATTTTAACTTTGAACATTTGTGCCAAAGCTAATCAAGGCTTGTTAGACGTCAAGAAATACGCTTGGACAAATCCTTTTCTCTTCCAGAGCTTTTTCAATTACGTTGGTAATTATATGCACCTGGTCAATCGTTGAATGCTTAATTTGAAATCCAAACTGATGTTAAGATTTCTGTCTTTCATAATTGGCATTAAACGTTTGAGCAGGATATTCTCAAAAAATTTTGACAGGATCGGAAGGAGAGAAATCGGTCTACATGATTTTTTATCAACTAGAGGTTTACCCGGTTTTAGCACCATAATTACTTCTGCAACTTTCCATTGGCACGGAACGTATTCCAGCCTAAAAGCCGCGTTAAAGGGCTTAAAAGTTTCGCCTAGATAATTCGGGAAGAGCTCCGCTTTCTCCGTATCCTCCTTCGCCTTTGAAGACTTTAAATGCTTTTTAAAGCGAGTGATTGGTATCTTTTCCTGCCATCAAGTTTTCGACATACGTACTTACTACGCAATCTTTGTGGTTTTTTAGAGTCTCCTTGAGCAGGTTACAAAGTTTATTTAGATGTCTCTTATCCTGCGGAGCTCGAGTAGATTGCCGTTTCTTGCGTACTTTCCTCTTTTCCCTTACCATTTCGTTTATCTCTGGTGGGTAATTTGTGTTATTTTTCGCCATTTTTTTGTCGTTGATGAGGTGTGTTGTCCCGCGCAGCACATTGAATCATTTTCACGAAGGAGTCAACTTCGATTTCAAGTTCAAGTGGTGATCTTATTGAGACGTTTAATTCCACGTCATCTGCCTTTTCTTTCCTGAATCCTTCCCAATTGGTATTTCTTTCAGTAAGTCGAAGCGGTAATTGTCTTTAAACGAGCGTGCCACTCATTCTCAGTATGACTGGAGAATGGTCGGAGGAGAGATCGAAGCTTTCATCAACTTTTGTACAATTTTTATATAATGGCTTTTTTGTGATTTCTTTTCAGGAAAAATATAAAATAAATCGAGCTTACAAAAGGAGAGTTCATTGTACATATGATTGACTGTAAAACATAACTTTTAAAGAATTTAAAAATGGCGGCTGTGCAGCGTTTATTAGAAGACGTCTCTTTTTTGGAAGGGTCTACGGCCGCACAAACAGCTCCTGTAAATTTTGAATTCTGATGATTCACTTTCTTTTTTTTTATATACATAACAACAGCTAGAGAATACATGATACATGTATACATGTATTGATATTTGGTCGAATGGCCGACTTCCAAATTCAAACTTGAAAAATTCGCAGAAGAATATAAAACACTCCTCCTACGTACTTATTAAGACAATATATATTTTTAAAGAACTAGTTAAAATCTGAAGTGAATTGGTTGAAAATTGTTCAAGTTACGGGTGCGGCCAACTTGAAAAATGCAATTTTGAGATTTTGAAAAAATTTGCAATACCTTTAATCTGATGCCTGCACCATAAATTTGGCCTTCTAGATTAGTGTCCTGCTCTTCCGTTTCTTTTCTATTTGATTTTAATGCGATCTTCCACCCGTTTGGAGCTTCAGACAGAGTTCTTTGTCAATCTGCAAGCACATTTCATAGCTGTTCGGACCGAATTCTAAATCCGTCGCTTTCATTGTGTGCAAAATTGAGGCAAAGCTGTCATTGCGCAAGCAAACTACAACATCCATAACTATATCCAACACAGTTTCACCACTAGAAGTGGATTTTGGGGCCAATGCTCACACAGTCGAATTAAAACTTTGATTATAGTTTTGGGTATAACCGTAGATGCATCGAGTAAGAAGAAGTCTCTGGTCAATTCTTCGTAGACTGGCTTGATAGCTTCATACACTTTAATTGGAAGAGCTGGTTTATGTTTGTTCTCAGCCAAACTTATTGTAGCTTTAGCCTTTTGTCACGAGCACCATGAACCATGTCCAATCGGACATTTACATCAGTAAATAATTTATGATCTTGTGTAGCCCATATACTCATGTTTTCAACTGAATCACAGTTTCTATGAATGCCTAATTCATCATAGAAAGAGAGTTCGTCTATTAGTTTTCCCGTCAATTTGCCCATTTCACCGAGACCTTTTGTATTCTTTCTTCAAATTACGTAAGCGCTTTTGAACGTGATCTGATACACTTTCTTGGTCACTGTGACATTCTTATAGGGCTTAGCATCAGTAATGCCATTAAAAGTCTCAAAATCACCGACACCAATATAATGGGTGTATTTTACCTGGTGTAAAAGTTTCGGATCGCTGAAACATCTCAACAACTGCATCGACCTCCATTTTTCCCTGCTGGTCCACCGTGATTTAGATCGCATTTATTTTTATGATTTTGTGCCCCTTCCGTATATTCTTCGGTATCTTCTTTCTTCCTGCAGTACTCACACGCATTACAGTCTATTTTACTGTGCAGTCTACAATTTTGCACTGTAATTGCCATCAAAAAAGGAGACCCTCTGAACTGCGCTAACTACAGAGACATCGGTCTCCTCAATATCGCATACAAGATCTTATCTACCGTATTGTGTGAACGCCTGAAGCCGTTCGTCAACAATCTGGTAGGTCAGTATCAGTGTGGCTTCAGGCCAGGAAAGTCCTTGGAGAAAACCCATGAGCTTCAAATCGAAACA
The DNA here is from genome assembly GCA_928272305.1 of Volucella inflata. Classification (NCBI taxonomy): domain Eukaryota; kingdom Metazoa; phylum Arthropoda; class Insecta; order Diptera; family Syrphidae; genus Volucella; species Volucella inflata. The sequence continues at coordinate 54,659,438 of OV743720.1, read as the reverse complement.
CACCACCTATTCATCGATTTTAAGGCCGCGTATGACAGCATCTATAGAGACGAGCTATACAGAGCAATGTCTAGTTTCGGCATCCCTGCCAAACTCATCCGTCTGTGCAGGATGACGATGGAGAATGCACGCTGCTCCATCAAGGTCGGTAAAGATCTCACCGAGACCTTTAGACAAGGCGATGCGCTGTCATGTGATTTTTTCAACATCGTACTTGAAAGAATAGTGCAAAACTCATGAGCAAACACAAGAGGCACTATCTTTCAAAAGTCCGTCCAACTACTCGCATACGCCGACGATATTGACATAAGCAAAAGGGAGAAAACAGCGTGATGTCAGTGGCGCTTTTGCGATTATGCGTTTAGCGGTCAATGAGGGCAAGACCAAATATATGCTGTCAAGCAAAACGGACAACCAACATCGACGTTTTGGGCAGAACGTCACCCTCGACAGATATAACTTTGAGGTAGTTAAGGACTTTGTCTACCTGGGCTCCGCTATAAATACAGACAACGACACCAGTGCTGAGATAAAGCGAAGAATAACTCTTGCCAACCGCTGTTTCTTTGGGCTAAGAAGGCAATTGAGTAGTAAAGCCCTCTCTTGGGCAACAAAAGTCACCCTTTATAAGACTTTAATAATCCCGGTCTTGCTCTATGGCGCAGAGGCATGGACATAATCAAAAATGGGTGAGCGTGTTCTTGGTTGCTTCAAGAGAATAATTCTTCGGGCGATCTTCGGTCCCGTGTGCATTGAAGGAGAATGGAGAAGGAAATACAACAATGAACTCTACGGACTGTACAGCGACATCGACCTAACCAGAAGAGTGAAGATCCAAAGACTGAGATGGCTGGGTCATGTAGAGCGTATGGACACCCATGCTCCGGGCCGAAAAGTCTTCGAATCCGCTCCTGAGGGACAACGCAGTAGAGGAAGGCCAAGACTCAAATGGCGCACGCAAGTGGAAGGGGACCTCAGCCAACTTAGCGTGCGAAACTGGAAGCAGCTAGTCAGGGATCGAGCTGACTGGAGACGCTTGTTGACTGAGGCCCAGGTCCACTACCGACTGTAGCGTCACTTAAAGTAAGTACAATAAGTAAGTAATTGCCATCAAGAGTCACTAAGCTAAACAAGGACATAAACCCACGTTTTCTCTACGAACCATCCATTTTCTCCTTTTTCAATAGAAATAATTGTCTCATTATTCGCTGCATTTGTCATACTGTTTTTACAAACTAGTTTAGTTGCAGTTGAAATTCTTTAAACAACCTTATCATAGAAAAAGTGAAACATAGGCCGAGGTAATTCCATTAATGTACAAAAATTTTTTATTAAATTTTCTCGCGGATGTACTAGCATTCAGCGGTCTTCTTCCAGATATTTTTGGTCTCTTGGTGTATGAACATTTTTGCGCCTTTTTTACTACAATATACTTTGTCACTCAAATAAAAACGAACCAATAACACTCTTAAAACAAAAAAAATTAGCACAATTATCGATAAAAAAACAAACGTTCCTCAAATAGCGTCCTTTTCGAATGTTTCACTGCAAGAAACTGACTGAAACCGACGTTTCTAAGTAAGCAATAGTCTGAACACCTGGCATATAGCTTCAAAAACATCTTCCGTACACCTATTCTAGTCCACTAAAATACCGTCCCTAGTTTCGGTCATAAGAGGCTCGCTGCCTGCCTGGCGGACTTGTAATATCCTTTGAAAAACAAGTGCTTCAAGATATTTCCCAGCTATAATCTGTTGGGATATCGTTTTTGAGGTTCTAGGGGACCAATTTTTTGAAAATTCGAACCCCATAAAATATCGCTACAGTAGAGGAAAGTTGAAAACGTTCCAACCACCTCCATTTGTCATCGTCATCAGGAGCTTCACCTCTCAACAGCCACGCTGCACGAATTTTCATCATAAGAATCAGTTCTCCATGCGTACAAGGCCCAATTAAAATATAAACTGAAGTAAGCCGACCACCACCAGTACCGTACGTTCTCGGATTGGAACCTAAAGAACAGACATACTATATTTACTGACATTGATTTTTGTAAGAAATCGCGTTGTTGGATGACGGTCATTTCCACATTATTGAATGATTCGAGCGACAAACCACATAGAACGAGTAACTGCTTGTTGTGGTCTCTGAACCGAAGGTGTTCGGCCGCACTAAAATGAGGAGCAAAAAGCCAATACGATAGAAGGAACTCGCTACAGAAACACGAAAGACTACCTCTACTTCCAACAGGATGGTGCTACTTGTCGTGCAAGTCGTGAAACAATCGAGTTATAGCTCAGGAAGTTTCCAGGCCGCACAATTTCGATTTATGCTGATCAAAGTAAGGGATTTGATGCCGGCTTGCCTGAGTTTGCCCCAGAATTCAGAGTGTTTCGTAATGTCATCAGTGAGAATGATGATTTTGCTTACAGTTCGAGCGGTCACCACGTGGCAATTCATGAGCGTTTTGACCCTCAACTCGTTAAAATGTCATCGTCAGTTGCATTCGCCCTCCCAACCAAATTGTATCTACAAGCTTTTGGCTAATGTCATTGACCATTCCTTGGAAAGTTGAATCTTACTCATCTCCTATGAACTCAGACGGATGATGAATCTTATCTGTCTCAAATGCTGTTTCAGATAAGAAAATCTTCTTTACTGACTGGCTTTCAAACTAAGGCTGTTTTAAATATTTTTTTTCTTTTTATAACTGGCGTGCGCTGAAGGAGTTTTGCGTACTTTTTAAAGGTTTGTTTGTACCCAGCAGCGCGGGTGAATGAGAGGTAGGTGTTCGAGGTTGTTATATTGGCATCACATATAAGTTTTATCGCACGATTTTGAGTCCCATATATCAAGTGCAAGGAGGTATTAAGCGCACTGGACCAGATGTGAGTATTGCACTCTAAAAATTTGGGCGAATGAATGGATTGTATATTGAGGCCAGATCAGACTGGGTGAAATATTTCTTACATCGTTTTAGGAAACCTAGATAATTCGCAGCATTTTTGCCGACATAAAATATGTAGTCATTCCAACAAAGGTTGTCATGGACAACCATATGAAGAATGGAAAATTTTTCGGTTTCGACGATTCACCAAGGGACCTGTTGTTCAGAAAACCGCACTGCCTGTGATTGGTCAGTTTTCGTGTTTTGAAATATTTCATAAGTTGACCGTTTCATCAATGAAGAAATTACCTCGGAAAAAGGAACATAAGTGTTATGAGTTCGTAGGAGGAGTGAGAGGAAAATTCCATCTGCTCGGAATGAGTCTTGAAGCGTAGGATTGGTGAAAAAGCTTACGCAGTAGCTTTGCCAGAGTAGAAGAAGCAAAAAAATGTATTTACCATGTGGACCAGTCGATTTGTGAATATTAAGATCTTTAAGTACTTTTGCCACATCGCGAGTGCGAAAGTTGATTCGTCCCATTGAAGACTCGACGCACTCATGTGTAGGAGACAAAGCGAAATCGGTAGGTGTTGAGCTGGCCTCAAAGTGTATAGCAAGGAGACTGCCCCTGTCCAAAGAGCTGACAGCCGGAATGTCGTTGTTAATGAGAGAGAAAGTCTAACTTTTTGACAATATAAAACGTGGACGTTATCTGCAGTTCTGAACTCAAATTTGGCACCTACATTGTTCCCATAATTAGGACAGCTAACTTCGCCGTTGGCAATACTAAAAAATGGTGTCCAAAGAGTAAACTGACCTTTGCGTCACAAAATCTCCGTACATCATCTTTTCTACTTTTCTACTTCACGAATATACTAGGCAGGTATGGTCCCTTTTATTTGAGAGCTGTCCAAAGCAGATTTTTGCGATTCACTCTACACAGGCTCTCATAGGCTTAACACTACATTCTTCCACCGTATGATGCACGACTCAAATTGCGGGGTGGCTCTACTAAAAACGAAAAAACAAAAACACTGTGGCGCTAGCAGCTCGGAATGGGCCATGGGCTAGTTTCTTGACACCCATTTATGTTGCTCATTTTGTCATTTTTGTCACATCTGAGCGGGGCCTAAGGTTGATCGCCGAATCCGAACGGCACTCCTTAGAAGCTGATGACGATTCGAAAAATTGTTGGTGATGCCGGGGTACGAACCACGGACTCTCTGCGTGATAGTCCAATGAGCTAACCATCGCGACATCGCGGGGTTTACTATCCCTGGAAAATTTTCGCGAATCCATCTTTTTTTTATACACCAGCTTTAAGCTTTAATTTCCACGAAATTTAAGGTTTGTTCCTCTTTTTAGTCTCAATAACCACCGAGCAGAATATGGTTTAAGCGATGCATTATCTCGTAAACTTATAAAACTCGCCATGTTCTCGTTTTCGAAAGGCGTAAGAAGGCATTTTTTCGTGTTTCATGCAGGACTACAAGGATAGCGTTGATCTAAGGAAACATCATCCCACCTTATGTTTGTTACCAACTGCTGCTGCATTCCCTACATTGTTCCTGAAGTATTTTATCCTCAGTCCTAAAGCAGTCCCAAGTTAATAGGTTCTATAGTGCTGCAGGTTGGTCAATCGAAGAAAGAAGTTTCAAATCGACGTCTGAGGTACAAAGATCGGTGCAACCCAAAAGCAAACGTCGGTAATGCACCCTCTGGTTGAAATTGTGAAAAAAAATTTGGAGTTGGTGGTAATCTGTATCTCAAAAAGTTATAGCAAGATGTCCTTCAGGAAAACCAACAAGATGAACCGTGTGTGTTAGTTCACAAAACCTGCAGACACAGAATTGCATTGGCTTGCTTAAGCGAATACTTTCTTTTAATATCTCCTCGCATTTTGAATCGAAACTTAGACGTAAACCTTCCCTAAATCTGTAATGAATCTGCGTCGTTTAGAGTTTTGTCATTGTCTTTTCATTTAGCAGCGTCGAAAAAACAAAAAGTAAGAAATGGCAATTTCTTCGTAGGTATGCAAACTTATTCCGATATAGGTACCGTGTTTTTGTGATTTTCTTGATTGTGAACTGAATGCCGCAATCTTAAAAAGTCAGCATCAGCACAAGCTCTTCCAGGAATTGTACCCGAAAATGCCGAGATCATAAGAGCGTTCTAGAAATCATTTCTTCCACTCCAAGATATTAATAAGTTTTAGTTGAAATGCCTTCTACCAACCTTCTTCCTTTTACCCTCACTATCGAGAGCTATTTTGAGATCATTATATATTCTCCAGCTGCTGTATCTTTAGCAAGAAAGACTCATACCTTCTTATATTTCGAAGCTTCTCGAAAGTATCTAAATAATTATTTTTGAGAGAATTAATTGTGTAAACTGTATACATATCTCTGATGTCGTAATTTTGTTTGAAGTGCAGTCAGTTTGAAAGCACGGCCCAACCGGTTAATGTGCTTGAGAATGCAAAGTCCAGCAACTAATCGACTCTCACATCACATCAATTTCTTTCCATAAAAATCCACAAATTTCGTTGAGGCTAAGGTAACATAGTGTACGATTCTGCTTCCAAAAAACACCAACAAAATCTGGTGGCCGATAACCCCTTTCATAGCCTTTTAGATGGTGTCATCTACCTCATTAGTTTCACACTTCTAGACTCAAAATAAACAATCACTTAGGTGCAACATGCAAAAGCTACCGATTTGCAATAAGACAGCTTTTTAACATTCAAAAACTTTGCAAATTTAATCAGTAAACGTAAGTATCTGTTTGGTGAAGTGGGACGCTTACACATGTTGAAATATACATGCTTACGTATGCACATATTTATTGTATTTATATGACTTGCGCAGTTGTGAATATTCCTAGTTGCATCTTAGCTATCTGAAATCTCCATCGAACTGCAACTGGTTTTGTTGTTAGTTAAAAACGGCAATGGTATGTGAACAGGGTGGGGGGATAGGAGGTGAGTTAGGTGGGGTGCAATTTAAAGAAGAAGCCTAGACTGAATGCGATTTGATGGTTATTGGTAGGAGCTACATGTGACATCTGTACTCGCCTTGAGTTTTCATTGGGAATTAATTCTACGAGTATACTAGGTGGGGTGAAAAGTAACCTCCTTGACCGCCAGAATGCGCTGCTACTGCAAAAGAGGTTATGGTGCCTTTAAGTCCGTTCATATTTAGGCAGACATACCAAATTTCAGTGCGATACTGTCTTTAGTTTTGTTTTGACAGCTGATTGTTGTTGACGTGTTGGGCAACATGTTGAGATGGACAAGAACGATTTTTGTTCTCTCATAAAACATTATTTTTTGAGAGGTAAAACGGCGAAGGAAACAAAAGAAAACTTGGATAAACATTATGGGGCTAATGCTCCGTCAGATTCCACCGTCAAATATTGGTTTCGAGAGTTTCGTGGTGGCCGCAACTCCAGTACCGATCAAGGCCGAGGCAGCGGCAGGCCCTCCGATGCGGTTTCAGAGGACAATGTCAAAAAAATACATGAAATGGTGTTGGCTGACCGGAAAGTGAATGTGCATGAGCTAGCAGATACCACAAAGATTAGTACTGAGTGCACACGCCATATTTTGGGCAATATCTTGCCGCTGGGTGCCGCGCATGCTCACTCTTGATCAAAAACACGAACGCGAGAGCAATTCGAAAGAGTGTTTGGACTTGCTGATGCGGAATCGGGCGGACTTTTGGCGTCGATTGGTAACTGTTGATGATACCTGGATCCACTATTACACACCAGAGAACAGAATGAGTGCCCGGCAATGGACTGAAGCCGGCACGAGTGCTCCGAAGCGGCCGAGGAAGGCTCAATGGGTCGGAAAGGTTATGGCGTCGGTTTTCTGGGATTGTCATGGCATACTATACTCTTCGTGGTCTACCTCGAATAAGGAAAAACCATCATCAGCGAGTATTACTGTGCATTATTGGAGCGATTGAAGGCCGAAATCGCTACAAAACGACCTCACATGAAGCGAAAAAAAAATATTTTGTTTTTGCAAGACAATGCGCCGGCGCATAAGAGCATCGAAACAACGGCTAAAATCAATGACTTACGGCTCCAATTGCTGTCACATCCACCGTAGTCGCTCCCTCGGACTATTATCTCTACCCAAACCTCAAAAGATCAATAAAAAATTCAGCTCACGCGAGGAAATCATCGACGCCATGGAGGAGTATTTTGCAGACCTTCCGGAAAATTACTTTTCGGACGGAATCAAGAAGTTGGAAAATCGCTGGAATAAGTGTATCAAGCTAAAAGGGGACTATATTAAATAAAATAAAAAAAAACATTTCAAGAATTTTTTTTTCCATTCCCAAGGAGGTTACTTTTCACCCCACCTAGTATAGGTAGTTGGTGAATAGAAACGAAATTTAAGATCATTATTCCGAGAAAAAATCTATTGCTAAAATCCGCATTACATAACGATGCTTTAACTCTCGGATGAAAGGAACTTAAACGGGTGCTACGCACGGAAAACCATGCTTCCAACCTGAGTTCCTCGGAAATGGTGATCTTGATTTTGATGTTGCTGATGATATTAAAAGTATGACTCGTTCCACTGACGATCATAATTTTTTTAAGCAGTACGAGGGTTTCTAGGTAATGCACCGTGGAGGACTAAACGATTACCTAACAGTATGTGCTTAGTATTATATTCGGCTGCACTTTCGCAAGCTTGATCTCAGTGCTATAACATCTCCAAAATGGAAGAAGATGAGTAGCAGGTTTTCAGAGCTGGGAAATAAACAGATTTAATGTCGTCTAGTGAGTGCTTTTTCGTCTGCTTCAAAGACAATTACTTAGTCATTTAGGGAACTTAATTCCAACAAGAAATCCGGTAGGTAACGAACATTCAACTGTAAAGAAAATTTGCGTCACTTAAGAAATCCTGAAGCACACAAAACACCTTTTAAAAGAGCTAAAAATCTTCCAGTTTTCCAGTAACTGGAAAATGGTCGCGCCACGAAACAAGAAGTAGCTCAGAAGAATAGAAAGGCCACACCAAATGCACAAAGTACTGCAGATGTGTGTTAGAAAATTGATAACTATAGTGTTGACTACATTGGCTTAAGGCTAAATTTTAAGCTGAGTAAGAGGTGGAGACAAATGTTAGAAGACAGGACTGCGTGATGAGCAAAGAGGCCCGAACTGCTGCGGATAAATTAATAATCTGAGCGAAGGGAGGGAAACTAGCAAGCTGGTGCATTTAGTGATCGGAGTCCCCAGCAACACTCAATAAAAATACAAAAAAAATTTGTTCAACAGGGCTTTAATCTCTAACTCTTGCGTCATGATGAGGAGTAAATTTCTCAACTGAAACTGGTTCAGATCTTTAACGACCACCAAAATCGCTGAACGGTCCAGAAACCTTTAGATGTCACCAAAGCAACAAAGGAAGTTGTAATGAATGCGACAAGTTCATTTTGGCGAAGATGGCCCAATTCCAAAATATACAAATGTCGAATTGTGTATCTGTACGCATCCATCTAAGTGTGACCTGCAAAAATCAAAAGTGCGAGTTTTGAGGAACAGAATATAGCAAAACATTAATACCCTGGCAGAAATGGGCGAACTATGTAAGAAATCGAAGGATTGAACTCGTGCGCTTGAATCGGTGGTGGCATCAAGAATGAAGAGAGATTTATTAAGTCAGGGGTACTGAAATAGAGATGGTGGCGTTGCGATATTAGTTTCGGAAATAATTTACTGTTGACGAATCTGTAAAACGAATGGCAAAATCATCGCTCGGGACCGCACTGGACTAGGGTTGATGGTAGAAGCGAACCATAGACGGATAACCCTGACTAATTTCGGATGTCACCGTTTCTTTAGGCTTAAGCGGGAAAAATAATACTGCACGAAGCACATAGTTTCATTAACCGTAATATTCACAAAGTACCATAAACAAAGGTGACCTGATCACAAACCAGCTAATCAAATCGTGATGTTCATGAGCAGTGTCCTAAGAGTTAGAGATGGCTGAACATTTTCAGAGACCAATGTAGACTCGGAGTACTATCGACATGCGGCCAAAGTACGAGTACGTCTGTCGATATCTTGGAAATCCCAACTCTGGCGAGATACTGTTCGGACATCTGGGTTGAATGGCTGCGATTGTAACAAACTACATACTCGATTTTCCGATCACGTTTTACTTCAAAAAGACGCTGGAAACCTGTGGCATTGATGTCGATTTTTAAGCCAAAAAGACTCGAACAGAAACCTGTAGATGTCCAAAGAAAATTAGCAAAATAGGTGCTGTGAATGAAAATATCAATTCTGATTACTGTAAAACGTCCAAGACAACTAATGAATCTATTCACTCGGGGGATGAAAGCGAAGATCTCCGATTTTTCACCAATCAACAGATGCTGTAGTGAACTTAAGAAGTCTATAACGATACTTCCCAAACCTTTATCGATTTTAAGGTCACATATGGTAGCATGTATAAAGACAAGCAATTCAAATACTTAATTTTGGCATTCCCGTCAAATTGTGCAGAATGGCGAAGGAAAGAAATGTAACTTTTTTTAAAACGTACTTGAGAAAAATTGTGAAAGGTTTAACTGACAGAACGGATCGAGCTGTTAGGGATTTGGCTAACTAGGCTGCGTTATTAACTCTGATAATGATGCCTCATCTAAAACCAAACGAAGAGTTATGCTTGCTGTTTCTTCAGCCCTATAAGGGAATTGGATAATAAGAACCTGGCAAGATATTTGAAGGAGATTATATCAATAGCATTTTCACGAGATTGAGGGTGTTTTCGACAACGCAACATTTGAGGCATGCGTAACTCGGCCAGACAATATATCGTTGACGAGTAATTAGACAAATAACATTGATTGCAGACACTGGGTGTGGCCAATGTGCGAAGCTGGGAGTAATCAGATCTTGCCCATTGACATGGTGCATGTTGGTCGACTAATTGAAGACACCGGTGCAAAAAGGAGGACAAATTTTACTTTTATAGTGGAAAACATTAGCAAAAAGATGCTCTATCAACTGGTGCAAGAGCGAGTCAGGTCCGTTATTCATATCCCCTTCATCTACTAGATGCATGAAGAAGGCAGCTCCAGAGCTGTCTCTCTACTCTGAGCCATTACCTCTCAAGCGCGCTAAGTATCTGCATGTAAAGGAGGTGGCAACGAAATTCGTATCTGCAGACGTTATGGCTTAGTTATCAAGGAGAAGAACAGCCTAACTAGTCTGAAGATACAGATGCTTGATTTATAGTAATAACAAAGTATAATAATTTTGTAACACTATTGTTTTCTCATGATGAATAATAATTGATTAAAATAAGTATTAGTGTTGAAAACATTTCAGATTAACTACTGGTGCAAAAAGGAGGCAGTTCTGAGATTTTTTTTTTAATACTTTATTAAAATAATTTAAATTTTTAAGCTGAAACACATTAGATTATTAAATTGCTTACTGCACTACAACATAGTGGTTATATAACAACGAAAAAAAACATGCTTTCTAAGTTAAGCATTTTTTACAATCCCTTAAAAAATTTATGAAAATCGAGCTGCCCCCTTTTTGCACCGGTGTCTGTAATTGCTCAACACGCCCAATAACTCTGACGTCTATGCATAAACACATGGAGTTTATGAAGCTCTATTATATGTTGGATCATGGCTAGTCACGTGTAGCTAGCCCTAGACGCGGTCGATGATTAAATGGTCGTCTTAGAATGGGCTTTCAGACAATCATCTCAAAACAGAGATGCCTTTAAGTGCTAGATGAACACTAGTGGAACACTATCACTTAAAGGCATCAGCATTGAATTCTCCAAAGAACCTAATTATTTGGGTGTCGTCATGGGTAACAAACTTCTATGAAGAAAACATGTTACGTCAAAAGCTTCTAAGACGCCGTCGGCTTCCGGCCAGTAAAACTGGGCTGTCACAGAAAAAGGTCCTTTAGGTTTACACGGCTATGATAAAGCCAATTACATCCAATGCTTCGATTGTTTGTGGAATACATGGCAATACGTACGCAGCTTTAATAACCTTACGCGCCGACTATTTTTTTTATTCTGATCTTATGGACATTTCGCCTGGTGCAATGATACCAGAATTCCTGCTTTAAGACCAATAAGAATTCCATGCTGGTATTTTTCTGGAGGATGACAACGCTCTATTTCACTCTTTGTGAAGAAAACTTGGGCCTGTCTTCCAAGCGGAGATATTAGGTGGCGCAAAATTTATCATCCTATCGGAAGATGTTATATTTTTCGCGAATGGCGTCTTATGTCAATCATATTTGACATTTGTGAACTTGGCAGCTACAGAATACACACAGACAAGCAATGGAGCTCAATACTCCGTTTTCAAGCTATCCTCAATCTAAACAACGAAGAGGTCGATTTTGTATCGAAAATCATAATGAGCGACGAGAAGCATTTTGTGTGTGATGCACGAAGAGCTATTACATCCACTCAAACCCACTAAGTGGTGAGGCGTTCACGCAAGAGGAGGGAGTGGGCAGTATTTTTTTTCGGGGCACTATCGGCAATGCGGTCGGTGTTACAGACGAACGGGGATTTGTGAACATGTGGTTTCAACAAGACGGGGCAACCGCACACACACCACGAGCCACAATGGATATTGTGAAGGAAGCGTTTTCTGGTCGCGTAATCTCCCCTTTTGGCGATTTGGCATGGCCAGCCAGAGTGAGAGTGATTTTCATCACTCAAAACCATTTCTTTTTATTTAGTAAAAAAGTAATTCAAAAACAAAATTGGATGATTAATTTTGCGCCACCTTGTATATGCAATCTTGGTGGCAAAGAACTACATATGTATATGAAAAACAACCGCTGAAGGGGGTAGAGCATTTGCGGCTGTTATGTAGTCAAGCTGTGCTTAGAGCTCTGCTGAACCCTAAAAGTCTTCCAACATATAATAGTTCGAGAATTCAAAACTTCACTGAATGCATTTGGAAAGCTAAATTTACTCAGTCTGAGTTTGGTCTATGATCACATTGGCATCACAGCACACGAAATCGCCAATGAACTTGCCAGGCAGATCTCAGAGAAGAGTTTTTCATGACGTTTCCTAGAGGTTAGGGGCCTTTCTGATACCCGTCAGTAGAAAAGACTCCATACCTACTGGCTTCGTAAAGTGGGCTATACTTTAGCTAAGCACTTAATTGTGCTTAACATAAATGGAACAGCATCCTGCGATGCTCCTCTGAAATTGGTGGGCGCTGGTACTATAGCGACTTTACTCGTCTTTCTTCGAAAGACGTATGTGATGATTATGGACTAGTTCTTTGCATGAGTGCACTTTGCCGTCAGAAAAAAAGCAACGCTTCGGGCAATATCGACAGATCTCGTCCTAGGTGCACAACTAGAAATTACCTCAACCATTTTACAATGCAAGACCAATGACTGCGATGTTTGTGATGGTTTATTAGTTGATGCAATGAACTTAAATATGAGGCCCGAATGTTGGCATTTTAAACAATTTGAAGAATACTTGAGCTTGGGTATATTGCCTTCGTTGGATGTCTGTTTAATCTTGGGCATAGAGGGTTTAGGTATCTAAAAAAATTCATTTCCCAATGTTGTTCAAATTGTATTTACTTTCATTTGAATTTTATATGCCTAAATATGCAAGAAGGAGGGAGTAAATTTTGTTGACGTTGGCCGCAAAATGTTCTCTGATAATATTGTAGATTAACATGGATTAACGTTCTCAAGAATTGGCTTCAAAAGTGAGTACTCGTATAATATTGACATACATTTCAAGTAATATGGACGCAACCCTAGTGGTAATTACGAGTACTTTTCCATATAAGGGCGAATTCTTGTGGAATAATGCTAGCTGGGGGTGATGTCATTTCATGAGTTGTTTTGCCATGGAAGGGCCATAAGTCAAATCATGGTTCGTATTGTTGGTGTCGTCTAAGCAGATTATTCTTTCAAATCTCTTAAGTTACGGCCTCCACTGCACTTTCAAAATGCGAAATTACTTTCAGGAATGCAAAACTTGCACATAAATCTCGCAAGCTAGAAAACATTTCAACAAAACTCGCTGCTGACTGCACTTGAGCTTTTTAAATGATGAAAAACCATATGCAGCCGCTGGCTTTTCTCAAATGATTTATCGCTTGTATATAGTATATGTATGTGTTTAGTTAGATGTGTGCATTTCATGACAGTATGTACAAATTAATGAATGGGACTGCTAACTTCTATCCCCTTCACACACATAGTTCAGCCAGAATGACAAACAGACGCTTTCAAACTTAAAACACAAAAGTCCTCTGAGCCATTTGTTGCATGCAACAAAATAAACCACCACCATTACAGCACGGAGACGCATTTTGCAGTTGAACAGTTATTTAACTGTTGTTGCTGGCATACGCAGTTAGTTTGGTAATGGTATTCGTGGAAGGTGGAACGACCGCATTTTCTTTTTTTGCATACATAGCGCCAAACGATAGTTTTCCGTGACTGAACGAACAGAGCCAACGCGAGTGACAAGGTGTTTCACCTGATCTCCCTTCTGTTTCCATTTTTTGTTTTTTTGTTTTGTTGTGCCATTTTTCCTATTGATAGTATCCCCCGCATTTCTAATCTTTTACTTCCGCCTTCGTATGTGCTATCATTCGGAATTAGTGCTTTTCACTTCGTCTCTGAGCGACGAGAGCTGTTTTTGTACCAATAATACCAAAGCTTCAACCACACAGCCATCTGCAAGAAGTAACAAGGATACGGAACAACGAAATGAATAACGAGCATTTGTGTATTTAGACTGTTTAAAGTTAGTGGCTTGTAGATTATATTTTGCGCTTAGACTCACTGTTGAAAGTTCCTGCCGTGTTTTCGTTCACTTGTTTCCCTGCCATATTACTATTTATTTTCTTTTCGGTTACGGTTTCGGTTTGAGTATTTCTTTTTCTATTTTGTTTATTTCTTTATTTTTGTTTCGTTGTAAAATCTGGCCGAGTAATGGAAAGTGACATTTATGTTGTGAATCTACTTGACTCCGACGATGGGTAAGCACTGTTTTAATTTACTTGTCAAAATGAGCCTTTGTATACTGTGATCCATATCGCACAATAGAAAAATGTTCGCGAAAATGGCGGGAATTAGGAACAATGACAAATGTCACTGAACCCAACCTCTGTTTCGTTTAAGTATTAAAATTGAACTGTCAAAGTGATATGACACCAGATAGCAATTTATACGCGTATTTCAAAAGATAACGACTGCGTGACACTGAATACTTATTGTGCAATATGCATCACAATGTAAAGGGCTGCTTTTCATTTAACTATCATGGGAAATTATTATTTGTTTAGTGCAACGCAACACAACACGAAAAGTAGAAAGTGATTCGAGTCATAATTACGATGACATGATTCTAAAGAAACTGTTTCCTTTTGTTTTAACATTCTCGTGCCCAGTGTCTGAAATCTGTCAGTTGTTTTCAATTGACGTTAATAATTCTAATTAAATCAAATAGTGACATGCATTTTTGAATACATGCGAAAACAAATTGAAAATAAATAATAATGCAGCGGTATATGGATTAATGAGAGAGCACCGCTGAAATTTGTCGGTAGACGATTCTGATTGTATAGTCCAATTGGAGACTTTATTAAAAGGCCAAAGCATGAGCAACTCATTGTTTTGATTTGACTTTTATAAATGCGTTGTAATAACTCAATTTCTCGTAGCTAATTTTGGTTCGAAAGTGAAGGTAGGCGATTACCGGCGTCAGCCTTACGCTGCCAAGTGATGTCAATAGAACTATATACCAATTGTGTTTATTTTACTTTCATAAGGGTGCTCGTTTCATAAACAAGACACCATCCCATAAACTTATAAGAGCAAGAAGAAAAAACTTAAAATGCTTTATCTTGTCAGGAGTAACTAAGGACTCAGAAGAAGTGGAAATAGCGGCAGATAAACTGGATAACTGAACGCCGAATAACCTACGTTTTTCATTTAAAGAGTGATTTAAAGCACCCCACCCAGGGTTATGCGTGGGATTAACGGCCCAATTACGTTAAAATTCTACTGCTGCGAAGCCTCACAGAAGGATAGATTCACTGTTCATCCATCCACAGCTGATGCAAACAAAATATAAGTGAAATAAACTTTGCATCTGCACTTGAAGTATTAGATCCTTTCAAAGACTCCTTGCAGCCAAATAATAACTAAATGACCTAGAAAAAAACCAAAAAAAAGCTGTGACCCGGTATGGGCCATGGGCTGGCTTCTTGATACTCATTTGTGTTGCTCATGTTGTCTTTTTTGTCACATCTGAGCGGGGCCTCCGGTTTATCGCCGAATCCGAACTCCTTAGAAGCTTTTTTATATGCAATTTTACTTTCGGGAGTTTTCCATTGCCCGCCGAAAGGATGATGACGATTCGAAAAATTGTTGGCGATGCCGATGATCGAACCACGGACCCTCTGCGTGATAGTCCAATGAGCTAACTATCGAGCCATCGCCTAGAACTAGCAGATATAATCGCTTTCCAAGAAGGGCGATAGACTGTGTCAACCAAGAAGGGGACAGAAAACTGAAGCAGTGCCAAAGTTGACATTAAAATTGTCTTTGGCGATTTTTAGTTAAATTTTGAGAGAGAGGACCTTTAAGTAGGTAACGTAAGGAAAATAGCCTCCATTTCATCACCACTAACAACAGAATTAAGTCAAATAAACTGTGGGACAATCAATCAATCGTCGACCAGAGAAAAAATTTATTCCGACCACTGCTGAGTTGCGGATATCTCGAATACTCATTCACAAGACAAGGAAAGCTTGACGTCATACGGTTATAATCGCAAGAAATCGCTTTAGCCTTTTTCAAACAAGTGCCCCTTAAACGTCCAATATATCATATTCACCCAACTCTTGCTTCCAGTGTCAACGCTGTCGATAAGTCATGGAAGACGCCGTTCCCAAAGCTGCTACCACAGCTATATTTTTGCGAACCATTACAAGCAATAATTTGCTTCATTGAAAGATTATCGCTGCTCGCGAGCTCTACAAGCCGAACTACCGGGGTAAACACGGCCTTCTCAAAAGGATGAAAACAAGTACAGTCGAGGAAATAGAGAGACGATGTTGCAGAAATAAGGTTCACCAAATAGAAAAAAGGACACATCAAGGCTACAGATACCAACTTGAAGCCGGAAAAACATTTGAAAGAATGTTACAGGAAAATATGTGGAATCCAACGAATTTGTCCACATGGCCTGGAGGCATTAGAGTCGGCATATCTAACCTCAAGTCTTAGAGCTGACAGCCTATTCAAAGTAGTGGGATTCTGACTTGGTAAGGAACATACATCACCCTATCTACAAAATATTTTCTAATGAAAGTATGGCCGGCGCAATGAAAGCTCAGCATTTTTTGCCCAATTCTCACGAAACATGACCTTTTCAAATGTACTTACTAAAGGAGTATAAGCCCTCAAACATCACCGGAAACTTCTTATCCGTTGTTCTGTGACAGTCCCCAGATCTTTTTGTCATCAACCTGATTTCTCCATATTAATGTGGTTTTAGGTCAGGAGCATTTTTGCTTTATAATCGTCGCGGAAAAACGTCACTTACTCGTATATCTCTTGCTTATCGTAAAAATCGATTCGACTCTGTGCTACGCAATTACTGTGACGTCATTCCTAAAAAAATATGTAAAATTCCAACGGCAACATCAAAGACTTAACCTTTTAAAACTCCAGTTGTAAACAATATTGTTGTAATTTAAGACCATAATCAAAACAAAGCAAAGAGATGTTTATGGGTTTTGCTTCGAAAGTGGTAAATAAGAGTCTTGCGAAATGAAGTCAATGGGATTTGCAAAAACTCACATTAAGCACTTCAAACACACACTATATGACTTCAAGGAAGTTACAAATTTTACCTCTATAGGCTCTGCTAATAATTCTGACAACACCTAGCACGCTGAGATCAAGTGAAGAATATTTCTAGAGGTTTGGTCTTATTTTAGTGACTTTAAATCAAGCTTCTGGTATTTGAAGATTATCATGGTTTAGGGTACTTCTCCTCTATGGTGCATTATTTCAAGTTTTGTTCAACTTTTAACCTTAGTAATGGTATGGTATACCACATTGATTTCGGAATTTATTCAGAAAATTAAAAATACAAGTTTATTCATCTAAATCTATATTGTCCCCTTCAAAGTAATCCCCATCGACTGCAACCGTAGTGGTTTTTTAACTCGATTGAACAGAAAGAACTCACAGGAAGCCAAATCGGTGAATTCGGTGGCTGTTGGATGGTATTTGTTGCATTTTTCGTAAAAAAAATTACGAATAATGATGGCACTGTGCGACGGTGCGTTATCATGGTGCAAAATCCACGAGTTTTCTGTCCACAATTCTGGTCTCTTTCGGCGAATTGTTTCACGCAAACGTCTCAAAACGCCCAAATAATACTCTTTGTTTACTGTCTGTCCTTCTGGCAAAGAATCATGATGCACTACACCGTTGTAATCCATGAAAACCGTGAGGGTTGCCTTCTTTTTTGACCGAAAAAGACGTGTTTTTTTGTTCACGGCTCATTTGGTGAACCCCATTCACTTGTCTGATATTTGGATTGCGTGTCGTACTCATAAACCCAAGTCTCGTCTCCAGTAATGATCGTTTTGATGAATGTTGGATCGGATTCAGCCTCGCAAATCATCTCTTTTGCGACGTCAACACGTTCACTTTTTTGCATGAAATTGAGGTCTTTTGGCACCAACTTTGCTGCTACATGACGGAAACCCAAATCATTAACCAAAATGTCTTGGACGGATCCATAGGCAATGTTCAAGTCCTCCGCTATCTCTCTGATGGTTAATTTGCGGTTATTGACCAACACTTCTTCTACTTCATCGATGTTTTCGTCGGGTTTCGATGTCGATGGTCTGCCACTGCGTTCATCATCTTCGATTGACTCACGACCACTTTTGAACCACTCTTGCTACTGGTAAACGACCGTTTTTTTAGACAATCATTACCGGAACACTTTTCCAACATTTCCAACGTTCACGCACCATTAAATCCGTTTTTTACGTAAAATTTAAAACAAGTTCGTTGTTGTAAATTGTAAAAAATCGCCAAACACACAGAGATTGATGTACTCTTGGCTTAACTACCTCAAAGTTATATCTGTCGAAGGTGACGTTTTGTCCGAAACGTCGGTGTTGAATGTCCTTTTTGCTTGACAGCATATACTTGGTCTTACCCCCATTGACCGCTAAACCCATTTTTGAAGCTTCCATCTCAAAACTCGTGAAAGCGCCACTGACATCACGCTGCTATCGTCCGATTATGTCAATGGGCGGATTGTGTCATCATCGTTCAGGTTTAAAGGTTGATTCTGCCTGACAGCAGTATTTGGCTCTTCATCGCCGTTATACAGTCTGCAGAAATGGTCTTTCCAAATCCTCAGCATCGACTGCGACTCTATTATGATGTTTCCTTGTTCATCTCTACAGGCTTCAGTTCGGTGCTTGCGTCCGTGTCATATTATTTGTACCTTTTGGTAAAACTTCCCAACCTCATTCTTGGAGTAGCATGTCTCAATTTCCTCGATCGCGCGCTTCTCATGCTCTTTCTTCCTCCTCCTGAGAAGCCGGTGTTCGTCTCTCTTCTTCCGCTCATAGAGTTCATGAGCAGCTCTGGTCCTTCTAAGCAGCGCCGATTTATATGCATCTTGGTGGACGAGTGAAACCCAGCACATCAGAAGCGGCATCTCTGATGGCGTTTTCGCAGTGTTTTCAATGGTCTTCGATGCTTGATGCTGGCGGCATTGGACCTCTTAAGTGATTAAGAGACACTCGATCGGAAAAGGACTTGGCGATCTAGTGCGATTGTAGCCGTCTGAAGTCGAATTTCCTCACAGCATTAGCTTGTTTTGGCGTAGTTTGGGATATCCGCAACCGTACCTTGGCTACAACAAGGTAATGGTCCGAGTCGATATTGGCTCCTCGGAACGTACGAACATTCATAATACTGGAGGAGTGTCTTGCGTCGATCGCAATGTGATCAATCTGGTTGACTATTGATTGATCAGGAGTTCTTCAAGTCCCCTTGTGTATGTCGACTTGGGGGAAACTGCGTGCTAGCTACAACAATGTTTCGCTCTGCCATAAGGTCGATTAGCCTGAATCTGTTATCGGAGGTGGTGTCGTGCAGGCTATATCTTCCGACAGTGCTACTAAAGATGCCCTTTCTTCCTAGCCGAGGACAATTTTAATGTCAACGCTAGGGCATCGCTCGAAGGTCTTGTTCAAGAGCTCATAAAAGGCATCCTTGGTGTCGTCATCTTTCTCGTCTGCGGGGGCGCTAATGTTGAAAAATTTAGCCTTGATGCGGATTGCTATCAGGCGCTCGTACACATGCCAGAAACACAAGACTTCTTGCCTAAGTCTGCGTCCAACAATAAATCCGCATCCGAATAGCCTCTGGTTTTGCTGTCGATAACAATCGCCGTAGTAAATGTCGCAGTTTTTCATACTCTTTTTGTCCGCCCTATCCCATTGCATTTCTTTGATGGCGGTTATGTCTGCTTTGCAGCAGTCTAGGGCCTCCTCTAGTTGTTCCGCTGCTCGTGCGACCTGACATTCCACGTGCATACCCGCAGTTCGTTGTCCTTAATTCGTTTGCATGGGTTGTCAACAGTGGATTCGTCCGTATCCGATGGTTATTGTTGCTTCGTAACTACGTTAACAAGTTCACATAACAAAAAAAGGGTAATCCGTGAATGACTGGAAAAACCAAGGATATTTCATGAAAAAGAAGCAGCACACAACATCGACGTGACGCGTGACGTGGCAAAACGCCACAATAGATCTCTATAACTTTGGAATAGTTAGGAAACTTGTCTACATTAACCGCGCTCTAAACTCTAAAAATAACATCTTATCAGAAATTAAACGTCAAATTATACTTGTCGATGGCTGTTATCTTTTGTCTTTGAATATGAAGGCGTTTCAAATAAAAATAAAGAGGTTCTATGTAAGAACCTCAGCTCTGCTTCATAGCGTAGAAGCACGAACGTTAAAGACGCGACGGCGGATTAAGATACTTTCAGTAGTTTTGAACGAATAATCCTTTACGAGTGAAGCATTAACATCATCCAACTGGCAAAGGAGTCATCCGAGATTGCCTGGAAATCAATTCCAACTAAGGCAGGCAATGCAGTATATCAATATCTCGTTTTAGGTGACGCGGACTAATGGACCATCTTAGAGTGCGCGACTAGATGTGTTTTTTAAAGAGGTTTTTAGTTGATGGTATCTGAGATGTAGCAACAGGTTAGTAAGTAATCAAATAAACTAATTAATATCCCACCATCTAACTAAGAAAATCTTTTTAGTTAGATAGCAAAATAGCACTTAATTTGATCTCTCATGGGTATCTGAGCAATTCCTCTCTATAGAGAAGGTAATATAAAAATTATTTATAAATAGGCGGAAACGCATAAACTTCAAGTATCAAGATTACAGTTATCTAACTTGATAATGTAGTACAAACAGGTCTAATCGATATGTATGATGATTCCATGAAAATTGATTGTTTATGAAGGCACTCCACGTAGACAAATACTCGTACTATGCTCCTGTCAATTCACTCGAAATTATCTTAAATTCTATTCAGCCTAAACTAATGATTGAATAGAATACCTGCACTTACAGCATGTTTGTTCTATTCTAATCCGGACTATGCAATGTTTTCACTTTAATTCTGCATTTAATTAGATAATTAAACAAACAATTAATTCTCCCTACATGTATCTATGGGAGATCTAATCTATCTTACTGGGTTTTCGCATCCCCATCCAACTTAGATGGAACAAATAATTGTTATTAATTACAACGGCAAACATTTAACTACCTGTCAAGCAACATCGTTTTCCTGCAAAGGTGACCACCCGTTCAAATAAAACCAGTTCGCTGTTATGCCGATTTGTTACGTATGCCAAACACTACGAGGACTTTGGTCTTGAACTTTGCCTTTCGAAGGCGGCCTTCTACAATGCTTGTCAATTACACAAGCAAACCGATAAACAGTATCGTTTAAAACAGTGATAAAGTGATAAAACATTATAAATAGTTATTCGATGGTATAAAGTAATTAAACTTCCGACAAGTATGACGGTAATTTGAACTGCCGACTGAAATAAATTGCTAAGTACTCGTACTTACACATTTCTACCTTTTACAAATAGATACCTAAGAGATACTCGTACTTTCTTTTTTCATATTATGGAAGATTAACTACAGTTAAAGCTCGGACACGATGCATTTGTTTTTTTGTTTTTTTTTTTGTGGTACTGGCGGCAGGCGGTTTTGTAATCCAAAACTACCTAATAACTAGCCAACCGGCAAAGATATCGACTGTCTTCCGCTTTATGCGTCATGGCGCGATGAAAAATGATTTACCACTTTGTGATGCAATGAACATGAAGTGCCCACTTAAAAAAAAATAAAACAAAATGTACTGTAGAAAGATATACAAGGAAGTATATATAGGAAAAAAAAAGTCGTACGCTATCATTATTACTTGTCAGGGCAGAGTTGAAGATGTAACTGCATCTTCATAAAGGTAGAGGTCTAGACCTGAAGGTTTTACGGAGAAAATAGAACTTGTTGTTTTTTATATGTACTCGTATCTGTAGATTGTTCGATTTAAGTGGATTTAATTAGATCAGGTATATGAATTGCAAATACTCGTAAATACGAGTTTATAAATAGGCGGAAGTAGATGTACAGCAAAGGTCTAGGAGATCAGTGTTAACACCTTAATTATGGATGCATAACAAGTTTTTGTGTGGAAGAATAACAAATTGTATCCCTTATGGCTTCTTTCTTGATGTTTATACACGAGTATGAATGTATGTACAAGGGTAAGGTAAAAAGTTATCGGCCCTACAATGAAAAACTACGATTTCCAGTTAAGAAATGATTTTGTTTTTTTACATGATCTCTCTTGACTTCAACACACTTGGTCCGGCGTTTCTCTAACATCAGTATTCCTTCCCGGAAGTGAGAATATGGAAATATTCATCTACGGCCCTCCCAACTTCTTCATCGGATGGAAGGGCTTTCCAGAAACAAATTTCTTCATCTTTCACTGACCTGGTGAAAGATGATTTTTTTCTTCTTCAAACCAAGCCGAGTTTGGGCATCCAGCTGGTCCAGAAGGTTGGAGTTATATTCGCCTGCATTCGTAATGTCCTGTTAAAGGTTATCAATTAACAAGATCTCTTTCGCATCCCAAAGCATTCTGGCCATGACCTTTCCGACAGATGCGATAGACTTCGCTTTCTTTGGCGCTGAACCACTTGCTTCCACCCACTGCTACATCTGCTGTTTCGTTTCTGGCGTGTAGGTCCCATGTCTCATTTATGTTGGGAAATTGCCGCACAAAATCGGTCAGATTTCTATTGAATTGATCCAAAGATTGCTGCGAAAATTGTCTGCACATTTACTGCACAGCAATGCAGCACCCATCTTGCGCAGAGTTTTCGCACCTCTAAGTTTTTGTGCAAAATGTTTCGCACCCTTTCTTCTTCAGCTATCTCACTCACCTTCACTCACCTGTCATTCAACACAATATCATGCAGTTTTTCGGTGATTTCTGGTGTGGTTGCGGTTTTTGGCTGTCCTTCAGCTGCTCACTTTTTAACAGTTCACATGGAAGGAGCAGAGTCTCCGTAAACTCTTATCAACTTTGGATGAATTTCCTTAGGGGCTACTCCATCCAAAACAAAGAATTTTATGACCGCACGATATTCAAGATCCTTGATTTTTTGGGAAAATTACGCAAGACGTCTCCGAGCACTTTTCACCTTGTCCTCGCATTACATAATTTTGGATTAATCTTTATAAAGGCTTTTACAAAAAGATCCAAACATTCAGCGAAACCTGAAGGCAGGTCACGGTCTTCAAAATGGGCCAATAGCCTAGTCTGGAAAGAAAGCGGAGACTCTCTGTTTCGAGCTTCATGGCTAAAAAAAAAATTTGTAATGGAGACGATTAGCAGATACTTACGTGAGGTGGGGTCCTTTTTCCACTTCTATCAGAAATATTTGTCAATTCACCGCTAAACGTTCTTAATAGTGTATGCTCAAGTATATGCAGATGACATACCTGTACCTTTTGTTTGATAATTTTTGAGCACTAAAGCAAAACTGAGGTCTCGTCTGAACTGGTCTGACTTTTTTAGTGCTTATGGGCATCACCATCCGTATTTGTATTTAAGTGTCATTCTGAATAGTTTGTTTGCGCTGTCGACTTTCTGGAAGTACAAACGAGTTTCCGCGCAAAAACGGGGTTTGTGACAGAGGAGAGACTTCTGGATCTATTGCCCCATTATTAGGTCAATTATGTTCAATGCGGCGGTTAACTAGTCACCATGTTAAGCCTGGTTTTACTTTAGAATATCACACGGTCATTTAATTTATTTATAATGAATAAGATAAACTTGAATTTGTATGGCATGTCTTCTGACTCATGCCTAATAGACGTGCCATCTGATGCACAGACGCCAGAATTTCGACTATTCCTGGAATGGGAATGGAATCGGGTCTCGACGAATGGTCTTCCTGGAGCACGACTTCGATTTCCCACCTCTTAAAGAAAATCGACGTCTGTCTTCCAAGTGGAGATATACGCAATTCATATGACATTGATTTTGTGAAGAATCGGTGGAAGACAGGGGTCAGGTGCACCTGTAGTTTCAGCGAAGATACTCCCCATCCAAAGCGTGATTGAACCTCTCACAACTTACAACTTAGTTTGAGAATGCAATTCTTCCCTAAATGCAGTCAAAGACTGAACTCACTAAATGTGGTTTGTGTAGCAGGTCACAATGGGATCAATGGAATTGAAATCGCTGACGAACTTGTTAGAACAAGGCGTAGAGGAACATTTTCCAACACTGTTAGCATTGCTTATCAAATTGTGCGGATAAGAAAACCCTTATCTATGTTGTTCAGTCGCTCTACATGTCATAGCATTTTCATGTGTCTAATGCGCAGTTTTCTGACTTATATCGATGTTACTGTACAGCTCGTATAGTTCATCGTTGAATCTTCTCCTCCGAAGTCCATCAACGGAAACGGACCGAATATTTTTTGAAAGATTTTTCTCTTGAAACAACCGAGGATATCTGCATCCGCTTTAGTTAGAGTCCATGTTTCAGCGTCATAAGGTAGGACTACGATGATCAAATTCTTTTGATCAGATGCAAGTATAGATGTAAGTATAGATGCCCTATCCGGCGGTATCGGCGACTTTTTTCTGCTAAAGTATTATTGGCAGAATTTATAGCAAAGCCAAGGTAGACAAAGTCCCTTACTAGCTCTAAATTATAGCTGTCGACTGTGATGTTCTGTCCAATTCATCGATCTTGTGTGTCGCTTCCGGTTGACAGCATATACGATTAATTGCTGCGCAGGTTCCCACGGGATAGTTGGTGTTCCTCTTACAATAAGTGAGTGTTTTGCAGTCGCACTAAGTCTACTGTCTTAATGTATTTGAACTAAGCGCAGCCGCGATGATAATTGTGATGTGTTCTAAAATCGTTCATAATGCACACGAAAGCTGATTCTTATCAGATTCTGCCCCACAACCAAGAGCGCATTCCTCAGAACTTTTTATTCTCCTGCACTGAACGTATCGGGGGTATATTTCGCAATTAGAGGCAACGTATCGGAAATTCTTTTCTGTTTCCCAGTGTGCAACCTGGTAGTACCTTACTACTCCTATGTGGTATAGCAGTAGCTTTTTTCTCATGTTTCTATTTCACGAAAGTTTTTTTTTTCCGTGGGTAGGTGAGAAATCTTCATAGACACTTTGTGCCCGTAGCCCATAGTAGTCTGACATTGTTACTCACTTAACAACTCCTCCCTTCTACTGGTTAACTGCGACTAGGTTTCTTTATCAAGTAGTTTGAGTATTAAAAATATTCGCGTTGGGAAGGTAGCTCTTCAGCAAAAGTACCTGCTAAAGCCCGCAACTAAATGCGGCTGGTGTTACGAGTTTAGCGTTTATTCGAACGGCTTCGTTCTTTGTTGTCGCCGCCCAAGGTCTATCTCTTCCAGAATAGATGAATACGGAGTTTTCGAGCAAAATTCGTTATTTCGTCATCGATGATAGTTACTCCAATGATTTTGTGGAAATCAGTGTTTCTGATATACCACGGGGCGTTTACTATTATTCTTAAAATGGGCTTACAAAATTTTCCTCCTTGCTTGACACGTTCTTCCAAAGTGAGGACACTGAGCCAGAAAACTACTCCATGATCAAGACTATAATGCAGAGTTCAGTGTACTACTTGGAAGACGTTTACATTTTCAAGCTGGTAGTAGATTAATTCTATTACAGTTTTGTTTTTTATTTTTTATTTTTCATGAAAATGTTTTAAGCGGCAACAATTGTCATTCCTATTGAAGATACTGTGCCTTGTCTTCATACGGTATTTGTTCCGAGCTGGACTATTCTATGAGTTTCTGAAAATGGGTAGGTTGTTAATTTTTTTTAAGCAAAGTCAACATGGGTTGATTTGGTTTTAATGAGCGCAATTCGCGAAATCTTTGTCCACTCGCAAATTTTTTCCAAAGCTCGTTGGAGCCTTACAATTGCTAACTCGACTGATTTAACTATTGTTAATATAGCCGTATCGCCCGCGAACGCAGCTACAAAAGCATCTTTTTCTTGCCGTATATTTCTAGTGTAAAGCAAGAACAAGAACGGACCAAGAACACTTCCTTGTGGTACTCCGGATACGATTTCGATTTCGATTCCGATCTGTGTTTAACACGAAAAAGTCTTTTCGTTATGTAAGATTCTAGAATCGCATATAATGGTTTTGGAAGAACCTGTCAGAATTTAAATTTCAAGCCCTTATGCCATACCTTGTCGAAGGCTTAATAAACATCCAGAAAAGTGCAAGAACATAACTTTTTCTCCTATAAGGTTTTCTCTATTTCATTTATTATTCTATAAACCTGGTCAATTGTGGAATTCTTTGTTCTGAAGCTGAATTGGTGGTCAGGAATCAAACGTCTTTCCACAATGACCCGACTTGCTATTTTTAAGATTTTTATTTGTTTGACAAATTTCGACCAACGACACGCTCTTTATTTTTCTTATGTCTTCTGTTGTGTTAGTGTTTGTCCTTCAAATGGTTTAAACGTTTCTTCTAGGTGCTCGGAAAATAAGTCCGTCTTCTCCTTGTCTGCTTTTGCGCACTTGCCACTATTTTTTTTATCGGTACCGATTGCATTTGGAGTTTTTTAATCGCTCTCATAGCATTTCCATATTGAATAATTAGATCTTTTTTGGGTAGTCAAGCTTTCGAAATAAGGGTGAGGGGGGCATAGGGGTATAGTGGGGCAAAGCGGGGAATCCCTCTGATAGCTCGAACGAAATGCCATGCAAAGTTACAAATGGCTTTCTTTGATTGTTTTTTTTTAAGTCGGCAAATGATCTCCACATGCGATACACGGCACTTCGATAACCGCTCATTTTAAGTAAACAAAAAACCAAAAAACATTTTTTTCGTTAAAAAAAACACGTGAAGTTAAAGAGCAGTTTTTTCTCGAACTTAATTGTGTATTTTAGTGGTTAATATTCCGTTTTGTAGAAGTGCCATCTCGATTCCATAATCATAAACTAAGGACTACTAAGTTTGGAATCTGTATTTTTACTTTCGAATTATAACTACCCCACAATTCCCCAAGGGTACCCCACTTTACCCCAGAATAAGGGGCATAGCGGGGCAAATGCTATTTTACATTTATGTATTCATACATCGTAGATTTCTTATCGTAATGGAGAAACATACACCCTGACTGACTCGAACTGCAACCAACTTCAGGCTGCTATAATTTCCAAACCGTTCATGATAGTGAGCTCAAATTTTGACACATCGCAGATAATTTTGTTATTTACAAGCCTTTTGAACGATTTGTGTCTCAGTTGTGTTGAAAAAATATTATACGCGATGGAATTCAAACGTGATAGTGTGGTTGCTTTATATTTGGCTGGAAAACCACAAGTAGCTATCGTTAGAGCCCTCCAGTACCTCAACGTGAATAAATCATTTGTGTCTCGAACCACAGCTCGTTACCGTAATACTGGCAGCGTTGCAAAAGGCCATGTAGGTGGTCATAAAAAAACAGCAACATCGGCAGAAATGGTTCGGAAAGTGAAGGCTCGAATTGAGCGAAATCCTCGTCGAAGTGGAAGAAAAATGGCTCATGAGCTCAACATACGAGTACAGTATTGAATACTTAAGCAAACAATCCTTTCGGTCGGAGACCGTGGACATTTCAACAAGACTCGGCACCGTCTCAGAAAGCGCGCGTCAACCAAGATTGGTTAAAAAACAATGTTCCACACTTAAAATAATCAAATATTCGCAGCGCTATATTTATTGTAGAGATTCTAACATAAATCAATGTTCTGTGTTTGGATTTGAAATACAAAATCGTTGACTGGCGAGTAGTTTGTGTATGCTTTTAAAAGTTTTTCTAAAAGTTACGTACGGCTGTTATGTTATTTCTACCCGACAATTGGCATAAGACACCAACTCGATATAGCACGCCTTTACAAATATAAACATCAGATTGTTCGATTAGATACAAATCTCACAAATGGGACTTTTGTTTCAAAATGACGTACCACTCCTACTTGTATACAGAGTGAGTCAAGGGCGACATGACATCAGGCTCTAAAT
Organism: Volucella inflata; assembly: GCA_928272305.1. NCBI lineage: Eukaryota > Metazoa > Arthropoda > Insecta > Diptera > Syrphidae > Volucella > Volucella inflata. The sequence goes on along the minus strand of OV743720.1, from coordinate 54,631,789 downwards.
GACAGTGGTATCAACACACAAGTATGCGTCGTTTCTAATGAGTTATGTGACATCTTTGGCTAAAGTAAATTTGCTTCACTATTCAATGCCAGTTTCATGGAGTAATGCACATGGAACGCGTATTTGAAGATACAATTTGCATACTGGTACATTGCGATGGTGTGGATATAGGTTAAGATCTGTGAAGACTTATATAAAAAACAAATAAATAAGACGAAGAATTGCATTTGCAGAGCTATCGTGAATGGAGGAAGAGTAGGCGGCTGCTATTGGCGTTTGTTGTTGAAAAAGAAAAGACAAAATTTGTCTCATGACAAAGCGTGTAATGGTACACATTGCTTATAAGTTTTGCATTTCTTACTGTTTTGAATTGTGAAGCATTTTTTGCAATTTAGATGGAAAAATGTTGTACACTCAACTTCACGTCTAGGTTTCCAAATGATGACATTGTCTTGGGGTCATTCGCAATAGATAATCTTAAATCTTCTGTCGAGAAGAATTTATGAATTTCTTTCACCCTAGAGGTCGTCTAGTGATTGGTTGCTGTAGTCTAAGGTACTTAGAAAAAGACGAAATGATTATGAAATTGGATAAGAGAAAATATTCACTACCATGTTTGCACTCAGTCTCAGAGAACTCAGTCGTTTTAGAGGTCACACAATACAACAGACAAGATCTTGTATGTACATATGCCAAACGACTTCGGGAATATGACCTGTTTAACTATTTTTGACGAAGCTTCGATTACTTATTAAAACTGTCCTCCTTGACTCGCCTAATTCTTATGTAGAAATGGTCTCTGATAAAACACGCTCTGAAATCGTAATGACCTAACAGACCGAATGTCTGTTCATTTTGGACTTACCGACAGCCGTCTGATGCAAAGTACCAGAATTCATGTTACTGATACATGAAATCTACGAGTATTTTTCTTGTGCATAAGAACCAGATAGTACCCGAACCGAACGGGAGTAGATTCCTTAAGCTCTATACAGTTGGCTCCTTAAGTGGGCTACAACGCGTCCCTTGTCCCAGGATGACAAATAGATTTCATTCCTCAATAAGACGAATTTCGTCGGGCGAAATATCTGCATCTGCAACTGCAGCTATCGCCCAGCTGTACTTAAAGCCTTGCTGAACTTCCTCACGATTTTTTCGAGAATATAAGACTTCTCTGAAGGCAGTGGGTAGGCTGGATTAACTACGCATTGTTTAGGATCACGGTAAATGAAATCATCGATGAACTTCATAGGAAAGGCTCAAAGAATACCCAAACTGGAGTTAGGTCTTCTATTGACAGTTGGTAGGACTCTTAAAGCTCTCTTAGAGGTCAGCGACTTTTCTACTGTTCTTCAATAGGAAAAACTGCAGACTGCTTACTGGCATAGTGAAGGGGTACTACTGCTACTACTATTTGCCAAGCCTTAAATGTGCTGTGCACACCATCTTGCAGTGCTTGCTATGAAAATGATGACGGCACAACGAAAGTGAATTTCTGGCCTACTTAACTATCAGTGTAGCCACTTTATCACTGAAGCACTTACTTGAATAAATTCATGGGACACCTATCATCCTCATCAGTGTCAATTAATTCATGCTTTTCTCTTGTCCTGAACACGATTTTTCGATAAAATTAAAGGTCGACTACAAGCTGCTGTCTCGTCCAATTAGTGAACTTCCGTCCCAAGCCGTAACTCCCTTCTTTACTTCCTCCACCATCATCTGCAGGTTGAGACTTTTTTGCAAAATTTCCAAAAATGTTGACAAACAGAAGTCAAACTGTCGCGATCGAGAGCGGCAATAGTTTCTTCTGTATGCATACTATTTAGACGCGTTGTTGGATTTGTGACATATTAAGTGCATGTGGTCGTTAGGCTGGACATCTTGGCTTCTTATGCCTGGGGTATGTAGTCATTTTCCCTGATAGCAAATTTTGAGCACTCCTTGACATCTGAAAATATGTTTTTTTCTATATACTCTGACTGTAACTGTCTATCTTTAAAGGTATGGTGTCTTGTGTTCTAATTTGTACTCTCGATAGCAGTCGAATCAGTTCTAGTAGTTTGGACTAACAGGTTTGGAACTTCCAAATCATCATATATGTACATGTTCTTGATAATAATTATTTTGATTTTTTTAAATTACTTTATTCCGCACTACAGTGTCTACATTAGTAGCATGGCCAACATTTCCAACATTGCACGACACTGCTTACCCACGTGAATCAGACTTTCGTGGAAAGTACCTATTAGAAAGCAAAAACAGTCCCTGACGAACTCGAGGGCACGTCGTTATTAATTAAATTCAGATACTCGTATCCTAGTCGCACAGATAAGATAAATTGTTTCGACTTTATGGCCACCAAGCTACATACTCGTACGTATCTAATGATACTATACGTGCACCTACCTGTTATTGCAGTTATGTGTATTTTATTATCAATAAACGTGTATACTCGTAAACCGGTCATATTCACCATAACCAATTTAACATTTAATCCATCAAGAGATAGTAGAATCTAAGGGGCCAAGTTGAAATCCCTTAAGTTTAAAACGAATTCAGTTAATTGGCAAAATGGATGCATACGAATACTCGTATATGTGGTCCTTTTTTCCCAGCAATTAAATTAATTTCCCTTCGGTAATTTTCATTTAATATCACGTCAATGTATCGTGCATATACGAGTATGCATCTATGTATGCACATTCCTTATACAAACACTTTATTGCAGACTCAGTACGAATAAAACCTCATTAAGTAATCTTATACGATTGCCGAGGGAAATTAAGCACGTGCACAGGTCACAAACTCTATTCCCATGAATTTAATTGATTTTATTAAATTTTAAATTATATTCGCAATTAATTTAGATACTTATATAGACAAAGACTGGTACTGCCGATCCATCTAAAGCTTTTCTATCGATTGCGACACGAGTAAAATTTTCGTTATGTCGCTACTTGTACGTAAGGTGGAGTTTGTGGTAAGATAGACCAACGTGGCGCATTTTTAACGTCTTCTACAATACAAGTGATGTAATCCTAGATAGAGCTTCGAAACTCGACAAACTTAAAAACTTGTTGCTCCAATTTCAATTGTATCTTAATGGCTGCATATTATCTCATATGTGCGCCAGCGGTTTTGCGTGTACTCTTTAATTTTGCCGATTGATTAGTTGGCATAAAATAATTTATCGCCATAAAAATACAATGACCAAAGCAAACTACGAAACATGTACTTATGGTCATATCAAATTGATATTGTACTGTAAAAAATGGAAACTTGAAAAGGTGATTAGGGAGGTCGAAGATATAGAGCAAAAATCGTCAATGAACTTCGATTTGAATGACACAAACTTTGCGTTAGTTTTTGAGAATGACATGACATATAATGCAATGGTTTACGACCACAAAATATATTCGTACACTGTTCGAGAAAGCAATATTCAAAGACATAAAAGTTATCCGTCTCGTTGCACCATAAATAGGTTTCGATGCGACCCATTTGATAAAAGGGTCGAATTTTAGATGACTCAAGCGTTTGGCTTGTGACGGAAGTACTGTAATACGTTATTTTGCTTGACTTATGAATAATATTTGTGCGAATATGTACCGCACACCCTTAGGTGAAATGTAATATTATCAATTCTAAAATAGTCACTAGCTATTGCACAATACTCAGGTTTTATGCAGACACAACCGGATAAGACCACGTTTGGTATGAGGCATAAAGTAAAAGAGTTAGTTAGAAATAAGTAGATTCTGAAGCCAGTTATGAGTTCTCCTAAAACCATGAATGATTAAAGCTGTGATGGCAACAGCATTAAAAATAATTGATTCTTCTGTCTTCACCGGAGCACGCAGAGATTCAAAATGATTTCATTAAAAAGCAGATGATCTAAAATTGAACGTTGTGGAAACAGAACAGCCAGGAATGTTTTTAAGCAGGCATGCCGGTATATAAGTCCAACTAAGACTATACATAATCTATTGGGCATATCGATATTACAAGACAAACCCTCCTCCAACATACTTGATGTCTGAACCATCCGACCGAAGAGCCAAAATAAACTTCGATCACTACATTGTTTTTTTTTTATAATTGGCGCGCGCTCAATGGGTTATAAGCACCCTTAAAATGAATGCACACAGCGTGGGCGATGGAAAATCAGGGAGGATAGACAGAGAGGTACCGATGTACGTTGATCTTGAATTTTTGGAGGTTATAATGACTAGGGAATAAAAGCTCGGCAGCGCATTTCACAAGCGAGTTATTCGGCTTAGAAAAGAATCACGATATTTCAGGGTACGTCCGAAAGTGGACTTTAGGGTGTCCTCATAAGCATTCATAGCGAGACGGGTGTTACGGTAAGAGGTTTGAAAATAGCGGACTCAAAATAGCGACAGAACAAGGTGATGCAGGAGACATTACGTCGGTGTTCGAGGGTGTCAATCGACTGGGTAATATAAGCATCACCTATAAGCCTTTAACGCACGGTTTGAATCCTATCTAGTAGGCGGGAAGATGTCTTGAGGGCACCTGACCAGATGTGATTATTGTACTTAAATTTTTAGGGAATGAAAGCCTTATATATTGAAGCCAGATCAGAGGGGGTGAAATATTTCTTAGATCGGGTAGGGAAATCTAAACATTTCGCGACGTTTTTGGCGACTTCGAATATGTGGTCATTCGAACGTAAGTTGTCATTGACACACATGATACAAGTGCCATTCATGGATAATGGCTGGATCTTTGAATTTCACTTTAGCGACAGCAGACAGCATTGCGTTTTGGAAGCATTAAATTCCACTCTGTTGATAGTTTCGGAATTGGTTTTGCAGTTAATATCGGAATTAAATGAACTTATCATTCGTTACCATTCCCTTTCTAGAGCCGAAGAGCAGGGACGTGAGTCCGGGAACGAATATGAAAAGCAGAGAGTACTGTTGTCAGCAAAGGAATAAATTGGATTAGAAGTAGCAGACAAGAGATCATTGATGAAGATTAAAAAGAGTGTCGGAGACAGAACGGAGCTCTGGGGCACACCAGCATTTATTTTGTGAATATCAGACTTGAAACCATCCAAGAAAACTTGAATTGAACGCTCCGAAAGGTAATTTCTAATCCATTGAAGAAGAGAGTCATCGATCCCAAAAGCATGTATTTTCGAAAAAAAAGAGTTTGATGCCAAACTCTGGAAAATGCCTTAGAAATATCAAGTGCAACTATCTTGTTTTCGCCAGATCGATTGATGTAAACGTTGGTTTCACTTTTCGGTGAGACATGCCATCAAATTAACAATGGACCTGTTGCTATGAAAACCGTACTGCCGATCATTAAGAAGTTTTGGTCTTTCGAGATATTTCATGAGCTGACGATTTATCAGCGTTTCCATGACCTTGGAAAGAACGGACGTAAGGGCAATGGGTCTGTAAAGGGACGCGCTGGACAAATGCTGTTTTCCATTGTTCGGAAAGAGTACTAAAGAATAGGATTGTTGAAAAAGCTTACGCAGTGGTTTTGCCAGCGTAGAAGCACACCTCTTCAGAAGAAGGGGAGATATACCATCTAGACCAGCGGATTGGCTTTGTCCAAAAAGCTGACAGCTGGAATGTCATTATAGATGAGCGTTGGGCTGGAGGATAAGGCAGAACTACTAATATTTTTTTAAAGAACGATCAACAATTTTTATTACCTTTGGGGCACTGTAGTATTTTTACCTTAGTTTTTGGTCGTATTGAATTTTAGACGCTTAAGAAAGGTGTTGCAGTCATTCCTGGCTCGTTTGAACTTCTTTCGGTTTTCCTCTGTCAGGTAGGTCTTGTTTGACCGAAAAAACATTTCTCTTGCCCTGACAGCCATTTTACAGCTCGAGTCATACCACGCTTTTTCCTTATACTCTTAATCCGGTGAGGGTATGGATGCGGATATCATATTGTGTCCCATAAAAACAATAACTCGCTCTTGGGTCGGTGTGGAGGCGATGGTTAGGGTTGTACCACAACATTTATTTCTATAACAATATAGTGAAAATTGCGTTTGCCGATCAAGCAATACAATCCGAAGTTCAAGACAATGAGTTGTAGACACTGAAGACTCTGGGTCTCATATTGAATCCCAAAACAGATAAGCTCCTAGTTAATTAAGTTGTATCGAAAAATAAACGAAGAATAAAGTGGACCTTTTTATCGGACATCCTGCACATTTTCGATCTATTGCATGTGGTTAACTCTATAACTGTCATCGCGTGAAGGCTAAAAATTGATTAAGGCTCATGGATATGCATACAATGTGAGACAAATTTTTTCAAAGATTTAGTGATCAATTCAATTTATTCTATGCTCTTGGGCAGCCCTTACAATCGATCAAGATGTAGTGACGTCTTCGTGACAGTTCGAGGAGCTGACGAAAAGATTCTAGATGAAACAACAACATCGCGTTTGGAACACTGTGCAGCCAAACTGACTGTTGACTTCGCTGATCAAGTAAAACGGGGCTTAAAATAAGGGCAGCTGAAAACTTTTATTTTGGTCCGACTCAGAGATCATGTTTGGTGATGCCAGAGTCTCATAATAATCGTTTATAGCATATCAGATGCATTGCCTATCTTAATAAATAGATATATATGTATCTAAGCCACAAAGCCCTGCCGATGTTGTGCCGAGAAGCATGTCTGCTTAAAAGCTTAAAACACGTATCAGCTTATATAGACCAGAGACAACCTGGTCCGGCGAATTCCAGGCATCCAAGATACAATAATTCATACCGCAACCACGCTCTCTAGCACTGTCAGTACTTTAGACCGTCAGAATTTTTTTTCAACAATGCAAAACATTGTTGCGTAGTATTCGACTATCTTTTAAAAGACTGCATGCGCGAAGCAAATGTAACGCCAATTCTCTTCGCTGACGACGCAGTTATACTTAGCGATAACGTCGAAGATTTACAGAACGCCTTAGATTCATGGAGAAATGCGCTAGAGAGAAACGGGTTTAAAATAAGTCGCTCAAAGACGGAGCATTTGACGTGCCCATTTGCGCATCCGTTGCGACCTGTTCCGGATATAATGTTAGACGGAATAGTTCTTCCGAAAAGCACTATCTTTAAGTACTTAGGATCAATCGTTAACATGGAAGCGAAATGTGACGACGACATAAACCACAGAGTTAGTGTGGGATAGATGAAATGGCGGGAAAATTCGGGAATATTTTGCGACCGAAAATTTCCACTTAAATTAAAGGGGAAACTCTACACCACGGTTGTTAGACCAGCTCTTATATACGGTTCACAGTGCTGGACAAGCGACAAGCGAAGCGTTTAAAAACAAAATGACGGCAGCGGAAATGAAAATGTTAAGGATGTCTAGTGGAGTCACTAAACGCGATTGCATTAGATCTACGCGTATAAGAGGAAATCTACATATAAAGAATTCAGTAACCGAACAGCTTGAGGCGAATAGAATAAGTTGGTATTGCCACGTTCAAAGAAGATCTGCGGAAAATCCGGTTAAAAAGGCACTATCAACTACGGTCACTCCAACTGTAAGAAAACGAGGTCGGAAAAAGAATTCCTGGATTTCTCAGATGGCAAATGCGCAACAACGTCTGGGGTTAACCACTGAAGCGATCCAGGACCGAGAATTATGTAGACGCGTTCTGCGGTCTGCGACATTAGCCAACCCCATGAGCGGAGCAGAAGCGATGCAGTAAAAATGGGAAACTCGTTACGCATAAGTTCGTATAACGAGGAAAGGGTTAATAAAAGGATAAGAAGAAGAAGCAAAACATTGTTGCGTACGTTGTGTGTGCCTATAATGGGAAAGACTTTGTTTTGATCAATGGTCCGGGGATGTAGTCGTTACGCAAGAGGGAAGGCAAAATCGGTAACACAAATAAAAGGAAACTGTTGTTTTTTAAAATATATTTGGCACCACAAAATCATTGTTAAGAAGCCAAGAAAGGCTTAGTTCTTTTAATGAAATTGGGATTCTTTTTACGGGAGATTTCAAGAATGTACCTAGCGACTAGGAACTCTGAGGGACTGTCAAAGCCAGGCACTTAGAGCCATGCATTCACATAAGATGTGTTCCATAGTTTCGACGTCTTCCATGCAATGACCACATGTATATGAGCCATTCAACTTTATCTACACTGATCAATTTTTAGATTGGCTTTAATTTCATAATATAGGAACAGCTTCTGGCTTCAGAGTTGACATAATGTGTGTTGTTTGAATTGGTCAAGTCTGGGAAATTAGTACGATCAGCTTTTTGTAATAGGCCTAAGCTATTTGAAGAGCCTTTTGATATAACTTTTTGGAGACGTGCGACCTGTGGCAGTTTTTCTAGGTTTCCTTCTTAATTAAAGTTGTTTAAGGCGGATTTGTTCTCAACATTTTGCACAATTACATAAGTTGAGGATTCCACATTGGCACTCAGCTTTGGAAAAAGCGAAAGCACTTTGCAACTGCAGTTAAGTGATGAGATAATGGATGTATTTAGTTTATCCGCTGCCTCATTCACGTCCCCAGTGGACGGTAGAGATGAAGGTAGTGAGTCAGCTTTAATAAGCAAGATTTTCTCGAAAAGTACTCGAGTTTTTGAATGTCTCCACCTTGTCAAGGAAGTGGCTCGTTGGTCTCACTCTTGTAGTATGAGCTGCATTATTCGCAGACTGCTCGGTAAGGGTTCAAGAACTCAACGTTTGGGTCTATCTAAAGGAATTTTTTAATTTTCAACGGTCTATTAAATAGACTACTGTAGAGGTTTGTCTAAACTCTCGAAAACGAGCCCCAACTTACTGAAACCATGTGGACAAAACTGTCTCATCCGCTCTTTGCAGAACTCTCCAGATTTTGGTGTAAGGACCAGAATTCTGTGCATCAGAGGACGCGAAAATCTTCTCGATAGCCAGGATAATATTTTGCGGAAAGAACCCCTTTATGATATGAGCTTTTGGAAATAAATCCCCCTCCACTACCAAAGTTCAATTCACATTTTTCTTTGATTTTCGGGAGGTTACTCCTCAGCCATTTCCCAGCATCTTCATTGGAGCGAACATACGAGTACACTACCCAGTAGAGCTGTCATTAGAACCATTTGCACAACACTTATGGGGTTGAGATTAATGTCTTCCGGGACTACTTCAGCCTGGCACGAGCCAGTATATAACTTGTCGTCTGTCTGTCTGTTCTGTCTCTTAGCTTCCGATGTCGGGGTAGTGAGGTCATTGAATCGAGTTTGTCTATCCTCTCTTTGATTATTTTAGATTTCGGAGGTCACCTGGGATCTTGAAGTTCCCAAGCTAGAGACAAAGCACCATTATAGTCATGTATCCCTTGGCGATTGTTGTTCCACCTTGGGGTTAGAGTTTTTCAAAAGAGGTTTACTTCTTCTCGTCTCTCATTTTCACCGGTGTTAGAATGCAGCAGTGAAAAAAACCCTTCATTGTTACAGTCTTGCGAGTGCATGGAGTTTACGAAGTCTGAAATATGTAGGCAAGGTCATAAGCTATAGGCTTCTTAGGGAGATTACTCTAAGAGATTGTCCTATGAATTCTGTAACCTAAAAGCCCGTATCTGACAACCTATTGAGAGGCTTACCAGCGAAACGAGTGCTGCCGTCAAGACCCTTTGTTAACGCAGCAGTAGAGTAGTAAGTTTATGTTGCAGTTTTCTGCTACTTTGCCACAAAGCTGCTCATTTCCTTTACAAATTCTATGTGCAAAAATCCTAGTGGTGCACTTAATCCCTTTGTGATTCCATAATAAGGCCGCAAGAAACAATGTTTATACTACGCCTTGGTATAATATTTTACCATTTCCATTGTTCCATATTTCATAAAGGCTTTTATAAATAGCTAACACCAGGCGGAATACCCTCACGTCTAAATCAATAAGTTTCTCCCTAAAACCACAAAATCAAAGTGCATTCGAATACTATAAGTCAATCTGAACAAAAGGCGGATCTGTCATTGTCTTATAAAACAATTCAAACATGATCTAATCAATTAAATGGAAAATATTTGCATTTAATCACCAATCTGTCAATTTCAAATTGCATTGATCTTTTCCCATGACTCCCCCATGACGCATCAAAAACGAATAATTTTCATTCACTTTTATTCAGTTAATTCGTATTTTCGATTGTACCCTCTGGAATAGTCCAAAGATAGTCTCTTGAAATTGTCAATAATTATTTTCAAATCAGACGGATGGCAAATGTGAAACTACAACTGTGGTAGTCGTTCACATAAGCAACTCAAACGTTGTATTAAAATTTTATACCCCATCAATAGTCGGTAACAAGTTTGTGAGAAAATAAAATTTTATCAAACAAAAAAAAAACTCCAACATTATCCGTACATTCAACGATAAGATAAGCTATACGAGTATAGTCAAAAATTTTGAAATACTTTTATTCGAGTAAAACATTTGTATCCTTGTCACAACAATTGATATTGTTCTGTCAACGATAAGCCCTTTTGTGTTTTATTAGTGGTCACTAGCTTTTAGATAGCAACTAGAAGTGCCAAAGTCCAATGTCTAATCACAATGAAGTACGAATAGCCCTGATGGACGTTCCAGTTAAAGTGTCAGATTACGAGAGCGAAATAAAGAACAAGAGAAATGTCGATGAAAAATTAGTCACTTTTAAATTAAAATGGCAACGAACCAGATGGACGGATACATTTAACTTGCTAAGGAAGTCAAAAATTGGCAGACTAGTAAAGTTGATTTTTTGTTTTTAATATTATCTCTAACACAAAGTTGTCGTTATCAGTGTTAGATAACTAGGTAAGGGTTCAGCATACCTTGTTCGTCTAATCAGCTACTTTTCCAACTGATAAGAGGGGTTTTGAATTGTATTCGAAAGTTGTTGGTGCAATACAGATATGTGTATTCAATACATCGATTGCGTTTAATGACGACTTACGAATTCAACTTGACATTGGGGAAATTTTTCCTTACCGAGGCAATTAATTATGTCGTCTTGATCCGTCGATCTGATCTGATTGGTTTAACATGAATTCAGCACATATTCAGCACGTGCAAGTGCAATGTGCTTATGGTGGAATGCGAGTATCTCGGTAATCAAATGTAGTTGACCGCAATATTGTAATTACCCGCAAATCACTGAAGGAGATATTTGTCGTAAATGTAAGCTGATACTGCTTGCTGAAAGATATAAAACGGTGATACTACAGATAAATGCAGTAATACCGGTACGATGCTGATCACCTATCTGGTAAAAGTGCTATATTATTTCAGATACTAATATTTGGAGCTGCTGCAATAGCTTAAAGCTCTAATGCCCTGGCTTAATACTCGTATCTTGTTTGTCAAATTAACAGATAGACTAAAACTCATGAATGCATCTGCTTATTAGCTGCAGCAGAAGAATGGAGCAATTTTTTTGTGTCCTTGGGCTGAATAAAGATACTTGTATCTACGAATTAGCTTCGAAATTGCATTCATTGGTGTACAGTTTGTAGCCTTGGACTTTGTTTTGCTGGTAATTTCGTAAGACAGTATTATTTTTGCGTGCCACACGAGTGGATTTTTAATTATAGAACTGGTTCCGAGCTTGTACTCGTATTACAGTCTTGAGTTGTACAACTTTTTAATTATCGGACCGGAAAATAGTTATGAGCTCATTGTAAAACAATCAATTGTCTTTAATCGATTCCTTTTATAAGAACCGTTACTTAGATATTTAAAAATGAATACATTACCCGAGTAGGTGAAATTGAACGTGTATGAGTAGACTATCGTGCTGGGCAGTTCTTCTGCAGAGCGGAGTAGCGATCCCGGGATAGACATATCCTTGTCAGAGCTTGAGTTTTTAAAAGCGAACAAAAAGATGAACAAACAGATACATAGTGGAAGCAAGAACACGACACAATGATGGCCAAAAGACTCGAACTAGAAAAATTGATTTTCCAAAACTCAAATTGCGAAATATCGAAAGCTGGACTTTCTCTTTGAATTGGAATACAAAAGTACATTAAATAAATTATTAAGAAATGAAAAAAAATAACAGAGAGCAACAACAGTTTGCAATCGCTTGAAGAATTAATTTACGAAGTGTCGTATTGCCCGAGAAATGACAAATTTACGTGAAACCAAAACTATCGCAGCAAAGGATGACCTGTGGGCGTGAAATCAGGCCGGATCACATAACCTCCGGGTCATAAGTGGTTATCGGAAATATTGGATTTAAATGGCTGCCGATTTTGCTCGATAAAAAGTAAGACGCGATCAGATGTTAACCAGTGTAGCGAGAGCTCTCTTTTTCTGACGTATAAAGGTTAACGCGACATGAAAAATTGTTATAACTACCGAGAGATGAAACCAATGTCATATACAGCGAAAATATACCTGAGAGTTCTAGACTGTTAAGAACGCATTATTTTTTAACTCCACGTTGACTGCCACGGATTTGTGGAATAGAGGCCGACATACTAGGTGGGGTGAAAAGTAACCTTCCTGGGAATGAAAAAAAAAATTGTTTTAAATGTTTTTTATTTTATTCAATGTAGTCCCCTTTTAGATTGATTCACTTATTCCAGTGATTTTTCAACTCCTCCGTGGCGTCGATGATTTCCTCGCGTGAGCTGAATTTATTGATGAGTCATCTTTTGAGGTTTGGGAAGAGATAATAGACGGAGGGAGCCAAATTGGGCGAATACGGTGGTTGCGAAATCAATTGGAGCCGTAAGTCATTGATTTTAGCCGTGGTTACGGTGCTCTTATGCGCCGGCGCATTGTCTGTTTTTTTTCGCTTCACTTGAGGCCGTTTTGCAGCGATTTCGGCCTTCAATCGCTCCAATAATGCACAGTAGTACTCGCTGTTGATGGTTTTTCCTTTTTTGAGGTAGTCCACGAAGAGTATGCCATGACAATCCCTGAAAACCGACGCCATAACCTTTCCGACCTATTGAGCCTCCCTCGGCCGCTTCGGAGCACTCGTGCCAACTTCAGTCCAATGCCGGGCACTCATTCTGTTCTCTGCTGTGTAATAGTGGATCCAGGTTTCATCAACAGTTACCAATCGACGCCAAAAGTCCGCCCGATTCCCCATCAGCAAGTCCAAACACTTTTTCGAAATTCTCTCGCGTTCGTGTTTTTGGTCAGGAGTGAGCATGCGCGGCACCCAGCAGCAGGATAAATTTTTCATATGCAGAATATTGCCCAAAATATGGCGTGTGCGCTCAGTACTTATCTTTGTGGTATCTGCTATCTGCTAGTATCTCGCGCACAATTACTTTCCGGTCAATACCATTTCATGTATTTTTTTGACATTGTCCTCTGTAACCGCATCAGAAGGCCTGTCGCTGCGGACTTGATCGGTAGTGGAGATGCGGCCACCACGGAACTCTCGAAACCAATCCGACGGAGCATTAGCCCCATAATATTTATCCAACTTTCGCCGTTTTACCTCTCAAAAAATAATGTTTTATGAGAGAACAAAAATCGTTCTTGTCCATCTTAACATGTTGCCAAACACGTCAACAACAATCAGCTGTCAAAACAAAACTAAAGACAGTATCGCACTTTAAGGCACTATAACCTTTTTTGCAATAGCAGCGCATTCTGGCGGTCAAGGAGGTTACTTTTCACACCACGGAGTATATCGGAATTCAAAGCTTATTGAATATGATAGAGAAACGAAAATTGATTTAATTGTTGTGGTAATTCAAGCAGGCGATCAACGTCATGATTTTGCTGACTGGGCATTCGAATCGTTGTTACTCTATCCACTTACATATGATAGTTAAAATTTAAGTTTGTTCAGTGATGAGACTCACTTCTGTCTCAGTGAATTATCGAATTCGGAGCGAGGCAAATCTACCGATGCATCCTGAAAAATGCACTGTATGGAGTTGCTTATGGGCTGGCATCATCATTGGGCCGTGCCTCTTCAAAAATTAAGTAATACAAAATGTCACTGTAAGTGGCGTCCAGTAGAGGGTAATAACCGACGATCTTTTGTATCCAAAAGTACACGGTCTGCAAACATCTTGTTTTAACAGGATGGTGCTACTTGCCATACCACCAGCAAAACCATAAATGTATTGTATAACTGTTTCATGACAGCATTATGTTCAGAAATGAATCTGTGCCGTGGCTACGAAGAACGCACTGCTTGACGCCGCTGACTTTCCTGTATTCGCAGTCTTTAATGAACACGTACAAGCTAATAACCATTCTAGTCTTGAAAGCCAACATTAAGTGCATTATTTGTGAGATACCGCCCAAAATCTGGTCGAAGTACGACGATCGTTTGTCCATGTAAAACAAATGCATCGTAGTGATGAACGATCTACGAGAAGTATAAAAGGAAGTTAATTTTTGATCAACATACTAGGGTCACCTTTATATATGACCCTATCCGAAAAAGCCATAGATTTTACAAATGGCGTCGTACGTATTCATGTTTGACATTTGTGAAGTAAACAGAATGACAATTGAATAAGAAACGGAATGCTATAATCCTGAAGAACCCAGAATTATCGCGATGTTGTTCATAAACAGTTCGTAAGTTATTCTGAGGCAGCATCCATCCCGTGTTAATGTTCCTGGCGGTCCGGCATTCACTGGTTTTTCAATGTGGCGTTTATTCGCACAGATCTTAGAGCACTATAAGGCCTCGTACCTCTCGGTTGGCCGAGAATATCGCTGCCGTGGTTGAAAATGTCGTAGAGACTTAATTGACATTGACTGGATAAGACGCCACGCAATTGGCTATCCACACATGTCTCTGCGGCGAATTTCTATGAAAAACTTGAAAATGTTTTCCAACAAATTGTGTGGACAAACGTAGTTTGCAGTTCTGTGGAAATAAAAATCTGCGAGTAATATAAAAAAACTTCAAAAAACTCCATATGGAGTGGTATTTATTCTGGAAGGTGATCAGTGAGTTTCTCAATTGGTTCCAACGTGATTGAGCTAAATCACATACTGCACGAGCCAAATCAAGCCATTGTCACAAGGATCAGTGTTTTCAATTTTTTTGGATATGAAGAAGCTATCTGCCCGATGAGTGCCTCGTTTGTTCACAATTAGCAACAAACGCAATCGTTTGTCAACTTTAAAAAAGTATTTCAATCACAAATTGAACAAGTTTTGGGCCGTTTTATAACTGTGGATAAACATTGACTCATTACAACAGATTAGAGACCAAGGAACCGTCGAGACAGTTGACTTCTCATGGTGAATCGAAGCCGAATGAGGTCAATGTTTGTCTTTCGACTAACAAGGCCATGGCGAACATTTTTTGGGGATTAACACAGTGTAATCACATCGATTACCTTGAAAAGGGTAAAACAATCACAGGTTCCTATTATGCAGCGCTATCGGGTTAATTTGAAGCAAAAATTACTACATAAATAAATTTTCTTTCACCAGAACAACGCACCGGCGAACGAGTCGCAGTCGCAATAGTAAAATTTCTCACTCATCCATTATATTCTCCAGATTTAGCCTTCTTGTTTTCAAACATGAAGAAATGGCTTCGCGCGGTAAAATATTTGAGTCGAAGGAAGAGATCATCGAAACAAACGCCTATTCTGAGGACTTCGAAAAACAGTATTACTTCGAGGGCATTTGTTAAACTTTTTTTTTGCCGAAAAGAGGGTTCGTTATTTCAATTTTTAGGGACGTTTTGACCAACATTCTTTTTACAAAATGAGTACAACCGAGTTTGTTTTTTTTTATTCAAGTAACGAGATTATGCTTATGCTTTGGAAGGTCCCAGGCTATCGCTTATTGTCGGAAATTAATTTATTCATGAGAAAACCCCAATTTTCTACTAGGTATCCATGTCCTAACATGTACAGTTTTTTCTTTGTAGATAAAGGCGCAATATTTTCGATTCTGTACTTACTCGTATATCTGATTCTTTCCATCGTGTCTCCTGGAGTTCTGTATAAATATCTTCTTCGAAACGTACTAACTCGACAGGACAACTGTGGGTTAAATCCTTTCACAATTAGTGTTCCTAATTTATATTTTGAGATTTAAAGGTTATACTACACTAGGCGGGGTGAAAAGTAACCTCCTTGACCGCCAGAATGCGCTGCTACTGCACTGGTGCCTTGAAGTCCATTCATATTTAGGCAGACATGCCGAATTTCAGTGCGATACTGTCTTTAGTTTTGTTTTGACAGTTGATTGTTGCTGACGTGTTTGGCATCATGTTGAGTATGGACAAAAACGATTTTCGTTCTCTCATAAAACATTATTTTTTGAGAGGCAAAACGGCGAAGGAAATAAAAGAAAAGTTGAATAAATGTTATGGGGCTAATGCTCCGTCAGTTTACACCGTCAAATATTGGTTTCGAGAGTTTTGTGGTGGCCGCAACTCCACTACCGATCAAGTCCGCAGCGGCAGGCCCTCAAATGCGGTTACAGAGGACAATGTCAAAAAAATACATGAAATGGTGTTGGATGACCGGAAAGTGAAGGTGCGCGAGCTAGCAGATACCACAAAGATTAGTACTGAGTGCACACGCCATATTTTAGGCAATATTCTGCATATGAAAAAGTTATCCTGCCGCTGGGTTCCGCGCATGCTCACTCCTGACCAAAAACACGAACGCGAGAGCACTTCGAAAGAGTGTTCGGACTTGCTGATGCGGAATCGAGCGGACTTTTGGCGTCTAATGGTAATTGTTGATGAAACCTGGATCCACTATTACACACTAGAGAACAGAATGAGTGCCCGGCATTGGACTGAAGCCGGCACGAGTGCTCCGAAGCGGCCGAGGGAGGCTCAATAGGTCGGAAAGGTTATGGCGTCGGTTTTCTGGGATTGTCATGGCATACTCTTCGTGGACTACCTCGAAAAAGGAAAAACCATCAACAGCGATTATTACTGTGCATTATTGGAGCGATTGAAGGCCGAAATCGCTACAAAACGGCCTCACATGAAGCGAAAAAAGGATTTGTTTTTGCAAGACAATGCGCCGGCGCATAAGAGCATCACAACCACGGCTAAAATAAATGACTTACGGCTCCAATTGATTTCGCAACCACCGTATTCGCCCAATTTGGCTCCCTCGGTCTATTATCTCTTCCCAAACCTCAAAAGATGGCTCATCATTAAAAAATTCAGCTCACGCGAGAAAATCATCGACGCCACGGAGGAGTATTTTGCCTTGCGGAAAATTACTTTTCGGACGGAATCAAAAAGTTGGAAAATCGCTGGAATAAGTGTATCAAGTTAAAAGGGGACTAGATCGAATAAAATAAAAAAAAAATTCAATTCCTTTCCTAAGGAGGTTACCCACTTTCCTTTCAATATCTAAATAAATAGGTTAGCTGGTGCTAGGATACGTAGTGAACACAAAGTTGCTGTACTCGTATAGCAAGCTTCTTCAAAGATCAACTTTAATAGTCTTTAAAATTTAGAAAGTCAATACCTTTTCAATACCAATCAATGACTTAGCGAATTAGGGATGTTTTCATCAATCTGAAGGCTTTGATACGAGTATAAGGGTGTATTCGAGGAAGATCTACCTGCAGATTTAGGTTCGTAATAACAACTTTCTTATTTAAATACAATAGTTGTTGTTTACATGTCAAAATTGATTGCGTATTTATTAAGCACTTTAGATATGATATTATACCATGGGCAAGGTCTACTACAAATGCGGGTTGTAATAAACTCTTATCATATCTCTGACTATTAGTTAATTCTTTACGGTTCAAATACTCGTTTAGACTTATTAAGATATCAAAGCCACTATTTGGAACGTTGAAGCAATAACATAGTTGTTTTGAAAGATTTAAAGAATCTTACAACAAGCTTAAGTCATTCGATCTATAAATGAATAGAAGAAGAAGCTTAACCAACTAAAAAAACATTGTTGTGCAATTTTTAAATGAAATAGAAAATAGTATACTGAAACGAAAACACATGTATTTCCGCTGTTGATAAATATAGGGCCGTTGGATTCGGATGTGATACATATATCTCCTATTCGGATGTACGCAGAAGTTGAAGTCACAGACAACTTTTCGTAGGAATCAGCTGTATCCGATTGAACTTCTATTCTTCTTCTATTGAATTCTATCAGAACCTGCCACCATTGTCATAATTAATGGGAACTTTCATATTGATTCCTTGTATACGTCATATGGTTTCTTAAAATGCATGTAATGTTCCGTATATGCTTGTTGAATTGAAACATTTGCATATATTACTACCACTGCTTGCATTGCTACAACTAGCTAGCTACTTTTCTAGCACATTTTTCAGCTCTACTCACAATGTACAATTAAGAACAGAGGTCTAGAAGCAAATTCATACCAACCAAATTTTTGTGAATCAGCATCGTTAGAGTATGTACTTTCGCTCCCCTTAACATAGTTCCTACTTTTACTTCGATTTTTGTGAAGACGGAGGCGACACGGTAAATAAAACTAACACAACAAAATTTCGAAGGGTCATAAGTCATTGTGACGGGTCTTTTAGAATATAGTAGAGAAGGGCAAAGTGACACTCTGTATGGAAACTAAATTAGTTTACTTGATGTTGATGCAGGGCAAAGTATCACAAGAGCTATCTATCACACAGTTTCATCGAATTAACATTCATTAAGAAACATGACTGTTTTTTGATCATAAAACTGTCAACTAAACTGATTAGGTATATTGCGATCAACGCAGACAGTTTTCGAGTTTCCTAGACCAAGAGCAAGGCCTGCGACCAATATAAATCCGAATCACTATCTACGAATATCTTAGAAATTAAAAAAATATTGTTGGGATATTTAATGTTAAACGGCTACAATCGCAACATGCAAACGGAACTTTTACCTTGTTAAAATTAATTAGAATGTCCAGAATGGCGATGGGAAACTCCCGCTCCTAAAGCTCGCTAAGACAACCGCTGTTGGATCTCTCGTTTAAGATCTTAATAAAAACTGTATACCTAAAACCCTGCTTTAGCTGCAGAGGCATGGAAGTTAGCGAAAAGGCCGAAGATACGAACGGCAAATTTTCAGTTCTAAGTCGAAGGAACAGCGCAGTTAGTGGAAAGTGTCGTTTATCATCTTAGAGTGCATTGCTGAAGGCAGTTGGTCAAGGGCCAGGTATCGGAAGATACTTATTGGCTGAGGCCCAATTGTTATGCCATTTATGTAAGACTGTAAAGAAGAGCTTGAACTTGATGTTGAGCAGCAAATGGAGCCAACAGTCATCTTCAGCATACAGCCTCCATACACCTTTTCCATCAGGCTGTAGCAAGCTTGTCAATGACTGATTACAACCCCAAGATTTCAATTTAGATTTGTGACAAAAGATTCTCCACTAAATATTCTGAATAAATGTTTAGGGAATAAATAAAATAAGCAACGAGGGGTAGGTACCTCGCTTACTTTAGCTTGCTTAGTTCTAAAAATGGAAATCGATAGTTTTACTGTATGAGTTAATTATCCCTTCAGGATAGTTGAAAGTTGAATACAGTATCATTAAAGATTAAGTAATTGCTATTATCCACACTGCAACATTTGTTGGTGAGAATTTTATAACCGGAAAACGCTGTCTAATCGGATTCCTAAACATCCATGCAGCTATTGAAGCTCAGCAATTATCAAGTTGAGGATTATAGAATACATCAGGAATTTTATATTGAGCTAGGAAACTTTCTGGAATAGATATCGATGTCTTAGTTGTACCAATCTACTGGCTTCTCTTTATGGGATATTTCACAGTTGTATGGGCAAATTGACCCTTCTACTAGTACAAGGAAGCAGTGAAGGTTCGTCAAAAAAAAATCCCATCGAAAGCTAACTCAAAGTCAATCACTTTAGTGTTATTTTAATATATATGCACAGACGAAGGAAAATAATGGATGAAAGAAAGTAAAAACCGATGCAGGGTGGTTTTGAATGTTAGCAGGTTATAAAGAGTAGGAAATAAAGAACACGGCAGGGGATTCCATAAGGAAAAACGTATGAAAATGGGTCTGACGGTAACGAGCATTTTTAGCGAGCATTTTTCAAACCTAACGAAAGTCTGAAGGAGCAACATGCAACTAGTAATTCTTATCCAGCAAACAGCGCTGCAGCGGTCGAACGAGTTAAAGGCAAAATTGAGATCAATTACGAGTTAATCGCACATTTTTTAATCTTCTTCAACAAGTGTGGAGATGAGGTCGGATGTCGGCATTCTACTCAAATTGCGGCGGAATAAATGCAATCGCTTTGTGAGGCCAGATCAAACTGTTGAAAGTATTTCCTACAGTGTAGCATTTTGTGCGACAACGAATATGTGGTCCTTTCAACGAAGTTGTCATTGACACACTTGGCTGCGTGCTTAAATTTTGTTTGATAGAAACGAAAACATATACATAGGATAGAGTTTTCGAAATAATGTGGGCAGTTCCGCAATTAATTTTTTTGTTTTCAACTATTGGAATTTAATAAGCTTAACATACGCTGCAGGTAAATAGCCTAAAAGCAGGGACGTTGGTTCGAAAATGATTACAAAGAGCAGAGAGTAAGAATATAGGCAGCAAAGTAATATACTCGATTAAGAGTAACAGACAAGAGATTATTTTTAGAAATAAAAAAAATAGTGTCGGTGACAAATCGTAGCCTTCATTTATTTTTTTAATATCAGACTAGAAGTGGTCAAATACAACTAGAATTGAACGAAAGATTCATTGTTTCCAAAAAAACCTAATATGCCAAACTTTGAAATATCAAGGGCAGCTATCCTTGTTCTACTAGGGAGGATAAATTGACAAGATTCACCTTTTTTTTTAAGAGACAGGCTAAGTTCCAGAAGATACTGTTGTCGTAAAAGCTTGAGTAGTTCTAAGGTAGAAGGATCTTTTCTCAAAAGAAGGGGAGATTTACCAGGAGAATCAACGATTTTATGTAGGGTAGAGTCACCTGTTTCCAAACATCCCCAGTTTTGGAACACTTTTTACAAAAGTCGCTATATTATTGTTTATTTGCCGTTTCTGATTTTCATCACAGCATACTTATACGTAATGCATATTCCTTTTTCACTAGCCTTAAGCATGGCATTCCTACAAATCTACCTTAAGTCAACAAAATTCTGAGTTTGCTAATGGGTTTCAATGAAAGCCGTCGATCTGTTTTTTTTTTTAAATTTCAGCCAATGTCTGGGAAAAGTTGGTTTAAAGCAAAATTAATTACGCAAGTACTTTCAACTGTGTTTGTGATTATATTAGTGCATTTTTGCCAATTGAAATTGAAGTTAGCTCGTGGTTTTGGCCTGTTCGAGAAAAGTAACCTAATTTCTTCCGAGTTTCCTAACCCGAACGCAACTGTTAACAAATAGGTAACTGCTTTTTACCATTTTACTACCATAACTTATCGAAAAACATATGTTTTTTCTCTTTTTGTATGAAAAATCACAAACTAAATTAGTGTTCCTATTTTCGAACACCATATTCGTTGGTGATCAGAAAAAGGAAACTGACAGTTTTATGGTTTCCTTAATCGATCATCGGATATTTAAACGTTTTTTATTAAATAGGTTGAGATAATGCAATCTCAAAATCAAAAATACTATGTACGGAGGCTTCATTAGCAGCCGCATTGAAAGATATTCGAAATGAGTCAAAGATAATAAGGGCAGCAAGTAGGGAATATTTAGTTCTGGTCACAACGCTTTACGATACTCGTAGAATTAAGGGCAGAACTGTTAATGAACTCAGAAAACCAGGCTCTGAAACTGTGCTTACAATGAGAGAGGAAAATAAGATCGTCGAATGGCTCATACATATTGCTAAATGTGGTTTTCCACAGAAATCGAGGGGGCTTTTGGATGTAGTGAAGAAAAAGGAAGATTCCCTTCAAAAATGGAAAGGCATAGCGAATTACTGTCTTTACGTGGTCCTGAAACCGTTAGTAAGGCCAGTCATATTATTTCCATATCAAAGAGTGCCCTTTAAAATTGTGAGCAACATGCCGGAAGACTGGGTTGTTGATCGTTCTGACACTGGTTAGATGAGGACGGAAGCCTTTTACGAATATATAGCAAAGGATTTTTCCAATTGGCTCGATCAGCACCAAATTAAAAGGCCAGTACTTCTCTTAGTAGATGGGCATTACTCTCGCATATCCACGCTCATTAGTGAATTCTGCTCTAACACCCAGTAATATTGTATTCGCTTCCACCCAATACAAAACATACCATATTATATTCTAAAGGCCCAAACCCATAGAATCCGTCGCGTGCGTTGCGTTCACAATCCACTAAAATCGTATTTGACGGATTGCAAAGAGGTGCCCAGTGAATACGTACGTTGCGTCCGAAATCCATCTGAAACATCCATCTACATGGAACACAAAAGAGCACCCGAATGAATTTCCATGGAAACATCTGTCAGACGCACAAAAAGTTAAAAGTTGACCAATTTCATCCGAAGTAATGCATTCCACTTGTGGGCCGCATTTGCTGTTTCTCTTCCTCTCATTAGGGCTTATGAGTTGTCAAGTTTTTGACATGACGCAACGTACGCAACGTATTCTATGGGCTTGGGCCTTAATAGTTATAGTTATTTATCACTTTTAAGCTTTTGTTTTTTTAAATCCAATGAATTGTTACTTTTATTTTCTTATAATAAAATCAGTGCAAGCACTTAATGTTATTTCAAATTTGCTTTTACCTAGTATGTTCCTGAAACTAACATTCTAGACAAACTTATAGG
Source organism: Volucella inflata (assembly GCA_928272305.1). Taxonomy (NCBI): domain Eukaryota; kingdom Metazoa; phylum Arthropoda; class Insecta; order Diptera; family Syrphidae; genus Volucella; species Volucella inflata. Next base: position 54,609,097 of record OV743720.1, on the reverse strand, counting down.
TATGATTTAAGTGTTCGAAAGAAGGAAACCTTTTGTTCGGCTTTAGGGAACAAGTGTTCGAAAAGGGGGGAAAATGGTTGGTTTTCATATTAATTTCTTCTTCTTCTTATCCTTTTATTAGCCCTTTCCTCGTTATACGAACTTATGCGTAACGAGTTTCCCATTTTTACTGCATCGCTGCTGCTCCGCTTATGGGGTTGGCTAATGTCGCAGACCGCAATACGCGTCTACATAATGCTCGGTTAGCCCCAGGCGTTGTTCCGCATTTGCCATCTGAGTAATCCAGGAATTCTTTTTCCGACCTCGTTTTCTTACAGTTGGATTGACCGTAGTTGATAGTGCCTTTTTAACCGGATTTTCCGCAGATCTTCTTTGAACGTGGCAATACCAACTTATTCTATTCGCCTCAAGCTGTTGGGTTACCGAATTCTTTATATGTAGACTTCCTCTTAGACGCGTAGATCTAATGCAATCGCGTTTAGTGACTCCTTTAGACATCCTTAACATCTTCATTTCCGCTGCCGTCATTTTGTTTTTTAACGCTTCGCTTGTCGCTTGTCCAGCACTGTGAACCGTATATAAGAGCTGGTCTAACAACCGTGGTATAGAGTTTCCCCTTTAATTTAAGTGTAAATTTTCGGTCGCAAAGTATTCCCGAATTTTCCCGCCATTTCATCCATCCCGCACTCACTCTGTGGTTTACGTCGTCGTCACATTTCGCTTCCATGTTAACGATTGATCCTAAGTACTTAAAGATAGTGCTTTTCGGAAGAACTATTCCGTCTAACATTATATCCGGAACAGGTCGCAACGGATGATGCGCAAATGGGCACGTCAAATGCTCCGTCTTTGAACGACTTATTTTAAACCCGTTTCTCTCAAGCGCATTTCTCCATGAATCTAAGGCGTTCTGTATATCTTCGACGTTATCGCTAAGTATAACTGCGTCGTCAGCGAAGAGAATTCGCATTACATTTGCTTCACGCATGCAGTCTTTTAAAAGATAGTCGAAAACTACGTTAAAGAGGAAAGGGCTAAGTACGCTTCCTTGATGTACTCCGACATTAACTGGAAATTCTCTCGTTAGTCCGGCAGAGCTTTTAATCGCAGTTTTCACGTTTCCGTACATGTCTTGTATTATTCTAACATACGTTTCCGGTACGTTTTGAGACCTCAGCGTGGCCCATATGAAATCCCTAGGCACTCGATCGAATGCTTTCTCGAGGTCGATAAATACCATGTGTAAATCCTTGGACGAATCTCGGTGCTTTTCCATTATTATTCGTAGGCTTTGGATAGCGTCCACCGTCGAAGACTTTCGTTTAAGACTCTTTCGACGATTTTCATCGTGTGTGACATCAGCTTGATTGAACGGTAGTTGTTGCATTCTCGAGTGTCGCCTTTTCCTTTGTATAATGGAATCAAGAAGCTACTTCTCCATTGATTCGGCATAGGTTGTCCACATTTTAATTTATTTAAAAGTTTCGATAGCCAAACGCTGCCGATCCCCTCCATCTTCGACCAAAACTCTGATGGAATGCTATCTGGTCCCGCCGCTTTCCCCCGCTTCATTTTTCCAATTGCTATACTTATTTCTTCGATTGAAAAGTCCGAAACTTCCTCCTCGAATAGACCAGCTGTCGGCACGATATCACGTGGAAACTGTTTGTTAAGCAACTCCTTGCAGTATTCAAGCCACCGGTCACAAATTTCCTTTTCATTTGTTAGTAAGCGACCGTCTGCGTTTTTGATGTATTTCGGCGAGGTTATTTCCATTGAATTTTTTCGCCTCTGTGCAGCGAACTTAAAAATATTTGGCACTTTAGTATTGTACGACGTTTGAACTTCTTGTATAGCTTGTCTTCTATCTGCCGATCGTGAGAATATTTGTTCCAACTCCTGGTACAGGTTTTCCGCTTCTGCCGCTCGAGTTCGAGCCCGGACTTTCTTTCCGATCTTTTTAAGGCGCTCGTATTCAAGAGCCAGTCGAGCTTTTTCGATATCGTTGCTCCAATCGCATTTTGTCCACGCTTGGAATGCACTCTTCTTGTCGGCCACAGCTCGTTTGGTTTCGTCATTCCACCACCATGTTTCTTTGCCGACGTGATGGTATTTCGATATAGTCCCCAGATGGGACTTCATATTAATTTCATTTCTTAATAAATTGTAATAATAAATAAAATCAACTTTATGAGGTTTAAGAAGTTTTGAGTTTTTTTTTTTTTAATTAAATCATAACAAAGTTTGTAGGCCCAATCTAAGTATTTTTTACAGACCATTCATTTTTCAAAGTCTGTAAACTGTTCGACTCTACCCGATATAAATGTGGGATTGATAGTGTAAGCATATTTTACGAGCAAGGTTTTATAGAACAGCAATACAAATTAGGATATATTAGGACCACATGTATAATTTTAATTTTATATTTTGAACTGTCTTGATCGTACAATCGGTATTCCTTTTTCCTGTCTTATATATTTTAATCTCACTCTTTCAATCAAATGCATTGCTTTCGTAAGCATTTCTCATTCTTGTTTTGTAAACATAATGACGCAGGGCCTAATCGTACAGTTTATGGTGCAAACATGTTAATGAACATTTATTTTTAAGTATCTGTACATCTTCATACCTACCATGGTGATTATTTTTATTATCGAAAAATGCAAATTAAAGCGCTATAATGCTTAGACTTATTGTGTGTTGTTTTTTTTACACGATCGTGCTGTCTGCTATCAAAAAAGATAAATTTGCTAAATCGCACCCACTTATGCAATGGCAGCAGAAAATAGTAAGGCTATTGCTTCTTAGATACAAGATAAAATACAAAATGAACTAGCAATTCTACAAATCTAATAACGTATATTATCACGTATTTTATAATTCCCCACTTGGCAATTTTTCACTGCTGAATCACAACACAGTTCCCCAGTTGAGTTGATTTTGTTTTTGTTTCTGCGCATTTCAGCTCTCCGCCATATGTATTTCGTATTCCACTCATTTTGTTTGTATTCGGATTCGGATCTCTGAAGTACTAAAACCTTATCAGAGTTTCCCCTTTTTCTGTTCAAAATTCAGAGACGGACTATACCTCTTTCTGTTGCTTTCTGCTTTGATCGTATTGAATGATTTGAGTGTGTGAGTATAGCATGAATTTAAGTTGAACTCAGCTGTGATTTTTAGTACAAACGTCGCAGCTACAATCGCTGATCGTAGTCTTACGATATTTAACTGGCAAAGATCGCAAACGCAAACGCAAACGCAAATGCGATCACCTACAAAGAATACTTTCAGCACTTTCGGTCGGCAATTGAAAAATTAAATCAGTCGCGATCGTGCTGCTGCTGAGTGAGAGTTGTGTCGCGGCGTAGTTCTTAACTTTCCAATTAGAACGCACATCGACCATAGCAACATAAGAAGTTAGTTGATCCTATTGAAATCTATTCCCGAGAAGGCAAAAATTTGCATAACACAAAATCAAGTGCATAGTGGTGTTCTCAAAAAATTCCTGATCGTCGTGTTGTATTTTAAGTTTACGGAGTTTTTCTTTTTTCAACTCGTTCGCGGTCTACAAACGAATACACTGTTCTAATTGGAGAAAAAGAAGTAAAAGATACACGATCTTCGTAAGATAGAAGGGGATACAAAAAAGAGATCGTAAATCTCTCCTACTATGATCTGACGACTTCAAATTTGTTATTGTTATTATTGTTTTTTTTCCCCCTTACTTTCCGACTTTTCTTGTTGTGTTGTGGATTCAATGAGAAAAAACACAATTTTTTGAAAACAGTTTTTTTGAAAGAAAATTTTTGAAAAATAAATAAATCATCAAAATGGTGGAGAACGATAGTGTAACTAATAACTTATTAAATGATAATAGGAATGCAGCGGCCAAGGCACAAATTGTTCCAGCTCAACCGAAAACACTGCAACATCTGCCAAAACGTCCAGCTGTCGAGCTGGGCTTCCACAATGTGTCATATGGAGTAAAAGAAGCTGGCACTAACAGTAAGTACTACTATTCTTCACTTTTCCTATAGTTTATTATAAAAAAACAGAAAATGTTTCTTAATTGTTGTGGAAATTTTGTCGTAGGCCGTAGATAGATACGATTTTTTTTTTCTTTTTTTTTACGGTCACACACGATCCACAATCACTCGTTGCCTTATTGATAACACAGCAGAATTTATTGTTGTTGTTGTTGCAAAAACCGAGTTAAAGAAAAGAACAAAAATAAAAAGGGGACAATGAACAACTAAACAGTGAACAGAAAGAGGAGACGTAGAGAACAATGAAAATAAAACTTGTTGCTTTATCTTCTATAAGGTGGAACTCGGTAAAGAGTTGCCAGGCGACTTTTTTCTTCCCGTTTCATAAGAACAATACTGATCGTGAAACTGGTCCCCACGTTTTTGTTTTTTTTTTTTAATCAAAATGATTGTTGTTTTGAATAAATTTAAGATGCTTTTGTTTTATAAAAATGACGAAGCCCTCTGATCTTTTATGGAAATACTTAAAAGTTGATAAGAAAAGAAGCCCGATTGACTAGTGTCAATGATCGTGATCAATGCCAAATACATTGTATTGCTTGTAAAAACAACTATTGACGTGTTGATATATTTTTACAAAATTTAGTAAATCTACGAGGGCGGGTCAATAAGTCCGTGACTTTTGAATTAAAACACAGATTTTTTGATAAAAAAATAATTTTATTTTTCAACGTAGTCTCCCTTGAGCTCTATACACTTTGTCCAACGCTTCTCCAATTTTTTTATCCCTTCCAAAAAAAATGATTTATCGAGGTCCTCAAAATAGGCCTTTGTTTGCGAGATGACTTCATCATTGGAGTCAAATCTTTTTCCACCAAGCCATTTCTTCAGGTTTGGGAACAAGAAGTAGTCGCTCGGAGCCAAATCTGGAGAATAGGGTGGATGGGGGAGCAATTCATAGCCCAATTCATGGATTTTTGCCATGGCAACTGCACATGTGTGCACCCTTGCATTGTCTTGGTGGAAAAGAACTTTTTTCTTGGCCAAATGAGGTCGTTTTTTTTCAAATCGTCATTGAATCGGTCCAATAAGTTGGCATAATATTCCCCATTGATTGTTCTTCCCTTTTGAAGGTAGTCAATGTGGATTATCCCGCGTGCATCCCAAGAACAGTCGCCATAACTTTATTGCCTGACAAACCCACCTTGGCCTTCTTTGGCGCCGATTCACCCTTAGAAACCCACTGTTTTGACTGTTGTTTGTTCTCTGGTGTGTTGTGATGGATCCATGTTTCGTCCACGGTTACAAAACGGCGCAAAAACTCCTCCATATTGTGATTAAACAACGCCAAACCTTCCTGTGAAGTTGTTACACGATTGCGTTTGTGGTCGACTGTGAGCAAACGCGGCACCCATCTTGCGGAAAGCTTTCTCATGCCCAAGTGATCATTCAAAATTGAAACCACTGAGCCAGGCGAGATCCCTACGGCTTCCACAATCTCTCGCACTTTCAATCTTCGGTCGGCCAACACCATATCGTGAATTTTTTCGATTGTTTCGGGTGTAGAGACCTCAACTGGGCGTCCAGGACGTTCGGCATCTTCAGTGCTTGTACGGCCACAACGAAATTCAGTAAACCACTTTTTTACCATTGAAATCGATGGTGCAGAGTCCCCATAGTATTTATCAAGCTTAGCCTCGGTCTCGGTAATGGTTTTTTTTCGCAAGAAATAATGCTTAATAAGCACACGAAATTCACTTTTTTCCATTTTCTCCTCAAATTAGTGAGTAGTCTGATAAAAATAGCTGTCAAACACAAACTAACTGACGCAGCAAGTTTAAATTTTGACAGGAGTCAACTGACAGATGCCTGTTGACAGGAGCAGTGTTGCTGTTTCAGTAAAGAGGTCAGAAATTCAAAAAGTCACGGACTTATTGACCCGCCCTTGTAATTTCGTTAGAGAATGTTTTTGTTTTCGGCTGACAGCTCTTTGACATGTTCATTTATTCAGAGGTTTCTTGGTCCTCCAATTCGCTGAACTAAGATCGCCATATGACGCATAGCCAACAACATGTAAATATGCATATTACAAAAGAAACTACAGCTGCTGGGAGTGAAAGTGTGAAATATGGGAAAATGTTAATCGCAATAGTTTGCCAAAAATGTGGAGAATTTTGGGCAAATGTATCGGGGCTTATACGATCCAGCTGGTGCAAAATATACAGGACAGCAGATCGCGGCTAAGAGTCGAACTTTGTTTAAGAAAAACAAAAAGAGTGTGTTTAGCGACAAAGCGCACTTTTGGCTTTTTGCTGTTTTTGAAGTGAGGGGACTCAAATTTACCGCTTTAAGGAGAATTTTTAGTGTAGTCATCACAGTTGCGTCATTATCGGCCCATATTTTTTTTTAAAATAAGTCAGGAGCTTATTTTTGCAAGTAAAACATATCTCAACAGACAATTGACCTGGCTTAGGTGATTGGCATTAATCATCTGTGATTTAAAGTTCAACAAAAAGTTGCCCTCCTAATTGATCATTGGAGATCTACAATGCGTGCAACTATGGATATGTAAACATTAATTTGTTCGGGTTTTATTATCCATCACGTATTACGTTGCGTAATATCGCAGATCCTAGGATACCATTGGGCAAAGGCCAGTCGCGCGTTTTTATTAATTTGCTCAAATTTAAAGCGGACTTTTCGCAGCGCTTTTAAAAAAATACTTGAGCTAGCTAAATCAGGGTTTTCCATTAAATAGTCCCTTAGTATTTTGCGAAGAACTAAAAACTAAGTCGTTTACACAAATGAAATAACACACGTTTTATCAACGCATTGAAATTGTTAAAATTCACTAAAATATTATAAAAATTTTGCTGAAACGCATTCTCACGAATTTGGTTCAGAATTTTGTGACAAGTTAGTGATCCGCAAGTACCGTAGAGAATATTGCTTCTATAGTTTGAAGTTTGAGCAAAAATCTAGATTTGTCGATTCCCCGTAAAGCTCAATATGTAATTGGGCTTATGGCAAACTGCCCTCTACCGGGTTTATGCATAAAGCCGACCATCAACTATGCCGTAACTTTTCTTATTGAGTGTTTTAAACGGATGAATTTAATTTAAATGAAAAATCGTTTTGAGCATGAGGCAGGTTTTTATCTTCAATACCGCATTCAGGTTAGAAAATCCAAAAATGATCGTCGATCGTCGCCTTTCCACCAGATCGTGCTACTCTTTGTGGTGGTTTTTGGACGGAACCCATCATTGAATTTTAATTCTTCGAAAATGAAGATAGGGTGGCCGTCACTATTAATGGATTGCTCTATAAATCAATCATCAATAAATTTCTAATGCCATAAGTCGGAGGTATAATTTTCAACAACGATAAGTAGCATATAGGTGACGAAAACATTGCCCTTTTGTGAGAATAGTTTCTTGGCCGCGTCATTTCACGAAATAGTGATTCGCCGCTGAATGTATGCCATTTAACACGGTATGAAGTTGTCTACGAAGTCGAATCATGTGACTGATATTGTATCCCATAGTAAAATTATGACAACCCTTGCGGGTAAACCGATATCCTCGGTTATTAAAAAAAAACTTCTTTCAAATCCGTTTTCCTAAACAATTTAGCGGTATGACAAGTTTGAAATGGTTTCGCATTTCATTCGGTCATTTGACACCTAAAAATTGTTCACAAAGCAACTAATTTATCCTGCGAATAGCGACAGCTTAAAATTTAATGTTTCTTTAGAGGGGTAATCACGATTAAGTCTTGCGCGAACAACCAGATGCTTTTTATCAGCGTTCCAGCTTGTTTAAATTGTATGGATGTAGTGCGGTGCAAAAACGATCGACACGTTTTGCTATGAATTATTAATGCTCCAATCCGAATACCATTTAACCCCGTTTACCAACTTCATGCTTCAAATATGGTTTTGTAATGCACGCTGGTAAAACTATATATTGCAATCCTGGCTAAAAAAGTTCTTAAACTATAGTTATCTAAGGAGCCGAGGAAGAATGGACGCTAGCAGATATTTAAGGATCATGTTGAACAATGTTTTTTTGATTTAAGATCAAAAGCTTCGACGTAGTTATTTGTTTGCACGCATCGGTCTTGACATTGATTCAAAGTGACCTTAATCAGCGCGCTGCTGTTGAATCTGGAGGTACACGAATCTTTAGCTACGGGGATTGGAGGTTCATGATATTTTTCGCATACGTCTCGGATATTCGATTTTTCAAGTCACTAACTTGTGGACATACGAGTAGATTGCATGCTAATTAGATTTTCTTTATTTTCATAGAAGGCTCTAAAAAGTTTGGCTTGCACCATACCTAAACTTATTGTTAGATTCGGTGGGCAATTATACGGCCTTGTAAATCCGCATGCAATCTGCAAAGAAAGAAAGCATCTAATGTATTAGGTTTTTGATTAAGTTCTGCTGTGTTTTTAGGTTAACCACATTATTGGGATAAAAGCTTATATTAAATCCATCAGATATTGTCTATTATTTTCGTCCAACGTTCTGGAAGAGACATAATGCCTCTTTGGTAAAAGTCAGCAGACTTATGGGTAAAAAAGTTTTCCAGGTATGTTTTGATCTCATCTTCGGAATTGAATTGCCTTCCGTCTAAATTGTTTTGGAATGAGCGGAAAAGATGGTAGTCAGAAGGCACAAACTTCCTGTTCGAAAACTCTGGTCGTTTTTCTTCCACTGCGTTCTTTAAATTATTGGACTGAGAGCAATATTTGATTTTATTGTCTGATTGCGTGGAAGCAACTCGAAGTGAAATAGGTACACCTCGCTAACCACACCAAATACACAATATGATCTTTTGGGGATGTAAACCTTGTTTACTGACCGGTTGCGGTGTTTCATCAGGATCGCACCATGACCTCTTATGCCGAAATGTTGTCGTAAACCACCCATTTTTCGTCTCCTGTAACTACTCTTTTCAGGAAAGCTTTAAGAGAGTTCCATCCCAACAAGGACTCAGAGACCATAATGCGATCCATAATGTTTCTTTTATTGAGTTCGTGAGGAACCCAAATATCCACCTTTTTCAATATTTCAAGCCTTTTCAGTCACTGCGAAACGGTTGTATGGGCCGGTTCTTAAACAGCTGAGCGTATCGTCAAATGCTTTTCAACGCTAAATGCAGCCAAGATTTTGTCGCCGTCTGTGATTGGTGGCCGCCCAGAGCGAACATCATGCGCAAGGCCTGTATTTCCCGAACAAAAGTGTGTAAAGCAACGCTGACAAGTGTCAGTGCTTATAGCCGAATCTCCATACACGCTGCAAATTTCTGGTTGCCCCTCTGTCGCTTTGACACCGCATCGAAAAAACCTCAGAAATTATTGAAAAACTCAACATATCGCTTATCATTTAATAAAGAAGATTAATGGTTCAAGATAGCTACCCTGAGGAGCACCAGATGCTGCTTAAATTGGTTGGAAACTGAGGATCTGGAAATGGATCTGTACCATTGTTTTTCTTAATAGGATTTAATCCAATCCACAAATTTTTAAAAAAGCTAAGTGAGAAATTTTGTTGAATGCTTTGCTGAATTTGGTTGAAATTGCATCGACTTCGTGATTTCAATTTTTGAAAACTAATCGTGGAAGTTTACCGTTCATGAAACCATACTGTTCTGTGCAGAAATGTTAATTTGATTTTTAATGCAGAAGTTATTCCTGATGGACTAATCTTGTTCTAGCTTTCCGATATTGTATAATATGTGAGCATATCGAGTACTAGGATACTGGACAAAAATGAGTCAAATAACTGCGTATGAAATGTATTAACCCGCAACTGCTCTTAAGTCCGATCAGCGGCAGATTGCCGTAGCGAATCCTTTTTACTCATGATGACTTGTTAGACTATATTGGTCATTCAAAATCAACGTACATCCATAGCCCTTTTTTTAAGGACCATTTACAGGCCAGATTACATTATGAGAATTACACTGATCATACTGATCATACTGATACGGAATCTATATAGTTAATAACAAGACTGGCGATATTTAAAGCATCCGAAGGACATCAAATGCAGTTGACCTTTATACGAGTATACAAGGAAAACCCAAGTCCATTCGAAAATCATAAATCACACATACAGCCCACAAAGAGCATTAAATTGAAACTCTGTTAAGTGCCCTTGGCAAGGGTAGTAACATACACGCCACATACCCGCCCACTTAATGACCAAATGCCTTACACCTCCCGCTGGGTTGGTTATAAAAAGAATCTCAACTTATCCTTATCTTGTTTTTGTTCATAAAATCTGTTTTGAAGATTAAATTCGTCATTTGCCTTTTGATGCTTAAAAAATGATTAACATACGAGCATATATGAGTATCTATCTACATCTATAAAGTTGAGATTCTAACTCAAAGTTAAGTTGTTATTTTTATTGCAAGCAAAAAACAAACTACCTCAAAGATTAAAGGTGCCTTCCATAGAGTAATGTACGAGTATGATGTACTCGCACTCGTATGTATGTAGTCCGGACTACAAAGTGCCGAATAATTAACTTATGTATCTTTTAGAGCTAAAAGATACTCGTACTTTATCGTTCTAACTAAAGTAATTGCTCGCTAAAAGTTCAATTTCGCAGTTTGTCAGTCTGTCAGTTTGTCAGGTGCATTAAAAGCTCTTTGAATTGTTGTTTCGCAACAATTTAAGAACGAGATTTATTTACCAATTTCATTTAACTTTAGTAAATATGGATACTTCTATTTAAGATGAATTTGTGTAAATTACTTCTGGAATGATGCTAATTACAATTAAGTGGTCACGAAATGATTTTAAATTGTAAAAGTCATCTTTTTGGTATTGTTTCATTTTTAATTGTACTCATTGTTATGACGCGTATCTAAGCAGATGTATCAAAGCAATTTAAAACATCTTTGAAACGGAAATTGTAGATGTCTATCAACGTTGTTTGAAGTGAAACTCGTTACCGACTATGAATAGGTATTAACCATGAAACCTGTTCTCTACTCGGTTCCTCTGATTATGAGAACTTGTATTTAAATTTAATTTTTTTTTTTAATTTCATGACGCAGCAGATTTGACTTTGAAATAATCTTTTTGAGTTTCGCTATTGTGGATAAATATTGTATTGACGGAGATCGGGTAGATATTTGAAAACTTGTAGTTTGAACTCTTAGTCAACTTTAAACGAAAATATATTTACAAGAGTAAGTTACGTTTCGTTTTTCAGCAGATACATATTTATTACAAGTACGTGAACGACGTAATTCAAATAAATGAGAAGAGGCACTAATTTGAACTATAACGCTTTATAAAAGGACACTCAAGCTGCAAACACACCGGATCAGACAAAACGTCTGGTTTTTCATAGTCAAGAAATACACACACACAGCAATCGGAACATGTTTTTTGTCTGCTTTGGTGTGTGTTGACTCATAACAATCAATGGATTGTTGTCTGATTAGTCAACAAAAGGCGTCTTGTCTGATCCGGTGTGTTTTCAGCCTAAAGTGATGAGTGCTTTTCAGATGTTCGTTAAAGTTAAATTGGTCTTTAAACGATTTTTAATTCAGGAAAAGATTTACAAGAGTAATTTTTCGCTTGATTTCTATGCCAGCATGACTATCTTAGCTTACAGCTGAGGCCACGTACATACAGTTTAAGACGTTTATAAAGTACGACAAATATAATTTTGTAAAGGGTATTTTTTAAGGCCAAAACTAAGTTTGATTTTGAATAAAACACATGAAATTTCATAAAATGACCATTTATTTGTATTCAACACAATTTTGGGCACAAGCCCACCACGACATGGATAAACCAGCCGATACAATGCCAGTTAATTTATTAGGGCCGACTCACCAAAATTTCGATGCAAACGATGGTAATATAGCTTCAATTCTTGAGTTAGATCTTGTAAGACTTCAAACTAAGATGTTTTGCGTAAAACATTCCATAAAGTGACTAAGCTCTTATGAATGACGTCGAACCGATCAATTTGAATCTTCGTCAATACCCTCCTGAGCGGATGCAGTTCTCTTCTTCTTATTCGTTTTGGTGCCACTTCATCTTTGAAAGAAAATATTGTGCGAAAACGGTTCTCAGATGATCGATTTTGTCTGGTGTAAGTGCTCTATAAGTTTGGCGCACAGATCCATTATTTGGAACCAAATCTCTACGATTTGGTAACGTTATTGAAGCGGGTATGTCATCACGATGAAATTGCAAGGGCAAATGAATAAAAATGACACTGACAACTTTCAATCTGACAATTGGTTTGACAGATTTAAATGTCTGAAGTTGGTACTGGGTTAAAAAAATATCCTTTACATAATTCCTCTGAAATTAAGTATCGCTGTTCAAACAGTCTCTCTTTTTGAGAATCGGGCTAAAGAGGCTGAGGTTACAAGATACAAAGATGAGTACCACAGCGTTTTCTATTTGCCATTTCTTGTCGGATATTCTCCAGCCAAGATCTGTGGATTGTTTGTATACGCACAAGACTTCAAAGAGCCAAACAAAAAGTGTAAAACGGTTACACGGGCCGATCTTACGAAGCAGTGCAAATTAGCAAAACGAAAGATTTAGCTGGGAAATGTTAGTTGTAGCATGTCTAATTTCTTTGCATAGTCCTTCTCGAACAACATGATCTTTAAACACATTTAGTCAGTTTTGGAGCAAGAAATCGTTAATCATGGCTTGCCAGTCTCTCATATAGTGTAACCGATTCTGTCCCCAACAAAATAGAAGTTCATCACATCAAAACACTGTTCCAAATAATGACTATGAGATGGTGTGCCTTGCAGATTTTATGTAAGTTTTCAAAAGTGATAATTTTTCTCTAGACAGTTACAAATCGATTACAACTTACCATGTGTTTTTAAGCATTTTAGAGAGATCCACTCATTATGCCGCTTAAAGAAGATTGTCACATTGCCACAAAAATATGTCTAAAATTGTCTGATTGCTGTGGAAATAAGCATCAATATCGGAAAAGAGGGAAACCATTTAATAATAACAATAAAATCAAAGAATCTGATAAAAATACTTCGAAAGTTGAGCCCTTTTTAGTTGACTTCTGAGTAATATGAAATGAAAGGAGTTCTATTTTGCACAATCTATTGGTTATCTATTGGTTTATGGCGAACTGTTAAGTTGGTTTAACTTTTAAGAACATTTCACAACAGACTAAGTTGTTGCCCAAACATTGGTACAGCTGATCTAGGCTATAGGTATACGCTTCACATTGTGGGCGTTTTCAAGCCCGAAGTTCAAAAAAATATGAAGACAGCAATCCAAGAGAGATTAACCCGAGATTCAAATTTTTTCTATCCGAAATGGCTCTGGCCTTACTTTGAAGGAACATGCTTCCTACACAAACTTATGTTTGCAGGTGCTACCAAACGCAAAGACAGCCGTGCTTGTGCCAATATACCATCTAAATCGATTGATACATTCTTCCATAAGCTTTTCAGAATCGGCGAAATTTTCCACCACATCATCGTCTGAATTTTGCATTCCAAATTTCATGAAGAATTAATTAAAAAAAGAAGAATTAATTGAGAAAGATCGGCAATAATTGAGTTTTAAACAGCTACCAAAGTTGTTTTACCACCTTGATCAATAACCACCGTGTGGCGCTCCCATTGTTCCGATTTGAGTTTTTTTTAAGTTGGTACATCTGTTGTTGATATTCCCTCTAAATCTTAGCGTCATAGCTTGACATTTGCAAGGACTTGAGGAGGACTTGAACATTGCCTATGGATCCGTCCAAGACATTTTGGTTACTGATTTGGGTTTCCGTCGTGTAGCAGCAAAATTGGTGCCAAAAGGCCAAAAGACTTAATTTCATGCAAAAAAGAGACCGTGTTGACGTCGCAAAAGACATGATTTGCGAGGCTGAATCCGATCCCACATTCATCAAAAGGATCATTACTGGAGACGAGACGTGGGTTTATGAGTACGACACGCAATCCAGACATCAGGCAAGTGAATGGCGTTCACCAAATGAGCCGAGACCAAAAAAAACCATGTCGTTTTCAGTCAAAAAAGAAGGCAATGCTCACGAATCATGAATTTTCGCCAGAAGGCCAGACAGTAAGCAAAGTGTATTATTTGGGCGTTATGAGACGTTTGCGTGAAGCAATTCGCCAAAATAGACCAGAAAACTCGTGGATTTTGCACCATGATAACGCACCGTCGCACAGTGCCATCATTATTCGTAATTTTTTTACGAAAAATGCAACAAATACCATCCAACAGCCACCGAATTCACTTGATTTGGCTTCCTGTGACTTCTTTCTATTCAATCGAGTTAAAAAACCACTACAAGGAACGCGTTTCAGTAGCCGAGGGGAAGTAATGGAAAAACCGCAGGAAGCACTGATGGACATACCGAAAACCGAATATAAAAACTGTTTCGAGGATTGGATCAAGCGCTGGCACAAGTGTGTTGCAGTCGATGGGGATTATTTTGAAGGGGACAATATACTCGTAGATTTAGATGAATAAACTTGTACGAGGGCGGGTCAATAAGTCCGTGACTTTTGGATTAAAACGCAGATTTTTTGATAAAAAAATAATTTTATTTTTCAACGTAATCGTCCAGGACGTTCGGCATCTTCAGTGCTTGTACGGCCACAACGAAATTCAGTAAACCACTTTTTTACCATTGAAATCGATGGTGCAGAGTCCCCATAGTATTTATCAAGCTTAGCCTTGGTCTCGGTAATGGTTTTTTTTCGCAAAAATAATGCTTAATAAGCACACGAAATTCACTTTTTTCCATTTTCTCCTCAAATTAGTGAGTAGTCTGATAAAAATAGCTGTCAAACACAAACTAACTGACGCAGCAAGTTTAAATTTTGACAGGAGTCAACTGACAGATGCCTGTTGACAGGAGCAGTGTTGCTGTTTCAGTAAAGAGGTCAGAAATTCAAAAAGTCACGGACTTATTGACCCGCCCTCGTATTTTTTAATTTTTTGAATAAATTCCGGGATCAAGGTGGTATACCTATTGTAGTTGAACTATCACCTATAATTGTTCGGTTTTTCTGATTTGGCTTATAACTTGGCATTTTTTTTTTTCAAAACTATAAACTTTTTACAAGTATTATTTGAAAAAAAAAATTACTAAATAACTTATTTAACCCTGATTGCACCCGTGCTTCGATGCAAGCTATGTATTTTTGTCCTCCCGCGAATTTTCGCTCAATCATTCATCGAAAGTTCAGTTGAATTCATTCGATGCAACTTTAACTCAGGTGGTTTACACATGCGTCCTAAGCCAGCTTTAAACTAGGATCGACAACGTCAGCAATGCAATTTAGCCCAAAAGGTTCTGCAAATACTGACCTAAAGAACAAAGATACGTCACGTTTTTGCTTACGGTTTTTCATTTCGATACGTATCCAAACCTTCCATCCAAATGACTTCTTTACCTTGACTTTTGCGTTTTGCAAACATTCCCGTCATTGCCCTCATATATATTTAAAATCATTTTTATTTGCTACGCGTTATACATAATGATTTACTGACGCCTAGTAAAAGATATGCAGTGACGTCATTTCAAAAGAAATACCGTGTCTCCCTTCATCTTTATTCACACAACAATTCATGATGGGAAAGTGTTTTGAATTATAAAATACTCGTAGATATACAAACTCGTTCACCAACTTGATGATTAAGGAACGTTTGTTCACGTGCCTTGATCTCTAGAGTTCTACGGCTTATAATAACGTGATTAACTAGAATATACAATACTTGAACTCAACCGGATTTTAAGCATCTTAATCTGTTTTTTTTTTTTGTTTTTTTGTTCCACGAGTCTAATCAAGATTCTTTAGGCGATGTAATGATTGTTCAAGTGATTGTGTTCTAATCTGATTACTGATTAGAATGCATTACGAAGGAAATCGACCAGCTATGTGGTTTACTCACCTACCAACGGGAAATACCACAAATCTACTTAACAAATGTTAATTGGTTTTGTAATGAATTATTGAGAAACCAGGGGTTTGTCATTAAATTAATTAAATCACGTGGAACTATGGGTTGTTATGGATAAATAGTTCTAGATCTAGTACATGATGATACGAGTATAATGATGTCTCAGAAGGGTTAGGGAGGCCATTAAATGCTCCCTAAAACTCTGTGTAATCATTTTGGAACAAAATCATTTAAATCACTCCTGTCAATTGAATCATGAAATGCAAAAAATCATGTCATTATGACATTTTACCTGTCAAACTGGCAGTTAGTTTGAAATTGATTCTATTTGTATGTCTAGGAGACATAGTCATCACATTTGATGTGACACAATACGACAGTTGAATTTGATAGAGAGTCGGTTTCAGTCTAATAAGAAAGAAATACTCGAACCTCGAACCTTCATTAGATTGTATGCTTACTATTAGTTGTGACTAATGTTAAGATAATTGAAGTGCCTCATTAAAAATGATAGTAGCATATTTGTGCATTTTTACAAAGGCAAAAATGGTTTATAACAACAGAAAATGTTTGCAGTAATCAACGTTAACGATTTTATAAAATGGATACGTCAACATGTTGTAAAAGAATTGATGTTCACAATCTTTATGCTATTGACAGGATATGAGTTGCAGACATTTTTTTAAACGGTCAGTTGACATCTGGCAGTTGAAATTAGTGCTTACTAGTTTCAGAAAGTATGGAAAAAATTGCTGCTTAGGTACAGGACTCATGGATTCTGACGAGAAAGCCGGACTATACTCGCCTTTTACACTCTTTGTAATTACTGAGATTGCACTTACAGATTCTGCCAGACGTCTTCTTACTTCGGACTCGAGCGGCTGTTTTTGGCGGAGCTCGTTTTTTCTGCTGAATTTCGGGCCACTCTTTCGAGTGTTTCGGGCTCTATCTCACTAAATACGCGCCAAGCATCGCCCAAATAAGTATTACACCAAAGAAGGCTCGACAAGATGTAGTTCACATTTGGTAAATAGTTTATCCATATCACGGCGAAAAACGATCTCAGTTGGTCGATCCATAGCAGGGCGAAGAAATTCATATAATCTTCTATTGTATTGGTTTCACAAAGTAAATGTTGATTTATATGGAAGCGGCGTTCTGGGGTAAGCTTATTTCTGAGGATTTGGTACACAGAGCATTAATATCAAAGAATTGTTGAAACTGCCACTACAGTAATCCCCATTCGAAAATTTACCAGGCATAGATCGATGCTACCTGTGAAACTGAAAACTTCGATAAGAAACGACGACTTTGGACTATTGGGCTAGAAACAGTATGAGTTTTTCCAATGTAATGATCGTTATGACTAGAAAATAACGAGTATCATAGGCAATATGTCTCTCACTGCCCCGAATTTCGAAATCAGCTGAAAATTGTAGGTCCTCTTTCAGTCTGCATTAAATGACAAGTCGAGCAACACAGGCCCTGGTCCACCCAGGATTGGCCTGTCATCAACAATTTTTTTTATTTTTGATCTTTCCCTGAAACTAATTCGGAATTCTCCAGTATCTAAAGTTGAACTCAACTAACAATAGACGCGCTCTGAAGTAGTGGATATATTATACGAGTATTGTCAAGTAGAAATATTTCCTCTATTCTTTTGTTACCTCTTACATAAGCTTGTGGGTTTTGAGTTCTCCAATTCACTTTGTGCGGTTTTTGGCGTTGTGGTCAACTCTCACCATTTGTTCGTTCTTATTCGGCAGATGATGCCGTGATCGATATTCAAGACATTTCTCAATAATAGAACTTGATTGACGTCAGAGTCAACTTGTTAGATGTTATTATTTTGGTCACTGCATGCCAGCTTAACGATTAATTCTTGCTTCCATAATTTCGATTTTTTTTTTTTGCTTTTGCCATATCTTTTGTGTGAGCATGTACAGAAGCTCTGAAGAAGTTGCTGAGTGATTTGGCGATTGAGATGTGCAAGGAACAGACAACGTATTTCGATTCGATTGATTTTCGCTGGCGAATACATAATGCAAACGTGCTTCTTTTACTCCCTATTCCTCATCCGAAATGAGCAGAAAGCTTTCTAAGGCCTTCAACAGAATTCATCATGAATTACTAAGATAAGATTTTGGTGATTCTAAAGGCGTCTCAATTTGCTGCTTCTTACTTTTATCACATCTTTTATTAAGCTTCTCATGTCTTGATAATATAAGTGATACATCGGCACGAGTTGATTCTTCGCTACTGCATGCATTCCTGTGAGTTTTTTAAGCCTTCATTATTTGATAATAATTACAATATTTTCAGAAAGTCAAATAATCTATCTTTCTTGTCGCCTAACGTTGGTAAATTCAGAGAGTGCTAAGCTGCTGGTTGGTTTTACCAATTTTCCTTTAATCGGTTTAGTGTTGTGACTCTCGTTTGACTGCAAGCAAGTAAAACTGGGCAATTTTAGGACGCTGTTTGTTTACAATGACAATGTTTCGATTTATTATTATGAATTTCATGTGGATAGCAAAGAGCTTCGGGCTGAAGATATCAATTAGTATTCACTGCGGTTTGTTGCGTAAAGAGATCTTTGCACACCAACACATCTGACTTTGCCCTATAGAGTTGTGGAATTTTAGTTTAAAACAGGGCGCGATTGGAAAATTGTTTGTTTGGTCTAGGCCTCCAGTTCGTCTCGTTTATTCCATATGTCCAATAGGCAGCTTATAGTATCTTTGCTGTTGTCAATGTCAATACACTCATTACTGTTATCGCTCAGATGATTATGTACTATCATAAGGAACAAGGTAAGGAACATCGTTTAGAAAGTCTTTACCTTGTTAGACGAAATTGAGGAGGTCTGATATGGGTGTTTTCATAAACGTCGGAAATCTGCGCTAGTCCGATCGTCTTTCTGCTTTGTTGCATTTATGAACCCACTCATTCTGCAGAACGTGTGCAGGCCTGCTTAAGTTCAATTTTAAGTAGTCACTGAATGTTCATAAACGTCAGACAAAAACCAGAAATGGCCGCCGCGAGGGATTTAAAAGAGCACCGTCCTCAACAATAAATTTTTTTTCTTTTTTCCTGAGTTGAAATTGAATTCTTTTTTGAATTAAAAGTTTAATTTTAGCCACATTCGACCCCGCAGCTTCTTCTTCCCTTAAAAAAATATAAATTTAATTGCAAACAAAGAATTTATTAAAAAAATTGCCATTGGAAACTTACATTTTTCGCACTTAATATTTTACTTTTATCTCCCGCACTTTTTGCAGTCAAAAAAATATGGGTGCACAATCTGCCAGACGCTGATGTCATTTATGACGTTTATGAACATATCTTCTGGAATTCATCTGGGTTTGTTCGACCAAAAATCTAACTTTATGAACATGTCTAACGCAGGTCTTAGTTAGGCAGACGTTTATGAAAATACTCGTACCCTATATATTCGTTAAAAACTCGCTGATGTCTTCGTTGTCCATCAGATCTTCAGTCTTAGAAATCGCGGCTTGGATGTGCAGAAAGGGGGAAAAACTCCACATATGGACGGTGCGAAACCATCTTTTGGTAGCCTTTGTCTTCAATCTGTAACTGTTAGCGTCAAAGTTGCTCCCTTACAGTTTATCCACCTAGAATTGTTTTCGAAAAGAGTTCCTTTAAGTCTTGTTGTACTTCTCTCCTTCAAAAAACTTGAAATTGCATTTATCGTTGATGCACTTTGTGACAATCTTATATATATTTACAATTACAATGTACAATTACAAATAGCTTTTAAAGGATGGACTAACAGGTGTACGCAAGTTTGTGAAGAAAATTCGTGAGACAGGTTTGCTGATTGATATTTCCGTGTTCGTCCTGTACGATCAACGGATACGTTACAGTCAATGGAAAGCGCTACCGAGGCAACCTGTTTTTTTATAGCCAGAAATTGATTTGAGCAAACAACGGTTCCAGCAAGATGGGGCTACGTACTTCACAAGCCGGAAGTCGAAAAGCTCACTCTATATAATATAGCAACAATCGCCTTTACCAACAGACAGCGTATCCTTTATATGTAAACAGTAACTAGTGCCGACATTGACATTCAACGTCTTAATGGATGCATCAAGTTCAAGGACCACATTGACGCGCTGCTGCAGAATACACATTTATGTATACAGTTGAATTGAATACCGTAGCTTTACTATAGATGGTAGTTTCACTCTATTTTTTGAAAAAGATAGCATCACACCGCGAACACTGATTTAATGCGTCAATCAGTAATCGCTTTACATGGTCTCAACTCAAAGGTCTCCTCTGTGCTCGATCCAAGTCATCGATTCGATGATCTTTCTACAGCCAACTCATATGACTCATCCGCTGCATCAATTCAACCTAAACACCATGAAAACCTGATTTCACAGGAGTGTTAAGCTCATATTCCAGTTATTTTGTGAAACTATCATTATCCTCCTTCTTGTCCTTCGTGACGTTCGTTTGTACATTGACCTTAATACGACTTTTGTCAATAAGTATCCTCGAAATTGCGTTATTTAGCCAGATAACTCACTGTCTTCCTCTTTAATAAAAATAGAGATGAAAAATGTTTATGAACTTGGAAACTAATTGGTATACCAATTACCCATAAATTGGTGCAACCATTGTTGGTTGTAAACATTTGCGCACTTCTCTCTGATGAACATTATCCAGAACTTCCTGCTCCAGAATTCATATTGAGTTCACAACACCTCAATGTGAGTTTTTTTTTTTTTTTTGTAGCATCACCACGTTCATAGGTAAGTGTGGAGTGTATTTTTGGAACGAAGGGGTTAATGTCCTTTAAATTGATTTGCACCGGTACTCGTGTTTTGCCCAACTAAATTGAGTGGGCAGACTTAAATTTATCAACTGAAAAATTGTGACAGTGTGGCGGTGTTGTGCAACTTGATTTTCGGCGAGGCGTTACACTAGTTTTATAACATTTTGACACAGTTGTGGTGACATAGAAGGAACTGGTGGGCCTACAAGAGAAATGTGACAAATTACTTGTTAATCCTGTTTGTTTGTTTCATCAAAATGTGGGTCAATGTGGTTTGTGCCAGGTATGGATTCAAGGATGAAAGTTTTACGGTAGTGTCCGTGGAGGCTAATTTTTTATTATTTTGTTTTTGCTCAAATTTTTAACAACAGCTTTAGTGGCAACGAGGTCAAGAAACTTTAATATGATTTCGGTTGTATGAAAGTCACCTAATTGTGAATGTTGGTGTGACAAATTTAACACGTGCCATAAATGAGTGAGGATTTGGGTAATTTTGACGCACCGCAGTGGTATTCGGTGATCTTTTTTAAAGGAACTAAGTAGGTTAAGTGTCATGAATCATGTTTGCTAGTTTGGCTACTTGTCTGACTAGATTTTACACCACGAGAAACACTGTACTTGTTTGCAACTTGTCTATAATTCGTTGAGAAACATTAGACATTGCATATTTGCTAAGGAAGTTAGAAATTGGGATCGTATTGTAATTTTGGTTTCAAATTGGCCGACATCAGAAGCTGATGTAGAATAGATGCGCGGATACCATTACATCAGGTGGTGGTATGTAGATGGTATCACGTTACGAACTGCATTTTTGTTAATATACCAATATATGATATATAGCAACTAACACCCTAGTGTACCCAAATTAAATATGCATCTTAACATCCCTCGCATGAAGTGTCATCGAGTTACATTTAAAGACGACACTCACGACTCAAGAAAACAAAATGAATATGCTTCCAACTTTCACGATACTTCAGAACTTAACTTATCGAAATCTAGCGACTTAAGACATCCAAATACTTGCCTCTAAGAGAATAGAATATTGGCATGCCTAAGTCTTTTCAGTGAAAAGTAGGGCCCCAGACTTAAAATGATTTATTAGAAAATCTTTTGTCAATTCTTGGGCTTTAGCTAAGTCGTGCCAAGGGAGTAGTTTACTTATCACAAAATGCTTCAAATTAACATCTTGTGTGTACACAGAGTGCCCACTACAGGCTTTATTTACAAACCCAATTCTTGAAAGTCCTTTCGGGTCATTTGATTCCAATTTTCAATGTCATTGCGAGCTTATTACTCCACAAAAAAGAAGGCGTCGTGTAATCAAAACCTTAACCTGCTTATCTTTGCAGATTAAAAACCTATTAAAAAATGTATATTTTCCTTTGGACCCGGCCTCTTGTGCAGGACCTTCGTTATTATAGGTTTACGGAGAATGAGAACGGCAAAAAACTCAAAAAATCTCATAAGAGAACTAATGAACGCGATTTAGGAGCGAGATCGAAATATTTCTATTCATACGAATACTAAGGCTCCTTACAGCGTTCTTTTGTCTAATTGCTTGTCATAGTTTTTGGGCAGCAAGTATAAGTTATCGTATTCTGACAGCCTGCAAACACGGTGTCATACGGTGTTGACATCAATTTTCCAAACGGAAAACAACAAACTGTGATGAATTCTAAACAGGCTAACGTCATTATCGCCTTCGGTATACCAAAAAGCTTTCGTCTTAGGGGTTCCAAAAAAATACCTGGCCTCCAGATTTGCGGTTACTAGACCTACTGTTGCGAAACAACCAAGAGGCGATCAGATTCCCTGCTGATGACCCTACAAAACGGGCAAAAATCGACTACGCTATAAAGCCATACCACCGCCATTCAGAAGTACCAAAAAATAGACAAAACTTATGAGGAACAGAAAACTATCATAAGATTTATACCACGGTGATATGTACGAGTAGCTGCAGGAAATCAAAGCAGCGTTTATTGGGATATGTTATTAGCAACGGCCTTGGCAAATGGTTTTAATTTTTATTGCTTGATCGAACGCCTTATATAGTAAGAAACTCGATCGAAGCTAAATTTGTCAACTTCAGCCTGATATGAAGCCACGAGTGAACAACCCGCCTACAAAGATTTAAAGGCATCTTGGTAGAGAGCATTCACTAACTTAATTTGGTTGGATGAAAGTGTTCCTGGTGAATATATTTAAAGTAATGCACAAGAAAGGAGACTCTCTGAATTATTCCAAATTTAGAAGCATCAGTGTCAACAGATTACAACCATCGTGTTGGTATTTCAACCATTGATTTTATGTACAGTCTGTTTGATAACATCGTACACGACAAAAAATAAAGAAGAATTTATAATAATAAAAAGAAATCAATTGTACTGGTTTATTTTGTTTATTAACTTGAATGCTTTTCAATTAATATGTTGTCCACTCTCTCCATTATCAATAATTGCTTGAAGTCTTCGAGGCATGCTTTCTACTAATCTTATAGCATAATCTTGAGACAAAGATTTCCATAAAACTCGTATTTTTCGTGATAATTGTTTGACCGTCGAGATCTTCTTTCCTTGGAGCTTTAGCTTCATGAATGCCCAAACATTTTCAATGGGATTTGCATCCGGCGACTGTGATGGCCAATCTAAAACATCGACGTCATTTTCTTGTTTCCACTGCACTGACTGCACAAACGACTGCGATGTTTCGGGTTATTATCTTCTTGCAGTAACCAATTCTCATTCCTTCTTTTAAACCACTTTTGGGCAGATGGTAATAAAGCCTTCTTATAAATTTTGACCATGTTGGGTGCGTTTAAGTTATTTGTAAACATGAACAAATTGCCAAATCCTTGTTTTGAGAAGCATCCCCAAACGTGCACCCTTGCCGAGTGTTTGACGGTCCGCTGGATTAATTTATTGAATTGTGTACACCAGGTATGAGTGATAGGAGACCATGTCCAAAAATAAGCTTCATCCGAAAAAATAACGTTGTTCCAATCTCTGTCCAAATTCTCCTTGGCCCAACTGAGACGTTTTTCTACGTGTTTTTTGACAGTAGTGGTTTCTTTATTGTGCTTCGAAATTTTACATTATTGGCTAGTTAACGTCTTCGTATCGTATCACAACACACATTTAGACCCCTTTTACGTAAAATCCCTTGTCCTCCACGTAACGATAGAAGAGGATTTTTTTCAAAAATCATTTTGTCCTGTTTTTTTGTTGTTTTTGGCGCAGACCCACGATCCGGCAAATCATCCACATTTTTAACTTGGGAATAACGGTGCACCCACTTGCTAACAAATGCTTTTGACTTTTTCATGTATTTAGCAGCTGTTCCGTATGACATTTTCGGTCCTTTTGGATGCGTGCACAAGACTACTGCTTCATAACGTGATGCAAACACGACACTAATTTTAAAATACTTCCGTCTCTGACAAAAATTGAACACTCTTAAAATTTTTTTATCCAAAGCATTTTAGCAGAAGTATTTTTTTATCTGCTAATGCAAAAGCCACTTCCAAACCGGTTTTCATAAACGAGTTTTGCGGTATACGATCTTATCAAACGGACTGTATATGCTGATTGAGCCTTATCAGTGCGGCTCTATGTCCGGTAAGTCCACCATAAATTAAATACTCAGACACAACAAATTCTGGAGAATGTTTAGGAAGTCCAAATTGATACCGAATCAGTTCTAATTTGGACATTCCTGCCAAACTCAGAATGACAAAGAAGTATGTTTGCTGTTTTACAAAATTCAGAACCAATCACAGAGAGCACTGATATCGGAAATGTGTTTCGACGAAGTGATGCGCTGTCCTGCGATGTAAAACCATTGGCAGCACACAGCGAGCTATCATGGTGTGCCTTGTAAGTATTTCAACAGAATTGGAAAAAATAGGTTTAGTTGTGAATGAGGAGGAAGGCCAGTATGGTCCTAATAAAATGAGTCACACAATATCGATGAGTCAGCCATTATTTCACAATAGACTCTGACTATGATATCTCATCGTAAATCAAAGTTGGAGTTAGAGTTACACTTACCAGGGAGGCCGTGACAGGAAACATTAAGAAAACTATTGGTATTTCATTGCAAACATACATCCGGCTGTGTCGAACGGAAGAACGATTCAGCAGAGTACTTACATAAAAATGCTTTGGGTCGTCTTAGATGCCTCAAATAAGAAAAGCAAATTGACATGAATGGCCCCGTCCGGAGACACTTCGATTCTCAACGGTTGGGACATCGTATTTCAGGAAAACCTCGCTTTACGAGTATGTGTTGTACCCTAGTCCACTTAAAGTGAGCAAATGGGCACGGCAGCCCAAATCCTTTGTAAACTGATGTTCTATCCAAGTAAGTTGCTTTACTTGCTGTATTACCTCAGATATACGAGGGCGGGTCAATAAGTCCGTGACTGTTTGAATTTCTGACCTCTTTACTGAAACAGCAACGCTGCTCCTGTCAACAGGCATCTGTCAGTTGACTCCTGTCAAAATTTAAAATTGCTGCGTCAGTTAGTTTGTGTTTGACAGCTATTTTTATGAGACTACTCACTAATTTGAGGAGAAAATGGAAAAAAGTGAATTTCGTGTGCTTATTAAGCATTATTTCTTGCGAAAAAAAACCATTACCGAGACCAAGGCTAAGCTTGATAAATACTATGGGGACTCTGCACCATCGATTTCAATGGTAAAAAAGTGGTTTACTGAATTTCGTTGTGGCCGTACAAGCACTGAAGATGCCGAACGTCCTGGACGCCCAGTTGAGGTCTCTACACCTGAAACAATCGAAAAAATTCACGATATGGTGTTGGCCGACCGAAGATTGAAAGTGCGAGAGATTGTGGAAGCCGTAGGGATCTCGCATGGCTCAGTGGTTTCAATTTGAATGATCACTTGGGCATGAGAAAGCTTTCCGCAAGATGGGTGCCGCGTTTGCTCACAGTCGACCACAAACGCAATCGTGTAACAACTTCACAGGAAGGTTTGGCGTTGTTTAATCGCAATATGGAGGAGTTTTTGCGCCGTTTTGGAAACATGGATCCATCACAACACTCCAGAGAACAAACAACAGTCAAAACAGTGGGTTTCTAAGGGTGAATCGGCGCCAAAGAAGGCCAAGGTGGGTTTGTCAGGCAATAAAGTTATGGCGACTGTTTTTTGGGATGCACGCGGGATAATCCACATTGACTACCTTCAAAAGGGAAGAACAATCAATGGGGAATATTATGACAACTTATTGGACCGATTCAATGACGATTTGAAAAAAAAACGACCTCATTTGGTCAAGAAAAAAGTTCTTTTCCACCAAGACAATGCAAGGGTGCACACATGTGCAGTTGCCATGGCAAAAATCCATGAATTGGGCTATGAATTGCTCCCTCATCCACCCTATTCTCCAGATTTGGCTCCGAGCGACTACTTCTTGTTCCCAAACCTGAAGAAATGGCTTGGTGGAAAAAGATTTGACTCCAATGATGAAGTCATCTCGCAAACAAAGGCCTATTTTGAGGACCTCGACAACTCATATTTTTTGGAAGGGATAAAAAAATTGGAGAAGCGTTGAAAAATAAAATTATTTTTTTATCAAAAAATCTGTGTTTTAATCCAAAAGTCACGGACTTATTGATCCGCCCTCGTACTTGCATATTTGCACATGAATCTGCATATGTAATCAAAACATTTCCTTTCTTAACGAAAAATTACCTAAAACCATTGGTAATCCGACAAGCATATGAGTAGTTAATTTCAACTGTTCGCGGTTTAATAATTTCGCGAACGGCACAGATAAATTATTGTCCCTGACAGCACAATGTTTTTATGCTTATGCGCAACTCTTTTATTTATTTTGAATAACTTTGCTATTTCTTAAGCCCTGACTTCCCAAACGGGGCAATAACACGATTAACGCATTGTGTGACATCCACTAAGGCCGAATACAATTTAATCAATTCCATTCTGAAATTTGTAAAAGCAAAATCCGCAATTCAAAGTTAAAGCGAAACTTTGGAAATTCTAACTACGTTGGTGCTATTTTCGAAAATAATCGAAACTCATAAATTTATTTTCATTATTCGTGTTTTTTTTGTTTTGTTTTGTTGGGTAACCTAACGCCGACAGGGGTCAAGTTCGTCACAGTACTCTGGTTTTAAATTTCAAAACATTAATTAATTTGCAAGCTTTGCAACTTAAAGCAATCTGTGCTAAGATAGTATTTATAGCATACTCGTACATATATGTTGATACTTTGGTACTCTTATTCGTACTCTGGGCACGTTTGTGCTGCGTTCTTCGCAATCACAGTACTTTTGAATATTCGAATGTGAGTATCTTATAAAGTGACAAAATAAATAAACCAAAATTAAATATTTAAAATGAGAGAAAAATATCAGAACCAGCTTAACCTGAAACAATTGGGGTTAGTGGAATTGTTTTCATTATTTGCAGGCAACAATGCCTCTGTCGCTGTTGAAAGTAATTAAAGTCAAGACACAAAATGACTAAAGTGTTGATAAACCAGAAGTAACTTGATTGTGAAGGAGGGGATAAGGGTGACAGTGGGAAGCCTTCCTTTCGTATTTTTTAATAGATACTTGTAAATTCATATGATTAGTCATTCTGTTCCACTTAAGCACATATTCTCCTACTCTTATACACGTACTTGTGTTTGTTATGACATTCTTCTAACTACAAATACTTGAACCTTGTGCTGGAGTGCAATCTTGAGCTTATTCTATACAGCAAGCTGTGGTAGATTAGAAATGTATGAGTATATTTGCACATGGAGATAGAACGTTACTTGAATTGGCATTCTTCTAAACGATGAATTGTTATAACAGACAATCTGTTCATCAGTGGAATTATGACCGTATTAGCATTTCTTCAGATAAGCTTAAGAAGATACGGTTTTGGGTGACCTAAAATAACAAGATAGGTTCGAATCGAGATGTTAAGTTCATTCATCATTGAACCTATTCTACATTCCTAATAATTCTGCATGATTCATTGCATGATCTCTGGCACAAGGCTTACTTCCGAAGAAAATGCGGTTTCACATTAAAGATGCACTAGTGGCGCAATATTTCAGGCATCCACCCACCGTCCAAGCAGTGTAAACATTGATCCATATGGTTAGCACTGGCTTCTTGCAAATATTTTTTCCTTTGACTTGCCATTATAGCCTATACCTGTGATAATGTATTGCAGCAGGCTATAGCCTTTAAGTCAATCGTGTTCAGCAGAACGCCATACCAAAAGGCCGGGGAATATTTTGTTCTTCTAGGCCAAATCCAAATGTGGGCCTATGAAAGGCATACAAATTCAGAAAACAGCATACAGCAACGAAGTACAAAGCTAGCTGGGCTAAATCGCACGATCTCTGTGGCCAATTCACTGGTTCGGTTATAATGTTGTCGTTGAAGTTAATCCTCGATAAGTTAATGGTGTCAATGGCAGTATGTTTTTGCCGAGATTAATGCCGTTTTGGAAAAAATAATCACTGACCACTGTTGGGTAGAGTTGCCTTTTTTTTAAGCATCTATGTTGCCAACACCGTGATGACTACGCCAATTGGCATTTTGTACACCTAATTGCGTCTCATGGGTCTGTATATCCTTAGTTCAGAAACCGCAATTTTGGGTGCATACAATCGCTTTGAGTCGAGAATAAGTCTCATTTGGTACTAAACACAACTTTTCTGTAAAAGTAGAGTCGATTCGCGAAGACCTTTGGTAATCATGGTCCCGTGGCTCCAATTTCTGGACAAAATAGATCTTGTACGGATGTAAGCCAAGTAATTCCCGAAAATTGTTGGCATAGTTGATAGAATGACTCAAAATGATTGTTGTCGAATTGACAATTCACTCAACGTCAACACAATTCGTTGATGCGTTCTTAACTTTGCGTCACGTAGTAAAAAATCGGAAGGAGCCGAGTGCCCTCAGCCGGTCGTCGAAAGTATAGTGAATAAAATCGTTGCCATTCTTGCCGCAACCCTAATTTTTTAAAAGGCTGTCTTAAAATCCTTACCGTCCTCTTAGATATTCCATTCGAGCCTGGGTTGAATGGTGCTGATGTCATACTATATGTCGGATGGATTAGCTATGACAGAACTGCTTAGAAGAGAAGGCAAAAATAGCGCCTAGCGAGTTGGAACTTTTATTTCACATCTATTGCAATTAGCCACATGTGCTTATCAAAAGGTCATCCGAAATCTATGTATATGCGTTCCCAAATCCTATTAGGTTTGGCCAGCTGGTATACTCTCTATGCGTGCGAATCGCGTTGAAGCTACCTACAATGCCGCCGTGCCGTTTGCTTTACTCGGGTGACTTTCCAATGACCTCGTGGAAAAAGGGAAGCACATTTCGGTAACTTGGTAGAACTCACTGTGAGAAGAATGTTAGCACACACATGTCAACAAAACCTTCTGCGGAAAAATGGTAACAAATCGTTATCTATCGACGATGGTTTATTGGGCCAAACGTTCTAAACATAGATGATGGCCTTTTAAATGGCTGGATCTCGTCTGAAAAACGTAGCATTATCCTTATCGGAAAATCTGTCAGTCAACAAGAAAAAATCCTTAAGCTCTTCACTTGCTTAACTGATCAGAAGGTCAATTCGAATATACACCAACTCTCTGATGTACTTTTAACTCCAGACTCGCTGAAAACTCACTTATCTTTCAAGAAGACAACAAGAACGCTTCATAGCTGTTAGTTTATTGTCATTTCTCTAAACTACTTACTTTAAGCCACAATTGAGAACAGATAAATAATATTATAGAACGCTGAAGCAATAGCAATATTAACCCTCCTTCAAAGAGTTTCTAGACTTAAGCAGGGGAACAAAACAAAACTGTCAATCTTCTGGTATTCCTACAGCTATAAGTCTTGGAATGATGACTCTATGTTTTTCGTCGTTACTACTATACAAGCGCAACAGGGTGTTATCATTAGTTGTAGCAGCTTTTCGAGTATAAGTGAAGACATTACAAAACTCAAACAATCTACTTATACAATAGTTAGATTGCGAAGTTAGGACCGCTTGTGCGGCATATGACGTTTGAATATTTATTTTCTTAGTAGCTGAGTCTGTATCAATATTATTTTTTCGGGATTTTTTGTAAAATACACGTCTTCTATTTTGACTTCGAACGATTACAATGGCGCAATGCCAACCGAATTCGGAGACAGTCCAGCTTAGTTATTGGCAGTGCTCTTGTTTTGTCTTAAAAGGGTTGACCGCGCACTAGCCGACTTTCTATATTCATTCTATCTAGCCCAATTCGTTCTTGAGAGTATATTTAACAAATTTTGGCTACGTTAAAGTATTTGTATAGGACATACGAAATTAGCGGAAAAACGAATTTAACAGTCCACTTTAAATCGGTAGTAAGAACAACGTTTTGAAGCTCACTGAAGGACCAACGAAAATTCTACTAACAGTTCCTATTATCCGATCGGACCTGTGCCTACAGAAGGTTGTTGTTTGTCAGTGTTAGTATGAGGTACTAAGAGGTCGCAGCTGGAATACCGTAATCAGTTTAATGGAAAAGTTATTTTCAACTTCCAGAACTACAGCTAATTTAATCGCGATAACAGTGCAATTACAATTAAATAAATCTTAAAATAATTTCGAATTTTAAAGTGATTAATGCTTCTTGTCATCTTGTCATTGATTATATTATTTCTATTACGATTGAAAACTAACAATTAAAATTAAAAAATTATAGCAACAACGATGTCAGCTTGGTAAAAATTATGAACTAGTCGGCCAGTCGTGAAGTGAATTCAACTGGTTGCCGAGTTGTTTGGTAGCAGAATGTAAGCAAGATGAGGTTAAAGGCAGTAGGAACGATTATTATTGATCGAGTTGTAGATCAAGAAAATGACATGTTATTTTCAACTAAAAGACTAGTTGGTCAACTAGGTCAACTATCAGATGCGGATATCGTCACTAGAAATTTTGTATTTTAACTTTTTCATAAAAACGTTTAAAGTCTAAAGTTCTAGTCGTCATTCTCAGACAAATTAATTAGTCGTTAGTAATTGGTTTTAATCATGTTGAAATGAAATTAATTGTGACCGAATTACTTAATTAAAAACGAAATTTTCTAATAGCCTTGTGGTTTAATGCACAACACTCACTTTGCTGAAATCCATATCAATAAGGAAAATACGGATTTGCAGTGGTTTATGCACTCCACAAAAATGTAGATCGGTTGTACCCCGGTGTTCCTGCTCAATCTTACCTTATTACAAGTGACTGAGATTGTGAAGTTACAATGTTATTGCCAGGTCTTAGGCCAGAAGATACGAGATGGGAAATTTTCAATGCGTTTGCTTCGTGATATGGACGGAAAGAATAACCGGTCTTTCCAAGCATTGTGAGTTAACCTTTTTGTTAACCTTAATTTGTCAATAGAAATGCCACTCAAGAAACAAGGTCATTGATTTGAACAAATCATGAACCAACTAACTGATTCCCGGTTCCTTATATCTTGTGAACCCAAACATTGGTTTTTTTTTTGTCAATTAACTCATGTTGAAAACGGTTTCTTATCATTTTGGCATGCTTATTTTTATCAATTTAATCAAACCCATAGTCGAACTTGAACATAGTATTAAGATTAAGCTAGTAAATGAGTGAAAACACGTGCGGGACAATATGACTTTGGCATGATATACAAACATATTTTCTTATCAATAAAAAAAAACTTGGTGGCATTCATAGTCTTCTGACGATTGGGTTTCATCTTAGTACAAAACAATTGAAATGTTTTTGCAATACTGGGTATTTCTTAACTCTATGTTTAAGATTATGCAATCACTTAGGAAGGTCACCATCAAGGTTCTGATACAATCAAAAATGCCACAGGCCTATCGTCTAGAAGCATCGCCAATTTTTTTTCATTTGAAATGAATGGGGTCTTCCTAGTGAACTTTCTTTCAAAAATAAATAGCTTTTGCTTTATGATAGTTAACAGTTTGTCACCTACGCAAGCAAATATGAAGGTCTTCCGGATAATAACCTTATGAGAGGTTTTGAAATTCATTAATTGTGCCGGACATAGACAGACTCCTTATCTTAACGCCTTCAATTTACATAGTTGTATGATCACATAATCAGTTCTTTGGGAAATCAGCGCGTGCGAGTTAAATCTTCCGATGCGGGCCTTGAATACCGTATTGGGTTTAAAAACCGCGTTTACCTTCTGATTCAAAACGGCACACATCTATACATTTATCGGGATAAATTTCTTTTGGTACCATGGCCTCCGATTCTACCAACGGCTTTCTGCGATTTAGTACGAATACTTTAGCTTAATGTATACAAGGACCAAATCGTTTTGTTTGTACCTTAGGAGAGATTCTAGAGACATCGTATTATTTTTTGCTCCTTTTTCAAAGTTTTCCTATCATTTCCTGGTTTAGTTATGGGCAGGTGCCAGAAATTTCGCAGTGGTTTAGCAATCCGAGAAGATATTGCGAAACTTCTACGATAAGTCATCTTCGATATCTTTGAATTTTTATACCCGTACACATGTATCTCTGGTCGATCAACGAAACATATTGCCACATACTGGAAAACTTCCAGTCATATTTCTGGCGAAACTTATGCCACCGAACTTTATATTATCTCGGAGAATTTACAAATAACTTGTTAGCGGTTAACAGGCTAGTCTTGTGTTAGGGTGTGAATTTGGTAAAAAACTTCCTTACAGTGCTGTTTTGTGCTTAAAATGTTCGCATCCTGGCTTTATCAAGGTAACTGTCCCAATCCGTATTTGCTTTTTAGATGCTCGGATATCCACTATTCTGTAAGAGTGCCTTCCGTCAAAGGCAACATGGCAATAAAGGAGAGTATTACCTAGTCAAGTCATAAATACTGGTACACAACTGAACTCACTCATTACGAATGCAACACTGGGCGCATCCATTTCGTATTAATTGCGATTTGACAATTGATATTTATGCTTCATTGTGACGTAAAAAGTTTTTGACATTAATTGCTTACAATCATGGAATGGGGCGACATCGAAAATCGTATAGTTGTAGTTGGCCTACTTAAATGCAACATGGAAAAAGGCGACATCTTTAGGACGTTGCGTCCGCTGTGAAGTTGTTTGTGGATACTGATGGAGTACGAGACCGTCAAAGATCCGGCCGTCCGCGCACTGTGAGAACTTCGAAAGCGATCAAAGCTGTGAAGAAACGAATCGACCGAAAACCGCTGCAAAAACAGAAAATCTTGTCGCGGGAAATGCAAATTTCGCAAAAATCCATGGCTCGCATTATTAAAGAAGATTTAGGACTCAGCGCGTACAAGCGACACACTGGACACCTGCTCACGGCCGCATTGAAGGAAAAACGCAAGCGAAGATCGAAAGCGTTACTCAGCCGGTACGCGAAGAACGCTCACAGACAAATTCTGTTAACTGTTGAGAAAATCTTCACCGTAGAAGAATCGTTCAATAAGCAGAACGATCGTGTGTATGCTCGGTCATCCAGAGAAGCATCCCAACTCATCCCGTGGGTTCAAAGAGGCTACCATCCTGCGTCTGTGCTACGATGGCGTTACCAATCTGATCTGCCCAATCTGATTTGAAATTTCGTTGATTTGTTGAAAACTGATTAAGATGGCACAATTTTTCGTTTGATGAGCTGTACGCTATGCCTTTCAATATTACAACTAAATATGCAGCCCATTTTTAGTTTTGCGTTGCAGTACACTTTCAACGTCATACTTACGGCACTGCTCATATGTTATATTTACAAGCTCGTAGAAGTCGCTTACGTCGTTTTACCAAATTTCAAAAGAAGGCGCGAATATCAGACTTAATTTGCTTTTGAGGGCATCTGACAGACAGGTGGACCTGGGCCTCAACCAAGATGTCTCTGTAGCCAGCACAATCGTCAGCTAAAAAGCTACCTTCAGTTACGCACTTTGAGGTGATTGAGATTCTTTTAAAGTGCGTCTGCCACGTTAGGTAAAGTCTTCCTATATTGCGTTGTCCTACTGAGATGGAATCATTGGCTTAGGCTGGACGGCTTACATATGTATTACATATGTAACATTGAGTATACCACCTCCTCAAAACCTATTTAACGCAGATAGAGCCAAATATCTCGCGGATAATTTTTCACTTTGCCTTTGAGGGTGTCCATGTCCCTTCGCCGTACAACTTGACAGGGATGAACATTAGTCTGATGTTGGAAAATATATTCTTAATACGAATTGTTAGGAGGCACTCATTCTCATGGAGAAGTCCACATCCATGCAAGCGTCGTATTATAAACTAATTTGCAGTTTGTACCCTCTTTTTATATGAGGCGGTTCATTGCACTTCTTGAATGGGGTTTATACCAGGGCCTCCGCCAACTGTTCGATTGCTCGTAGTCTGACGCTTTTGTTTTTTATGTATAACTCCCAACTTGGGGGCCTTCTTTTGCCAATTCTGAGATATCAGAGCTGTCGTGTCAACCCAAGGTTTTACCTAGAAACCAGTCTGAAATTTGGCGAAAGATTTTGATGCGCTGAATTCGAATTGCACCGTCACGTCAGGTGTTCTAGAGATTGTAACTTGAAAATGGAAAAAACCATTCTTTGAGGCTGTGGTACGTTAGGATGTATGTAATATTCTTTTCAAAACTCGTCAAGGCTTTGAGGAAGTCGTACATTTTACGAATGCGAATGTAGGTGTCTACAGGCTTTAAGAACTCAATATTGGCAAATCATGTCATTTTCAACTGACTATGGATTCATTGTTTTGCAACACTGTTGTGTTATTTCTGCCTTGCAAGATGAATCAAAATGATCCATTTTCCCGTAGTAAGTTCAGGTGCTTCCTTTGATGATCGTGCATAGTCCCAGTCACTCGGCTTAGTAAAGCAAAAAAAAAAAACACGTTATAGCTTATACCAGTATCTTCAAAAAAACTTGACAGCGTTGTAAACAAGGATTTAGGTTACAACCTTCCTCACGGTTAACAATTCTATTTTGGTTTAATGTTCCTAAAGTCCTAAAGTTCCAAATATTGTTATTTATAACTTGGCTGAGTTGTTCTAATTTCAAAGATCGCTGTTGACCTTTGGTTATGTTCATTTCAAGTTCACAAACATCGTTGTATTCAAACTGCAGACGACCTCTCAAATACATAATAACCTTCCTAACTAACCATCTATGTGTAGTAAGCCCCAAAAATCTCATTCAACTTGTACTGTTCAGCCGCGTCTTACAAACAATTTAATTAATCCACAAATGTTCGCCGGTTGCTTAATACAGCTGTCTCCAACCATAACACATAAAGAACTCGTCGATATAGCTCATTTAAAGCAAACAATTTTGTGTTGTCCGTCCACGTTTTTCCCATAAAACTTCATATGCTATGCGACTTTGTTAACCTTTCGCATAATTTCATTCATGGGGATTGTGCAAGATACAAAAACAAAAGAAAAAAAAACTACGAGTACATACAAAAAAAAAAAATCCCAGCAACAACAACTACAATAGCAACAACTGACGTGTTTGAAACTCAAACAAAAATAGAGTCGTCGGTCATTAACCTTTAACTCAGTGGCCTTCATTGATTACTGCATTCGTGTAACAAAGTTGCATGCATAAACAACGATGCGAAACTATCTGTAATACCACAAAAGAATATATTCAGGGCAGTCCTAATAATAATAATAATAATAGTTATGTTGAGGAACGAAACTCTACACCCGCTCTGGGCTTTCATAGTACAGAGCAAAATACCCACGATGACCAGGCCAGACGACAAAAATGTCTCACATGTTGCCACAGACCGTAATCTTAAGATCGATTACCTCCCATTATGTCATCAACAATGACGATGACGCTGTATTCACCCGGCGATGGTAGTTAAGATATTGAAGACAAACTGAAGACCGACAACTATGATAGTGTTTCATTTCCGACAAACGGAAATCGAAGTGAAATCAAAAGCACAACACCACATTGTATCGCTAACTATTATATTAGGTTTGTATCCAAGAGTGTCTACCCGGCCACATGCCTAAAGCGGGGCTTCTCCGGATATTTTAACACCAACGGATGATTGGCGGAATTTTTTTACCACCACCGCGCCGGTTATAGCGGTAGTAAAACAGTCATAGAATACATAGTTGGGCATAATTGAACATTGTAGCTTAATAGCTGACAAAGATTGATCAGAGGTACGATACAATCGATTCAGACCTCCACTAACTGGTATATCTACCGGTAGAGATGGGTCTCGAATTATGTTTTGTTTTGCATGCTAAGTGGTTTTAGTTTAAGTCTCTTTGATTCATGCTCATGTGGAAAGAAATAGTATGAAAGCAGTAAGCAAATTCGGAAGCCATAGTATCTACAAATCTAAAAAAGAAAAAATGTAGTCGGGCCCAGTCTTGTTTATAAGTTGAGTTTTTTTTTTTTGACTCAGTTTGTTCACACATGTGTCGGTTGGTATTCGCAATTATCATAAATTCATCTATTACTCCCTCTTCATTCGATGTTTGAGATTATTTTATTTTTTTTCAAACATTCGCGACTAACGCGGAAGAAATTGACGGATGATAATTGTTTTCAAATTTATTTTCAAGGTCACCGGACCACCACTGTTTTTTTTTTTTTTTTGTTTTTTCTTCTCGTTATTGTTGTTGTTATTTGTTTATTTCGATTAGATGCCTACATTTTAAGAATTTGCAAGTCACATCTATTTTAGCTGTGAGAGTGGTTTAATTAAAAATTTACATAAAATGTTTACCTAAATTAAGTTTTAGTTTTTCAAGTATTTGAGTGGTAATGGTTTCTTTTTGCTTTGTTTTTTAAGTTTAAGGATCTTTGCGATCCATTGTCTCAATGAAACATAGACATTTTGAGGATTTCAGTTGAACCAAACTAATTAATTGCCTTTTTAAACTGATCTGACCCACTGTTCAACTCAACCGTTCAGCATGCAACATTATGTCAGATTAAATGTCAGTTTTTCTGCCATCTTTCGTTCTGTTCCTGCTACAAATTTTCTAGCTAGACATTAATTAAATGCTTAGATAGTGCGAGTTTCTATTTTTTTTTTAAAAACCTGTTTCTTTTGTTGTTGTCTGCAACCTTTTTAAAAGTCTTCTCACTTCAAGGAAGTTAAGATTAAATCTCTTTGCTGTATGAGATATATTATTTGTTTATATTTATTGTAGAAAATCAAATTAATCAATTTCTTATAACCAGTTGGAGACAAGTTAATAGACCTTATATCTAATTACGTTTATTTAATTTTTTTGCTTGCAGGAACGAAGAAGATTCTGAAAGATGTCAGCGGAAGATTACGTTCGGGCGAACTTACCGCTATTATGGGACCATCGGGTGCTGGAAAGAGTACCCTACTTAATATTCTGTCGGGTTATAAGTAAGTTTTCTCAATAAACTATGAATATTGATTAGTCAATAATAGAAATTCTTATTTGAAAGTAATAGTCATAGCTCGTAAGAGATAATGTTTACTTCAAAGAATTTAAAATAATGATGCCGTAACAAGCAGCAATGACAAATTACCATCTCAAAATGGGTCTGTGGTTCTCGGATAGACCGGTTGTATGTATTATATACTGCAAAATCGTTTAGTTTTAGTAGTTTCATATTTGTAGTACTTTCAATTATTTAAAAACCGTTTTTATAAGCTTCAAGTGTTTGATTGTTTAAGGGTGTATCCTTCTTGATCTGCCACTACCGACTCAGACATCTTAGCCACCTTATACTGCTTGGTGAACACTACTTAAAAATCAATGAGACAGTGAAAATGAGAGCGCTTTTTGGTGCCTTATTATTTGCAAAAATTCATTAAGTGAGTATCTAATGCGAAATCAATTTAGTCTTTAGAAAAAATACTCGATCATACATCAAATATTTTCGCATATTAATTCACGAAAGTCAAGACAAGAAGTTGTACGCTTTTTTGTCGATTTCCATGCAGCCTTCGATTCAGTACCACCTAAGGCATTATTTACAATCTTTTGAGGGAAATGTATGACAATTATACGGCAAACATCTGGAACAAGGTATTCTCTTTTCCAAAGAAGTCATAATATAAAAAAGGTTTGAAGCAAGGTTGTGCCCTGTATTTCGTTCAGATTTAATAACTTGCAATCCGAAATAGGTTATCTGTCTGCTGTAAGCTATAGAACGTGTGTGCTAATCTTTGCAAGTCGAAGATGATATTTAGATATTTAGATATTTAGATATTTAGCATTTGGATTGCAAGCCCGTCCTCATAGTAGTAAAGGATCCTTGCTCACTAAATTCACCTCTTTCCTCAATCAATGTGTTTTTTTCTACAACAGATGTCTTTTTATCGAACTCCGCACTATTGTAGGTCTAAATGTTTGCTCCTTTGAAGACAGCGCAACAGATTTCTTCTGTCCGATATTTGAATGACTGCATTATTGATACTCGTATCTCTAGTTTAGTGCTTTTTGTTGAAATTCTGAGGTCTCGCAATTTTCGTACAAAATATGGTTTTACTCTCATTTCACCTTGGAAACTATTAATCGTCAAAATTGTCTTACCTTGTGAAATGAAAGAAAGCAATTTATCCACATGTCACTGTGTATCCACATGTCACAACCTGCGCCAGTTTTAGAGCTTGAAGCATTATCGGACCATTCTCACTTCAAAATGTACCCTGACCAGCTGATTGTCCGGCTATAATAGATAATGGTGCACGTAGCCGCAAAATGATAATTCAGTTTTATGTGCCTAAGTTGCAAGATATAGATTTGGTGGACATGGGGCTAGACGGGATACATGACATCGTATAGTCCAAGAAACAATTCAAAAACTGCATGAGCAATTTCCTGGTTGTGTAATTTCACGTTTTGGTGTTCAGAATTGGTCGCCCAGATTTCGCGATTTAACGCCTTTGGACTTTTTTTTTTTTTTTTGAGTGTGGGAGAGTCTGAAACGAAAGGTTTATGCCAACAACCATATTACAATCGTAAAGTTTACTTAAACAGATTTGGTTTCATAAAATGCAATCAATCAGGCCTTTGTCTATACATTTCAATTAAAAACAGTCCTCCCTTGTAAACCTTTTATTTCTTTAAGCAGTGTCATCAGAAAAATAGCTAAAATATTACCCTCTTTTGGCATATCACGTGTATATAAGAGATATAGAAGCCGACCAAAAATACTACCCTGCGGTATGTCGCCGAAAGTTTCTTTGAATTGCGAAAACTCGTTTTAATATCTTACAGTGAAGAGTTTTTTCCAAATATATTGTCAGTATATTATAAAGGCTTAATGGCCAAACCTTGTCCAAGGCTTGAGAGACATCAGGAAATACGCCTTCGCAAGACTTTCCTCCTCTAAACGTTTTTTTTTTTTTTTTTTTTGATAGCGTGTGTTATTTCATTTGGCATGTTGAACAATTTTATCAAAGTAATCAACTTCGACTTGGAGATCATAGGGCATCTTAAGTTGTACGCTTAGGCTAGTAGGTTTCCACCTACCAAATGAAGTTACTAACTCTGCCA
Source organism: Volucella inflata (assembly GCA_928272305.1). Classification (NCBI taxonomy): domain Eukaryota; kingdom Metazoa; phylum Arthropoda; class Insecta; order Diptera; family Syrphidae; genus Volucella; species Volucella inflata. Next base: position 54,569,811 of record OV743720.1, on the reverse strand, counting down.
GCAGGGGAATCCCTTAGTTCAGTTGTGACGAGTAGTTCCCTGGAAATGGTATACAGTCTAATTCCGTTGAGGGCTGGGCATTTACACAAGATGTGTTCAGCTGTTTCGTTTTCTTCAAGACAAAGCCGGCACTCCGGAGAGCCGACTAATCCTATTTTGTTGATATCGTGCCGGCTTGGATTCATACATCTCTTGGCATTTTTATTGAAGGGCAGGATGGTTCGTTTGGTTACTTAATTAGACTACTCTAGCAAGTTGTATGCGAAATTATGAGGGCAGATCGATAAGAATCGGTGTTAGAAATGAAAAAACAAAATTTTTAGTTTTTTCTTATTATTGGTTTTCATTGTTTTAACTTTCGTTCGCAAAACTGAATACGAATTTCGCTTAAACAGCTCCAAACGCTCTTTTCGAAGTTGGCAGCGAATGCGCATTGTGTGAGATCTCGGTTCCAATCAGTCCGACAGCATTCCGTGGGCGAAACTCGAAGAATTATTTTTTTTTATTAACACTTGACAAAGTCGATGTTTCTGTGCCAACGGGAAGGATTAATATGATGAGAGACTTGTGTAAAAAATGTTAAAATTGGTGGAAACACGGCTCATTTATCCATGGTTAACTTTTTTTGGCGTAAAAACACACTGGTATAGACTAATTGTGTTGTGAGAAAAGGCCTTAGGCATTTACATAGAAATCAAATATGCGATTTTGAGGAGACTTATAAATACCTTTATAGTTTGCGAGGGTCTCTTTCCTTGAGAATTTTGAGAAGAATTTAAGGCTCCTTTCACGTGAATTCCTTTGATTGACAATGTTTTACCGATGAAATCGTATATGCTCCTAACCAAGTCATCTTCCGCTTCTGCAACCAGATCGTTGGCCAGGTAAGCTTCAGTAGATTTATTCAACTTAAGTTTAGATATGACTATTTTGCACTCATGTTGGGAGAACAAACTTAGTAGTTTCAATTTAATTATTCTTTCTACCTGTCAAATCTATAGTTTGTGTTTACAGACATTTCATATCTTGAGCACCGATTGCATTTTTTTTTCTGTGGGTTACATGGATTGAGAACCTGCTGTTCATCTGGCTGTAGAACTAGCGAGCAATTCTGGGGTATCTTTACACGGTTTTTGTATCGCTGGATGCAGTTGCAGGCAGTTTTCATCGATTGAGAGCATTTCGCCATAGAAATCACGATAAAGCTGGAATACTCGTATAGCAATGAGATGGTATTTTTGATGGCCTTTTGGAGTCACTTAAACTGGTCTTTGGTGCTTTATACGGACAGCATCTGACTTTTTCACAGATAGCGAACAGAAGTAATCTTCAGCGGCAGAAAAAAAAAAAATAACCGAAGAAGAACGTTCAAATTTTCATTCGTTGGGCTTTTGTCCATTTACTCAACAGCGTCTTGTGATGCCAGTTGCTGAACCCAGGACGGTTATGTAAATTTTATTAACTGATATTTTCCAAATGTTATTTTGGCAAATTTTCTGATGGTTGATGGTGATTGCACGGTTTCGATGTTACGTAGTTTTTATTTGCTTTTGATTGCTTAAGTCAACACGGATATCAAGGGTTAATGAATGGTTGCCTTAGATCAACTTCTTTGTCGACCTGTGGACGGCATAATTCATTTACTCCTTCAAACTACGGGCTCAAAAACATCCAAAATGCCCATTAAAGACTTCCCTGCAAAGTTAATAATTGTCACATAAGTCCGTAGTTAACCTTACCGAGAGTTAACGACTAAATATTGTCCCATCTGTAAGACCTTTCAACATAACATGAAGAAAACAAAAATATTCAATAATTTGCTGTCATATAAAATGAAAAACAAACTGAAGAAGAAAAACCCAAAGAATTATTAAAAAACATGACAAGAACATTTGAGTTAATTGCCGGGTTAATAGTGTCAATGATTAAAAGTATTTTAACTACCTGTCGCTCATAAAACAATGCTCGTGCTATTGCATAAGCAATCAGTGTCAGTTTTAATTTCAATCTCAATTTAACTCTAGATCTCTGTATCTATCTCAGTAATCAGTAATCCAAATCGCGGTACATCAATCTTTAATATATTCGTGTGTACTCACTTCAAGTTTACATCTGTCTGTAATCATAAACACGAATACGTAGAAATTATTCCTTCAAAGAGGCTAACAAATCTAAAATCTACCTACTCATTACGTAACGTTATTAAATTATAAGTTACCGCATTTATTGGTTTCATAATTTACCACGATTACGGCTTAAAGTTGCCTGCACATTAGTTTCCACGTAACATTGACTGGGGTTATCAAAAAAAAAATATAAAAATTTCTAATAAAACATTTTTTTAATAGCGCTCAAAGTTTGCTCGTAAGAAGCTAAATTTAATAAAAATTATTAAATCAATAAAACCGAAGAATTTCAACTCTGAGAGATGATGAAATCACGGATTATCCTAGTGATTTTTCTTCTGTTTTTTAAAAAAAAAGATGAGTAATACTCGTACTCTAAAAGGCCAAAGAAAATATGGAACTTTTAAGCACGACAAAACGATTAAAAAGAGCGGTTTCAAAGTACACGATGATAGGGGGGTTGTATGAGATTCTACATAATTTGAACGATTGTGTTCAATATCATGCGGGTTTGTCATGTCTAGTGATTAAAAATCAGTGATAGATACTCTTTTTATATGAGTATGATTTTCTTTAATAGAAAAATAAATTGATTTATTCGTACCTTTCTGGCAGGGCCAATGGCTCTGTTCAAATATTATGGAAAAGATTGATAGATTGTCAGCATATGTATGTAGAGCCGATACCAGTGGCCTGCCTACACATTCAGATAAGGGTTAATCGATTTGTTAAATCACTTTTCGAATACTTGTACTACTGTTCTGAAATGTAATGAAAATATAATTGAATAGATCCGAATAAGTGAGGGGATTGTTGTATAATGCTTTGTCATGAAACTTACTTGTTTATATACGCCATAAAACTTTATAACCAAGAACCAAACTTTCAGATAATCCCTGTGGTATATTTTAATCTATTAAGACAAAGACCGTCCAGAGAGATACATGGACTTTATGGTGTATCATAAAAATGAAAAGAAAGAAAGTTCGTTTGAATTTGAACTTGGAAAAAATAGTGCACACATTAAACTTAAACTAAACTCAAAAAATAAAATAATAATGATAAGTCTCTTAGAAGCTAAGAGGTGAGGTTTTAACATTGATTAACAAAACTATAAAAGAAGAACAAGGTCTTGCCCTGGTTTAGAATAAGGTCACATAATTATTTTCCGGATGCATTTGATGATGTTGAGCATGTGGTACTATTATGAATTTTGATAATGAACCAGAAACAATCTGATGAAATTTGGGTATGAGAAGATTGAGAGAATGAGAATCCAAGTATGTACTCGTAATTAAAAAAAAAACTGATAACTTTGACAACTTTGGACGTGACGGTTTCACTTGCAAAAGTTGTAAAGTTATTCACATTTAAATAATAAGAAATTTCGCTACAATTTGCAATACCACTACGATAAGGAGAAGAACGCTACGCAGGCTCGTAATCATTTTTGTCCTTTTCCTTTTCGGCTAATCACTTCTTGGCATCTACTTCTTCTTCTTATCCTTTTATTAGCCCTTTCCTCATTATACGAACTTGTGCGTAACGAGTTTCCCATTTTTACTGCATCGCTGCTGCTCCGCTTATGGGGTTGGCTAATGTCGCAGACCGCAATACGCGTCTACATAATGCTCGGTTAGCCCCAGGCGTTGTTGCGCATTTGCCATCTGAGTAATCCAGGAATTCTTTTTCCGACCTCGTTTTCTTACAGTTGGATTGACCGTAGTTGAAAGTGCCTTTTTAATTTTTTTAATTTTCAGCAGATCTTCTTTGAACGTGGCAATACCAACTTATTCTATTCGCCTCAAGCTGTTCGGTTACCGAATTCTTTATATGTAGACTTCCTCTTAGACGCATAGATCTAATGCAATCGCGTTTAGTGACTCCACTAGACATCCTTAACATTTTCATTTCCGCTGCCGTCATTTTGTTTTTAAACGCTTCGTACATTGTCCAGCACTGTGAACCGTATATAAGAGCTGGTCTAACAACCGTGGTGTAGAGTTTCCCCTTTAATGTCAGTGGAAATTTTCGGTCGCAAAATATTCCCGAATTTTCCCGCCATTTCATCTATCCCACACTAACTCTGTGGTTTATGTCGTCGTCACATTTCGCTTCCATGTTAACGATTGATCCTAAGTACTTAAAGATAGTGATTTCGGAAGTACTATTCCGTCTAACATTATATCCGGAAGAGGTCGCAACGGATGATGCTTAAATGGGGAAGTCAAATGCTCCGTCTTTGAACGACTTATTTTAAACCCGTTTCTCTCTAGCGCATTTCTCCATGAATCTAAGGCTGTCTGTAAATCTTCGACGTTATCGCTAAGTATAACTGCGTCGTCAGCGAAGAGAATTGGCGTTACATTTGCTTCGCGCATGCAGTCTTTTAAAAGATAGTCCAATACTACGTTAAAGAGGAAAGGGCTAATTACGCTTCCTTGATGCACTCCGACATTAACTCCACTGTCGATCTTCCTTCAACAAATCCACACTGGCTATTATCGAGCTTTATTATTTGCCGAAGACGTTCGTTTAAGACTCTTTCGACGATTTTCATTGTGTGTGACATAAGCTTGATTGAACGGTAGTTGTTGCATTCTCGAGTGTCGCCTTTTCCTTTGTATAATGGAACCAAGAAGCTACTTCTCCATTGATTCGGCATAGGTTGTCCACATTTTAATTTATTTAAAAGTTTCGATAGCCAAACGCTGCCGATCCCCTCCATCTTCGACCAAAACTCTGATGGAATGCTATCTGGTCCCGCCGCTTTCCCCCGCTTCATTTTTCCAATTGCTATACTTATTTCTTCGATTGAAAAGTCCTAAACTTGCTCCTCGAATAGACCAGCTGTCGGCACGATATCACGTGGAAACTGTTTGTTAAGCAACTCCTTGCAGTATTCAAGCCACCGGTTACAAATTTCCTTTTCATTTGTTAGTAAGCGACCGTCTGCGTTTTTGATGTATTTCGGCGAGGTTATTTCCATTGGATTTTTTTCTCCTCTGTGCAGCGAGCTTAAAAGTATTTGGCATTTTAGTATTGTACGACGTTTGAATTTCTTGGATAGCTTATCTTCTATCCGCCGATCGTGAGGATATTTGTTTCAACTCCTGGTACAGGTTTTCCGCTGCTGCCGCTCGAGTTCGAGCCAGGACTTTCTTTGCGATCTTTTTAAGGCGCTCGTATTCAAGAGCCAGTCGAGCTTTTTCGATATCGTCGCTCCAATCGCATTTTGTCCACGCTTGGAATGCACTCTTCTTGTCGGCCACAGCTCGTTTGGTTTCGTCATTCCACCACCATGTTTCTTTGCCGACGTGATGGTATTTCGATATAGTCCCCAGATGGGACTTTGCGAGTGTTATGCATTCCTGTTGCATGCTGTTCCACATTTCTTGCGGGCTAAGTGAGTCTGCTATACCATTTATATTTTGAAGTACTTCTTTAGCCAGTGCGTTAAATCTTGCGCTTCCTTCCTCCGATACCACCGGATTTTTGGCTTTCCAAACGATGCCCGAGTTTTCGGTGGTTCTGCCGTGAAAAATTCTGTAATGAGCAGACGGTGTTGGCTTACTAGCGATTCTCCAAGTATTACTTTACAGTCCTTAAAACGGTTTCTCATCGACATTTTGCAGAGGTGATAATCTATTTGCGTTTCGTGGCCTCCGCTGCTATAGGTGATAAGATGTCGTTGATGTTTAATAAACATTGTATTTAAGATGGTTAAGCCGTAAGCCCTACATGCATTCGCCAGCTGAATTTCAGTTCCAAAGCCTTTACCGCCGTGGCAGTCCTCATAATCAACATTTGTTTCTCCGACGTGGCCATTTAAATCTCCGCCTACGAAGAGCATCTCATCGATAGGTATATTTCTAAGCAAATTACCGAACTCTGACCAAAATTTATATTTTTCCGATTGGTCGCATCCATTTTGTGGGGCGTACGCACTAACAATGTTCCACGTTTCATTGTGTATGACGAGGTTAATACTCATTAAGCGGTCGCTTATTTTCAAAATACCAACGATATTGCTTAGAAGATCCGCTGCAACAACGATTCCAACACCGTTTCGTCCATTGACCGTTCCATGGTAGAACATCTTAAATGCTTTAGTTTTTAAATCTAGAAAACGCGCTTTATTTCCTGTATTACACCACTTCGTTTCCTGTACGCACAGGATTTGAAGAGTTCTGCGATGCATAATCGCTTCCAGTTCTAAACTTTTTGAGGTCATCGATCCGAGGTTCCAACTTGCAAACCGAAGTTTAGGAAAATATTTTGGAAACTTCATTTTGCCCGCCCCCGGAATCCGTCGGGCTCTGACACAAGCACTTCTGCTTGCTCTGGGATCACCCGAGTGCGTTGCAAGCGTGGTGCCCAGCGGGGTAGTGCTATTAATTGCGATCTTTTCCATGAAGTGTATCTTAAGTTTGAGTGGTTTGACACTTGTATGCTCATTTCAAATTGATTGACTGTTCTTTGTTCTGTGGGGTACCACCGGTAGTCTCCAGACGCGGGAACCCACTGATTGCATACAAACTTGTGGGAAAGTTTTAAGGTGTTAAAGTGTCACAGGCTCATTTTTGGTGTCATAGTTGCCTGTATATGATTGGTGTCCCATTTAGTCGCCTCTTACGACAAGCTGGGACGCACTGTGGCACTATTCTTTATCCGATGCCGCACGGACCCACTTCTTGGCATCTACGTTGCATTGATTGGACGAGCGGCCTGTAGCGCTCTACTGTCATAGCATTCCACGCAGCTTTGATGTTGTCATACAGAATGTCTAAGGTTGTGGAGTTTTTAAGGCAATAGCATTTTGGATATCACCCCACTAATGCTCTATAGGATTGAAATCTGCGCTTGATGCCGCTCATTCAATAACACTTGCGGTATTGTTATTTAAAATTTTTTTTGTGATCTCTGCTGTATCTTTGAGGTCGTTTTCCTGCTGGAATTTCCAAATAACAGGCATATTTTCGTCGGCCCAAGGCGTCAGCTTGTTTTCTAAGATCTGGACGTCAGTTCGTTTCATCGCTGAACACTAGTCTATTCTCCAGTTCAGGCGGCACTTCGCAAATTAAATTCTCTTTTTTCTTTGCTTCGGCGTTCCAAGCCGTTTCTTGCGTGCAACTTGTCCATTCAATTCAGATTCTACCAGGCATCTTTTTAAGGTGCGTGTAGACATCGGAGTAACGGTTTCTTCCATAATCTGGCGCTGAATTTTTTTTGGACCTATTTTGAGATCGAATTTCTCAAGCCGGTATGTTCTTCGATCAGTTTATACAGATGTTTTGAGTGCCCGGTTTCGCGTTGGTATTTTTTTCATGGATTCAAAAGCCTGAAAATGCTTAATGCAACATAAACTTGTTTGACCGAGCAATTTAATTGAGTTACAATGAATCGGTATGACATTTTCAACTTCCACATCTCAATGATTGCCTGCCAGGTCGCCGGAGGTCAACTTTTTGCTTTTCTAATATGAAATGAAGCTAAAAGACAATAAAGTCAGTCACTCAATATTTAAAGCCTCGCTCAATCATTGATTAACATTAAAAATTGAAAATTGGCTTTTAAATTCGTAATTAATGCGTTAGAACGCCAGTGTTTCCAATTATGTATGTGGCAAGCTAAATTACTAAAGTTCAGAAATATTCCACATATGCCACAAGGGCAACAAAAAAAAATTAACAAATGAATTGTTTTTTGATATACGATGCAAATACTTCTTATCAAATAAAAAAAAAGTACCGTTATGTAAAAAGGAAACCTTTTTTTCGTATTAAAATAAAAAGTTAAATTGTGTTTCTAATTAGTTGGCCACAGCTGTACATAGCAGCCTCTGACTATGGCTTGTCCCGATCTCTGGAACTCTTGCAATAGAATTACGATGGCTTCAAGACAAGATTACTCAAGATGGCTTGTTAAAACCATTTGATTCAGTTTTGTAAAAAGAAACCACCGATGTTCTTCACCGATGCCAGCAAGACCTTCCCCGAAAAATGACCAAACATGCCTCCAACCTTTCTCTCGATTTGAAGCTTAGATTCAAAGTCAAAATATAGTTGGTCATTTAAATTCCAATGCGTATTTAACCAAAAACCACACTTTTTTAAACAGAAGATGAACTTAAGAGTGCCGGGCATGATATGTTTACCAGGCGTACTAGGAAAAGCTTTAATGAAGTCGAAACAGACGAGTATTGTTGAGACTCTCGTAAATACTTCTTTCACCAGACAACCTACACAAAAGATGTTTTTCCGGAAACTCCCTTACACTGTCAAGAGGCTTTTCTGGAAACTCCTTTACACTGTCAAAAGGCTGACAGCTCCTTGGACGTTTTTAATGTGCAACGTTTAGTCCTATGAAGTCTGTTCTCCAGGTTGAAACCCCTATACTTAGCTTCGTTGGAATAAGTGATGGTGGTGAGTTGAAGCAGTTGATTTGGACTAGTCAGCTTTCTTTTTTCGTAAAAAGAACAACCTCTAGTTTGAAATGACTAACTGGGAACTCATTTCCCATATATACGCTAGTCATGATCTAACAGGCAGTATAGCTGCACTATCTTCTTCAACTGTCTGAGTGATTTGTCTAAGTTGTGTTATCCGACTGAGTTAATTATGCTGTTAAAAAGTTGGATTGCCAAAAGTATCTTCAATGTCAATGAAAATGCCCAGCACGCACTTCTCTTATTGAACGAATTTTCAATTCTACGCCCCAGATTTTGAAGCGTAGTCAGTCTTACATCTTGGACTAAGGGTGTATTTACAAAGCAGATCTGCGCACATGGTTATTTAACATTCTCTCTATGTTCTTCAACATGAAAGAAGGCAGGCTGATTGGTCATAAGTTCTTTGCAAGTCTGTAATCATCTTTTGCGATTTTTACTACAAACGCTACTCTTACTATTCGCCAGAAACTCAGGTTGCATGTCGGTGTCATGCTAGTATATAAAATTCTCTTCAAAGTTGCTAACAGAGGTTCGATAACTTTTTGTAAGACAGTTGGAGTATTTCCATTTTTGTCAGGGGACTTGAAGCCATCAAAAAAAGCATTGACAGTTACATACATAACTACGGCGAGTCGTGTTACGCAGCTCACACATACAGCTTCAGTGATACATTGTCACTGGTGGCAAGCCGGTTGTTCAGATCAAATTACCTACAAAATGAGTCTCGAGTATGAGATATATACGAGTATTTCATCAAATCTTTTAAGTGATTCCAGTCTGACTGATTTGCTCCTTTTTGAGGATTTTGACTAGTTTCGCCTACTGTTTCGTTCTTTTCACTGATTCCTGGTTTCTCTCAGATTCTTCGTCTTCAACAAGGTCGGGATGTCGCGACCGGTTCTGAATTCAATATATCTATGATCGGACATGGAAGCCTCCGGGAGTACATTCTTCTTTAGTGTGCCTAATGTTAAATAAGTTGATAACTTTCTTACGAGTACTTTCGAAACAAATGTTGGCTCTGATGCTTTCCCTTTCAGAGTGCAATTAGGGCGTGATATCTAGACTTAGCTTTTCTCGGTTTCAGGTACTAACAAAGTGGTTGCGATCAATGCCGAATTGAGAATTCCGGATTTTCGGCCGCACATTATCTCTAAATCTTTACCCACCAAAGCTTCTCTTAGACTTAATTCAGATTTTTGAGAAAGGAATATGATTAGAAAGGTCAACACTTACAAAGCAGTGAGATCGTCATTCAATAGAATAACCAGCCTTCGATCTTAATACTTATCAGCTGCTCCAACCCCAAAGTTCTCATCATATACGAGTAGGAAATACTTTATTGCACTTTGTTTTTTCATTCGATGTAAACTGTCAACAAAATATAACAAACCTACGTCAATTGTTTTTCCCAATTGAAATTTTCAAATCGATTTCACCTCAATCTGCGTCTATTTTGAAGAGTTAGTTCTTATCTACAGTGCTTTTGCCCAACCCTGTTTACAATTCCCATACAATGGCCGACCTTTACCCGTTACAACGACGTTCCATTCCAACAATATTCTTTGTATTACTAATCACATTGCTTGCCGTCTAATAAACATTTTCGCGATAATGCCTTGGACTTTAACCTCTCCGATTCAATTATAAATTTGATAAAATCGACATTGTTTCAAGCATATGCCACCATTGACACATGACAGAATTGTTTTATTATTCATTCCTATAATGTTTTATCAGCTTTTCTCTTTTAAATGAAACAGAACTCTACTGTTTCCAGGTCAATACGTGAGTACATTGTGACTTTTCAATGCAAACACGACGGACTCTTGAACTCTAGAACAAAGGAATGCCAACTGATGTCTAGAACGTGTAAACTCACTCATATCAGTGACTTACATTCAATATGGCCTTCGTCGTATAATGCAATGTTCTTGAGAAATACAAATTCGTTATTTATTTTTTGAAAATCCAATGATACAAGTCAACAATGCTCTGCTTAAGACATATTATCAAAGTTTCATCATTAGAATGAATTCAAATGTGAAACGTCCTCTCTTTCCACATAATCTGACAACATGTTGACAGTTCATCGGCGATGTACTGTCATCTGGTTGGTTAATCAAATGTTGGCATGACACTTCGAATTAACATGAAGATTTGACGCTAATAAGGTTACTCGAGTGTGATTGGAGGTACAATTCAAATAACATGGTCTGCGAAACTGGTTTAATCCCTTCCCCGTATGTTAGGAAGCTGCTGCTGATCAGCTTAAGACCGGTACACTTGCAAATTCACAGATACAAAAAGTTTAACAACTTTTTTTTTTGTTGGTCTGTAGTTGAAAAGATTAACGTACGCTGAAGGTCAGTTTTAAACTAAAACTGAATTAGCTACGTTCAAGGAAGTCAAAAAAGTTAGAAAATATGAAAGATAATCACTCATACGTCAGAGTAGACTTGAATACATACATATGTATGTATGTTAAATAACAGCCAACTGCTCTTTCCGCAATTTGAAACGCAAAAATTGATTAAACTTGCCCGAATCCATAATTAGAATGAGAGTACTCGTATTCGAATCGTATGCATGGCTCACTAGTGGTATTCGTATATCTTCAGCACAAATCTAAGGTCGACTATGGCAGTGAGAAAGTAATTAACTCTGTATAGTAGATACTCGCAACTTATTATACGAGTATAATTACTCACATTCTACGAGTATATCTGGCGTCAATCTATCAATAAATAATTACAATCGAATCATGCAAAATATTGACCAGTCCAACTGTGCTGAAAGCACTCATAATTGGTATTCTTTCCGAGTCGTGTTCAGCTATTGCACCAGAGTATCTATACTCGTATCTGTTTGGATTAAGTATTTGTACATATTTATCATATCTGCGAGTACTACCACAGTATCTGTCATGTGTCACAATTAATACGAGTACAATGACAAAATGATACTGATGTGAGCTCTTTCTGTGGCTTTGCTATGGCTGTTGTCACAAATTGCGCTTGAAAGGAAACGGTTGAAATAAATGCGCACTTTTTTTTAGAGATTACATTCAACTGTGGCCAGTTTATTCATCGCATCTAGAGGAACAGATACAGAGATACTTAACTATAAAAAAATTTAAGTAATGACAGCGAATAAAGAAAATGACGCTGGTTTTCTTTTGGGTGCATCCTTAGGTCTTGAACGACCTTTATATGAGTATCTTGAATTTTCATTGTTCGTCGCATCGTATTCAAAAATTTAGCATTCGTCTGATAGATACATTAAAAATGGCAAGTCAGAACGGAAAAGCTTATCAAACTATGCATGATGTGAAATTGTATATTGAAAGGAAAAAAAAGCAGACGAAATGACTTGTGCAAATTGATGTGATCTTGAAAGCTAATGCCGGTGTTACAATGTCTTTTTGGTTTAGATTGAATTTAATTCTTCTCGTTTTCAATTAAAATAGTTATTTATCAAGACTGACAGTAGAATATTTTCAATTAGGTTGACAAATTTTTCCATAATCACAGCCAGAGTCTAAAGAGGTTGAAAGATAGTCTCGTTCTTTAGATTTTAAATGAAATTGCGTCTGTTCTGCACTACGTTTTACAAGAGCTGAACTTCCATCTTGCACTTTTACCTTTCTGTCTAGGCTAATCTCCGATCGATAAACTGTCATTATTTCGTATGATAGTCGATGTCTAGGTACCAGTTCCATTGAGCTATTTGGAAAAGCATTCAAAAGTTATGGGTCAAATGGGGATATTTATTTCATTCTAAAATGTTGAAATAAACCGGAAAGAAGCATTCTGAATAGTACCCACTTCACACAGGCGAAAACAGATCCATCCATCCTGTACATGGCCAGTCTAATTGTAGGCTTTACATAGTGATCTAAGAAATTACTTGTTCTTTTTATTTTCTAAATTCTAAAAATGTGCTAAGAGCCAAAGTTTACACCAAATTAGGGTAGAGGCTCTTCCTGCAACACGATAGTTTTGCATCCTCTAAGCACGCCGTTTCTATTGTACAATAAATAGTAGCAGGCACTCTGCTTTAAGTTGTGGCTTCTCCGTCATCTCATTTCGGTATTTGAAATTATCATCATGCCACGATTAACTTTTAACGAGTTTCTTGCAATCTAAGGATTATAGTTGTGGTAAAGTAAAGAGTTTTCTTCTCAGCTGCGCTGTGTAGATTCTGGCTATCCTAGGTCCACTAAAGTGTCTAGTTTGATTTTTAATTTCGTCATTCACACCTTTTTCTCGTTGGAAATTTGGGTTCTTACTCTTTTGGGACGAAAAAGCAGTCATATTTAGAATGGTAGATTTGCCCCTCACGTATATAACGTCGTGGGTTATAATCTCATTATTTACTTCTGGATTGATCCGTGGTTTCGGGTACCTAGTGGTACTCATCGTACAAATACAAGGTGGGTCAACAGTAATGTCATATTGTGAATTGGCCGAAATTTTGTTAGAATTCTGCTCGCCAAATATCTGGCTCCAAATAAGAGATTTCTTCTTCAATATTGGCTCTCAAGGTTTGTTGTTTGTTGTGGTAAACGTGGGACTTCAAAAAGCCACAGAGGAAGAAGTCTGGCGCCGTCATATCTGGCGATCTGGCCAGACAGTTTAAACGCCAACACGAGAGATCAGACGGCTAGTTAAGTTTACGGTGGTGCCGTCGGCGTCCTCAAAAAATAAGAGTCAATCTGTTTTTTCACTGCGAATGCCGCACCATAGAGCCATTTTAAGGGGATGGAATGGCTCTTCGTGAATTTGATGTGGATTCTCGGTGCCCCAGAAACGCAAAATTTGTCTATTCACACAACCGCTTAAGTCGAAATGGGCTTCGTCGTTATAATTATGCATACGAAATCGTTATCTGCTTGCACCAGGTTTAACATAACATGGGAGTAACCTAACTTTACTTGATCGTCAGTAAGCAGCTATTGGTGAACGATAGGGGAACATCTTCAGGTCTTTCACCAACATTCGCGCAACAATCGTCTGCTGATGCCAAATTGTATGCACCGTGCCATCGTGGTCTCTTCCATGTTTGTGGACACTCAGTGATATTTTCGGTCGAACGAGCAATACGGGGCCGACCACTTCTTGTGACATCTCTAGTTTTCACGACGCGCAGACAAACGCTCAATTGTTTACGCACATGCTGCAGGACGATGAGAAAAATGAATCGAATTACATTGTGTTAAAACAGCAGACCAAAATTGGTCAAATAAGCAATAACAATAATTCTGCGTTCTTCAGGTGTGTATCACTCAACTCTTTGTTGTCACCTAACTCTCTATCTGTTTACAACATACTGAGTGTACTTTAGACAAGATGTATTAAGGCCTATCCTACATTGAAATGCACTTTTTATAAAAAAAAAATTGGCTAGCCCCGGTGAAAGTATTGAAGAAGATCCAAATCTATCGATTTCACCACGAGGATAGCATTTGGGATTATCTTTGGGATTATTTTGCATTTGAATTACAATCTACACCCTTATAAAGTTCAACTCACTCAAAAATTGAAGCCGGCTGACCACGGAATGCGTAGAACATACGCCGATTGTGTGCTTGCATCAGCGTTGATATGCAAAAGATCCTGTTCATACACACAATCCTCAAACTCTTGATGCTTTGAAAATGAATATTCGTCAAGTTATGCCCAAAATATTGCCCGATATGTTTTAAAAATTCATCGAAAATTTAATAGACTTATGCCCCTTAAGTTAATGGAGTTCAGGAAGTCTGCTCTCTGAAGAACCGGACAGAGGATGGCCAGAATCTATTCGGCGGTCATGAGTTCCTCTAACCAAGACAAATGAGCTGATGCATACTCCTTTGAAGATCATTTTCTTCATTTTTTTTTAGATATTGCCAGCTAATCCGTTTGATCTAGAAGATTTGTTACATCTAAGTTTGGATATATGTATGTAGCTATCTTCACTTCCTTTCTACGATGTATTTGCCTTTAGTACGATGTATTCTCGGCCGGTTTCGTATACCTGGGTTCGGCTTTTGTTGCTGCTATACCCCCTTTTAACGTTCTGATAATTTTCAAACCGTATTCTTGAATATTTGAAGCCTGTGTTCGATATTTCTCCTCTGGTGGAACATGTCGAAAGCAGTTCTTAATTCATCTGTCGTGTATTTTTGCAGGGTACGCCTCCTGTTTAGCTGAAAAATCACGTCGTTTCTCGTCGTCAAAACATGGGCTTATCATTTGTGATCACCTTGTGAATACCTAGCACGATAAACGTGTCAAATCTTATGGCATTCTTGCAGCATTGACACTGTCCGCACTTGACGTTGTATTTAAGTTTACCCTGTCGAACAATTTTGTAACCAATATGCATGATAAAGTCATCCGTCCAGTTGAGATCATCCAGCACGGGTTATTCTGAAGATCGTTGTTTTAGGACTTAGCGGTTGAATGTTTTCTGTTGTTCAAAGACACTAGTGTAAAAGAAGACACTATCCAAAACCGCCCAAACTTCCACTGAGGCAATTTCGAAGGAAGATTCATTATTCGACTCTCTAGCGTGGTCCTTATTCAATGTCTCTTTAACTGATCATCGATCTGATGAAGACAAGTTTATAGGCTTCACATCTAAATACATTTCAATCAAAACTTATACGAGTACATGTATCTTTAACCAGCTATCCATGAACCATAAGCTCATTAATCCATATGATTGGCTCTCATGAAGGTTATGTATTGCTGCCTGTTGTATAAAGCCATCATTATCGCTGAACTACAATACCATATAATAATGAATTTTTAGCTTTACTTTTTAAGTAACATTTAAAACATTTCCATATCAGCGATTACTGATTTATTAACTCATTTAACCTTCCAGAACGAATGTCACTGACGGTACAATAACAATGAATGGACGTGAACGTAATCTAAGCATATTTCGTAAACTCTCAGCGTAC
The DNA here is from genome assembly GCA_928272305.1 of Volucella inflata. Taxonomy (NCBI): domain Eukaryota; kingdom Metazoa; phylum Arthropoda; class Insecta; order Diptera; family Syrphidae; genus Volucella; species Volucella inflata. The sequence continues at coordinate 54,554,279 of OV743720.1, read as the reverse complement.
ATCATGCAAGACAACCAGTTGCATTCAAATTTAACCGTCCAAGAAGCAATGACTGTGGCCACAAACCTGAAGCTGAGCAGAAAGTTCACCAAACCGGAGAAGAATGCCATGGTAAGTTGGAATTGAATTTTTGCACAGTACAAATAGTGTACGACGCACGTACCAAAAACGTGTCGACTATACACATCTAATGATGTATTGGCCTCGTTGAAAAATTTTGAACTTCCGAGAGTAGAACGACAATTTTTTTTTTATTCTTTAAAAGTTCGATTCAGTGTCTAGAAAGGCAGAAGAAAAAAGACATAAATTAGGTTTTGGTTCCAATACCTTTTTGTTGAGTCAAAAGAAACACCTAGCTTGCGTTACAATTATTGCAAGCTTTGCAAGCATTTGTTGTTTTTTTTATATACATCCGTTTGGGACTTCACATTTGCAAACTTTGCAGTTACTGGAAATTGTTCACTGGCTTTTATTGCAAATGAATTTCATTGATATTCAAGTGCCGTCGATACAATTGTTGTAGGTCTACTTTATCACATAGAAGAATATCGACTATTCTTGATTGTATAACTCGAATCCCTTAGGCTATTAGAATGCCGGTCGTTGCCACTCTTACAGCATTCGTCGTAAATGTGGTGTAAGTGTCGCTTTAAGTCGCTAATAGTAAACGACTGGCAATATGGGGTACAAAACATGACATCTCGACATCTATGCACTGTTTATCATTCACTTAATTCAAGGTGAAGAACTAAGTAGTTGAGCATTGTAACACGACCATCGCATTGAAAAGTCCAGCTCATACTCGTATTTGAAAGGTGTGCATTCAATACCTAATCGGAGAACCTTTCGCCGATATAAACAGTGAAACTGTCTGCCAATTCGGTTGCATTTATGCGTTTAATCTACAAAAATTCATAGACAGGTGAATCTTCACGGATAAGTTACTTTCATACTTAAAAATGGAAAACATGACTTCATTCTCGCACAGAGCTTCAGATAAAGTGCGTAGAGAGAAAGGTTAAGCCCCATCTACGTGAAACTGCTTTCCGAATGCATGCTCTATCTAAGATGCAATATTCCTATGAACGCAGACAATTCTGCGAGAGTGCGCTTCCAAATCTGGTAGGCGTTTTCAAGTACATGGAAGGTTTTTTTGGCAATACACCTGTTGATGGCATGCGTAAATGTACCAGTGTAACATGGCGCAAACAAATCACAAGTTCTGTGTTAACGACACTGATTTCGAATGCTGACAATCGCCAATATGTAATGGTTAAGCAGCCGTTGGCCACAAGGCGACATCCTGTTTTCATTGCTATGTATGCTGTGTATGTTGGTCGACTTACTCATTGCTTTTTCAGTACCCAAAACTATGTATGTCCTCGGTTAGGTCTTTGTGTGAATGATCCATTCCGACAAAAACCAAAACAAGAAATACATATATGCACGTACATGATGGTATGTACTCGTATATGATGGTCCACCTTCTGATCACTGCTTTTGGCTTCTGTAAACCTCGATTAAGACTCATTCTCGCTTACCCATATCTAACACTCCTCTTAAATGTTAATCAATATTTATTTACAAAAGACCGTTAACTAAGTGTCCAAGATAACACTTCATATGAATCTGAACGCGAGGTGATTCTTGTTGATCCTGGACAAATAATGAAACGAGTTTTGACTCATGAGTAAATGTGTTAATTGCAAGAAGATTTTTTGATGATTTTTGCAATGCATCGATTGGCTTGTTTTGAATATTTCATGGCCATATTCTAAATACCATCGACAATATCACGTTAACATTACTGACATGGCTTATCTAATTGCTTCTGCAAAGAACCAAATGCAAAACTAAATTTAGATGCAAATCTATTGAGCTTTATCTGTGTGGCTTTCTCTCTCATAAAAAGTGAATTTTTGATGAAGAGGAATTCTAATATGGGTCATGTTCTAGAGAAACAGAATGAGGTAGCAAAGAAAACTTGTATACGCCATCTGTGTTCACACTTAATTATGATATATGCTTAGTCCTCAAACAAGGTCACAAGTTTGAATAATGTGCCAGAATAACACAGAGGAGGACACATCGAAGCGTGGACGAAACACAATTTGTCCACAGATTAAAACGAGAAATGCGAACGTCCATCTTAAACCCTTTGAAAGTGTGGCTTAAAAATGTCTCAAATCGATGACCACACAAATTTGTATTCTTGAAATCCTTACTCGAGTTATTGAATGTCTCAGAATGAGACCAGAATCCGTACAGCACAAACAACAACTCTCGTTGCTCTTGTTGCCTCTCGAGCCTTGTTTTTTAACATACTTGACGCTTAAAAGGGTAACATGAAAAATGAAAAAGAGGCACCACGCTTACCCGAAAAAACGGTCAACGAGGAGTAGTTCCAAATGATTTGTATTTGTGGGATAGCAATCCCGCTTTTCAGCCAAGGCGTGACATAGCTTCCAAACTAATCAAGAGAATAATGTTTCGCGACCAAAAACTACAATGTCCCCATACAGTTCTCAAGACCACACGACGGTAATTGGTAATCTATTCTCTGAGTTCTGCGTGACTAGATTAGAAAGACATACGATTGTTTTAACCTTAGAGGACATCTCTCTCTTTATGTCTAAGCTTAATGATTCCTTTGCCTAATAACGATACATATCGATACTAGCGGAATTTGTGGGAAACTTTCTACTAAATACGAGTATTCCTGGTAAACCTCTAATTAATGATTTTTTTGTTTTTGTTTTTTTTTTTTCAGATTGATGACATCCTTTTGACCCTCAGTTTGAGTGAACATCGTAACACTTTCACGCGAAACTTATCAGGCGGACAAAAGAAACGTTTATCAATAGCACTCGAATTGGTCAGCAACCCACCGATTATGTTTTTCGATGAACCAACATCCGGCCTGGATAGTTCAACATGTTTCCAATGTATCCATCTACTCAAAATGTTAGCAGCTGGTGGACGCACAATTATCTGCACCATTCATCAACCTTCAGCTCGTCTCTTCGAAATGTTTGACCAACTTTACACCCTATCCGATGGACAGTGTATTTACCAAGGTAGCACAAAACAACTTGTCCCATTTCTGGGAACACTCGGACTCGATTGTCCAAGCTATCACAATCCGGCTAGTTATGTGATTGAAATTGCCTGCGGTGAACATGGTGAAAATCATGATAATTTGGTCAGTGCCATTGACAATGGTAGACGTGATATACGTACAGCCGCTGATTTTGCTGGCATTAAAGCGCGCAACGATCTTGTCAAGGTGCATAATCTGAAAGCTCTACTTGATAAAAATGATGCTCAAAATGCGACCTGCTCAAAATTTGTGGATAATATAACGCTAAACAATCAGCTGCTTAGTGGGAATTTAGTTAATGATTTAGCTAAGGAGTCTGATACTGTGCCAGTGTCTGGAACACCAATTCTATCAACAACGACGCCAATACTGCCAAATACGCTACAAGTTAATGAGAAGGGTGATTCCGTGATTGATGTGGAGAAAAATGTGGGTGTCACAACAGCTTTATTGACAGAGGAAATTACTTCACCCGAACGATATCCAACATCACAGGCTCATCAGTTTTGGGTGGTCTTAAAACGAACATTGTTATTCAGTTACCGTGATTGGGTGAGTTGTTTTTTTCCCAGGAAAAAACAGGAAAAGAAATCTTGCTAATTTATTCATGTTTTCTTGTTGAATAGACTCTTATGTACCTTCGATTGTTTGCTCATTTACTGGTTGGTTTCCTCATTGGTGCTCTCTACTATGACATTGGCAATGATGGAGCTAAAGTGCTGAGTAATCTTGGATTTTTATTCTTCAATATGCTGTTTTTGATGTACACTTCGATGACAATAACTATTCTATCATGTAAGTAATGGATAATTTTTCTAGATTATATTAACTTGTTTCCAATTGAAACAGACTTGCAATCTGCTTGACTGTAAAAACAGACATGTCGAAGAAGCACGTCGAAATTTGTTCCGTTTTACGCAAACATCTGTTGCATGTATATTGCTTTTCTTCTCATTGTACAAGTATCTTACCACAATACAATATGTTGAAGTCAAGCTCTTCGAAACTTCAATCTCAATCTTTCTTGTTAAGATTATAACGCAAGGTAGCATGATTGATTCACCCACACGCTCGTTGTACTAAAGCGTTGAAGACTTATTTTCTAGTCAAGCAAGACCATAACCTGTTAAGATGTTTGAGACCACAGCTTGTTTCCTATTTGGTTCAGTCGCCGTTTTTTTTTTTAAATATTTCTAGAAAAAGAATGCAACTTTATTTTACGTCGCACTTTGGGAATCCACAAACAAAGTCTTTTCACATATTTGTGGTGAAATATTCGTGTTTGTAAGTTTTTACCGCTTTGCACGCTTTTTTCCTATTTGAATATCTGTTTTCTAAGAGGTATGACCGTTGACACTTCAGTCGAAGGATTTTCGTTTGCTCACTGACAATGACGTTAATAGTTTTTTGCGCTTGTCAATGTGGTTATTGTGGCTACCGACCTTGATAAAGCAGCGTGCATTCTCCAAATGAATGAGTTTGGCAGGGCTGACAAAATTAGCCATTGCTCTGTTTAGCTCGTCTCCAGAGATGCTGTCATATGCGGCCTTAAAATCGATGAACATGATGTTTTTTTTAAAGATCGGCCGTAGTGGGAATATTTGGTCGATTTTGGACTCTCCTGATCTGAGGCCGCATTGATATGGACCAATAAGGTTTTTGACAAACGGCTTTAGGCGTTCACACAATACGGCAGATAGGATCTAGTAGGCGAATAGGTCTGTAGTTGACACAGTTCAGAAGTTATCCCATTCCATTCATCGAACATACTTTCGTCCGGCCATATTTTACAGATAAGTTGGTGTATACTCCTAACCAAGTTTGCTGCCGCTTTGAAGAGCACAGCAATTATACCGTCCGCTCTAGCCACTTTGTTCAACTTGGCTTTGATATAGCTATCTTTTCCTCATGCAGGTCGGATGGGCAGAATTGTTGGTCTACATCATCCAGTTTGAAAGGTGCATTATACCTGACAGCGACATTTTGTTCCTCATTGCCGTTAAACAATCTACAATCTTTGCAAATCCTCAGCATCGACTGCGACATTTGTACAATGTTTCCTTCTTCATCTCTACAGACTTTGGTTCGGGGCTTGTATCCGCTTTTGTCGCTATCAAATATGTAGTCATTTAAACGAAGATTTCCATTGATACTTACCATATATCAAAAAGAAAAGTTTCTAGGGTTCGACCATGCAAATACCATTTATAAATAACAGGTAAGCGTTTAAATTTCGCTTTAACGAGTGCACACAAATGTGTTTTGCTATTAATATCGAAATTTGGTGACCTTAACCAACGCGGCCATTCTATAATTGAAAAACAAGGATGTATGTCCGCAACGAATATTTCAAGCAAGAAAGAAAGTTAAAAGTGTCAGACTGCGGAATCGGAAACTATCAAAGAACGTTCCTATGGATAAGAAGAATTTTTTGAGCCTGATGCCAAAGCCTGTCAAACTTTGAGATATAAAGTGCAACTCTTTCTCTTGATTGGTGTAGATTTTGGACCCACTTTTTAGTGAGACATGCCACCAAATCATCAGCGAAGTTGATCATCAGTGGATCTGGTGCCGCAAAATCCGAATTGTCAGTCAGTGTTTTCTTAGCATTTCCATGATCTTAGAAAGCAAGAACGTGAGTGCAATGGATTTGTAGCAGGACTATTCACTTGGAAAGAGACCTTGAGAGTATTATTACTGAAAAATCTTACGCAGTAGTCTTATCATCTTGGATGAACACCTCTTCAGAAGAAGGACCAGTGGATTTGTGTATATTAATATCTTTAAGCGAAATTTTATTCGTGTCATAAAATGTTCACCGCATTCAAGTGTAAACGAGGATATGACAAACGGCGAAGCGTTAATCTGGCTACGAAATCCTTAGCAAGATAACTCTGGAAATTTGTGCGACAATGTTTTATTTTTTTGTCATTTTCATTGTCATTCATTGTCACAGTTACAGTGAATGGCGGACGTTACCGTAACATGTTGACCGGCTATTTTTTCCCAAAATTGAATGAATTGGTTCTGGACGTTCTCCGATTTCAACAGGATGGGGCTACCGCCCACACAAGCCACCAATCAATCAATTGATTGCATACGAAATTTGAAGATCGCATTATTTCGGTTAGAGGAGAAGTTGACTGGCCTCCCAGATCATAAGATATGACACCTTCAGACTTCTTGTTATGGGGTTATTTGAAGAGTAAGGTCTATGCCAATAATCCAGTGACAATTAAGGATCTCAAATATAACATCCAAACTGAAATTGTGGCTTTTGACCCATTTACTTTTCAAAAAGTCATCGATAATTTTGACCGTCGGATGCCTCGCTTGTAACAGAAGCCGTGGTGGTCACATTGCCATTGACCGAACTTTATTAATCGAAAAATTCTATCACAATAAATGGGTGTTTAATTTAATGAATACTGGCCACAGTAGCTGTTGGATCACTCTTTACTTTCTCGCATTCCCATACGATTCTTTGGGGAATTGTTTTTATTGACTGTGTAATCGGTGTACGAGAAATAAGCTAATGTGACACAATGTTCCGATGAACCTAGGGGATAATAGTCATTTCAAAGTAGGAACAACGGATATATCAGTTTTTTTTTTATTTATCAGAATAATGTAAGTTGAGCGTCGTATAGTAAAAGTGATTGAAAATTTTCCCCGATAGAAATTAAATGCAATCCGGACTTCATCTAGGTCCTTAAAAAATATTTTATAATATTTTATTTTTGAACCGCATTCTTTCTTCATTTTTCATTTGTACATTAACCTTTAATATTTTTTTTAAATATCTTACAGTCCCTCTGGAGATGCCTGTGCTGCTGAAAGAGAACTTTAATCGATGGTATTCGCTAAGGTCATATTATCTAGCAATCACGGTCTCCGACATACCATTCCAGGTGAATTACCATAGATTTTAAAAAATTTTCTCACGAAATCAATTTTATATTCTTCGTTTGTATTTGCAGGCAATTTTCTGTGTGATCTATGTATCTATAGTGTACTACTTCACTTCTCAACCTTGGGAGCTGTGGCGATTTTCAATGTTTTTGGGTGCCTGTCTTTTGATATCCTTCGTAGCGCAAAGTGTTGGTCTTGTTGTCGGTGCCGCCATGAACGTACAAAATGGTGTATTTTTAGCACCTGTGATGTCTGTGCCGTTCCTGCTATTCTCTGGATTCTTTGTTTCCTTCGATGCGATACCGGTATACTTGCGATGGATGACCTATCTCTCTTACATTCGTTATGGTTTTGAGGGCACGGCCTTAGCAACCTATGGCTATGGCCGTGAAAAGCTCAAATGCTTTCAAACCTATTGCCATTTCAAGTCGCCAATTACCACCTTGGAGGAGCTCGATATGGTAGATGCCAATTATAGGCTTGATATTATAGCTTTAATTATCATATTCGTTGTGCTGAGGATCTCAGCGTACTTCTTCTTGAGGTGGAAATTGAAGACCGCACGATAAGTACGAGTACTTTGTTTTGGCTTTAGTTTATCTCTTTTTCCTCCATTTTTGTTTGTTTTCTTTATTATTATTTGTTTTTTTCTATTTTCTAATTCTACCTTAGTTTGTAAGTTAAAATATCGAACTTTGCAGATTTTTGGTGCAAAGGACTGTACACAAAGATACTATATACAAAAACAAATGAAATACAATTATTGTCATTGAAATAAAAAATTAAAATGCGACATTTACAAAACAATGAAATGAAATAAAAAATTATATAAAAACAAAATTAAATAATAGGTTATAAGAATATAAAGTTATTTATAGAAAATTTAAAAAAATTAAAAAAAGAAAAAACAAGGATCAACTGAAACAGTAATGACATTATATTTAATACTAAACCAACAACAACAAGGCTGGTTTTGTATACACGAACAAATTATTTAACCAAAAACAAAAGAGTTATAACAACAAAGAAAAAAAAAAAAAACATTGTACGAGCAAAAAATTGTTGCAAAAAGAGTCCTTTTGACTTTGTTTGCCGATGTAGAAAATTTACACACATACATGCTGATATATAGCCATAAGTATGCATATGTATCATTGATATTTATGTGAGTGTGCAATAGAGAATGTGTCAAATTCTTTTTATTTTTATACATGCATATTGTTAAATGGAGAAATTGTTTTTTGTAGGTGAAATACGAATATAAACAACAAAAAAAAGAAAATGTTGTTTTTTTTCGAATTTATTCTCATATTCACAACTTAATCTTGATCTTAGTTACAGCATCAATCTTTCAGTTTCGGGAGTGGTATCGCTGTTAGTCAAATGAATTTAATGTTGTTATTCGCATCAGACCTTCGGGGACTGAGTGCGTCTATCACAGAGCTTAAGAGTGTGATAAAAGCAACAGAAACGTATTTTTTTAATGAAAGATTGTTTCACAAGAAAGCCGACACATTGGACGTGACTGGGCATATGTATGTATAATCGTAGCCATGTAAATCCAGAAGAGGATTTTCTCCGTTGACAAGGTTCAGGTCTCGTCGAAACTCCTTTACTCTGTAAGAAGGCGACGTTTCTTTTCATCAGGACACTCATATAATTGTTTATTTTCTTTCGAGAAACAGACGACGGTAGCTTTAAGTTATAGATGAGTCAAACCTTTTAGCTTCTCTCTTCTTGTATAAAGAACAACCTCAGTTTTGATAGGACTCACTAACTGACGTCCGCCTAAAAGCTGACCGTCGCTCAGCATAACCCAACGGACAATACAGCTACATCATATATCGCTCATTTACTTGGAGACTGTCATAACTCAAAAACCCGAATTTTGAGCTAATGATGCAGAATTATTCGTTTTATCATGCTTCATATTGTGTAAAAATCTCATCTGCATACTCTCCCCGTTAGAAGAGAATATGCGTTATTTCATTTCATCTGTACCAATAGTCAATTGAAAACTTTAAACTCGTTTTCTACGAGTAAATGAGCGATTTGCATATGCCTGAACATAGACGTTAAAATTATTTACAATGTTAAGCAGTAACTCTACCTCTACCAATTAACATCATAGAAGTGGAGGCAGGAAGCTGTCATGTCGCCAATCCCTATTTTCCCTCTCCATTACATCGACCCGCAATTAGGGTCTTCTTCACCAGCATTGCTTTTATCCACATTCGTCTACGCCATGTTGTATCACAGAGTAACAAGTGCCGTGAAAAGTAAGGTTGTCAAAAGCGTCTGGTAAGCGTCTTTCATCTGAGACAGTGCATTCGCGAAGAAGTTTTGGCCACATGGGGCTCGACCATTCTATCAATGCTCTTAACCCTTTCGACCCCACTGTTGCCTGAGAGCAACTTCGCTTGTTTGTCGCTCAATATCAAATGCTATGATTGATTCTGTGATAAGCCCAAGTCTGTACTTCCAAGCATATATTTTTAGAAGAAAAACGAAAACGAATCACGAATATTTTGTTTGCAAGTGAGACCACGAACAAAAGAGCTAAATAAGGAAGAGATCTCACGCATTGTTGAGTTTAATTGGGATATTTCAACAGACGAAGAGAGTGGAGATGAAGATAAAGACGTTTTTGCAATTTAAGAAAGCAATATGCATTAATAAATAAATGATAAATGCTTTCTGAATATTCCAAGACCTGCAGTTGTCGCTTCCTACAATAAAAACATGTTAGGTGTCGATCTCTCTGATATGCTTATGGAGCTCTACAAAGTGAACCACCGCTCAAGGGAGTGGTATAAACTATAATAATATTTTACTGGTGCCTAGGAACATCGGTCACAAACGCTTGGCTTCTTTATCGGAAGCATTTTCATCTACTTGAGCCTCAAAGCAAGCATATGTCACTCATTAAATTTCAATTGGAAATTGTTCATGCACTTTTGCAATCATCTTCCTTTACGGCAAATGTAAAAAAACGAGGAAGACCTTCCACTGTAACTAAGAGTTAAAATCCGTCCCACTCTACTAGTTCTCCGTCGAGTAGTATGAATACTGAGAGCTTGAAAATTCACAAAATTCCACATATTTCTCTAAACACAAGTTCTCTTTCAAGTAACGGGTCCTCTGGGGGCGCAAAAAAGTATAAATTTACACCGACACCTTCTAATACAAAGAATTATGATCAAAACGGACACTGGGTTGTTTTTGGCGAAAAGCGTCGTTGTAGGCTCTGTAAGATTAGAACTCCTTTATCCAAATGTCTTGAATGCGGAGTTCATCTTTATTGTAACGACTTCGTTTTTGGCACAAATACTCTCTTGGTAAGTATAATTTAGTTGAACGAAGAAAAACAGTTTTTGGACGGCTGAAAAAAATTCGGGGTCGAAATGGTTTAAGATGATGGAAGTCCTTCTTATATAGGTATGAAGTTCTGCAGGAGCGTGTAGTCGTTGGTTCCGTTCATAAATGCAAGATGTGCTAAGCAGAGAGTTCACAAATGCATGAACTGGCACCACTGTTAAGCAGAGAGTTCATAAATGTAGCTGAGCTTTTTTATATTGCACACTTTTGAGCGCAATCGTGCAATTGTCAGAATCGTATTGCATTGCATAATTGTTATTGCGTTGTCGATCTTCCGTTCATTAACTTGAAATTTTTTTTAAATGGGTAAAAACAGAATCGCTTTTCTGTAATTCTCAAAATTACTTGCTTTCTTAGAATTTTATTTCGTTTTTTCGATAATCTAATGGTTGACAACAGTCTATCACATATTTTTTTAAAATAAGAGCGATCGGCGTAGATTTTTTTTTACGCAGTTGTTTATTCATAAGTTGATTTGCAAGAACATGCTTTGCAAAAGACTTAAACTTCCACTTGCACAGCTTTTTCTGCTTTACGTTGGGTTTACTTTGCAAAATGGACCAATGTTTTCCGTTTTTCTTAGTAAATATAAAGCCTGCTTCTACTGCTCGCCAGGTCTTCGATATGTGTGCCAGTGCCTGGCTAACAGTAGAAACTATCTTCATGTCAAGTACGTTTGTACCATCGGAGCTAAACGATTTAAAACCATTTAAGAAAGCCAGTATGTCTCACTTGACAGCATCTTCGTCATTAATAGAAGTTTCTTATTAGATTGTCAGGGAAATGAAACTCAGGTATGAGACTCTGCTTTCGACTCAGTTAGGTTCCATCGGGTTTTCTAAATGATTTCAATCCGGCTGATTTCCCCCTTTGCAAGGCTTTGATAAAGGCATTCTTATTTAGTCTCTTTAGTTTGATCTTTAAATATTCTAGTTTTTCCTTAAGTTAGTCAAACATGACTTGTTAAGAAGTTTTCGTACTAACTGCAGATCTCCGTTCAATATTGGAACGGGCATTGTTTAGGTTCTGAACAGATTACACGTAAATTGTTCCATTTTTAATGAAATTTGAAATAATGAATTAGGAGGCAAAGTATCTTTAACTAATTAACAACAGAAAGGAACTCCGATGATCCAGTCTACACGGGACTCTTCCTCCAAGATACGGAGATGACAATACGTAAGCTGAAAAATCGCAAATCCTCCGAACTAGTCAAATATGGAGGGCCATTCATCTACGAAGAAATCCACAAGCTATTCCTCAAAATCTATGACAATTGCTTAATACCACAGCAATGGAGAGACAGTATTACCATTCCCGCGTTCAAGATTCGAAATCACCAAAAAAGGCATATGCGAAGAACAGAAGGATTTCCGGAAAAAAACAGATCAATATCATCGTTGTACGACAAATATGTGAACAATCTCTAGAATTCAACAAGCATGTGTACATGTGCTTCGTCGGCCTAACAAAAGCTTTTGACCGTGTTCGACTACATGCAGTTGACGCAGTTCTCATTGCTGAAACGGAAGACAAATTGCAAAGGCTACTATAACAATTTGAAAAAGCAGCAATCTCCCACAATATGGAGATATCGGTTGATAAAACTAAAGCAACAGTTATATCAAAAGAACCAAAAAGATGCAATTTGGCAGTAAACAATAAACCAATAGTGCAATTCCTAGGCTCCCATATAATAAGCAGCAAAGATTTAAAAAAAAAGAGGAAAAAGCGCAAGTCAAAAAAGCCGCTACAATTTCAGGCTGTCTAAGAAATGCTATTTGGCGAAGTAGATATACTCGTACGAGCACCGCAGTAAAATGAGAATATACAAGACTTGCATCCGCCCAATAATAACATACGCAGAAGAAACTCGTGCCGACACCAGCACAACTCAGCAGATGTCGATAACAGTTGAGATGAACACCTTAAGATCTATTGCTGCTTACTTACGCCTAGATATAAAAACGAACACCGAAATACGAGAAATCTGCAAGGCAGACGATATCTCGCGATGGGCGAAAACCAGAAGAAGGATGTGGAGAGACCAAAAAAGGCATTAGAGGGCACAATAAACAACCCGCCGCCGGAAGGACGTACACAGAAAAGATGGTACGAATGCTGGACATCAGACTCGACCGACCAACATGAGCAATGCTACTCGTTCATTATCTTGATCTATTACATGTTCCATTTCTAAACTAACGTAAAAAAAAGTATTTTTTTCAAGTGGGATAATCTAATGTGAACGTACAAGGTGGCGCAAAATTGATCATCCAATTTTGTTTTTGAATTACTTTTTTACTAAATAAAAAAAAAATGATTTTGAGTGATGGAAAAGATGATATTCGCCAAGTTGCTGCCGCTAGTGTTGATACAAATTAATGTCCGTTTATGGCATTTTCCATGACTTTCCGCAAGATTTCCGGTGATAACTGTTGGCATTTCCGTCGGCTTCGATTGTCTGAGACTTCAGGAATCGCTTCCTTCACAATATCCATTATGGCTCGTGCTGTGTGTGCGGTTGCACCGTCTTGTTCAAACCACATGTTCACCAAGCAGCGCTCATCCAATTCCAGCAGCAAGAAGTCGTTTATCATGGCCCTGTAACGTTCGCCAGTAACAGTGACCGTATTGCCGCATCATACAGTGGCTTTGAGTGGATGTAATGGCTCTTCGTGCATAACACGCGGATTTTCAGTGCTTATGTAGAAATGCACCTCGTCGCTCATGATGATTTTGACACAAAATCGCCCACTTCGTTGTTGGGAGTGAGGATGGCTTGACAGCGGAGTATAGCGCTCCATTTCTTGTCTATTAGTACACTGCAGCTGTCTGGTTCACAAATGTCAAATATGATTGACGTACGACGTCATTTGCAAAAATTATAACATCTTCTGATAGGATGAATAATTTAGCGCCGCCTAATTACGCACAAAAAATACGTAAGGACTTTCTAGGAAAAGTTTAGAAAGCAATGATGAAATAAATCGAATATAAATCTTGCAGCTATAACTGGTTCATCTTTATTGATATCATTCCTTCAAAACTGTAACAAACAAATTATTTGTCTTACAATTTCACACCTATAGGTAGACTTATATTGATGACTCCCAGACCAATATCAAGGGCTGATGCAACACTCTAAAATGTTTCAATAAATTTATTTATAATTCCAAACAATAAATTTTACAATTTTAAAGCCTTACCGACCAAAGGAGAAGGCCTACAACCACAGCGACTATATTCGAAAGGCTATTCATGTTGGTTCACTTTGTGGAATGATTCTATTCCCAATAGCGAAGCTGAAGGGCTTAAATACCAAACGATGGATACGTCACATTTCGAAATTTGTTCAAGTTTAATATCGTTTAATGCAAATAATTGAGTTAATTACGGGGACTCACCTTTTTTGGGAGATTAATTGATCACTGATCACTGTTACGAAAATAGGGGTGATATTATCAACTAAATTAGTAGGAGAAGGTGCTATACCTATGGACATTCGCCGGATTTTGAAGGAAAATAAGGTGTCATGACTTAATTCTTTTTTATAAGCGGTAAAATATCAGAAATGTTGTTAGAGGAATAGTTAATGCTTAACAATTAGCGGTGTTTGTTTCTGTAAGAACTATAATAATTACAAATAAAACACTTTATTTATAAATCACCTTTTTTTAAATACACTTAATTTCTCAACAGGTACTTCTTATGATTGTACCTTTGGACAGCCATTTCTATGGACGGAAATGTACCTATGCACAGTGGCTAGGCTTATATGGAGATAGCGTCCAAAAATACTTCTAAAGGAATTAGCGGCCTAAAACTTCGGATATAAGTGAACTATAGCACAATTAACATATTTTATCTATGAAAAAAATAAAAATTTTGGCTGACTTGTTTTCCTAAAAAAATTATTTTTAAAAGTTTCTTTAAGCAAAATAAATTAACATAGCTAAGTATATGGTTTATTCAATATACAAAATAAAATGCATACTACGTTTAAACTTCTATCAAATTAAAAACAGCTTTCATTTATTTAGATTTTCGTTTACAAGGTAGTTTTCTTTGCCTAGTAATGAATGGATCAGAGCTTAAAAGCAATCTGTGAATTAAATCTGTATTAGTTACAATTCGTGATATTTTTCTTGTAATGCTGCAGTCTGAAATTTTTTACGTCCTTGTATTTTGCTTCGGCAGCTTCCTCAGATAGTTCCCCAATCGATAATGGCGCGTGATCTATGACGTCTGCAGCATGAACTAAAATTTTATGAGCAGAAGGGGGCAGGTAATACTAAGGATACATCTCAATTAGCTCTTTAGCAGTATCCAGAGCAAACTGTCCGAAGTGTTCAGCATTGATTTTGGATCCTGAAGACATAGCCTGTAATAATGTTTTCCAATCAACTCTCTCTTTATGCCACTAATTTCAGCAACTATATCCAGGTTTTTGTCATCAAAAAATCTTCTTGCCGTGTATTCATCATTGGACGTCCCACTACCTCCAGCTCTCGGTTAGTCTATAATCAATCCCAATTTTTTACGAAATTCCATTCGAATTTTCTGTTTTCTTGTCATAAGCAAAACTTTTTCGTTTTGTGACCTGATTTACCACTTCTTTAGGTCCAGTCTACATGACACATGAAGTAGATATTCGAGTCATCACTTTCAGCCAGTTTGGCTATTCTTCGTCGCTTTGTTCGTTTTGAAGACTCCGAAAAAAAAAAAAATTCTACTTACAAAAGCAACAACATCACAGCAACGGAACAACAAAAACATTTAGAGAGAATGTCACAACTGCAAACAGTCTTCCAAACAACCGGTACTCCTTTGTTTTTTTTAATTAATACTTACGCATTGGCACTTTTTTGCAGCTAATGCGAACAATTTTATAATTCTTAAAAGTGGACCTATTTCGGGGAAAAAGAATTACGAAAGGCTGAAAGGGGCGCCACAACTAAAACCTTATGTAAAATTCTAAGAGACAAATGCAAGACACATTAAAACTACACGTTACTAAACATTCACTTTACACACCACAAATAAAACATATACGAGTATATTACATTCAAAATAAAGTTAATACCTTTGCGTTCAAAATGCATCGCTTCTTTAATACGATTTATTATATCTTGTTGATTTTTAAAGTGGAGCTTCACTGGCAAGCCGCTCAAAATAAAAACTCGAGTGTCATTTTCGATATATTTTTTTTTATTATTTTTTTGTTCATTTTTCCTTTTATTTTCTGCTTCTCTAATTGCTTCATTCTTTATTTCGTCTTTCTCAGGTGTATCAAAAAACCAACATATTGGCCTTCGGATATAACAAAGACCCCTGATCTTGTAGACTTCTTTGTCACAAAGGGAGCAGCCAAAATTTCTACAAACATCGAGGAAAGTTATGATCTCTCCTCAGATCACTCACCAGTCATTTTGACACTAAGCATACTCTTAATTAAGAAAGAAGTGGCGTCTAGATTAACTAACAACAAAACTAACTGGGATGGTTTTAGAAATTACTGCAATGAACATATTGTTCTAAACGTGTCGCTAAAAACACAAAACGAAATAGAAGACGAAGTCGACAGATTCATCAAAGTCCTGCAGAACGCTGCCTGGAACAACACTCCAACTCCAAAAAGAAAAGAGAAAGCAAGTAATGAAATAAAATATCCGCCAGAAATAAAAGAACTGGTGAGAGAAAAGAGGAGAGCGCGCAAAAGATGGCAATAATCCCGTGCTCCCCAGCATAAAACATACTTAAACCACTTATGCAACAAGTTGAAGGAAGCAATACGAGATTACAAAAATCGGAATATCTCTACATATCTCGAAGGTCTGACTGCCGAAAGAAGTTCAAATTACTCCCTCTGGAAAGCCATGAAGGGAATCAAAAAGCCTCAAATGCAATTTCCTCCCATAAGAAAAAATAATGGCGAATGGGCAAAAGGAGATAAAGAAAAGGCGGATCTATTTGTCGAGCACCTAGAAGAAACGTTTAAGCCTTTTGATGGACAGGCGTTAACAGGAGGTTCTAATTATATAATTTTAGAATAAAAACAGTATCCCTACGAGAACTTAACCAAGCAATTAAAAAATTGAAAAATAACAAAGCCCCTGGTTATGATTTGATAACAGGTCAAATTCTCAAGGAGTTGCCAAAGAAAGCCCTGATCAAACTGCTCCAACTTATAAATGCCGCGCTAAGATTATTAAACGTTCCAAGCCAATGGAAAGTTGCCGAAGTTATAATGGTCCCGAAACCAGGCAAATCTCTAAATGAAAAAAAGTCCTACAGACCGATATCGCTTCTACCGATAATATCTAAAATATTTGAAAAACTCCTATTGAAGCGCTTGCAACAAATCATTGACGAGAAATGTCTAATTCCTGAACATCAGTTCGGTTTTAGAACTAAGCACTCCACAATTGACCAGGTCTTTAGAATTACGAATGAAATTGAGAAAGCTCTAGAGGGGAAAAAGATATGTTCTAGCGTGTTTCTTGACGTGTCTCAAGCCTTCGATAAGGTATGGCATGAAGGCTTAAATTTTAAGCTAAGTCAGGTTCTTCCGAGAGAGGTGCATACGATTCTGAAATCGTACCTGGAAAACAGAATTTGTCGTGTTAAACATGGCACCGAATACTCGGAATTTAAAGAGATCGCTGCTGGAGTTCCGCAAGGAAGTGTACTTGGTCCGGTATTGTTTTTACTCTATACTCGAGACATACCGAAATAATCAGGTACCATAGTAGCCACGTTCGCGGACGACACGGCGATACTAGCTACAGATACTTCAGTCGAGTTAGCTACTGGAAAGCTACAAACGGCTTTGGATAAAATCTATGAATGGACAAAGATATGGCGAATTGTTCTCAACGAGACCAAATCTACTCATGTTAATTTTACTTACCGGAAAAT
This sequence comes from Volucella inflata, assembly GCA_928272305.1. Lineage (NCBI taxonomy): Eukaryota > Metazoa > Arthropoda > Insecta > Diptera > Syrphidae > Volucella > Volucella inflata. Next base: position 54,536,968 of record OV743720.1, on the reverse strand, counting down.
AAACCACCTTCCTATTTTCATTAACTCGGTACAAATACCATATGCAAATGAAGCAAAGTATCTAGGAATGACACTAGATGTAAAACTGAAATGGAAGCCGCATGTTAAGAAGAAACGTGATGAACTTGAAAATAAATTCAGACAAATGTATTGGCTACTAGGAAGACATTCCAAGTTAAGCATACATAACAAACTGCTCATCTATAGGCAAGTGCTTAAACCCGTTTGGACGTACGGTGTACAACTTTGGGGTTGTATTAAACCAAGCAACCGAAATATTCTCCAAGGCTATCAAAACAAAGTTCTAAGACAAATCGTAAACGACCCATTGTATATCAGAAACAGTGATATCCACAGAGACTAAGGAATAGTTACCGTCGAGGACGAAATAATTGACTTTGCTCGCAAACTCCATATTCGTCTTCATGGTCATTGTAATAATAAAATACTCCAAATTCTGGACGAGACAAACTTAGTGCGTCGATTACAAAGAATGAGACCATTCGATCTGGCGCGATAAGGACTATCCGCATATAATAGCGGTACTAACAGGTGCTTTTGCTGGAAAGCTACCTGCCCCACGCGAACGTTATTTGAAACTGAAACTACTCGTACTTGATAAGGTTACTTAGTAGTAGTCGATAAGAAGGGAGGCGTGTTTTTAGTGAGTAAGAATCTCACACTACTAGGAGCAACGGGTTCATAGTGTCTATGAAGATTTTCACACCTACGCACCAAAAAAAAAAGAAAAAAAAAACGTGTATCAATTAAAATTCTACATTTTCCAGGTTTCCTTCCTCGCCGAAGTGCTTTCCGATGCTTACAGATTCTGGCGTTCCACCAATAAGCTGTTTTTTCGGAGTGATTGCTGCATTTGTCTTACCTTCTCCAAACCCATCAATAGCCTTACCAAGAACGGACATTTCCAAATACAAAAAAGGCCTGCTTGCTGTAGATTGAGTTTCTGTATGCGCATTTGTTTGGTAAAATATAAAAGGTCCAGCAATACGCACAACTTCATTAAAACTTTTATTGGGCTTTTGTATCTCTTGGTAATCAATTAGATTTTCATGTTGATTACAGTTCAAGTCGATTGCTGAATCTTTAAAGATAGTCTGAATTTGTTTAGAATTATCAGAAACTGTGATCAATGGCTCCGGTCGATCAGTAACAAATGAGCATTGAAAATCTTCTTCACTCTCCATTAAATGGGCAAATACCTGTTACTACGAAACTCTTAATTATGTTTTTGGGTGTGAACGCAGGGGGTATGCTTCACAAACGATTTCTGAAATATTGTTAATTGAATTTGGCTTTCCAGGGTTATTAAGCATCCATTTATCGGCTGCCTTTAATGGTCCAAACACATCTGATGTGTGTGGAGGCAACGTGAACAGAACTTTACAATTATCGACGGCTTTTTAAACAATCTCAATTGGGATATGCGTTTCATGGTTGTCCATTATTAAAAGAGCCGGATATTCTTTCGTAGGTTTTGCAATTTTTATGAAATGATTCAAATATTTTCTGAAGATCAATTCAGTTGACCATCCGGATTGGTTGGCTGCTCCAACTGTACCTGGAGGAGCACCTTTTAACATATTGTCGTCAAAGAAAACTCTAGGAAAGACTCTAGAAGTAGGAACTAAATTTCCAACATTGCATTTATACAGGCAATCATGATATTATTTACTTCTCTTTTATCTGATGTAAATTTACCTAGTTGTTTAATTTTTTTTTGCGGCCAGCACTGTTCTCGGGTTATGAACTGTGGATATTCCGGTTTCATCAAGATTATAAATATTTTCAGTGGTGAAGTGGCATTTTTCTATTACTTTTTTGAGGTTATAAAAAAAATTGGAAACATAAGCTCTGTTAAAGCTACTTGCCCGCACCAGACTGGTTGCTTCGGGCTTCCGTGGAGATAAATGCGAATGACGTTGTAGATAGTATCTAAGCCATCCTACCCCAGCCATTTTGTGCTCGTGCCAGCTACTTGGAATTTTTGGCTTTTTCTTCACCACTACAAATTGGTACGCCGGTTCTCTTACTTGCTTAGCGTTTAAGCCCATATGTAGGTAAGCTACTTTTTCTAAATATTGCTCAAGCCGTTTCTCTTCTTCCTCATCAAATACTTTCTTCACGTCATTTCTCAAAATATCTACAGTCCCGTTTAGATCTTTGTCCTTGTTCAAGTGAAGATATTTAAAAATCGTAGATTTTGGTATTTGATATTTTTCTCCAACTTTTCGCGAGAGTGTCTCTGAACACAACCTTCGCCGCGTTTTTCCATCCTTGCTACGAGGCACTGAAAAACAAGAAACAAAAATGTTTATTTCTAACCTCGCTAAAAAGATGAAATACTTTGAGAAATCGGGCGACGAAAGATTGCAACCAATCGTCGGTGCCAACGACTGTGTGAGATGCCCCTCGACCACAGCTGACCAGCTGTGTCCGTCGCAGCAAAACAAGACTGAAAGGGCTCAAACATCTTCTCAGAAGGAAGAAAACAGAGCGAAACACAATTAGAAATTTAACTAGAAGGTAAAAAGGCTATTCTAGGTTAACTAAGCATGAGCGGAAGGTTGCAAGTACGAACAGGGGAACATATGGGCACATTCGCCCAGGACTATATAGGTAATGCGAACATTTCCAACCAAACAAATTTGATAAAGTGAGGAACAAAGAAATGACTAGGCCATTACACTGTTTCTTCAAATGGAATTACTTTCGGATCAAGATACAAGAATCTCACCTAGAGTACCAGCATCCACTAAGTCAACGCTGAGTACCTTCAGCATGATGCTAGCGTAGGCCGGATATTCACAGGATGTGAATGTGATGTTTTCTAGCCGAGTTATAGATGCTGTCAAAATTTGAGTTGTCGAAGCACCCTCAATGTCGCTTTCGATTCTAAGAAACAGGTTTTGAACTACACACTCTCGCAAGATTTTCCATATTAGAATGCATGTCATATTCTAGATACAGGAGACAGAATATGCAAGGTAAATTTGCCCAATACATATGTCGAACATGATTGCATGGGGCTCTCAATGCTCTTCTTCCAAATAAGTCTTTACTGCCCTGTTAAGAAGTTTTCTCAATTCTTTACGTAGGAGCTGCAGATCAGCGTTCCATCCAGGAACATGCCAGTTTAAAATACTTCGTGAGACTACCGTTTAGTTCTGATTATCGCCCACTAGCTTCTATTTTGTGCTTAGCTTAGGGACATAGCTCTTTGACTTGCCAGGCTTCCCTGTAAATAATGTTTAGCTGGTTTTCTATGGATTCCTCTTGTTCAGAAAGTTCTGACATGGAGATCTCCCATAGAATTTACCAGTCGATTATCTCTCTAGCATACTTGTTGAAAGACCTTAAAGCGATTACTTACTGTGTTACTCTCGTATGAAAAGTCGGCTGAAAAACAACATAGTCATTAAGCCAGAAATTAGCCTCATGGCTGAGAAAAATTTTGGTTGAAAACAGTGTATCTTTTTGAAATTTTTCACGAGCCCATACTTTCCAACCAGAGGCAAAAAACGGCATCGATTTGAAATGTCTGCCGGCTTCAATTCTTGCTTTAATTGAATTTTGTATGCTTTTGAACGAAGATCTTCGCGATAAATACACCAAGTTATTGCATACTATAGGTCAAGCTGTTGACAACGGTGCCGCATTGATCCATCACGGTCAACTGCCACTAAATTTTCTTTACTACGTGCTAGATGTGGTCTATTTGGTCGCGTATTATACAATAATGAGAATAGGCATAGCGATTATGTGGACCATAAGTTGCCCTAAGAGCACGTAACATATTCCTCGTAGAACGCTGATTTTCGTAATACAGTTGAATAATTTTAAGATGCTGCCAGGCTAAGTTTCACCATCATGAAAGTCATACGTCGTGTCACCTTTACAAAACTGACAACAGACTTCTGAGTCTGCAATTATTTACTATTGTTCGGTACCCTTTTCTATGGAGTAATACAACGTGGTGCTAGATTAATTATCCAATTTTGTTTTGAATTACTTTATTACTAAATAAAAAAAATTATTTTGAGTGATGGAAATCTTTATTTTGACCTCTACAATTTTTTCTGTTAAGTGGGAACGGTTATATCCGCCAAGTGGCTGCCGCCAGTGTTGATACACATTTGTGGCCGTTTTATCGCATTTTGAATGACATTCCGCAAGATATCCGCTGATAGCTATTCAGATTAATGTCGAATATTCTCCTTAAGGGCTGCGATTTTCTGAGGCTTGTTGGCATAAACTCGCGAATTCAAGTAGCCTCAAAGAAAGAAGTCTGGGAAGGTCAAATCGGGCGATCTTGCTGGCCATGCTTAATCGCCAAAACGGGAGATTACGCTACCAGGAAACGCTTCTTTCACAATATCCATTGTGACTCGTGCTGTGTGTTCGGTTGCACCGTCTTGTTGAAACCACATGTTCACCAAACCCGCTCATCCTATTCCGGCAGCAAGAAGTCGTTTATCATGGACCTGTACCGTTCGCCAGTAACAGTGACCGTATTGCCAATGGCGTCTTCAAAAAAATACGGCCCAATTATTCCTCGCGCGTGAACGCCGCACCACACAGTGGCTTTGAAAAGATGTAGTGGCTCTTCGTGCATCACACGCAAATTTACAGTGCCTCAGAAACGATGATTTTGCTTATTGACGTAACCGCTAAAGTGGAAATGCGCCTCGTCGCTCATGATGATTTTCGACAAATAGTCGCCCTCTTGTCACACCGATGGCGGCCACGCCCTACGTGGTCTCCTGTGGTTTCAGTCTATTCGAGTCGAGTAGCTAAGCGCCGGAATGTTTGCCCAGTTGGGCGACACGATTAGAAAATCGACGTCGAAAATTCACGCTGTGCTAACACACCACCGACCGATTTTTGGTCAAAAAAATCGACAAAACTATTCCACGCTCTTGCGGAGTATAGCGCTGCACTGCTTGTCGATTTGTATACTGCAGCTGTCTAGTTCACAAATGTCAAATTTGATTGACGTACGACGACATTTGTAAAAAGTATAACATCTTCCGAGAGGATGATTAATTTTGCGCCACCTTGCATAATAATCGAATCCTTCTATTGTGTAGGAATTTGTTCGATATTTAAGATCAAGTTAAATACGAAATGTTGCTCAGACGTCATTTCTAAAACATTTTTTTATTTGGTAACTCATTAATAGTTGCCTTCATTTTGGTTGGTACAAACGGTTGTTCTTCTTCGGCATCTTCCTCTAAGGTCACTGCTTGATTTTTCGATTCAATTAGGCCTAGTTTAGAAGTGTAAAAGTAGCTGTGTAACTGTGTTATTTATTGCATATCAGGTCTGTTGCATTCTTTACCATCAGGTAGTTCCTTAAGTGCATTTTTTATTGATTTGAGATTATGTTTTTCTTTCTTATTCAATTATTGTAGTCATGAATAGCTTTAGGTAATTTATTAAGCTATTTCGGGAGAGTTTTCTTAACCATTCAACAGTTTGGTGAAAGAAGTAAATGGTGCTACGGAGGCGTGATAACTGATTTTTAGAATTTCAACTCTGACGATATATAAGTCCACTTAGATGGAGCTACGTGCTACAAAAGCTATTCAACAATCGATTTATTGCACAATAAGTTCAATAATCGTTTCATCAGTGGTTTTGGTGAATCAGCAAGACAAATATTTATCAAGCTATTCATGAAATACAGGCGGACACCATTCAAAATGCATTGAAAAATTCAGTTGACAGGGTGGCCCACTGCCAGTCGAGGCATTCATTTGAATGAAATATTATTTTATAATTAATTTTTTCAATAAAGCAACATTCATTGAAAAATATTGAAAAATTGGTAAAAAAAGATATCCAGTATCCAGAATATGCGTATTTAACATAACGTTGTATTATTATATTTTTTTCTTTTAACCATAACAATAGTACAAAAAATACTCTTCACAAGTTTGCAGAAAATCCTATGGATTTTAAGATACTTGAGAAAATCTGCGGCAGGTAATAAAAAATATTTTTTGATTTTTTACCTACGTTTCTAACAATTCTCCAATAATTTTTTTATAATATCGTTCTCTTTTATTTGACTACCTATCAAGATCCTCATTTCCTTACCCTGTTCCTTTTAAGTCCGCAGAACGATTTAGATTTGGGATATGAAGGCCTTTTTGGAAAATTTACCAAGCAAAAATTGTAAAAAAATATTAGTTTAATTTTTTACGGCATGATTATAGCTGCTTAGAAACGCTTTTTGATATGTCTGCATTTAAACCCTGATGGTAAGCTTGGGCGACAACCAGCTTATTAGCAGAATTGTGTGGATGGACAAATCTTAATTTACAAGAGAAGGGATCACAAATTTTCATAATCTTCATACATGGGCTGCAGACAATCTACATACAAGAAAACATAAATCTTTTCAATAAAAATTCAGCGTCAATGTGCGGACAAGTGTAATTGGAAATCAGTTAATCAAGGGGCGAATAACTACGAGTACCACCTAGACTACAAACTATCTGGATTTGTTTTCCGAAATTATTTACCAGAACTATTGAACATTCCACTGATTCAACTTGCTTTGCTTGCTTTAGGTGGCGGTCCGGGGTGGACCTAGGCCTCAGTCAACAAGCTTCTCCAGCCAGCTCGATCCCTGGCTAGCTGCCTCCAGTTTCGCACGCTTAGTTGGCTGAGGTCCTCTTCCACTTGTGTGCGCCAAGTGAGTCTTGGCCTTCCTCTACTGCGCTGTTCCTCGGGAGCGGATTCGAAGACTTTTTGGACCGAAGCATTGGTGTCCATGCGCTCTACACGACCCAGCCATCTCAGTCTTTGGATCTTCACTCTTCTGGCTAGGTCCATGTCGCTGTACAGTCCATAAAGTTCATTGTTGTACCTCCTCTTCCATTCACCGTCAATGCAGACCGGACCGAAGATCGCCCGAAGAATTTTTCCGGGATTATTAAGGTCTTATAAAGGGTGATTTTTGTTGTCCGAGAGAGGGCTTCGCTACTCAATTGCCTTCTTAACCCAAAGAAACAGCAGTTGGCAAGAGTTATTCTTCGCTTGATCTCAGCGCTGGTGTCGTTGTCTGTATTTATAGCAGAGCCTAGGTAGACAAAGTCCTTTAATACCTCAAAGTTATATCTGCCGAGGATGACCTTCTGTCCGAGACGTCGGTGTTGGTTGTCGTTTTTGCTTGACAGCATATACTTGGTCTTGCCCTCATTGACCGCTTAACCCATTTTCGCCGCTTTCGTCTCAATACTCGCGAAAGCGCCACTGACATCACCCTGCTTTCTCCCGATTATGTCAATATCGTCGGCGTATGCGAGTAGTTGGACGGACTTTTGAAAGATAGTGCCTCTTATGTTTGCTCCTGAGTTTTGCACTATTCTTTCAAGTACGATGTTGAAAAAATGGCATGACAGCGCATCGCCTTGTCTAAATCCTTTCTGGACATCAAAGGTCTCGGTGAGATCTTTACCGACCTTGATGGAGCAGCATACATTCTCCATCGTCATCCTGCACAGACGGACGAGTTTGACAGGAATGCCAAAACTAGACATTGCTCTATATAGCTCCTCTCTATAGATGCTGTCATACGCGGCCTTAAAATCGATGAATAGGTGGTGGGTATCGATCTGAAGCTCATGGGTCTTCTCCAAGATCTGCCGAAGTGTGAATATCTAGTCGATGGTGGACTTTCCTGGCCTAAAGCCGCACTGATATGGACTTATCAGGTTGTTGACGAACGGCTTCAGGCGTTCACACAATACGGCGGATAAGATCTTATATGCGATGTTAAGGAGACTAATGCCTCTGTATTTGGCGCAGTTCAGAGGGTCTCCTTTCTTGAGAATTGGACAAACAATGCTGAGGTTCCATTTATCGGGCATACTTTCGTCCGACCATATTTTACAGATGAGTTGGTGTATGCTCCTTACCAAGTCATCGCCTGCCGCTTTGAAGAGCTCGGCAGTCAGGCCATCCGCTCCAGCAGCTTTGTTGGACTTAAGCTTCGATATAGCTATCTTCACTTCATCCAGGTCGGGTGAACGGAATTGTTGGTCATCATCGTCCAAGTTGAAAGGTTGATTCTACCTGACAGCATTTGGTCCGTCATCGCCGTTATACAGTCTGCAGAAATGGTTTTTCCAAATCCTCAGCATTGACTGCGATTCTACTACGATGTTCCCTTGTTCATCTCTACAGGCTTCGGTTCGGGGTTTTTTTCCGTGGCATGTTATTTTTACCTTTTGGTAAAACTTCCGAACCTCATTCCTGGAGTAGCATCTCACAATTTCCTCGATCGCGCGCTTCTCATGCTCTTTCTTCTTCCTCCTGAGAAGCCGGTGTTCGTCTCTCCTCTTCCGCTCATAGAGCTCATGAACAGCTCTGGTCTTTCTAAGCAGCGCCGCGTTATATGCATCTTGCTTAGCTGCATGTGCAGGGGTTCGTTGTGGTGGATGAGTGAAACCCAGCACATCAGAAGCGGCATCTCTGATGGCGTTTTGGCAGTGTTTCCAATGGTATTCGATGCTTGATGCTGGCAGTATTGGACCTCTTAAGAGATAAGGAGACACTCGATCGGAAAAGGACTTGGCGATCTCTTGCGATTATAGCCGTCAGACGTCGAATTTCCTCGCAGCATTAGTTTGTCTTGGCGTAGTTTGGGATATCCACAACAGCACCTTGACTACAACAAGGTAATTGTCCGAGTCGATGTTGGCTTCTCGGAACGTTCGGACAACCATAATACTGGAGGAGTGTCTTGAGTCGATCGCAATGTGATCAATCTGGTTGACGATGATTGATCAGATGTTCTGTTGTGTATATCGAGATGTGGGAACCGCGTGCTAGCCACGACAATGTTTCGCCCCGCCGCAAAGTCGATTAGCCTGAATCCGTTATCGGAGGTGGTGTTGTGCAGGCTATATTTTCTGATCGTTCCACCAAAGATACCCTCTCTTCCTAGCTTTGCATTAAAATCACCGAGGACAATTGTAATGTCATAGCTAGGTCATTGCTCGAAGGTCTTGTTAAGGAGCTCATAGAAGGCATCCTTGGTGTCGTCATCTTTCTCCTCTGTGGGGGCATGCGCGCATATAAGGCTAATGTTGGCGAATTTAGCCTTGATGCGGATTGCTACAAGGCGCTCGCTCAAATGCCGGAAGCTGAGGACTCCTTGTCTTAGTCTGCCTCCGACAACAAATCCGCATCCAAATAAGCGCTGTTTCTGCCGTCGATAGCAATTGCCGTAGTAGATATCGCAGTTTTTCATCTTCTTTTTGTCCGGCCCATCTCATCGCATTTCTTGGATGGCGGTTATGTCTGCTTTGCAGCAGTCTACGGCCTCCGCTAGTTGCTCGACTGCACGTGGTCTATTAAAGGATCTAACATTCCACGTGCATATCCGAAGCTCATTGTCCTTAAATCGTTTACGTGGGCTGTCAACAGTAGATCCGTCCATATCCGAGGCTTGTTGATGCCTCGTAATTTTGGATGCCCCTAGGACGAGGAGTCGGTTACACCGAAGCCAGTAACCCGTTCCGGGATGTGAGCGCTGCCGTTAGCCCATATAGGGCTTGTCTGCCACCATCTCTTTTCCACCGATTCAACTAGCTTTATCATATTTCCAACAAGATTGTGCTGCAGACCACTATGGTCGTTCGGTTAAGAATTGAGGTTTAGAAGAGTACAGTTGTCGTTGGATAGGAAAAAATGGATCAGTTCACTGGCCTGCAAGATGTCCTGACCTTACAGTATTGAATTTTATTGTATGAAAGAATGAAAGAACCGAAATTGCAACTTTAAGTGAAATGGAATAGCGTGAATGGGTTTTTCTGCAAACTCGTTGATGACTTTTTGCTGATTATTGTTACGTTTATAAAACATTATGTTCCTTACGCATTTTCTGAAGAAAAGTGACCTTTAAGTTATGAAAGAAGCTTTTATCATTATAGTAGTATTAATTGAGTAATTTCCGTCAAAATGGGTCACCTAATAAACCAAATTCTTAATTCCTCGAAAAATAAAGTCAACAGGAGAGGATACACCCTTGCCGCAGAACGAGTTCTTAGAATACATCCAAAAATCATTTCCCCAATCATCGCTAATGAATTAGAGGACACCCTGTATATTCTTTGTTTACACATGTACAGTAGGTTCATAAATAAAGCACACGATTTTCTGAATTTGAATATAATTTCATTTCTGAATTAGACACATCCCTGTTTGAATTGCTGCAATCAAAAAAATTATTGTATGCCCAGAAGCTATTTGGAAAAAAGAGCGATGGTTCTATTCATTTTAAAAATGAATTTGAGGAATAAGAAGCCTACCCTTACTTTCCATACCATTTAAATTAAACTATATACAAAATACAATATTTATATTTTACATACTCGTATGTAGCTTTATTCATTTTGAACTAAAGATCATACAAAAAGAAACATTTTTATTCGCACTGTTACCACTAAGGGAATAGTTATATTGATGATTCTCAGGCCGGCATCCAGTGATGCTACTGAGCCCTAAAAATGTAAGGTGTTTTAAGTTTCTAGCGATATTACTACTCTAGTTTCAACTCTTACCACCAAATGGTAATATATATAATATGGCGCCTGCAAGTGACGATCCCGTAGTCATTTTGGGCTACTTTTTGAAATGATTGGATGTAGAGTCCAGTTGGACCCTTAAGTACTAAAATTTGTGCTCGTTTCAGTCATCCATTAATTTGAGTTTCACAACAGTTTAGTTGATTACAGGGCTTAACATTATCAAAGTATAAAATCGGTTAAATCGATTCACCACGTTGTTTTTGCCCTCGACCGAATTTAAAACAATTCAAATAAAGACAATTATTATTTGAAATTCAAAATGATCTATAACTTAATTGGTTTATTGAAAAATAACAACCAAATCCCGTAAAAAATTGATATAGTAATTTAGTCCCGATTTTTTATTATTTGAACAGCTAAAGAGGAAAAAGGAAGACATTTTTGATATTCGCTTTAGCTACACATGGCGGTAGGCCTCACTACTCTTAGAGACTGGAACAGCAAGGTACAGAGCAACCCCTGAATGGCCTCGTTCCTCTCGTTCGATTAAGAATAAGGCTGGTGCGGCTGAAGATTACGTAAGGACTCCGTTGACATCAACAAGACAAAGTGCCATGCAATTGGTCTTCAGACCCGCGAGAAGCTTGAAGACGTTTCCCTACAAAGTGCAGACAGTCCATCAACTTATGGCTGTTGACCTAAAATCGTGTCTGGCCTACGCTTACGCCCTCCTGAATCTCAACAACGAAGTTGACGATTTTGCGTCAAAAATAATCATTAGTGAGGTCAATGTAAAAATTTGTTGGTACGTGATACGTGAACAAACAGACTTTGCGGTTCTGAGGCACTGAAAATCTTTGAGTAATGCACGTAGAGCCATTATATCTATTCAAAGTCACAGCATGGTGTGATGTTTTTGCTGGAGGAGTCATTGGAACACTTGTTTTAGAACGGTGCGGACGAAAATGTCACCGTGGATGGTAAGTGCTACAAAGTCATACCTATGCAGATGACGTTATAGAGCCGAGACACAACTGAGCAATGACGCTACAGTGACACGAAGAAAATGTCTGCATAGCATCCCAAAAAAATGTAGTTTCTTAATTTCTGACAGAAGTCGAATCCTTTATCTTGTTCTTATTCATTCTGTAGAAATTTAAAAGTTCTAGGGTCCACAAACTTTTAGTCTGAGGTAATTTACAGCAGCTATCTATGGATCTTCAAGAAGGACCTAAATGGCGATTGAGCAGAGAACTCCTGCCGGTTTTTTACTTGGATTGGGCCAGCAGCGCAGTGTTTGCCTTGACTCCCAGTGGTAGCCCGCGGTTACACGGCTAAAATGGCAATGGCATGCTCGACTCGTAGCATAACACTGGCCTATGCCCTATAAGGAAGAGGTTTTAAAGATGTGACAATACAACTAATTGTCTTGAATAAACATACATTCACTGTTGACAACCCTTGCAAGCGCTTAAAGAAAAATAAAATTAATTTCGGAGGAGATTTCCCGGTCATCCGACACCAATCGGGCAAACACTTCGACGTTGAGACGCCTGCCTAGAACAATATGGAGCAACCCTAGATGCTGCTCGGTCTGGCCGCCCCCGGAGCAGCTGCGAATATCGCAGCAGTGGTTGAAGAAGTCGCCGAAGAAGCAGGAGTATCGATCAGACGACTTGCCACGTAATTGGGCTTCAATCGGTCAAATTTACAGAAGCTGCTGACCGTCAAGCGCGTGTAAACTACGCTTAAGCCATTCCTGAATGAGCGACGAAGCCCATTTCCATCTCTGTGGATATGTGAATAAGCAAAATTATCCCTTTTAGCCATTACGCCCGCTCAAAATTACTGCACAGTGTGCTGTGTACGCTGGAAGCGTCATCGGGCTTAATTTTTTTCGAAAACGCCACGGACCAAACGACCACGGACTTGTGGACGTCATACTCAACGACCTTCTTCTTCCTCAATTTGATGAACTGTGACTAGGGAATATGGGGTTTCAACAGGATGGAGCAACGGCGCTTACTGCACGAGCCACAACCGAAATCCCGATCGCCTAGTCTCTCGTTTTGGCGATTTGCATTAGCCGGCGTTACAGACTTTTTTGTGAGGTTGTTTGAAGTATATGTCAACAAACTTCAGACTCTTGAAGCTTTCAAAAAGAATATTTGTCAAGAATGCGAGAACTTATCGCCGGAAGTTCTGACAAGAGTGATGGAAAATGCCATTAATAGAGCTCTAATGGTCATCAATTCTAGCGGTGGCGATTTAGCCAATATTATTGAAATAAACATAATCCAACAGTAGAACCAAAGTTGTTCATTCATGTGAAAAATGACTGCCAAAGAACATCGGGTGACAACTTTTGCGCCACCAGTTATGAATACTTACATATATTATGGTGATTGCCAAAGGGAAAACGCTTAAAGGTTTCATACGTGAGTGAGCTTCGTATAAAAATCCGCATCCAGGCTTATGATGACACCAAAAAATATTTCTAGAGATCACCAGAAACTACGCGCATCCCAAAATTTCTCAACAGCTCATATCTCGACATCATAAAGTATCGAAGACCAATGGCAAAGCTGTCAACGTTCTATCATGCACGGGTTCTGGGTTTCACCTGACTACCACTAAGAAATCCTTGGTTTAATGAAGAATACCGATAAGTGCATGCAGCTAAACAGAAAGCGTTAAAAGCGGTGCTGCAACAAAAGATAAGAGCCGCTTATGAGCTCTACGAGCAGAAGAGACTGAAGGACATCAGCTTCTCCAGAAGAAGGAAACAGAACACGAGAAGCACGTGACTAAGAACCTTGTACCAAATTTCACTCGGTATCTGCGTATCAATGACCAGAGACGCCACGGACATGTAGGGCGAATGGGTACCAATGCTCCGGCCCACAGAGTGTTCTAATCTAACCGGGCCCAGGTTCGCCCGGAGCTGTAGCGTCACTATCTACCACAGAGAAATTTAAAAAGCAACAACCACTTTCCTTACAGAGAAATGTGCATGATGAATGCTTTCTGCGACTTAGAATGTCACTCTACGTAGTTGTACGTAAGCAGTTGTACACCGCCTTATACGGACTTGTTGTAAATTTAAATTTGCTTGAGTCACTTCATGAATGTGAAATCAACGACCATGTTTATCGCAGCTATGATGCAAATGCAAGTCCCTTACATTCTAACATCGAGATCTACATATATCGTCAATCAACAGTCCACAAACAAATTGTAATATTTTCAGGATCCGTAACCGTCCTCCTATCGCAAAATGAAATCATTTTTAATAAATCTTTAAAAAAATAATATTTGGTCCTAATAACAGAAACAAATTTAAAACATAAAAGCAAATTTTAAATTTTCAACTGCATCATGTTGCAATTTTATTTCGAGGTAATAAAATACAAATAACAAATGTCGCCTATAATTTGGCCACTATAGGCAAGCTGATATTGATTACCCCCAAGCCAACATCAAGGGCAGCTAAAGGATTCTAAAGTACAGAATAAAAACAGTTTTTTTTAAAGGAAATTGATAGTATTGGAAATTTCTTACCACCCACATCAAAAGGCTTGCAACAACTATGAATATGGAATGCATTTTAGGTTGCTTTATGAACAGATGTAGACTCTGTAGAGATGCTGTAGACTCTGATGTAAATTGTGTTGAATCGGGACCTTAAATACTAAAGTTTTTATTCGTTACTTTTTTACACTAAATAAAGTTAAATATCTGATGATATAAATAATTAACTTAATTACAGAGAATAACCTAAAATTGATAGCTGACTTTCGAAAAATAGTTTGATATAATCGAGTGAATTAAAATAGTTCGGTAAGTTGAAACAGGAAATTATTTTGTAAGTGAATATTGCATAAAATAAGTTTAGATAAATTGAAGAATGTGAAGTACCGCCTTTGATTATAGAATTTCTTTATAAACAATGTTTGCGGCTTTTGGTTACACAATACGAAATTTGTTTGGAAGAAACGCACGAAATAGCTACGTGTAGCTGTCTATGGGAAAAACACTGAACGCTTGGGTCTAAGCCCGCAACATTGAATGTCTGACCTTGTGTAATACGAGGGTTGTCTCAAAAGCTTCCGACCGAACGAGGCATTTTTTTCTTAAATTTTTTTTTATTTTTCTACATAGTCTCCTTGTAACTCTACACACTGCTCCCAGCGATGCTCCCATCTCCCTAACCCGTCCAAATAGTACTTGGCGTTTTTCTCTGCAAAATAATTGTTCACGAAGGTGATTGCCTCCTCATTTGACGAAAGCCTCTGTCCTCCGAGCGCAGTTTTTAGATGCGGGAACAAAAAGGGGTCGCTTGGGGCTAGATCTGGTGAATAAGGCGGATGGTCAAGCAGCTCAAACCTTAATTCATGTATTTTCGCCATGGCAACCGCTGAGGTGTGAGACGGCGCGTTGTCTTGGTGAAACAGGATTTTCCTTTTCTGCAAATGTGGCCGTTTTTCCGCAATTTATGCCTTCAGTTTGGTAATGATGCGTAGTATGCTCCTTTAATGGTTTTTCCTTTTTGAAGATAATCGATTAAGATAACTCCCTTACTATCCCAAAAACCGGTCGCATTACTCTCCCAGCCGAAAAAACAGTCTTTGCTTTTTTTTTGGAGCCGGCTCGCCCTTTGCAGTCCTGTGTTTGGACTGAATTTTTGTTTCGGGAGTATAATAGTATATCCAAGTTTCATATAAAGTAGTTAATCGGCACCAAAACTCGGATTTATTGCGCCTAAACTGCGCCAACAGGGCGTTGGAAATGTTCATTTGAACACGTTTTTGGTCTAACGTAAGCAAACGCTGCACCCAACGCGCGGACAGCTTTCTCGTGCCTAAATCTTGATTTATTATGTAACAAACACGTTCTTTGGACATTTTCATAACATCTCCTATCTATCTCACTTTAATTCGGCGGGCGTCTAACACCATTTGGTAAACTTTAGCAATGTTATCGTCAGTGGTTGCAGTTCTTGGACGTCCCGAACGTTCATCATCTCCCAAGCTCTTACGGCCACGTTTAAATTTAGCTGCCCATACTCAGAGTCCAACTCGTTTTTGAATTGCGTAAGCGTACTGCCTTTCAAAAATAAGAATTTAATAACAGCTCGATACTCATTTTTTTCCCATTTTCACAAAAAACACTCACATCGACTCACTCAAACGAATGTCAATTAAAAACTCCGGGTTCAAAATGACAGAAACTTCGGTAAGTAACTGTCAAAAGATGCACAACTAGCATTCACTAGCTTTTATTGACGAGTGCCGCTATCCTTACGTTGCGGTCAGAAACTGTTCAGACGACCCTCGTAGTAATTGAAAATGACAATTTTTTTTCCAGATTTTGTGTTGGGGCAATCCAAAAGGCTGCAAGTAATTGAGAAATTCTCTTGGGCAATGAACAGCCTCTTCCTGGTCCAACACGGTATCTACAGAGTAGTATGTTTGCGCCTGTGTATTGATTTTTAGAGATAATCAAGTCGTTCACTTTACGCACTTGATCGTTAGTAGGTGAGAAAATAGCTCTCTCCTTGAACCAAGTTATAGACTTAGAAATTACATTTTTAATTCTGGATAAACGTTGTTGACTAATACTTGACGACCATTTACTAAAATGTGAAGGTTTTTATTATCGTGATCAAATCTGTCATTTAATATTGACATATGTCGATTTCCTATTTTGAGCAACAACTCTAAAAAATCCAGATTTTCTTGGGCTGACGAAGACACCATCATTATTGTTTTGAGTTCTAATCTATTTACACATGGCCATAGAAAACATCTTTTTAATGAAGCATTAATTTCATCGATGGCGATGGGGCGATGGTTAGCTCATTGAACTATCACGCAGAGAGTCTGGGTTCGGCTCCCAGCTGGGACACCAACAATTTTTCAAATCGCCATCACCCTTTCGCCGGGCATTGGCAAACTCCCGAAAGTAAAATTGACTACGAAAATGCTTCTAGGGAGTTCCGTTCGGACTCGGCACCGTAGGCCCCACTCAGATGTGACAAAAATGACAACATGAGCAACACAAATGAGTGTCAAGAAGCTAGGCCATGGCCCATACCGGGCTGCCAGCGCCACAGTGTTTTTTTTTTGTTTTTGTTTTTTTTACTGATTTCATCAGCACGTTTCTCTCTTATTACAGCTGGTAAGATTTGACGGTAGTCGTCAGAGAAGAATATCGTGCATCCACCTATGGGTGAAACCGTACTACGCAAATTAAAAATTGTTCGACATGGTAGCTTCGTCACAAACTATTTATGAGCAGTCCCGTATTAATTCTCTAGTATTGAGCTACAATTTGTAACAGTTTAAATTGATCGTAGGAAGTTTTTCTCGCGTATTCGGCGTTAGTTAATTCAGGATTCGTTATATTTGTAGGCATCGGCAGTCCAAAATCCGAAATAAATGTACCGAGAGTTCTTCTACTACTCGTACCTTATTCAATTTTAAAAACGTTTCGTCAAAAATGTTTTGATCATATTGGACATAATTTGACATTAATTCTCTCCGTTGTCGATTCAGTATATCTTCGGCCATATTCTGCTCATACTTGTTCCAGAGAGATACAACATCGGTCACATGACTTCCGTTAATGTGTCGTCTTCTAAGAGACCCATCGCTTTGCATGCTGCTTCATACGTATTATTAGTTACTCTTTGTATAGTTCTGAGATCTGAAAAATGTGATTGGCCCCTTACAATGTGAAGCAGCATTCTCAAGTGAAAACATTCACTGTTGTTGATATCAGCTACATAGCATCAGTTTTTTTTAACTCCAGGGAAATCTTAAACTGGAGTCCCTTGTTTCCTCCGTTGAAAGTTTTTGATCCGGCCGAATTTTGTTCACTAACCATACCAGCAGATGGACATGTGGCAAACCCACATTTCTGCCACTCAACAGTGTACTTGTGGCAACGTTGTATCCCGGGGTAAAAATAGTCTAGTGTGTGCTGACCCAATTTCCCAATTTCCAATTGCAACTTGCAACCAGCAGGAACAATTTTTGTTTGCCCCTCCAAAATTCCGTAAAAATTGTGGCGTGTGTATAATAATTGCCATAATTCCACCCTCAAAATTAATTGAATATAGATTTGTTGCAGGTAGAACTACAACATGTTTGAAAAACAAACAAAAACACTGTGGCGCTGTCAGCCCGGTATGGGCCATAGCCTAGCTTCTTGACACTCATTTGTGTTGTTCATGTTTTAATTGTTGGCACATCTGAGCGGGGCCTACGGTTTATCGCCGAGTCCGAACAGCACTCCTTAGAAGCTTTTTCGTAGGCAATTTTTTACTTTCGAGAGTTTGCCATTGCCCGCCGAAAGGGGGATGGCGATTTGAAAAATTGTTGATGACTCAGCCAGGAATTGAACCCAGACTTTCTGCGTGATAGTCCAATAAGCTAACTATCGCGCCATCGCCATCGCCATGTTTGAAAATGAAAAGAAAATTTGGATGCAGGTAATTCATATTTTTTATTTTTCGACAACATCACATACAAAATCATAGATTGGACTCAGGACCAGCAAACTCAAACGTCGTTGAAATTGTGTGTACAAATTGCCCTGTGTGTAGGCACATTAAATTCGAATTTGCCAAACCCATAAACAGAGAAAATAATCTTTTGCCGTAATCGGCTGAATCGTCCAAAAAACGGCCAAAAATCGGTAAGAATCAGCCACAATTTTTTAACTTTTCTGGCGACATATAATCGCCATGACGTCCTATTTCTATAGCATGTTCGGAATCCAACATCTGTTGAATACTTTGAGAGTCTATAGCGAACATACGTTTTCTTTTCTTTCTTTTATCTTTAAATACTATAAAAGCACGTCCATTTATCCTTGGTTTCTGAAAAACTGCAAGACGTAGGAACTTGAAGTTTCGCACAGTTATTCCTTGTTTTACCTAGATGCGAGATAGAAACGGATTTTTAAAAGCGAAGCTGGGTGGGTCAGCTAGTGTATGTATAAAGATGAAAAACAAAGAAAAATTGATTGATAGTCAAGTCATAAATACTGGCACACAGAAAAATCAGCGCCAAATGAAAACGAATTAATATTTAAAATTTTTTATTTTTTTTATTGGATTATTTAATGGCTACAAATCTTAGAACAGCTTATTCGAAATGACTTCCATTTGCCTTCCAGAACGACTTAAGATGATGTGGCCACTCATCGATTGCGAGACGCACTTCATGCATGGGGAAATTGTCCACTGCACGGACAAGGGCTCGCTTCAACGACTCAATATTTGATTGTCGAATAGAGCAAGCCATGCCCTCTAATTCGGAACAAAACTTCTAATCCAAAGGGTTGAGGTCTGGACTACCAGCTTGCCAATCTTCCGTTAATATGAAGTCCGGAACGTCGTTTTTGAGCTACAGTTGAGTCGTTTTTGCTTTGTGAGCTGGAGCAGAGTCTTGCTGGAAAGTCCATGGCTTGTTGTTGAATATTGATTGTTGAGAGACTTGACAATTGGTTCCAAGACGGTCGATTGATATACTTTGCTCGATGTTTCCACTCTTTCAGTTGGGATGCTTCTCTGGATGACCGCGCATACACACGATCGTTCTACTCACTCGTATTGAACGATTCTTCTAGGATGACGATTTTCTCGTCAGTAAACAGAATTTTTCTGTGAGCGTTCTTCGCGTACCGGCTGAGTAACGCTTTCGATCTTCGCTTGCGTATTTCCTTCAATGCGGCCGTAAGCAGGTGTCCAATGTGTCGCTTGTAAGCGCTGAGTCCTAAATCTTCTTTGATAATGCGAGACATGGATTTTTGCGAAATTTGCATTTCGCGCGACAAGATTTTCTGTTTTCACAGCGGTTTTCGGTCGATTCGTTTCTTTACGGATTTGATCGTTTTCAGAGTTCTCACAGTGCGCGGATGGCTGAATCTTTGGCGGTCTCGTACTCCACCAGTATCCTCAAATAACTTCACAGCACGATACACAAAATTGCGAGTGATTCCAAGCGGTCGCAACGTCCTAAAGATATCGCCCTTTTCCATGTTGCATTTAAGTAGGCCAAATACAACAATACGATTTTCGATGTCGCCCCATTTCATGATTGTAAGCAATTTATGTCAAAAACTTTTTACGTCACAATGAAGCATAAATATCAACTGTCAAATCGCAATCAATACGAAATGGATGCGCCCAGTGTTGCATTCGTAATGAGTGAGTTCAGTTGATTGTATTTATGACTTGACTAGGTACTTATTATAATTGGCTTACTATAGCTCTTACATTTTATAAAGATTAAAAGAAATATAACCGAAATTATTTTTAAATACATAAATGTAGGGCATGTGGCATTTAATCGCATTGAAAACCTTAAGATAGGAATAAAGGTTTGATCAAATATCTAGGTTTTCGGCTTTCGACCAGCTTTATCCTGTTTGCCATTTTTATATGTAAATTGAGACAATCCCTTTTACGAGTAACTTTTCAAATTCATTTTTACTTCTTTTTTCATTCTACTACACTAAAAGTCTTATTTAGTAGAAAGAATAAAATAATCTACTTTACTAGCTCCTAGCGAGCACTAATGATCTCTTGCCTGGAATGGAAACCATCCTGAATGTATTTTCAGATCAACATGGTGCACAGATGCCGACACCCAACCGATGCCAGTTACTTCTTGGAAGTGTGTTCTTCTATTAACAAGCCGGGACTCTCCACGAAAAATAAAATAAATAACCTTACTTAAAACTAGGACAAGTGTGTTATTGCAGGATAGTACGTCTCCTGTTGCCTAAGTCAGCAAAACTCGATCCGCAAATGCGAAAACGAAACAGAAGTGCTTCAGAGCGTAGACAACATATAGTACACGTCGTAGATGAGCTGTTTTCCCGCGCATCGCGGTGGCGGTGGTGTGGTACCGGACACCACCCTTTTAAGACCACAGTTCTTCCACAGAATCCCAAATGCAGGAAAAATAATCATCATCGAATTGTGTCGGTGTCTTATGCTGCGACCTAATTTTCGAAAGAATAATTACCGATAATGCCACATGCCTACAATGCGCAATATACAGTAAATTTTTTTGTTGGATACAATGGCATCTGGTGAACTTCTTTGGAATGCTCTTGCTTCAAATAAATCAATTATCCTTGTTTACGTAGCCGTTTAATCAGAGATGAGCCTCATTACTAGGCAAAATTTTACAGTATGAAACTAGGTCCAGTTGGTTTAAAACATAATTACTAAAAAACCCAACGCAATGATTAGTAGTCTTAGCGTTTTACACCAATTGGATCTTATATGTTTTGAGTCCAAAATCTTTATGCTAAATCGTCCGGATAGTGGATCAACAAAGGCCAACTTCATTATTAGTATGAGTGTCCATACCTGCTGGATTTAGAGTCATGGCCCCCAGAACATTTTTTTTGCAACTGTACATCGAGTCAAACCAACTGGAAAACCCACCTTGTGATTTAAGTTTCAAGCCACAGTCACCATAATGATTTCCGAAGGGGCCTACCTCTTACAAGTCATGGCAGAATCGTAGTCCGCAAGGCCCTGACTCCCAAGATACCGTGTTTAAGTAATGATGTGGGATACCAGTCGTCCCGGCACTCAACAGGACCTATGCCCGTCAGCTTGTAGCTGGCCAAATCGAAGCAATCTTTTACTTCAACTCAATTTATTATTCAGTGTGGACTTGCATGAAAATGACCTAAAAGGTGTCTGTTTAAGAAAATATAGCACAAAAATAAATAGTTGGTAGCGCCATCCTAAAAGTTTTTACAATAAAATAATAAGACCAGTATTGGCTCTGCACCCGTTCCTTATTAGACCACGTAGTTGATGGTCGAAGCCTTGATAATTGGGCGACAGTGCTCAATCAGCGAAAATCCTATACCTAGGTTTTTTTTATTCATTAGAAGTTATACAATTTCCAATTTTTATATTCAGGAGAATAGTAAGTGGCATTTTTATTAAGTATACAATAGAGATAATGCCACATTCAATTTTACCCCACAATTGTGAACAGTAAAAACTAGCGTTTTAACTTAAAATGATATAAAACAATATAGATTCATAACTAAAAAATTCAATTCAATTCAATCAAATAACTTAACAAACAAGAACAAAACAAAAATTATCTAAATCAAACAACATAGTGCAACAAATGTTCAATTTCATTTAGATTGTAGCCCTGTCTACATGTATAATGTTTTGTATATTTTCAGGAAGCTTATTAAATTACTTGCGAGATACGACGGAATAGAAATTCCTGAAAGTGTAGTCACAAAAGATAAGTTCAGAATAGTACAAAAAGTGCTTCTAAGGTTATAAAATCCAACAGTAAGACTTGACATATAAACACTTCGTATAAAAAAGATTTTTAACACTTTGTAGTAAAATAACTGTAGTACTACTGGCAACACCTTTATTTGACGAAATAACCCCATAGAATGAGCTAAGTGGGTAAGATTGCAAATTTTCGCGAGGCACTTTGCTGTAGGACAATCAAATATTGCAGTTTGTTGCGGTAGGCACCTTCCCAATAGCATGTACCATACTCTTACCTCGAATGAAATATTCCGTAGTACACGGTTTTTATACTGCGTTGGAATAAAATTTTCTCCGATTTTACAGACGTGGTATTGTTGATAGAAAATCTTGTATTAAATTCGAAACATGTTCGGTCCATTTAAGATGTTGATGTATTGTGACTCCGAAACATCTGAAGTATTTTACAATATCAATGGCGAGGGGCACTACACGGGAGACAACAACAGCTTCGCCTCACTCGTAGCATCGGAGTCAGATGACGAAGAAGAGGAGGTAGAAGCTTTAAATAATAATATCAAACAGCTCCAGCAAAAAGTGCTAGCTATTAAGGCTAAACAAATAGCAAGAAGAGAAAAGGAAAAGCTTATCCTCTCTGACTTCCAACAACCACAACAACAAACAGAAATCGTTAAAGAAAGGCAACAACAAAAACCAAAAGAACAGCCCAAGCCCACGCAGGCGCAAATAAAACGTCAAAAACCAAAACAACAACAAAATGCCCAGAAAAGGCAGCAACAACCAATGCAGCAGCAACAACAGCAGCAGCAAGAACAACAGCAGCAGCATCAACAGCAGCAGCAACAGCCGAAGCAACATCAGCAGCAACAACAACAACAAATAAAACAAAGAATCCCTCAAATTAACACCTACAAAATGGAGTTAAAGGCAACCATAGATCTATGTAAGTCAGCCATAGGTAATAACTTTTTTATCAAAAGATTAAGTATTGATAGGCATGCGATCCACGGTAACACGTTGGAACGCTATCACAGAATTTAAAATCTGTTAAGGGATTCGACGACGGAGTTCTTCTCCTTCACCCCGAAGGGGGAAAAGCTGCAAACAATGCTGCGGAGGGGGTTAGAGCCTAGAGTCTACTAATCTGGAGGAGCTCCTCGCACTGCTCAACGAGAAAGAGTGCGACGGTCTCAAATTCGTGGGGGTTAAGCCATTTGTTACAGCCAGAGCCAAACGGGAGAAACGGAAACTACCGTTCTTCCTGGTTCAGCTGACTCCCGATAGTAAACTGGATGGTCTAAGGAGCATTAAATTCCTGGACTACCAGATTGTGTTATGGGAAAAAGTAAAACGGAGCGAAAACATTTTGCAATGCGTTCGCTGCCAGAGGTTCGGGCACACCGTGTCGAACTGCGAAATGCAGCCACGATGTGTCAAGTGCGGTAAGAACCACAAGTCAGAAGAATGCGCTCTGGGTAGGGATGGAGCGTCAGAAAAAAGCCAACTCTCTTGCGTTTTATGTAAGAACACGGGGCACACCGCAAACTATCGGGGTTGCTCCAAATTCCAGTACATAAAAAGAGTAAATCTGGCTCGGCAGCAAAAGGTGGAAGTTAAGCGTCCACCTGTTCTATCACAAACACCAGCCGTTACTCCTCAGGTTACCTACGCCCAAATGGCAGCAGGTAGGGGAAATACGGCACAGCAAGTGAAGGTTGCTTCTCAGGCCCCAGCGCCAAGAGCACCGGAACCGGCAAATGACATGCTAGCTATCTTGCTCTCTATCCAGGGGCAGATGGCTCAGCTTCAATGTCAAATTACCGAGCAAGCTGCGCGGGTAGATCAAATTTACGCGCTGCTGCCGAGCCTAACGCACCTCCAGTCGTAATGTGTACGTACATGGCGGAGCAAACCCTGAAGGTCCTTGCAGTGAATGTTTATTCACTGATTAGGATTGAGCGAAGAGCCACACTGTTTAAGTTGTTTAAAGACCAGGCCCCTGATGTGCTTTTGGTTAGCGAAACTAAGCTAAACAAAAGACACAAAATGAGGCACAAAAGGTATAAAATCATGCGAAGAAATCGACCCAACTCCATACAAGGAGGAGGCGTTGCAACCTTCGTAAGAAAAGGTATACGTTTTAAAAGAATATACAGTCGTGTAGTGCGTAGGTTTCAGGTGCTAGAGGCATGCATCATGTATATCCCTCTCCGTAGTGGAAAGCGGTTATACATGGTGTCAGTTTATGCACCTAAGGCTACTCAATCCACCCTATTCATCTCAGAGCCCGAGACACTTTTTCGATTTCTGAGACTGGAATTGGAGGAAAACTACTTCATTATCGGCGGAGATTTCAACGCCAAACATAGAGATTGGGGAAATAATACACCAAACACTAGAGAGAACCTTCGCACTTTTGTGTATGACAGTGACCATTGCGGTCTTAGTACCGAAATAACCGTTCCGAACGAAAATGCGGAATTGGATGAGTATGTTCAAAGGCATTCCTACAACTATAGTAGAGTGCTTTGGACAAACTTCTCCAGGACACTGACTAGAGTACTCTCCTCTAATTCGCTCTACCCACCGTCCAACAGAAATCTGTCAAACGAGGAGATTGACAGGTATCTAAAACTAATGGACGAGACAATTAAACGGACTATGGACAAAACGATACCTCGGTATCAATACACTTACAACGAAGACTTGTTCCGCAATTCAACTATAGACGCACTGCACCGACATAAAAGTAGACTACTCTCAAGACTGAAGACCTTGTACAGACAGTTTACTGACAGACACAACCCGGAGATTTTGACACTAAAGTCGTCGATCAAAAACCTCCAAACATTAATAAAAGAAAATTACAGGGCTTCTGTAAGTTTGTATTGGAACAATAAAATTCGGGCTGTAAACACCAGCAACCCGAATATGTTCCCGCAAATAAATAAAATATTTCGGAGGAAAGATCATGTCTTAAAATCGCCCGAACGACAGACAATGAACGCATACTTTCAACAGCAGGCATAGATCCAAATGAGGCTGTTGACGATGACAACTTCTTTGTGATCGAAGATCCGCAGGAGAAGGTCGAGGCTATAGGAGCGACTTTCCAGGAAGTGTACAAGACAAATGACATCATTGGTCCCAACCACGACCTGGAAAATCCAGTCCTTTTGCACAATTTCTATCTTCAAAATGAAATAGTGAACTGGCGAATCGAGAACTCGGGTTTCACCCAGTTCAGTGACGAGAATATGGCAAATAATGTCATCGCCAATGAAAGGGAACTACTCCCGTTCATCTCGAAGGAAGAACTCCAAACGATCTTCGACACAATTAGAAGTAAGAAATCAGTGGGAAAAGATGGAATACCGAACATTATGCTTCGACATCTCCCACTAGAAGCGGTGGACATTTACACCACCCTGTTTAACAATGCAATGAATAATGCACATTATCCAGCGCATTGGAAAACTGCGGTGGTACATCCCATCCCCAAAAGGGATAAAGACACCTCCAATCCGGCGAATCTCCGATCGATCAGTCTCCTTCCAAATATCAGTAAGGTTTTCGAAAAAGAGTCCTGACTAAGTAGGTTGAGGACAGAAATATAGTTCCGAATAATCAATTCGGTTTCAAGGCGGGGCACGATGTCATTCATGCCGCGTCTAAGCTGGTTTCTGATGTCTAATGGAACAAAGCCGAGAAACAGTGCACGGGTGCCTGCCTGATTGACTTGGAGAAGGCTTTCGATACCGTATGGTTAGAGGGACTCTTCTACAAGTTGGACAGACTGGGCATTAGTAAACCACTGCTGTATATTCTTTTCAATATGCTCACAGATAGACAGTTCATCGTGAAAAATGGCGATGTGACTTCTACTGGTACATTCAACATTAAAAACGGTCTGCAACAAGGTGCGGTCAATTCGCCAATCCTTTTCAACATTTACACAAGCGATCTGATAGGTTCACTTCACCATGCCATAGCGTACGCAGACGACTCAATCGCGTACAGATCAGGTCCAAAGATTGGGGCTATAAATATTCTTTTGCAACGTGACTTCGATAAAATTAAACAATATTGCGACGGCTGGAAGTTGAAGATCAACTTTCAGAAGTCGGAAACCATTCTGTTTAGGGCGCCTTTGTCTGGGGCCTCTGCGGATACCAGAAAGAATTGGCGAAAGTTTCAGATCGTTGGACAACACGGGCAGCCACTTGCTTGGGATCTGGCTAGATCAATATCTGTATTTTAACAAACATATAGATGTTGCTCTGGCCAGAGCCAGAGGTGCTTTTGCCCTTACAAAGAGACTGTTTTATAGCAGACAACTCGATGCGAGGGTAAAGGTGATCTGCTACATGGCCCTTATTCGGCCTATGCTTACAACATTTGGTTGTCCCGTGTGGTTCAACGTGAGAGCAAGTCTTTTGGAAAAGATTCGGGTGTTTGAGAGGGCTTGCCTTAGGGCTTGTCTTCGCTTGTACAGAACACCAGAGTCTGAGTACATAAAATTCTATCCTAATGAGGTCTTGTACAATAGGGCGAACCTAATACGAAAGGACAATTTTATTATTAAGTTGATTCGAAGGCACATTGCAAGAGCAATGACCTCGTCGAACAACCTGATATCTGGGGCCTCGAGTTCGAGAGAGTTCGCTTTGACGGCTTTATTCCTCCAGAAGCGTTCCTTTACCTCGACAAACAAGATCTGATCCAGGATAGATTAGCGGTGCCGTTAATCTTCCACGTCGCTCGAACAGCTGCGGACTCAACTACGACAGAGACGTCGCACACGGCAGTGCGGAGCGTCTTCGGTTTAGTAGGGCGGTAGGGAGTCGCGACATGAGGGATGTTGCTCGGCAGCACCAACAATTTTGGTGGCTTGCAGAAGAAGGGAAAGCTCCATAGTCGAATTCCTTTAGTGCAGGGAAGCTCCATTGGGAAGCAGAGTTGGTCAGCCTAATTTTTCTTAGCCGTTGCCGGCTTACATAGGGTAGGTAGGGTTAAGGTAGTTTTGAGAGTAAAAATTATAAAAACAAAAAAATAAAAATAAAAAAACAAAAAAAAAATTAAAAAACAACAGATATGGATAACATCTTCTAATAAAAGTGGTAATCCACACCAAAAAAAAAGAAATAGTACTTAAATAATACAATAAGTTACTCGTAGCTTAAGATTTATTTTTTAAGTAGTCTCTAAGTTTTATATTAAGAGAAAAACAAAAAAAAAAGTCCATTTACTAAGTTTTTTACTTAATACAATTTATTTTCTTCGTTTTAGTTTTTAAATTAATGCAATAATAAAAAGAGTACTGTAAGGAACGTCGAAAGACATGTAGATTAAGATTATGTTTAACTTAGAGTGTCCGCATGGGGCCAGAAAGTTAGAATAAGATAGTTTTCTAAGTTATTTAAGCTAATTTTAAAGCGTTTTTTGTCTAGCATGTAAAAATCAATGAATCAATAAAATAAAAATGCATTTAAAATGAAAAATGAAAGTGAGCTCATTGGACTATCACGCAGAGAGTCCTGGTTCGATTCCTGGCTGGGTCACCAACAATTTTTCAAATCGCCATCAACCTTTCGGCGGGCAAAAATTACAACATGAGCAACACAAATGAGTGCCAGCGCCACTGTGTTTTTTTTTTGTTTTTTAGTTTTATCGGCGACTATCAGTGTGTGTTCTGCAAACCATGATCTTAGCATCATATCCAATCGCAATATCATTAGTGAAGGCTTTCACTTTCCCAACAAAAGGTTGTTCAGACAAAAAATTTACATAAATTAAAAAGAGAATCGGACCAAGAACAGATCCATGAGGTACACCTAAATGAAAATTGTTCGAGTAGTTTAGAACATTATTTTTTACTTTCTGCAGAAAATCCGCTTCGATTACATAAATAAAATTAGAATTAGAAAATTAGAAAAACCAGCATTTTATAGCTTCTTTAAAAGAATACCATGGTCAACCATATCGAGTGCACCACAGTATTTCCTGCTATCCAAACCTTTTTATATGAAGAGCAAAAGTCTAACAAAGCATCTTCTGTTGAGAGTCCTGTTCTAAAACCGTTTTGTAGAGAACTCTACAAAAAATACTACTTCCATTCCCTATTTAACTTGTGCGCGAGAGCACCAACAATGGAGTGAAAAACAAAAACATCACTGCTGTTTAGTGGTTGAAAACGAAAAAAATATATATAGTGCGGGCATCCTATATCCCGCCCCTGGTCAGAGTGCTGGTGCTGGACTTAGTGTATGTAACAACCGATGGATGGCGGGTTTTGAATGACAATTTTGTTGGTGTACTTTTTCATATGTTGAAACAACAATTTGTTTCGGTAAACAAATGACAAAATTTTCACTATCGAAGCCCTGCTTAGCATCGTTGGTGTTTGTGTTTTTTTCTTGTAATGCCTTAGAAATTTAGAGTGAACATAGCAAATATTTCGGGGCTAAAAAGTAATCACTTTTCTGCATACGTCCATGTCTGAAAATACAGATATATAGTGATGTAGCTTACCAAACTCCACCACAATGTAGTCCCTGTTCCAATTCGGAACTCAATTTCATGTGATTAAAATTCTATCGCCGTAAGCAAGCTATCCACTACTGCTTTATTTACAGTATACGCAGTATATACGCAATTCTGGGTGGCTTGGACATTTTGGATCACATACACTTTTCTCTTTGAAATAATATCCTTTATCCCTCATCGGATTAAGAGTATCAGACCAAAAGAAAAGGCGTGGTTCGACTCGAGCTGTAAAGAGGCTGTCAGGGCAAGAGAAATGTTTTTCGGTGTAACAAGACCTACTCGACAGAGGAAAGCCAAAAGAAGTTCAAACGAGCCATGAATGATTGCAAAAATACTACAGTGCCCCAAAGGTAATAAAAGTTGTTGATCGTTCGTAAAAAAAATATTAGAGATTCTGCCTTATCTTCCAGGCCAACGCTCATTTATGATGACATTCCAGCTGCAAGCTCTTTGGAAAAAGGCAATCTGCTTGCTGCATACTTTGTGGTCAATTCAACGCTTCCAGACTGTGCTATGTCTCCGCCTACACTTGAGTGCGTCGAAACTTCAATAGGAAGATTTTAACATTCACAAGTCCGCTGGTCCAGATAGCATATTTGCCCCATTTCTGAAGAGGTGTCCTTCTACTCTTGCAAAAACACTGCGAAAGCTTTTTCATCCATCCTAGTCTTTAGAACTCTTTCCAAGCAGATGGAAAACAGCTTTTGTCCAGTCCCTCCCTAAAAAAATGCGAATCTTCTTCTCTCGATAAACAGAATGGAACTTAATGCTTCTAAAACACACTGCTGTCTGCTGTCGAAAGCGGAATTCAAATACCCAACCATTATTCAACTTGCATCGTTGAAACCGAAAAACTTCTCATACTAGATACGTGTGTCAATGACAACTTACGTTAGAATGCTGTGAAATGTCTAGGTTTCCTCAAGCTTTTACCTCCCAGAATTGGAGTACAAGGCTCACATCCGGTCAGGTGCTCCTAAGACTTCCTTACACCAACTAGATAGGACTCAAAACCGTGCGATAAAACTTATATATGATATTAATATTACGCATTCGATTGACACCCTCGACCACCGATGTAATGTCTCCTACCTCACCTTGTTTTATCGCTATTTTTGACACCAGTGCTCCACAGAAATTGCCAGTTGCATTCCGCCCCTTCAAAACCTCCAACCGTAGTATCCGTCTCGCTACGAATGCTCATCAGTACACCCTCAAACCCACTTATGGACATTCTCTGAAATATCTTGATTCTTTCCTAAGCCGAGCAACTCGCTCATGGAAAGCCCTGCCGAGTTCTTTATTTCCTGGTCATTACAACCTTCTAACATTTAAAACCAACGTACATTGGTATCCGTTTTTTCTCCCTCCCTAAATTACCTTAGCTCGCGCTATGTGCAAACGAATTCAGAATCTAAGCATCATATTGTATAAAAATTTGATTTTCAGCGAACATCTTTTTCTCAATACGATTCGCCGTCGCTTACTCCTAAACCACCGAACTGGCTTTCTGCAACTCTGACTGTTTTGCATGTATATGTCTCACCTGCCTGCCCTGATAGATGGATTCCATTACAATACATTTTCACGGCTAAGGCTTGACTGCCATTTTCCTTCGCTCTAAAAGGATATCCATAGGCCCCTGACCTGTACGCATATGGAGCTGTGTGCAACAATGCCATAAAACCGATAATGCCTTCGTATCATGAGCCTGTGGCTTTCTTAGTTCTCAAATAAGTGTTTATAAAGAAGTAATTATGTACATAACGTTAGAGCGAAACTGTCGTGGCTTGATCTCAATGAGAAAAACGATAATTTTTCGATTAGGGGTTAGCATACCGAAAGGAGATTTAGTCATCCTGATTCAGTTGCTCACAATAAACTCGCTGCCAGCGTTAATTGATAAGATGGCCACTAAATATAAAAAATGACTAAATTTCTTGACCTGTCGTCCAGAAATACCAAGTTAGGTGAAAAGGATTTTGGTTTTCTTTAGATAGCGGTGTGTGTCGCTTAGTAGTTATCCACAGGGAAAACCTTGTATGTGAGCAGTAGAGTTGTAATAAGTACTTTATTGTTAAGACTCCTTCGATTTAAACATAAAGTGAGACGCTTTTTTCCCTAAAAAGATATGTTACGAGTCCAGATGTCCGCTCTTAATTGAGATCTCCCATCATAATCCTGATCTTCCCATGATGCTTTAGTTAACATTGACTGTTTAAGTTTTCCTTCTCGCCTTCATTCGATGCTGCTGTTGTTGCACAAGAACGTTTAGTGGTGATTTTTCTTAACTTACTCTACAAACTTCTCATCAATATCTGGCCTAATTTTTAGGCAATTTTTAGAGTAAGATAAAAAAATAAAAAAACATTTTAAGAATACAAAAATCGCAAAACAAAAAAAATCAAAAATTCGAAAAGTTATAGGCTGATGAAGTGTGAGCTATAAAAATAAAGGCCCGTGTTCTGAAACAAAACAATTTTTTTTAAATTCTTCATAGAAAAGGTGTCGTTATGGTTCGGTCTTTGGAAAAAAAAATCACAAAATGGCGACGATTTAAAAAAAACATCTTTATTTTCTATGTACCTACATATATTCCTGTTTTTGACCTTTCCGACTTTTTTACAAATAGTAAACAATTTTTTTTCCGAAATCCAAGGGCCATAGGGTTATTCGAAAAAGATTTCCATCAAATTTCAAGTGGATCGTTCAAGTAAAACTTGAGATGTCATGTCAAGCAGTTAAAAAAAAAAAGTAGTTTGTACTTTTGAGGATAATTCCTAAAGGTGCTATGAAAACTGCACCAACAGCTGCGCTGGAAGTTATCTTAAACATGCCACCACTTCATTTAGAACTCATGAAAGAAGCAATGGTAAATGCCTACATGCTCATCACAGAAGATGAAACAAACTCCAAGCTAGTTCATCCTGCAATCCCTCATTTTAGTAATTCAGGATAAACGAACTTATTGAAATACACCTTATAGACAAATGTCTACCACGCTACAACTTTCGGATCAAATTCGGGGTCACATTCCCAGAACGTCTAAGCTGGGAACAGAAAAAAACAGCATTTGCTGAGGACTCATACTCGTACACTGAGCGAAATTCTTATAAAAACAGTAAGGTTATTTGTGAAACATTTTTCGATTGGAGCAACAATTTCAATTCTATATTATTAACGGTAGTTTCCAAAGAAGTAAGATAGAAATGCAAACAATTTTTGATAAGATTTTTTTTCGGAAACAGCTTTTCAGATTTGTTAATCAACAATGCCTAGGGGAAAGGTTTTATCGGATGAAGAGAAAGGAAAATAACCGCATATAATGATTCTGGGCTTTTATTGAGAGAAATTTCGAAAAAAGTCAACCGGTCTCATACAGTTATCCACAACTTTTTAAGTTTGGATGAGAAATATGGGACCATTCGCCGGTATGACTATAATACGAAAATAAGCCCCCGCCGAAAATCCCTTATTCTTAGAGAAATAAGAAAGGAGCCAAACACAAACAGACCTTCAGCTTCACAAATAGTAAAAAAATACAAAGTTCTGATTGGAAAATATCGGGTCCAGCAAATTTTTAAAGCAGATAAGAACATTTGCTATAAGAAACCGATGAAAAAATCTTAGCTTTCTGCCAGGCACAAATCTGCTAGGTTAGATTTTGCAAAAAAATATATGTCATGGACAGAAGAATGGAAAAAGGTTGTTTTTAGTGAGGAGAAAAAATGAAATCTTGATGGACCGGACCGTTTTTCCATGTATTGGCACGATCAAAGAATGAAGGAGGTTGTAAAATTCAGCCGTAATTTTGGGGGTGGTAGTGTTATGATTTGGGCTGGTTTCTGTGCAGCTGATAAAACGAAAATTGATTCGAAAATGAATTCTCAGAAATATATCGAGCTACTGGAGGATGTAATGGTAGAAAGAAGTGAGGAATTAGCTGGAGTTGACTTCATATTTCTACAAGATAATGTTGCTGTTCACATCGCACGGGTCGTCAAAGAGTGGTTTTTTCTTAAAAATATTGATTTTTTGATATATGAAAACGGCCGGCAATATAATACCGTTGGAGAACTTAAGGAAGCTATAAGGCTCGCCTGGGACTCTATTTCAAATACCACCCTCCAAAATTTAATTGAAACCATGCCAAACAGAGTATTCGAAACAATAACTAAAAATGGAGGTTCTACCCATTATTATCATTTAAGAAAAATAAACGCTCTTAAAATCCATTAAGTACATGTGTTTTTATAAGAATTTCGGGCAGTGTTTGTATGGTATACAAATGGATCCAAAACTAATGAAGGAGTTGGAGCCGGGGTATACGGTCCTCGCACCGAAACATCCATACATGCCAGTATGGATATGATATGAGCACGGTATTTCAGACAGAAATTCACGCAATAGAACTTATGGCAACGATTAGTATAAGGCCTCGTAGAAGTAGCATCTTCCGACAGGTGCTGGTTCCTTAAATGACGAGAATGAGCCTCTGCAGCCGAACATCTTGCAGCTCTGCTAATAAGTCCTACTTCACGCCTCCCCGTGGCGCCATCTGGGAATCTCATTAGAGGTTGCGAAGTGAAGGGGGCAAATGGAGAGTTTCCTGCGCCATTAACCAGGATTAGTGTCGGAAAAACAAAACAAGACCTTATCCGGGCTACTCCGACATATTTGGAGCTCAGGCCGGAAAGGATTTCCAGGACTTAGTCAGGGTCCTGGAAAAGAGATGGTGGCGGACGAGCCCTATAAGGGCAAACGGCAGCGCTCACATCCCGGAACGGGTTACCAGCTTCGGTGTAACCGACCCCACGTCTTAGGGGCACTCAAAGTGGAACTGGTCCTCCAGGTTGGGGGTTGTGCCGGGGGGGTAACTGCCCGGCCATTTAAAAAAACCAAAAAGTTACGAAGCATCAACAAGCCTCGGATATGGACGGATCTACTGTTGACAACCCACGCAAACGATTTAAGGACAATGAGCTTCGGATATGCACGTGGAATGTTAGATCCCTTAATAGACCACCTGCAGCCGAGCAACTAGCGGAGGCCCTAGACTGCTGCAAAGCAGACATAACCGCCATCCAAGAAATGCGATGCGATGGGCCGGACAAAAAGAAGATGAAAAACTGCGACATCTACTACGGCAATTGCTATCGACGGCAGAAGCAGCTCTTATTTGGATGCGGATTTGTTGTCGGAGGCAGACTAAGACGAGAAGTCCTCAGCTTCCGGCATGTGAGCGAGCGCCTCGTAGCAATCCGCATCAAGGCTAAATTCGCCAACATAAGCCTCATATGCGCGCATGCCCCCACAGAGGAGAAAGATGACGACACCAAGGATGCCTTCTACGAGCTCCTCAACAAGACCTACGAGCAATGCCCTAGCTATGACATTAAAATTGTCCTCGGTGATTTTAATGCAAAGCTAGGAAGAGAAGGTATCTTTGGTGGAACAATCGGAAAATATAGCCTGCACAACACCACCTCCGATAACGGATTCAGGCTAATCGACTTTGCGGCGGGGCGAAACATTGTCGTGGCTAGCACGCGGTTCCCACATCTCGACATACACAAGGGGACTTGGAGAACTCCTGATCAATCAACAGTCAACCAGATTGATCACATTGCGATCGACGCAAGACACTCCTCCAGCATTATGGATGTCCGTACGTTCCGAGGAGCCAACATCGACTCGGACCATTACCTTGTTGTAGCCAAGGTACGGTTGCGGATATCCCAAACTACGCCAAGACAAACTAATGCTGTGAGAAAATTCGACGTCAGACGGCTACAATCGCAAGAGATCGCCAAGTCCTTCTCCGATCGAGTGTCTCTTAATCTCTTGAGAGGTCCAATGCCGCCAGAAGTAAGTATCGAAGATCATTGGAAACACCGCCAAAACGCCATCAGAGATGCCGCTTCTGATGTGCTGGGTTTCACTCGTCCACCACAACGAAACCCCTGGTTCGATGATGAATGCCGGCAAGCACATGCAGCTAAGCAAGATGCATATAACGCGGCGCTGCTTAGAAAGACCAGAGCTGCTCATGAGCTCTATGAGTGGAAGAGGAGAGACGAGCACCGGCTTCTCAGGAGGAAGAAGAAAGAGCATGAGAAGCGCGCGATCGAGGAAATTGAGAGATGCTACTCCAGGAATGAGGTTCGGAAGTTTTACCAAAAGGTAAAAATAACATGCCGCGGAAACAAACCCCGAACCGAAGCCTGTAGAGATGAACAAGGGAACATCGTAGTAGAATCGCAGTCGATGCTGAGGATTTGGAAAGATCATTTCTGCAAACTGTATAACGGCGATGGCGGACCAAATACCGCTGTTAGGCAGAATCAACCTTTCAACCTGGACGATGATGACCAACAATTCCGTCCACCCGACCTGGATGAAGTGAAGATAGCCATATCGAAGCTTAAGTCCAACAAAGCTGCTGGAGCGGATGGCCTGACTGCCGAGCTCTTCAAAGCGGCAGGCGATGACTTGGTAAGGAGCATACACCAACTCATCTGTATAATATGGTCGGACGAAAGTATGCCCGATGAATGGAACCTCAGCATTGTTTGTCCAATTCTCAAGAAAGGAGACCCTCTAAACTGCGCCAAATACAGAGGCATCAGTCTCCTTAACATCGCATATAAGATCTTATCCGCCGTATTGTGTGAACGCCTGAAGCCGTTCGTCAACAACCTGATAGGTCCATATCAGTGTGGCTTCAGGCCAGGAAAGTCCACCATCGACCAGATATTCACACTACGGCAGATCTTGGAGAAGACCCATGAGCTTCAGATCGATACACACCACCTATTCTTCGATTTTAAGGCCGCGTATGACAGCATCTATAGAGGCGAGCTATACAGAGCAATGTCTAGTTTTGGCATCCTTGCCAAACTCGTCCGTCTATGCAGGATGACGATGGAGAATGCACACGCACTGGTCGGTAAAGATCTCACCGAGACCTTTGATGTCCAGAAAGGATTTAGACAAGGCGATGCGCTGTCATGCGATTTTTTCAACATCGTACTTGAAAGAATAGTGCAAAACTCACGAGCAAACACAAGAGGCACTATCTTTTAAAAGTCCGTCCAACTACTCGCATACGCCGACGATATTGACATAATCGGGAGAAAGCAGCGTGATGTCAGTGGCGCTTTCGCTAGTATTGAGACGGAAGCGGCGAAAATGGGATTAGCGGTCAATGAGGGCAAGACCAAGTATATGCTGTCAAGCATAAAGGACAACCAACACCGACGTGTCGGACAGAACGTCATCCTCGACAGATATTACTTTGAGGTAGTTAAGGACTTTGTCTACCTGGGCTTCGCTATAAATACAGACAACGACACCAGCGCTGAGATCAAGCGAAGAATAACTCTTGCCAACCGCTGTTTTTTTGGGCTTAAAAGGCAATTGAGTAGCAAAGCCCTCTCGCGGACAACAAAAGTCACCCTTTATAAGACCTTAATAATCCCGGTCTTGCTCTATGGCGCAGAGGCATGGACATTATCAAAAATGGATGAGGGTGTTCTTGGTTGCTTCGAGAGAAAAATTCTTCGGGCGATCTTCGGTCCCGTCTGCATTGACGGTGAGTGGAGGAGGAGATACAACGACGAACTGTATGGGCTGTACAGCGACATGGACCTAGCCAGAAGAGTGAAGATCCAAAGACTGAGATAGCTGGGTCATGTAGAGCGCATGGACACCAATGCTCCGGTCCGAAAAGTCTTCGAATCCGCCCCCGAGGGACAGCGCAGTAGAGGAAGGCCAAGACTCAGGTGGCGCACGCAAGTGGAAGAGGACCTCAGCCAACTTAGCTTGCGAAACTGGAGACAGCTAGCCAGGGATCGAGCTAGCTGGAGAAGTTTGTTGACTGAGGCCCAGGTCCACCCCGGACTGTAGCGCCACCTAAAGTAAGTAAGTAAGAACTCTGCATAAGGGAGAATCTAAACAGAAATTTTCAAAAACCAAAAACCTTTACATTCTCTCTGATAGCAAAGCAGCCCTACTTACAATCAACGCCTTTGAAATTAAATCAAAACTGGTCTGGGAATGCCTACAACTCCTATTACTACTGGCCGCCACAAACAAAGTCCGTCTGATTTGGGTGGAGAGGACATAGTGGATATGAAAGCAATGAAAAATCAGACGAATTAGCCAGAAAAGGATCCGCATCTTAATTCATGATGCCAAGACCATTCTGTGGGCTATCAACAAAAACCATAAAAGGTTACATTAAAACTTGGCTAGGGGAAAAAAAGCTACATTTCTGGAGGGAAACCGAAGGAAACAGACAAGCCAACAACTTTATGCCCAACAGTTGCCACAAAAAAACGAAACAGCTACTACAACTCAGTAGAAGTCAGAGTCGTCTAATCACAAGCTTCTTAACAACATATGCAGATTGTGCAACGAGAACGTGGAAACAGCAGAACACATATAATGTGACTGCAATGGTTTAGTTGAAACACGTCAGTGTTACCTAGGTAAATTTTACCTCGAAGCGGCGGACATAGCTGCCAGTTCACCTAAAGACTTAACCGCTTTTTTACAAACTCTTCAATTAAGATGAGCTCTAAATGTAGGACATCATAATAGGCCCATCTACGACCGCAGTGATCTGGGGTAAATTTTACCGCCACCCTTACCAATCTATTCTAATCTACTCGTAAAGTATGCAAAAAAAATCGATTTTTCAAATATCTAAACCAGAATACCCCCTTAAGCTACACCTACGAAACCTTATTCTTGATCATCTCAATCAGAGTATAGTTACTTAAATTTAAATAGAACGGAAAATATCGAAATTATCTTGTTGCTTGATTGTAAAAGATGGTTGAGTTCCGGAAAGCTTAAATAAGGAGATATCCTCTCTGCCATGAATTAGAAACCCATTTCTAAACAGATAATTCTATTCTTTTTTAAATCAAATAAAAAATCTATTTTAGGAGCTGACTTCACACATTTTTATTGTTTTTAACATACTAATGTACATTAACAGGAAGACTAATGTTAACTGCACCCAAGGATACATCTAGGGCTCTTCCAAAGTTCTAAAATATAAGTAAAAAAATTAAACAAAAAATTTAAAATATTTGTACAGTTGCTTACTACTAAAAGGAGGACTCCTACAACAATACTGACCAAGATTGAAATTTTATCCATTTTGACTTGATTATCAAGATGGTTCTATAACTTCGATGCATCAAAGTCAACACCTTAAGTACTAAAATCAGCAGAACCAACATTTCGTTTCAATTCAACATTAACTCCAATCGATCATCAATTTGCAATATGTAATTACTTTAATTCGGGCGGATTGACTTTATGGCAAAATAAACTGAGTACGCCTTTCGAAAACTAAGTTAATCTTTCGACACAAATCTGAAAAATAACTATAATGCACTATCTGGGCTCTATAATTCTATCAATTAGCCAATAATGAACTTTCATATGCACCTTGAGCCAGACTGGTAAGAAATATGACATGACTCATATTTGTGCCAGCCAAGTGACGGAATTTAGTCCGTTGATATACTCCACATCCCAGTACAAATGGGACACTTTTTGCCATACCCAGGGCAAGCACAGTTCCCTAAAGTCCCTTCGAATCGAAAGCCAATATCACTCAT
Organism: Volucella inflata; assembly: GCA_928272305.1. Lineage (NCBI taxonomy): Eukaryota > Metazoa > Arthropoda > Insecta > Diptera > Syrphidae > Volucella > Volucella inflata. The sequence goes on along the minus strand of OV743720.1, from coordinate 54,498,923 downwards.
CCAACCAAACCAAAGAATCGGCGACGAAGCATTAAATGTTTTCATGCCTGATTGCCTTTGTAAAAAGGTCGTAACACCAGCTCTTTATGTAGAGTTGAGTTGGTTTCTTCTAATTTCAATATATTGTTGGTTTCGTTCCTCGCTTTGTGTTTTTGAGATATGGATTGGGATGGCTTAGTCCGTGTGGCTCTTCATTCAATTTTTATATGGAATTTACATTCAGCGCAAGGGCTTTAAGCTGCCGAGTCAGACCATCTCCAACTATGTATTGGAACTAACGACAGCCCTGATAATTTCTCACGTATCCCGTGTTTTAAAATAATGTACCTGAGAGCCGGCTTTTGTCAAACGCCTATCCTTACCCAGAGCAAATTCCTTGGATTCTCCAGCTCTCTTAATTGCATGATTGCATTCCATTATACAGGTACTCCAGTGGATCGCATGGTTGCTTAACGATTTTCTGCTGTTGATGTTACTTTTGATGTTATGTTTTCCGTTGTATTTTATTTGCAGTTGGGTTTATTAAGCTCTTCTTTTTATGAATCCTTTTGCAATTGCAGCGTTTATATTTATTAATTTCTTATTGTTCCTGCGGCCTTTCTGACAATTTAGTTCTTCTTGATGGCAGAAACTCTTTTTTTAGCTGTCGAACTACCGCATCAGCGTATCGACAAGCGAAATTTGGTAGCAAGGACACTTGTTGAATATGGTCATAATTCTGTAAAAAACTAGAAAAGCAGTTATTCATTCAAACAGTAGGATCAACAAGAAAAACCGCCAAAAGGAACGCAACAAAAATTGCAAGCCCCATAAGGCTTCGTTCCTATCTGTAAGAGATAGTTTTATTTCCGATGGAACTAAAATTGCTCTAACAGAGGCTGATGAAGGCATAAGCTTTTTGAAACGAGGAATTCTGGAGAGAATGATTATCATTATTTTGCTTCAGATATTGAACAAGCATCTGCCACCAATTCTGCCGAAATTATGGTTAATGGCGAAGCAAATTTAACCAGCTAAGGCGATGAAAAACGAGATAAACTTTTAGCAAAATGAAAAGGTGCGAGTATATGCATTCAAAATCCAGTGAGTAAATATAGTGCTATCTTCAATTCGGTTTCCGTCAGAACTTAAGGTCGATCAAAGCCACTTCACCTAAAGCAAGGTATTTTTTTATACTTTGCTGAACAACGTTCATACATCTACTCAACAAGTCTTACTTTAGGTGCCGCTACAGTCCGGGGTGGACCTGGGCCTCAGTCAATAAGCTTCTCCAGCCAGCTCGATCCCTGGCTAACTGTCTCCAGTTTCGCACGCTAAGTTGGCTGAGGTCCTCTTCCACTTGCGTGCGCCACCTGAGTCTTGGCCTTCCTCTACTGCGCTGTCCCTCGGGAGCGGATTCGATTTCACACCGGAGCATTGGTGTCCATACGCTCTACATGACTCAACCATCTTAGTCTTTGGATCTTCACTCTTCTGGCTAGGTCCATGTCGCTGTACTGTCCGTACAGTTCGTCGTTGTATATCCTCCTGCACTCACCGTCAATGTAGACGGGACCGAAGATCGTCCAAAGAATTTTTCTCTCAAAGCAACCAAGAACACCCTCATCCATTTTTGATAATGTCCATGCCTCTGCGCCATAGAGCAGGACCGAGATTATTAAAGTCTTATAAAGGGTGACTTTTGTTGTCCGAGAGAGGGCTTTGCTACTCAATTGCCTTTTAAACCCAAAGAAACAGCGGTTGGCAAGAGTTATTCTTCGCTTGATCTCAGCGCTGGTGTCGTTGTCTGTATTTATAGCGAAGCCTAGGTAGACAAAGTCCTTAACTACCTCAAAGTTATATCTGTCGAGGGTGACGTTCTGTCCGAGACGTCGGTGTTGTTTGTCCTTTTTGCTTGACAGCATATACTTGGTCTTGCCCTCATTGACCGCTTAACCAATTTTCGCCGCTTCCGTCTCAATACTCGCGAAAGCGCCACTGACATCACCCTGCTTTCTCCCGATTATGTCAAAATCGTCGGCGTATGCGAGTAGTTGAACGGACTTTTGAAAGATAGTGCCTCTTGTGTTTGCTCGTGAGTTTTACACTATTCTTTCAAGTACGATGTTGAAAAAATCGCATGACAGCGCATCGCCTTGTCTAAATCCTTTCTGGACATCAAAGGTTTCGGTGAGATCTTTACCGACCAGTGCGTGTGCATTCTCCATCGTCATCCTGCATAGACGGACGAGTTTGGCAAGGATGCCAAAACTAGACACTGCTCTATATAGCTCCTCTCTATAGATGCTGTCACACGCGGCCTTAAAATCGTTGAATAGGTGGTGGGTATCGATCTGAAGCTCATGGGTCTTCTCCAAGATCTGCCGTAGTGTGAATATCTAGTCGATGGTGGACTTTCCTGGCCTGAAGCCACACTGATAGTGGACCTATCAGGTTGTTGACGAACGGCTTCAGGCGTTCACACAATACGGCGGATAAGATCTTATATGCGATGTTAAGGAGACTGATGCCTCTGTAGTTCTGTAGTAGGCGCAGTTCAGAGGGTCTCCTTTCTTGAGAATCGGACAAACAGTGCTGAGGTTCCATTCATCGGGCATACTTTCGTCCGACCATATTTTACAGATGAGTTGGTGTATGCTCCTTACCAAGTCATCGCCCGCCGCTTTGAAGAGCTCGGCAGTCAGGCCATCCGCTCCAGCAGCTTTGTTGGACTTAAGCTTCGATATAGCTATCTTCACTTAATCCAGGTCGGGTGAACGGAATTGTTGGTCATCATCGTCCAAGGTGAAAGGTTGATTCTGCCTGACAGCATTTGGTCCGTCATCGCCGTTATACAGTCTGCAGAAATCGTCTTTCAAAATCCTCAGCATCGACTGCGATTGTACTACTATGTTCCCTTGTTCATCTCTACAGGCTTCGGTTCCTTTTGATTAAACTTCCGAACCTCATTCCTGGAGTAGCATCTCTCAATTTCCTCGATCGCGCGCTTCTCATGTTCTTTCTTCATCCTCCTGAGAAGCCGGTGTTCGTCTCTCCTATTCCACTCATAGAGTTCATGAGCAGCTCTGGTCTTTTTTTGCAGTGTCGCATTGCGTGCTTTTTTCTTAGCTGCATGTGCTTGCCGGCATTCATCATCGAACCAGGATTTTCGTTGTGGTGGACGAGTGAAACCCAGCACATCAGAAGCGGCATCTCTGATGGCGTTTTGGCAGTGTTTCCAGTGGTCTTCGATGCTTGATGCTGGCGGCACTGGACCTCTTAAGAGATTAAGAGACACTCGATCGGAAAAGGACTTGGCGATCTCTAGCGAAATTTAGAAGTCGCATGCATATATTTCGATATGAAAACTTTGACGTAAACAAAAATATTTAGATAAGTCGTCCTCTACCAGTGTATGAAACTTCAAAACAATTATGACTGGAACTCGAAAAATCTAGTAGAAGTATTGTTGGGATTCTCTCGAAAGTTGGAGCTAAACTACGAGTATAGGCACTTTTTAAATTTCCCACAGGCCATAATCTTCTAAGTGCGCATAAAATAAAGCTTAAGGGACGGTTGGAATGATAAATTTTCATTTGCAAGGATCTGTATTGCCTCTATATGTGAGACAAGACATTTGGACTCTCATAAAGTAAGCAATAGGTTTTCAGGGGCGACTAGAACTGATGTAATCGTGTCAGTTTGTTTACACTTCCGTCATTCGTGGTTTATTGGAGCGATATGTTCACATCCAGTTTTCGCCAAATTGAGTGCGTTTAAGGGGTTTAAGAGTAATCTTTTCGGATGCACAAAATATCTAAAAGTGTTGTCTTTAAATAACTGTCTTCCGCGACATGTAACTAATTCTAGATTCTCGTCCTGTCCATTGTTAAATTCTAAAAAGTCAAGAATCTCTGTTCGTTCCAGCTCTAGGATATCTTATACCAATATGGGAACTATGAAACTACCTACTGCCACTAGCCACTGTCTATATTTCTGAGAATATGCAGAGAGTAGACTCCACCTTATCAATTCTTCAACGGCGATTGACGTCATAAGAATATTTCTCTATATTTCCTTTAATTATGTGACGACCCTGGAAAACAATTATAAGTAAATGCTCTTCGGATTTGCACATGGAATGTTCGAACCTTTTACTGACTGTGTGCAACCAAGCAACTAGCGAATATCTTATCTGATCTTTTTTCTGATCGACTATACATAAACCTCTCGAGAAGTCCGACACCGCCACCAGAAGACTGATGGTATTGGCAATCAGAGAGACCGCCACTGATAAACTAGGTTTCAACCCGTCACTAAATTGAAATCCCTGTTCCGATGACGAATGCAAATAAGCAAATTTAGAAAAACAATGGATGTAGAAAAGAACGAAAGAGCCTTGCCAGCTCCTTGACCAGAAAAGAAGGTTGAAACACAAAGAAAAAGGGATGAGCACGAGAAGTGAAGTTCGGAAGTTTTAATTAAAAGTAAAGGCATTGTGCCAAAGCTATAAAGCAGGAACAGAAATCTGCAAGGATGGAAAAGGAAACCTAAAAGCACAGTCTGTGCTGAGAATTTGGGAAGATTACTTACTAATTTTTTTAGTAAAAGAACTTTTTTCCATTTCGCCGAAAACGTGATGGCCGATTGTCGAAAGCAACGCGCGGGTCTGAAATTTTGTTTCCTGTTGAGGAAATTGGCCTCGAAAACTATTGTAATGCTTAAGACTGCTTATGAGGATGCTACCCTAAATAAAACCAGAGTCTACGAGTGGTTTTCATGTTTTAAAAATGGAGAAATGACAAATGTCAATTGAAGATCAACCCCGTTAAGCACGACCCTCAACGTCGAGAAGTGACGAAAACGTCGATGAAATCAATTCTCTCGTTCGTGAAGACCGCCGCCGAACCATTGATCAACTCTGTGAGATGTCTGGAATATCAAGGAGTCTAATTCAGAGGATTTTATCCTAAGATTTTCACATGAGAAGATTTGCAGCCAAATTTGTCCCTCGCCTTCTCACAGGCGAACAGAGGGAACGTCGACTTCAGACATGTTTTGAGCTTCAAAATCAGCTCAAAGAGGACCCTGAATTATTTTCCAAGGTGATTACTGGCGATGAATCTTGGTGTTATGGATACGATTCGGAAAACAAAGCAGCCATCAAGCCAGTGGAAGACAATTGACTCTCCTCGCCCCAAATGGTCATTTGTTTCTTCGATTGCAGAAGGGTTGTTGTGCACGCGGAGTTCGCTACTCCGGGTCAAACTGTTAATCAGAATCTACTTGTGGATTTTAAAAGGATTAAATGAGAGTATCCGGAAGAAAAGGGCAGATCTTTGGCGAACAAGCGACTTGTTATTCCATCATGACAACGCACCGGCCCACACCGCTCTCTCCGTAAAACAGTTTTCTGACCAAAAACGGCATAACACCAATTTGGACCCCCTCGTAGATACATAAACTCATCTCAAAATCGGACCTTGGCTTTGTTTGTTTGATTTCAAAGTAGGGCGAACCACTAAACTGTGCCAACTTCATGAGAATAAGTCTCATCAGCTTCAAATATAAAATCCCGTCTGCCGTATAATGTGAACGCCTAAGACCCTTCGTAAGCAGGTTGACCGGCTCTTAACAGTGTGATTTTAAACAAGGAAAGTCCAAGGTAGATACAATTTTTACATCACGGCAGCAGATCTGGGAAAAAGCCGAAGGGATCCAAATCGATAAACGCCATCTCTTCGTTGAATTCCGAGCTACACAAGACACCATCTATAGAAGCTAACTAGCTTGAGGGTCTTTTATGTTACATGTCCCGTAGAATACCCAAGAAATTACACTTTTTTACTTTAAAAAAAAATATAGCAATATCTTTTTGTTTTGTTCAATGTTGTCCTAAATGTGGAAACACTGCAAATTAACGCATTGAAGCAACATCAGAAACAAATAAATGAACACGTTAGTTGGGCCCGTAAAAATCTAAGAGAATCAAGAATAAATTTAAGTAAGTGAAGTGGTTTTGTAAGTATTCCATCAGCTATTCCCCGGCAAAAAAGTAGTCGGTTTTCGTTGCAAGACTACTTCCAAGTTTGGTCGAAATAACGCAACAACTGCAGCTAGTCTACGAAAGTTTGTGTAGAAAGTTCGTGATTGATCTGAATATTACCCCGGGCTCGTTTTTTGCACTCAACAATGAATATCGTAGCTGTTGCCAAAAATGTGTGAACGTCAAAGCCGTTACCGTCGATATCCCAGAGATCTCAGCAACTGAACATCCGTCGCAGAGCCTGAGGAGACTTTTGCATAGAGATCTTGCTTAGAAGGTGCAATTGATTCAAGAATTGAAGCAAAATGACCACTCACTGACATTTGATGACAATTTTGCTCCAAAAAGCATATTTTCAAATGAGGGGCATTTCCATCTCGGCGATAAGAGGCTCGTAAAATACACATGAGAAGCCAATGCATCCTGAACGATCGACTGTTTTATGTAGATTTTGAATTGGCGGCAATATTGGCCCATTTTTTTCCAAGACAACAATGGAAGAAACGTTACAGTCAATGGAGACGCTATCTAAGCACGATAATCGATTTTAATGGCCAGAAATTGAGGATTTATAGATACTTGGGTGAGTTATAGTTCCAGTGAGATTAAGTTACGTGTCACACGAGACGTCCAGCAATCGATTTATTGCACACCAGGTTCAGAATCACCAGTCATTTTGGTGATTTTTCTTGGCCACCACGGAACTCTGCGATTTGAAGCCGTTTGACTTTATTTTGTGGAGTTGCAATATGTTGCTGAACGACGAACAACGAGTTGCTATGCCAACAATATAGAGAACAAACTGGTACGATAATCAGCGTCTTCAAAACCTCTTCTTCATAAATGGCTAAATTTTCCTACCGTAGACTTTGTCCGGGCACCTTTATAGCTGGTTAGCTTTCCTCCCCTTTTCACATCACAGTGTGGGTATTAAGTAAAACAAAATCTTACCACCACTTAGCTTTCGGAACATGAGAATAAGACCTGTTCGACACGGGAGACCATAAAGGAAGTAAGCCCCGATAACCATCGACAAAGGTTCTTAAAATTATTCACTTAATTTTGTACATTGCGTTAAAAAGTCGATGGATAGTCGTCGCTGGGGTAGGTCAATTGGGAGTGTTGTTATTGATGCTTTGGGGGAAAAAAAAACCCCAAGGTGTACCGGTCCGTGTAATTCCCTGATAGTCATTTATAAAGTGAGCGCTTACTAATATTGCGGGCAGCAAGACTTTAGCAAGAACATTCCCTCATTGGAGATCTTGATCTTTTGATAATTTAATTACGAATCACAGAGTGATTGTCAGTTAACACATGACTGCTACGTATGTTTACTCAATTAAAGTCATTCTAAACCTATTTCCGAGTATATGTTTTCAAACCAGAAATTCAAATACATGACTTTGTTGTAAATATGATTCAACACCATTATCAGCATGCAATGTACTAATCTGTGATTTTTAACATTATTTCTTTGTTCTATTGTACTCGTAATTCAAAATGACATTTGACAATGATATGTACGAACAGTAGTTGCACAGAGTTCCGCGTTTTTATCTGGATCTCTTGTGCCATATGATTACTGGATACTAATTCCCACAATATGTTGGCTCCACTCATTCATTATCCGCACGAATATGCGCCCACTCAATTCGAATAGTAAACAAAACATAAAGTTGCAAATACGGATAATTCTTGCAGTTTTCCACACTGCTTGCAGTTGTCTACAAATGTTTGCAAACCTAAGTATTTGTCGACAGTAAACAGTCCACAACGACTATTGAACTTATAACCGCTGCATGTAAGAGTAGTAAATAACACAATTCCGATGTCACTCAAAAGAACCGTGTAGTAGACGGCACATTTTTCCGCTCAAGTGTGACTTGGCTAGGTCAGGAGCAAAAAGTGACGCAGTAAGTATGAATACAGTGGGGTGAAAAAGAACGTCAATCTTTAGTGTTTTTTTTGTTTTCGTTGTTATTCATGGTACGCAATAAGTGTTACGCAGATTCTGGAAAACTCTATAGCTACTCTAATCTCATTTTTATTTTCTATGCATCCGTACATACGTCCCCTTCTCTAAACTGTCAGTATTCCTGTGAACTTGTTTATTCTACGTGTTTGTAAAGAAACGTTTGTTTTGTTCTCCAGTAGGACGTAGATGTAGAACTATGAATTCAATGGAACTGTCCACAATCGGTTGGGGTAGACTTGAGTTTTAATCGTATCTACTCTGCATGACGGTTACTCGTATTTTGCAATCTCTTTGCTATTTTCGTTTTGCGCAAAATCTTTATCTAGTTTCGTGACCACTGGTATCTATGTACCCATACGTACATCATCAGTGCTTTGTTTAGTTGAAGTTCATTACACTTTGAATTGCATTGTTCAGCTGGCATCAGGTCCCAAGATACTGAAGAGAACGTTATTGTTTGGTGTAACTGGCAAACTGTTGATGGTCGAGTGTAATTTCGTGTGAAAACAAGCAGAGTTCTTTCGCGAGGAAAGTAACCTTCAATATAATTAGCATTTAATGTGAGATTTTTATTTTTGTACTTATTGGTTTGTTTGGAAATTTTGTCTTAATCGGGTTAAAGGTGCATCAGATCTTAAGAGCCGCTGCAATAGAAGGGTTGGTAAACGATTTGAAGGTATGTTTTAGTAATTTTTTATACATCTGCTGCTGAATTTTAATTTTAATATAGGGTAACGGCACTTGTATCCAGACATTTAAATAAATAAATTTTGCAAATTCAACATAATAATTATTTAAAAAATAAATATCTAAAAAGTCGATTTGCACTAGTATCCGGACAGCAAAATTTAGTTTCCGGACAATTTTATTTTAGTATCCGGACACGACAATTCTGTACGAATTAGCATTTCTTTTTCGTCTCGGCATTTGATGGATGTGGAGTTGCAGCAATCAGCATGTTTTTAGCGTTGTTCCCGATGCATTTTGAGTAATCCACAGCTTCGGGGTTCAAAGGGTATAACCCCACTCTCTAAAACCTTTCTTTATCGTTGTCAGCACATCCTTATGTTTCATTATTGCTTCACTGTTTTTTCCAATCAGATTTTAGGGGCATAACTTTTACACTTTTATCGGCCGGCTGCATGATGTGGGTTGTGCTCGGTGGCAACGTGTACAAAACTCTTGAAGCAAAATTCACTCAACTCTAGTGTTAAATGTGACTTGTGTCCGTCGACGAACAATATCACAGGCCGTTCCAGTTTGTCATCAAGCAAGCGTTTGTGTACGCAGTTTGCGACATACCCAAAAAAGGTTTCGCTCCTCATCCATTCACTTTCACTTTTACCTTAGATCCAAGGTTTTTTGGATACTCTCCACAATGTCTTTCGTTGGGCGCATATATGGAAAAACCACCATTGGGTCGAATAATTTTCAGTCGGCAGAAAAAACAATGAGGACTGTCAGTGCCTCCTTTTCGTTTCCAACAGAAATCTGATAAATATTTTTGTAGACTTTGGAAGCTATAAATTTGCCAGTCTTTGGGCAGAGACAAAAGCTGGTTTAATTGCCATTTAATATTGTACTTGGGGCATACATGATATATTCCTGACCAATACTTTTAAAATAATTGTCGAACTCTTCAGACCATTTTATAATGGTTTCCTGTCTAACAACTGCTCTTCTCTTACTAATGTTTTCAATTTCTCTCAAAGCTAGATTTGGATTTCGTTTCATAAATGCCCGTATCCATATCTTACCTGGTCTATCGTCCTTCGCGTTTTTCTGTTTGAATCCTTCATTATCTTTTGCACGGTATTCGGCAATCAGTTATCAGTTATCAGTTTTTAATGGAAATCCACATTTGCAAAGATCAGCACACCTCTTGGCAATTTGTTCCTCCTCTTAAGCTGTTAAGTAAGGCTCTGGACCCATTTTAGTTTCCTTTTCACCAATTAACCTTTTGTTTTCCAGCCTGTTATATAGTGTTGAACGACATATACCATATTCAGCTGCAGCTTTTCTGAGACTTTTCTGGTTTGACCTGAATTAATTTCTTAAAAGATACCTAGGAAGCTTAGAGAAATAAAAACACTTAAAATTACATTAAAAACGAAGATATCCGGAAACTGAATCTAATTTTTCAGTACCCTGATCACATCAGAGAATGTGTATTTGTTCTTTTATTCGGATTTATAAGTATGATGTACCTATTAATCACAAAAAAATCACAAAGTGTCCGGATGGCAACGATTAGTATAAGGTAGAAGTAGCATCTTCCGACAGGTGCTGGTTCCTTAAATGACGAGAATGAGCCTCTGCAGCCGAACATCTTGCAGCTCTGCTAATAAGTCCTATTTCACGCCTCCCCGTGGCGCCATCTGGGAATCTCATTAGAGGTTGCGAAGTGAAGAGCGCAAATGGCGAGTTTCCTTCGCCATTAACCAGGATTAGTGTCAGAAAAACAAAACAAGACCTTATCCGGGCTACTCCGACATATTTGGAGCTCAGGCCGGAAAGGATTTCCAGGACTTAGTCAGGGTCTTGGAAAAGAGATGGTGGCGGACGAGCCCTATAAGGGCCAACGGCAGCGCTCGCATCCCGGAACGGGTTATTGGCTTCGGTGTAACCGACCCCTCGTCCTAGGGGCACTCAAAATGGAACTGGTCCTCCAGGTTGGGGGCTGTGCCGGCGGGGTAACTGCCCGGCCATTTAAAAAAAATTAAGTTACGAAGCATCAACAAGCCTCGGATATGGACGGATCTACTGATGACAACCCACGCAAACGATTTAAGGACAATGAGCTTCGGATATGCACGTGGAATGTTAGATCCCTTAATAGAGCACGTGCAGCCGAGCAACTAGCGGAGGCCCTAGAATGCTGCAAAGCAGACATAACCGCCATCCAAGAAATGCGATGGGATGGGCCGGACAAAAAGAAGATGAAAAACTGCGACATCTACAACGGCAATTGCTATCGACGGCAAAAGCAGCGCTTATTTGGATGCGGATTTGTTGTCGGAGGCAGACTAAGACAAGAAGTCCTCAGCCTCCGGCATGTGAGCGAGCGCCTTGTAGCAATCCGCATCAAGGCTAAATTCGCCAACATTAGCCTTATATGCGCGCATGCCCCCACAGAGGAGAAAGATGACGACACCAAGGATGCCTTCTATGAGCTCCTTAACAAGACCTTCGAGCAATGACCTAGCTATGACATTACAATTGTCCTCGGTGATTTTAATACAAAGCTAAGAAGAGAGGGTATCTTTGGTGGAACAATCGGAAAATATAGCCTGCACAACACCACCTCCGATAACGGATTCAGGCTAATCGACTTTGCGGCGGGGCGAAACATTGTCGTGGCTAGCACGCGGTTCCCACATCTCGACATACACAAGGGGACTTGGAGAACTCCTGATCAATCAACAGTCAACCAGATTGATCACATTGCGATCGACGCAAGACACTCCTCCAGCATTATGGATGTCCGTACGTTCCGAGGAGCCAACATCGACTCGGACCATTACCTTGTTCTAGCCAAGGTACGGTTGCGGATATCCCAAACTACGCCAAGACAAACTAATGCTGTGAGAAAACTCGACGTCAGACGGCTACAATCGCAAGAGATCGCCAAGTCCTTTTCCGATCGAGTGTCTCTTAATCACTTAAGAGGTCCAATGCCGCTAGCATCAAGCAACGAAGACCATTGGAAACACTGCCAAAACGCCATCAGAGATGCCGCTTCTGATGTGCTGGGTTTCACTCGTCCATCACAACGAAAACCCTGGTTCGATGATGAATGCCGGCAAGCACATGCAGCTAAGTAAAGCACGCAATGCGGCGCTGCTTAGAAAGACCAGAGCTGCTCATGAACTCTATGAGCGGAAGAGGAGAGACGAGCACCGGCTTCTCAGGAGGAAGAAGAAAGAGCATGAGAAGCGCGCGATCGATATTGAGACGGAAGCGGCGAAAATTGGTTAAGCGGTCAATGAGGGCAAGACCAAGTATACGAGTATGCTGTCAAGCAAAAAGGACAAACAACACCGACGTCTCGGACAGAACGTCACCCTCGACAGATATTACTTTGAGGTAGTTAAGGACTTTGTCTACCTAGGCTTCGCTATAAATACAGACAACGACACCAGCGCTGAGATCAAGCGAAGAATAACTCTTGCCAACCGCTGTTTCTTTGGGTTAAGAAGGCAATTGAGTAGCAAAGCCCTCTCTCGGACAACAAAAGTCACCCTTTATAAGACCTTAAAAATCCCGGTCCTGCTCTATGGCGCAGAGGCATGGACATTATCAAAAATGGATGAGGGTGTTCTTGGTTGCTTCGAGAGAAAAATTCTTCGGGCGATCTTCGGTCCCGTCTGCATTGACGGTGAGTGGAGGAGGAGATACAACGACGAACTGTATGGACTGTACGACGACATGGACCTAGCCAGAAGAGTGAAGATCCAAAGACTGAGATGGCTGGGTCATGTAGAGCGCATGGACACCAATGCTCCGGTCCGAAAAGTCTTCGAATCCGCCCCCGAGGGACAGCGCAGTAGAGGAAGACCAAGACTCAGGTGGCGCACGCAAGTGGAAGAGGACCTCAGCCAACTTAGCGTGCGAAACTGGAGGCAGCTAGCCAGGGATCGAGCTGGCTGGAGAAGCTTGTTGACTGAGGCCCAGGTCCACCCCGGACTGTAGCGCCACCTAAAGTAAGTAAAGTAAGTACGGATGCTAACACTGTCCGGATACTAGTGCCTTTACCGTAAATAAACAATTAACTGGTACTTAAGCTAATATTTTCTATTGCTATATATGTAATCAAATGGTGAGATTCCGCAACAGGTTTTTTTTTTGGATAATTTTGTTCTACAAGATGGCGCAAAATTAATCATCCAATTTTGTTATTGAATTACTTTTTTACAAATTAATAAAAAAATCATTTTGAGTGATGGAAATCTTTATTTGAACTCTTACAATTGTTTTATGTGAAGTGGAAGAAATGATGTCCGTTGAGTGGCTGTCGCCAGTGTTAATACACATTTGTTTCCGTTTTATTGCATTTTCCATGACTAACTGTTCGCATTCCTGTCGAGTATTCTCTTTAAGAGCTGCCATTGTCTAAGGCCTGTTGGCATAAATCCGCGACTTCAAGTAACCCCAAAGAAAGAAGTCTGGGATGGTTAAATAGGGCGATCTTGCTGGCCATGCTAAATCGCCAAAACGGGAGAATACGCGACCAGGAAACGCTACCTTCACAATATCCATTGTGACTCGTGCCGGTTGTGCGGTTACACCATCTTGCTTGTTGAAACTAGATGTTCACAAATCTCGCTCATCCAATCGCAGCAGCAAGAAGTCGTTTATTATGGTAACAGTGACCGTATTGCTGATGGCGTCTTCAAAAAAATGCGGCCCAATAAGTTTCTCCCGCGTGAACGCTGCACCAAACAGTTGCTTTGAGGGGATGTAATGGCTCTTCTTGCGTCACACGCAGATTTTCAGTGCCCCAAGAATGATGATTTTGGTTGTTGACGTAACCGCTTATGTGGAAATGCGCCTCTTCGCTCATGATGATTTTCGACACAAAATCGTCCTCTTCGTTGTTGAGATTTAAGATGGCTTAACAGCGGAGTATAGCAATCCATTGCTTATCTGTTTGTATACTGCAGCTGTCTAGTTCACAAATTTCAAATATGATTGACGTACGACGCCATTTGCAAGAATTATAACATCTTCCGATAGGATGATTAAATTTGCGCCACTTTGTACTTCGGAGACACTTAAAATAGTTAAATTATCTTGACCTACATCTGTAGTCCTCAACCTTTAGGCCAGGCGAACTTACATAAGCACTTGACGATATTTCTGTCCTGATGGCTAATATTTCAACTTTTTCTTTGTCACAGGGTTGTTCATAAGGCATTCGCCACAGTATATCCTTCTTTTTCCCGGCCTATTTCCCCGAACTTCCTCAATGGAGGTGATAGTTGCATTCTATATGCGGATTTAAACTTCATTGTACTTTTTTAATTTTACAGGGTTCTAGATTCTCCGAGATATTTATTGGACCAAGTAGTTAAGCACGCGTACTACCTCCAACTGCAGAGCTACGCATTTTTATTGTTTCTGGGGCGAAAGGGGCTAGATATTCTAAAGTCGGTAACCCGTTCCGGGGTATCAGAGCTTACGTAGAACCATTTAGAGCCATCTTCTCTATTTCAGCAAGGTGCCTAGTCCTGGAAAAGATTACTTGCCTCAGTTCCAAATACGTTTGTACGCAGAACTTAAGTAAATGAACTCTTTAACTACTTCAAAGTTATAACAGGCAATAGTGACGTTCTGGTAACGCCGTCGAAGGTATGATGGTAGTGTATGCTTTGTTTTGCCTTCCTTTGCCGGCAGACTTTTTATGGCTGCTTCCCTGTCGATACTCACTGTATTCCTCCAGGGCCCCGCCAAATTGTCAAGTCATCTCCCATTAATTGCGTTGTCTAATAACAATCAGCAGTAGAGCAGTACTGAGGTTATTGATAACATCTTCAGACCTTAACCATAGGTCTTGTTGACTGGAAAAAACACGGTACCTTGGAATTTCGGTCCTGGCCTGACTTGAAGATATGGCCCTCTTGTGAGAGGATCACGTTGGCTGTTTTTTATACCTTAAACGTAGGAAGAGTGCACCTTTCCGTCTTAACTGATATATAGTTACAAAGTACTAGGTGCTGTAAATAATTTTAGATCGGCCTCGGCTTATACCAGGGGTGGAACCTGTGCCTTCAACACGGTTTCCGAATTGGTATCAATGGAATAGCATTTGCATGGTGTATCCTTGCTTCCATGGATGTATGGGCATACTGTAAAATTAAGTCCATCGAGACAAATGCTTACGCAAAATACTAGAGACGTTTTGTTCTTTTTCCGTCCATTCAAGACATTCCTCTTTTGTTGGCCAGTGAGTTTTGCACAATTCTTTCTAGGAAGATGTGAAAACAAATCACATGAAAGCGCCTCGCCTGGTAAACAACCTTTCTTGACCTCTATGGTATCATATCATGTACGACTTTGAAGTTGACAATTCGATGGTGAATGTCGATATAAAATTCCCGGGCTTTCTCCTCAACATCTGGGTAGTGTCGTCGCCGTTATGCAGTCTGCAAATTTTCTGCATCGACTGCGACTATACTGTGATCTTCCCTTGATGGTCTCTACAGGTTTGTTTTCCTTTTGGTAAGACTTTCGAACCTCATTCCTAGAGCAGAATTCGTCAATTTTTGTGACAACCGCTTCTCATGCTCTTTATTGGTGCTGGCTTCTTAGAACATAAGACAGACTCGATCGGAAGAGGATTTGTCGAAATATCCGCAACCTTGCCTTGGCTAAAACAAAGAAATGGTCCTACTTGTTGGCTCCACGGAGCGTTCGGACATCAACAGTAATGCAAGAGTGTCTTGTGTCGATCGCATTGACGGTTGATTAAGCAGGAGATCTCTAAAACCTCTTTTGAATACCGAGATGTGAGCTACTATGATGTTTGCTCCGGCCGTTAAGCCAGTTAACTTGAATCAGTTATCAGAGCCGGGTCGTGCAGGCTATTCGTTTAGACAGTACCAAAGATGCTTCCCGTTAGTAGCTGCGCAATTCAAATCGGCGATGATAATTTTAATGTCATAGTTAGAACATTGCTTATAGGTCTTATTCAAGAGCTCATATGAGTTATCTTTCCCTCTTAAGAAGCGTGTGCGCATATAAGGTTAATGTTGCCAAATTTAGCCATGATGCGGATTGTTACGAGGCGCTCGTTAACATGCATGAAAATGAAGACTTCTTGCCTAAATCGCCATGTCGACACCTTGTTATGATTTATTGCCGTCAACCGTCAAACTTTGTCCCGAATTAAAGATAACCCTGTAATCCAACTATGGGTTCATTAAAACTCCAGGTAGCGCTTTGACGGAAGCTTTACCTGGGAAAAAGAAAGTCTGATCGTTGGAGTATTGCGATGAAGGAGATAAGTTGTGTTGATATTATCTCATACTGATCGCATATCCCGATCCCTTGATCCTCTGGATCACCATAATAAGCAGTCCCTTTGTGCCACTTTTGCCCGCGAGTCTCTTACTACTTCGATGAATCGGAGGGGAGGGGCTGACCGATAGCGTGTCACCCCTAACAATTAATATTTGCTTTATCTGTCCATTGTTGTGGGCCTTTCTGCCCCTCTGTCCTTTGTCTGTTTTGTATTGTTTTTTTGTTGTAAGTTATTGTTGCTTATGTCAATGTTATTGTTGTTGTTTACTGTTGTTATTGTTTGTATGTTCCCTCGTTAGATGCTGTATCATAACTAAGCCGTCAGCGTACCTGGCTCTGCTGATCCTTTGGTGCTTCACTGGTGGAGTGTTGGCTTAAAAGGTGTGGTCGTCCCTTCGCCCATCGAACCTAACCTAATGTTGATACTTTGTTGCGGTGCCATCTACCTCCGTCAGAGCTCGGTATTTCCACACGAAAGAAAAGAGAGACCGAAGGGATATGTGCAAGGAAAAGGGGTAAACCATGTTCCGGGAAAATTTACCGCAACAACCCCTCAGGGCCCAAACTACCTGTGGCCTACTCACACAGGCTTAAAACTTAAGATGACTTGAAGGCGAACATTCCATGTGAAAGCAATTCCGCGGCATTACCTTAAATATACATCTTTTTATTTAAAAACAAATTAGGGCGACTCCAATGAAAACCGCTGCACATGCTTCTGTTGAAATATTTTATCAGAACTCGGCAAAGTTTATTTTTCCCATGACTTTAATACATATAGTCGAACTAGATACGTACGTATGTATGTATTTCATGTTGCCCATGTTTTCGCATTTTTTGTATACTCGTACAGCTTCTGTGGGAATTTATTTTTTCCATAATTCTTAAATCCACCCCAAATGGTTTACTTCAGCTTAGCTAGGGCATACCTAATCTAGGTGGTAGTGAGGTTTCATATTACCCAAAAATGTATGCCTCAGCGGACTTCGTTGTCCGAAATTCATTCTCATGCTGAGCGCAAAAAAACGCAATTCAATAACACTCGCTAAAACGGCTTATCACTCATTGCCCCCAAATAACCCCTCAGCCTACACTGAATATTCATTCCACAAGTTGATTAATGTTTACAAGCAAAGTGACGCAGCACGTGGTTGTTCACTCAACCATGCACAGCTATCAAGAAAAGAGAGAATGAATTTTACAATTACTCACTTTTGAGTGATGTTAACAACATTTGAGTGATGAAAGATCTAAATAAATTTGAGTTGTGAATTTCAGATTGTTTTGTTTGTTCAGGTAAGTTGTGGAATTGTTAGGCTCAGAAATGTGTTTTGTTACACTTATAAGAAATACCCAAGAGCATAACGTATGCCACAAGGAGGAGGTAAATTATATGCTAGTGAAAAGAATTTATATGAAATCCGTCTTCAATTTCCGTTCTTTTTTAAGTCTGCCCTGTGACATTTTTTATTTAGAAGTTTCACTTTTCGTCTTTACCACAAGTGTCGTTTATACACACGATTGAATCTCGGTACTTACTTTTTGACTCTCCAATTACAACCACATGGCGTGAGGGATCTCATGTGTCCCCTACTAGTTTTCTAGTATTCGTGTGTATCTAATTATGCTGCTTGGATGTGTGAATCTTAAACAAAGTCGCGTGTGATATTCAATGAATTAAAATTGAGACTTAATGTAGAATAGGGTACCAGTCCAAGGGGTCTTTCATGAGTAGACATTTTATAGTTAAATTACTCATCATTATCCGGAATTGACGAACAAAGTGGCTTAGAGGCGACAAACTGAAATGACCGGACTATAAATTCCTGTCAATTTTGAATCAAGTTAAGTCATTTCCATTTACTTTGCTTATTACAAACTTTATAAGTTGCTCAAACAAAATAAATAAAAATATAATAGTCACGACAAGCTACTAAGAGTTCACGTCTCCCTTTTAAGTTGCATCAGCAACTTGGCAATTTCTTGAAAGAGACTTTACTATATGAGTATTACACTAAAGTACTAATTTCCCCTGTAAATATTGCACTTTATACTTGTATTGGAAATGGTTACTGTGCAATTTATTGTATTATCTGGAATCTTTGTTCAAATTAGAATATTTCATATTTATTATGCCTTATCAATATTTTCAATCAAACGAAATCGTATTTGCTTACTTTTTATTTAATGAAACTATTACTATCTCATCCAAATACGAGTATACATTATTTTTATATTATCATTTTCCTATTCAAATCATATAAGTATGTACAATAGCAAAGATCAAGTATAGCATGGCAAAGCCGTCTGCCAGATTGACTATCAAAATAAATAACATAAATACATTCATTGTGTCTATGTTCTAACACCAATCTTTCTTATTTATTTTGAATTCAGAAGTTTCCGCTGAGAATTATGTTTCGGTAAGCTTGCGCTACTGTGCAGTACATAAGAAGTTTTTGCACCCCCATTTCGTTTTAATACGATACCATTTCCGTGTCAGTTAAATAATTGCATCCGAAGAAGGATCGCCTTGTTTTTACTAGGACCGGGCATTTTCCTAGAAAATGGTAGACATCTTCTTTTTCTCTCCGGTTACACAGAATGCATAGGCTGGGAAGATCCTCTCTATGTGGCATATAATTATATTGTAGAAGCTCGACACGAAGTCTCACCATCATCGAGGTATGCTCCACACTGTTCTCATCTCTGAAGTAGTTTCTTGGGTCCAGGTTATGACAAAGCCGTCTGTAAACCACTATATGGGCAGAGCTGGCGAGCAGAGCAGAGCAGAGCAATTAACTTATACAGTTTAACTCTCCCTTAATTGAGATTTTCAATATGCAAGTCCAGCTACATAACACACCATTGCGCGTGCTCGTTCTATTCCGCATACCAGCTCTGTTTTCAGTTGATTACGTAAAGGGCTGCCTTCTTCGGTAGTGTTTCATTATGTATGTTCAAAACTTTGATTGTGTAGTCTACCTGGGTTTTGAGGATTTGGATAAAGAGTGGAGATAGTCCTGTTTCTAACATTATGGCGTAATTTGGTGTGCTCGAAGGCAGATGAAATATCCTTTTAATAAAGAACCTCAACAACTTTTCTATTATTATTATTATTATTGGCGCGGGTCTACCCGGACAGCTTTATTTAGCTTATTAACAAGCATAAACTTATACCTAGGCTTAAAAACTAACAAAAACATTCTTAACCTAATGGTGCGTGGGAAAATATTAGTCGGGGGAGATATATGGGCGTGACATACTATGTCCAAAAACTGGTTGGAATTTTTTTATAAATCAAAAAATCTTTATTTATTCTTCCAAATCAATTTCGTCCCCTTCAAAATAGTCCCCTCCCGATATAATACACTTATGCCACCGCTTCTTCCAGTCCTCGAAGCATGTCAAAAAGTCTTCTTCCGGTATAGCCTTCAGAGTGCGCGCCGATCCACGTTGAATGTCTTCAATCGTCTCAAAACGGTTTCCTCGGAGTGGTCCTTTGAGTTTTGGAAATAGCCAGAAGTCACACGGAGCCAAATCAGGTGAATAAGGTGGTTGCTGAACGATATTGGTTGCATTTTTGGCGAAAAAGTCACGAAGAATCAGTGCAGTGCATTCAGCATTTTGGGTACCAATCGAGACTTGACACGCCAATTTCATCAGCAATGTCTCTTATAGTTAATCGACGGTTTGCAAGCACTAATTCTTTTACTTTTTGGATGTGAGCATCGTCAGTTGAGGTCGATGGTTGACCAGGGCGCTCTTCATCTTCAACACGTTCTCTACCTTCTTTGAACAATTTTCAACGTTTCTGCAGCATTTGTTCCACTCAGGAAACAAAATTTGATCGCACTTCTTTGCTGAATAATTTCAGACATTGTAAAAATCGCCAAATTCACAAAAACAAGCGTAACTCAAACACTTATGCATATTTTGACATATAATTTGGCATGGAAGTCAGTAACAGTTGTACCAACTTAAAAAAAATATATTGAGCGAAAATATTTACCCGCGTATTTTAAATCGAAAAATTCCGACTAGTTTTTGGACACAATTGTATTGAGCAGGGCTTTTTTGATTTCATATTTGCTGCTATTTAGGTCGAAGACTTCGGCGTAGTTGTTTGTTATGCGCAACATTCTTGATAATGGTTCAAAGTGACCGTAATTGGTGCGGTGAGTTTGGATAAGGAGAAGTGGGACAGATCTTAGGTTACGGGGATTGGGAGTGAATAAAATATTTTGTGTTATCCTCGGGCAGTCGATGTTTCCGGTCAGTAACTGGTGTATAAAAAGTACAAAAAACACAAAAAAAAACACTGTGGCGCTGGCAGCCCGGTATGGACCATGGCCCAGCTTCTTGACACTCATTTGTGTTGCTCATGTTGTCATTTTCGTCACATCTGAGCGGGGCCTACGTTTTATCGCCGAGTCCGAACGGCACTCCTTAGAAGCTTTTTCGAAGGCAATTTTACTTTCGGGAGTTTGCCATTGCTCGCCGAAAGGGTGATGGCGATTTGAAAAATTGTTGGTGACCGAGCAAGGAATCGAACCCAGATTCTCAGCGTGATAGTCCAATGAACTAACTATAGCGCCATCGCCATCGCAACAAGTACGTCAGCGACTTTACGACGTTTTTTAGGGTATGCATGCCAGTTAGTTTTAACATATGGCATTTAACAGACGGAGGTAATCCATATGGATCGGCCCATGGATAAACCTGCGTTTGACTGCTTTGACTGTTTGAATGTGGATTTGTTTATAGGATGACCAAACTTGGCTGTATTATTCCAGACGAGGCCTTACAAAAGCAATGTACAAAGACCTTGTAACGTAGAGGTTGGAAAATTCTTTTGACCAGCGTTTTATAAAGCCAAGTGCAGAGTTAGCTTTATTTATAATGCTGTCAATATGTGCGTCGAAATTCAATTCTCTGACACATATTATTCCTAGATCCCTTACTTCGGTAGTGGAGGGAATAGGCTCATCGCAGATAAAATAGTCTCTTGGAGGCGGCGGCAGACGTTTGCGGGAATACGTTACGCTTGGCATTTGTTGACATTAAGCTCCAACAAATTTTTTTTGCACCATGCCGAAAACTTATTTAACTCATCTTGCAAGCAATGGGAGTCAGAAGGCATTGAAATGACTTTGGAAACTCTCATGTCATCAGCGAAAATAGAAAGATCAGAATTCGTTAAAACGTGATTCATGTCGTTAATCGTTAGGATAAAGATAATTGGTCCAAGGTGACTACCCTGAGGGACACCAGATGTTGCTTTAATGGGGTCGGATATTAAGAATCTGAAGATGACTCTGTATTCTCGGTCTTCTAAATAGAATTTGATCCATGCCACAAACGGAGGGCAAAATCCAAGTTTTTTTAGTTTGAAAATGATAAGTTGATGGGAAATTTTATCGAAAGCCTTGGTCAAATCTGTGGAAATTGAATCGACTTCATCAGCATCTTCTAAGACACAAACCGTCCTAGATACGAACTCTGTAAGGTTAGTGGTAGTGGATTTACCTTTCATGAAACAGTGCTGGTTTGTGCAGATAGATGGCCTACAGTACGGAAGCAATTGTTGGTAGATTATGCTTTCGAACAGTTTGGGTATGGAAGAGAGTTTTGCTATGGACCTATAATTATCGACCTCGGCCTTGCTTCCTTTTTATGAACAGGGATGATATAAGATTCCTTCCATAGGAAAGGAAAAGAATCTGTTGGAACAGACAAGTTAAATTGGACAGCGAGGGAAGGACCGCGATGACCCATCAGTGCCAGGCGAAAAATTATCTTTAAGTTTGGTAATGTTTTCAGAAACCAAAGATGTTGTTATATTTAGCGAAATGGATGACGTCTCTGGACGGTTTCTCATATAGCTAAAGTAACTAGGATCGGGTTACAAAAGGATTTTGGGTCGGCAGAAGATTCACTAAGAAATTTGAGAGTAGATGGGTAGCCATCTGACTTTCTTTTGGCATTAACAAACAGGCAGAAGCGTTTGGGGTCCGAGATTAAGCTAAATTGAATGCGGTAAAGGTACTCAAGGTAAAGAGACTCACAAAGTCCAGAAAAACGATTGTATACAAATCGATAGTTACTATACTGTAGTCGAAATCAGATTGAGTTCTTAAGAATTTGTGCCACAGCTTGTTTCTCAAATTGCGGAGAGAGAGTGCAACTCCTTGTTATACCAAGGAGAAGCGGAGATGCACTCTTTTCGGAAGGTATATGGAACTGATTGGGCAAAGCCGGAGAAAATTAACGAATAGAAAGTTGATAAGACAAGATTAATGTTTGTTTTTTCAGCAATAAAATCAAAGTTAATGCTGATAAGGCTTTTAAGTTTGTTAAGGTCGGTTCTTCTAAAATTAAATGAAAATAAATCTTCCGAATCAACATATGTGTTGCCATTTTCATAAGAGTATACAAATGACAAGGGCGGATGAAGGCGGTCTAGGGTAAATCGACACAGTTATCCGAATCGGAAGTGAAGACAAGCTTGAGTTGTCTGTTCACTATATTGCGTATTCCACTAATCTGAAATAGACTTGAGTTTGTTAGGCAGTCCAGATGACAAATTGAGAGACGGAATGAGACGAGTCGTCGGAAGGCGCCCACTTCAGGTGATCGGTCAAAAAATCCACTGCGTGAACTACTGGTCGATAAGACTCAATTGGTTGAGATGGGTGACGGTATGAGGAATGTCAACAGAAGTTGTGTGAAAACACTTTCTGATTACTAGTAAAACCCCTCGGCTATAGGGATTATTAGCTCTTTGAAGTTAGGGGGGGCTCATGATTTTTAATATCAGAAATTAAATTTGTTTCAGTAAGAACAATTGGGTCATAGGAAAGCTTCAGAGAATTGAGATATAAGGCGGCGATTTTAGAGCGTAAACCTCGTAACGTTTTGGTAGTAAATGGACAGGCATTTTGGACTGGAGGATACAGTATTCAGTTTGTGAGGAATTGTAATAGTTTTAAAAATTTGAACGGGTTCTTTGTAAGTGGGAAAGACGTTTAGAATTGATATGCAAAGACAGCGTGGAAAGATCTTTTTGAACTTTGTCGGAAGAGATGTCGAAGTTCTCACGGTAACGAACGAAAATTTGCACTTTCTTTCTACACTTTTATATTGTTTCTATCCCCATACCTGTGTGGCACAGAACATAATTGATTTCGCAGCTGTATCAAAAACACGGAACTTACAGCTATGCATCATACTGCTGTTGGCAAAACGCTTTTTCCATGCGGCGCTAATAGGACTCTTGGCCCTAACAAGTTTCTCACTCAGATGCTTTTCCATACTTAAGTTTTTTGTAAGGCACACTCCTAGGTATCCAAATACGTTCACGACTTCAATATGTATTGAATTATAGAAACATTCCTTCGCTTATGCTACTTCTTGCACCACCGTTTTTGAAGATCACTATCTTTGATTTGTTGAAATTAACTTTAAGATTCCAAGTAATACAGTACCTATATAGTCAGTTGATCATCAATTGGGATAGCATCACTATGTCATCAAGGTAAAGGAGGGTCTTTAAAGTAGTCCCCGCAAACTCTACACCTCCACTAATGATATCCGTTAGATCCTTTATGAAAAGTGCGAATAGCAGAAAGCTCAGTGCACACCCCTGTCGAACGCCAGACTCTGTTTGAAACCATTCTGATATTTCTTCTGCATTCCAAAGTTTAGAGACATCCCAAGTCCATAGAGCTTGTAGAGGTATATATCGAACGTCTATCCACCGCATCGAATGCTGCCTTAAAATCGATAAAATCGAATAGAAGCTGTAAAGTTTTTTACTGTTTTGAAGAAAGGATTCTTCAATGCTTTTTAGTACAAAAATGTGATCGACCGTGGAGTAACAAGGCGTGAAACTGGTAATATAACTGGTAAATTCAATAAAAAGTTTTCTAATTTTTCAATTTTACAAATTTTTACTTACTTAGCGATTGTTCCACGCAAGACTTTACTCAATCACTGTTTCGGTTGGCTGCAGTTGTACATGCTTAATGAGCCTTAAGTCCAGAACTATCTACTCGTAAGATGTGCACCTTGTTCTACCTTATTTATGTAATGGGTGCAAAAATGTATACGATATTTATTTGAGTTGATTTATCAAATGCTTGCCATTCAATTCTTTAAGATTAATTCGTGTAAAACATACATTTTAAGTCGTTCACTCGGAGAGTCCAACTTTAAGTCAATTTTTCGAGCATGCTGGTATCTCGCTAAAAACACCTGTAATGTTCTCTTCCAAGCCCACAATTGACGCTGATTTATCGGCGTAGACGAGTGGTTTGACGTATTCCTCTAAAAAATAGTCCAAAGCCTTCAAATTACACGGCCAATTCAATGGTGTGACAGGTATTTCGGCTTCAGTTTTTGCATGAGCTGTATTTTGTAAGGTTATAGACCAAGGTCCTTGTGTAAAATCGTCTGTTACGGTCTTCATTAATACTGGCGGATACAACAGCAATAGCTTCCTCTGTACGCGCTCTACGCGTACGGGTAGGTGGCTTGATGTATGTTAGCTTGATATTGGTGCGAAATTTGGTCACTTTAGCTTGAATTGCTTGCCCAGTAAGTCGATTATGACGACAGTAAAATGGTCGAAGTGCGCAAAAGGCATTTTTCACAGAGCACGAATTTTGTAAATTTGTAAGCGTTGTTCGTGTAAGTCTTTCCATGAGGAAATGGCAAATTTGACTTTGACACATGTCACGAATCACGCGTGCGCTGTCAAAAATAGAACACTAAAACCCAAAAACAAAAAAAAAAAATCACCCGATATTAAGCGGCAGATAATGACAATGACGATCAACATTATTTGCAAGTGAGGAATCGCAATTCATATTCAACCATGATTCACTATTCAACAACGAAAGTGAGCAAGACGAGCGAAACCTGATTCCAAAGTTATAGACATCAGAATACCTGAATACTGATTACAGAAACACAGCCACCGTAGATCATTCTCGGTTTCGAAGCAAAAATTGTTTTTTAACTAAATAAAAACTGCCATATTGTTGAAGCTACATCTGTCAAATTGGCTGTCATTTATTCAGTCTGTTTTACTAAATCACCATGGACGGATATAGCCTTCAACAACACGTGTAAATGATGAAATTGTTTTATCAAAATGGATATTCTGTTCGGGCAACGTTCGTCCGTTTTACGATCTATTCGAAGTGTGGTAGATAAACCTAAGTCCACAACGCAACATCGTCCCTGTCCGTTAGAGTGTACAGGAGAATCCGAGGCAGTAATGAACTCGGCCTTTCGACGAACATAACTTGGCGTATTCTGCGCCAAATCACGATGCCCCGTATAAAATTCAATTGACCCAGGAGCTGAAGGTAAACGACCATAGACAGCGACGTGTGTTCGCTGAATGGACTCTGGAGCAGTTGGAAACAGACGCTAATTTTTATCGAAAAATCATCTTCAGCGATGAGGCCCTTTTCTTCATGAATGGGTACGGCAACAAACAAAATTATCAAATTTGGAACGATACCAATTTAAACATTAGATGTAAAAGCCTCCAATGAATCCTGAAAAAGTCACTGTTTGGTGTGGATTTCGGGCTGGTGGCGTCATCGCTCCACGTTTCTTTGAGAACGACTATGGCCAGGCCACCACCGTCAACGGCGAGCGCTATAGGTCGATGATCACCAACTTCTTTTGACCTGAATTGGATAATGTGGACACAAACGACATGAGGTTTCTACAGGACGGTATTACGTGCCACACAGGTCACTCCACATTGCAAATTCTGCACGAGCGATTCAAGGGCATGGTCATCTCACGTGGAGGCGATGTGAACTGGCCACCGACAAAGTGCGATTCGACCCCGTTAGACTTCTTCTTGTGGGTTTTTCTGAAGTCACAGGTCTATGTGAATAAGCCACAAACCACAGCGGCCTTCAAAGCCAACATAACCCATGCCATCGGTCAATTTATACGCCAAAGTCACCGAAATTTCACGCCACAATTCGTGTGATCCTGAGCCTTAACTAATAGGTGTATCTAGTGTTTTACGTCAACTCCTGTTTATATTAGACTTATTTTCACTGGATGCTCATACATACATGATGACCAGGGTATGCCTGGCCAGTTCTTATCTACATAAGTTATATAATACCAATTTAGAACTTGAGTCGTGGCCTATCTAAAACTTCTTACCGATCTTTGAGTCACTGTACTCAGCACTTATTTGCGTGTCTACAAAGGATCAATCTCACTGGCTCCCACCCTTTCTTTGACTTTAGGTTCCAACCACAGCCACCACGATGCTTCCACTAAGGGGCCTACCTCTTTCAAGTTAGCCCCGGACCAAAGTTCGGTCGCTGATTCCCATATCAATAGTTCTGCCACCCAACAAGACCGCTTATAACTGGTCAAATCGTAATAACCTCCAGTGACGTCAAAGTCTGAAAACCATTACAAAGAAGACTAGTATTGCTTTATTTCCGCTCATTTTTAGACTACGTCAATGATGGGCAAAGCCTAGACAATTGGGCAAGCGCCCACCTCAACCCTCTCCAGCCAGTTTGGTCTTTAACTAACTGCTTCTAGTTGCGCAAATCAAGTCGGCTAAGGTCTCGCTTCTACGGTTGCACGTCATCTAAATAAGGTCTTCTTCTATTGCGTTGTTCTTTCGGGTTGGATTCGAAAACTCTTCGGGGCGAAGTATTGGTGGTCATTCCCTCTACATGTCCTAGCCGTCTAAGGCGACTTTATACTTTTTAACTTTTTGAAAGTATTTTTCTCTTAAGCTGACTGAAAATATCTTCATCCACTTTCCATAGAGTCCATGCCTCAGCGCCATTAAGAGGGACGTGGATGATCAAGGTCTTATACTCCATTGTCTTCGTAGCATAGAAAATGAAATGTGTCTTTGTCGTTATAGAGGCTGACAGAAAAGATTTTTTTATATTCTCAACACCAACTGTGCATTATTCCTAAAGTACAACATCTCAGTATTTTCGATCATGCAACTCTCATGTTCTTAATTCTCTGTTAGAGAAGCCGGTGTTCTTCCAGCTCATTATTCCTTGCAAAGCCACCTTGTACACATGTTGTTTAGCTGCATGTGGTTGCCGGCATTTTTCATCATTCCAGGCATTTCTTGTTAGTGGTCGGGCGAATCCCAACACATTAGTTGCTGCGGTTCAGGGGGCACACTTGAGGCGATGTCACTTATATCCGGTGCTTAATGCTGGGGCAATGGGCTTGCTGAGAGATTTCGAGATTCCGGTCCGCAAAGATTAAGGCGGTCTCTTCCGAATGCAGCTTTTTTACGTTAACCTTCTGCCGGTAGTTCTCTTTTGTTGTGGTGCTTGGGAGATCCGCATTCATACCTTGGCTGCACAGTTTGGTGATGCGAAAATCTGCATTATTGAACGTAACTAATACAGTTCATCGTTAGTATGATGTTTTTAAAACATCGTTCAAGCGTGGAATAAGTACAGCAGAGAAATTAAAGCCGATAGAATGAAGTAAGACTACGAACGTTGGAAAAAAGGCGGACGAAAAAATGGTAGCTGAAGTGCCCTCATAACCTAACGACAAGAAGTGCAACGTCTGAGCAGATGCAAATGAGCTAACATTTTTAAAATTGCGGCACAAATTAAACGCAACAAACATAATAAATTCAGATCCAAAATTCAGCGATCTGCCCAAATGGTTCTTAGTTCTGCAGACTAGCCTCCCTCACAAGTGTTACATATTTCAAGATCAAAAAATAAAAAAAGATGAAGCACCATATAGTTAACAGTTAAAGTAATTGAGATAAGAGCTCTTTTCACATATGGCTCGATTTCCTCGATAGGAGAGATAACCCCATCTGTTGAGGGGGAATTGTTGAAGATAGCGTTCTTTGTATTAAATCCATATTTATTGATCGATGCATTAGCAAATAAGTAAAACAAATAAAATTAGAAATAATCGCAATCATCTTTTTTACACTTATATTTCTTGTTTTTGTTATTAATTTACCAGACAGATTATAAAACGAAAATTGAGATAATATTGTAGTTTTGTCCACTTAAAAATATTGTGATACTCAAAACATGCGTTGCGTGTTGTCAGCTGCTTAGGAATTATCATTTATATTGATGGTAATCAGAAAAGTAAGTTGCAATCAATCAAGTTCAAGGCCGAGACAAAAATAGTGCTGATACTCCCTTAAGATCTAAAAATATTGCTTTTGCAACGCCTATGTGTCGGGTAAGCCAGTGCATCTAAGATCATTCAGGGCGTTTTGTCTTTGGGCTCACCTCGCTAGTGTAGTTAAGGGTTTGCTGTTCTGTTTTACATTTTAGATTCGTAACCCGCTTATTTCTAGTACCTTTACTCTTTTATTAAAAATCGCTGATGGCTCGATTATCAAAAGTAGATAAGTCGTTTCGGACTCGTCAGTGTACGGTTCCAATGAAAAATCTTTCACAATATTGAAAAGCAGCCGAAGACAGTCGCCTTCGTGTACTCCAACATTTTCTTTAAATTTCCCGAGTATTTCTTCTGTGCTTCCTTTCGTTTTAAAGACGAACATATCGCCCATTTGCGCATCTGTTGCGACCTGTTCCTGATATAATGTTAGACGGAATAGTTCTTCCGAAAAGCACTATCTTTAAGTACTTAGGATCAATCGTTAACATGGAAGCGAAATGTAACAATGACTTAAACGACAGATTGAGTGTGGGGTGGATGAAATGGCGGGAAAATTCGGGAATCTTTTGCGACCGAAAATTTCCACTTAAATTAAAGGGGAAACTCTACACCACGGTTGTTAGACCAGCTCTTATATACGGTTCACAGTGCTGGACAATGTACGAAGCGTTTAAAAAAAAATGACGGCAGCGGAAATGAAAATGTTAAGGATGTCTAGTGGAGTCACTAAACGCGATTGTATTAGATCTACGCGTATAAGAGGAAGTCTACATATAAAGAATTCGGTAACCGAACAGCTTGAGGCGAATACAATGAGCTGGTATTGCCACGTTCAAAGAAGATCTGCGGAAAATCCGATTAAAAAGGCAGTATCAACTACGGTCACTCCTACTGTAAGGAAACAAGATCGAAAAAATAATTCCTGGATTTCTCAGATGGCAAATGCGCAACAACGTCTGGGGCTAACCATTAAAGCTATCTAGGACCGATCGATCTTGCGATGAAATTCACCATCTTGGCGAATCTTCTCTAGAACCCAATCGGAGAACGCACGTCGTTTCAAATGGTCCATCGGCTTCAATTTTTGAGTCAGCTTGATCTTGTATGGGTGTAAACCAAGATCCTTACGCCAAATACGCCATAATTTGGTCTAAGCGATGCCCAATTCTTGAGAACGCCGTGGAATTGACTGATTTGGATCGTTTGTTTTGGACGCCTGAACGGTAGCGATATTTTCGACACTTCGACCAACCCGTTGTCTCACTGACATGGCAACATCACACAACGAATATGTAGACTCAAATTTTTGCACTAAACTTATTATTGCCTGTCTACTAGGGCGAGAATTACGACCGAAAATTCGAATTAACGCTCTTAAAGTTGCAGTCACCGACTCCGAATTTCGGTAGAAAATTTTTATAATTTCCAGACGTTGCTCATTCGTGTACTTTACCTTGATGAAAATGTTGAGTTTACTGAATAAATTG
The DNA here is from genome assembly GCA_928272305.1 of Volucella inflata. Lineage (NCBI taxonomy): Eukaryota > Metazoa > Arthropoda > Insecta > Diptera > Syrphidae > Volucella > Volucella inflata. Next base: position 54,469,225 of record OV743720.1, on the reverse strand, counting down.
ACAGTGACAGTTTGATGATTAGTGAAAGAGTGCGTTCACAAATTAAATTCAAAGTTGTCAAGTCCCTATTGGAAAACCCGATACATACTAGGCTGGCCAAAAACAATTTTTTTTCATTTTTTAAAACAGCTCAGTGCTACAAAGGTGCCAAATAGTGTGATTAATTTATTTACAAAGTTTTATAAAATAATTTTTAAAAGGAGTTTCAAAAAAAGGTGATCATTTTGTAATACTTTTTCCGAGCCATTAATTTCAATTTTCGTGAGTTTTATTTTTTTTTAGTTACGATTCATCATTTAATCGTTCAGTGTCGCGTTAATGAGTGGACCCGCCACAGGTTAAAATATGGGAAAGAAACTAAAAAAGAGCCAACATATAAAGAAATAGAAGCTATTGTAGTTGCAAAACTAATGGAAATATGGGCGAAGTAGAGCCAAAACGAATGAAGATAATGTTACAAACAATCATTTAAAGTGCAAAAAACTTCTGAAGTCGCACCCTAAAATGCCTGAAAATAAGTTGGAAGAGTTTCGTCCTGAAAATGTTGTTTGATATTTCGGCTTACAAGTGTCGAGATTTTGTTAAATGTATTTGTCTTAAAAATAAAAATTCCTGCAAGAGAACACTGTTTTATGACAGATTAACAAAAAGCTAGAAAAATGATGATGGGTGGCATAGATGTTGCCGCAACCAAACATATGTGGTACTAGCACTCTAAAACGAAAGCTGTTTAGAGAAAAATCTGAGAGCAAAAGTGGCCGAAATATGTACGGACAAGTTCAGTAGCCCATCTGAATCCGAATGTTCTCAGTCAGATTTTGAAGAACCAATTGAATATCAGTTGAATTGATCAGACTCCAAGGATTGAATCAGAGAATAATACTACAACTTCAGTCGATTATGTTCTTCTATCAAAAACATGCGATAGATTTGGAGTATCAAACAGGGCATGAGCAGCTATTGTATCAGCAGTTCTACATGCGTCGGATTCACAGGTAATAGATAAAAATAAGCTGAGCCGAGAAAGGAAGAAAACAAGAGAAAACATAACTTTACAGCAAAATATTTTACTTAAACCTGCATTATACTTCGATGGAAGAAAAGAGTAAACTTTGATTAACTCTGAAAAAGATAGAAAACGTTATAGGCGACGCGTACTTGAGGAGCATATTTCTTTGATAAAAGAACCTGACTCGAAGTTTTTAGGCTACACTTTACCTGAATCAAGCACTGCAAAGTTTATAGAACAAGAAGTATTTAGCTTCTTCTTGAATGCGGACATACAAGTATTAATGGAATATTTGATTGCAATCGAATGTGACGGAACTAATGTAAATGTTGGCAAATGTGGAAGATTGTACGGATGCTAGAAAAAAGATTGGATAGACCCTTACAATGGGTCTATTGTACTGTACTAATATTAGTACAGACCAGTAATACTTGTACAGAATAGTTCAAGCAGTTTCAACGGGGATATTTCCTAGCGATTTAGCATACAAATCACCAGGGAAAATGTCCCATGCCCGATGGTTATCTCGTGTAAATAGGATTCTCCGTCTGTACGTTTCAACTGAGACTGTCTTTTCAAATCTAATCACTTTTGTAACGTATATTGTCAAGGTTTACGCTCCGGTATGGTTTTCCATAAAAACCCAGCCCCGCTGAAAAGATGGGTCGCAACACTTTTTTAAACTCATCGAACAAACCGGATATTTACCGACAAATTTGAAAGTCATTTTCGATCCAGTAATTCAAAGAAATAGCTATTTTTCACATCCAGAAATTTATTGCTTGCAATGTTGACAGATTCACAGCCGCACATTCGTGAAATAGCTGCCCGTCGAATTTTGAAAGCTAGATCCGCAACATCTAACAAATTGCGTCTTTTTCAGTTACCAAAGGTAAACTTAAATGCATCAACATATTATGACCTCTTGGACTGGCAAGAAAATATAACTGAGCCACCTATTTTAAAATCGGTAACTGAAGAAAATCTTCGATTGTTTGTTCAGCAAAAAAGAGAAGGAGAATGGGAGTTATTAAGTCTTCCTTGACACACACCAGCCCTAGAAAGAGCAGTCAAAGCTGTGACTGAAGCTTCAACTACTTTTGTAAATTTATTTACTTGATTCAGTTTCTCTAAAATAAACATTAAATTCTATTTACGATTTTTATTCATAAATAATGTTGATTGGTGTAAATTTGTATGCCATGCCGTTTAGTCTTTTTTAACCACATTTTTGACAATTTGCATTTTAAACCGGAGGCAGAAGAATAATTCTGATTACTACCAAACTTTGCTATCTATTTATACTTACAATTTGGCACCTTTTTTTTACTGTGCCCGTAAAAAAACTGATAATATTTTTTTTTCTCCATACATGAGTGACCCAACCTAATACACAGCCTCTTCGGCGACCATATGTTTCTATTGAAAAGGGTGTTTTTCTGAGCTGGTATTAACTTTGATTTTGAACAAAATACATTTAATGTCATTTAAAAGTCATTAAATATATTCTGCAATTAATTTTTAAACACAACTTTTGGCAAATGCCAACCACGACTGGATTTGACGAATATCATCCGAGAGACATACGTGTAGAGTCGGACATCTCTTCCACTTTCATGCCATTCAATCGGGCAACGAAACAGTTAATTATCATGGCTCTGTAGTGAATACCCTCGACCGTTACCAGTTGATTAACTTTCTTTTTTAAAAAATGGTCTGTTGACTTTATCAGGCCTCAGGCTGCACCAAACTGTTCATCTTTCGAGTTGTAACGGCTTTTCGATAGTCCCATGTAGATTATCTTCCCTCAATGCGACAATTTTGCTTATTATCATTATCATATCATTGAGCCCAAAAAAAACCAATCTTATGTCAATTGATTTTGGCCTATTAACCGAATTTTAGAAGCAATCGGTGGTCCGAATGGCTCTAATTCCTGCGTCAGCTACATCTTGTAAGCCTTCAAACCAATTGACCACGCTGTTGTGAACGACGTCAATTCGAATTTGAATATTCGTCAACACTCTCCCGAACGGATCCAATGTGCTCTTCAGTACACCCTCTTCGTAAGCGTATCAGGTGTCATTGCATCTTTCAAAAAAAGTGCTGCCCGCAACTGGTCAACAATACGGCGAATAGCGGTCTCGGACGGTCGATTATGTCGGGTAGTGAAGACCCATCTTCCTATATTTGATAATAGGTTTGCTAATAGGAAATGCCGAATTGACTAACAGGTGTTTTAAATACTACATATGATTTGTGTCATTGATTACAAATATGGCATTTTGGCGGTTAACATCTGTCAATAAAATACAATATGTCTTACGCCCGGTGCACACTTGCTTCTTTTTAACGTACAGTCCTACAGTACTCACAAATAAATTGAGTGGTGGACACGCACTTGCGATTGCGCTGCGGCATCGCGCGTCATTCTTGTGGATACAAAGACTCGCAGGTTTCCACGAGACCGCTGCATCACCGCAGACGCGGCTGCGTCTTTCAGTACATTGTTTGTTATTGAGCAGTGCCACATGCGCGATTTTGCCGCTAGTTAAATTCTAAAGAATGATGTCAAACATGGAAGAATTCGATATAGAATTATTTATCAATGAGATAAAAAGGTTTCCAAAAATATGGACTGTTGCATACCATGACCAGCAAAAGAAAACAGCGGCGTAAATAAGTATTTACCGAGTATTTTGTGAAGGTTTCGAGGAGGAAAACCAGTTTTTATTTTATTTTTAAACAACATTTATACATATAGTATGTAATATAAGTGATATACGAGTAAGTTTAAATTCAAGTTAAGTGAAAAAACTGTTTCATTAATGTTTAAATAGAGCTGTTTTGCAATGGAACACTACCAACATCAGATATAAAATAATCTGCCAACTTATTTCCTGCTTCAATCGGTTGCTCAAGAGCACCTGAGGGCCCTGAAGAGTTATGTTGTTGTTCAGTAAATCCTTCTATTAAATTTACATAATTATAATCTAAAGCGCTGTATTGTACTTTACTTAAAAATCACTTGCCTTAGTGTTACAGCCAGCATTTCAATTGGAAGTATGGACAATCTCATTATGTGTATCCTGAGACTTGATTCTTGGTAAAACTTTAACTGCCAACTCATCAAAAGATTTGACACTCATTCGAAAATAGTTTAAAAAAATTTCAGAATTTGTATTTGTTGTAAGTTTTCTTCAGAAAAGTTTATTGACGTCTGCCGCGCCAACCACAGGACGAGCTGGGTCTCAATTGATCGATATGGAGCTTTAGGAATTGCATTCAAGACGTCCTTCAGATAAAGAAATATAGAGGAACTACAGTCTAAATTTAGCTAATATGTGTACAATGTATCTTCATATTGCATCTGCTAAGTTACCTTACTGCACTTACAGATACCCAGTATCCTCAATTGAACCAACAATATTGGGAGCACCTTCTCACTGAGAGTATTGAAGACCACAGTAATGCAGTAAGAAATTGTTGAAGGTGTGCCTCAGGCATCATTGTTATTAGAAGCCAAAAAGTCAAAAAAGTACAAGCTGGATTAGGTGGAAAAAACAGTAAAAAAGTTCGACAGAAGTCCTCCCCATAATTTAACTAATTAATTCGCTTTTGGTGGTCAATGCTCAAAACTATAATGCATCTACAATTGTAGTACGGAAATCTACATGGTTACTTCTGATGAGAAACAGCTTGCCAGATGGCGGGACATGACAACAAACCCTCCTTCATTTAAGCTCCGTCCTCCATAATGGCAAAGTTTCTTTCGCCACTGTTATTCCTTATATTGAAGTTATGAGTGATATGAAATGAGCAGCTCTATCTGGATGGATTATGATTTCATATCTAAAACAGCTTGCCTATGCTGATGCCGATTGTCTACTCTCACACAAAATATTGAACTTGCACCAAACGACTCATTACTTGGAGTAGGACTCAAATTGAATACACCTAAGACAAAACCCTTTAGCAGTTGAATATCTTACTTTAACACAAGTATCGCCGGAGAGCAAGTCGAGAAAGTAGCAGTTTTCCACATCTAGGAAGTGGGGCTTCTGAAGATGTCTGAACCAAACTGGATATGGAGAGGAAAACTCACAAGGCATAAGTTAAATTTAGTATGCTATCTTCAATTGGAAGAAGCAATGTCTTCAGTCCAAAAATCGAGCTGAATTTTTTCCAACCAACGTTTCTTTATGGATGTAGTTGGAGAGTGACTAAAATGAAATGCGATGTAATAAACTTGCCCCAATCAGGTGAGAAGAACAGTCAAAGAAGAATCTAAATTTTTGCGGATGACTTGGAAGGAGCTGACGTGGGTACAGAACTCTGAATATGATGATATGCAGGCGTTGTTGACGTCCATTGTATGACGAAGGGTCGAATGACCGAAATGAAAAAGACATATGACGAAGCATTAAAAAAAAGAAGATAAACTGAAGCAGTAGATACAGATAGTGTATCATAATATTATTTCTCTCATCTTTAAAGTTTCAAGTGAAGAAACTCACCCACCCATTCTGTTAGTACCATAACTAGTCGTAGTTTTTACCACCACTGTACATAATAAATCGAAGAAATAAAAAATTGAGTGATTCATCAGCACCCACAGCGACAATCTCACTCAATTCACACCCAACAGCAAATCAGCCCTTTGGGGTAGCGCTATCAGAGTTTTTCATTCCATAATGTTATTATTTCCTCATTACTCCACTGGAACTGTGAAGCCCCAATTCCCTGTGCTCCAAACCGAACTTACACTCAGTATACACTTTTTGAAAAGAAAAAAAATACAGAGAAGAAAAAAAGAACACACACGACTGGTACGCGTCCAACTTAAAAGCATTTTTGAACTCAAAGTTTCGATTAGTTCTCGACAGTTGCGGCTAGACGCACCACACTTAAATTCTGTCGGCGCGATACATTTTATTAGAAATTCTTTAATAAATAAATTTCAAGTGAAATAACAGTACACTGAATTACGAATCACTCGAAGTAATGTAAACAACTCGAAAAATATTAAAAAGTGCTAAGTGAACCTAATGAAATAGAATTGCAGTGTCGTTTTGCATCAATTCCTTCGCACTTTTCTCGCGTACTCAGTGTACTTGTATCTTTGTATTATCAGAAATTACAAACAAAAAAAAAGTTGAAATCTAAATAAAAAATATTCCTGCATCTGTGAGTTCTGTATTTATCTTATAACAAGCAATTTGAAATCAATCTGAAACAAGTGTCTGTTCACTTCAGCTAATTCAATTATTCACTGCAATTGACTTCAATTTAATAATCGTATTGTATTGCCCGCCGCCGGCCGGACCTGGGACTTTGGTGGATGGCAAGAAGACGTCACCCGAATTTGGTTACTCGTATCTTTAGTACGATCGATGACTACGAAGTCGATGTAAGTTTCCAATTAAATAGAAAAAAAAAACAAAAAGAACAGTGTGCCTTTATTTGAATTCAATTAAAGACCGACCGACTGTTTCCGCATAATAAAGGAATTCCATTATCCCAATTCCACCCCTTGGATATTTACTCGTATCAAGTGTGACCGAACTAGACTTTGGAGTTTTGAAAAGCCAACGAAATACATTTTTGATTTTTGAATATCGAATGTTCGTTTTGTGATTGTCTGGTACTGATTTCTTGAACATTTAAAATTTCAAAACTAGATAAGGCTACCAGCTGAGCATTATCGTTGTGTGTTTCGAGATAGATAAAAAAGAAACAAAAGCATTCGTTATGTGCGGTTGATAAAAATAGATACAACTTCTATATTAGAGACGAGCAATACAAAAACAGAAATTTGTTTGTTTTGAATGTTTTTTTCTCATATTTTCGAACGGAAGTGCAACTAAGATAAAACAAAATTCTGTATAAATCAGACCGTGCTTGCGACCCACCCCCATATCACACGAGTTGGCCTTTGTGAAGATTTCTTTGTTCGTTTGTACTTAATGAGAATTTTCTGAGCATATTTCTAAATATAACTTGAAGCGTATTCATTTTTTTTATGAGTATGGTTTATGGCCCTATTGTTGAACTCACTCAAAGTACACAAGTTCTTGAAATACTGAAATACTTTTTGAATGTTTAATGCAAGACAACAACGTATAGAGTACATGCTCAGCCTGCAACGCATTTACTACTGATATTTTCCAACGATCATCTTGTTCATAAAAAAATCAATAAGCAGCTGTTTGTGCCAGATCCTTTTTTTACCAAAAAAAATTTGTATACTTTTTAATTACGTATTTTTGAAAAATGAAAATATCCGTGTTTAAGACATTTTTGGAATCTATCCAAAAAATACATCCGACTAAGAGAGCCTACAACGTAGATGCGATATTCTTGACGTACGCCAGATGATCAACACCTTTTCTAATTTTTGCAGAAAGTGATATTAAATTTTTGGAAGGATACACCATGGTGCGGTTTAAAAAATTGCAACGTCACTATTCGTTGTTGCCTACTCCAGGTTACTTTTATTCAATCCTCGAAAGGTAGCGATGCGTAATTTTTGAACACCCTGGACAGGAACAATGTGACTCCCTATTTTTTCCACCTATCAAGCATAGGCAAAATTAAAACAGAAAAGACGTTGCTGCATCATCGTACTTTCTATTTAAAGAACAAATATCTGGATTGCTCGAATCATCTACAATTATTCTGGGAGAAAGATGAAAATCAAATTCTGGGTGCATGCTTTTAGACTCTTAACCTACGAGCTACAAAATCTTTCTTTCTTACCCATATAGTGATTTAAAGTAACATTTATTGTTGATAACACTATACTCGTAGTTCTGAGCTGCACCGTTTATCTTCAGGGACTCTTTGTAATTGGGCGCATCAGGTGAAAATATCTGATAAGAGTGTTGTTCATCTGTTGATGGGTCCTATACCTATTTAAGCTTTGCCTAAGTCTGACATTGAGTGAGGGTTTGATAGCTTAATATTTATTTAAAAAAGTGAAAGATGAAAATTTACAATTTAACCTCTGTTTACAATTTATCATGGGATTATCAAACAGAATTGCCAGTCTGTGACGGTTCGGAAGTTCATATTTATCTTTTTTGACTGTTAGATAGTCCAACAGAGATAGTATTCAAACCAGGCTGTCGTTTCGTTCTTTGGCATTTTTGCTCCGTGTTGCTATTAATCAAACTTATTTTGAAAATTGGTTTTCAATTCGCAAAACGTAAAGAAGATAACGTGATTTATGATGTCTTAACTATTATCGTAATGAAGAAGCTGTAGCATATGTGATTTAATTGTCAATTCGACGTCGATTACAGCACCAGTGTAAGATTCAGCTGCTGCAGAAAATTATCCTGCAACAAAATTTCTAAGAATGGGCTCTTAAGGAGCTTGAAATCGACTTTTAGTTTAACATAATGTTTGGTGACAAGGCTCACTTTTGATTCAAGGGGTTCGTTCGTCTTTGTATTGCAGGTAAACTAGTAGAAATAGTTCAATTCAAAAGTACGCAGTTTGCTTTGTAGTTTTTATGCTGGAGGCGTCATCCTTCCTATTTTTCAAAAATAGAGCCAGGGCTTTCATTTCAGACAATGGCCAATGTTCAGATGTATAGGCGACATTGATCTGGGCGATCAGCGCTGCATAGCTCTACAAATGATATTGCCTTTGAAACTATTAACTTCTTGAGGATTCCATACAGCAACACTATACCGTGAACTTGACGTGTAAATAGGTCCCCAAGATCGTAAAATTTGACTCCACTCGTTTAGTACTTGTAGAGCTGTGTAAAATCTTTCATATGTTGATAAGCCTAATACTAGCTATTAACAGTTTTGGTGCACGGTTTGGAACTAAGCAAATTAAAACGAAGGAATATTTTTCAAGACGTTTATTTTATATTTATTGGGTCACTCAATAGCTACAAATTTTAGAACAACTTATGCGAAGTCGCTCCCATTTGTTTTCCAGCATCGGAAAAATCGATTACTTTTCCACTGCTCGGACATGGGCACGCTTCAGAGACTTAACACTTGAATGTCGAGTATTTCAAGCCGTAATCTCCGGAACGGATCACAGTTTATAGTCTAATGGATTAAGGTCTGCGCCCAATGGCCTATTCATTCATGAAAATGAAGTTCGAAATGTGGTTTTTGAACCATGGTTTTTCTTTATGAACTGGAGCGAAATCTTGTTGAAAAGCCTACGGTTTATTTACGAATAGTGTTCAGCTAGCTCCATAACATTCTCTTAAAAGTCCTTTCCCGCATAAATTGAGCTGCGGAAAGTGAACTCACGGAAGGAGTTCAGGTACATGTCGTTATGACAGAGCATACACTCTACCGCTCGGTTTGTTGAACGATTCCATAACGATGAAAATTTTCTTGTCAGTAAAAAGAATTAGTCTGTGACTATTCTTCCCGTACTAGCGACGCAAGGCTTATATTTTGACCAACTTTTCTGTTTCAATACTTCTGAAAGTCACCTATGATCACATTTTAAGGTGTGCGACGTGTCCTTCCTGTCATCTCCCGAGACAAGACTTCCTCATTGCACTGCAGATTTCGACAAATTTTATTCTCCATGGCTTTGATAACTTGTTGTGGTCACACACTGCACGGACGACCGGATTCCTTAAATAACTCTACGATACGTTACACTGTGTCGTCAATTACATTTTTGCAGATCTATACCAAACAACATGATTTTCGAGCAAGCTCATATCTCATGACTGCAAAGAACTTACGTCAAAAACTTTTCACGCGGGAAATTTCCTTGAATGTCACTTGTCAAATAGTCATCAAATTCGAGTGGATGCGTTCATTGGTTCTGGCGAGTGATTGTGTTCAATTTATGTACCAAAAAAATCCCAGTGCAACTCAGTGTAAGGAAATGATCTATTCTTAGTTAGAATGTTTACAAATATTTTTCTCCTTTAAAGCAAGTCCTTATTTACCGAATATTGTCATTTCAAGCTCATTAAGATAAATGTGATGTTTAAATTGTTTTTTTCAGGCATTTTTCGAACAATGGGGCAAGTAATCTGTTTTCCTGAAATCAATATACTTTCGACGAGCTATGTTAAGCTTCAGAAACTAAAAGATATCTTACTCTTCCGCCTTTTTGAGTAGGGAAAAGTCGTAGGTACGCTCTCACTGCACATTAATTGACAAATAAAGAAAGTAGTGAGTGGAAGAATAGACATTTGTCCACCACAAGCTGTGACGCCAACTTTTTTATTGTTTTTAATTTTTTTATATCTTTCCCTTCAGACCATGATTTAATGAAATCATAAACCTTTGCGCATATTAATGAAAATCTTGGCCAACCAGTAAAAGATCTGCAGTTTTCCTTTTTGCTCTCCAAATTGGTAAAGCAACGACAACAGTGTCAACATCAAAGACATCTACTGGGTGGGGTAGCCAAAAATAAAGTTGCATTCATGAAGCGCACTCTTACCTGGATAGAGGAACCAGGTTTAAAAAGTTGCAATGCAAAAGCAAAAATGCGCCTTAAATTCCCTTCTGACAACTAACATTTTTCGGAAAGCATGGGCGAAAGAAGCAATCCTTAGTCCTATGCTCGAATATCGATTCAGAGTTCTTCCATTAATCTAGTTACTAATGAGACTATAAATGCAACCAGACAAGCGAATTAAAGCCTAAAACTCCATTGCCTGTAACATTTCTTCCATTGTCGCTTTGAAGGAAAATGGGACAATAATGCCGCTACTCCAAAAACCACAGCAAACAGTCACACGTTCAGGTTACATTAGGATATGACTACGTCTAGAGAGGGTGGAAAATTTGCTTCAATTCCATAGTCAGTTGGACGTTGTAAACGAATAATCTGGGATATTTATGCATAATTACCGTCAGGCTAGTCGAAGTGATGTTCAGTTGTTAGGATCTTTGGCGCAATGAGTTTCTTACAGTTTTTACAACAGCTGCAATATTTCTCAACATTGTTCAAGTAATAATTAATCCTTTTCGTACCGCAAAAATATATGATAATACTGAGTTCCCTTCAATTTGGTTTAAGCGCGTAAGAGATGTAAGTAACAAAACAGCATATGATTCAAAAAGATATTAAAAAATGGCTGTCTTAGCCTTCTAGTTTCGTCTTATATATTTTAGATATAAGCAGGTGAGCGAATAATTATTGGAGTCACTGAACTTAAATATACACTGGAGAGCAAAAGTGCAACAATGATCTCTTAAGAATTTTCACTAAACTCATTTTAATTCGTGCATAAAAACTTATTCTAACCTTTTTACATTTATTGATAAACAAAATAATTTAACAAATTGAAAATTTCAATGAAAAAGAAAATTGTAAAAAAAAACAAAAAAACATGCTTTCGTAGACTTTACATACGGTTTCCGGCGAATTGCTTACCATTTTTTCCTGCACCTGGTCCAATAATTCCGTCATTCCTTTGGGCACATCTTGGTAATTTGCCAGCTGCTTTTAAAATAAGCCCATAAGTTGTTGATGGGATTCATATCCGGACTCTGTGCAGGCCATTCCATCGTGTGAAATTTTTGACAATTAAGCCAAATTTTCACGAGTTGTGAGGAATGTTCTGGATAATTGTCCTGTTGGAAAATGATCCGATCTTCTTCCATTCGTATCGCATCCACAACAACTTGCAAATTTTCCTCCAAAATACTGAGGTATTGCTCTTTCCTCATTACGCCATCAATCTTGACCGTGGGGCCGATACCGTTAGACGTAATACACCCCCAAATCATCAAACAACCTCCTCCATGTTTAACCGTTAGTTTGACTTGTTTTGGTTTTAGAGGACTTGAGGAGCTTGTCCAGAACCAAGAACGGCCATCTGACTGGAATCGGTTAATTTTGTCTCATCAGACCAAATTGCCTAAAAAACAAAAATTGGATTGCAACAAAAACGATGAAGTTATCAGAAATTGAGAGAGAGAGAGAAAAATCATGTCTTTGCAAAAAGGCTTTCCATGACAGAACATTTCTGGTTGACAACGCTGGATTCTTCTTCTTTTCGTTGGCTTTGTAGTCGACTCCATTTAACGTACAATGAAGAGTCCAGACACTTGTCTTTTTCTCCATTTTACCTGCCATTTAAAGCCTCCCAATATGTCTCGCTTCTCTATCTTCAATTTTTTTTGGTCTTCCTCCCTTCTTCACTTCACCTCCTTCAAAATTGCTGCATCTTTTCATCCTCGAGATAGACATGTGGCTTTTGTTTAATAATTGTGCGATCACTCTACTAGATTTCCCTTCTTTCAACAAATCTAAAGTCTGTTTTTTTTTTTAATTTTCGCTTAGACTTTTAATTTTAAAAATCTTTTTATCGACACTACCGATCACTTCTAAATAATGCAACCAAATGATCAATATACGATCAGCAAACACGAAAATAAAAGCTAATTTTTGTAATCGCTGCAACGGTGCAAAACTTTAACATAGCAGATGTTGTACTTTTATTTGTGTCATTTTTGTACCGTCGGTTGCAAATATAAAAAACAATCGGAATATGTTCTTAGAAAATCAAAAAAAAGATTTTCTTCGAAGATTTATGCGTGCTATGTGTTCTTTGTTTTAATGCTGTAACATTGTTACACTTTTGCTTTTCAGTGTTCGTACTTCTGCAAGACATTTCAGAGTTTCCCTATCACTGTAAAAATACATCCCATTCATTCGAATTTACCCAAAACATTCAATCTTATCATCATTTTACAATACAAAGCCCATGCGACAGAAAACTTAAATTTTTATTTCAAAAATTACTATTTAGGTCACTTTTAACTTAGGATATAAAAATAACTTTTTATCTGTTGTGTTGATAAAAAAAAAGCCAAGTCCAAGTATCATCAAGTTTTTCAATTAGCTTAGCACTTTATGGAAATCTCAAATAATGTCGGTAGTGCTAAAATTCATGCAATTTTTCGTTTGTTGTTTTTTTTTCCCCTTAAAATCGTGTACAAATAAAAATGTTATTACAATCTTATTATTATAGCTCACGACTTGAAGAACATATACAAAAATGTATAGACTTAATAATTTTAGACTAAATTACTCATCATCAGGAGAAAAAATTGAAATGTCTAACTGACCTTAGTAGTATGGGGGCACTTCTATCTAATCTTAAGTTGCCTAGTGGTGAATTATTAGATTTATAGTAGCTTATCTATTGTTGGATTTCGTTTGTTTAAACAAAAAAAAAACTTTGCACATATATATTTATATAAATCATTTGTGCTTAACTTGATAAACCAAATGTGTATGCAGATTAATCATGTTTACCGCAAAATGCAAATTTTGAACTCTAGCCGTATTTCGACTATACGTACAGTCGATGAACAACTGATTGTAGCTAAGGGGTTGGGTAACTGACTTACCTTCGGGCTACAATGGCCATAATGTTCCAAACCAAAAGGGCAAACTATAATTGGAACTTTATAATAAATAAAAATGTGGCAAGTACTTATCACCATAAACAATAAAATTGTATAGTATGCATTCACAGTGTGTTAAATATTTTTTCCTTATTCACTGACGAAACACAACTGCTTTTCGTATGGAGTAAAATGAACGTTCAAAGATCACCATACCAGTGGTACTTAATTGGATATCTCCAAATACGCTCACGTAGGGACATGGAACATAGTCGTGAGCATGCTATAAATTTCCTCCATATAACCATACCGATCGGAAAATTTCAATCTAATTGGAACCACGACATTCGGCACACATCTTCTTCTTATCCTTTTATTAACCCTTTCCTCGTTATACGAACTCGCATCGCTGCTGCTCCGCTTATGGGGTTGGCTAATGTGTTGTTGCGCATTTGCCATCTGAGAAATCCAGGAATTCTTTTTCCGACCTCGTTTTCTTACAGTTGGAGTGACCGTAGTTGATAGTGCCTTTTTAACCGGATTTTCCGCAGATCTTCTTTGAACGTGGCAATACCAGCTTATTCTATTCGCCTCAAGCTGTTCGGTTACCGAATTCTTTATATGTAGACTATCCTCCTCCTATACGCGTAGATCTAATACAATCGCGTTTAGTGACTCCACTAGACATCCTTAACATTTTCATTTTCGTTGCCGTCATTTTGTTTTTAAACGCATCGTACATTGTCCATCACTGTGAACCATATATAAGAGCTGGTCTAACAACCGTGGTGTAGAGTTTCCCCTTTAATTTAAGTGGAAATTTTCGGTCGCAAAATATTCCCGAATTTTCCCGCCATTTCATCCACCCCACACTCACTCTGTGGTTTACGTCGTCGTCACATTTCGCTTCCATGTTAACGATTGATCCTAAGTACTTAAAAATAGTGCTTTTCGGAAGAACTATTCCGTCTAACATTATATCCGGAACAGGTCGCAACGGATACGCAAATGGGCACGTCAAATGCTCCGTCTTTGAACGACTTATTTTAAACCCGTTTCTCTCTAGCGCATTTCTCCATGAATCTAAGGCGTTCTGTAAATCTTCGACGTTATCGCTAAGTATAACTGCGTCGTCAGCTAAGAGAATTGGCGTTACATTTGCTTCACGCATGCAGTCTTTTAAAAGATAGTCGAATACTACGTTAAAGAGGAAAGGGCTAATTACGCTTCCTTGATGCACTCCGACATTAACTGGAAATTCTCTCGTTAGTCCAGCAGAGCTTTTAACCGCAGTTTTCACGTTTCCGTACATGTCTTGTATTATTCTAACATATGTTTCCGGTACGATTTGAGACCTCAGCGCGGCCCATATGACATCCCTAAGCACTCGATCGAATGCTTTCTCGAGGTCGATAAATACCATGTGTAAATCCTTAGACGAATCTCGGTGCTTTTCCATTATTATTCGTAGGCTTTGGATAGCGTCCACCGTCGATCTTCCTTCAACAAATCCACACTGGCTATTATCGAGCTTTATTATTTGCCGAAGACGTTCGTTTAAGACTCTTTCGACGATTTTCATCGTGTGTGACATCAGCTTGATTGAACGGTAGTTGTCGCATTCTCGAGTGTCGCCTTTTCTTCTGTATAATGGCACCAAGAAAATACTTCTCCCTTGATTCGGCATAGGTTGTCCACATTTTAATTTATTTAAGCCATTCGCTGCCGATTCCCTCCATCTTCGACCAAAACTCTGATGGAATGCTGTCTGGTCCCGCCGCTTTCCCCCGCTTCATTTTTCCAATTGCTATACTTATTTCTTCGATTGAAAAGTCCGAAACTTCCTCCTCGAATAGACCAGCTGTCGGCACGATATCACGTGGAAACTGTTTGTTGAGCAACTCCTTGCAGTATTCAAGCCACCGGTCACAAATTTCCTTTTCATTTGTTAGTAAGCGACCGTCTGCGTTTTTGATGTATTTCGGCGAGGTTATTTCCATTGAATTTTTTCTCCTCTGTGCAGCGAGCGTAAAAATATTTGGCATTTTAGTACTGTACGACGTTTGAACTTCTTGGATAGCTTGTCTTCTATCCGCCGATCGTGAGGATATTTGTTCCAACTCCTGGTACAGGTTTTCCGCTTCTGCCGCTCGAGTTCGAGCCAGGAGTTTCTTTGCGATCTTTTTAAGACGCTCGTATTCAAGAGCCAGTCGAGCTTTTTCGATATCGTCGCTCCGATCGCATTTTGTCCACGCTTGGAATGCACTCTTCTTGTCGGCCACAGCTCGTTTGGTTTCGTCATTCCACCACCATGTTTCTTTGCCGACGTGATGGTATTTCGATATAGTCCCCAGATGGGACTTTGCGAGTGTTATGCATTCCTAAGTGAGTCTGCGATACCATTTATATTGTGAAGTACTTCTTTAGCCAGTGCGATAAATCTTGCGCTTCGTTCCTTCGATAGATTATACCACCGGATTTTTGGCTTTCCAGACGATGCCCGTGTTTTCGGTGGTTCCACTGTGAAGAATTCTGTAATGAGCAGACGGTGTTGGCTTACTAGCGATTCTCCAAGTATTACTTTACAGTCCTTAAAACGGTTTCTCATCGACATTTTGCAGATGTGATAATTTGCGTTTCGTGGCCTCCGCTGCTATAGGTGATAAGATGTCGCTGATGTTTAATAAACATTGTATTGAAGATGGTTAAGCCGGCACACATCATCTGCGAATATTTTCTTTTGGAATAAGTCATCTACTATAACGATAGTCGTGCCTGCGAGCGCATAAGACTTTAACCACCAACTGGATATTAATAAAACCTTATATTTATATGTGTACTTATGAGGCTCGGTTAGTATTATACTTTCTAACCTAAAGCTCGATCTTGGGCTAGCTGCTTTCAGGTGCGCACAGTAGGTTGGGTGAGGCCCTTTTTTTTAATTCATTTTTATCGTTTCTTTCATTATTACTTATATTCTAGACAAAAATGCCTACATCTAATATGACAATGACAGTAACTTATTCTAGCTTACTGGCTCTTACCGAGCACTCTATTCTTAACAATTTCCATCAACTTTGCCTTTCGACCTTATAAATATCTTATCAATCTTTCAACTATGCAATTTATGAAATTCCTAATTTTTTTTTTATTTCTGGGTAAAACTTAAAACTATGTCCCTACTCTACTTACCCTACCTAAACTACTTAGCCTAACTTAACTGAAACCAAGATGGTAGGCACTCGTGGCCTCTCGAAACTGGTGTTCACCATCCCAATTGGGATTTCGGGCGCTATCATTCGTCAACATTGTGCAAACACACCACCGAGACTTGATTAATGCCATGAAGCAGAGGTCGCTTCTTAGTGGCGCCGCTTTATGTCAACGAAAGCGGCCTTTCCAAAAAATCCCCTTTACTATTCTAAATCTAACTTACAACTAAGAGGAGTATGCCATCTTGGTAACGTAACAATCTAGGAGTTCATGTCAAGCCCCTCTTCTTCCTTAAGCAATTAGAATTCGGTGTACTGTTTCTCGGCTCCGACCCGATCTCTTTGCGCAATCGCGATACTAACACGGAGGAGTTCCCGAGCATTGGCGACTTACCCGTCGTAGATGAGCCGCTTGTCCCTCGTACTAGCGGTGGCGGTGGTACTCGTATATTCCCGGGATTATTGGCATTAAACCTTTAGCATCAATATTGAGAAAAGCCACTGGCAGAATAAAGGCCGTAGAAGTGAGCTCTCGTGGTGCATTTCTTTGGGGTAATAAGCCCCAAAGATCAGGCTATTTTCGTTAGTTATTCCCTTGGCAACATGTCTTAGAATCACCTTAATCAGGAAATGGTCAATCCTATTCTAACGAGCCCCATCGTAAAAGGCTTTGTTGGAATTGTATTTTTTGTACACTGATTCTGGTGTTCTATACAAACCCAGACAGATCCTAAGACACTGCCTTTCAAACACCCAAAACTTTTCCACCTGAAACGGCGCCACATTAAACCACACAGAGCAACCATACGCAATGACTGGCCTGATTAGGGTCACATAGCATATGACCTTCACCCTAGAAACAAGTTGAATGCTGTAATGCAGTCTTCTTGTCAGGGCTAAGGCCTTATTGGCCTTAATATGATCGAAACCACGCTGCAGAAAAGTATATTGATTTATGGACCTGATCTGTACGCCACTTAATCGTCTGCGTACGCTATAAAGTGATTGAGGGAACCTACTAGATCACTTGTGTTAAACAGTAACGGAGAAATCACCGCCCCCTGTTGTAGGCCGTTTTTAATATCAAAGAAATTACAGTGCCACATATAGCAAAGGTTTCGGCATGCGCATCCTAGTTAACTTGTAAAAAAAGCCCCTCTAGCCATACGGTGTCGAAGGCCTTCTCAAAGTCAACGAGACACGCACCTGTACACTGGTTCTTTCATTGTATGTCGGAAAGCAGCTTTGGCACAGCATGTATAATATAGTGTCATGCCTCGCCCTAAAACAAAACTGATTTTCCCGAATTATATTATTCCCCAACCTATTGACAACTTTCTCAAATACCTTGCTAATATTCGGAAGTAAACTAAATGACCGAAGATTAGCAGGTTGGTTCTAACTTTATCTTTCGGGATAGAATGTACCACTGCTATTTTCCAATGTGTCGGATAATATGCATTATTCAGCGCACTGTTAAATAGGGTAGTAAAAATATCCACTGCTTCCAAGGGTAAGTATCTTAAAACGACGTTTGGAATACCGCCTAGTCCCGATGACTTTTTGTTTTTCGTTGGGTGAGGCCCCCTTTCACTTGCATGCGTCGCCTGGATCGTAGTCTTCCTTTATTGCGCTGTATGTTGGAAACAGATTCGGAGACCTTCCGGACCCCACATTGTCCATCTACATGACCCAACCATGTTAATTGTTGGGCTTTTACTCTTCCGGCTAAGTCAACATGTCTGTACACCCCGTAGAGCTCGTCGTTGCATCATCTGAACCATTTTCTTCTTAAAGCAACCAAGAGCACTCTCATCCATTTCAAATAATGTCCATGCCCCTGCGCCATAAAGTAAAACTGGGATCATTAAGGTCTTATATAGGATCACGTTTGTTTTCCGTCAGAGAGCTTTGCTAGTCAATTGTCTTTTTACCCCAAAGAAACAGGGATTGGCAAGAGTTATTCTTCATTTAATGTCAGCTCGGGTGTCGCTATCTAAATTGATAGCGATGTCCTCATTGATCGCTATACCCATTTTCACCGCTTTCGTCGTAATTATCACGAAAGCGCCACTGAAATTCTCTTGGTTTCTTTTGATTATGTCGATATCACCGGCACATGCGAGTAATTGGACTGACTTTTAAAAGATTGTGTTTGCGCGTAATTACTATAGGTATACGAGTATGTATAATACATCAGAATCCATTAAAAGGATTCTGGTATTCTCAATACATGGCTGACCTCCGAGTGTCGTGCATTTGGACATTCATTTGGAATATGACCAATGGATTTAGTGTGATCCAAATAAAGAGCGTTTTGAAAATCCGATAAGAAGATATTTTCGTCAAAATCATGACGTACGATTAAGTACCAACGCACGTGAACATCGGGTGCCAAGGAAGGCTTATCTAGCGTTTTTAGAGACAATGCATTGGGTACGGTATACACGCTGCATCCTAATTACCTGCGCCTATTACTTTGAAACCCAAAATCATTTTCGTTACTGAGGACATTTAATGACGTAATGCACCTAACATCTCATGCATGACTGTGACCTGAGAAATTACTCCCGCAAATGTTTACATGAGCGATAGTCCCAGTAGCATGCAACTTTTTTTTTTCTGTAATTTTGATGTTCGGTGGACTTTTGAATCTAGAAGAGTCGTGGGACGATTCTCGTTATCAAATGCCAGAGGATTTCCTACGGAACATAAAGAATAACTGAGAAGAAGAAATTCTGGAAACCGATGAGCGCATTATTAATATTAGTCTCTATCCTCTTAAAGGTATTCCCCCTACAATCGTTGGTAAACAATTGAGTGATTACAGACTTCTGGCCCCTTAATAACTGCCTGATCAACAGAACTGCAAATATGCCACCTAAGTCGATGACAGCCCAAGGGCGATGTCTGACATAGTAAACCACTGCATCTTAAGGTTATTTCCGAGCAAAGACATATTTAAAGCACAGT
This sequence comes from Volucella inflata, assembly GCA_928272305.1. Taxonomy (NCBI): domain Eukaryota; kingdom Metazoa; phylum Arthropoda; class Insecta; order Diptera; family Syrphidae; genus Volucella; species Volucella inflata. The sequence goes on along the minus strand of OV743720.1, from coordinate 54,449,666 downwards.
CCTCCAAAGCATAACATATATTTTCTTCGGATGCCTCTGTTGGAACCGGAAATACGATCCTTAAAATAGCCATCCTGACGAAGGTGTGAAGGCAAAGAAATACTGTCGTGGCATTTTCCGGAATCGATTAAAAACTCCAACAGACATTCTCGTAATAGTGACAAGGCAAACGTTTTTCAGGACCAATCTAAAATTATATGAGGTGAGTGTACGATGTCAAACAAGAAGCAATAAAGGGTCTACAGCTAGGATATCCGCAAAAATAACCAGGTTATGGGTAACGTCACAGTCCTCTCTTGCGGCGATTTTCAACGAACGCTTCCTGTAATAACTCGAGGTACCCCAACTGACGGCAAACGAAGTAGTGATTAACACACAAAAGCACTCCGGCTTCGACTTTGGTCACGTGTTACGCGAATTAGTGCGATATGAAAATTTGATTCAAAATTAATCAGACTTTTGAACGAATTATTATTGTTTGCATTTTGTTCTCTTGTTTCCACAGCTGTTGGCTATCAAAAGCAAGTAAAAGTTCAACCTGTTCCAGCTTGTGCTTCGCTTTATACGAGTAGTCATGTTACGTAGCCTTACGTTATCTATATATGAATGTAAAACGTAAATCCTCAGTCAAATCGACATTGTGGTGAACTTGAAACCTCAAAGCGAAGCCAAAACGGAAGCGCTTTTGTGTTTTAGAAATAAAAGCCTCACTGAAACGATCTTTTTTTCGACGCAAGGTTTACCGACTACAGCTTATGGGAAACATAAGAGCAAAATATGCAAAATTATTATTTCCACTTTAAAAGAACTAATTCGCTGGATATACATACATAGATACTGCACAGATACCACATCAAATCAGTTCCTGAATGTTCTAACGAGCTGACACCTAAAGACCGAAATCGAAGGATATATGTAAAGTGGTGTACACGTCAATAAACAAAATAGTGGATCATGCTTTCGCCACCAATTATCCGTTAAGGATCTCTTCATTTTCTCAAAGATCGGGATGTGGGCTTCTTGCACATCGATTACTCTTAAAGCCAGTACTCCCATAATGCTTCCTCGGAACTGGAAACCTCCGAAATTATGCAACTGAACCCGACTCAAGGTGATCAAATTGAAAAAAAAAATCTACTTGAGATGAAAATTCTTACGGGTTGAGATGTAAGTGCAGCGGTGTTTATTCCACTTATCCCAAAAAACTTCCATGAGCGTTTGTTTTAGCTTGACTTATTTATCGTCAAGGGAAGGGAAAAAGAGCACCCTCCAACCTGCTTTTGTTTACTTGAGAACAGCCTGGTTCCCACACAACCGACTGTACGTTGCTTGCTCTCGAGTCAACAACCCTTCCTGATTGTAGTTATATTTAAACTCCAGAACCAAAAACAACAAATATTGTTTACAAAGAAATTTTGTATTTGTTTTCGTTTTTTTTTTTTTTTTTGAGCTGAATTAGTAAAACTTTTTTAATTCAAACATCAGACGATAACCAACATGTAAATTTCAAAGTCATTTAGATTTTGGCAAATAAGTTACATTCATCAATTAATCAGTGAAATCCTCTTGGATCAATAGGATTTTACAGGGACATGTTCCCAAATCTTTTTTCAACATATAGCATTGGGTCTTTGGGCTCCTGAGCTCTTTTTACTACTTCATCAAATACATATTTCTTTGGCAATAATGAGCTGAGAATATTTAGAAGGATTTTGAGGGAAATCCATTGTTCTTAATACTATGATGTATATTGATATTTACACTGAAAAACCAAGTAAACGAAAAAGATGATGACACACCCGTCAAGAGCTTCAGACCAACAAATCTGTCGTCTTTACGGTAAAAACATTTATGAGGATGCATTTTATCACCAGTTTTATGGAGAAGAGCAATATTGGTGAATAGGTCGCATATTGCTGATGGAAATTACCTCCAAAATTTGATAGCCAGGTAAAGGAGAATGCCCACAGGAAAGAGTCTTGTCGTTACTGCAATGGTGCCTGTTAGTATTGTACACGGCTTAAGGATTTACATTTTAATGTCCACACTCTGCACTGTTCATTTGATTATTGCCCAAAACACATGAGCAGAATTTTGTGTGCAGTGAAATTAGAATACACATGTTTTAATCGGCGAAGCTACATATAAATGCTGCACGTAGCGCTGTTCTGCAACACATTTCTATTTCTAAATTCGCTGCAACTGACAGTGTCACTCATAAGTGACAGTAGCTGTAAAACGATGGGATTGACTTCAAAAAATATATGCACATCTGCTGCACGGGCAGAGCTGCCAGCAGTACTGCAAGTAGATATTCTGCACATGTGTAAAACCTGAGCTTTTAGTCAATTGTCCCAAAAATATGGTTTCCTTTGTATCAACAATTTCACGTCGAAAGGAAGTTAGGCAAGGCACGAAGCTTGCCACTGTGCAGAACCCTTTGGATTTATACGGTTTTGGTAAGCAAAATTGTCTGGACTCCCACTGCTGGTGTCTTGTTCAATGATGACAGCGTAAAATCTCATTCATCACACAGCTCACGCTTTGACTACTCCACACTGAAATTGATGTAAGTTCGAGAATACAAAGATTTTGTGTTATTTGGGTCCAAATGAACAATGAGATGGCGAATTCTAAAGAGGCCGATGAATTTACTATAGAAGATTTCTCAAGACCCGAAACTTTACTGCCCGCATCTTCGGTTAGACTTCCATTGCCTATTGGGCTTCTTATGAGTAAATCTGCAGATAACATAATTCTCCAGAATGACGGCAGATCGTACAAATACTTTCCGTAGAGCAACTACTTATTGACTTCGTAGAGGGGTACTACCGTTTTCCTAGTTATGTACCTAAGTGTGCTAGGTTTCAATGCGCAATACAACAATGATGATGACATCGCGGAGCACTTGATCTGTGATTGTCTGTCATATATACGCTGTTATGGGGATGCAGATTTTTAGCGCTAATATCATGTGCATAATATTTCCCTCTCATTTTACGAAAGTCTGAAAAGCTCCAATAAAATCAACATTCAATTAAAAACTGTTTTTTTTTTTTTATAACATTTTCTCTAACGTTGTGAAACGTTTCTTGAGGTGAAAAACCAATTTCTTTGTGAATGTTTCGCTTAAGTTATCCTTACGAGTATTTACGCTCGCTTTCATTGAGATATACCCACAATCTGGAGCAGTTACATAAATTAGGCGATAGTGAAGATCGACTCAAATCACGGCATTTGGAATAAAAAAAAATTACCGGAGCATTGCGATCGATCGTTTCCGAAAAAAATGGGCCATAAATCTTTTCTGCCGCACTAAATAATAGCACGAATTGATTTTAATGGTCTTTGATATAATTTGTTGCGTATTTTTCGATATGTACCCAAAAACAGCAAAATTGTTTATGTGAAAATTCGCTAAATCGTACATCATAAAATTTATCAAAAATTTGTCAACGTGCTCAACGATATTTAAAACTGCTCTTCCGTATTCCAAGCGCAACGCAAGATTCCCAGAATTTAGTTGTTCGAGTAGCTAATTTTATACGAGCAGAGGTGTACATTGTTTTTCAAAAGCCGCCAAGAGTGTGATTAGAAAACTGCAACCTGGCAGAATGTTTCCCAGTTGATGTCGGAGAGTTTTCTTCAAGCACTCTCCTTGTTCAAGGTCTGTCTACAAGTCGTGAATCTCCAAAAGTCTCAAATTCAGCGAAATGATCCACCAGCGAATGAATAATTGCACCCGCTGGAGCATATATACATATTCTTAATTTTTTGGGAATTATATCTTCCAAGTTTCATCTTTTAAAAGGAAAAAGGAAGATGAAATATTAGTATGTAAAAACGTTAAAAATTAAATATATAAATCCACTTTTGCTGCACCCTGTATCTGATCCAAACGGCGTTGCTTTTGCTCTCTATAGCAATCATCATGGCATAATAGAGTCTATTGGGGGATTGAACGCTACCATTGATTCCATTGAAACCTGGCCTTAAAATCTTTTCGGCAATCTTACTAGATGTCGAAAAATCAAGCTGGGTTATCAAAGGATCTGCTTCTTACTCTATTTTGCAAAAATAATCCACTGAAAGGGCCGTATTGTGCTATGATTAGAACATGAGTAGAGTATGCACTGAAATTCACTCTGCCAGAAAATTTTCGAATGTTAAGTTACAATTTTGAGATTTAATATAAAAATTGTTGGATTGGTTATCCTGAGCGAGTTTCCCTATTTATTTCTCAACCTGGACTTGGGACCAAGGACAGTAAGGTGCAAAAGTGAGTCACTTGAACCTAAAAATGTTGTTTATAAGGAAAAAATCAAAAACAGTAAATAATTGGTAAAAGAAGCTTATTTCTGTTTTATAATCAATAATTCATCAATTAGTCCAGAGTCCTTTTGCCTTCTTAATTTCCTAGATTCGCCTCGGTAGGCTTTCTGAAAGTCTCTGGCAATAACGCGTGGAAATTTTTGCCCACCGTTCTTGTGCTCTCTCCCAGAGAACGGCTAGAGACGATGGCAGTGACTCATAATCCTTGGAAGGACCAGTTTTGAGGTAGGCCCCAAGATTTTCGATCGGGTTAAGACGACCTGACGCATAGAATATGGCATATTTCTTTTAGATGCCGTGAGATGCCTTTTCAAAATGTCTAAATACATATGTTGGTCCATTGCGCCCTCTATGAGGTGCATTTCTCCAACACCAGAAGCACTCATGCAACCCCACAGCATGATAGAGCCACCTCCGTGCTTTACGGTTTGCTTCACATGATGAGGCTTCAAAGACTCGCCTTTTCTTTTCCAAGCCCACGATCGTCCATCGGTACAGTATCGATTAATTTTTGTTTCATCTGGCCAGATCACCTTTTTCCAATCATCTTCCGACCAGTTAGCATACTTTTATGCTAAATTCAACCGTGCTTTGATGTTTGTTTTTTTTTGAGAGGGCTGGCTTTTCTTCCTTTCGATGGCTACGACATCGTGCTTACGCAGCGTCCGATTGGCCGCCCATCGACTCGCTTGCTTCCCAGTAGCTGCCTGGAGTTCTTTGACTGCTTCAGAGGTTGAAGTGACTCTTCCGGAAAGCACATACCTCACCAAAGCCCGCTCATCCTAGTCAGATAGTTTCTTAGGCCTACCTCCTGGAGCGCTGACCAAGCCCAGTTGACCCTTTTTTCTCAACTGAGTAACAGCTGATTGGTTAACGTTACGTTCCTCGGCTATTAAGCGTGTTGACTTGCCATCTTGAAGCAATTGCAGAATTCTTTTCTGCACGTTCTCTGCTAGAGATTTCATATCTACAAACAATAATTGCATTATATTCGAAACTAGAATAAAATGTTGGCTTATGTACTTTTACCTTCCAAAAGGCACCAAATTAGAAACTTGTGAGCCTTCCCTTCCTTTTGCAAGCCAAATTACGACTACAGATGCACGTGAAGAAAATATTGGTGCAAAACAGAGTCAGTATAAAAGTACCGGTACTTCGAAAATAAACAGAATAGTATTATTTATCATATGTCCCGTTAATCAGGACAGCTGTACCTTCTTTAAAATAAAGTTTGGTTTGTATAACATATAACAAGAACAAATATGGGGAAAAATTAAAAAAAATACATGAAAGTGACTCAGTTTTGCATTTAACTGTAGATGAGTTAAATAAGCAAGACACAAAAAAAAAAAAAAAACACTTTAGCGCTGGCAGCCCGGTATGGGCCATGGCCTAGCTTGTTGACACTCATTTGTGTTGCTCATGTTTTCATTTTCGTCACATCTAAGCGGGGCCTACGGTTTATCGCCGAGTCCGAACGGCACTCCTTAGAAGCTTTTTCGTAGGCAATTTTTACTTTCGGGAGTTTGCCATTGCCCGCCGAAAAGATGATGGCGATTTGAAAACTTGATGGTGACCCAGCCAGGAATCGAACCCAGACTGTCTGCGTGATAGTTCAATGAGCTAACTATCGCGCCATCGCCAATAAGCAAGACAATGAAGTTTAAAATACCTAACTCAGAAAGTAGAAGTGGGAGCATGTTGACTTCTTAGATAAATGGTTTGTCGTAAGTTCAGCACTTTAACATTTCGAATGACCAAAATTATATTATTATTGCTAAGAACAGAGCACCATCTCAGATAACAATCTTAATTAAGTTTTTCCTTGTTAAATGTGTTGAATGAGACATAAGCACCGAGATCAAACATCTCTCGGATTTTACTAAAAACTTAACACATTTCTAGGCACTTAAAAGTTCTTACGGCAAGAATTAATCTTGCCAGCCATGTTATCTTGTGCCGAATACTAGACGGTAAATAGAACATAAAAGCAAAATTCTTCATCGATATTTGACTCGGACTTTGTATAAACGTCCAAAAAAAACCCACAACATAACCCCGGCCACATCGAACGAATGGATAAATAAGGTGATTTTCATGTTAAAGTTCCAGACGACAGGCAAAATGTTACTAAAAACAAACTTCCGGTGTATGTTTATTTTTTATTTTAAAATACTTATCGAAAGATACTCGACAAAAACAATTCTTTTATTTTTAATTTATTCCAGCAAACATATACATATGTAGGTAACTCCAGCTTGATATATAAAATAATGCACCTGCTAGGCTGTCCGCGACGCTAATTATTCGTGAAAATGAATTCAATCACATTCTTAATCCTTAATTAAACAAATCGCGGTTTTAATTCAATTCGAAAAATAAAAATAAAAAATATAAATATTATATAATAGTTGATTTTAAAGCCAACACGTAGTATCTTTTTCTTTATAGCAGCCTTTGAACATTTAAATATTTATTTGAGTCAGTTATTTCAGATCATCATCATAAATCAAATAAATTTCGAACAGCGGAATGGCAATTTATCCCAAAAAAAAAAACATTCAATTGACAGCTATTAACTACGTGTGGAGCAATAAGCACATTTTAGGGTATTTGACTTTATAAAATTACTAAACAAGTTTTTATCTGTATATTTAAGTATGTAGAGCAAAAATTCTAAACCGCATTTTAATTGAAAAATCGTGTTTAGTTATGACTTACTTTTGTCTCAACGAACAGTCAATGGCCAACGTAACTATACAATGACCAGTGGTTATATCTTCGAAAACGTGGACAACAATGATCCGTGGCAGGATGACATCACAGGCTACAAAATAGTGTACTTCTTATTAAACAAATCTCTAATTAGCGATTGATTTTAATACAAAAATATTTTCAAATCTAAGAGATCAGGTCAAGGTGAAACGTTTAACCCTTGCTCTTTGTTCAAAATACGAATTTGTTAAGTTCCCCCATCATTAAAAATCTCTTATTGTTACAGCAGTTCTAAAACCATTAATGGTCTACATAAAATGAGATACAAATTAGCAAATGTATGTATCTAGAATTGGCAAACTTATTACCGCAATTTGCTTTAACGAATACCATATATACGAGTTGATAATGACATAAAAAAAAATAGTCCCCCCACAATTTTTAGAAATTCGTGATTAGCACGTTTATTCTTTTTATCACTTTCATTGCTTTGAAGAAAAAAAAAACTTCTTTATTACCCTAAAAGTTTTAATATCGTTTAACATTTAGTAACTCAAATTACACATCAATGAGTAGCCATTACAAGCCGAATTATATGGAGAAATGCCAACAGAATATGAGTACAAACTTGTATTTTATTTCAAATTTATGACCTTGATTTCCTCACTCAGAACTAAGTATCTCCATCTAAATTACGTACTTTCTTTTATGGTTTATTTGCATATGAATATTCATCACATTTGGTTCTCGTTATGAGTATTTTGCAGAATGTACTAGTATGAGATAGTATCTGATGACATTTACTCGAATTCACGAAACGTGTAAAAACTGCAGAGATAAGTAAAACGTCGAAATCTCTTTCCAAAATTACTGTTTATAATTTTTAAATAGAAATCCGGAATGAATACTTTAAGCCAACGAGCTCTGAACCAATTTCTCTACATCTCCATTGGCCATTGGACTAGACTTCATACCTCGGGGAAGGATGTTAAGAATAATAACAAACTGCAATACATTTTGATGTTGTCTATAAATCAAATCTGGTGTTTTTTAAAAAAATGTACTAACTTTGATTTCAAACAAAATACACAAAGTTCATCCAACAAAGCTGCTGGAGTGGACGGCCTGACTCATCTACTACAACTCATCTCTAAAATCTGGTCGGACGAAAATATTTCCAATGAATACAACTTCGGCATTGTCTATACAATCCTCAGGAAAGGAAACCCTCTGGACTGCGGCAACTAGAGAGGCATCAGTCTTCTCAACATTCCCATATTGCTTGAATGTTTGAAGCCGTTCGTCAACAAGCTGATGGGTCCATAAGAGTATCAGAGCCCCACCGACCAAATATTCACACAGCGGCAGATCTTGCAGAAAACTCATGACGCTTTAGGGACGCGTATGGCAGCATCCAGAGAGACAAACTATACAGAGGATGACCATGAAGAATGCTCGCTGCTCCATATAGTTCAATAAATGATTAAGATAAGGCGATGCACTCTTATGCGATTTTTTTCAACATCATTCTGGAATGAATAGTGCAAAACTCACGGGCAAACACAACGGGCATAATGTTTCAAAATTAAGTTAATTACTCGCATACGCCGATGATATTTACATAATCGGATGACAAAAGAATAATGTCAGTGGCGCTCTCGCGAGTTTTAAGACTGGAGTGGTGAAATTGGGCTTAGCGGTCTACGAGGGCAATACCAAATATATGGTGTCAACACCGACGCCTCGGACAGAACGTCACTCTTGACAGATATAACTTTGAGGTAGTTAAGGACTTTGTCTACCTAGCATTCGCTATAAATTCAGACAACGACACCAGCGATTAGATCAAACCAAGAATAACACTTACCAATCGCTGCTTCTTTGGGCTAATTGGCTAACAAAACCCGCTCTCGAACAACAAAGCATCCTTCATAACACCTTAATAATTCAAGCCCTGCTCTGTAGCGCAGAGGTATAGACATTATTAAAAGTGGTCGAATGTGCTCTTGGGTGCTTTGAATGTAAAACTTTTTGAGTGATTTTCGGTTTCGTCTGCATGCACGGTGTGTAGAGAAGAAAATGTAACGTCAAACTGTACGCACTGTACAGCGACATTGACTTAGCCAGAAGAGTGAAGGTCTAACGACTGAAATGGCTGGGTCATGTAAAGCCGATGGACACCAATACACCTTCGAATCTGCCCTAAAAGCACTACGCTCTTAAGGAAAACCACGCTCAAGTAGAGCACTCAAGTGGATATGATCGCAGCCAATTAAGCACCCGAAACTGGAGGCAACTTACAAAGAATCGAACTGGAGACGCTAGATGACTGAGGCCCAGGTCCACCCCGGACGTTCGCGCCACATAAATCTATGTGTTCCATTGAGAGAATACATTCTGCAAATAATTTTTAAACACAACTTTTTCAAGCATTCGTGGCCGTGTGCATTATCTTACCTCCAAATTCGATGATTTTGCTAATTTTTCCAAAAATGAGGTTCACCGCTTGATTTTGGACTCATTCACCGAAATTTCGATGGTCATTCGACTTCATCCTTGCCCAAGCTAGGTTTTGCAAGCCTTCAAGCCAAGATCTTTGGGTAAAATTGTTCATAAAGTGGACAAACAAATTCCACGCTGTTGTGAACGATGTCGAATTGATAAGCTTGGATCTTCTTCAACAGTCTTCTGAACACATTCAATATTCTCTTCAGTATTCACTCTTCGTATGCTCTCTGTGTCCCAGCAATTTCCACAGAAAATGTTGTACGAAAGCGGTCAACAATAGGATGAATTTCGGTCTCAGATGATCGATTGTGCCAGGTGTAATATGGCGCAAGTGCTCTTTAAGTTTGACATAAAGAACCATTCAGTTGGAACTAAATTTCTAAAATTCGATGACGTTATTGAAGCGATAAAATTGTAACCAATACTTAATAAAATGACACTGACAGCTATAATCTGACAGTTTGTTTGACAGATATAAATGTCTCTGAAGTAAGAACAGTTTTTAGAAAAAAGCCCTTTTGATCGCAGGTAGTCTAATTGGAACAGGTCGATGGCAACGAATCCGTGGTTATCAGAGCCTAGTTGGAACAAAGCACTCAAGCAAAACAGATGAATAATAATTTTAGCCTTGACTTTATCAAAATTCTCGTATCAATGTGATACATTTCCGAGTAACTTATCGTATAACGATCGAAGACAATTTTAATAAAACCGCCGGCCTATTTCACTATGGTTGACTAAGGATGCATTTCAGCAACTTCCTTCGTTTTCGGGAATTAATGAACGGAATCACACAGACTCTATCACATTATCAGATAAAAGAACGTGCAGGATTCAATGCTGAACGCACCACCTAAAGTGACGTTGCGTTGGCTCCTTGATTGAATTCGTAGGCTCAGCGATCCGTAGTATAAATTTCCATTCTACATTATTTCTTATTCATCTCTGACGACTTTCGATTTTTCGAAGGATCTTTCTCTCAAGCCGACTGAGAATTTATTTAACCACTTTCGAAAGAGTCCATGATTCAGCTCCATAAAGTAGGACGGAGACGATAAAGAACTTATGGCCTAATTACCCAATCGCCTTCCTAACCCAGAGAAACAACGATTGGCAGTGATGTTGTTGGCAGAATTTATTGGAAAGCTAAAGTAGACAAAGTCACTTACTAACTCGAATTTATACCTGTCGACTATGACCTCTGTCACATCTCGTCGATGTTATATTTTCCTTCTTGTTGACATCATATACTAAAAGCCCATTTGCTGCTAAACCTGCAGCTTCTGTTTTAATACTAACAAACGTATGCTGGTAGTTGAACAGAATGTTGATATATCTCCAGTTAGGCATCTTCGCTTGTAAGTTTCGCACAATTCTTTCACGTATCATGAAAAAGAAGGTACATGACGCATCACCTTAACTGAAAGCTTTGTTGACAAGCAGAGAGCATTCGCAATCGTCATTCTGCACAGACAGACCAAACACTTACACTATCCTCCAGTGCAATGTTCCATGGCGGCCTCCTTGACCCAAGCTCAACTGGAAATTAAACGTAGAATACAGAGTAAAGAATGCATGCGTCGCTTTCTCACTTATGGATCGTTTGTATTATGACCTTCCTAAAGTAAAGTTTACAACATCACACAACTTAGAAGAGCCCAATGAACAGCTGATATTGGGACCTACGATCAAGCCCGATAAAAGCTCTCAATGAACTATTCATTTTGTGTAGTACTACCAAATTCTTTTGATCTGTTGTTAGAGTAAAGCATCTGATCTGGGATAAACAATAGCTGACTGACACGATACCTAAACTGAATTTTTAAAATAATATCCAAGTTCAACTCCCGGAAAGGACGGAATGGAACAATAATCTAACTCTATCAAATTACCAAGTATCTGTCTTCACCGACGGCTCCAAGATAGAATGCGGCGTTGGAGCGAATGTCTTCCCAACGTTCCCAAATCGTACTGCCCTCCTGCCTCTTCAAGTGTCTTCCAGGCAGAGTTCCTAGCGATTACGGAAGCCTGCCTCAACAACCTTTGACGTCTCTTTCGCAGCGTCAGTCTACTTCCCGATGAAACTCATTCCTCACTCTACCTATGGTTTTTGGTCAGAATTGGAGAACATGGCCTGCAAAACTCTCCACAGAAATTTAGAAAGCCTTAAAACAGCATTAACCAGAGCAGCGTCCACGATACGTGCCGCTATTGCCCAATGGCCACACCGTTTGGACGCTTGTGTTGAAGCAAAAGGCAGTCATGTCGAATGAATCCAATTTTTTTTTTAATAATCAGTATTGTGGTCTAATACATGAAACAATTTCGAATACAAAATGTTTACTGCAGGACAAAATAGGTGAAAAAGTCTTGAAACCTGTACCATATCAAAGCAGAAATGGGCCGCATACAAGTGACATGTATTATTATCGAATCAGACAACAATCCATTGATTCTTATGAGTCAACACACACCAAAGGAGACAAGACGAAAGGACATGTTCTGGTTGCTGTGTGTGGAAATAAAAATTATCTTTTTGTCGGACAGAAGCAAAACGTCGTTGTCCGCTCTGATGTGTTTTCAGCCTTAATCAACACAACTCGTATCGAGACAGTATCACAGAATCACAGCGATGAGCACAGGCTACTGGTCAATTAACTCAGACAAATCACATGAAAAACAAACCCCTATTCTACTTTCTCTTTAGTTACGTACCTAACACCAGCTGAAGCCACCTTGCAAATCTTTTTTCATGGAATTACGAGTATCACCGGTTTCTGGTACAAAATTCCGCAACTTTACTAATTTACTGAACTCCGCAGGATGGATCTGATAACTACGCACACACACCCACACCCTTCAACATCCAAGTCACGTGAGTTCTGGTATCAAAACAGCGTTGCTCGTTACTTATATTTCGAAGTGTTCCTTATCACATGTCACTGATAAGTAAGCAAATAGACAACGAAAATTCTTTGACCTGAATCTCTTTTGTGTCAAATTATTTTCCGAAACTAGACACTATTTACACGCACAATTCATGTGACAAACATTGCGGTAAAACTTGGCAAAATGAAGTGAAATTGATGAAGAGGTTCAACATTATCATTTGAACTTCTGTTCCGACTCAGAAGTATTGGAATTGAAAAGCAACATTTGACTAACTTATCAGTCTATCTATTATGTTTGTCGTCAATAAATCAAGATTTTGCGTACCCTAGTTCCCCCATGTGGCAAAAGTACGTACTAGGTAGCACAAAGGTCATCACCCCATCGGATAATGCTATAATTTATGCAAATGACGGCAAATGCCAATTCTACTTTGACATTTGTGAAATAAACAGACACAAAATAAACGTCAACAAGTAATGAATCGCTATACCCCTAAAGAACGCGGAATAATTGAAACAATTTTACTGCGGAATAATTCGGCGGCGGTGTTGGCACAGCGTGAATTTCGGCTCTGATTTCCCAGTCGTCCGGCACCAACTGGGCAAACACTATGACGTTTAGCCGTTCGCCTAGAAGAGTATGAGACAACACGAGATGCTGCCAGGTCTGGCCGACAACCGTTCTGCTGAGAATATCACAGCTGTGGTTGAAGATGTCGCAGATGATCTCGGAGGATCGACCAGATGACCTGCCGTGCAATTGGCCATCAATCGGCGGTCTTTACAGTGAATTTTGGTGGAAGACTGCAGTATGTTCCCTCACAAAGTGCAGACAATGCATCAACTGTTGACCGCAAAGCACGTGCAACGTACGCCATCCTGAATCTAGACCACGAGGGAGACATCTTTTCTTCGAAAATCCTTACAAGCGACGAAGCCCATTTCCATCTCTGTGGATATGTGAATAAGCAGAATTATTGCTTCTGGGACACCAAAAATCTACGTATAACCCACGAAGAGCCACTTCTGTCATCCTACTGAATATCCGTCAAGAATGCGAGAACCTATCGCCGGAAGTTCTGGCAAGAGGATGGAAAATGCTATTAATAGAGCCCGAATGGTCATCAATTCCGACGGCGGCCACTTAGCCGATATCATTTTCTCGACTTAATGGAGAAAAATACAAGACATCAAATAAACATAATCCAAAAGCGGAATCAACATTTTACATTCATAAACCAAATTACAGCCAAAGAACATCGAGTGACAACTTCTGTGCCACCTTGTATAAGAAACAATCTGAATCTATTTCTGCGTGTTCTGTTTCTTTTGAGTTTTAGTGTTTCTGTTAAGTTATTGACTTGTTGCATTGTTCCTACTCAGACAACAAGTGCTGTTAAAGCGACCATCTGTGAATGATGTAATGACTAATCATTATCTGCAAGTGAATCAATAGATGATTCTGTTTTGAGACTCTTGTAAGTCACGACAAAAATTCCTGTCGATATATGTCGGTACCAAAATATGTATGTACCAAAGAATGTCTCTGAGATAATTGTTTCCAATTAAACTTTATCTTCTGTAAAATATCTCCATAATTACAGATTATTAAAGAGAAAATGCGGAAAAACAAACCATCTTTGATCGTTAATGAAATTTCTATCGACTCGATACACGTACGTGATGTAATTAGAAACAGATAATTGCAATCAGATTAAGTGTGTCATGTGATAGAATTGTCACAACACATCACGTATCTGCTCGTAGGTGGTTGGAATTTTTTCACCACCCTGCAATTGATGCACTACGCCAACGAGTGCAAGCATGTGAACTTAAAGCAAAGCACTTTAATTAAATACAATCGACTTCTAATTTTTACATCAAGGTCAACCAATTAAGAAAACTAATTCTAAGGAATCTCAAAGGTACATATGTACATGGTTGAAGGTGAACAAGTTTAAATCCTCATTTTAGATACAAACGTTATTACGATGATTTGCACATGAAGTATTATTGCATTTACCATAATAATTGAAGGTCTTGAGAAGCATTTATTTTACTTCTTATAAATCTATTTTAATTGAATAAAAATTAATAATTGAAATCATCTTTAGCATTTACGAGTTTCTTATTACCATCTCTGTAGCCAAAATTGTTTACCGGAAGAAAAAGTTAAAAGAAACAATTACAATTGAATTTTGAAGGCATCTTTAATGCAGAGAACTTTATAACTAGATTTAATTTTAGCGGCAAGATTTAAGGTATAAAAAAAAACGGAAAATGAAGTATGATACAAGGTTATGCTATAAATTTTAAACAACATAAGTTCAACTGAGTTTAACTCAGGAATGAGTTGAATCTTTAAGTGGAAACCGAAATTCATTTTACTTTGAGTAGCGCCACTTACTTACTTACTTTAAGTGGCGCTACAGTCCGGGGTGGTCAGTCAACAAGCTTCTCCAGCCAGCTCGATCCCTGGCTGCTGCCTCCAGTTTCGCACGCTACGTTGGCAAAGGTCCCCTTCCACTTGCGTGCGCCACCTGAGTCTTGGCCTTCCTCTGCTGGGCTGTCCCTCGGGAGCGGATTCGAAGACTTTTTGGACCCCAGCATTGGTGTCCATACGCTCTACATGATCAAGCCATATCAGTCTTTGGATCTTCTTCTTCTGGCTAGGTCCATGTCGCTGTACTGTCCGTACAGTTCGTCGTTGTATCTCCTCCTCCACTCACCGTCAATGTAGACGGGACCGAAAATCGCCCAAAGAATTTTTCTCTCGAAGCAACCAAGAACACCCTCATCCATTTTTGATAATGTCCATACCTCTGCGCCATAGAGCAGGACCGGGATTATTAAAGTCTTATAAAGGGTGACTTTTGTTGTCCTAGAGAGGGCTTTGCTACTCAATTGCCTTTTAAACCCAAAGAAACAGCGGTTGGCAAGAGTTATTCTTCGCTTGACCTCGGCGCTGGTGTCGTTGTCTGTATTTATAGCAGAGCCTAGGTAGACAAAGTCCTTAACTACCTCAATGTTATATCTGTCGAAGATGACCTTCTGCCCGAGACGTCGGTGTTGGTTGTCCTTTTTCCTTGACAGCATATACTTGGTCTTGCCCTCATTGACCGCTTAACCCATTTTCGCCGCTTTCGTCTCAATACTCGCGAAAGCGCCACTGACATCACCCTGCTTTCTCCCGATTGTGTCAATATCGTCGGCGTATGCGAGTAGTTGGACGGACTTTTGAAAGATAGTGCCTCTTGTGTTTGCTCGTGAGGTTTGCAATATTCTTTCTAGTACGATGTTGGAAAAATCGCACGACAGCGCATCGCCTTGTCTAAATCCTTTCTGGACATCAAAGGTCTCGGTGAGATCTTGATGGAGCAGCGTGCATTCTCCATCGTCATCCTGCACAGACGGACGAGTTTGGCAGGGATGCCAAAACTAGACATTGCAATGTATAGCTCGTCTCTATAGATGCTGTCATACGTGGCCTTAAAATCGATGAATATGTGGTGTGTATCGATCTGAAGCTCATGGGTCTTCTCCAAGATCTGCCGTAGTGTGAATATTTGGTCGATGGTGGACTTTCCTGGCCTGAAGCCACACTGATATGGACCTATCCGGTTGTTGACGAACGGCTTAAGCCGTTCTCACAATACGGCGGATAAGATCTTATATGCGATGTTAAGAAGACTGATGCCTCTGTAGTTGGCGCAGTTCAGAGGGTCTCCTTTCTTGAGAATCGGACAAACAATGCTGAGGTTCCATTCATCGGGTATACTTTCGTCCGAACATATTTTACAGATGAGTCCGTGTATGCTCCTTACCATGTCATCGCCTGCCGTTTTTAAGAGCTCGGCAGTCAGGCCGTCCGCTCCAGCAGCTTTGTTGGACTTAAGCTTCGATATTGCTATCTTCACTTCATCCAGGTCATGTGGACGGAATTGCAGGTCGTCATCGTCCAGGTTGAAAGGTTGATTCTGCCTGACAGCGGTATTTGGCCCTTCGTTGCCGTTATACAGTCTGCAGAAATGGTCTTTCCAAATCTTCAGAATCGACTGCGATTCTACTACTATGTTCCTTTGATCATCTCAACAGGCTTCGGTTCGGGATTTGTTCCCGTGGCATGTTATTTTTACCTTTTGGTAAAACTTCAGAACCGCGCACTTCTCATGTTCTTTCACCTACTGAGAAGCCGGTGTTCTTCTCTCCTCTTCTGCTCTTAGAGCTCATGAGCAGCTCTGGTCCTTCTATACAGCGCCGCTTTTTATGCATCTTGCTTAGCAGCAAACCAGGGGTTTCGCTGTGGTGGACCAGTGAAACCCAGCACATCAGAAGCGGCATCTCTGATGGCGTTTTGGCAGTGTTTCCAATGGTCTTCGATGCTTGATGCTGACGTCGAATTTCCTCACAGCATTAACTTGTCCTGGCGTAGTTGAGGATATCCGCAACCGTACCTTGGCTACAACAAGGTAATGGTCCGAGTCGATGTTGGCTGATACTGGAGGAGTGTCATGCGTCTATCGCAATGTGATCAATCTGGTTGACTGTTGATTGATCAGGAGTTCTCCAAGTCCCCTTGTGTATATCGAGATATGGGAACCGCGTGCTAGGCACGACAATATTTCGCCCCGCCGCAAAGTGGATTAGCCTGAATCCGTTATGGGAGGTGGTGTTGTGCAGGCTATATTTTCCGATTGTTCCACCAAAGATGCCCTCTCTTCCTAGCTTCTTGTCTTAGTCTGCTCTGCGGCTTGAGCTCCAAATACGAGTATGTCGGAGTAGCCCGGATAATTTCTTGGTTTGTTTTTCTGACATTATCCTGATTTATGGGTCAGGAAACTCTTCATTTGTCCCCTTCACTTCGCAATCTCCGGTGAGATTCCCAGATGGCGCCACGGGAAGGCGTGAAGTAGGGCTTATTAGCAGAGCTGCAAGATGTTCGGCTGCAGAGGTTCATTCTCGTTATTTAAAGAACCAGCACCTGTCAGAAGATACTACTTCTACGAGGCCTTATACTAATCGTGCCACAGTGCCAGGAAAATCCTCAAACAAAGAAGATAGCTGAAGATAGCTAGATACTTAGGTGACTGATTCCAGTTTCACACGCCGAGTTGGTTGTGCTTCTCTTCTTATAAGGCGAGATATTTTAGATGCAGTTTTAATTTGCCGCATTTTCCCTCTGAGTTAGATTTAAATAATTTAAAGGGAGGAACACCTTTGTTCATGCACTTCATGTAATCTCAAATTGTGCACAAATGCATTTTTTTTTCACTACATTAATTATACTGTATTCTTTTCTTAGTCTGAAAACTCACCGGATATGACACGACGTCTTTTGATGACGAATCAGACATGTTCCCGCTGTATGTGGAAATAAGAATTGCCTTTTTGTCTGTAAAAATCAAAACTTCTTTGTCCGCTCCGATGTATTTTCAGCCTCAGTCATTCTTAAATGCTGTTTAACTCACCTCGATAGATTCTCGATAGATTTTTCCTACTCTGTTACTTCTTTAACTCAAAAAAGCAGCAATTAGCAGGGATTTTCTTTGCCGTCCGTCTTTTCACATACCAGCACCGTTTTCCCTCTTTGACCCCCACGCACCAAATACATACTTGGACTCTTCTTTGGGCTCTATCTTTATCAAACCTTTACTACAAATTTTTTACCATGTCTAGATGATCAAACCACCGACCGGATTCCTTTAAAAATGTTCATACCTCTTTCATCTATACCTTATCACGCCGAAAATAAGTTTCATGAAGTGGTAAGCTTTTAGTATTATAGAAACCTTTAAATTCCCCCAGCCAGCGTGACTTTCTGGAATGTAGATTAACAACAATAAGCCCCGTTGATTTCTTATCCTTTATCGGGAAATCGAAACGAAATTAATATTATCGAAACGGCTTTTACTAAAACTTTCGATACGCCGTCTTATCAATTGATCCTTTTAAATTGCCTGCCATCAACATTGAATTCTAATTATTAAAATTCATATTTTCGTTTCAGCAAAACTGCCACCATAGTGTCATAAATGCACTGTCTCAGCCCTTGTTTTGTTATCTTAGGTTTAGCCTCATTGGTCCTCATCTTTGTCCTGGATGGATGAAAATGCACCCGCAAGCACTCTTTAGGAAATCTTCAGCCACTGCATCTGCACCAATCGCAAACGCGCAGAAGTTTCAGAAGCAAACTATGCGAGCTATACAGCGCTACCGACCTCGTCAGAAAAGTTTGGAAAATGGCTTCGCCACCGTGAACGCACGGACAAAAGCGAATTGGCCCGGAAACTCTTCGACTCCAACCCGGCAGAAAAAAAATAAAAGATGGGGCACCCAAGTAGGAAGGACCTTAGCAAATTGTATCTTTTGACTCCAAAAGAGTTTCATTTTCTTTGTCATAAGAAGGATAAGTTTTGCCACAATTCGAAATCTACACATACCAGTAGTTGTGTGTCTTTATCTGTCTGCCTTGAGATCAATAAAAAACGATAAAATCGATATGGATTGTGAAAAAGATACTTTGGATTGAAATTATTTGACATGCTATCACCCGATCAAATTTTGCTATTAAGAGAATCTATAACCCATATGAAATTGTGTGTTGTGTAGCGCGGCTACATTGTTTTTAGTTGGTTCAGATATGAGTATCCTCTTAGGGTGGCCGGATATGTTAAGTGCCATCGTTTATATCGAGTTGACAATTTTACCTGACAACAGATGTTTCGTCGGTCTTGTCATTCAAAATTCCAGTCAAATTCTTATTATTGACTGCAAATCTCCTTTTCTTTTTCTGCGATAGAGAGAGAAAGAGAAAGATCTTTGGGTGGCATCCAACATTTAATTGGGAGACTTATTATTAGTGTAGATTGACTTGTTTTTGTTGTGTTTTCGACAACCATTCATCTCACATGATTTTTGTTGCCTGAAAAAAAGAATGTCTTTCGGTCGCGGTTGAGATTGAACGCCGAACCCTCCGATTGGGAAGTCAATACACTACCACTTGAGTCACGGCCACCCACCCTTAGCTGTAGTGATGAACCTCTGTTATGATAAGCATCCCTTTAACGTTTCTTCTACATTTTCTCTATAATCTTAATTTCGGTTTTCGTGGCCGTTTTTCCCCCCGATCGAGAGTAACTTTTGTTCTCTTGTCCAAGCTCGCTATACGTATAAGCAGCCTGTATTACTGTAGTTGCTTGCTTGTTATTATCGTCAAGCTTTAACCCTAGACTCCTATCCACGGCACAAACATGCCTACTGCAAAAGAAAGTCGGCGGAAACGGCTCTACACTCACTAACAATCCACATCGAACGATCCTGACATTACAGAGAATATATCATGGTATATGGTATAAAAGGCGCATTTAACAATGTCAAAACATCAACAATCACGACGGCGCTGTCAGCTCAAAATGTAGATGGTTCACTTGCGGACTTGATTAATCCCATGCTTAAGAGCAGGATTATCAACTCCAAACTGGGTGAGTCCTCTGTCAAAAGAAGTGTCAACAGAGGTATGCCGCAAGGCGGTGTCCTCTCAGCCCTTCTCTGGAACCTAATGGTGGTAGCAGGGTGGGTTCGTATGCGGATGACGTTGCTATAGCCGTCTAAGGAAAACATCTACATACGATTAAAGAGCTCCTGCAGTATAATCTTAACATATTGACAAGCTGGGCGGATCGCTGTGTATTGGGGATAAACCATATAATTGATCTTGTCCTCTTCTCTAGGAAATACGAAATTCCGACTATAGACCCTTCTTCCATCGACGGTCTTTTCCGATACAGCGATACAAATAAACATTTTGGCGACACAAATATCCTTAACACATAAGGAATCCTACCAGAAAACATCGACCACACCATACACAACAATTGACAAGGCATTCCATGTAAGCATTCCCTCCAGATCCTTGTGGAAGGAAAATGTCATCCTGGATAACAATTCAATCCACCTCTACACCGACAGTTCACAGACTGTTAATGGGGTTGGTGGTGATGTTTTTGCCGATAAGCTTAACCTTAACCTTTCTTTCCGCCTCCCCAATCACTGTAGCGTGTTTCAGGTGGAAATTTTGGCAATTAAGGAAGCCCTATCCTGGTTGAAGAAAAATGTAATATCTGCAATGGTTATCCACATCTTCTGCCTGGTATGATCTTTCCTTTAAGAGTCCTGCAGAAATAGTCCAGTAAGTTTTCAGAACTGCGTTTTGCTCAGCATATTCAATGTCACTCACGATTTTCGAGTTTACGAAAATCTTCTGAGCATTTCTACATTAACGGCGGTGCAAGCTACGTTTTTAAAGTACAATATGTTGTCGCAGGTATGCATTGTGCATTTGTATAGGTAGATATGTATATCTTTTAAAGGGTACAAAATATTGTTTTTGTATTTCTCCAAAGAATTTATATTGAGGATTAATTTTCAGTAAAATCTAAGAATGGTAAATACACCATTTAGAACACGTACTTAATATATTGTATATTTACTTTTTATTTTATATCGCTAAAAACAATAACATTAAAACATTATGTGGAACAATGCCATAAATTTTAAAGCCACATTCATAACAATTAAATTAAAAAAACTACATATACGAGTACATACGTCAAATCCTTCATAATTTTAATTGATGTTCAATACTCGCATTTTGATTGATGAAATGTCATAATGATAAGATCTTATGTCAATCAAATTGAAATGACCTAGAAAATCGTTTTTTTTTTCCTTTGATGAATTAAAATTAATTGCGCACATTATTGAAAATTAATTTACTTCTTTGTTGAGCAGGGGAATCAGAAGAATAATAAATTTTATTATTTTCACTTTTAGTTATTTTTTTCAATGTCAAATTATATACATACATCAGAGCAAAGTCTCAACCCAGAATGCGCTTTTGCAAATTTTATTTTATTTTTTGTATTAAGCAGTAATGACTAACTTAAAATTATAAAAATTATCAATGAGGAATTTTACAAAACGTAATAATGGGATCTCAGTTGTGCGAAAATTGTTTGATGGAAAAAAAAAACAAAAAATTGACACAGCTTATCCCTGGTCCTGTACTTAACATGGTAGCAAGACAAATTTGTCCAATATAGTTCTTATTTAACAATCACAATTTCAACATGTAATTCTTTGATCGGAATGGTTTTTGCAAATAGATTTTAAATATTGTGAACATTTTTTTGAATATTTTGTGCTGTTGAAACGATTCGAACACATGTAGCAGCGAGATCACTTCAAGGTTGACGTTTTAGGATATTCTTGAGGGTTGTTTTTCTGACGTTGAACTACTGATCTTACGGACTTTGTGGAAAAGAAGTTCATCGAGAGATTTCCCCTTGAACTAAGGCTTCTGCCAATTCTTCAAAATCAAAAATGTTTTGCTTTATTCCAATTTAAAAAGATAGATATGAGCATCACTGTCTGTTCTACGCTTACATGTGCAATTACTAATAAGTTGGTTAGGAGTATCTACCCCTGATTCTGCGGAGTTATAATACTTCATTCTTTACGATTTGTTTGCATCATCAGTTATCGTAATGAGAATGACTGGCCGGTTTTTCTTCGGAACATACCTTGATCAAAATAATAATAACCACCGTGTGTCGCTCCCATTTTTTCGATTTGAGTTCTGTTTTTTTTTTTTGTTAATTTGGTACATCTATTGTTGATATTCTCACTAAATATTAGCATCTTCCCTTGACATTTGCAGAAGTTACGTAGCCAAGAGTACATCTATCTCTGTGTGTGTTTTTTACAATTTTAGAAATGAATTTAAATTTGCAACAACGAACTTGTATTAAATTTTGCGTAAAAAACGGATTTAATGGTGCACGAACGTTGGAAATGTTGGAAAAGTGTTTTGGCAACAATTCTCTAAAGAAAACGTTCGTTTACCACTGTTACGAGCGGTTCAAAAGTGGTCGTGAGTCAAACGAAGATGATGAACGCAGTGGCAGACCATCAACATCGAAAACTGACGAAAACATTGATGACGGCGCTATTGTCCGGGGTGGACCTGGGCCTTAGTCAACAAGCTTCTCCAGCCAGCTCGATCCCTGGCTAGCTGCCTCCAGTTTCGCACGCTAAGTTGGCTGAGGTCCTCTTCCACTTGCGTTCGCCACCAGAGTCTTGGCCTTCCTCTACTGCGCTGTCCCTCGGGGGCGGATTCGAAGACTTTTCGGACCGGAGCATTGGTGACCATGCGCTCTACATGACCCAGCCATCTCAGTCTTTGGATCTTCACTCTTCTGGCTAGGTCCATGTCGTTGTACAGTCCATACAGTTCGTCGTTGTATCTCCTCCTCCACTCACCGTCAATGGCAGACGGGACCGAAGATCGCCCGAAGAATTTTTCTCTCGAAGCAACCAAGAACACCCTAATCCATTTTTGATAATGTCCATGCCTCTGCGCCATAGAGCAGGACCGAGATTATTGAAGTCTTATAAAGGGTGACTTCTTTAAATTCGTACCTTAAGTTAAGTTAAAAGTAAATAAAAGATTAAATAATGCAATATTGCAAACAAACCTCTCTTTGGAGAACTAAGTGACAATTTCTTGACTACAGCGGCAGTATTTTTCTTTCCAATTTTCCTTAATTTTTTCATAAGCACTTTCAATTTCTTCAAAACTAAATGAATCCAACAGGCTTTGAACTTTCTTCTTTTTTATTTTTTCGCAGCACTCCTCAAAGTTTTTTTTTTGGTTTACGTACTTTTTTAACATTTGACGAAGATGGAATTTCATCTAAAAATTTGTGTGGAAGAGTTATGGTTTCATTCAGCCCGGAAGAGTTTGTGCTTTCGAAGCGGTCATGGTGCCTACCACTTTTGGCCCACATCTCACTTAACTGAAAACTTAACATCTTCAGAAAATATAATTTCATAAAAAGAACACATCACAAATGAAAAAAACAGCATCAACACACTTTATTTTGATTTTGGAAATGCAAACCTCAAAAATTTGTTTTTTTGTCATTGCGAAAGCCATTCTGAAAATTATGAAAAATACCTTGTATCAAAATCCTATACACTTAAAAAGTGCAACATGTATGTACATATGTACAACCAAAGACGAAAATTAGGACATACAAAATGTAAGTTACAAAATCACAACACATTGGATGAAACTTAGTACGACTGTTACCTAATGTAGGTAACACTTTTGTTTCAAAGC
Organism: Volucella inflata; assembly: GCA_928272305.1. Taxonomy (NCBI): domain Eukaryota; kingdom Metazoa; phylum Arthropoda; class Insecta; order Diptera; family Syrphidae; genus Volucella; species Volucella inflata. The sequence continues at coordinate 54,426,038 of OV743720.1, read as the reverse complement.
CAAGTCGAAAGTGAAAAAAAAGTGTATGGGCGTCGCACCTATGCGCAGCAACTTAAAGCGCTAAATAATAGAATAGATATCAGGCTTTAAAATGCATATAGTCTCCCATCCGAACAACACTGAACACTTAAAGTTTTTCTCTCATAAATGCAAAAAATGGCAAAAAAAATATAATTTTGTTTTAATTTAACAAAAAAAGAAATAATGTAAACAGCCTATGGAATATAATTTTACTTACTTTCCAGTTTCTTGATATCGTTTTTATAAAATACAAACAAAACTTTCAATAAATAACACACTAAGCACTCGTAAAAAAAATAAAATCAAAAGTACCTTCACAAGCCAATTTTCACTGAAATTATAAGCAACTGCAACTTCAAGACCAATTATTTTTGTTTTACATGACTCCCACATAACAGTTCATTAATAATCGCTTAGTAGAAGGTTTAAGCTGCAAGCAAAACCGGTTTTTACATCAATCCATGCAAGTAATTTTTTTAATTAAATTCCCCTAGATGGGCGAATTTTCACACTGTGCCATCATTTTTAATATTTTTGTTCAATCGAGTTAAAAAACCTCTATGGGGAATGCGTTTCAGTAGCCTAGAGGAAGTAATAGAAAAATTTATGGACATGCCGAAAGCCGAATATAAAAAATGTTTCGAGGATTGGATCAAGCTCTGCCACAAGTGTGTTGCAGTCGATGGGGATTACTTTGAAGGGGACAATATAGATTTAGATGAATAAACTTGTATTTTTAATTTTACGAATTTCCGGGAACTTTTTGATCAAGGTGGTATGCAACGAAAATTGTGTTGGTGTCATTAACGAAAAAAAATCGGGAAAACTTCTCCTTTCAAATTCAAAATTTGTGGCAGAAAACATTTTTTTATTTTTTCGCATAATTCCAACTAGTGTAAATTTTCTTTTTAGCAATTCAACTCTTAATTTGTGTGATGTCGTTTGGGAATACAATTTATATCCTTGCCGGTATAAACTTGCATATACCGTAAACCGGGGTTACTTTGCTCCGTTTCTTGCAGGTTTTTTTTGCAAAAAACTCTTAAAAATGGTAAAAAAATAAATAGTTATCCAAGGGATGGGGTTACTTTGCTCCATGCTAAACTTTGGGTAACTGTGCCTGCATTTAAAGAGCTGGAGCAATGTTGTCAACCGAATTCGTAGCTATTGACCCGAGGATTATTTTCCTGAAAAAAAAAAATTGAAAAATAACCCATACTTTTTTTTATATAACGAAAAAACCAAATGGCAATTTTTATTTCTTAAAAAACTTGAAATATTGATAGTAAAACATTAAATAATATTTAACTTTCACATTAAAAAAATATCCATAATTATCTTTTAACGACATTCAAATTCATATTTGGGTTTTAAACTAACATATACATATAATAGCTTTAAACAAAACAATGTAGATTTCATGAAATAAAGTAATCGTAAAAAGTCATTCATCAGTCAACATTCAGAATCATCATCAACATAGATTGCAGCTCAGTAACAGAGAAAGTTACTCTTCATCCGCACTATAATAACAGGCTGCCTTCTCGGCTTTCGGGTATGCTTTCCATAAAGCTTGTTCGAAATGGTCTTTCTCGGAATTTTGTACTTAAGCTCAGCTTTTCTGTGGGAAATATCACCTCGTCTAATTTCCTCCAGACAAGCCTCCAGGGTCTCTTCAGCGTAGTCAGCATACCACCTCGTCCCCAGTTGCCTTTTCTGTTGCAAAGAAAGTACCGTTAGCTATTTATATAAATGACAAAAGTCCACGAAGAATAAACATAAAAGTGTGGAACCAATCACTTTTTTTTTTTTGCCCTGGAGCAAAGTAACCCCTTAAGTAGAAAAAACTTCATGGTCACACAAGAAAACATATTATAATTCTGTTTGGAGATAACGAAGGTCAATTTTATGCTAAAAGTAGTAGTAAAATAACACTTTAGCTGGGAAATATATACTAACTTGCTCAGTTTTCGCTGGAACTGGTGTACACACTAAATTTTCTACAAAAAAAAAACACACAAAATTGGACACAAGTTTAAACGTCAACTGCTTCTTAACCACTAAAGGTATACGATCGAGTGATTCTACCCACGAATGTATATGTTTGTATGTGTTTTTTGCGGTATTTTCAATATGCAGGACGAGACATGTATGGGCGCGAAAAAATAAACAAACTCTTTTCGTTAGTGGAGCAAAGTTATCCCTGCTGGGGCAAAGTAACCCCGGTTTACGGTACCTGGAAAAACATAGAAACATACTTCTATTTCATATTTTCCGAGCTTGGATGGAATGTTTGCTTGAAGCAACATCTCCCACGATGCGTTACTATTTTTTTTCCATCCACAGCAACACCCTCTCCTGGATTCAATGTTTTTCGTATATTACATTTCCATCTGCTTTAAAAATCCCTTATTCGAGCGAATCTATCCCGAGCTCGTCGTTCAATTCTGTCACACTTTTGATATATATTCTTGAACCTAAGAAGACTCATTTTAGCTTTAAAAATTGGCCTTCCCTTGCAGTCATTCCACAAAGTTTCTTAGGCTTCTCCATGGAACTGAAAACGCAGCAAAAGTAGTCCAATAAAAGATTAGTTGGAAATGGATTGATGTCTCTAAGTACGCTTTCTCCCAAAAAGACAAGGAAACAAAACTTCATTTTACTTTCAATGTTAGGTGGTAGAAACAACTGAAAACCTGATTTTATATGAGTTACTTGGGGGACAACGTAATGAGCCGGTCCTGAGGAAGTGTTCATAACATTATCTATTTTACTACTGCTGATCGAATAATCTTTTACGATCTACGATCTAGACCATTTGTTAATTTCCATCCATCGAAAGAAATTTTGTTGGAGTGGGAAGTGCTATGATCCTCAGTTACGAAGGGTAAAGTTTCCCCACTTGAAGTGTCAGTTTCCTAAAGGAGACCATTATCCGATATATTTTCCTCCTTCACCTCACTCGCAGTATCATTTGCAGCTCTATAACTCAGATTCACGTCAATGTCAAGCAGACGTGAATCGTTATTTTCGGTATTGATATTTTTACACCCACCGCGGCTTCTATCTGGATTATCTCACGTAGTCAATTTATGAACTTGTCTATACGATCTTTCATCCCTTAAAAAGAGGTGTCTCTTCCAAACACTTTAATTAATGTCAAGTGGTTATCTGAATCTCAATAGAAAAATGTGATCCCCATAGTTGGCATCTGCAAAAATGAAATTCCCATCAAAAGCAAATATTTCTTATGCCCAACCGCAGGCATTTGTCTTATCAAAATGGGTTTGAACTTTTGTTCTTAGTTCTTGAGACTCGAAGTAGTGTCGCTATACTCCTTCGGACGATACCGAGGCAAGCGTCAAAGATCTTATTGAATGCCCACTTAAGCAGCATTAAATAAAAAAAAGAGTGGTTTATGTCTTTCAGCATGTAGGAAACCGAATCGATAAGTGCTTACCAACCAGATAGTCCATCTCAATCCTTGTTCAATTTCTATTGTAGCTGCTAAGAAAGAGAGATTGAATTAAAGTGGTTCTTTAAGAAAGACCTAGGGGTGATGCGTTAGAACCAGTTTCAGATTAGTTAAGGATTTTTCGCTGTGATATCATTACAACAATGACTTAAAAAGGTAGTTTTCAATTAGAGAAGTGTAAAATGGTTATTTTTGTTAGTACTACTCGTATTTCATGTTCTTGTGATGGATATCCTACTATTAGAAGGTTTATTGTTCCAATGGCGTTCGGAGTAATTGTGGCGTGCTCTTACAATTCTAACCTTCTTCTACCAACAAAATAATTTTTCGTATAATAAATGTGTACGCAGGTTTCGATATTAGCTCTAAAGCTATGAAAGATACAAAATAACTTGACTAATGTGCTCATAAATATCTCTTCTGAACTGCACTGTAAGTCGCATACAGGCGTGGTTTGGAAGTCCTGTTGTTAAATTTGTCAACAATTCCAACAATCATCAAGGAAGAACATTGCCGCTATATTTTACAATACTTATCACTATCAATTCAAGGTATAATTTTTTTATTTCAAGTTATAAAACGACAGGAATTATGTATCCAGAATCACTCGCCATATGTATATTTTCTTCGAATATTTTAGTTATTGCTGGTTTATTTACGTAAACCCCGAAAGAAAATATTCAAATGCAGCTAGTTCGCAAGATTTTGAAATTACCTTATCACCAAATTTAGTGGGATTGGTCGCAGTATGACACCTGTCTTCATCTCTTAGGAAATACATATCGTTCACACCGGTGAACCGCAACACTACACCACTACAGTTTTGTAGATCTTATGGACTCTGAAGATTCGCTTGCGGATTGTTTCAAATATTGCAGTTCTACTTATTGACGTTTCCGATGAGCAAAAGTTGAGTTTTAACGTTAAACACAATTTGCCATAAAATTCCACATCATCTCTTTTTGATTTTGAATATGTTCAACTAATGTCCAACACATATCAACTGCTTCAATTCTTATACCAATTGAATGTTCTAAGGGATTACGCTAAAATCATTTCTTAAAATGTCCCAAGTTGGCGGCGGCGAAAGTCCAATCTCCTGTACACGCCTGCGTGAAAATTTGTGTACTGGCCACAACTGCAGCAATATCTTCTTCGGTAAAAACTTGTTCCCTTATAGAGGGTTTAATTAATTTTTTATAAAAGCATGGAAAACTTACCAAAAATAACAGTCAGCATGGGTGAGTTCATAATTGCAGTATTAGCGCAGTACTGCATCGTCAAGCGTTCTTAATTGCAAACATGTGGCAATGATGCGATGCATCGCATTCTGAAATGTAACATGAAAGCTGCGCGAACTGGAGGCCCTAAAAAAAGAAGCTCAATAATTTTTTTAATTTGTTTAAATGTTGTTTGTTCATCAAAAATGTTTTTTTTTCATGCGAAAATGGGATAAGTTTTTATAACTTCAATAAAAAGTTTGTACTTGGGTACACATCTTCTTTTTTTTGACGTTTCCGAACTCAGCCCATTTTTCAAATTTGACGTTTCGCAATTTTGTTTTGACAATTACTCTGTCAGCTGTTTTGCTGAATGCTTCTGATTTAACAACCTCACAATTGTGAGTTAGTTTGGAAGAGTTTTTATAAAAAATCTTGTTTTACCAATATTTTCCAAAACTTCTGTTTTTAATTGAGGTCACGAGAGTTTTCGTGGGTAGCTGGTCAAGATGGAAAAATCATTTGTCGAAATAGTAACTCGAAAAGTAGCAGACTTCTTGCACACAGAAAGGAAGGGAAAGGAAGATAAGGGTTTTGTAAAGCAAATTTTCATCTTTCGCGATAGGAATTTTGAACCAAATCGGAAAATTCTTCACCGGATCCGCACTAGGGTGTCATTCGTGGATTTAACTTTTACTCCGAGGTAGGTGAATTCTTTAACTACCTCGAAGTTGTTGCTATCAATTGTAACGCTTTGTCCTATGCGTTGGATAGATGCGTATTTGTTTGTTGATAGCCTGTTCTAAGTCTTGCCCTCATTTACTTCAAAAAATAAACACTATGGCGCTGGCAGCCCAGTATGGTCCATGGCCTAGCTTCTTAACACTCATTTGTGTTGCTCATGTTGTCATTTTGGTCACATCTGAGCGGGGCCTACGGTTTATCGCGAAGTCCGAACGGCACTCCTTAGAAGCTTTTTCGTAGGCAATTTTACTTTCGGGAGTTTGCCATTGCTCGCCGAAAGGGTGGTGGCGATTAGAAAAATTGTTAGTGACCCAGCCAACACTTCATTTACTTCAAGGCCAACAAATTACACCTGTTCTTCAATTACCGTGAAAGTTTCTATGCTGCGAACGACCAATAATCTCAATTACGTCCGCATATGCCAGTAGATGTAAGGAACTGTTGAAGATAGTGCCTTCCGTGTTGACAGCTGCCCTGCGCACTATCTGCTTCAGAACGGGATTACTTGATAGCGCATCTCATTGCCGAAATCTGGTGCACTTTGAAATAGTTCGGTGGAGCTGCTTTCAATTTGCATATTGCAGCGTGTTTTTCCGGGATCCCGAATTCAGGCATCGCCTTATAGAGCTCCTGACAATGAATACTATCATATGCGGCTTTGAAGTCAACCTAAAATTCATTGGTCTTTTCCAGGATTTGTCTCAGTGTGAAAATTTGGTCTATAGTTGATCTGCTGGGATGCAAGTCACACTAATACATGCCGATAAGTGTGTCGCAGAATGGTTTGAGACGTTTACACCGTACGCTCCATATGATCTTATATGCGACATAAAGCCAAGATATACCTCGCTAGTTCTTTCAAGGCATAGTATCACCTTTTTATTGTAGATGGAGCATATGGAGCTGGTAGCCCAGTCATCGGACATGATTTCTTCCACCCATACTTAGTTGATAATTCAGTGCATGCGCCCTATGATCGCTACCGTATTTGAAGAGCTACGCTAGTAAGTCGCAGGGCCTGCGGTCTTGTTGTTTTTCGTTAACTGGATGTGGGTTCTCTTCTTGCTTTATCAATCTCTACACATGATGCCCATTTAGCAGTTGCTGGAAATGCTGCTGGGAATAGCAGATGTCCCCTGTGCTTCGTTGACTAGGTTTCCTTGATAGTTTCAAAGAAGCTGTGATCCGGTCTTGAAAGATGTTGGGTCAATAGCGCAACTCTTCAGTATTCTTGAGCTAGGAGGAGGCTGCGTAGGATCATCTACAGAGATTGTTTGGTTCGCAACATTTTCCAGTAATATTTTGATATTTGATATCCGTTTTGTTCCAGTCACTAAGGGTTTGCGGCTGAACGCCGCATTAAACGACGAGTTGGAGTCGGACTGCCAAATTATTGACGAATTGTTCATCCAAAATATCGTGACGATTATACCGCGTTCTTTAGGAGTATAGCGTTCCATAATTTATTCCCACAAATTCTACTCATTCTAATTCCGTTTGCTTTACGAATGTTAAAACCGAATTGACATTTGACGCCACATTAAAAATCGTTGGCAAATTCATACATTATGGCTCACCTTGGCCACTACCCAACTACCCAAATTCTTAAGTCCAATGACTGCTTATATTGAGCATGTTGACGCATATAATTTCGTACATACCTCCAAACCAACGGATCTATGATAGTTAAACTCAACATATTCCATTCACACGATCGTATCGCATAATCTTCAAGTGCAAACAGTTTTTATTACTCAACGGAATTTATTATAAAATGACGAAAAAAAAAAATTGCCTTAAATTCTTTGTATCATAATGGCCATCCTTTTACACTTCTCACAGTTTGTGGAAATAGTAATTGTTTTACTTAGACTTGGATTGACGGCGAAAAGGGTATCTCCAGATGAGGCTCCCATCTTCTCGCAGATTTAATTTCAGCAATTAAAACAAGTTTCTCTTGTGCTCGTTTGATGGGTTTCTAAGAAACATTTCCGATTCCAACCAACATAGAGTAGCTCTAAAGAGAAAGACAAATTTATTGTCTAGAGTAGTCTACATAAGCACCCATAGAGCATCTTTATTAAAAGTTAGACCTTGTCTGTGCAGTAAAATATTAAATTAACGTTCAAACACAGTGCGGATAGTTCAGATCCACGTATGAGTCATGCTTAAAACTACTAATGTAACCCAAGTACCCGAATGTTTATTGTAACTCTCACGTATTCCACCAATTCCACATTCATTGATGAAAAAATCTATAACATAACCGCCTCCACACCTGCTCAATGAACTGGCATCGAACCGGAATATAAATTCCGGACACGTACATTTCTCGCGTGACCGTACATAAACACTATTTTATTGGTTTCCCGTCGGACTGAAAACATCAAGACTTGTCATTTCAAATAAATAAAACTTCTTTTGTCACAAGTCACACGCGATTGGATGTAATGATCACGTACATAGCAATTAGTAGCACAAAGCCGTTACTTTTACTTTTATTCGAAATGGTAGACAATAAAAATGCAAATGACGTACAGAAAGACTACGGATACGAGTACAGATACAGCAACAGACACAAGAAGGAGCATTTGCTAAAGATGTTTAGAGAGTCACACGATCGTTGGGAACTTTTGTTTTGTCCATGACCGGTGATCATGCTGAAGTTTATTTTAAGAACGGCAAGACCCTTTACCTTATAATTGGTATAATACCCTCATGAGGTTGCTTTCTGTGAGTCTGCAAATTTACATACAAACATATGCATACACAATTGGCAATTATGGACTACCTCTGACTCTGCATCTTCCCCAAGAGATCGTTGATCGTGACAGTCTTGCGAATTGAAATGTTCATGCGATTGGCTAATACAGGATGCTCATGCACTTACAGACCAAGAGAAAATTTATGACCTTTACTATTCGTACAATAAAAAACAAAATACCTACCTACCTGTTCTGGAAGATCAGGAGTGCCCATTATCTCTGCAGTTCAAGATCAGAAAGTCAACAACCTCAGCCTTGAAAAAATCCCTTTAAGGATGTTGATAGGGTAAACCTGTTGAAATCTGCCAGATATAAGAATATGTAGTTGTTGACAGCTGACACAGAAGTTAAAAGTTGTTGGATACCTGAATTGATGAAATTATCATAACAACATACTCGTACACTAGTGCATTGATGAAATGATTAGCAATGTCAGAAATAATCGTTTATTCAAGGTTAAATTAATAACACGTAGTGACGTCAAAAGTACGAGTATGTACATCGTTATGTTGGACGTTTAATTACTATGACGATAAACGCTCAAGAGATGGTTATGAGCATAACTTTCACTTCTCGCGATTCAAATCTGGCAACAGCGTGTGTATCGTGCAACAAAGAGTGTAACAAATACCCCAAACAGCAGGAATACCAGAATTTTACGTGATTTGTATGGTTAGATTATGTTCTAAAATCATGTTACGAATGCATGACAGTAAAGTACTAGACATGAAGAAAGTCAAAGGTTAACTACTTATAAAAGAAGCAGATGTTACAGATTGTTCCTGTATCTTGTATTTTTGTTTGAAGTTCATTTTACTCTAAACTTGTGTTAAAGCAGGCAACAGAAACTTTAGGTGGACAAAAATTTCGATAAATACTGTTGGGGTGAGACTACATTTTCATCATATTCTTTGAACCGCTTAACAGATCATTTTATTGAGCTCTATGTTCTTCAAAGTAAATTATACCTTGAACCTGTTGCGGTTGCAGTGGATCAGGAGATTGAGTAGTATCATACCTTGAACCTGTTGCGGTTGCAGTGGATCAGGAGATTGAGTAGTATTTAAAGAGAAATAAACGATCATTCGTGCACGTCGTACTTTTTCCACTAATTCCATATTCGAGGAATGGATAATGGGGCTATCAGGCTATGGTCAACAGAACTTCATCAATACCATCAATGTCAGCAGAGATGCCAGATCATGGGATAGATAGTCATAGATAGCGAAAATGATAAGGCAGAGTGCAGCCTCTGCTGGAACTGCAATATCAGAAAATAAACCATGTTGGAGGGAATTTATTCACTATTGCCCACATAGCCTGCCTGGTGGTACGATTAATATGACCAAAACTGGAGTCTTAAAGTTTCAATCAGCGACTCAGAATTCCGGCAGTAATTTTTAATAATTTCCAAATGTAGCTCGTTCGTGAATTTTACGATTATAAAAATGTAAGCCTTGACTAGCATTTTAACTTCTTCTTATCCTTTTATTAACCCTTTCCTCGTTATACGAACTTATGCGTAACGAGTTTCACATTTTTACTGCATCGCTGCTGCTCCGCTTATGGGGTTGGCTACAGTCGCAGACCACGGAACACGTTTACACACTGCTCGGTCCTGGATCGCTTCAGTGGTTAACCCCAGGCGTTTTTGCGCATTTGCCATCTGAGAAATCCAGGAATTATTTTTCCGACCTCGTTTTCTTACAGTATGAGTGACCGTAGTTGATAGTGCTTTTTTAACCGGATTTTCCCCAGAACTTCTTTCAACGTGCCAATACCAGCTTATTCTATTCGCCTCAAGCTGTTTGGTTACCGAATTCTTTATATGTAGACTTCGTTTTATACGCGTAGATCTAATGCCACCGCGATTAGTGACTCCGCTAGACATCCTTAACATTTTCATTTTCGCTGCCGTGATTTTGTTTTTAATCGCATCGTACATTGTCCAGCACTGAGAACCGTACATAAGATCTGGTCTAACAACCGTGGTGTAGAGTTTCGACTTCAATTTAAGTGGAAATTTTCGGTCGCAAAAGATTCCCGAATTTTCCCGCCATTTCATCCACCCCACACTCACTCTGTGGTATACGTCGTCGTCACATTTTCGTTCTGTGTTAACGATTGATCCTAAGTACTTAAAGATAGTGCTTTTCGGAAGAACTATTCCGTCTAACATTATATCCGGAACAGGTCGCAACGGATGCGCAAATGGGAAAGTCAAATGCTCCGTCTTTGAACGACTTATATATTTTAAACCCGTTTCTATCTAGCGCATTTTTCCATGAATCTAAGGCGTTCTGCAAATCTTCGACGTTATCGCTTAGTATAACTGCATCGTCAGCGAAGAGAATTGGCGTTACATTTGCTTCGCGCATGCAGTCTTTTAAAAGATAGTCGAATACTACGTTAAAGAGGAAAGGGCTAAGTACGGTTCCTTTGTGCACTCCTCTCATTAGTCCAGCAGAGCTTTTAACCGCAGTTTTCACGTTCCCGTACATGTCTTGTATCGTTCTAACACTTTTTTTATTTATATAATTTGTGCGCGCACAAGGGATTATGTACCCGTAAAATGTTTGCACATAGCGCGGGCGAAGGAAATTTAGGGAGGGAGAAAACAGAGGTACCGATGTACGTTGGTTTTAAATGTTTGAAGGTTGTAATGCCTAGGAAATAAAGAGCTCGGCAGGGCATTCCATGAGCGAGTTGTTCGGCTTAGGAAAGTATCACGATATTTCAGGCTGTATCTGAAAGTGGGCTTGAGGGTGTACTGATGAGCATTCAAAGCGAGACGGGTTGGATGTTTGAAGGGGCGGAATGCTACTGGCAATTTCTGAGGAGCACTGGTGGTGAAAATAGCGATAGAACAAGGTGAGACAGGAGACATTACGTCGGTGGTCGAGGGTGTCAATCACCTATTAGTTTTATCGCACTGTTTTGAAACATACGTTTCCGGTACCTTTTAAGACCTCAGCGCTGCCCATATGAGATCCCTCCATCAAATGCTTTCTCGAGGTCGATAAATATTATGTGTAAATCCTTAGACGAATCTCAGTGCTTTTCCATTATTATTCGTAAGCTTTGGATAGCGTCCACCGTCGATCTTTCTTCACTAGCTATCATCGAGTTTTATTATTTGCCGAAGACGTTCGTTTAAGACTCTTTCGATGATTTTCATCGCGTGCGACATCAGCTTGATTGAACGGTAGTTGTTGCATTCTCGAGTGTCGTCTTTTCCTTTGTATAATGGAACCAAGAAGCTTCTTCTCCATTGATTCGGCATAGGTTGTCCACATTTTAATTTATTCAAAAGTTTCGATACCCATTCGCTGCCGTTTCCCTCCATCTTCGATCAAAACTCTGATGGAATGCCGTCTGGTCCCGCCGCTTTCCCCCGCTTCATTTTTCCGATTGCTATACTTATTTCTTCGATTGAAAAGTCCGAAACTTCCTCCTCGAATAGACCAGCTGTCGGCACGATATCACGTGGCCACCGGTCACAAATTTCCTTTTCATTTGTTAGTAAGCGACCGTCTTTATTTTTGATGTATTTCAGCGAGGTTATTCCCATCGAATTTTTTCTCCTCTTTGCTGCGAGCTTAAAAATATTTGGCACTTCAATATTGTACGACGTTTAAGCTTCTTGTATAGCTTGTCTTCTATCTGCCGATCGTGAGGATATTTGTTCCAACTCCTGGTTCCAACAGGTTTTCCGCTACTGTCACTCGAGTTCGAGCCAGGACTTTCTTTGCGACCATTTTAAGACGCTCGTATTCAAGAGAGAGTCGACCTTTTTCTACTATATCGTCGCTCCAATCGCATTTTGTCCACGCTTGGAATGCACTCTTCTTGTCGGCCACAGCTCGTTTGGTTTCGTCATTTCACCACCATGTTTCTTTGCCAACGTGATGGTATTTCGATATATAGATGGGACTTTGCGAGTGTTATGCATTCCTCGTACATGCTAACTAGCATTTTAATATTGACAAATTATGAAAAAGTTTAACGCTGCATTTATATTAAAATACAAATTGTTATTTCCCTCTACAAAGGTCAGAATTCCCAAGAAAGCTCTCTCTGCAACACTCAGAGGGTTCGACTGGACATTACTTACCCTGTCTCCGAAAATGTAATTATCTGAAAGCAATATCACGTAAAAAAAAAAGTAAGCAAGTACTACTGTGTAATAGCTAAAGAGACGCTTTGTAAGATCTTAATGAACCCGGTACCGGTGCGTCTTTATTCAAGTCCAAAGGCGGATTGGAGGAATATCCACTTGGCGTGGGTAATTAAAGCCAAAATGCGAAAAACTGTTGTTTTTTTTTAGTTGCTCGAGTCAAGCTTATGGGGCATAGCATAAGATGTTCAAAACACCCGCTCGCCTTGTGGTAATGAACTCTTATGGTACATTACAATGACCTCCAACTTAACTCCAGTGTGCGTGATTCCTCGCCATTAATTTCCCACAGGAGTTTGGGTAAGTGGATTCCAAAGCATGGAATAAGGCACGATAGAAATGTCTTCGCTTCGTAAGTTGTGACCAATCCACCCGCATTTGTATTTGGATGTGTAAGTTCCTGGCAGATGATCGCATCAATTTTAGTCTTTCTATAAGCGGTTCGGCAAGAAGGCTTGCAGCTTATTTGTGTCACTGTTAGCCAACTCCCATGACACGTATTTTACATTTGATAAAAACTGTCTTAACTTGGCGTTGGTGCTAAAAACATTTCTTTTCCAAATTTAAACTATTAAACCGAACGCATATTTCGGGTAATTGGTACTGCTGTCCACTTCCGCATCTGTCACTCCATCTTCCGAGACCATACTTCCAAGACAAAATAAAGTTGATTACCTCTTGACTCGTTTTTCTGAAATTTGATTTGCCGTATTTATTTAAAGCCAAACTTTATACGCCTCCGTTTTTAAGGGAACAAACAATTGGCTGAGGCCTGTGTAAAAGTAGGCAGACCTCATCATCGTAGTTCAGATATGATGTCATTTTTTTTCGCTCTCATATTTGCTCCCAATTGTGCTGCACTTTTAATATATGACGCTAAATTTACCACTTTCTTATGCGGCCTCAATTGTAGCGACGAGTTTTTCGGGGACACATACAAGGTACCTCTCCTGCATAAATCACGCCAGTGGAAGGACGCACATTCCTATCCGGTTTCCTTATTCTGTCAGATTTCGCTTCTTAGCCAGTTTGACAATCTCTCCACTCTTGCCATCTTGGAATTTCGGTTTCCCAAGCCTTCCTATTAAGTTCTACCCATACAAGATATAAATTGTGCAGATTCTAAATTAAAGTTGCTAACTTTTGTGAGAAACCTACGCAATAACAAAGCTGGAACGATTTTAAACAGCAGCACCAAAACGTCTGCTATGCCGAAGAACCATAATGGGGTTTTAATTCAGTCCAAAGAACCAATGATTTTCATTTTAATAAGAAAATATAGTGACTACCGAGTGATCAAAGATCATTTCAAGTACCGCAATCGCATCAAAGGACAACCAAATTGAAATTTAGTACGAGTAGTAGCTGTTGTAGAATGATCGACAACGATCCTATTCAGTTGAAGTCACACCGCGCACTGTTAGAGTAGCGTGGGAAAAGTAACAAGCACATTCTTTTTTAAATAAAGAATAAGCAAGCAAGCAAGAAAACATCTCCTGGCATCCCCTTTGGTTGGAACGGTGAGGGCGTAACATTTAACAATGCTTATAATTTTTACCCCACTTCTCGGAAGTCAGGTAACCAAAGATATATTGGAGATTGTATATTCTTTAGACACACCTACATTGGACTTAATATCGGTACAACAAGATGTCCGAGCGATGTTTTTTCAATTGTACCTCTAATTACATACAGATCTACTGTTATTGTGTTGTTTTAGTGGTGGTAAGTGTTGCTCACTTTGCAACCTAGAGAACTCAATTATAGGGCTGAACCTTAAACCTTAAGCAAGAAGATCTATAGATGAGGAATACGGATTTGTGTTTTGTTGTCTGTGTGGATTGGATTCAAAAGCTCTTCGTAAGATAATATTGGTAGCAAAACTCTTAACATTAATTGCTAACAACCTTAATTTCGAAGTACGACTCGTATCATTTACAAACTAAACCTCAGGCAGTTGTGATGCATACATACATTTTCAAAGTTAAACACTGAAGTCCTTATGTCGTAAAACTTCAAAAATAGCCTGCCCGTCCAAGTTGGGTCTTGTTTCGTAAAAGTAAATTTTAGAGAACTTCAGATTAGTTTGGACAGCTTCAGAAAACGTTCAAATGACAATCTGCATACAAATAACGTCCTTCAACAGAATGCAGGATTCCTAGATTATGTTCTTATATATTTAACCACTGGTCAGACAGTGCAATGCGAGACTTAGACAATACGTTGTAAGTTATTCGCATGTTACCAAAAGTCTTATAATAATACGAAATAACAACACACGAGTAATCTAAATTCATGTTCCATGTTCATGCGCATACGAAACAGTAAGCATCGAAGATACAGATAGCTTTCACGAGCTCAATGAGAAATAGTGCTTTAAACATTTTGGTGACAATAAAACTATTAGTTGCATTTTTACTCAATAGTCTTTTAAATTTTATAAAGGGTTTTCCAATAGGGACTTGACAACTTTTTTTTTTAAATAAAACGCAAACCATTTGAGATATTTTAAAAACTTTATTATAGGCTTACAATCAAAACATTTATGAATGGAACTCGACTTCGTTCAAATGGCCACCGCGGGCACGTTTGCAGCGGTCGATTCGTTGGACCCAATTTTCAACGACTCGGCCACACATTTCGGCCGAAACGGCCGCTATTTCGCGTTCAATGTTGGCTCTGAGCTCTTCCAACGTCGTCGGCTTAACGACAATGGCTTAACGTAGCCCCACAGAAAATAGTCAAGCGGCGTTAAATCGCACGAGCGAGACGGCCAATCGACTGGTCAATTTCTTGAGATAACATGCTCACCATACTTACTCTTCAATAAATCGATTGTAACGTGTGCTGTGTGGCTTGTGGCATCATCTTGTTGAAACCATGTGTAGTCCAAGTCCATATCTTCCAATTCGCCATAATGTAGTCTGAGCGATGCCCAATTCTTGAGAACGCCGTGGAATTGACTGATTTGTATCGTTTGCTACGGAGGCCTGAACGGCAGCGATATTTTCGACACTTCGACCAACCCGTTGTCTCACTGTCAGTGAGCAACATCACACAACGAATATGTAGACCCAAATTTTTGCACTAAACTTGTTATTGCCTGTCTACAAGGGGGAGAATTACGACCGTATATTGGAGTTAACGCGCTCTTAAACTTGCAGTCACCGACTCCGAATTTCGGTAGAAATTTTTTATAATTTGAGACGTTGCTTGTTCTGTTCTTTACCATGATGAAAATGTTGAGTTTACTGAATAAATTGACAGTGACAGTTTGATGATTTATGAAAGAGTGCGTTCACAAATTAAATTCAAAGTTGTCAAGTCCCTATTGGAAAACCGATATATATGACATTCACGCTTCAAAAACGTTACCGCACCTTTATTATCTTACACCCGACATAATCGACCATATAAAACCGCTATTCGCCTTATTGTTGACCGTTTTCGCTCAGCATTTTCTTTGGCAGATACAGTGGCATCAAGACACTTCAAAAGAGTGTGTACTGCAGAAAATATTGCATTAGGAAAGTGTGGAAGAAGGTCCAAATTAATCGATTCGATGTTGTTCACAATAACTTGGGGCTTGCCCGTTCACTTTATGAACAATTTAACGCAAAGACCTTGGTTTGAAGGCTTTCAAAATCCTTCGTACAAGAATGGACTCACAATAAACTGGGTTGGATCCGCTGTTTTATCGAAAAATTGTGTTCAGCGATGAGACTCATTTTTGGTTCATTGGCAAAATTTACTCATTTGAAGCAAAGATAATCGAAATGTCTTTACATCCCGAAAAATGCACAAATTTGTGCTGTCTGTGACCTGGTGAAGTCATCGGTACGTTTTTTTGTTTTTTTTTTCAAAAATGAAGCTAATCATCGTGATACGGGCAGTGAGTATTGGCTAGACAGATATGATTAATGACTTTTTTCGTTCCTCGATTGAATGGCATGAATGTGGAAGAGATGTGGTTCCAACAGGATGCCGCTACGTGGCATACAGAAAATGAAAGGATCAAATTATTAAAAGAAACATTCGATGGACGCTTGATTTCGCGTGGTGGAGCTGTAAATTGGCCTCCAAGATCTTGTAATTGGACTCCTCTTTATTATTTTCTTTGGGGATATGTAAAACCGCTAGTCTAGGCTCAGAAACTAACAGCAATCGACGCATTGGAAGCCAGCATTATTCATTTTATATAGGACATACGGCCAACAACACTTGAAAAAGTGTTCCTTGTCTCCCTGATGACATTCATCACATCCAGTCGTGGTGTGCACATTCGTTTACCCGTAGTTGTATTTAAAAACTAATTCCAGAATGTATTTTCTCGATTGAACATAAATCAATGACAATTTAATGAAATTTCATGTGTTTTGTTAAAAATCAAAGTTAATAATGGCTCTAAAAAAACACCGTTTTAGTAGAGTAGTAGAAAAGTAAAGCCTTAAGTAATCGATCAGAGATGCTCGACTTAGCTGTGAATTAAAATATATCCAGCGCCTACTTTACTTACTATGATATACACAATGGCGCTTGGAAATATTCAGATTCATAAACACGGTCGGCCGCCCCGACCCACAGCACTATACTTAAAAAAAAAAGTTACGAACCGAACCTTGTTGATACCATGATTGATACGATCACACTAATAAAATAGTGCGAAAAGAATCTCTTTTTCATTATACAATTCATCAAGAATGCCGGCTTAAATGTTCTAGGTTTCATGTGACCACTACAACAAAAGCTCTAGTTCGATGATGGATATCAACTGTCACGTATAGTCAAACGATAATTCAGAAGGAGTAATAGCATGGTCTACGCGAGAATCATATACGTAGTATAGAAGGGAGGAACTGACTTTTCAGAAAGCTCAAGGCAACATTTCTTCCAACTGCAATAAGAATATCACACGGCTATACGGTCCTAAGGTGATGGCGTGATGCAAAAAGCAAATTCGTCTATTGCTAGACAAAAGCAATAGAGTTCAATCACCAAAGCAGCAAAGTTATCTACTTTTCTGACGTCAGTTTGTCAGTCAGTCTGTTTATAAAAGTCAGTCGCCCAAGTCGGACGTTTTAATTATTTTTTCAGTAAAAGGCCAGAAGGGTCCATGAAAGAAATAAGACAGCGATATTCCTATCCATCTGTCCTTGATAAAATAAGAAACAAATGTGTGAAATAAGTTGAAATTCAGAAGCGATTAAAACAGATCTACTTAAGGCTTGTCCAACACACTGGACATTTCTATCGAACAGCTATAAGTTTGGTTATGGCTGAACACCTAATAAGTATGCACATGTCCGTCAGAAACACGTTTTTGACCTTGATTCTGTCCGAGATAGCTGAAAAATATACCATTAAGTCCAACATTCAGCCAGTCCCGATTCAATTATTTCTCACTAGCTTAGTTAGTATCATTTTTGTATACTGACATTTAGTCAGCCTCTGGTGTCATGAGATAGATGGCAAAGTATACTGTACTATGGCTGTGACCTCCATAAATGTTGTCCCTCTCATCATAACGAAATGCCGAAAGCTGAACAAATGGAAGAGGGTTCAATCCATGTTGTGGTGTATTAATACAAATAATTCCCCATCAATTGAATTGCAAATCTTTATCCAATAAAAGTAAATCAAAGTTAGTAGAACATAGTTGTGTTACATACTTACATCTAAGAGACTAGCCACTTTCAAGCTTAATAATCTTACTCTTAGTATGGTATGTAGTAGCACTCCATGATATCTAATCATATAAAAATATCTTTACGACCCAGCCCTCACACAACTTAAATATCTGCAGAGAGCAATTAAAATCTTGTGGTTCCTGCAAGTGGAACAGTAAAAAACCTAAAATATCTCTCACCACAACCACAAGAGTCACCGTATCTATGCCCAGCACAGGGCTCGAAACCGTAATCTGTTGTATGCAATTTATGACGAAAACGTGATTAACGTCATTTCTTGAGATTTTCTTCTTTTTTTGTTTTTTGTTGGGTAATTGTCGATGGCAACCCACTTGTATCCTAGGCATCAGAGATTAAGTTACATACAAATGAACAACAACTTTATGCATTAAGCACCTTAAATATGAATTTACACAATAAAGTAATGCCAACGGTATTTCATCTTTTTTTTACAGACAGATTGCTGGGATAAAATGATTAGAGAATATTTCTCAACACTGTGAACATTTGACAAAGTAACAAAGATAGGCAGATACACTCGTGAATTACTACAATGGATAAATCAACCACATCACATAGGAAAAATGGCTCCAGTAACTGTTGCTCCCATCGGAGTATATCGAATTCAGATTTGAATGAGATAAGTATAGAATCACAAGATCTAAATGAAGGCAGTGGATTAAAGTATCTACCGAGTTGGCCAGCCGTTAATTTGCAATTTCATGATTTAAATTACTCTGTTCCTGATATAGCCAAAGGTAAGAAATATTTTATAACATTGTTATGAAAATCAGAACTTCCTACTGAAGACAGATTGGCATCAATATAATTGAGAGCTATTGAAGTCACTTATTATGTGAGCTTAGATCAAGGTTGTGCATCTACGATGGGACATAGGTTTGGGCAATTGGGATGTGACACGAGACATCATGTCATCTGAAAGAAGAAATTCATAAAGTCAATAATTACTCCGGAGGTATGGAGCTTCAGATTAGTATATTTTTGAATCATATGTTATTTTGACACTGACAGCTCTTATGCGCTCAAAATATTGACAGAAACTCAGTATTATATATTCGCGATACAAAATGGATCAATTGATGCTTGAGGAACTCTGAAAAATATCGCAAAGTTACTCCGAAAGTGAATGCTGTACTGCAGAAACAGTGCGAATTTTTGAAAACAAATATCAGTCGAATTAATGCCCCAATTGTAACTGGTGTACGCAAGTTTGCGAAGAAAGTTCATGACTTTGGTTTGTTCTTCCTGTGCGCTCGACGGAACATATTGAGGCTGTTGGTAAAAGTGTGCGTCTAAATCCGAGAATCTTAACGCGACAATAAAAATTTTCTAAAAGAAATAGGCCGAAAATTTGTAAGACAAAGAGTATGGGAGCTTCCAGACTGCATTTGCATTTGCATCCTTAACTGATGACTTTTTAAGTGATTGCGAGTCATGATTCACTGAAGTCGAATAGCTTATTCATTTCTCAATAAATAGTCTATGTGGTCTAAAGTTTTCTTAGTTCTCTGAATTTTACTCGAAAAACAGGCACCGACAATTCCTTTTTCTGTTTGTTGAAAATTTTGAACTTTTGCCAAGAATGAATTGTGGTAGCCCCTCACCATTTTAATTAACCCAAACGGATTGGTTCGAATGACGAAACATCTATTTATGGTGAATGATCACCAGGTATAGTAAGATGCAATAATCGAAGTACTAAATTTATTTTTATATCAAATGGTCAGAGGCTTGTCATTCGTATTACAAAGCAATCTTCTGTAACAATGTATTCATACTCATGATATCCCACTTATCTTGTTAGCCATTCAGTTAATGTCAATTATTGTCATCATGACTAAATGCCAATCATAAATCATTTTCATTTGACATCGACTGAACTAGAGCATTGTCAAGTTCACAAAAATATATAGTACAAACCGTCAAGCAGCACCTTACTGAACATATGTAGGATACAGGTTACTATTAACATTAAAGTCATCTAAAATAGTTTAGAGCAAAGGTCAACCTTTATAACCCCATAAAAAGAGAGATGAGGCTTCGAGCTTGAAGTGAGTAATGACTTTTTAATTGTATATCATCGGAAAGCCTATCAAATAAATGACTACATTCATTGATGATTTGTAGAAGTTATCGTTTCCCAGATCATAAAAGTCGTGTTAAATTGAGTGGAAAATAGTTACACAGATTAATTGTAACTAGTCATTAGAATGGAATTTTTTCAATTGGTTCAGTTTTCGAGATTTATTATATTTTGATGCCAGCACATGCGTATAGTTAAGAGCGAAATAGGTCTGCAGGTAAAGGAGTATATACATACCATAAAGGCGCAATGTCATTGGCTTTAATCCGATTGGGTTTGAGTAAGAATAGTTTCATGGAAGAAGACGAAAACCCGCCTATACCAGAATAGATCTACTGAGATGTCATGGATCTATTTATATTTTTGGCTATCTAGGGCCTAATTGAACTCATTGGCATTTTATGTCATCGAACTATACTTTTTGTCTTTAGATACCATCTCGCTGAAGTCATCGGAAAGAGGAGAGCAACCTCATGAGGAGGATTTTTTCTTCATAAAGTAGTCTTCATTGGAAATATAGTAGGACTATGTTTGTCCTACAGGCCTCATTTTCAATGAGGTCTTAGACTATGTAGCTAATAGAAACCTCTGTATAACCAACCCACTTCTTACTTACTGGATAGGATTTAAAGCGTCCGATAAAACTTATAGGTGATGCCAATATAACACAGTGGATTGACACCCTCAACCACCGACGTAATATCTACTTCCTCACCTTGTTCTATTGCTATCTTCACCACCAGTGCACCATCGAAATATCCAACGGTT
Source organism: Volucella inflata (assembly GCA_928272305.1). Taxonomy (NCBI): domain Eukaryota; kingdom Metazoa; phylum Arthropoda; class Insecta; order Diptera; family Syrphidae; genus Volucella; species Volucella inflata. The sequence continues at coordinate 54,405,077 of OV743720.1, read as the reverse complement.
AAACCCATCTCGCTATGAATACTCATTAGTACACCCTCAACCGAACAAGTCGCTCATAGAATGCCCTGCCGAAATATTCATTACCTAGTCATTATAACCAGCAAATATTCAAAACCAACCTATATCGGTACCTCTCTCTTTTTATCCTCCCTAATTTTCCATCGCATACGATGTATTCAAATGCAAAAAAAACCCAACAGTACGTTTGTAGGGCATCTCAGTATTGGGATTGAGATAAAGGAAGATCCTATCTGCGGTTTTTTTTGGCGTTTGTTAGGATTTTGTGTGATTACATGTGGCGTGAGCATACCCTTGATTCCATACTTAGTTGACTTGTAAGGGTACAAGCTACTTTGATGTGTCTGTCAATTATGCAGTTCACTCAGTGACCTTTCACTAAGTGCATTCTATATTCATCTAGATGAATGTTAAGCGGCCCTATCATTTCGTTTGGAAAATTTGGACGGCCGTTGAAGAAAAGACTTTTCCAGGAACTAAACTCGCCGTTAACTATCAGTGAATCCAATAATATCCCTCTAAAGTATTGAACCAGATTTTAGACATGAATTGCATTATTCCCAATTTCTACATTTCTACGGTCGAAAGTGCACCTCAGCCTATGGCTAATCAAAAGTTTTTTATTGAACATGATCTTTAGCCAAACTTCTCCAGCTACGAATGCCAGGATGATTGTTGTTCCCTTCCACTATTGCAGGCCTCTTGATGTAATTACTTTCTCTACCACATGTTCCTGCGTGTTGTAATTTTTGGGTCGGTAGCTTTGTATTCATTCGTTCTATTATCAGTGGCGTAACTAGGGTATGAAAGACAGGGCACGCACCCTGGGCTGCGAAAAATTTTTGGGCGCAAAATTTTGAAGAGTCCTGAATCTGACGGAAGCCTAGATGCATATACTCAAAATAAATAGAGATTCTTATTTGAAACCTTGAAAATCTCTGAAAATCTTCAAAGACTTCAAGTTTTCAAATCTTTTTTTTAAATTTTCAGAGCTTAGGCGCGAATACTACAGCGCGATAAAGTTTTAAACATTTTGCACCGTAAGTTTTGGCGTATTCGGAAACAAAAAATCGCTGTGCCAACGGTTGTAAAATCGGAATCTACAACTAGATGGAGTGGAAGGGTGACAGCTGTGAAACCCATAAACAAGCACTTTGACGAGATTTTGCAAGTCCTTCAGGCCATGATGGATAATGCCACGGAGACCGTAGATACAAAAAGGGACGCCAGGTAACTTTACAACCGTATCTTGACTCCCAATTGTTTGACTCTGCGCGGATTTTTGACCAGATTGCTTATTCCCATTGACCGAGTCCAGAAAAGATTGCACTATCCGACGATGAACTTCCACGATGCCGCCTTAGACCTGGAAAGTCTAAGAGATCATTTTGCCAATTAAAGGGAAACGTTAGTGAATCAAGCTCTGCAAGCTGGGCTTAGGCTCTGTCAAGAGTGTGAGGTTGAGACCGAAAGACGCACAAGACGAAGAAGAAGGATGACTGGCGAAACAACGAGAGATGCCGGATTAACAGCAAAACCGGAAATCGAGCGAGCTATGAAGGAAACAATCGACCGCCTTAACACAGAAAAGGACGACACTGGCAAGAAGTTTGGATTTCTACTTGACATCGGAGGACTATGTACCAGCATAAGCTACGACGTCGTAAACACTAAATTTTAGAACTTCGGCCAGACCTACAATAGTGACGTTGATGGTCAACAGCTTTATGAAGAGATTTTGGAATTTAGAATGATGATCAGCACCAGGACCAACATCAAACTGCCTGAAGAACACTTGCCATATGCGCCATGTTAATCAGTTACGCCACCGTCTATTATCAATAAGCCATCTCAGGCGATTGATGCACTTTTTTTTGATTAGTCATTGTTCAGCTCGTACAGTGAACCGCCAACATGAACATACGAGTACTAACAAAGAATTGCATTAATTGGAAGTGCTGACATCTATGAACTCACCCATATCTTCACTGGCTGTCGCCAGCATCCATGCTGACATCATGACTGACAAAGCCTTATTATTGAACTGCCCTCATATTCCAAAAAACAGCCAAGATTTGCTTTTTTTCAAATATTATTTGAAATATCGAAAAACTATTCCGCACTAAAATCAACTCAATTTAAAATTCGCCCTATTATTTTCAGCCAAAATTGAAGCGCCTAACTAATCTGCTAAAGTGTGACAATATATTGACGTTTATGAACACAAAGGTAATGCAATTTGACTCAGTTAGTTCTGCACAAAGTCTGCATTACTGAACGCAACTAATGCAGTTTTCAATACAGTGGAACCTCGACATAACAAAGCTGAAGGTGATTAGAAAATATTCGTGATAACAATTAGTTGTTACAATGAGGTTTATTATATAGAGGTTAGGTTGTGTCTAAGATTTGTTTTAACAAAGTAAGCAAACTTGTTTACTAACCTCTCTTTATTTATTGTATTACGAAATCTTCCACTTACCCTCTTTTGTATAACGAATGATTTCCACTAGTAAAATAATATAATAATGAATTCTTATGGAATTTTGTGTGATGCATTTTTAGAATACGTTACGTGAAGATAATAAGTTGACAAAAGTCTTTATACAGAGGTAAATTATACTGTCTACTTATATCCTGCAATGATTGATTCGTTATAAAGAGGTTTTTAACAAGAGATATTCGTAATGTAAAAGTATACTATGCATTATTTCTTAGGGGCAGTTCTGAGGGATTTCGGAGAATTCGTTTAGTCGAGGAAATCGTTAAATTGAGGTTCGTTACGTTTCTGAAACCACCCTAAAACTTCGTTTTATGTCAGATGAGCTGATTCCATGTTAAGGATGACTTTTGCGATGTTCTCTCCACACCTGTACTTGGTATTGTTTTCATTCGCAATCTAACATATTTTTGGAGCTTTTACTTCAATGCTTGCAAAGGGACCATTGACGTCATTAGCATATAAAGGGTTTTCCAATAAGGACTTGACAATTTGTTTTTTTTAAGTAAAACGCAAACCATTTGAGATATTTTAAAAACTTTATTATCGGCTTGAAGTACAATCAAAACATTTATGAATGAAACTCGACTTCGTTCATATGGCCACCGCGGGCACGTTTGCAGCGATCGATTCTTTGGACCCAATTTTCAACGACTCGGCCACACATTTTTGCCGAAACGGCCGCTATTTCGCGTTCAATATTAGCTCTGAGCTCTTCCAACGTCGTCGGCTTGTTGGCATAAACCAGTGACTTAACGTAGCCCCACAGACAATAGTCAAACGGCGTTAAATCGCACGAACGAGGCGGCCAATCGACTGGCCCATTTCTTAAGATAACACGTTCACCATACTTACTCTTCAATAAATCGATTGTTAAGTGTGCTCAATTCTTGGCAACGCCGTGGAATTGACTGATTTGGACCGTTTGCTCGTATTATATTGTCTTAACCTTTTTTTTGACATCTAAGTTTTCGGTGAGATTGCTTTCGACCTTTAGTGAGAAGTAAGCCGTTTCTTTCGTATTTTTGCACAATCTGAAGAGTTTGGCACGGATACAAATCAACAATAGATGTCTTTATCTTGTCTGTAAAATCCCTGGCATATGCGACCTCTAAATCGATATTGAGGATCTTATCTAAAACCGAACTGATCGCGGCCAACCGATCATTGACAAATACCTTTAGGCGTTAACACATAAAGTATGTTAATTGTATGTAGATTATGAAAACGAGACAGTTGCCTCTTTAGCTGAAACATTTAAGCATTCTTATTGCTGGTGAATCTGACAAAAGATTTTGAGATCACGTTTTTTAGTAGAAAACAGATAAACATCAAACCCACATTAAAACTGTTTCGGTGCAATGTTACTCGTAACTCCGTGCTTCTTTATGAGTGTAGTGCTTGGAATTCTTCAAGGCAGTTACAAACATTCATTCTTCTTCTTATCCTTTTATTAACCCTTTCCTCGTTATACGAACTTATGCGTAATGAGTTTCCCATTTTTACTGCATCGCTGCTGCTTCGCTTATGGGGTTGGCTAATGTCGCAGACCGCAGAACGCGTCTACATAATGCTCGGTCCTGGATCGCTTCAGTGGTTAACCCCAGACGTTGTTGCGCATTTGCCATCTGAGAAATCCAGGAATTCTTTTTCCGACCTCGTTTTCTTACAGTTGGAGTGACCGTAGTTGATAGTGCTTTTTTAACCGGATTTTCCCCAGAACTTCTTTGAACGTGCCAATACCAGCTTATTCTATTCGCCTCAAGCTGTTTGGTTACCGAATTCTTTATATGTAGACTTCGTTTTATACGCGTAGATCTAATGCCACCGCGTTTAGTGACTCCGCTAGACATCCTTAACATTTTCATTTTCGCTGCCGTGATTTTGTTTTTAAACGCATCGTACATTGTCCAGCACTGAGAACCGTACATAAGATCTGGTCTAACAACCGTGGTGTAGAGTTTCGACTTCAATTTAAGTGGAAATTTTCGGTCGCAAAAGATTCCCGAATTTTCCCGCCATTTCATCCATCCCACACTCACTCTGTGGTTTACGTCGTCGTCACATTTCGCTTCCATGTTAACGATTGATCCTAAGTACTTAAAGATAGTGCTTTTCGGAAGAACTATTCCGTCTAACATTATATCCGGAACAGGTCGCAACGGATGCGCAAATGGGCACGTCAAATGCTCCGTCTTTGAACGACTTATTTTAAACCCGTTTCTCTCTAGCGCATTTCTCCATGAATCTAAGGCGTTCTGTAAATCTTCGACGTTATCGCTAAGTATAACTGCGTCGTCAGCGAAGAGAATTGGCGTTACATTTGCTTCACGCATGCAGTCTTTTAAAAGATAGTCGAATACTACGTTAAAGAGGAAAGGGCTAAGGACGCCTCCTTGGTGCACTCCTCTCATTAGTCTAGCAGAGCTTTTAACCGCAGTTTTCACGTTTCCGTACATGTCTTGTATTATTCTAACATACGTTTCCGGTACGTTTTGAGACCTCAGCGCGGCCCATATAAAATCCCTAGGCACTTGATCGAATGCTTTCTCGAGGTCGATAAATACCATGTGTAAATCCTTCGACGAATCTCGGTGCTTTTCCATTATTATTCGTAGGCTTTGGATAGCGTCCACCGTCGATTTTCCTTCAACAAATCCACACTGGCTATTATCGAGCTTTATTATTTGCCGAAGACGTTCGTTTAAGACTGTTTCGACGATTTTCATTGTGTGTGACATAAGCTTGATTGAACGGTAGTTGTTGCATTCTCGAGTGTCGCCTTTTCCTTTGTATAATGGAATCAAGAAGCTACTTCTCCATTGATTCGGCATAGGTTGTCCACATTTTAATTTATTTAAAAGTTTCGATAGCCAAACGCTGCCGATCCCCTCCATCTTCGACCAAAACTCTGATGGAATGCTGTCTGGTCCCGCCGCTTTCCCCCGCTTCATTTTTCCAATTGCTATACTTATTTCTTCGATTGAAAAGTCGGAAACTTCCTCCTCGAATAGACCACCTGTCGGCACGATATCACGTGGAAACTGTTTGTTAAGCAACTCCTTGCAGTATTCAAGCCATCGGTCACAAATTTCCTTTTCATTTGTTAATAAGCGACCGTCTGCGTTTTTGATGTATTTCGGCGAGGTTATTTCCATTGGATTTTTTTCTCCTCTGTGCAGCGACCTTAAAAATATTTGGCATTTTAGTGTTGTACGATGTTTGAACTTCTTGGATAGCTTGTCTTCTATCCGCCGATCGTGAGGATATTTGTTCCAACTCCTGGTACAGGTTTTCCGCTTCTGCCGCTCGAGTTCGAGCCAGGACTTTCTTTGCGATCTTTTTAAGACGCTCGTATTCAAGAGCCAGTCGAGCTTTTTCGATATCGTCGCTCCGATCGCATTTTGTCCACGCTTGGAATGCCCTCTTCTTGTCGGCCACAGCTCGTTTGGTTTCGTCATTCCAATTCCACCACCATGTTTCTTTGCCGACGTAATGGTATTTCGATATAGTCCCCAGATGGGACTTTGCGAGTGTTATGCATTCCTCGTGCATGCTGTTCCACATTTCTTGCGGGCTAAGTGAGTCTGCTATACCATTTATATTTTGAAGTTACAAACATTCATTAATAGATGTTAATGCAATTTTAAGGGTCTTCTACCCGAAGCGTATATCGAACAACCAATCTCATGCAGATGTATCGACGTTGAAAAAAGCACCTTCAATGTCCAAGAACCCGACCATTGCGTGCTCTCTATAATACAGGGATCGTTTGATGTGGCTAGTCCATAAATACTATATATAGCCATTTCCACCGACTTTCCTTTGCAGTAAGCATGTCGAGCCATAGACAAAAGTCGTTAATCGATACAAGAATGAATTAATCCAACAAGCTTATGCTGGTGCCTTTTAAAATTACTGTTGAAATTCGTGCAACACGTTTAAAACCAGTTATTTTTGAGCTATTGATACACCCTCTCTTTATTTATTGTATGTTTGTGTAGTGTGCCTCAGCATTAATAATCTTTTTCTTTTTTTTTTTATAGGCAGCAAGCTCATCCTTCGTGGAATTCATGGTGAATTCAAATCTAATGAACTCACTGCGATTTTAGGTCCGTCAGGATGTGGCAAAACTACCCTTCTCAATGTTTTAACTGGTTACAAGTAAATTTTCTTTATTAACTAATAAATCATATTTTCTATTAAAAAAAAATTTTTTTCCTTTAGTGCTTCCGGAGCAACTGGCCAAATCAATGTGAATCGTCGACCTAGACAAACAAAACTCTTTCGACGAATGTCACGATTTATTATGCAAAATGAAGTTCTTGACCCACATTGCACAGTACAAGAGGCAATGGTGCTAGCTGCTCACCTCAAACTTGGAAACGAGTTGTCTATGCAACAAAAAATGGAAGTGGTAACTATAACTACTACCTTAAATTGTTTCCCTACAAGCAAAATGTTCTAATCAACAGATTGACGAAATTCTATGTATGTTGCGTCTAAAAAAGGCCGAAAACACTATGGGCCTTCGACTTTCGGGAGGAGAAAAAAAACGGCTGTCAATCGCATTGGAATTAGTTAACAATCCGCCAGTTATCTTTCTAGACGAACCAACTACGTACGTTTTAAATATCAAATACCAGTTTCCATAAATAACATTTCTCATTGCAGTGGTCTTGACGATCTATCCAGCTCTCAATGTATCTCACTTCTACGACGAATTGCACACTCGGGACGAACAATTATCTGCTCAATCCATACACCATCAGCGAAATTGTTTGACATGTTTGACAAGGTTTACGTCCTTGCCGATGGCCAATGTGTCTATCAAGGTTCTACAGTGAACATAGTGCCGTTTATGGGCGCCATTGGATTATCTTGTCCACTTACATACAATCCAGCTGATTTCAGTAAGTTTATGTCGAAATGTGTCTTAAAAACTGACAGCGAACCGGACAGTGATCTCAATTATTTGACTTAAGCTGTCAGAATTGATCCGAATGGATTCTGAGCGATTCTGACTGTAAGTCTGTGACTTTGACGTGTTGTCATAATTGAGATCAAATATTTAGTTAATTGGGCTATTGGAAGTCTAAATCGTTTGTTATGACCCACAAATCAGAGATCACTTTTGAGATACTCGTCTGAATATGATACTAATACATTGTAAAGAATGTTGATCCAGATGACTCGTGTAGGAATTTTTTACACGCTACTCCATTAGATTTAATTGAAGGGATGCATGCGATAGCAATTCTTTTGCTATTTCCACTTCGAAAACACGTTTTATTGAGCACGCTAGTTTGGCGTAATGTATTCACTTGTTTACAAAATTAAATAGCCCGCGTGTTTTGCTAAGCTGATTTTGAAGTGATTTTACAATTATGGACTTTGGCTGTCAGCATAGAGACAGGCGCAGCCAATTTACGATTCATGAGTTTGAAACTGAGCTTACTTCTTTTTTTTTTTTTGTTGAAAACATACTTTAGAATATATCACGATGACACATTGGAATAATTTGCGTCAGCGAACTGCCTTTACTTTTATGCATTTTTAACGATATCTCAAACTCGTATGAGGTCGGTTTCTTGTTTATGATTCCACCAATGTTCAGTCCCTTTGGACATCACGTGTGTCAACAATCAGATGGATTCATGATACTCACCAACTTTTCCCTGATTTTTAAATTGCATTTGACAGAATCCGAGAGCAGCCAATATACGAGTATCACTCTTAACTCAGCGCTGCTTCAAATAGGTCCACAGAAATGCTGTCAAGTTGCACCAGATTATGGTATATGATCGTTTGAATCCAAAAACTACTCTCCGCAACACTGCGGAGTCCCCTAAGCTCTTGATATACAGTTCACTTGTTAGAAGGAATGAAAGCACCTCATACCAAAACAAGTTTAAAAAAGATCCGTAACTTACGTACGACAAGGTTAAATGCAGCAGGACAAAAAGTAAAAAGGAAATCCAGCAGTAAATGAAGCTATTGACAGATTTCTAAAAAAACTATTTAAATTATAGCACGCGCCCAAATCCCATCAAATAAATAGCTGATAACTACAGAAATAAAAAGCTCGACAGATGCAAAGGAGCAGGGCACCCAGAAAAAATTATTCATACTTTTCAGTGGCAAAAATAGCACAAGTCATACTCAGATGACATTCCACTAAAACTACAGGTAACCGACAAACATTTTCTAAATTAATGGATCTTTTCTAATAAACACAAGCAAAGACTAATTACCAAATACCGAATTCGTATCCCTAACTAACTAACATCCAAAAAACTGGAGTGGTATAACTCACAAACGCATATTCATCGCACGAGCTCCAACTTCTACATTTAAAATTTCTCATCCTATTATCGTCGATTCACCTTTTGCTGATTTGGACATGTATTTGAGGCTCTGGACCACTCTGAAGCTCGCATTACTATTGCAGATTTAATTTGATCCGACACATTCCCACGTACTCTATCAGACCACATCGCGAAAATGCGATGTGAATATTTAGATCTTTCGGACGTATTCTTTGTAACAGAAGTTACCTACAATACAAAACCAAGTCAGATGATAGTATGTAAAGTGCTTCAGATGATTGTCTCTAATATTGCATAATATTGCACTTACTACTATACTACAATACTTTGGTAAGTGTTCGTAATCAACATAAAATTAGGCTAATCTTCCTGAATTCGCAATATTTGATAACTTCCTAATATGGTAATTTCTTTTTTTACTCGTATAATTGGCGCGCGTTCAAGGGGTTATTAGCACCCTTAAAATTATTGCACACTGCGCGGGCGATGGAAAATTAAGGAGGATAGAAAGAGAGGTACCGATGTACGTTGTTCTTGACTAATGACAACGGAATAAAGAGCTCGGCAAGGCATTCCATAAGCGAGTTGTTCGGCTTAGGAAAGAACCACGATATTTCAGGGTATGTCCGAATGTGGGCTTGAGGATGTACTGATGAGCATTCAAAGCGAGACGGGTGTTACGGTTGAAGCTTTGAAGGGACGGAATGCTACTGGCAATTTCAGCAGAGCACTGGTGGTGAAAATAGCGATAGAAAAATGTGAGGCAGGAGACATTACGTCGGTGGTCGAGGGTGTTAATCGACTAGGTAATATTAGCATCACCTATAAGCTTTATCACACGGTTTTGAATCCTATCCAGTAGGTGCAAAGGTGCACCTGACCAGATATGACCATTGTACTCCAATATTTGGCGGTAAAAGCTTGAGGAAACCTAGACATTTTGCGGCATTTTAAGTTTAAGTTGTCATTGACACACGTACCGAGTATGGGAGGGTTTTTGGTTTCAACGATGCAAGTGCCATTCATGGATAATGGCTGGGTATTTAAATTTCGCTTTCGACAGGTAGCAGCAGTGTGTTTTAGAAGCATTAAATTCCATTCTGTTCATAGTTCCCCAGTTGGAAATGCTGTTAATACCGAAATTGAATGGGCTTAACATACACTCCCGTTCCCGTTCTACAGCCGAAGAGCAGAACCATGAGTCCGGGAACGAATATGAAAAGCAGAGAGTACTGTAGTTAACAAAGGAGTATATTGGATAAGAAGAAGCGGACAAAAGATCGTTGATGAATATTAAAAAAAAGTGTCGGAGACAGGATGGAGCCCTGAGGCACACCAGCATTTATTTTGTGAATATCAGACTTGAAACCATCCAAGAAAACTTGAATTTAACGTTCCGAAAGGCAATATCTAATCCATTGAAGAAGAGTGTCATCGATCCTAAATGCATGCATTTTCGACAAAAGAGCCTGATGCCAAACTCTGTCAAATGTCTTAGAAATATCAAGTGCAATTATCTTGCTTTCACCAGTGGACCTGTTGCTACGAAAACCGCACTGCCGGTCATTAAGAAGTTTTCGTGTTTCGAGATATTTCAAGAGCTGACGATTTATCAGCGTTTCCATGACCTTGGAAAGAAGGGACGTAAGTGCAATGGGTCTGTAAGAGAAGAGGGAAGAAGATTCGCCATTTTTAGGGACGGGCTTGACAAATGCTGTAGGATTGATGGAAAAGCTTAGGCAGTGGTTTTGCCAGCCTAGAAGAACACCTCTTCAGAAGAAGGTGAGATATATAGTACCATCGGGACCAGCGGATTTGTGGATATCAAGATCTTTAAGTACTTTTGCTACATAGAAGATTCGACGCACTCAAGTGTAGGCGGAGACAAGACACAATCCGGAAGCGTTGAGCTGGCTGCAAAGTGTGCAGCAAGCAGATTGGCCTTGTCCAAAGAGCTGACAGACAGCTGGAATGTCATTGTAAATGACCGTTGGGATGGAGGATGAGACAGAATTTCTAATGTTTTTGACGAACGAACAAAAAGTTGTACTACCTTTGGGACATTGTAGCATTTTTTGTCTCAGTTTTTGATCGCACAGAGATTTCACACGCTTAATAAAGGCGTTGCAGTCATTCCTAGATCTTTTAAATTTGTCCTGGTTTTTCTCTGTCGGGTTGGTCTTATAGGACTGAAAAAACAATTCTCCCAACCTGGCAGCCTCTTTACAGCTCGAGTCGTACCACGCCTTTTCCTTTGGTCTAATGCTCTTTATCCGGTGTTTCGCAGTTCTCACAGTTTGTTTTTTGCGGCATTATTCGCTCTCATCTGTAAATGACCCCATAGGCTAACTTCTGCCCTTTATAACATTTTAAAGGCTGGTAAGAGGATTTTTTTTTTGGTTCCCATCAAGGCAAAACCGACTGCAGCAATTCGCAATTCATCTACCTCACACCTTTCCATCTATTTTAACTGCCTCTAAGGCCGTTGCCTTTCAAAGCGTCTGCTTCGCATGTCGGTTTTGATTCCCGTTGCCGACAGCACAACTTTGACCAACCGCATTCCTACTTTGGTGAAATCTACTGTTGGGATCATTAGAAGACGAGCCCCAGCAGCAGCCAAAAGATCTATAATGGGTTACCGCTATGGCGAGTATCGCCTGGCGACTTGTTTGGCAAGTTTAGGCTGGGTTTTTCTAAGGACCTTGTAATCTTTGACTCTTAGGGCTTCTTATTACATCAAGGTCACCAAAGAAACAAAGGTAGAAAGGCTTTCGATTATGTCTTACGTTTCTTTTTTAATCCTTCTGTGAGTAAGAGGCCAGTGTGTCTCTTGTAAGTGCTGAGTTCCAAATCACGTTTTAAAATGTGTGGTATGCTGTCCTTGTTGATATCCATCTCCTGAGACAGGCAGCACTGCAGATTTCGACAAATTTGAATCTCTACGGCATTGGTGACTTTTGGCGTTCGCACAATGCACGGACGGCCGGGGTTTGCACAGTCGAATATTCCACCTGTAATCTCAAATATTTTCGCGGTACGATTCACAAAGTATGTGATTTTCAATGGCCGCAACATCCGAAAAGTTTTTTCGAAGCCGCATTTTAGCAGGCCATTACTTGTCAAATAACTGTCAAATTGGAGTGGTTGAGTTCATTGGTTCTTTATGTGACATGTTTTCATTTCGTATACCACAACATTTGCTTGCACTACATAACATACATATGCATCCACGCTGCTTCGTATAGTGGTTGCTGATTTAAAATAGAGCGACATTCAATACCGCTTGAGCCAAGATTAGTGGACGAACAAACCACAGTAAAACTTGGGGTCTTTTTCTTCTTTTGGTTTCCCGACCTCGGGTTACAGGTCTTACCTTTGAGTCTTTGGTAGTCTAAACAAATTCTTGCAGACCCTTAAAAACGTCGCCAGAACAAATGGAAGAAGTGATGATTGTTTTAAGGTCTCCTTAGGACCTAAAGAACCACAACTATAAATATCACTTGCAGTTCTTGTACGTTTTATACTCTAAAATCGAATAATCTTTTTGTTCTAGTTATCGAAGTGGCCGGACGTGAATACGGGACTGAGTTTCATGAGAAAATGGTTGCAGCTGTCGAAAATGGAAAGTGCGTTCGCTGGACCCCCGACATAGAATACTCCACTGAATACTCCAATGAAAAAGGAAAGATAACAGACGAATTTGAAGAAGAAATCAATCCAAAACTACTCAAATCCAAGTGTTCCTGGGTATTTCAGTTCAGGTTACTTCTACGTCGCATGCTAATACAAATGTGGAGAGATAAAGTAAGTCCCATCCATAACCTAACTTAAAACATAAGTTCTAATCCCTTTTTTTCAACAGTCATACATTAAACTGAAATTTTTCCTGACTATTGCTCTGGGGGTTATAGTTGGTGGAATATACGATGGTGTTGGAAACGATGCCACGAAGGCTTTGTTCAATTTCGGTTTTGCTTTTACAATCATCATCGCTTACTTGTACTTGCCTATGATGCCAGTTTTGTTGCAATGTAAGTGAGTCGATGTCTGAAAAAGAAAGCAAAGTATATAAAATGTTTTTTCATAGTTCCCACCGAGGTTAGACTCCTTAAACGAGAGTACTTTAACCAATGGTATCACCTTAGCTCATACTACCTAGCGATGGTGTGTTCTAAGATTCCCTTTATGCTGATCCTCGCCATGATCTATCTTACCATGATCTATTTAATGTCCAACCAGCCGCTGGAATTCAATCGGTTTTCGATGATCTTTCTCATCTCAATTTTAACTGGAATGACCTCCGACAGCCTTGGAGTTCTAATCTCTTCCCGATTCAGCATTGTGGTAAGTGATTCTATGGAATAGACATTATAAAACCAAATTCAAATACTTACATATGCACTTGTATTTCTTTCAGAACTCGATGTTTGTGGGACCTGTGATCTCGGTTCCGCTAATTCTACTCTCCTGCTACGGCATTGGTTACGGCAAAGAAATCTACATACCTTCATACTTAAGAATTCTAATGTCAATGAGTTACTTGCGTCATGGTTTGGAAGGACTTGTAGCTGCTCTTTATGGCAATAACCGTTCTGACACCTTCTGTCCAGAAACAGAGATATTTTGCATGTTTAAAAAGTCGAAATTCCTTTTAATGATCCTGGGATTCGATGGAGTTGATTATGTGTATTCGGTCAGCTGTTTGGCTAGCTTTTATCTGATTTTTACAGTAGGAGCATTTTTCATGATTAAACAGCGCTTGACTTTCAATTCGTCGAATCACATTGCCGTACAGTACATCGGACAGCTTGTAAAATCGCATTTGAATTTCTCATCTTTGAAGTACTAAACTGTGGGTTGCAGAGGGAACTCGGGAATGAATTTAGTTTTAAGTGGTTTTAAAGTGATACTAGGCTTAAGATTGTTTGATTTTTGTAAGCATTTTTGAAATAAAACAAATTTTTATATTGTACATCGAATGGTTAGATGGATTTAAGTCTAACGCCAAGTTGCACAAACAAGAAAAGAAGATTTGTAAACTAAAGGCTTGCCATTCGTGCAGTGACCTTTTTGTAATCAGTAATTTACTGTTGATGACCTTAGTAAACGATTAAGGGACAACGATCTTCTGATCTGCACATGGAATGCCTAAAACCCCGCGTTCAGCTTATCAATTAGCAAAGATTTCCGACTTCCTCAGAACAGACATTACCGCCAGCCAAGAAATGCGATGGGATGGATTGGACAAAACTTCTTGTGATTAACGTGAACGCATGTCGTGGAGATTTCAGTTCACGGATGCATGGGAGCAAGGATACGAGTACGTCTTGCCATCACTAACCTTCATTAGTTAATACCAATGCGGAACTGTGTTGAGGGCACAGCTCCACCCTTGGCATGGGTTGAGGCCTACCTAAAACCTCTTATTGATTTTAGGGTCTCAGCACCTGGCACTTGTTGCAACTCCACACCAGGTGAGACCAGCTGGGTCACCCTCCCTGCGTTTTGTTTAAACTACAGCCACCGTGACGCTCCCACCTCAACAAGTTAGACCCGGACCGAAGTCCGGGGGGCTCCTACCTCCAACGGTACCGTGTCTTAAGTTCTGGTATGGAATACCCGTGGTCTTGCCACTCAACAAGACCTATGGCCGGCAGCTTGTAACTGGACAAATCATAGCAACCATCAGTCGCGTAAAAGGCTGATGATGTTATAGATAAGCCCAGTTTTGCTCTACGTCCTTGACGCAATAAAACTTGATAATTGGGCGAGGGCCCGGGATGGATTGGACAAAAAGCAGATGAAAAATAATGATGTCTACTATGGAAAATAGTACAGACCGTCGCAACAAAGACAGCGTTGATAGGATGTGCATTCGCCGTCGCAAAATAAAAAGAGATCAATTCTTGAGCTTCAGCCTAAGACTAAATTCGCCAGCATTACAAGCTGATGAGAGCATCTTTGGTAATATCCATCGAATTCATAGTTCTTGAAATTCCTGTTTCAATCACATAAGTTAAATTGAACTTCCTTCCGAGACTATGTCTGTATGTTTAGTTTTAAGTTTGCTATTTAACAATATGGATTGCTTAAAAATCACTGAACGTGTTACAATTGTCAAAACTTACCACAAAAAATTGTGATTCTATAGTTGTTACGTTTCGCTTATAACGAACAGATTATGATCGACATAATCGTCCATCTGACCGTGCTATAGAGATAATTTAAACAAAAACTCGAAGAGACTGGCTCAGATGTATTAAGGCCTATCCATCATCAAAATGTACGCTTTAATTAGGCTGCCGTTACCGAAAATTTGAAGGAGATCCAAATGTATCGATTTCACGACGAGCACAGCATTTGGGCTTGTCTTATAACACATTATGGCGTATTTTCAATTTGGATTTGCATCTACACTCTTATAAAGTTCAACTCACTCAAGAATTGAAGCCAGCTGGGTACGTGAACATCAGCGTTTGGATGACCAATTTTCACAAAAAATTGTCTTCAGCAACGAGTTTGCACACGATTCGCAAGCTCTTGACGTCTTAAAAACAAATATTCGTCAAGTTTTAGCCGAGTCATTGCCCGATGTTATATTGTATAAGAACTCCCATGGAGGATATTTGAATGGTGTTACAGTCCATTCATAATGGAAAGATCCAAACAATATATTAAAATAAAATTTAAATAAATCTACTTTCGAAACAACAAAATGGATGACCCTGTACAATGGGAGTTACAACCTGCACGGCTTATTTAATTTGCGGCAAGTCACAATGTTACTACAGCAAGCACACAGTTTCCACCCCTTGATATCCAAAAGATAACTGGTTGACTACGATTCAACAAACCGTCAGCAAAATTGAAAATATTGCGCTCGGCAAAATACATGACTCCAGCGATTTTTCCAGCAAATAGGAAAGTCCTCCATAGACCAAATTTTCATATCACGGCAGATCTTGGAAAGAACCCAGGAGTTCCAAATCGATACACACCAGCTCTTCATCGATTTCAAGCCATATATGACAGCCTCCATAGTAATAGTGATGCAAACTCACTCTGATGATCGGAACCGACATAAAGGGAAACAGATGACTATGCCTCCGGGCGCTTTAGATAAGTTGTTCGGGTAATTTTCGGCTCGATTGCACCAATGTTATATAGTATAGACATTTCAAAAGCGAACGGCGATGCCGAACTTATCAGAAAAGCTCAGCTTAAATAGCTAGGTCACCTTGAACGCATTGATACCCACGCATCGGCCCGAAAAGTTTTGAACTCTAACTCAGAGGTTCGCCTCATAATAGATGGTGACTTGAGGTAAAAGTGGACTTCCACCAACTTCGGGTGCGCAACTTGAAGGAGTTGACAAAGACCGCCCTAATTTGAGAGTTATGTAAGCTATGGCACTGCTCCACCCCGGACTGTAAGTAAATAAACTAGGCAAACTTATCTAAGGCTGTTTTCTCAAACGTCACTTGACCGTCATTTTGATCGTCATTGCAGTACTTAAGTGTTGTGAACGTCAAACTGCAAACGTTATTTGCGTCTATGGTTTCGTTGACTCGACCAGATCTAGGTGATGGAGTTCAATAGAAATAATAATTAGATAAAAGATATGAGATATTATCGGGGGACTCCTTAAAGTAATTCGATTCAATCATTCGTTTATTGTTTGTTTAAGAGTTTGACAGTTCTTTTAAAATTTAATTGATTTGACGTTTTATGCCCATAGAAAAACCGCATGTAGAAATTTGTAAGAATTTGCAGGGTGGGGAAATGAGTTATTCTCTCAAAAGCGTTCTCTTTTACAAAATTTCTATCGCGGGAATAGGTTTTTGTAGAAATTTGTACAAATTTGAACGAATTTGTAATCCTGGAACAAAGCTAATATATACATCATAAGGTAACTCAGTAGGTACTTACTTTAGACATTTATACCTGTCATACCAATAGTCAGATTGCAAACTGTCAGTGTAATTTTCATTGAGTAATCTTTGCAATTTTATCATGATGATATAAAATAAACCCTTCAACAATGTTGTAAAAGTATAAATATTTGGTTGCAAAAATTTGGTTCTGTGCGCCAAACTTATAGAGCACTTTCACCATATTACACCTTAGTAGTCGTATTGTTGAACTTTTTTTTTAAAAAAATATAGTGGCTACTGAAAAGAATATTGCATCCGTTCAGGAAAGTATTGAAGAAGATCCACATTTGTCGTTGAAGTCATTCACAACAGTTTCTTCTGTTTTTGTTCTCTTTATGGAAAATTTTACGGAAAGATCTTTTTTTTGAAGGCTTACAAGATGCAGCCGAATATGACCATTAATTGGGTCGAAATTGTGTTCAGTGATTTTTGTTTCAATGGGTATGTCAGTAAACAAAATTGTCGCCCTGAGGAAAAATGCAGTTTGTGCGCTGGTGGAGTCTTTTCAAAAATGAAACTAATCATCGTGTTAGCATCAAGCGTATTCGCTATAGAGCTACGATTTCCAACAGGAGGGCGGTGATGCCATACAACAAGCGAAGTAACCAATATATTGGAAGAAACATTTGATGAACGAATAATTTTGCGCAATGGACCTGTAAATTAGTCTCCAAGATCTTGTGATTTGACGCCTCTTAACTATTTTCTTTAAAGATACGTAAAGTCGCGAATCTACCCTGAGACAGCAACAAGAATCCACGCATTGGAAGCCAACATTATTCGTGTAATAAATGACTACGGCCACAAATACTTGGAAATTAATCGCAGTAATAAATGACTATTTAATGAAAATTCATGTGTTTTGTTCAAAATCAAAGTTAGGACTGGCTTTAAAAAAAATACCCTTTACTACGTACACGTTGCGAAAAATGGGGGTTAATAAGACATCTTGCCGAAAACATGAAGATAAAATCAAGTTCGAAACGCGCTCAATGAAAGTACTCACAATTGTGGGTTTAACGATACCTCCACACGCATAATGAAAGATGTTGTAGGTGCCAAAACAGGGCCGCGTAAGGATTTGCTTAAACCTCTTTATATGGGGAATGCATTTCCTACCGTCAACAAATACGATTTTTGTTTTCTGCAAAAATATGTCAAGGAATCTTCGACACATTATCCTTAACACCCTGTGTTCTAGTCTCAAAAGTACCCGGCCTGAATAATAATTTTTGCGATCGAAAATACAATCTTTCAACAGCTTACAAGTAAGTTATAAAGTTGATAAGGGTACGGTTGTTAGCACTTTTTTAACAGCCATTAAAACTGAACGTTCTTAGTAAATTTGAAATTATGGAAAAAATCAATCATCGTTATGAGATTTAATACTTCCACTGAAAGGTCTCTTTCTCAAAGCTATGCGCAAGATGGGTACCACGTTTGCTCACAATGGACCACAAACATTGTCGTGAGAATGTTTTCGTCGAATGTTTAGCAAGTTTATTCGCAGGAATAAAGCCGAGCTTTTGCCTCGATTCATAACCATTGATTAAATATGGGTCCACCATTTTACACTTAAAAGGGAAAACAGGATCCAAAGAAGAAGGCAATTCAGTTGAATTCGGGAATTTGCGTGGGATAATTTATATTGATTACCTTGAAAAAAGGAGGCTAGATAGGGAATATTATTGGAGCGATTGAGTGATGAAATCAAGAAAAAACGGCTGAATTTGGCGGAAAAGAAAATTATATTTCATCAGGACACACCAGGTCCATACGTCCGTCATTGCGATGGCAAAAATCAATGATTTAAAGTTCGAATTGCTGCCTAACGCACCCTTTTCGCAAGATCTGGCTCCTTTAAATTATGTCTTTTTCCAAAATTAAAAAAAAAAAAAATGGTTTGGTGGTAAAATATTAGCCAACAATGAATAGATAGAGTCTGCGATTAATGTCTATTTTGAACCTTCCTTGTAACAGTAAAAAGATCATAAAAAGGGTGTCGGAGATAGAATGGAGCACTGAGGCACACCAGCAGTCATTTTGTATATATCAGACACAAAACCATCCGAACTATCTTCTTTTTTTTTTAATATTCTGGAAGGTTGTTCATAGTCCATTAAAAAGAAAAAGTGATGTTAGAATCTCTCAAATACCTTTGATTATCAAGTGCAAACACCTTCCCCTCACCAGATTGGTGTAGACTTCGTTTTCGCTGTTCGGTGAGACATGCCATTAAATCACCAGTATACCTGTTACTATGAAAACTGTACCGCAGGTCATTAAGAAGTCTTGTTCTTAAATATTGTTATTTTCTCTTACGAGTCGCCAAGAATAGGGTTGACGGAAGAGCTAACGCAATGAAGTTCGCAGCGTGGCAGAACACTTCTTCAGAAGAAGGATCGGGGCCAGTGAATTTATGTAGATCATTTGGTACTCTAACTTTTGTGCAAAACAAATTAGTTGTATGTACTTATATGTTCCTACCAATATATCTTTGTCTGTGCAATGTATCTTTGTTATTGGTCGTATTTAAACTTCATACATTTAAGAAAGTTTAGGTTTATATCTTAAATGGCATCTCTCAGTTTTTCCTATTCCTGTTCTGTTCTTTTTGAAATCTTTTATCCTTACTTTGTGGTCTATGTGCGAGAAATTTGATGATATAACACAGTGGAGAGTACATTATTGGTGTACTTATGGGGGTGAGAAGTTTAAAAACAGATTCGGGATATTGGCAGCATGTTGCTCATGTGGACCCATTTACAAGCGAGATAAAGTTGTTTTTCACAGCTAAGAATTCAACACACCGTCCTGGAATTTTCAGTAGTCAGTCAGACATCGCATCATACTCATTAAAATCAAATTGCAGTCCAGTTGTGGATTTACGCTGTAAAATTAGCACTGAATAATTTATTTATAACTTAACGAAGCACGAATTTGAAAAGAAATTACATTCTGGACTTTGTTAAATTACATCATTCAGACGTAAATGAACGTGCCGCTGTGAGAATAAAAAACGACACTATTCCGAATCGATGTGATTTTTGAACGAATAATCATGTTTCAGAGAAATGATATATATTTGTTTTATATTCACTCTGAATTCCCAAAATATTTTTGTGATCGGGTATCAACTGCCAATGTAGTAATAGTGTTCTCGGTGCCTGCAGAAGGCACTCAATCATTGAGATCTTAATCACGTATTTGTGATCGGACATTTTGTGGCATCAGCGGGCAATAACTATTGCTTCCCTTGTAGATACGTAGGCATACTACAAAACTATTTGGTACACGAATACCATATATTGGGCCTAAAACAAAAGCGATTCAAACGAGACAGTAAACCAATATTAAATGTTTAAGCTCACTATTTAAACATTGAGAATTATGGGATTATACAACGGTAACAAACAACGGTTTTGGTTCAATGAGCTAACTATCGCGCCATCGCCATTCACACTCCATAAAAACGTCCTTCTTTCGATACCGAAAGAAATGGAAACGGAAGTGGGTTAAACAATAAAAAATCAAAACAAGTATGTTTATGGATGTACACTCCGAGATAGAGGCCGTTAAAGTTTACTAAAAAGCATCCAAGAACAACCTATATAGTTCCAAGTTATAAGCTGGCGAAGTAAAACTTAAGGGTTCCCCGTGTACTGGTGTTGATAAAAGTACGTGGCAGGTGGCTTATTCCACCTCTAAAAATATAAGGATTTTTACTAGGAAAACTAAATTCATCATTTAAGTGTATGTAAATGGTTTGTAACAAGTTTATTATTAAAATACATATTTTTATAACGACACGGTTATTCATAGTTATTATTAAATTGTACGATAAATACAGAAAAAAAAAACATAATAATCCACATTCACATGGACGAGGATAAGCAAAACAAAACAAAACAAAAATGAATGAAGTCAAATGCATTTGAACTTCTGTTGGAGTCTTTTCTTTTTCTTATACTCCCTTTTGTTCTTCTTAATATTTGTACTTGAAGTTCATTCGAAGTAGATATTGAATATTTACTTGAGCAATGTCATAGACAATAAATTCATTGTATAACAACGAAGATGGAAGCTTATTGTCTGTTTTAGCCTTACCCAAAGGTATCTCAACCCCATCTTCCCTAAAATGAGACTCAGCTGGATCTGGCATAGTGCGACCTTTACCGAATGTACTGTGTTTATCCTTTGGTAGTTTAGTGACAAAATTGGCACCCATACACTCCATCATATCACCGAGGGCAACCTCAGACAGTAACATTAAACCTGTAGAATTCATTTGACTAGTACAACAGTAATTTGCTGATTTCGAAACCATATCGGCAAAGTAAATACCTTTGCCAAACATGTAACCAGTAACAGGTGCCTCTGGTGGGGCAATCTTTAAACCATGTGACAAAATACCAACGAAATTCGTAAGCCGAGAACCGTGCCATAATAGACGACGATTGTGTAATTTCTTAAATGGCTTATACCGACGAGCTTCTCCCTGCCGGACAACTTTAAACACATCGACAACATCCAATTCGTACATTCTGTGGGTTTCTGCGTGAGTATTTTTCACATATTTCTTTATCATGGCGAATTCTTCGCCCTTCCTGTCTAATGGTTCAATTGTTGTCTTAAGTTGTTCATAGTGTTTGTCGATTGGATTAACATCGCTTTCAGTATCTTCAGTTTTAATGAGATTGTAGGCACATTCGATTTCCACCAGATTGTCCAGCATTGTGCAGAGATCTTCAACTTGCTTCATTGTATCTAATAATGGTGGTGTTCTCACACCAAAATTATGCGGAATCAATGTATAAAAACGATTCGTAGCATCGATAAATTGCGAATTGTTGCCAGAATTTTGGATGAGCTGTTGAATTTCCGTCAGCACAGTATAGGCTGATTGCAGTTGTTTTTGACTAAGCTTACCCAATGGCATCTTCTCCATGTCTATTTCAAACTCTAGCATTGTTCTCTTCATGGCATCAATGTCGAAGATCAGTTTTACTAAATCTTGAACTGGTTTTTTTAATTTCGATTTAGGACAATCTTGAGCATCAAAATTCACCGTGGCATCTTCGGCGAAGCTGACATCAATCGGATACATTTTTCCTGGTACCTGAAAATAAATAACCAAAAAACAAAATGAATTTAGTTAAAAGTTATTCATCTACATCCAGATTTGAAACTTCTCAATAATAAGAAAGTGTTTGCTACGAAATTTCCACGAAACCTACTGGAATTCTAGTAAAATTGTTGATCAGGAAGGTTTTGGCTGTTTACAAGGACAGGTCTCTGTAGATGACAAACGATATTAAATTCTCAGATACACAGCACATGCTACTGGTAAGGGCAAAAATAACCGACGATCAATGTATTATAAGGGAGACTGAGACACTTGCGAAAATTGGCTAGTGAACCTTACGTTACATACAAGACCCATCCTTATAAATTAATGGGGAATAACCAATGCGCCCGGTCAATAGGAACAACCATGTTTAATGTTGTCGCAAATCGAAATCTGGCATTGTACCATAAATTATGTTCTTACATCGAAAACACCACTAGGTCAAATATTTACAAAAGGGATATTTGAGGACTATAGTTCACAATCGAATTTGGAAGAAAGACTTCTGCAGAATGCTCAACGGCAAAGATACCAACAATTCCGGCCACCAGATCACCACAATCAGTGGAACTCTGGCTATTAGACTATATCGGAACAATTGTATGCTGTAGATCATCCAGTAAATTTAAAACATTGAGAAGCATCACAGATTATCATGTAAAAAAGTGTGTACGCAGCAAATGCTCACGATTCTTTGCAGGTAACAAGTACCTTAGTTAAGATAGATGTTTATGGAAACCGCGTATTCAAAGCAATAATGCCTAACCAAAAGTTCGGGCCAGCAAAAATAGACAGAATTTACATATGTATAAATCTGCTATCCGTCGGCAAACGATGATCAGGATTTCTTGAGAAAGCTACATGCACTAGCCATTGAGGCATATGTACAAGCACACTTTCAGTAGGTATGGGCTAGGATCAGTTCTGAAAGTAAGAAAGTTGGAACCTCGGATCGATGACCTCAAAAAGTTTAGAATTGGAAGTGATTATGCGTCGCAGAACTCTATAAATCCTGTGCGTACAAGAAAGGAAGTGGAAATAAAGCGCGTTTTCTTGATTTAAAAACTAAACCATTTAAGAACGGTCAATAAATGAAACGGTGTTGGTATCGTTGATGCAGCAATATCGTTGGTATTTTGAAAATAAACGACGGCTTAATGAGTGTAAATCTCGTCATACACAATGAAACGCGGAACATTGTTAGCGCGTACGCTCCACAAATTGGATGCGATAAATCGGAAAAAGATAAATTTTGGTCAGAATTCGGTAATTTGCTTAGAAATATACCTATCGATGAGATGCTCTTCGTAGGCGGAGATTTAAACGGCCACGTCGGAGCAACAAATGATGATTATGAGGACTGCCACGGCGGCGGTAAAGGCTTTGGAACTGAAATTCAGCTGGCGAAGACATCCTTGTAGCGTGTAGGGCTTACGGCTTAACCGTATCAAATACAATGTTTATTAAACATCAACGACACCTTATCACCTATAGCAGTGGAGGCCACGAAACGCAAATAGATTATCACCTCTGCAAAATGTCGATGAGAAACCGTGTTAAGGACTGTAAAGTAATACTTGGAGAATCGCTAGTAAGCCAACACCATCTGCTCATTACAGAATTTTTCACAGCGGAACCACCGAAAACACGGGCATCGTTTGGAAAGCCAAAAATCCGGTGGTATCGGAGGAAGGAAGCGCAAGATTTATCGCACTGGCTAAAGAAGTACTTCAAAATATAAATGGTATAGCAGACTCACTTAGCCCACAAGAAATGTGGAACAGCATGCAACAAGAATGCATAACACTCGCAAAGTCCCATCGAAATACCATCACATCGGCAAAGAAACATGGTATTGGGATGACGACACCAAACGAGCTGTGGCCGACAAGAAGAATGCATTTCAAGCGCGACTGGCTCTTGAATACGATCGTCTTAAAAAGATCGCAAAGAAAGTCCTGGCTCGAACTCGAGCGGCAGCAGCGGAAATCCTGTACCAGGAGTTAGAACAAATATCCTCACGATCGGCAGATAGAAGACAAGCTACACAAGAAGTTCAAACATCGTACAATACTAAAGTGCCAAATACTTTTAAGCTCACTGCACAGAGGCGAAAAAATTTGATGGAAATAACCTCGCCGAAATACATCGAAAATGCAGACGGTCGCTTATTAAAAATGAAAAGGAAATTTGTGACCGGTGGCTTGAATACTGCAACGAATTGCTTAACAGTTTCCACGTGATATCGTGCCGACAGCTGGTCTATTCGAGGAGGAAGTTTAGGACTTTTCAATCGGAGAAATAAGTATAGCAATCGGAAAAATGATGCGGGGGAAAGCGGCGGGACCAGACAGCATCAGAGTTTTTGTCGAAGATGGAGGAAATCGGCAGCGAATGGCTTAAATAAATTAAAATGTGGACAACCTATGCCGAATCAAGGGAGAAGTAGCTTCTTGGTGCCATTATACAGAAGAAAAGGCGACACTCGAGAATGCGACAACTACCGTTCAATCAAGCTGATGTCACACACGATGAAAATCGTCGAAAGAGTCTTAAACGAACGTCTTCGGCAAATAATACAGCTCGATAATAGCCGGTGTGGATTTGTTGAAGAAAGATCGACGGTGGACGCTATCCAAAACCTACGAATAATAATGGAAAAGCACCGAGATTCGTCGAAGGATTTATACATGGTATTTATCGACCTCGAGAAAGCATTCGATCAAGTGCCTAGGGATTTCATATGGGCCGCGCTGAGGTCTCAAAACATACCGGAAACGTCTGTTAGAATAATACAAGACATGTACGGAGACGTGAAAACTGCGGACCAAGGAGTGCACCAAGGAAGCGTACTTAGCCTTTTCCGCTTCAACGTAGTATTCGACTATCTTTTAAAAGACTGCATGCGCGAAGCAAATGTAACGCCAATTCTCTTCGCTAACGACGCAGTTGTTCTAAGCGATAACGTCGAAGATTTGCAGAACGCCTTAGATTCATGAAAAAATTCACTAGAAAGAAACGTGTTTAAAATAAGTCGTTCAAAGACGGAGCATTTGACGTGCCCATTTGCACATCCATTGCGACCCGTTCCAGATATAATGTTAGACGGAATAGTTCTTCCGAAAAGCACTATCTTTAAGTACTTAGGATCAATCGTTAACACGGAAGCGAAATGTGACGATGACGTAAACCACAGAGTGAGTGTGGGGTGCATGGGAAATTCGGAAATCTTTTGCGACCGAAATTTTCCACTTAAATTGAAGGGGAAACTCTACACCACGACTGTTAAACCAGCACTTATGTACGGTTCTCAGCGTTTAAAAACAAAACGACGGAAATGAAAATGTTAAGGATGTCTAGTGGAGTCACTAAGAGAAGAAGAAGAAGATACACAGTTGAAATCGTGCAAGAACTGAAGTCAGCGGACCTTCCGAATCGTCTCCGTTGCAGTCGTTGGCCTCTTGAAAAGCATCAAGAAGATCCACTGTTTTCCACCAAAATATTGTTGATTGATGATCCCCTTATTTGCCTTAATGGCTGCATCAATAAGCAAAACAGCCGTGGTCGGGGTTACGAAGCAATCCGAAGAGGTGCAAGAGCTACCACTACATCTAGATAAAACAACGATTTGCTGTGGTTTATGAACTGGTGGAATCATCGGTTCACATTTCTTCAAAACTGAGGCCGGCCTGAACGTAATTGTGAATAGCGCAATAATAATGGACGCGATCCCGACATTTTGTTGCCCAAAGCGCTTTTTGCCACACAGCCAGTGAAACAATGCTTTTATTGCGACAACGATTGGATGAACAGTTACTTTTACGCTTTGGTCTTAGTGTGGAAAAGTTTACTTAAAAAGTAGTTTAACGAGGTAACGACGTTTTATTTTTACACAAATAACTAGTAGAACATTGGTAGGATGTAGTACAGTTCAAGGCTACACTAACCACCAACGTGGCCGGCCATTCTCTACGTAGGTTTACAAAAAATCAATAAAAATAAAAATCAATTAAAACTAGCTATCCGAAGTAGCAAGTTTGAGCTTTCCAGCATGTGCAGATTAGCCAACAGGTAAAGAGCGCCACTGCTTATCTATTTTTATGTATTACCTTATTTTCTACCATAGTAATGAAAATAGTCCATAGATTTTAACAACGAATTTAAAAAGGTTGAAGTAAACTTGATAGTAAAAAGTACATGAACTGACCGTTATACCAAGCCGAGTCTTTATGAATCAACGGAAACAAATTCCGTAACAGAACTTCTTTCGTGAGAACCGTTCAGTGTAAAAGATGTTTACATGGTCCCACTTTATTTTAGGATGAGTACTCGTACATTGTAACAAAAGCAATTTTGCGTGGTAGAATGCATTCAATTCTGATAATATGGAGCACCTGAGAAAGATGCGAGAATTTTTGTTTAATTGATTATTGCCGTATGGCCACATTTTTTTTTCAAAGAGAGGGTTGTGCGTTCAATATCTCACAAATAAGCTAGCTAGCAAAAGGGTTCAAGTCCGTTAAAGAGAGTGTCTGAGCCCTTTCGTCGGCCTTTTCATTATCATCAATTCCCTCATGCCCAGGAACCCACCATAGTTTGGCATTGTTCCTTGAGCTGACTTTGGAGGATTCTGAAGCAGTATATGACTGATCAAAGGTGCGCGGCTTGACTATCCGTCAATATGTGCATGTTTGATACCAGAGTTGAAGAAAAAGTTGGCGCATTCTTAAATGGCGTGTAGTTCAGCTTGGAATACACTAGAACACTTTCCCATAGCAATTGATATGTTTGTGTTTGGTCCGTGTATACCCGCTCCCATTCCCGTTTCCATTTTAGAACCATCCGTATACCACTTTATGCCGTTTTGGCTATTTAGTGGGTTATTGCTGACCCATGCTTCTATGCTAGGAATTTCAGTGGAGAATCCTTTGTCGAAGAACAATGTTTTTTGAAGTCGGTCTGCTAAGCCGTATTTGTTTTGTACCATACTTGTTGAGCTGCGTAGAGCCACTTTGTTGATAAAAAAAGTGTAGGGATGTAAGTCCTATTATTGCTTTTAAAGCAGCTGTGGGGCAGGTCCGAAAGGCCCGAAAACGCCTAGACATGCTTGACGCTGTACTCTATTGAGCTTTGATATGGCGGTCTTTTGCGTAGTTTAGTCCACCATACTGCTAAATTATATGTTATGATGGGCCTGACCATCATTGTGTAGGTCCAATTAATCTGTCTTTGGATAGATTCCCCATGTGCTGCCATACATGCGATGGCAGGCCTACAAAACGTTAGTTGCTTTAGCTATGTAGCAGCGAGGATATACAGCGGTATTGAAAACTTTCGGAATCGCATAAGAGGGAAAACCGTCTGCTGTCAAACATAAACTATTAAAGTATAAAAAAACAAGGCTTCGCACTGTTGGAAATGTGCACCTAAATAAGAAAATTAGATCTGGAGGGGTTTGTGTAAAAAAAAAGGAAAACTCACCTTAGTAAAATTATCCCTGTTTTCAAAGGAGTTGCCAGTTTTATCAAGGTAAACGGCTTTAAAGTTATTAATTGCATCAAATAAGGTTGTATGATCATCTACTTTGCTGCCACCAATGGTAGTACCAATACGCCCCCACGAACGAAAGACCCATTGCCTGGAAAAAAAAAATCCATTAACCATCCTTCAAACAATCTTATTTTCACTCTACCTGTTCTTGGTATCGGATTGTAACAACTGCAACTTATAGTACGAATTTTTGTTTCTCTGAATATCAGTAAGTCCAAGTACCACATTGTATTTAGTTTTTCCATCTACATACACATGGGCTACATCTTCAAGTCCACTATCTGGATCGACTGCCATGCCATCTTTAACTTTCACCTTCATAGATGTGGGAACTGATTTAGTATAAATGCTCTTGGATTTTGAGCTCTTTGTTTCTTCTTGAGGCAAACGAGCTGATGGATCTGTTCCCCAATCGCAAAGACTTAAGCTTGAAATAAATCGAACAGCTCCACTAGGATCATCTTCAACACATTTTATATAATCAACGGGGATGACATGAAGTTTCATGATTTTTGCTTTATTCATTCGTTGGCCTGCTTTCTCAACATCTTCTTTAGTAGACAAAACAGCGATTGTTTTATCATTTATTACAGTGTCAAGCTTTCCACCGAGTTTGGTTATTCTTTTCTTAAGATCAGCCTCCATGTCTTTCAAACCGATATGAGCAAATTGAAAAAGATATAATGGCGGTCTTTCACGTTTCACTTTTGGGCTATAAGACCAGTAAAAATTTAGAAATCTTACGAAAGAGACCATTAAGAGTTGGAACTTACCCATCAACTTCATCCTCTTTTTTCATTGCAACATTCTTGGCAATTGTTGCTGTACTGGGGGCAATATACTGAATGGCACGTACCTCAATCTTCTTTTTCACGTCTTTTAGGAATGGATAATTTGATTTGTAATCACTTGTTAACTTAACTGGCTTTCGTTTTGGTTCCTTCTCTAAATTCGCACACTTAGTCCATTCGGTGAGAGCCCCATTACACAAATAACCAGATTTGTGGAATAACATTTGCCGTCCATGACAAACGCTGCACTCTTCAAGAGCACCAAACGCCAACATGTCAGCGATTTGATCGTACAACTTCTCAGAATCGCCTTCAACGGGTAGCTGTTTATTTAATTCAAGGAGTTCTATTATGTCTGGCTTTTTCATTTCATTTTTTACGCTGTCGCGAAACTTAAACAGTCTCTTTGTTTGAGACTTAATCGTT
The DNA here is from genome assembly GCA_928272305.1 of Volucella inflata. Lineage (NCBI taxonomy): Eukaryota > Metazoa > Arthropoda > Insecta > Diptera > Syrphidae > Volucella > Volucella inflata. Next base: position 54,376,401 of record OV743720.1, on the reverse strand, counting down.
TCAGCGAGTTTTTGTTCTTCTTCAATTTCTTTTTCATCCTTTTTCTCAAGTTTAGCTTTCTTTGCTTCAGGAATGTCCTCTGCTTTCATTGCACTGCAAGAAAGATTTTAATTATTAGTTTTGGAAGTAAAATAAATAATTGCTGTACTTACGGCAGAGCATCTTTGACGGTTTTCTGATCGTCTTTGGAGAGACTCTTGAAACCTGGAAGATTATCACCTGCTGCAAGCCAACCGAGCTCACCACGAACCTGTGCAAAGCACTCAATATGATGCCACAATGGTTGACCACCGTATTTCATTCCTACTTCCGTGTCGAATACGGTCTTTCGAATACGCACTTGGTCTTTGAGGATCTTTTGTTCGCATCCTCGGCACGCTGCTCTACCCGACTTTGCGTATTCGATACCGAAATCTTTTAAAGCCGCAGCTTCGCCCTTGGTTCGCTTCTTGCCTTTGCCGCCAGCAGCACTAACAACTGCCCCAGATCCCATTTCAGCTAAAAAAAAAAAAAAAAAAATGAAATTTATCTCAACTCACTCAAAACTTTTAATCACAAATGTGTATCTTTTAAGGCAAAATGAATTGAAGAAGCTAATCAGGTCACACAGACTAAACTTTCGCATTTATTATGTTGGTGGCCTTTTTATTTTGTACACAAATTGGAGGGAACCTGCTGTCAATTGCCGTCCTCGAGTAGTGAGAGAGCCATTTTTATAAGACAAGTCATCATAATGTTGTCTGCTCCGTAATATAAACTTGCAATCGTTGTAAAAACTATCATAGTTTGTTCAACTAATCAACCAGCCAGTCATATTTCATTTCCAGGGCTCTTAAGAATAAGTCTGCTATATTATGGATCACGTATTCAAACGGGATTCAGTTCTATCAGCACAACGGTGAACACTCCAGGGAATTGATCTTTGTCATTTACTCTCCAATCTTATTCTCAACGAATCCATATTGGCAATACACCGATATCACTATTTGTATTTCAGTATTTTCAAATAACCATAGATACTATTCCTGCATTAAACAGTGGATGAACACTTGCAGGGTGTTAGTCCTAAGGACAATGCCTGCCACTTTTCACTAAGATAACATATATAAACTGCTCAGCGCCTTACCAGTCATATTTTAGAGGATCCTCTGTGAGCCCATCAAGGAGAATAAAAGAAATGCCCTCGTGAACGTGCCCAGATAAACTCTGGCTATGTTGCTATGAAAAGACAGCAGGTATCGGATGGGACCTATACGTACGTTTTACACAATTCATTAGTTATACATCCCCGCATTTAAACCAATATTAACATCAGAATAGAGATTCCAATTCAAAACTGATTACCTCTGATACATGATTCAGATCCTCCGAATGGATATCCTCACTCGTCTTTCTGTGTGTCGATAAATTCTTTGTGAAAAGACCCGCAAGAAACAGTACACAGGTGCCTGCTTGATTGACTTGGAGAAAGCTTTTGACACCGTATGGCTAGAAGGCCTTTTCTTCAAGCTGAACAGGCTGGGCATATGTAAACCCACTGCTGCATATTTTCTTTGATATGCTCTCCAGTAGATAGTTCATCGTAAAGAATGGCTATGTGACATGACACATTAAAAATGGTCTGCAACAAGGTGCGGTTAATTCGCCGATCCTATTTAACATTTACCCAAGCGATCTGTTGAGTTCACATCACCATGCCATAGCGTACGCAGACGACTTGATCGCATACAGATCAGGTCCAAAGATTGAGGTTTTAAACATTCTTTTGCATCGTGACTTCGATAAAATTAAACAATATAGCGACGACTGGAAGTTGAAGATCAACTTTCAGAAGTCGGAAATCATTCTGTTTAGGACGCCTCTGCGGATACCAGAAAGAATTGGCGAAAGTTTCAGATCGTGGGACAACACGGGCAGCCATTTGCTTGTCGAAATGTAGTCAGATACCTTGGGATTTGTTTAGATCAATATCTGTATTTTAACAAACATATAGATTTTGCTCTGGCCAGAGCCAAAGGTGTTATTGCCCTTAGAAAGAGACTATTTTATAGCAGGCAACTTGATGCGAGGGTGAAAGTAATCTGCTACATGGCCTTTATCCGGCCTATGCTTGTACTTGGATGTCCCGTGTGGTTCAACGAGCAAGCTTAATGGAAAAGATTCGGGTGTTTGAGAGGGCAGAATCGGAGTACATAAAATATTATCAGAATGAGGTCCTGTACAACAAGGCGAACCTAATTAGAGTGGACAATTTGATCATTAAGCTGACTCGAACTAAATATCTATATCACGAGAGTGTGCGCTTTAACGGCTTCATTCCCCCAGAGGCGTTCCTCTATTTTGATATAGAAGGGCTGATCCAGGGCAAATTAGTGTTGCCGCTAATCTTCCACGTTGCTCGAAGAGCTGCAGACAAGCGACTCAACTACGCCAGAGACGTCGCACACGGCAGTGCGAGGCGTCTCCGGTTCAGTAGGTCGGTAGAGAGTCGCGTTTTGACAGACGTTACTCGGCAGCACCAAGAATTTTGGTGGCTTATTGAAAGAGAGGAAGCTCCTTCGTCGTTTCCTTCTACTCGTTATTCGAGGTAGCGTCGATAAGACGCAAAGTCGGTTGACTTAACTTTTAAGTCATGGCCGGCCTACATAGTTTAGGTAGGTTAATATAGTGTTAAGATAAATTTGAAAAAGAAAAATAATAAAAAAAATTAAAAATTAAAAATAAAGGTAAAAAAAAGACCCCCATCTGCACGCGAATTTTTGGGGAAATCTTCAAAGTGTTTTGGCGTTGTTCAATCGCAATCCGGATGAGCTATTGCGCAAATTAAGGGATAAAAAGTGGACAAACATACAACACACCGAAAATCAAGTAACAGTAACAACAGAGGATCAAGATGCATGCAAGACCATGGCAACAGTTGTTTTTAGGATGCAGTTGGCATTATGCAGATCGTTAGCTTTTACTAGGGGAAAACAATCACCGGTGAATATTGTGATGAATTATTCGACTGCTTCAACGACAATTTAAAGAAAAAACAACAGTATTTGGCCAAGAAGAAATCAATACAATTCGTGTGTGCACCAGAGATCTGCAACGAGTAATAAATGTTCGATCACACTCGAACATTGACTTGTACTCGTTATGATTTTATCACTTTGGTTGAGCGACAAAGAGCGATCGATTGAGCATAAGCCCAAAGCCAACATTCAGTTCCAATCACATAATCAAAAATCATACATGATCGTTTATGATCATGCGTTTTTGTTTAGCAACAAGCAATGATCGCCCATGCTATTCGCAATCGACTAACATGACACCCGAACTACGATCTACTCGTGCTCGAACAAAATTTGCAAAATTAATAAATATGTTTGTTAATTCAGTGTCACTTAGTCTCGTTCAGAACAATTATTCGTTGTTCATCACACAAACCAATCGTGTGAGCTGCTCGATTGCGAACATACAATTCTGGCTCTTGCGTGTTCGATCATAAAATTTTCGCTTCGTGTGCACAACTCGATCGAAACTTCTAACTGCTGAGCGCTGAGTTGATTCGATTGAATTTTTGGCAAAAGTGATGTTATCGTTTGAAATAACCAAAAAAAAAAACGAGTTGAAACAATGTTGGATAAAGTGCATTGAGCTCAAATAACACCAGATATCTCGCGAAATAAAACGTTTTCTATCGAAAAAACTATATACCACTCAAAAACTCACGTAAATGGTTATTCTTTAGAGGAACTTTTTTCAAAAATAATAACTTTACTATCATACAAAAGAACCATTCTTTACATTTATTTTCTGAAGACTATCTCTCTCAAATGTTGAGTATAACTGCGGCCAAACATGTTCCATTCTAAAGTTCCAATTTTCAATGACGCATTCGAGCATTACGAATGATGTTTGATAAGTGAGTCGAGTAATGTTGACCTCCAATTCTTCAATCCAGCCAGCTTATCCATAGACTTTGGGCTTCGCGTACCCCACAGGAAAAAGTCTGGAGGTGTGTGCGATGTTACATGATCTAGGCGGCCAATTCACAAGTCGAAATCGTGAACCTAATCAAATTGTTCTCGCAACAAAGCCATGGCTTTACGGGCTGTGCGGCAAGTGGTGCCATCTTGTTGGAGCCAAATATCGTCGAGACCATGGGCATTATTTTAGGCAGCAAATTGTCCGTTCTTATTCACAGTAACGTTACTGTCGGCCTCAGGTTTGATGAAATATGGACCAATCAGCTCATTAAATACACCAAACCGTTGTTTTACCCGGATGTAATGGCAGCTCTTAACCTCTTCGGATTGCTTGGCGCCTTAAACATGACTATTTTGCTTATTGATATCTTCGGGTATCTTCGCTGGACAATATTTTGGTTGAAAACAGCTTTTCCAAATCCTAACAACTGAAACGGAGATGATTCGGAAGATCGGACGACTTCAGTTCTTGCATAAATTGAGTTGTGTATGCTTTTAAACGAAGATCGTCGCATAAAATACGCCAAGTTGTTGCATACCAAAAAAGGTGTAAATAAGGGCCCCGGCGAATGAATTTATTACGTTCATCGCTTACAGCCGTTAAAAGCCTATGGTAAAGCTAGTTATGCATTCGGTAGGCTGATTGTGTGGACCATAAGTTACTCTAAGTGTACGAAACACATTCCACGTAGGACGCTGATATTCGTAACACAGTTAAATAAATTGTTCTTGTATACGCTGTACTGGGCTATGTCTTTCAATCATAAAATTGCGACCATACCAGACGCATGCATGATCTCTCATGAAATCGCCACTTGAAAAAGTACCTTTAAAAGAATCAACATGTAGTGGTAGTAGGTCTGGGCTGGTTGCGAGGCAGCAGCTCAAAATGGATTATTATCTTATCATCCCCCACCACACAGACAGTAACACCTTGAGCGTATCTGTCTTACGGACCAAGGCATGAGTGGAGACTTTAAATGTTATTGTGAAGGACCCATTTTTCATCTCCGATAACCACACGATTCAAAAAAGGACTCCAGATTCTTATGCAACAGAAGCGCAGTGAAAACTTCGATTCTTTCCGGAAGATTATTTTGTGATAGATGTTGTGGTACCCATTTGCCCAACTTTATGACTTTTCTAATATTATTAAGGTGTCGATTGATGGTTATGTTGCTAACGTTGAATTCCTTTGCGAGTTTCCTTCCCGCAACAGTGAGATTTCTTTGACGTTAGACTTCAAGAGCTCATTGCCTATCTAGCTCTTCTAATTATATCATTTAGGTGAAAATTACCATTTCTAAACATTGCAAACATATTGGGACTATCTAACAACACCCTATCCATACACATTTTGGACTTCTCTTTGGAATTGAAGCCTTCCATTCTGTTTTTTCCATAACAAAAATATAAAAAACCCAACCACTTCAAAATTCAGTTAAATATGCTTACAATCATGACAAAAACAACAAACACTGTGACGCTGGCAGCCCGGTATGATCCATGGCCTAGCTTCTTGATACTCATTCGTGTTGCTCATGTTGTCATTTTTGTCACATCTGAGCGGGGCCTACGGTTTATTGCCGAGTCCGAACGGCAGTCCTTAGAAGCTTTTTCGTAGGCAATTTTACTTTCGAGGGTTTGCCATTGCCCGACGAAAGGGTGATGGCGATTTGAAAAATTGTTGGTGACCCAGCCAAGAATAGAACCCAGACTTTCTGCGTGATAGTCCAATGAGCTAACTATAGCGCCATCGCCATAAGAAATAAGTAAAGCAATCGGAAAAATTAAGCGAGGGAAAGCGGAGGGACCAGACAGCATTCCATCAGAGTTTTGGGCGAAGACGGAGGGAATCGGCAGCGAATGGCTATCGAAACTTTTAAATAAATTAAAATGTGAACGAACTATGCCGATTCAATGCAAAAGGCGACACTTGAGAATGCAACAACTACCGTTCAATCAAGCTGATGTCACACACGATGAAAATCGTCGAAAGAGTCTTAAAAGAACTCGATAGTAGTGAAGGACGGTGGACGCTATCCAAAGCCTACGAATAATAATGGAAAAGCACCGAGATTCGTCTAAGGATTTACACATGGTATTTATCGACCTCGAGAAAGCATTCGACCGAGTGCCTATGGATCTTATATGGGCCGCGCTGATGTCACAAAAGGTACCGGGAACGTATATTAGAATAATTCAAGACATGTACGGAAACGGGAGAATTTCCAGTTAATCTCAGAGTGCACCAAGGAAGCGTACTTAGCCCTTTCCTTTTTAACATAGTATTCGACTATCTTTTAAAAGACTGCATGCGCGAAGCAAATGTAACGCCGATTCTCTTCGCTGATGATAACTGCGTCGAAGATTTGCAGAACGCCTTAGATTCATGGACAAAATTCGCTAGAGAAACGGGTTTCAAATAAGTCGTTCAAAGACGGAGCATTACGTGCCCATTCGTTGCGACCTCTTCCGGATATAATATTAGACGGAATAGTTCTTCCAAAAAGCACTATCATTAAGTACTTAGGATCAAACGTTAACATGGAAGCGAAATGTGACGACGACGTAAACCACAGTGGCGGGAAAATTCCATTTCCATTTAAATTGAAGGGGAAACTCTACACCACGGCTGTGAAACCAGCTCTTATTTACGGTTCTCAGTGCTGGGCAATGTACGAAGCGTTTAAAAACAAAACAACGGCAGCGGAAATGAAAATGTTAAGGATGTCTAGTGGAGTCACTAAACGCGATTGCATTAGATCTACGCGTATAAAACGAAGTCTACATATAAAGAATTCGGTAACCGACCAGCTTGAGGCGAATAGAATAAGATGGTATTGCCACGTTCAAAGAAGATCTGCGGAAAATCCGGTTAAAAAGGCACTATCAACTACGGAGGTCGGAAGAAAAATTCCTGGATTTCTCAGATGGAAAATGCGCGAAAACGCCTGGGGCTGACCACTGAAGCGATCCAGGACCGAGAAGTATGTAGACGTGTTCTGCGGTCTGCAAAATAAGCCAACCCCATAAACGGAGCAGCAGCGATGCAGTAAAAATGGGAAACTCGTTACGCATAAGTTCGTCTAACGAGGAAAGGATAACAAGAAGCAAACAACGCCGATATTGGTACTATCTAACAACGCCCTATCCATACACATTTTGGACTTCTTTTATGGCTTCACTTCAATTCTGTTTTTTCCATTACAAAAACAAAAAAATCCAACCACTTCAAAATTCAGTTAAATATGCTTACAACAATGATAACACAATATATCCCAAATACTTATTTCAATAAAGGTTTCGGCATTAAATTGGTTTTGTATGTTTTATGGCATTGGAAAACAACAGCCGAAAAAACGCGCTATTCTTATGCTACAACCTAATAACACACTTTCTATAGGTCGCTATGTTGGAAAGTTCATGTCTTGCAGCTACTGCAGAGGCAACAAAAAAAAAAAAAGAGTCCCAGCAAATGGACTTAAATAAACATAATTTCTGTTTTCTTAATCATCACAGCCTGTAAAATTGACATTACAAATTTCAAAAATGAACAAAAAGAAAACATTTTTATCTGCGAACGAACAGTTTGAAATACTTGTCGCTTGCCAGTAGCAATGCAGTTAAAGGCATCTAAGGATACCTCATTGAGGGCCGTTTCGAAACCAATCATGTTAGATTGCAGTTTTCTATTATATTTCAAATTGGGGTTATGGGATCTTCTCCTACAACATTAATCAGAGCTCTATACGAATTATCGCAGAAACGTATTTATGACTACATATAGTCGTAATTTTTATGACTGACGAGTATCACTGAAGAAGTGGACTTCGTATCTATTTCCTAAAAGAGTAACTTTTGGTATCTGTTAAGACATTAAAATCACACCGATTGTAGTCATACGAATGCTGTTATTCCTTTAAAAAATTGAGTTACTACACGTTAATAAGTTGACAGCATGAGTTGCGCTTTCAGACGTATTTACAGGTTCTGGTAGATTATCATGACTGGCTTTAAATTAAAAACGGAAGTAGAGAAGAGAAAAAACGAGCCAAATATCCAATAAACCTTGTCAAAACAAATAGTAAACAAATTGCGGTTTGCATGGTGAATACAAACTCTTTCAAGGGCATCCTCTCCAAGGATAAAATGATTGGCACGATTTAGAGGTTCAAAATTGCCGAATGACAAAAACACCGCTAGGTCTGTAGTACATTATTAAGTACAAATTGTAACAAATACACCATCGACAAACAAAAACAACTTCCATTAAGCTGAGATCCAAATTTGAAGTGCGAGACAAAACTGAGCCCATTTTAAACTTGGCTCTAAACTACTCGTATCCTACGAACCCAGACATTACTGTTACAAAGCTACGGTCTTCAAATTAAACCAAAGTTAATTATTTTTATTTTATAGAAAAAAATTTTGAGTCTAGTCCGTGTCGTTTCGGCGGAATTTCGCACACCAATACCAATTGTTTCGTGAAGGAAGCGAAAATAAAAAAAAATTATTTGCTCCTTGTTCTCATATTGTATCTAAGTTGACTAAAGAGAACCGTCTATATATATATATAAATATATATATATTATAACTTAAAGCGGCTTTAAGAAAAAGTTTCACAACATATCCACTGAATGCAAGAAAATTATCTTGAAATTCACCATCTGCTGGGACCACATGGCTAAAATGTATGTAGATGCAACGACAGGAGTAGAAGAAAAAGAGCCCATCTAAGTAAAGGTATTACATCTCAAAGCCAGGTCTCAATATTTGAAGAAAAAACAATTGGTTGCTGGTAAACGTAAAAAAATAGTTCGAAAGGCAATTTGTTTGGAAAGAAAATGCTGTTGGCTGTAAACGTAAATATGAGAAGACACCTCTGTCATAGTGAATGACTTAGTGGCAATTTCAAAACAAGCAGTTCCAGAAATCTAGCAGCCGAAGAGGTTATTTTAGACCGCGAAAAATTCTCAAATCAAGTATGAAAAAATTGCCAGTTGGTCGAACCGAAAAAGTAAAATTTCATTATTTTAACAGCTCAAGGAGGGGCACAATTGTTGGGCAAGAGCACTCCTTGTAAAGGGGCTCATACACATAACACTTGGCCTTCCACCATACACGTTACACCAATCGAGACACCGACACAAAAAATCAAACAATTTTGATTTTACTCGCACCGTGTCTGACAACGAAATCGGTGTGCACAACAGCCCATAAACAAACACTTCATAGTACACCGACACAGGTGTGCACGCAAGTGTTGTGTCTGTGGGCCGCTTAAGGCGATAGCACCACAGTCCATGGAGCCGAGCATTGGCGGGTATTTGCTACAGCGTAGTATCGAAATGTCCTGTAGGTTCGGACATAAGTAGGTTTGCGTACTGTCCAGAAATGCAAGAAATAATAAGGGTTTTGCGTAGTTTTGGGCAGTACACAAACAGACGTAGGCCACTCTCCCGTAGATATCAAATAGATGAAGGAATCTGTTTTCATGTATAACTCCAAAGGACTTAAAGGTTAATGCAGGAAACAACACAGCAATTGGAAACGAATTGATATGATTTGTTTTATTAAATACACATCGAATGAATACCTGTGCAGTTCAGTACATTTTTGAGCCATAACAACTAAAAATAAAAGAATACTAGGTTCGAGAGGAGTTCACACCAGTACCTAAACCAAATATTTTGTTGAAAAAACAAACAAATAAAACACAAATTCCAAAAATCTAATACTTACCAATCTGTTTTTTAACCCTCTCCTGATCTTCATAGCGAAGATTCTCAAAATTCTCAATGTCTCCAGCTGTGGCTGGACGTGCCTTCTTGAAAAAGCAACTTTCATGGAACCAATTTGGTTGTTTCCCATCATGGAAAGCAGACTTAAACAACAAATTTCAAATTCAACTCAAAATATTTAAAATAATTTTAAAATCTTGTGTACCTGGACCATTATAGCGAGACGAAGTGAATCCTTTCCAATTGTAGTTTTGCATCCCTTACAACTGGCTCTATTGCTCTTGGCGTACTCAGCTTTAAAGGGTAGTTCAATAGTGTCCATTGTGAAATTCTTACTTTATTTTGTTATGATCTAAATGAATGTTCGAATCATCGATTATTTCAACGAACCCACCCAATTAAAACAGCTTACTTACCCCGCAGTTGTGTCTTCCTGTCTAGCGAGCTGCACAAGTAGAATAGTCTTCCCCTTAAACGTCTGAAACTACAAACGAAACTCAATGTCAGCTACGAGAAAAACTACCAAAATTTCAGTCAATAGAAGAGCCACTAATCGTCGATTCTTTCAAAGCGATTCCAATTTTAAACCAACAATTTGAATAAAAAAAAAAATAAATAAATTGTCACACGGCGTTCACACACGTCAAGCGAGATTAACTTTTCGCTTGCATGTCAGAGCGTCAACAACAAAAACTCACCTCTAAGAACGTAAACAAATTTGCTGTGCAAGTTTGAACGTGAATTTAATTTTGTTTATCTACGGCGAAGGAAGGAACACTTGAAACGAATTAAAATTTCCCAGACAAGTGAGCAATCACCAATTTGCACCGGCTTTAAATATTTCTTGGTTGGCCGTGCGGAATTTCACAATTAGACGAAGCGCCTAACGAATGCGACTTTTCGTTCAAATTGACAAGCAACAGGCGGGAAAATGTTGCCTCCATACAGCGTTGCCACTCGCAAATAATAGTTGCCGTTATTGCACGTTAGTTATTTAAAAATGTTTAAAATCCACTTTGAGTAGGTGTACACTTACCGAAATAAATATAAAAGCACCAGGTTTGTTTTGTTTTTATGAAATGGACCGCAGACATGTCAATCAAAGAGGAACAGATAAATGTAAACATAAGCGAAAAACTTGAAAAAACTCGTGTGTAGGCGAAATCTTTGTCGATTTTTATCAAATGCTCTTAGGTAAGTGAAGAAAAAGTAAATTTGACACATTGTTTATGTATATGAATTCCAAAAAGGCAATAAAACTGTACTGATCGGTATTAGGTGCTAATCGAGCCTGAATATTTAAAGACCAGGACCCAGATTTAAGATCTCATTATCTTTCGCAGAAATTACGACAATGCAAGACCACATATGGGAAAAAAAAGTTCGGACTTTCATTTATTGGCGCCTGACCAGAAGATGTCACTGTAAAGCCTGGATAATTTAAAAATCGTTTCGACTCCATTTCCCGTCAATACATATGGAAATCAAAAGCTGTATTCTTTCGGATCCAAAGAGTCACCTTGCTCGGTTGTTTACTTGTGTGCCGCACTGTCTACACAGAATCAATGCAAGTTTTGTTGGGAGTACCACCTCCCGATCCGGAGGCGATATTTCGTGGTATTGCTTTCAAGATCAGAAAAGGTCTCCCATTAACCTATGGACTGACACTTTAAAAAAGATTTTCACAAAAAAAATGTAGTTGGTGCAACCACACTGAATAATGCAGGTCGCATGTTACACGAATGCTTGCCGCAGGAGTTACATTTTGTTTTTACTTTTTTATCCACAGATCTGGGACAAAAAACATATCTTAGTCTTTTAGTTTCTTCAGGTGGTTGATAGCTGGTAGAAGGGCGCGATGTTTCAAATGAGTACCCAAGACTTCACACCTTTTTGAATACTCCTTCAATTTTACTGTCACGCAGTTCTTTACTGAGACAATGAAGAAACATTCTTCTTTTGTCTGACAGATTGTTCCAGCTCTCTGGATAATGTGAAATCCAAACTATAGGGTTTTCCAATAAGGACTTAACAACTATTTTTTTTAAATAAAACGCAAACCATTTGAGATATTTCAAAAACTTTGTTCTCGGCTTGAAGTACAATCAAAACATTTATGAATGAAACTCGACCTTGTTCATATGGCCACCGCAGGCACGTTTGCAGCGATCGATTCTTTGGACCCAATTTTCAACGACTCGGCCACACATTTTTGCCGAAACGGCCGCTATTTAGCGTTCAATGTTGTCTCTGAGCTCTTCTAACGTCGTCGGCTTGTTGGCATAAACCAATCACTCAACGTAGCCCCATAGAAAATAGTCAATCGGTGTTAAATCGCACGAATGAGGCGGCCAATCGACTGGCCCATTTCTTGAGATTACACGTTCACCATAATTACTCTTCAATAAATCGATTGTAACGTGTGCTGTGTGGCTTGTGGCATCATCTTGTTGAAACCACGTGTAGTCCAAGTTCATGTCTTCCAATTCGCCATAATGTGTTCTGAGCGATGCCCAATTCTTGGCAACGCCGTGGAATTGAGTGATTTGGACCGTTTGCTACGAACGCCTGAACGGCAGCGATATTTTCGACACTTGACCAACCCGGTTTCTCACTGACACGGCAACATCACACAACGAATATGTAGACTTAAATTTTTGTACTAAACTCGTTATTGCCTGTCTACTAGGGCGAGAATTACGAATTGGAATTTACACTCTTAAAGTTGCAATCACCGACTCCGAATTTCGGTAGAAAATTTTAATAATTTGCAGACGTTGCTCGTTCGTGTACTTTACCATGATAAAAAAGTTGAGTTTACTGAAGAAATTGACAGTGACAGTTTGATGATTAATGAAAGAGTGCGTTCACAAGTTAAATTCAAAGTTGTCAAGTCCCTATTGGAAAACCCGATATAAAAGCTGCGATACTGGCCAGGTCATGCATTTTATAAAATAAAGTTACGACTCAGCGCCTTGTGTTCTATGATGTGAAATAGTTCAACATATATCCACTAGGAAGCACGGGAAGTCTAAATTTGAACTGTCACTCAGTAAAACCAGTGAGGTTTTATGCGACCCCATGTTCCGAATCACGTATACTGCTAATAGAAAAATTAACAAATTTATTGTAAATCGATTATTTAAGCTCAAAACTTAAGGCTGCAAGGAAGGTTGTTCCAGTGGCTTACTGAGCTGCGATAACTGAAATATTCTAAAAGCAAAAAAAACGGAGCTGGGGTCACGAAAAACCCAGTCGGAAGGTTAAATGAGCCAGATTGGGTTTCCCCGAGAGAAGTGGACCTCCTATCCTGGAGGGAGCGTAAAGCCTTGCTTAACGCATGCGTTGTATCTAGTTGGCAATCTAGATGGGACGCCAGCGAAAATGTTAGAGTTACTTTCAGCTTCCTTATGGATGTGCTGAACATACAGGCGTTTCCGCAACCTAGCTTTACCCTCAGCCTGGGCTTTTTGTTGACCGGGCATGTCCCTCTTAATGCATTTTTGCATAAAAAAGGGCTTAGCAGAGTGGCGCGCTGCTCATGTGGAGCTACCCATGAGGATTGGCTGCATGTTCTGTGCGAGTGCCCAAATTATTTGGATGTTAGGGACTTGCCGGCTACGGGCATAATCTTCAATGGCGAGGCCTACGATCGCAGTGAAATTTTCACTGACACCGTTCCAAAGAACCTGAAGCTTTGCAAGAGATTTGTTTAATAGAAAACGCAGTAGGCAATTAGCAGGTGGAATTTTATATTATGTTAAAAAATCTTTCAATGCCAAAGGCTGCCAGCCCTGGGATGTAAGGCACCCAACTGGAAGTGACCGTAAGGTTGCGAAGCTCCACCGGAAGCTATATTCTGGTACCACGGGAGGTCAGAGGCCCCTGGAACTTCTGTCTAGCCTGACCTAGGAGTTGGCCCACTTGTGGGAGTATCGTGATGGCTGTGGTTTATACCCGAAGTTGCGGGGAAAGTAGACTGAATGGTTCTTGGACATCTCATGGTTAAGCATATGTTGTTTCGAGCTACGACCTGTGCTCAACTGTTTGATTGCTATGGAACCGATTGATCTGCTCGATGCGGAGTTGCACTGCAACCGGGTGTGACGACCCACAGAATGGCTGAGGTATTAGATAAGCCTCGACCCTTCACCAAAGGGGAAGTTCGTGCCTTCCACACGACTTCGAATCTTGTACTGGTGGTGATACTTGTACTACCTGAAGGGCGCTGATCAACGCATTATCTTGATATCTCGTGCGAACACGCACCGTAGGCTTGAGCCTTCACGGCACGTACCTAAACAAAACACTAGTGACATCTGTATTCTTTCGAAATGGTTTAAAACTTACTAATCCGTTTTCGATAAGGTATAAGCATTTGCAAAAGAATTTATATGCCAAATACTTGTTTTGAACACAGGTAATATACTGGCCCCTGGAGGAAATTTTTTGTTGTGATCACTAGTGATATTGCATATAAGATACTTTGTGAAGTCTGAAGTCGTTTAACAACACGGCCCGGCAAATAGACAATAGGTCAATTTTTTACACTGAGGCAAATCCTGGAAAGACCACATTTTTATCGACTTTAAGGCCGCGTAAAATAGCATTCATCGTCGGAAAGCCTACATGGCGATGGTCGAGTTCAATTGTGTTTCGTTACACTGGAAACATAAGGTGCAATTAGCAATTTGGGAATAGCTCTCCCGAACTGTTTCAAACATGCACCAAATTCGAATTCGAATTTCGGAGATGCGCCGTCATGTGATTTCTTCAATCTTGTTCTGGCGCAGATAGTGCGATGGGCGGGTGTGAATGCAAAAGACACTATCTTTAACAGATCTGTCCACATATCCTACTGGAGTACGCTAACAATATCGATATCATTGACCGATCCCAACGTGCCGTAATAGAGGCTTCAGCGGAGATTGAAGAACTGGTTGGGGGTGTAGTGAATGAAGACAAAACGAAATATTGTATTGTAACCTAGAAAATGGGTTAAAAACTCCTATCTCGGAAGACCAAGTGCAAGCTCTATAGAACATTGATCATGCCAGTTCTGCATTTCGGCGCCGAGCGCTGACCGACAAACAGGAAAGGAGAACAGATACTGAACTTTTTCGACAGCTCTTATTACGAGCTGTAATTGAGCATTGAGCTGCAGCCAAAAGAATCTTCGATTCCCAGCTCCCGGGTTCGGGACAGCACAGAAGGACAAATCTCCGTTTTAAGTCATCGCGGATGCACTCGTCTCAGGTGGCGCACGCAAGTGGAAGAGGACCTCAGCCAACTTAGCGTGCGAAACTGGAGGCAGCTAGCCAGGGATCGAGCTGGCTGGAGAAGCTTGTTGACTGAGGCCCAGGTCCACCCCGGACTGTAGCGCCACCTAAAAAAGAAGGATGCACTCGTCTCGGTTAATTCATAACCAATTTTGACGAAGCAGCGAGAATTCTCCATATAGGCTTCCATTCTGGCCTTTAGCCCTGACATGTTCGCTTTATCCTCTGACAAAACTTCCGAACGACATTCCTGCAGTAACATCTCTCCATTTCTTCGATCTCGCGCTTTTCGGGCACTATCTTTTTTCCCGAAAAGCCCGTTCTCGTCCCCTCCTCTCTGCTTGTAGAGATCAGTAAAGCTTTTATACTGGCCTACTTCCGTCGTCAAACCAAAAGATTTTTTAGTGAAAGCGTTATCAAACCAATCACATTATAGTAGAAGCAGAGTCTCTGATGGCTCGTTGACACAATTTCAAGTGGTGTTCTACGGTGTACTTGTTGCCTATCAAAAAGTTACGGCCGTTTCAAATTCTAAAAACATAAATCCATTGTCGAATGTCGTGTTGAGCAGTTTTCGTTTTCTGATGACTCGCTCAGGGACGGCTTTCTAATCTAACTTTGCGCCTGGCCTTTGGCACATATTTAATGCTGTTATCTTTATCCTCTGTAGGGGAATTAAAGGAACTGCAGCATTTGGTTATTGCATCTCCACCGTTTCTCAATGTACAAATACGTTTTGGAGAAAGAGCCAAATGAGTTTTCACAATTGAAATACGAGTATCCACCAACTCTATGCGAACACCAAAGAAGGTTGGGGCCTTAGTAGGGATTAATAACCACAAACCTGGTAATAATTGAGCATAAAATTTGGAAATATTGTTAGCTCCTACATACAGCAACAAGACAGTAAGTATTGAGAACTACGAACATCTTCTCGCAACTTTGATGAGCTTTTGAATGTCAAAAGAATAAATGTTTTTCGACGGAGTGCAGATTTAACGAAGTCGTTTGGAAATCGCCCTGTGTACATTAAAACTGCAATGGAAACGAGAAACTCAGTGGAAGAAGATATACTAAACTCATGCAGGTCTAACAGTCAAGTCGTACTTATTACAGTAAAGCTCGGCTTGTATACGGGTACCCACTGATCGCAAAGGAGGGGTAGATTACAATCTTACTTACAACAGTTCGAGGTAAACCTCTAGACCTCGACCTTGGCAAAAAGGTCTTTCCAGCTAACGAAGTCGGTGTCTAACTGCCTCCAGGTGCGCACTCCAAGTTGATTGTAGTGCCCTTCCACCTAATGGGGTGTTTTTATCTACTGCCGGGATGGAATTGAACACTCTTCGAGATGGAGCGTTGGTGGTTGTTTGCTTTACATGTTCTAGCTACCTGTGGCGATTAATGTGCACTTTGCTACCCAATTCGACGTTATTTTACAAATCGCAAAGTTCGCTGTAAAACAAAGATCTCGAATTACTCTTGTCCTTCATGAAGCAGCGAGCGTTTTACGTTGTCATTCTGCGCCTTCTAATGAGTTTGGCAAGCATATCAAGACTAGAACTGGGTGTACATGCGGACTTAAAACGATAAACAGGTGGTGCATGTCGATTTTTGCTTGTTGGATATCGTTCCACTAGATAGTGTGGATTTACCGGTAACTGAACTAAAAGGTGCTAATAAGATATTGTAGTTGCTTCAAGTGTTTACAAAAAAAAAAGGATAATATCTTATACGGGACGATAAGGAAACTGATGGCTCTAAATGTGTCAAAGTGGGTTTCATTTTTACAGACCTGGCAACTGGAACGCCCTTTGTTCGTCTTCCTACCAAAACTTTGGAAATGGGTTGGTGCTTACTCTCTACCTAGTCATCTCTCGTTGCCTAAAATAAGAGCCTTGTCGTGCTTAACCTCAATATTTCTATTGAAATCACTTTATTTTTGTTGAATTATGTACTCTCCCTGGTAGCAGAAACTGGTTTATTCTATTATGTAACATCATTCGGTGGCTCTATTACAATACTTAAGTTCCTTGTTCTTCTCTACAAGGCTCTATTCGGGTCTTTTGACTGAATATGTTCATTTTATTTTTGGAAACACTCTGGGTATTGTTCCTGGAGTAGAGTCCTTGAAATTCCTTGTCGTGCACATTTCGAGGTCTTTTTTTCTTCTTCAGAAGAACCTCGCTACACGTTGGATCGCAGTGCTCACGTTCTGCGTTTGTTTTGTTTTTTGCAGTGTACCTTTGTAGGTGAGATGTTTTCCTTCGTATACTTGCCTGCATTCCTTATCAAACAATTGACTTAGTGGAGTTGGTCGGTTCAAACGCACAAAAACAGTTACTTTTTTAGCCTAGCTAGTTGCAACGTGTACTATTATGTTGCGGACGACGTCTCACATCTGCTGTTCTCACTTTTTTACCTGAAGTCCCTTAAGGCCCCAAGGATAGGTTTGTAATAGTTATCCATGTAAAATATAACTTTTAGTGCAAACAATTTCGAGTTTTTAACAGAAAATGAATGAATAGTCCAAGAAACATTTGGGTCAACAAAAAGTTTTACAAACATCCGTTCAGTGTACCCGGGTTCCGAGGTATAAACCTTTCAAAGCACGGTACTCCACTATAAATATTCTCAAAGAAATCATCAACATTCGGTTATTCGAAGTTGCTCCAGATAGAAAATTCCTCCACCAAATATAATTTGCCGAAATAGATTCGAAATACAAACAAATATTCGTATTTATCGCCTCCACTGTAGTGTAGTGTAGAGATATTTTACAAATAACTACACCTATCTCTTTCCTATAGATAAAAAATTTGACAGTGAAGTTCAGTGGTAGGCCCGATAATTGACAATGGCAACAAGTAGTCTCATCTCCGTCGTTGTTCCGTTGTGTTTACTTTGATTTTTGCTCGTTTTTTGAATGAAATGAATTTATCGTTTAATTAATTATTGTTGCTTAAAACATATTCCACCAAACGGTCAACAACAAATTTGCAAAAACATGACACAACATTGCTTGTTGGTGCTTCTCTTTGCTCTCGGATTCGCTGGTAAGTTCCCTTTGGAATTTGTCTTGAATTATTAATTCACCTTCAGAGATTAATTTGTCATTTTTGTTGGTAATAATGGGTTATTGACCTTTTTGCCGGTTTATACATATTTTTGCCATACTCGTTTGTTAGGTTTTTGTGATTTTTGGCCAAGTACTGCGTTGGTAACTGTAATGATCGGGATTTTCGGAGGAAAATGCCTAGCTCGCAGAGTATCGCTGATAACCCGAGAGATGACCCCCGGCTGAGATTTGTATTTACTTTGTATCACTAAAACATGCATCCAAGTCAATGACAACGTGTCGAATTTTGAATGGTTTTGCCGTATTTGAGTATCCGATGATGATAGTTCCGTCAAAATTGCGAGAAAACAATGCACAGTTTCATAGTTTCAAATAGGAACTACTGCCAGATGATATATAGAGATATCCGTACCGTCTGGCACACACATGTGTGCATGTCTCTAAGGGTATTTTTAGTTTTGCGATAAGTCGATTTGAGTCGTTTATATATATTTGTTTTTTAAATCGACACAAAGTGGCACACAAAAGCTGCATCAGCATCAGCATCAGCATCAGCATCGTTGTTATTGCCGATTTGCAGGTAGTCTTTGAGCAGAAAGCCCATCGCTTATTGTCCGTCTATTTTCAGCAACCATCTTGGGACTCTATATGTGAACTGTACTCGATTTAATAGTCCCATGATAGTGGCAAGTGCGTATCAGTTTAAAAATTATGTTTTCTTCAGTGTCGACTGGATAATTACCGTTTTTGCTGGAAATGATTGATTGATTCTGGATTGATATACGAGTACATGTAAAGCGAGAAAATGAGTTCCGATTCCCCTACAAAGCTAGAGCACTGTTAATAAGGAAAAAATAATTTTTGAGATGAACTATTCTACTTAGTCAAATGTTCGATATGCTGATTGGACTGTCTTCGAGGAATTTAGGTTCATTTCATAACTACACACACACCCTTTCCTATAGGGCGTTCCTCTACTATTGTATATGTAATCTGTACTACTGGCAATTCTACTTACTCACGTACTTAAGTTAGACCTACAATCGGTGATGGACCTGGGCGTCAACCAACAAGTGTCTCTAGCCAGTTCGATTTTTAGCGATCTGCTTCCAGTTTCGCACGCTTAGAGGTCCTAACCTAACTTCACTAACCGTCTATGTAGAATTTTTCACTCAAAGCACCCTCATCTATTTTTGATAAAGTCTGTGCCACTGTAAATTATCTTCCTAGCCCAAGAAAGCAGCATTTTCCTTCGTCATCCTGCGCACACAGACGAGATTGGGAGGGACGTCAGAACTTGATATTGGTCTGTTCAGCTCGTCTCTATAGATGTTGTCATACGCGGCCTTAAAATCGATAAATAGGTAGTGTGCATCGATCTGAACTTATGAGTTTTCTCCAAGATCATGGTAATTTGGACGATGGTGGAACCTCCTGACCTGAAGCCACACTAATATGGACTAATCAGGTCCACAATACAGCAGATAAGATAAGTAAAGATAAGAAGCCAGTGTTCGTCTCTCCTCTGCTCATAGAGGTCGTGAGCAGCTCTAGTCTTTCTATGCAGTGTCGCTCTGTATGCATCTTGCTTAGCGGCATGTGCTTTACGGCATTCGTCATCAAGCCAGGGGTTTCGTTTTGGTGGTCGAATGAAACCCAGCTTGGCTAAAATAAGGTTATGGTCCGAGTTGATGTTGGCCTTTCGGAACGTTGGAACGTGTCTTGCTCGATCACATTGACGGTTGATTAATCAATTGATTCTACAATAAATTCTGAATATCGAAATGTGCGAATCGCGGCTAGCTACGATGATGTTTCGCCCGGCATCCGATCGATGTACGTGGATGGACACTTGTACCGTTTTATGAATGGCTACAACGTCTTCAAGCTTTTCAATTTCCGAAGAAATTCCCAGAATGCATAGTACTTAGAGGCAGAGGCATCGTCTCGTTTTATAGCCTACAAACATTTTTTAGACCAAACTGTTTCTACGAGGTGGCGATGCCGATGGCACGATAGTAAGCTCATTGGACTATCACGCAGAGAGTCTGGGTTCAATTCCTGGCTGGGTCACCAACAATTTTTCAAATCGCCATCACCCTTTCGGCGGGCAATGGCAAACTCTCGAAAGCAAAATTGCCAACGAAAAAGCTTCTAAGGAGTGCCGTTCGGACTCGGCGATAAACCGTGTAGTGTAGGCCCCCCGCTCAGATGTGACAAAAATGACAACATGAGCAACATAAATGAGTGTCAAGAAGCTAGGCCATGGCCCATACCGGGCTGTCAGCACCACAGTGTTTTGCTTTTTTTTTGTTACTACGAGGTCCGTTAGTTTATCCCTTCTGGATGGGTTGAGCTTAAGCCAAACATTTATACTTGAACTATCTCAGTTCATTAAAAAAAATGTTAAAACGTTCTTAGAGCGTATGCTTATTTATCTAAAAGTGGCCGGCTTTACAATGTTTTAAAAATTAGATCATGGCAATATGAATTTGATAATCTTATGACCTAGAATGGCTATAAACATGCAACTTATAGTCCAACGATTGCGAAAATCTCTTTTAATCATAAACTCAAGTAAACCTATAATTAAAGATAAATCTGTCACTTCAATAATGACATTAATGGGTAATGGTATTGGTATTGGTAAATATAGAGGACAAGCAGGAGTCAATGTTAAAATATTCATTCAACCTAATAATTTCTATAGACATACAGTTCGTTTGATAAGATCGTATAGTTTAGTTTAGTTTATTATTAATATTGAATTCATTGTTCATATAAGACTTGTGTACAAAACACATCTTTTAAAAAATAGAACAGGCTTTTATACATTACTTTAATTTGAGTTTAGTTTAAGGAGTTAAGTTTAAATAAAATAAAAAGAAATATAAGGAAAAGAAGAGGTAGGAAAGTAGGCAAATCTATTAGGAATTATTAGCATAAAGGCGGTTCTATTCGTTGTGCTCTTTATATCTACGGGTAAACTATTCCAAAGGCGAATCAAGTTAACAAAAAATTGTCTTGATGTACGAGTATTAACATATTTACATTTTGGAATGATCAATTGCAACATTCCAACATTACGCGGAAAATGAATTTTTTCAAATAGATATTCCGGTTGATTTGTTGTTAAAATTTTGTGTAGTGATAGTACAGTTCGATATTTCATCAATTCGCCGATTGACAAACCTACTATCTGATGGGAGTAGGAGTAGAAAGAGGTATGTTCATATCTTCCAATGCCGAATATGTATTTCGCACAGCTATTATAGGCAATATTCAGCTTTCACCGAGATTCATAATCCATGTCGGAGTATATTTCACACCCATATAACAGAATAGGCAGGATGTATGATTTTACAAGCTTTAACTTAACTTTGGTGGGAAGATAGTTGGAGGTTGGACTAAGTCCTCTAAGGGCTCCGTAAACTTTCGATGTAGTTTTTGTTATATGAGTCCTCCAGGTAAATTGTTGGCTCATGCAAACCCCAGGATTTTTGAATGTTTCAACATATTCAATTGGAGTTCGATTAATATAAAGAAGAGGAATGTCTACTTTAACTCGGCTAGCATTAATGATCATTGCTTTAGTCTTTATTGGATTAAGACTGAGTTTATTTTCAAATGACCACTTATAAATTGTTGCTAATTGGTCGTTTAGATTAATTATCGCTTGCTTAATTTGGGATTTTGGAAAAACAGAATAAATCTGCACATCATCTGCATATATTATATATGACGTTTACAATTCACAAGACGCACGGCTAAGTCGTTTATATAACATATAAAGAGTAGGGGTCCTAAAACGGATCCTTGGGGAACACCTGATGGAACAAAAAGACAAGATGAACTCTTTTTCTCACGACACACATACTGTGAACGATTACTATGACGACACTAAATTACATAGAGACCGGTCGAACAAGAATTGGGTCTGAAGTTTCATGACTAGTATTTTATGGTCAACACAATCAAATGCCTTAGAAAAGTCTAAAAACACCATTAGTGCTAACATCTAACATCTTCGCAAATCTTAAGTAAAGCTGTTGTGCAATTATGCTTAGCACGGAAACCCGACTGACAGTTTGTAATACGATAGTCTCAAAGACTTTGCTCAGAAATGGAAGTATGGCAATTGGTCGACATTCAGTTTCTGGGCGTGATGGAGATTTCGGAATTGGCACCACTTTAGCGATTTTCCAACATTCAGGGAAGGTTGAAGTTGTGAGTATTGAATTAAAAATATGGATTTTTATGAACTTGGGAACGATATTATCCCATCCAACTGCATTAGATGTAATGTCAAGGATCGTTTTACCAACACTGATTTCATCGGTACATTTAAGGGAGAAAGTGTCGTCGCTACTGCATTGTGGTTTAGATACATTTATCGGATTATGTATATCATATGCAGAAACAAATTTAGCATTAAGTTCATCTAAATTTATGAGGCTTGAAAGGGCTGGCTTTTCAGAAGCAGAACTCATTAATGAAAACTGGTTTGGAAGTGACATTTGCATTAGCAGATAAAAAAATACTTCTGCTAAGATGCTTTGAATAAAAAAATTTAAAGAGTGTTCAATTTTTGTCAGAGACGGAAGTATTTTAAAATGAGTGTCGCGTTTGCATCACGTTATGAAGCAGTATTCTTGTGCACGCATCGAAAAGGACCGAAAATGTCATACGGAGCAGCTGCTAAATACATGAAAAAGTCAAAAGCATTTGTTGGCAAGTAGGTGCACCTTTATTCCAAGTTAAAAATGTGGATGATTTGCCAAATCGTGGGTCTGCGCCAAAAACAACAAAAAAAAAGGACAAAATGATTCTACGCGTGTTTGAAAAAAATCCTCTTCTATTGTTACGTGGAGGACAAGGGATTTTACGTAAAAGGGGTCTAAATGTGTGTTGTGATACGATACGAAGACGTTTACTAGCCAATCATGTAGAATTTCGACGCACAATAAAGAAACCACTACTGTCAAAAAAAAAAATCTAGAAAAACGTCCCAGTTGGGCCAAGGAGAATTTTGACAGCGATTGGAACAACGTTATTTTTTCGGATGAAGCTTATTTTTGGACATGGTCTCCTATCAGTCATACCTGGTGTACACAATCCAATAAATTAATCCAGCGGACCGCCAAATACTCGGCAAAGGTGCACGTTTGGGGATGCTTCTCAAAACAAGGATTTGGCAATTTGTTCATGTTTACAAATAACTTAAACACACCCAACATGGTCAAAATTTATAAGAAGGCTTTATTACCATCTGCCCAAAGGTGGTTTAAAAGAAGGAATGAGAATTGTTTGCTGCGAGAAGATAATGACCCGAAACATCGCAGTCGTTTGTGCAGTGCGTGGAAAAAAGAAAATGACGTTGATGTTTTAGATTGGCCATCACAGTCGCCGGATGCAAATCCCATTGAAAATGTTTGGGCATTCATGAAGCTAAAGCTTCAAGGAAAGAAGATCTCGACGGTCAAACAATTATCACGAAAAATACGAGTTTTATGGAGATTTTTGTCTCAAGATTATGCTATAAGATTAGTAGAAGGCATGCCTCGAAGACTCCAAGCAATTATTGATAATGGAGGAGAGTGGACAACATATTAATTGAAAAGCATTCAAGTAAATAAATAAAATAAACAAGTACAATTGATTTTTTTATTATTATTATAAGTTCTTCTATAATTTTTGCCGTATACGATGTTATCAAACAGACTGTACATAGTACAATTACTTGTATGATTTACATAAAAGGCTTATACACAAGAGGCATATGGGTCGGTCCCTCTGAATAGATTGGCCCAGGAATTCCGTAGCTCTATTGCCACTTTTGTTCGGTACAAATTCGTACAAGGTTTGCTCTTTTTGCAATGCCCTTAATGCCACATCCATTCACCAATAAGTTCATACTACTCGTATTTACCTATACTGCTTGCTCCTCGGACCTTATACATATGTAGATAAGTTGGTAGCTTTTTTCTGGAATGTGTTGACTTTTAATCGAACCCCAGATTCATCCATTCGTACTGACTTTTTTTTTAAATTGTTTTCACTTCACTGTAGCCCAACATATTGAGGTAAATTCTTTGAGAGGTGAGCGCTTCTGTTATATCTTCCCTTCTGATGCCATCAATCTTTTGACAGGCGGTGTCCCGACTATGGTAAAGCCTTCGCGGCAGAAGCCGTGACTTTCTGTTTGAAGGTGCTTCTCTGTTAGGAAGTTGTTATATTTAGCCTTTTGTTTCTTACCAGCAATGAGGTCTTCTGTAATTTCCTTGCCCTGTTGTTTAATTAAAAGCGGGGGCAGAGCAAAACTGAACTTATCGATAACATGTTCATCCAATAACGCCACTAATGTTTTGCTACAAGCTATAGGTCATTGGTCTTGTTGAGTGGCACCCGTAGTTTATACCAGGACTTAAAACCCAGTACTGTCGGAGTCAAAAGCCTGACTTGAAGAGGTAGGCCCCCTTGTTGGAGCATTACGGCCGCTGTTTAAACCTAAATCGCAGTTCTAGGTGCTGAGACCCTAAGATCAGTAGAAGGTGTTAGATGGGCCTCAATTTATAACAAGGAATTGCCGGAGAGCGATGGCAACTCCATCGAGAAAGTTGGCCACGAAAACAAAAGAGACGTTCTGTTTTCAGAGAGACACATACCAACGTTCAAAGGGGAATACTCATCTAGTAGCACCAGAATGCAAAGCTAATCCCATGTAGAATCGAGAGCTATGGCAGTGTGGACCAAACCAGGAAGTTCAAGAAAGTAGCTGAGTCCTCAAAGAAGATAGTCTCCAAAAAAAGGAGGAAATTTACTGCCTATTTGAAAGATTGGTGAATTCAGTTAAAGGGAGGGAGGCGTTGTAACTTGAATTCGCGAAAAAGAGCAAATAATTAGGAATTCAAAATCCAAGGAGTTTGGACATCCTAGAAAAAAAACGATAATTGCGCAGGAGGTCCAAAGTTTGCCGAGGCGGATTCCATAAATATGGTACAAGAGAGAGTTCGGGTACTGCCTTAAAGCCGCTCCTTGATGCAGGACTTTGTTACATACAATGGTATCTCTTCTTTATGAGGATAAACAATACCATGGTTAGCTATTTCCTCCGCCTTGGCCATGGAAGGAATAAGTGTTGCTTAAGGGAAAACTACTGCGATCGCTTTAAGCGGAAGAGTCCTTTCGAAATTGTGCAATGAGGGTACGGATGGCCAGTCACCTAATGGTATCAACAAATTGCCCCCTATTCTTGGCAGCGTCAGCCAGAGCAAAAGCAAACCACTTAAATGAAAGTTTGCATCATACAATGAGCTGTCCACAGTATACTCGTACATCGGAATTAATCTATATATCATTTGGAAGAAGCTCATAGGAGACTGGTTCCTTTCAATTGTGGCGGTAACGATGGCGAGCATCTGAATTCTCGTTTGCTTGCGACCATGCTTTGAGTTTATCTTTGTCAATCTCGGAAAATTTATCAGAGCGATGGGTGCCTTCAACTAAAAAATCATCGTGGTGGAATCAGGCGAAACAGTTCTGGCCCTGGCGTTTTTCGATGACATTTCTGTCGTACTCTTTATGCAACTTTTCCTTGCCTTAGTTGCTTTCTTCTCGTTTTTGAGGTAATAACGCGAACATAATGGCGAATATGCTCTTCAAGCATTCCTGCTTACTCATTTCCTTTCTGGTATCAATGAAAGCTTGCATGTTTGCCGACATTCATTGGGACTAAGAGCCTGTTGAACCAGGGTCACACTGGATTCGTGCCTACTCTTTTCCACTCCTAAGCCGACTTCTACTGAACAAGCGTTCTCATTGTTTTATGTTCATTTCGTATATTGAATAAACATCCTTGAAAATTACATAAAAAAAGTAATGACTTCTTGAACCACCGAATAGTATGTGTGCTTGTTTCCTCTTGTGAATGATGTTTGTGTGTGTAAGGGGTGTTTAGTAGAGCAACAGCGCCAAATACGTTCTAAACAACTTTATTGACTGTAAGGGATGCCTTCGACAATCTAAGCTGGCGTAGATTTCAAACCAGGTAGTGTGAGATGTGCTGTCAGGAGATTGAGTTATGGAAGAGCGTTTTCCCAGCCAGATTGGCTTATGTCTGCAGTGCAAATGAAAGTGTTCCGCGGTGTTTCTACCAACAAGGCAATGCAGGTACTACTCGACCTGAAAACAATGCATCGTGCCATCACATTCAGGGTCAGAAAGGAACTCAAGCTTGGAAATAGCGACTGCGTATGCGTATTCTTCGAAAATGTCAGATCAAGATGAAAATCTACGTCAAATACTAACGGCGGGATTGCTTGTGGTATGATGTGCGATCATACGGGTCTCCAATTGCAGGTTTGGTGCATGTTCTGCATATGTGTCCCATTTATTTGAACATTGTGAATTTGCCGGCTATGAGCCTTAGATCAGAGCACAATAAGAAAGAATTCCTAGCTTTTTGTTTAGTTGCTGAAATAGGTAGACAAGAGGAGATTTGCAGTAGGGTGTTACGGCAGCCAATGTTGGATTGTTAGATGCCCTTGTGAGGGTATCGTGTAAGCTGTAGGTTATTCGTACAAAACTTGTATCTGAGATAGAATTGGATTAGATAGCTAGTGACATTTAACCTTAACCAGAGATGTCTTTCCGAATGAGAAGCGCTAACCGGAAGCTAAGCACTGACACAAGACTTATCCGAAGATTGACGACAGTCTAGTTCGAGAAATCTCATATGAAGTAGTCTCTGAAACACTTTTAAACTTTTTTTCAAATCTGTACTATATACTTAATTGATAGAATTGACTTCCTATTTCAGGTCCATCCCTTCAACAACTCATTCCATATGGCACACAACAATTTTTCAGCTTTGCAAACCAAGTATCCATGACCGATTTGCGAAAGTCGAGTGCAAACGATGTGAGCAGTTACATTTTGACCGTAACAGTAGCAATTCGTTCAATATGGAATCAAGACTCAACTCAACTGCTTCTCATTACAATGCACAATCCAAAGTTAAAATCACCAGGCGATTTACAAGATGTCCCAAAAATTATCGACAAACCGTACTACATTGTACTGCAAGATGGAAAGGTAACTCAGCTGCTAGCAGATCGCAGTAGAGATGCATACCTTTTGAATCTTCGACGTAGTGTTGCCAGTCTCTTGAATTTTCACTATGAAAACGGTCCAGTGCCAGAAGTTGATGTTTCTGGTGAATGTATTGTCTTTTACTCAGCAAAATCATCCACAAGATATGAGAAAATCAAATCGGACTGCAGTAATTGGGATCTGAAAGTTAGTTACCGTTCAGAGGTGCCACTAGGTAAGTGCAAAATATTTGTTGTGTTGGTGTAAACTCAAAGTAGATATAGAGCTTTCTCTTCCTTCAGGTGTTGAAATGAAACCATCACTGAAAGTAGAATATACTTTGGGACAAGATGGTAGTCTTTTAAACGTGATATCAAATGAAAAACATTCTCTGGCGTTGCATGCTAAGGCCGATGCTGGTAGTCAAGTGGAATCCGTGATTAAGTTTAAGCATGTTTCGGGATCGCCAGTGACACAGTTGAAATTTGAAACATTAAACGATACGATTAGCAGTTTGGAAGATTTTAGACCTTTAGAGCTAGTGGCGGAGGTTGATGGAGTGACAAGCGAAATTAAAGGTCAAACGGTAAGTAGTACGAATAATCTGCATTATAAGATGAGAGATTTATACATCTGATGTTGTTATCTTATTAATATTTCAAATGTTGACATTACCCTAATCTGTTTTGAAATAACTCTAACACTCACTCACTTTGTTTTTGCTAACGTCCAATCGCACGAGAATGAGGGACTTTTCAGCAATAGAATTTTTACTTTCAAAGGCATGCTTGAAATTATAAGTCTTTCCTGATTTTTGGTGCATCCTGATCTATTGCAACTAAATGAGTGGAATGGAAATCATATTTAAACACATTAACACCTAAGATTCGATGAGCCTGAGGCACATTACATCTAATCGGACTACCAGAAGTCGGTATACGTAATCAGGTTGTATTAGCAACATGATTCATTCAAGAACTAAAATGTTTTGCAAGCTGGTCGCCGCAGTGATGGGTAAAATTTTCGAATTCAAAAAATCGGAAATACTATGTGTGGTGAAAAGTAACCTCCTTGGGAATGAAAAAAAAATTTTTTTAAATGTTTATTTTATTTTCGCTTATGTGAGGCCGTTTTGCAGCGATTTCGGCCTTCAATCGCTCCAATAATGCACAGTAATACTCGCTGTTGATGGTTTTTCCTTTTTCGAGGTAGTCCACGAAGAGTATGCCATGCCATTCCCAGAAAACCGACGCCCTAACCTTTCCGACACATTCCCGGCTTCAGTCCTTTGCCGGGCACTAATTCTGTTCTCTGGTGTGTAATAGTGGATCCAGGTTTCATCAAAATTTACTAAACGACGCCAAAAGTCCGCCCGATTCCGCATCAGCAAGTCCAAACACTATTTCGAAGTGCTCTCGCGTTCGTGTTTTTGGTCAGAAGTGAGCATGCGCGGCACCCAGCGGCAAGATAACATTTTAATATGCAGAATATTGCCCAAAATATGGCGTGTGCACTCAGTACTAATCTTGGTGGTATCTGCTACCTCGCGTACCTTCACTTTCCGGTCAGCCAACACCATTTCATGTATTTTTTTGACATTGTCCTCTGTAACCGCATCGGAGGGCCTGCCGCTGCGGACTTGATCGGTAGTGGAGTTGCGGCCACCACGAAATTCTTGAAACCAATATTTGACGGTGTAATCTGACGTAGCATTAGCCCCATATATTTATCCCTTTTCTTTTGTTTCCTTCGCCGTTTTGCCTCTCAAAAAATAATGTTTTATGAGAGAACGAAAATCGTTTTTGTACATACTCAACATTATGCCAAACACGTCAACAACAATCAGCTGTCAAAACAAAACTAAAGACAATATCGCACTGAAATTTGGCATAACTGCCTAAATATGAATGGACTTCAAGGCACCATAACCTTTTTTGCAGTAGCAGCTCATTCTGTGTGTGATATCGGCTTGACAATGGAGCTCCTAGATAAGATCGTAAACGTTTAAATATAAAAGACCTATTTGAAAATCCGGAATATTGTTAGCGCAAGTTGTCAATAAACATTTGGAGAAAGAAATAATCGACTCAAACGTCCGGGAAAACACTGATATTTGCTGACCGGAAACCGAAAAAAACTAACGTAGCCGTCATGAGAGAATCAGCGCAATTAAAAAACGAAACAGTCCAGTTCTTGGCACCAAATGAAACAATTATTCTAAAATCTCCTAAACCAACGACCGGAACAACTTCGATGAAAAATTTATGAATAGTCCAAAACTCTCTTTGCTGTTTCAAAGTGATGAATATTGTGGTAAAGACTTAAAAGACAAGCGTCTCGAAATCGACCAAAGCACGGTGGGAATTGCGGATCTGATAAAAATGCGTTTTGAGTTAGGCTACGAACATTGCAAGACGCAGCCGAAGGAAGCAGTAGCAATAGCATATGCGATGATAGTAAAGACATTGTATCGGTAGTAGGAGGAGATGCTCTTATAATCTATTAGCAAACAACAAGCAATAGAAGAAGTGCATAGTCTGAGCACGGGCACACTTGCCAAAGTTTATACGAAACACAACGAAGGAAAAACTATGTTTTTATTTTATTGTAGACACATATTGAGTACCATAAGGTACACCTGTTAACTCAGAAAAATTCATCGTGTGTTACTTAACACTGCCAGCGCTGTGCTCGGCTCCCTCGGCTGTCTCGATCGAAGAGTAAACAGCAGATTGTAAAGGTGTGAACAAAAAAAAATCAGCGAATAGAAGGCACACTCAGTACTTTAAGGTTCAGATGGTTCCCGATTTTGTTCAATAAATTAAATATTTGAGTCGAGGGAGAGTTTTACTATTCCACTATATAAGGTAAACGGGACAGGGCGAGGAATTACCTGGTTTCTTGGGTCTCTTCTCACCTTTGGCAGTTACACCAATTGCTTGGCTATACTCGTATAATCGTCCATACGTCCAACTAAGACGGTATTCTCTGGGGCTTTTCTGGTTAATTTGCTGATACTCGTAAATTGACTACATCAGAGAACGTCACTTTATTGAGCCACCACACATTTCAAATTTTCGTAACATTGTAGTTTTCATCTCACTAAAACAATTTCGCCCCTTAGAGCTCTCTGTTTCTATAATGCTCGACAGCCACCTGGCTTTCTTTTTCTTCTTCGGTAGCCTCTTTACGACATATTCATAAGTCGGAGTTGTAGAGTGTATAAATTTAAATAAATAAATTTCTTAGATTTTTACAGCTTTACATGGTACTCGTATAAAAAGTTTTTCCATTCACTTTTATTAATAATGATGACGGCATTTAAAGTTTCTGTCTAAAAATATCTGCTTGCTAACCAGCTCATCATCTTTACTAGAAATGCCTACAAAACTACAATAATAAAAAGAAGTTATATTCCGCGTAAGTGGCAAAGACACGAGTTTGTGGACAATAAACAGTGTATGCCGTATGAGGAAAAATTCGCCACGGGTAGGCGAGCTACACAAAGCGTATATATAGAGCCATAGAGCCACCCTACTCTGTAATTAAATATGCGCAAAGACCAGAGAATTCTGCAATCTGTTTCGTTGATAATGATTAAAAAACATTCGAGGCTTTTTGTCATAGTAGAGGACGGACGATTTAAGTCTGCTTATATAGCAGCAACACTGATTCATATTGAATAGAACCAAATGTTCCTTGCTCTTCCACTTTTGCATGCGTTTGGCCAATTTTCGAAACACTTTTTCCACTCAGATTGTGGTACCTCCGAGACTTGTGATTTGGACGCATCAACCGCTTCTTCAAGCGACGAAAAACGTCAACCTCGCATTTTTCATTTTTTTGATCTGCGATTAGGAGTTTGATGAATGATTGGTCTTCTGCGATTGGTTTTCCTTATTTTTCCTAACTTACTTTAGGTGGCGCTACAGTCCGGGGTGGACCTGGGCCTCAGTCAACAAGCTTCTCCAGCCAGCTCGATCCCTGGCCAGCTGCCTCCAGTTTCGCACGCTAAGTTGGCTGAGGTCCTCTTCCACTTGCGTGCGCCACCTGAGTCTTGGCCTTCCTCTACTGCGCTGTCCCTCGGGGGCGGATTCGAAGACTTTTCGGACCGGAGCATTGGTGTCCATGCGCTCTACATGACCCAGCCATCTCAGTCTTTGGATCTTCACTCTTCTGGCTAGGTCCATGTCGCTGTACAGTCCATACAGTTCGTCGTTGTATCTCCTCCTCCACTCACCGTCAATGGCAGACGGGACCGAAGATCGCCCGAAGAATTTTTCTCTCGAAGCAACCAAGAACACCCTCATCCATTTTTGATAATGTCCATGCCTCTGCGCCATAGAGCAGGACTGGGATTACTAAAGTCTTATAAAGGGTGACTTTTGTTGTCCGAGAGAGGGCTTTGCTACTGCATTGCCTTCTTAACCCAAAGAAACAGCGGTTGGCAAGAGTTATTCTTCGCTTGATCTCAGCGCTGGTGTCGTTGTCTATATTTATAGCGGAGCCTAGGTAGACAAAGTCCTTAACTACCTCAAAGTTATATCTGTCGAGGGTGACGTTCTGTCCGAGACATCGGTGTTGGTTGTCCTTTTTGCTTGACAGCATACTCGTATACTTGGTCTTGGCCTCATTGACCGCTAAACCCATTTTCGCCGCTTCCGTCTCAATACTCGCGAAAGCGCCACTGACATCACGCTGCTTTCTCCCGATTATGTCAATATCGTCGGCGTATGCGAGTAGTTGGACGGACTTTTGAAAGATAGTGCGTCTTGTGTTTGCTCGTGAGTTTTGCACTAATCTTTCAAGTACGATGTTGAAAAAATCGCATGACAGTGCATCGCCTTGTCTAAATCCTTTCTGGACATCAAAGGTCTCGGTGAGATCTTTACCGACCTTGATGGAGCAGCGTACATTCTCCATCGTCATCCTGCACAGACGGGCGAGTTTGGCAGGGATGCCAAAACTAGACATTGCTCTATATAGCTCGTCTCTATAGATGCTGTCATACGTGGCCTTAAAATCGATGAATAGGTGGTGGGTATCGATCTGAAGATCATGGGTCTTCTCCAAGATCTGCCGTAGTGTGAATATCTGGTCGATGGTGGACTTTCCTGGCCTGAAGCCACACTGATATGGACCTATCAGGTTGTTGACGAACGGCTTCAGGCGTTCGCACAATACGGCGGATAAGATCTTATATGCGATGTTAAGGAGACTGATGCCTCTGTAGTTGGCGCAGTTCAGAGGGTCTCCTTTCTTGAGAATCGGACAAACAATGCTGAGGTTCCATTCATCGGGCATACTTTCGTCCGACCATATTTTACAGATGAGTTGGTGTATGCTCCTTACCAAGTCATCGCCTGCCGCTTTGAAGAGCTCGGCAGTCAGGCCATCCGCTCCAGCAGCTTTGTTGGACTTAAGCTTCGATATGGCTATCTTCACTTCATCCAGGTCGGATGGACGGAATTGTTGGTCATCATCGTCCAGGTTGAAAAGTTGATTCTGCCTGACAGCGGTATTTGGTCCGTCATCGCCGTTATACAGTCTGCAGAAATGATCTTTCCAAATCCTCAGCATTGACTGCGATTCTATTATGATGTTTCCTTGTTCATCTCTACAGGCTTCAGGTCGGTGCTTGTGTCCGTGGCATATTATTTGTACCTTTTGGTAAAACTTCCGAACCTCATTCCTGGAGTAGCATCTCTCAATTTCCTCGATCGCGCGCTTCTTATGCTCTTTCTTCTTCCTCCTGAGAAGCCGGTGCTCGTCTCTCCTCTTCCGCTGTTGTGCAGGCTATATTTTCCGATTGTTCCACCAAAGATACCCTCTCTTCCTAGCTTAGCATTAAAATCACCGAGGACAATTTTAATGTCATTGCTAGGGCATTGCTCGTAGGTCTTGTTGAGGAGCTCGTGCAAGGCATCCTTGGTGTCGTCATCTTTCTCCTCTGTGGGTGCATGCGCGCATATAAGGCTTATGTTGGCGAATTTAGCCTTGATGCGGATTGCTACGAGGCGCTCGCTCACATGCCGGAAGCTGAGGACTTCTCGTCTTAGTCTGCCTCCGACAACAAATCCGCATCCAAATAAGCGCTGCTTTTGCCGTCGATAGCAATCGCCGTAGTAGATGTCGCAGTTTTTCATCTTCTTTTTGTCCGGCCCATCCCATCGCATTTCTTGGATGGCGGTTATGTCTGCTTTGCAGCAGTCTAGGGCCTCCGCTAGTTGCTCGGCTGCACGTGGTCTATTAAGGGATCTAACATTCCACGTGCATATCCGAAGCTCATTGTCCTTAAATCGTTTGCGTGGGTTGTCAACAGTAGATCCGTCCATATCCGAGGCATGTTGATGCTTCGTAACTTAATCTTTTTTAAATGGCCGGGCAGTTACCCCGGCGGCACAACCCCCAACCTGGAGGACCAGTTCCATTTTGAGTGCCCCTAGGACGAGGGGTCGGTTACACCGAAGCCAGTAACCCGTTCCGGGATGTGAGCGCTGCCGTTGGCCCTTATAGGGCTCGTCCGCCACCATCTCTTTTCCAAGACCCTGACTAAGTCCTGGAAATCCTCCCCGGCCTGAGCTCCAAATATGTCGGAGTAGCCCGGATAAGGTCTTGTTTTGTTTTTCCGACACTAATCCTGGTTAATGGCGCAGGAAACTCGCCATTTGCCCCCTTCACTTCGCAACCTCTAGTGAGATTCCCAGATGGCGCCACGGGGAGGCGTGAAGTAGGACTTATTAGCAGAGCTGCAAGATGTTCGGCTGCAGAGGCTCATTCTCGTCATTTAAGGAACCAGCACTTGTCGGAAGATGCTAGGCCTTATACTAATCGTTGCCATCCCTTATTTTTCCTAACACTTCTGACAAATAAATGGTGGTGTACCATTCAAAATTAACCGTTCGACATTGCTCTAAAAGGACGATCGATGGTAAAATTCGAATTATTCCGAAAAAAAACAAGCGATCATTGCTTTGAAGTGCTTCATGCGTGAACAACTTTTGTTGGATTTGGCTAGTCTTGTATGACCCAATTAGTCGTTTGCTGTTTAGCTTCGGTTTCATATGCATAGATCCATGATTAGTCGCCTCTCTTTTGAATTTTTTCAATATTAACTGGCACCAACCAACACGTGTCTTTTTTTTGAGCGTTTGTCAAATTATGCGGTTCTCAACGCGAACAAGTCTTTTTGATGGCCAAACGTTCATGTAATATTGAATGTATGCGAGTGGAACTAATGCCCAAGCTTGTCTCAATCCATGACCACCTTGCAACATCAGTTCAAGCACAGCATCGATTTTTTCTGGCATAACAACCGATTGTCCTGTAGCGAAGTGCGACCATGATTGAATGCGAAAAACCAGCAAATCACAATGGATCAAGATGGTGCTTCATTAGCAAGAGTCAAAGCGAGTTCATCGGCACACTATTGTTGCCTTAATCCACGTCGAAATTCATAAAAAATCGTTGCCAAAAATATTCACGATTTAATTCCATTTTTTGACCAAGATGAATGTTTCAAGTACCAAAGCACTCGTATGACAAAACATTCTGAGTGCGATTACCATTAAAAATGTCGAACTTTACGATGACAATGTCAGATTTTATTCTATTCTAACTTATTTGCTTGCTAGCTTTTTTTAATATATAGTACCTAATCAAGTCATAAATACTGGTACACAATTGAACTTACTCATTGCGAATGCAACACTGGGCGCATCCATTTCGTATTGATTGCGATTTTACAGCTGATATTTATGCTTCATTGTGACGTAAAAAGTTTTTGACATTAATTGCTTACAATCATGGAATGGGGCGACATCGAAAATCGTATTGTTGTAGTTGGCCTACTTAAATGCAATATGGAAAAGGGCGATATCTTTAGGACGTTGCGACCGCTTGGAATCACTCGCAATTTTGTGTATCGTGCTGTGAAGTTGTTTGTGGATACTGTCGGAGTACGAGACCGTCAAAGATCCAGCCGTCCGTGCACTGTGAGAACTCGGATGTGATCAAAGACCGAAAACCGCAGCGAAAACAGAAAATCTTGTTGCGGGAAATGCAAATTTCGCAAAAATCCATTTCTCGCATTATCAAAGAAGATTTCGCGTACAAGCGACACACTGGACACCTACTCACGGCCGCATTGAAGGAAAAACGCAAGCGAAGATCGAAAGCGTTACTCAGCCGGTACTCGAAGAACGCTCACAGACAAATTCTGTTTAGAGACGAGAAGATCTTCATCGCAGAAGAATCGTTCAATAATCAGAACGATCGTGTGTATGCTC
Organism: Volucella inflata; assembly: GCA_928272305.1. Lineage (NCBI taxonomy): Eukaryota > Metazoa > Arthropoda > Insecta > Diptera > Syrphidae > Volucella > Volucella inflata. The sequence goes on along the minus strand of OV743720.1, from coordinate 54,340,947 downwards.
GATCATCCAGAGAAGCATCCCAACTGATCCCGAGGGTTCAAAGAGGCCACCATCCCGCGTCTGTAATGGAATGGTGGGGAGTGTGCTATGATGGCGTTACCAAGCTCCATTTTTGCGAGAGAGGAGTAAAAACATCGGCCAAAGTACGAGGGCGGGTCAATAAGTCCGTGACTTTTTGAATTTCTGACCTCTTTACTGAAACAGCAACACTGCTCCTGTCAACAGGCATCTGTCAGTTGACTCCTGTCAAAATTTAAACTTGCTGCGTCAGTTAGTTTGTGTTTGACAGCTATTTTTATCAGACTACTCACTAATTTGAGGAGAAAATGGAAAAAAGTGAATTTCGGGTGCTTATTAAGCATTATTTCTTGCGAAAAAAAACCATTACCGAGACCAAGGCTAAGCTTGATAAATACTATGGAGACTCTGCACCATCGATTTCAATGGTAAAAAAGTGGTTAACTGAATTTCGTTGTGGCCGTACAAGCACTGAAGATGCCGAACGTCCTGGACGCCCAGTTGAGGTCTCTACACCCGAAACAATCGAAAAAATTCACGATATGGTGTTGGCCGACCGAAGATTGAAAGTGCGAGAGATTGTGGAAGCCGTAGGGATCTCGCATGGCTCAGTGGTTTCAATTTTGAATGATCACTTGGGCATTAGAAAGCTTTCCGCAAGATGGGTGCCGCGTTTGCTCACAGTCGACCACAAACGCAATCGTGTTTGCCATGGCAAAAATCCATGAATTGGGCTATGAATTGCTCCCTCAACCACCCTATTCTCAAGATTTGGCTCCGAGCGACTACTTCTTGTTCCCAAACCTGAAGAAATGGCTTGGTGGAAAAAGATTTGACTCCAATGATGAAGTCATCTCGCAAACAAAGGCCTATTTTGAGGACCTCGACAAATCATTTTTTTTGGAAGGGATAAGAAAATTGGAGAAGCGTTGGACAAAGTGTATAGAGCTCAAGGGAGACTACGTTGAAAAATAAAATTATTTTTTTATCAAAAAATCTGTGTTTTAATCCAAAAGTCACGGATTTATTGACCCGCCCTCGTATATCAATCAACCGTCTTGGAACCCATTGTGAAGTCTCTCAACCAATCAATGTTTAACAACAAGTCATGGACTTTCCAGCAAGATTCTGTTCCAGCTCACAAAGCAAAAACGACTCAACTGTGGCTCAAAAACAACGTTCCGGACTTCATATCAACGGATGATTGACCAGCTGGTAGTCCAAACCTCAACCCGTTGGATTACAAGTTTTTGTCCGTATTAGAGAGCATGACTTGCTCTACTCGACACTCAAATATTGAGTCGTTAAAGCGAGCCTTTGTCCGTGCAGTGGACAATTTCCCCATGCTTGAAGTGCGTCTCGCAATCGATGAGTGGCCACATCGTCTTAAGTCGTGCTGGAAGGCAAATGGAAGTCATTTCGCATAAGTTCTAAGATTTGTAGTCATTGAATAACCCAATAAAAACAAAAACAAAATTGTTTTAATATTAATTCATTTTCATTTGGCGCTGATTTTTCTGTGTACCAGTATTTATGACTTGACTAGGCGATGGCGATGGCGCGATAGTTAGCTCATTGGACTATCACGCAGACAGTCTGGGTTCGATTCCTGGCTGGGTCACCAACAGTTTTTCAAATCGCCATCACCCTTTCGGCGGCCAATGGCAAACTCCCGAAAGTAAAATTGCCTACGAAAAAGCTTCTAAGGAGTGCCGTTCGGACTCGGCGATAAAACGTAGGTCCCGCTCAGATGTGACGAAAATGACAACATGAGCAACACAAATGAGTGTCAAGAAGCTAGGCCATGGCCCATACCGGGCTGTCAGCGCCACAGTATTTTTATTTATAGGTATAATCTGTTCTTCGGTTGAAAGAATTGTTAGGAAGTTAGTATAAAAGGAAGTATTCCAGTTGGCCAACAAAAATATAATCAGTCAAGGAATACATAGTTTTGTAGAATTAACACTTGAATTTCATATTTTTTCCAAAATTTTCTCTTTATTGAACATGGCAATGACAATTGACGTATCTTCAGATGAAATGCCTCTATTTGCTGATAAATTTCCAATTGCCTCTCAGCTCTTTAATGAACATGTGGTTCATGCGATTGACAATGATAGAACAAGAAGGAAACAGCTTACTCGACGTCGAAACTGTGTTCAACTTCGACTTTTTTAAAAATGATTTATGCCTTTGTTTTGTTTAATCGGCTGCCTTAAGTACTTTATAAGACTTCTTTTGATAGAGAGCTTGCCGATCGTTCCATACAAAGCATAGATTCTCGCGGTTATTCTACTAATAACTGCAGCAACCCTGTTGAGTTTTTAGGAACTTCTTTCCGTTCGGCTGGAACGCTGCCAAGACCTAACAAATTCTAACAAAATTCGGTTCCACGGAATGTTAACGCTCGTAACCGAACGCTAGATTTTTTTTTTTAGAATTTGTTCATGTGGCTGCAAGGATCTATCGCGGAAAGATACTTGAAGCACTGCATAAACAGGTTCAACGATGTTCTATAATGCTCCTCTCATCCATCTTGATTTGTAGACTTAATAATGAACTATTCACATTTTATTTACAGCTTACTGGACAAATTGTAGCCCATAAAAAGGAACTCATCGAGGAAAACATTGGCAAGGAATCTACAGCACTTCTTCTAGTCAAGCTACTGCCACTTGCCAGAATAACCAATTCCAAAGATTTCATTGAAATTCTTAACATGCACAAGAATATTCAGAGCCAAGTTATCGATCTTCTTGGAGCGACACAAACTATCGACGCACATAGTTCCTTTTTCGAGGTATTTGATATAACGCAAAAGAAAAATGCCTTACATATAGAACGATATCTCCAAGCGCTAGCAGTTGGTACTCATCCAGATAGAGCGATCGTTGAAGATCTCTTTGCCCGTGTTGAGGCTGACAATGTGAAAGATCCAAAACTTTGTGACACACTCATCCAAACGACAGCTTCATTAGCACGTCAATCCACACTCAGTCAGGATGATGAATTACTCACGAAACTTAGAGAATACATTTTAGATCAACTGACTACCAAATGCACATCTGTTGAATGTAAAACTCAATTCATCCGTGCCCTACAGAATCTTCAAGACACGAAAACCATACCTGAGCTTATTAAACTTGCCTCAGAGGGTGATGCAAAGGTATCTGTTACCGCTCTTCAGGCTTTACGTAGTTTCTCTGTTAATAACTTCTCTGACAAAGATCGTAAAACATTTGAGGGAATTTTCTATCAGTCGCGTAGGAAGTACGACTCAAGTTCAAGGACCATTGCATTGGACATTCTTTTAGATATGAAACCAACTAAGGATCAACTTGGTGATCTGCTCGACTATTTAGGCTCCAATGACAAGCAGTACGAAGTGAAGACATATGTTTTGCAAAAACTTCGGACAATCAGTGAGAAGTGTCCTAGATTTTCTGCACTTTTCCGAGCATGTTTGTCAGAAAGGCCGACCATCAATAATTACCATGTGATTGCACAAAAAGGTTTGACAACGGTTTTGCATCGTGGGATATCTAGAGCGCCGGCGTTCAATGAAAGTATTCTGAGTGTTCAGGAAATAAGCAATGGCGTACTGAAGCGAGGAAGCGTTGAGTTGATCCTTGAAGCTGGTCGAGAGAAGATCAGCACTTTTAGGGTAGGTTTTCTATACATAAAACGACTTTAAAGTTTAACGAATTGCATGACTGTTTATTTTAGCTTGGCATCTATACAAGTGGGCTTTCGTCTTTCGTTGGTGGCAGCGACGATGAAGAAGAAGAAGATGACAGTCCAGTAACTGCTGGAATGGAGATTGCTGTGCAAGGTATTTTACTACGACCTCTAGTCTTCTTCAACGGCCAATCCGAGCTTATGGGTCATGTTTGGAGTGGAACAGCATCAGAACCAACACCAGCATTCTTGGCTACAACTTTGGTGCAAGACCATGAGCATTATGTCATGCTATCTAGTGGATCCACTGTTTACCTGCGCATATTTGGCGCCCGTTCAATTGACCTTAACGGCCAAGTGACATTCAGTCTGTGGAACCGCAATGCACACTCGGAAATCAATCAAATGTAAGTTCCTCAACCAAATCTTGAGACGAAATATTTTATTACTTGATTCCTTGCAGCTCTGGTACTGGAGTTGTTGGATCGATGATTCTGGGAACATCATTTGCAAAACTAGAAAACACATTCTCATTGAGAAACGAGCCAAAGATAAGTCTTGTCGCTGACATTGATTTCTATTCAGATATTAAGCTTTGCATGCAACTCGGCATTCCTGATACAGTCTTATGGTAGGTCTTTCACCAGACTCTAAATATTCTAACCCAATTTAAACTATTTTTTGTTTTCTAAAGGCATCAACATGAAAAGTCCATCAAACTCACGAATGAATGGCCATACTCAAAGAAGGTTACTTCCAAAGTTGGACATAAGCTACCTGGTAGCACATTAGTCCTTAATCGAAAGAACAACGAAATGTGCAATATGATATTCTCCGAATAACCACAACACTATGAATAAGATACCACATCTAGTAACACATACAAATGTAGTATGATTACGTAACATTAATCTAAGCAAAAGCATTTAGTGAACAAATTTAGAGAGAGAGATTATAAATTTATATTTTTTATAAGCATGAATGAGTATGTAGAGATTTTTTATTGGAAAAATAAATTGTTTAGACTGTTCAGTCAGAAATGTGAACCGAGGGCTTCTGCCACTCTAAACGTTAATTTGTTTCGTTACATCAGCCTGCACCTCGAAGGTGTTTCATTCAACTAGTAGGTGACATGACGGTAAAAAGATCAAGAAATAAGAACGTCTATATGTGATGCAGAACCACATCCTAAATCCGTAATTTCAGTTTTATTCGTAGCAAGTGCGTACACGGAATAAATAATAATATACGTAAGTGTGCCTCTAAACGGTCACAATAGATACTCGCATCGGAAATCTGATCATAAGGCTGCTCCCAGTGATCCTCTCCTGGCAGTTCATGTGCTAAAAAATGATTCGGTTCCCAACCGCAAGAAGATCGCTAAGCGAGCAGGCTCAGGAACACGCTAAAGGCAGTACTGTTTCGGTTTGTAGATTCGGATGGGTTTATTGAATCAAGCTGCTTGCAAGCCCTTAGGCAGTACCACCCCTGAGATTAGCCAAAACTATTAATAAAACTACTACTTAACCAATACAAAATATAGAAATCTACCTATATAAAGTTCAAAGGACCGCCTGATTTGCAATTGAGGATTTATTTGGCGATGAGGGAACAGTCATACGATAAATGAGGGCTCAATAAAAAGTAACATTACAAACTGCCTTAGTTTTGTATCAATCATCCTTAATATTAACTCATTTCTAAAAATGGACGATGGTACCAAAGCTAAGTGAAATTTATTGCGCGGGTGGATTGCAAGCCCCGAGATTTTCCTAAAGACCTTTGTCGAGACAATCGACTTCGCTCCAACCCACACAGACTGTAAGAAAAAGTGTTTTTTTTTTCTGTCGAAATAGCAAAAATCCAGTCCATTGTAGGGCATAGAAAGATGGTTAAACACTTCAGCGATACAGTACTCATCACATCATTGCCGTGTAGGTGCAAATTGATGTTAGAATAGGGCGTATACTCACAAAATGTGCTCTCTGTGGCGTAGTCAGTTCTCGAACAGCAAGCGTCGCAGGATGTCGTTAGACTACTGCACACTTTGGTGTTTTCAAAAGCGTTCTGATACGCTACTAAGCCAGTAGCGCTCTACGTTATTTTCACCTGGGTGGCAGCAGAGTCGTATTGATCTCTTAGAATCGTTTGAAAGTATTCGTTTGATCTGTGAGCTCCCTGGAAAAACTTTTCTCCATTATGTTCACACAAAATCCATTCATTGAAAGTCTTAACGAAGGTTTGGAATCCAAAAAAACACTTGTTATAGCCTTGGCCTAGAACAATTTATCTGCGATATCGTTTCCCATGGTCCCATTGCCATCAGGATTGCGTATATCTCTATTGGGATTTTTTCGAGAGTTCAGTCCATGAATGTCAGTGAGGAGGGATTCATCAGTGTGAAAAGCCCATATGACGCTAAAAAAAATTGTACTTTAAGAGTATAGTAAAAACGGATGCTAAGCATCTAATCATCGACAGTCGCTTGTGTCTACACGCGAGAACTTCTGAGAGCGGTATGCCTTTAGCCGACCAAAAAGCACCATAACAATGTACATAGGACGTACATTGCCACATGCGTTCAATCTATGTTCACCTCTCCCATTACAATTATATGTTTTGGCAACAATCAGTGTCCGCAATCACTACCCTGCTCACCAACATTATAATACATGCAAAAGCCGTCATGTCAATGAAAATTCCCAGCGCGCACTCCTTTTTATCGAGTACGTTTTTAAAATTGGCCAACAGATTATCGTGAACTGTTTCCAAATTGCACATTGCACGGTGAGTTTTTCAGCGTCACGCAACACTGATGGTTTCTAAATTGACCGGCTGTCGGTTCTCTTCTTACACTTTCACTCTCCCTACCTGATGCATATTAAGTAGGTGGAAGTGGTGTTATTCCCTCCGCTTCGGTGACTAGGTTTCCTTCACTGTTTCGAAGAGTCTGCGTTCCAGGCTTAAAGTCGCGTAGCTTTTCTGAAACACATTCAGATGTTGTTTCTTTTGCATAGGACCTTTCTTTTTACACAAGATCTCCTTCCTTCTTCTGGATCAATACTCTTTCCTTTTCGGTAGGCTACTGTAGTCTCAGCTAAATCCTTGATGATGTCTAGTGTCACAGATTGTAAGCGTTTGAGGATCGTGAATTCATAGCAATATGTCTCCCGCTCTGACGCTCTATGGGGTTTGAAGCTTCTTCTCTTTGGATAGTCGAGCTCTGAATTTAGCTGCAACAAGCAAGTGATCGGAGTCGACGTTTGTCTGATCGCATCTATTAGTACATGGTCGAATTGGTTTGCGGTTCGAATATCTGGAGAGTGTCAAGTTACTGGATTCGAAGTCTTTGAAAAACAGTTCTTGTCATCACTGTATTACGAGCCGCTGCAAACCAATTAGCCGGAGACCTTTGTATGTTTTCGTGTACAATGTCGAAGACGTTTTCATTACCGATGGAATTGAAGTCTCCTTGTACAATTTTGACCGATCTGTGTCAGGCGATTACTTGCGCCTTATACCGGATACCGGGCATGTACATAGTTTTTAATTGGATGCTCTCAATTCATAGACCGAGAACGTTCTGGTCTTGATCTTAACTGAAGAGGTCGTTTGGCATTCTAGGCTGGTGTCTCTCTCATAACTGATGGCTTTTTACGTGGAAGGGAACCCAACTTGGAGGGCCAGTTCCATTGCGAAAACCCCTAGGACCAAGGGCCAGTAGCTTACTTTGGGCATGTGTGCCTTTCGTAGCAGTATCAAGGGCTCACCCGCCAGCATCTTTTTTCAAGAGCCCAACTTATTCTTGAAGATCTTTACTGACCTAAGCTCCAAAATATCGGCGTAGCACAGAAAAAATCTGTCATTAAACTGCATAAAAAGCCCTATCCTACGGTAAAGATTATTTTTCGTGTTAATTTTAGATTTCGCAACTTGTTGAATATTTGAAATTGATTGCATATTTTCCTTATCCAGCTTTCCGCTACTGTACATAATTTGAGAGGCACTGAAATACCGTCAAATTGACAGTATGTCGCCTTGCACAACTCTCCACAACAAAACCTATTGGCAAATGTCAAAATAATTTCCCTTTCACCACACCACCAACAATATACAACACTCAACTGGAAAGTACGTTCTAACGCAAACAAAATTGCCCACTTTATCCACATTTCCATTAGCTCACGCGCAATTTAAACTCCATGCTCCATCGAGCGCGGTACTCGTACCAGCAATCCCCTCAATCAAATGCCAAAACTCCCCACACTTAAATTCACCACAACCACCACGAGAACAGAGAACAGAGAACATCAAACAGCAACAGCAAACAGGCAATAGCAACCAGAGAACAGAGCACGGAGAAACCGCGATTATTGGAATGCGCGCCGTCACAGTATCCGCAAGGGAATTTTCTATCGGAACGGAGAAAAGTGCGAAATTCAAAGTAAAACCAACTTCAACGAAAGTTATTTCACAGAAAAGTCTATCCATCCTACAGTCCAGCCCATCGACCAAGTGTCCAAGTGAATTCTGAATATCCACCACTCAATTCCAACTGCCGAGCAGGTCCACTTTCATTACGAAACCTCCAGAGCGAAAGGAGCTGCTCCTCCGTTTTTGTTTTTTTTTGTTAATTTCTTGCTTCTCAAGAATCATTTTCATATTTCCGTCTACTCGTGCAGGTCAAACCAAAGAAAATAAAGAGAAAAAAAAAATCGATTTCCCATCCCGTGTGCAGTGAGAAAATTCTTCAAGAAATCCAAAAAATAAAAGAAAAAATCGGAGAAAATCCAAAAAAAAAAAATCAAATCAAGAAAATCTCCGCAAGTGATTTATTATTTTAGTTTTGTGCCGTGAAATTGATTTATTCTGTAGCTTTTCGCAGAGAAATTCAAACGGAAGTGTCGCCGAAAAAAGAAAAAAAAAGCAAAAGAAGAGAATAAAGTCGGAGATCCACATCCAACACGAGAATAACGAAAATTTGTGTGTGAAACTTTGTGTAATTGGTTATCTGCCCGTCGATTGGATAAAGAAATTGCAGCTCGAAGTTAAACCACCGCCGCCGGTTCAAGTTAATTTTTTTTTGGGGAAAACGTAAGTTAAATGTGAATTTTTAAATTTTCCAATTTCATTTTGCTATTTTGTTTATTTCTTTTCTGTTTTGTGTGCCGAGTTTGTGCTGTGCATCGCCCTAAATTCTCGCAATCGAAATGCATTTCCAGCTGTCAATTTTACTGGAGAAACACATAAAGAAAGGCAAATGGGGGATAGATACTACACAAAGAAGAAAGAAAAAAAAATTGCGCTGCACGGAAAGGAGAATTGAGAAGAGTAAACGAAAGCGAAATCGAAGAGGAATTCTGACAGGTTTCCTTGATACTATTGCCTGGATGTCAAGTTCTTCTTATTGGTCGGTGTCCCATGGCATTGGTGTGTCACAAATTTCCTAGTTGAACTGGGTCGAGTGACTGGGAATGAAAATTTGGTCCTGGCGATCCAGCATCAATTGACTACGTAGAAATATCCTTAGCGCTTACATTTTCGTGCTTTTCGCTGGCCTTCAATGTGCGATTTCGCAACTGGCAACTGTCATTTGCTTCTACAGATGTGCAACAGTGTTGAGGTGGAAAAGGGCTGCCAAGTTGATAGGTATTTTCAGACCATTATATCCCAAGCCCACCGTTCAGTTCACTCTTGCCTCTTGCCTTTACTTTTGCGTTTGTCTCCTGCTGGCTGAGCCCCTTCCAAGTGAGTTTGTATGTATTGTAGTCGTATTTGCGCCTAGACAAAAAGGGTGGAAGCGAAATCGATTTTTGAATTTTCTGCGTCATCGTGGTGGTTGACAACTCGGATGATGTGCTGTGGTACGTCGTTCTCGTTGTCGTTGTCGTTTCCGTACATCGTTCCAATGAGTATTACTCATATCGGGTGGAATTTATTGTCTGAGACTTGAAAACCCCCCCTGAAGCATGTGAATTTCTGGTTGGAATTGAACTCGGCCAAGCATTTGCGTATTGGATTGGTTTTGGTTTTTGTTCTGGTGCGGATAGGTAGAGACACACCACACTGAAGGTTTAAAGCATACCACACCCTTAACCGATTGCACTAGTTTTTTTTCCTTTTTTCTAGTTTAGCTCGTGCCTTGATGTGTTAAACGTTTGCTTTCGTGTATGGATAAATCACGTGTGAAACCAGAAATGTGACTGGTGCCTTGAAAATCACGTTACAAGAGTCAGAATGGAATGTGTGCCTGCGTTTCTTATGTCCTATATTTTCATTGCTTGGTATGGGATGCCCTAATTCAATTACTTTTACGCATCGAAAATGGTGAGAAAAAAAAGGCAAGAACTGCAAATTTGTTTGTTCCAGGATTTCATGAGCTTAATTTCCCCGGGGCTTAGCACATTAGAAGTCAGATAGATACACATATTTGATAGAGCAGGACTTTATGTTAAACAGGTAAACGTTTTAGGAAATGGACAGCAAGTGATGGGGAAACTTTTAATGAGCATGAAATTGGCAAGATTAGAAGTCTGCTCAAGTGGTTTTATATGGTAGAGTGAATATGGAAAAGTTTTACAAGTTGGTCGACATTTCACTGTTTATAAGAACGAGTTCTTTGAGATACTCGTACAATGATGAACTTTGTAGATTATTTCGACTTCGATTTGAGTTGTGTTTTATTCTTCGATATTAGGAAGATCATGTTCATCAAGTTCAACGACTACTATCATTAAGTTGAAGTCTTCTTCCTCCTTTGACACTATTTTTTTTCTTCTTGTGTTAGAAATTCTAAGCACAGCAATCTGTGACTTTATAAACCGAACATATCTTTAGTTTCCTTACTACGAGTATGATTCCAAAATTGTGTGTCACAATCTTAAACTGAGCGTTTCATGGAAAAAACAGCCTGCACAACATCATGGATTGTTTTTTGAAGAATTTGTAACAGGGTGTAACAACAGCGACTCGAATCATTACCAAAACCACCTAAATTCGATGTTGAGAAGAAAAGTCAAATCGCTTTCCCTGTAGCTCTCTCACAGTTCTAACCCCTTTACACACACAGACCGTATAAAACAAATCGGAATGTTGTCAATTTAGCCTACAGAGAAGCTACTGCCGATTAGTGATTGATTGGTTTAAAAGCGCAGTCACAGAGAAACTTCTTGTTTGACGTAGGCAGATTCATGTAGTTGCATAAAAATCACTTTTATGCGCTTGTTCAGATTAATTTCTTTCAGCTCATACGGTGCCCAAATATCGCGCTTCTTTACAAAGCCAAACGATTTTGGAACGAAAGGAAGCTCTATTGCTTTGATTTTATCGTCATCAATTTACCGGGGCGGTCAGCTTATTTTACTGAAAAATCACCATGAAAGAATCGGGGAAAACAGTTTTGGCACTGGATTTTTTCGATGACATTTATGCTGTGAACCTTAAGCAAGTTTTCTCTTGTCTCGGTTGCCTTCTTCCCTTTTTTTAAGTAACACAATAAACTATCGCAAATATGATTATCAAATTCTCCTTGTTCGAACTGCAATTGCGAGTACACAAATCTACCGAATGGCGTCAAATTTTTTTTGACGCAGATGTCATGCTCAGATAGAAAAAAACGCAATGACTTTTTGAACACAACTCAAGAGTAGAAATTGGTGGTCGTTCGTCAAAATATTATAAATAGTGGCTCATGCTTCATCCCAATGGTCATTTACAGCGACAATTCAGCTATTAGCTCTTAGAACAACGTCAACCGCTTTTTTATTATGTCATAACCTTGCTTATGTCATACTTGATTGAATCGAATTTTCAGTGAGACCAGGCCAGAGTATTAAAACAGCTTAAAAAATACAAATCCAGATATTCTATTGTGGCTTCTTCTTAAGAGGTGGTTTTCCACAGATTCCACCGAGCAACATCAGTTTTTTTCTATTAATTCTACTCATAAGGACTCTTCTGGAAAAGATGAAATATGACTTGTCTAGCATTTCTTAGTTTGCTCAGCATTTCACTTACGACTAAGGCCATGGAAACGTTGATAAACGGGCAGCTCATTAATGCTTGCCGGCAGCTACAAGTCCACTGAAGATTCTCACTTGACTCACTGAAAAGTACAACCGATGTCTAGGCATTGCATGCTCCCGAAAACAAGATATGTTAATGCAAATGGTTATTGCATAACCTTGATATATGGTTGGACTAAAGCTGTCATACGAAATAACTGCAGCATGCTCAATCCTGAAGAAAAGTGACTCTTGTATGCACCAAGCAACTACATGTGTATGTATATACCATATTTATTAGTCTCGTACTATGAAGTTTTCTTAAACCATTTGTCAATCAACCGATTGTTCCTTACCAGTGTGATTACAGGCCTGCAATGTCCGTCATCAACAAAATTTTTTTTTAGGAGTACAAATACTCGTAAGTTTCCACTGCTTCTTAGGCATTTATTGTAAAAGAACGATACAATGTTTTATTAGAAGTATTGTCCGTTGCTAGCCACTACTTGTTTCCATCTTTCTGACGGATATCACGTCGGAAAAACGCTTTATCTTTTGAGGCTATCATCGAATCGATCAAATTTTTGGTATTTTCATATGATATGAAGTGCTATTCAGACAAGCCAAGCGCCATCGATCGGATCAAGTGAAAATAGAAAGGAGCATTACCTGGTGAATACGGCGCCTGGGGTAGGACTTCCCAATGTAATAGTGGATGCGTTTTGCTTTGAGTGTCTGGCTCAATTTCTTCTATTGTGTGCGGTAGAGAGATCCAGTTATGGTTTCGTTCGGTTTCAGCAACTTATAGTACAGGAAACCAAGATGATTCAACCAAATACACTACATGAGTTTTTTTTTTCATGAATATTCGATTGCATTAGATCTACGCGTATAAGAGGAAGTCTACATATAAAGAATTCGGTAACCGAACAGCTTGAGGCGAATAGAATAAGTTGGTATTGCCACGTTCAAAGAAGATCTGCGGAAAATCCGGTTAAAAAGGCACTATCAACTACGGTCACTCCAACTGTAAGAAAACGAGGTCGGAAAAAGAATTCCAGGATTTCTCAGATGGCAAATGCGCAACAACGTCTGGGGTTAACCACTGAAGCGATCCAGGACCGAACATTATGTAGACGCGTTCTGCGGTCTGCGACATTAGCCAACCCCATAAGCGGAGCAGCAGCGATGCAGTAAAAATGGGAAACTCGTTATGCATAAGTTCGTATAACGAGGAAAGGGTTAATAAAAGGATAAGAAGATTCGGCTTGGCTGTCGATGTTGGAGCATGGACACGTTTTATTGTAGTGGGTCCAGTTTTCATCACCACTATGCAAAAAACCCTTTCGTTTATTCGTATATACCTGCTAAGCAGCATTTCACATGTGCAAAATCGGCGCTCCAAGTCACTCCTAATACGAGGGCGGGTCAATAAGTCCGTGACTTTTTGAATTTCTGACCTCTTTACTGAAACAGCAACACTGCTCCTGTCAACAGGCATCTGTCAGTTGACTCCTGTCAAAATTTAAACTTGCTGCGTCAGTTAGTTTGTGTTTGACAGCTATTTTTATCAGACTACTCACTAATTTGAGGAGAAAATGGAAAAAAGTGAATTTCGTGTGCTTCACTTCACAGGAAGGTTTGGCGTTGTTTAATCGCAATATGGAGGAGTTTTTGTGCCGTTTTGTAACCGTGGACGAAACATGGATCCATCACAACACATCAGAGAACAAACAACAGTCAAAACAGTGGGTTTCTAAGGGTGCATCGGCGCCAAAGAAGGCCAAGGTGGGTTTGTCAGCCAATAAAGTTATGGCGACTGTTTTTTGGGATGCACGCGGGATAATCCACATTGACTACCTTCAAAAGGGAAGAACAATCAATGGGGAATATTATGCCAACTTATTGGACCGATTCAATGACGATTTGAAAAAAAAACGACCTCATTTGGCCAAGAAAAAAATTCTTTTCCACCAAGACAATGCAAGGGTGCACACATGTGCAGTTGCCATGGCAAAAATCCATGAATTGGGCTATGAATTGCTCCCTCATCCACCCTATTCTCCAGATTTGGCTCCGAGTGACTACTTCTTGTTCCCAAACCTGAAGAAATGGCTTGGTGGAAAAAGATTTGACTCCAATGATGAAGTCATCTCGCAAACAAAGGCCTATTTTGAGGACCTCGACAAATCATTTTTTTTGGAAGGGATAAAAAAATTGGAGAAGCGTTGGACAAAGTGTATAGAGCTCAAGGGAGACTACGTTGAAAAATAAAATTATTTTTTTATCAAAAAATCTGTTTTTTAATCCAAAAGTCACGGACTTATTGACCCGCCCTCGTATAAGTGCAACCTTTTCACTTGCCTTTGCTCCAATAATGGCTTCCAATTCCGCGTCTTCGTACACTTTCGCCCTTTCGCTGCTTTTTTATGTCTTTGACGACAAACTCGTCGTTCTTCAATTTACTTTTCAAACCACTCACGACAACTTCTCTTACTTAAACAGCTTCACCATATGCTTCTACAAAAAATCAGTGCGCAGCAGCTGCACATTTCTTCAAATCAAAGATGTAAATCAAAAATTCCCGTAAATGACGCTTATTCGGTTAAAAACTAGAGATCATGGTTACGGTGGTGATATCACGATATAACGTTTTACATCTGAAAATTTAAACCATAACTTGCTGACGGGGCCATCTTTTGTCAGTCAAGCCGTGGAAATTCATTTGTACTCCAAAGATATTACGGAAGATCTCGGTAAAGACCCAATTCCATGCAGATACTCGTACTAACCAAATGAATTTACAGAGACCTTCGAAGTCAAAATATTCTTCCGATACGGCGTGCTTGAGATGTTTGTATGACTTTCATAGGCAACATCAAAACTCTATACAACAATGACAATCCCACGCCTATACGAATGACGAAGACATAAGGGGCAAAAAATAGAAAAAAACTGGAAACTATTATGAAGCATTTTCAAGTACTGGAGCAAAATTCTATGAGCAGAAAGAACATATTCAAAGTTGGTTGTTAACTAGAAAAATTTAACTCGATTATGGTAGTGCAAATGATACAAAATTTTTCGGTGTACCTACGACTGTATCCCTTAACCATTGTTTTTTTTAATAACATAACCCTGCTCGCATCTTTTAGACATGTCTCCCATTCAGAACATTTTTGGATGTGTGCGTTGTTGACTTTATTCGTTTGTTAAGATGACCCACGAGTTCTCTCGAGGGTTTAGATCGGGCGATTGAGGTGCCCATTCTAACACAACTAATTTTTTTTCTTCAAACCACTCTTTAACTAACTTCGGAGATTGTTTGGGGTAATTATTATGCTGAAAGGTAATACCACTTATTTCGGACTACATCCCTCAAACGGAAAACATCTCCACACCATAGCCAAAACTCGTCCATGCTTTAAGACAGGGTGGCGATGTCTTGGCTAAAGACGTGTCCCCTTCCTTCGTTTTACATGCATATTTCCATTAGAAGCCATCAAATTGAACCTACTCTTGTCGTTCAAAAAAAAAACTAAAAAGTCATAATTTTCCACTTTGTTGCGGACCAATTCAAATGGTTTCTTCCAAACTCCAACCTAAGAAATGTTAAGCGTAAGCAAACTTTTCAAAGTCTTACTAATAGAATAAAATTGTACCATTTTTGTCTGTGCTTCGAAGTAAATGACGGCTTTTCTGCCGGTCGAAAAGGACACAAATGAGGTTATTTTAAACGCCTAACATACATTCTGTGCTTGCATTACTTGAAAGGTTGAGTTCGTTAACAATGTTCGTTTTTGAAAACAAAAAAGTAAAAGTTTTTTTTTTTAATTTGCGCACTGTTGTTTTCGTCGGACGTCCACCAGAGTGAATAGTTTCGACCGAGTTTTCCTTCCGAAACTTTTTAATGATGTCACATGATGTCACTGTCGATGATGGTATTTTATTTTCGGCTATACTCGTACATTCTTACTTTAGTCCTTCTTTGAAAACTGATACTACTTGATTTTTAATTACACCACTGTACTTATTTTTCTACAAAATTGATGATTAATGTTTTCCATTTAATAATAGCATAGTTGACGTTGTGTGTGTCTGTCAGAAAGTTGGTTAAAAAAAAACTAAACAATATACATATTATTCGCTCAGATAGAAGACATAAAGGGGGTGGAGGCGCCGCAATTTGTATTAAAGGAAGCTATAAATCTCAAATTGTAATAAAATCCGCATCAAGTGAATTGGTGGAGTATATTTTTATTGTAACAACAAGTGGAGTTAGGAATTTATTGCTAGGCTGCATTTACATGGCACTAGATGTAGCGAATTACTCTCACATTAGAGATATCGTCGAAGAGCTTGCCTCCTTATGCTCTAAAATTGTTATCTGCGGGGACATGAATCTCAATTTCCTAGAAAATCAGAATTGGACAACTAGGCAAGCGATTGAGTCAATAAACTTGTGTCTCGCAAATTACTCGCAACCCACACACTTTGAACCCAATCGACTACCCTCTCTAATAGACAGTGCCTTGGTTTCGCATCCATTTAATATAACAGTATGATCAATTGTAAGCTCCCGCTTTTTCACATCATGACATGCTTCTTTTGACTATAGATGTACTTCTTATTACTGTAAATGAGGGTGACATATAATACAAGGTGGCGCAAAATTAATCATCCTATCGGAAGAGGTTATAATTTTTGCAAATGGCGTCGTACGTCAATCATATTTGACATTTGTGAACTAGACAACTGCAGTATACAAACAGACAAGCAATGGAGCACTGGAATGATGGTGTCGATTTTTTTGATCAATTATCGGTCGGTGGTGTAAGCGCAGCGTTGATTTCCTAATCGTGTCGTGCCAACTGGGCAGACATTCCGGCGCTTAGCTACTCGACTCGAACAGACTGGAACCACAGGATACCAAACAGGGCGTGGCCGTCATGGGACTCGTCGTTCGGCCAAGAACATCAGGGCTGTGGCTGCCGATGTCGCTCAGAACGAAGAAACATCAACCAGACGACGGGCCACGCAATCGGGTATCACCAGACGAACCCTAAAGTTAATTTTAGTGAAAGTTTTACACTTGTTTCCGTACAAAGTGCAAACAGTGCATCAGTTAATGCATCCTGAGCGTCAGTCGCGTTTTGAATTGCTGTCGAGCCATCCTCAATCTCAACAACGAAGATGTCGAAAATCATCATGAGTGACGAGGCGCATTTCCACTTAAGTAGTTTCGTCAATGAATCCTTATTTACACGCATCAGGATATTTTCCTTTTGCAGAGTTTGCACACTTATCAGGGTTATTCATTTCGTAGTTTCAAGTTGGTAACGGTGGCATTTGACACCTGCTAAACTCAGCTGTCATTTGAAGTGTCATAATATTAGTTGAATGTTTGCCATTTACAATAATGGATCGCTTACAAATCGAACAACGCGTTAAAATTTACTACAAAATTGGTGATTCAAACGTAGCCACTTTTCGCGCATTACGCGATGATTATGGACCGACTACGCAAGCAATCAGTAAACTTTGAAGAGAGTGGAAGAGTTACTGTCCTGTGCATCATCGTAAATCACGCTCAGTCGAAAATATTGCTGCTGTAAATGCAAGTGTTGCTGATGATCCGAATTTATCGATTTCCCTGCGTTCGCAGCAATTGAACGTGTCGTACACCTCACTATGGCGTATTTTGCATTTGGATTTTCTCCTCCATCCTTATAAAGTTCAACTTACGCAACAATTAAAGCCTGCTGACCATTCACAACGCCGCAGATACGCTTCGTGGGTAATGCAAACACAGACAATAAACATGGATTTTTCGAACAGATTGCATCCAGACAAAGTGACTGTTTGGTGTGCTCTATGGTCGAAAGTTGTCATTGGTCCGTATTTCTTCGAAGATGCCAATGGGCGGACGGTTACAGTCAATTCGGAGCGATATGGTCGAATGATAAAAGATTTTTTTTTTTACCTGAAGTTGAAGATCATAACTAAGACGATATGTGGTTCCAATAAGACGGGGCAACAAGCCACACAACACGACCAATTATGCCTTTATTGCGTGAGAAGTTTCCTGGTCGCGTAATTTCACGTTTTGGCAACGTCAATTGGCCACCAAAATCATGCGATTTGACAGCGTTCGATTTTCTGTGGGCCTACGGAAAAGACCGTGCTTACGCGAATGATCCCCGAACTTAAGACGCATTAAAAATCAACATTACTCAAGTTATGGCCGAGGTACCGCCCGAAATGTGCGAAAAAGTGGTTAAAAATTACCTCAAAAGAATCGCATGCTGCGAATCTTCCCGAGGCGGCCATTTGAAAGATATTGTTTTTCACACTTAATGTCAAAGTCTAAACTTTAAATTGAATTAAAATTTTCATCAAAAATGTATCGCCGTGTGTATTTTATTTAGCTTTACTTTCGAAACCGAAAAATGAATGACCCTTTATCTGCCAGATATGCTATAGGACTTAACTTTTTGACTGTTAGCCGTTCTGATAAATTAAATTGTGGAACTTTGACGGATATGGTGATTGAGCAAAAATAATGAAGTCAAGAAAGACAGATGGAGATATTGCTCGAAGGAGAAGTACGCAAGAGAGTGTCACAAGTAAATGGGTTTATGGGATGTGTGTGAAGGCTTGAAAGATTTTGCTAATGTTAGAATGGATACAACAGATCAGCATGTAGATGCAAGTGACTCTTGATTAAAGAGTGATTTCGAAGATATGAAAATAGTTCTAGAGAGGTTTTTATCACATGATCCTTTTCCTGAGAATGAAAAAATCATACCAATTGCCAGTGGATTCGTCGGTGATAATACAGTTAATTGTCGTAATTCTCGTGAAGTTAGGATTGCTTCTATGACTAAAATGACAGGACAAATGTTCAATAATATTAAATTAAAACGCGCTGACAAGGTGCTCCCTCTTTCAAGCATGAGTGGCACTATAAAAGTTCATGGTGAGAACGTTTTTATAGATCTTGTATAAATACGCATGAGTATTACTAAAACATTCGATGATGAATGTGAAAAATTCTTCGAATATAAATTAATTATAAAACTTTCATCACTTTTCGATGCAATTTGAATATGTAAAACACAGAAGTCACCCATTTATCATTGCTTTCATTCAGTGAGTATTAAAATTGACACAACAAATGGTAGGTAGCAAGTGTCTGGGATCAAGGAGGAACATTTAAACGCAGCAACGAGAGAATGAATAAAGCTAAGAAGACATTACTATTGAAGTAGGATTTGAATATTATCAGTCAGTTTAAATATTTCCCAAAATCAACAATAAATCTTTCCACTTTAATCACTGCCAATAGTACCATTTTTTAGTAAATAAAACTAGGTCGTAGTAGGTCGTGGAGTATGCTAACCTGGAATACCACGTTAAAAAAAAAAAATGCGTCAAGTAAACTACCTCAAAGGTACTGTGGAAATGTGTGCATGTTTCGTTATATCGGGTTTTCCAATAAGGACTTGATAACTTTGAATTTAATTTGTGAACTTGTGAACGCACTGTTTCACTAATCATCAAACTGTCACTGTCAATTTATTCAGTAAACTCAACATTTTCATCATGGTAAAGTACACGAACGAGCAACGTCTGGAAATTATAAAAATTTTCTACCGAATTCCAATTTTCGGTCGTAATTCTCGCCCGGTAGACAGGCAATAAAAAGTTTAGTGCAAAAATTTGAGTCTACATATTCGTTGTGTGATGTTGCCGTGTGAGTGAGACAACGGGTTGGTTGAAGTGTCGAAAATATCTCTGCCGTTCAGGCGTGCGTAGTAAACGATCGAAATCAGTCAATTCCACGGCGTTCTCAAGAATTGGGCATCGCTCAATTACGACCACATTACGTTCTCCGATTGGATTCTGGAGAAGATGCGCCAAGATGGTGGCGCATTTTTAGCTCAATGGGTTTGTCAATAAGCAAAATATGCGTTATTGGTCGGGTGAAAATCCACATGTGCTTCATGAATCACGACGTTGGAAGAGCTCAGAGCCAACATTGAACGCGAAATAGCGGCCGTTTCGGCCGAAATGTGTGGCCGAGTCGTTGAAAATTGGGTCCAACAAATCGACCGCTGCAAACGTGCCCGCGTTGGCCATATGAACGAAGTCGAGTTCCATTCATAAATGTTTTGATTGTACTTAAACTTTTGTATATAACTTTTGAAATCGCGATATCTCAGGAATGGCGATTCATAGGAAAAAAAAGTGTAGGTACAATTTTTGTAGGGAATTGCATAATCTAAAACTTTTGCCTGACCTATTTTTACGAGAAAAATGCGAAACAACCGATGTTTTTGACCTTTGCCCTTGAATCAATTTTCTTTGTAGATGCCGGATCGGTGGGGATATTGTAGATTTTATTTGTTATAATCTATTTAAGACTTGTACCAATTTCAAGCTCTAAGCGAATTGCTGTAAATTAAAATGTCTACAACATATTGACTGGAGTATTATCTCCATCTTTCTGTTGCCCAATCCACTCCGGTCTGTAGCGCCAGCTTTAGTAAATGAAAAAGTTTTTCTACGTAATATACACGGAATATTAAATATAAATATCACGTCTTTCCAACAATATAAACTCAAACCCCCTTTCCGGTTTCATTGCAAAGAATATTCTTTTGTCTTAGAATTTAATTTTTTTTTTTAAATTTTATTGCTGTCTTTATTTATAGAACTTATTCCAGAATGCATCGCTTTTTTCAAAATTTAAACAATAAGACTTTCCTCAAATATTTTCCTTCGATGCTAATTTTTAATTAAAAAAGAAAGAAAAAATGAAAATGAAAAGAAAATAATTAATTATAAAATGTCATGGCTGTTGTTTCTTGATTTTTTATAGCCACCAATTAGAAACTATAAAGCCAAAGCACAGCACCTAACACCGATGGCGGGCTATCATAAAAGAAGAAATGAATATTTCTGAAAAGAAAAAACAATTTTTTTTTTCATAAATAGATTTGAGAGGTTAAGAAAGGACATTTCAATAGAGTATTGTCGTGTGGTCTTGCGAAATTAATAAAAAAATAATAATACTTATAATACTTCAAACAGTTTAGAGCTCTGAATTGGATAAAGGCATCTACTTATAGTGCTTTCAATCACAATTCTGGAACTTGAGCTTCTATTGCTTTTTACACTGGATTTTCCGACGACATACTATATATACGTTGACCATGGAAGAATCAATTGATTTGCGAGAGAGTCTAGAGTTCTCTCCATTAATCTGTCGGGGCATTGATATTTTTTTAGTGATAAGTGGTCTTGAACTGAGCTGTAGAATATTAGTCAGGTTATTCACGAAAGGTTTAATGCATTTGTCAAGGAGAGAGTCCTTTTATTACGTGAATACTCAGACTTAAAATAACGTAGGGCTGACCACGAATCTTTTTTAGTACAAATACGAATAAAAGTAGTCGTTGGTACTTGCTGAGTTTTTAAATACTCGAGGCTTTTCTTTCGTCGATTGCATTGTAGTCCATCATGTGGCGATTTAGTAAACATCAAGTTTTATTCGCTTCTGAGTTTTTTTTTTTAATTCCTGTGAATCTTTTTGGAGCACAAGACGTTGACAATGATTATGTTTTGGTTCGTCAGGTTATTTCCAGCGCGCTTTAACTGAATCCAACCAAACCACGTCCACTTTATTCGAAGCATAATGTCTATCGCCTAAGGGCATACTTTTATCTCAAGTTGTTCGTATTACAAACGATTTGGTTGAAAAAATGCTATACGGAACCATCTATTGGGTTGGCTAAAATATTTCCTCTGTCTTTTAGTTGCAATTAATCATTTTTTGATAGAAGAAACTTTAAACAGGAATACATATGTACACCATAACTTGCTACCACATTCCGCCACCCTTCGAACAATTCATAATGCCCCTTTGGTAGAACGTTTGGTTTTTCTGCGCGAAGAATTGCTCCAATAAATTTGACAAGTTTCCAGTGAGATGAAATTTTTTCCATTAAGTGAATACTGCAGGACCGGATTAATGGAAATCGAAAGAGGCAGGATCAAGTGCAGTATTCACGGGTGAGGTAAAATATCCCGCCCAAACTGCAGCAACTTCTGCCTACTACGAGTATGCAAAGCGTCACGCGGTCTAGCGTTGTCTTAATGGTACACAACGTTCTTCCGTTTCACAATATCCAGGTGTATTTACATACTTCGGTCTATCAAATTGAGAGTAGTACTTATCAAAACTCAATGATTTAACATGCGTCAAAGTCAAACATACTCAGTTAGCATTGCCATTTCATCCTACTTACTCAAGACTTACATCCGAACAACGTTTGTGAATAATTGAATTTTATTATCAAAATTCGTGCTCTGTGGAAATGTATTTGGAGCGTTTAAACCATTTCACGGTCGTCATAATCGACCTAGTGACCAAGCCATTGGGCATCAAGCCACCTACCCGTATTCGTATAGTGCTTACAGAGAAAATTTTGCTGCTGTATTCGCCAGTGTAAATGAAGACCGTGATTTGTCCATTCGTCGCCGTTCGCAGCAATTGAGATTGTGTTTCTCGACTATATGCAAGATTTTACGCAAGGATCTTGGCTTTCAACCTTACAAAATATAGCTCGTGCAAGAACTGAAGCCGAACGATCTGCCACAGCGTCGACTTTTTGGTGAGTGGGCCTTAGAATAGCTGGATGAAGATTCGATTTTTTATCGAAAAATTATCTTCAACGACGAAGCTCATTTCTGGTTGAACGGGTATGTTAATAAACAAAACTGCCAAGAGCTGCCAATGCACCCAAAAAACGCGCACTGTTTGGTGCGGTTTTTAATCCGGCAGAATCATTGGCCCGTATTTTTGCAAATATTACCGTGAGAACAGCGTGACTGTCAATGGCACCCGCAATCGTTCAATAATTTCGAACTTTTGCTTGTCCAAAATTCACGAGCTAAGCCTGGTCGGGATGTGGTTCCAGCAAGACGGCGCTACGTGACCCCCAGGGCAGGCGACTCGATGGACCTATTGAGAAATGAGTTTTTATTGCTCGTTTTGGACTGGTGAATTGGCCGGCTAGATAGTGCGATTTGATGCCTTTAGATTATTTTTTATGGAGATACGTTTTAGCACTCGTTCATGCCGATAAGCCAGCGTAAATTACAGCCTTGCGAGACAACGTTACTCAAAAATTCTTAATCAAAATTTGACTTTCCATATGGAACATTTACAACGTAGTCGTGGTCAAAATGTATATGAAATAATCTGTATAAAGTAAATGGCAAGCATTGGAAAAATCACCCATTGGATGCAAGTTGATTGATCTGCATTGTTGTCGGACAGTGGAGCGAAGATATGACTGCTAAATAAGAAGGTAGTAATATAATGCAGCAATGGAGTACGCTTCCCAATGTCGGTAATGTTATTGAAGTCGATTAAATTTTGGTAAAACATTGACCTTTCTTCCTTTCCTTCCTTTAAGTGGCGCTAAAGTAGCTAGCTGCTTCCAGTTTCGCACGCTAAGTTGGCTGAGGTCTCCTTCCACTTGCATGCGCCACCTGAGTCTTGGGCTTCCTCTACTGCGCTGTCCCTCGGGAGCGGATTCGAAGACTTTTCGGACCGGAGCATTGGTGTCCATACGCTCTACGTGACCCAGCCATCTCAGTCTTTGGATCCTCACTCTTCTGGCTAGGTCCATGTCGTTGTACAGTCCGTACAGTTCGTCGTTGTATCTCCTCCTCCACTCACCGTCAATGCAGACGGGACGGAAGATCGCCCGAAGAATTTTTCTCTCGAAGCAACCAAGAACTACCTCATCCATTTTCGATAATGTCCATGCCTCTGCGCCATAGAGCAGGACCTGGATTATTTAGGTCTTTTAAAGGGTGACTTTTGTCGTCTGAGAGAGGGCTTTGCTACTCAATTGCCTTCTAAGCCCAAAGAAACAGCGGTTGGCAAGAGTTATTCTTCATTTGATCACAGCGCTGGTGTCGTTGTCTGTATTTATAGCGGAGCCTAGGTAGACAAAGTCCTTAACTACCTCAAAGTTATATCTGTCGAAGGTGACGTTCTGCCCGAGACGTCGGTGTTGGTTGTCCTTTTTGCTTGACAGCATATACTTGGTCTTGCTCTCATTGACCGCTAAACCCATTTTCGCCGCTTCCGTCTCAATACTCGCGAAAGTGCCACATCCACAATTAAATGTAGGTAATCCTTGGTCCTGCTTTCTATTCGGCCACAGCCGAAAGAATTTATGCACATTGCTCCCAGGCCATCAGATGTCTATTCTTGATATCTCACCTATCGCCCCTTAATTTTAATATTTTAGAAAACATACACTTTCGGATGGGCGTGCTTCTTATCTCTGTCGTTGGTCACGGTGCAGCTCGAAGAAGATGTTATTCTTAACTTAGTAAAAACCATAGAGAAGTGTTCCATCGATATTTTTATTTACTCTTTACTCGGTTGAAACCATCTAGGTTTTCTATAGATGTTGCTCCTGGTTAGCAGGATAAACGATTCTCCCTTCACACTAGCTTGCTACGTCATCCCCTTGTGCAGTTGAAGCGACTACCTACATTGTCGCATCACATATTACAGAATGCTGATTTTCAAGCATTCAGAGCATGCGTGTCATAAGATTTGAGTAGAAACGGTCTTCGAAACGCCTTAAGGTGTTAGCTGATAGTCATATTCTGTAGTTTCTTAAACTATTACTGACATTCTTTTACTCGTACAGTTTTGTCTGAATTGTTGTCAATTCTAACGGCTATAGTGTAAAACCAAACTTAAGCTATCATAATTTGTATTTACGCTCCAATCCGATGACGTATCGTTGCTATTTTCTGACATCGTAAAAATAACATCGTCAACTGATCGAAATGTTGTTTATCCGGTTCAATATTCGCTGTCTGTCAGTTAAGACTTAGATAATTGAGTTATTTGCATTACGGAAACCGATAAACTGACTGCCCTTGATGTTTGAGTCTTTTCCCAACATTAAGTTCAATTCACAACATCCCATCACAGACTACTGTAAAAGTTATATTTTTCGTCCTTAGTCCGGGTTTCCATCGGTGCGTTGCTCTTTATGCAGTTAAAAAAATTAAGCGTGTTGGGCCTTCTTTTCTTATTTAAAAAATTAATCGTTATTGGTGTCAGTCCGTATTCTGATTAATGAAGATATAAAGACAATTCTATAGTATTACCCGGTCTCAGTAAGGACTTGAATCTCCCTAAAACTCAGCCTCACTTCTCGTGCAATTATTCAAAACTTCATAAATGTAACAGTCAATGGGGGTCGTTTTTATGAAAGGTAAATAAGAGCCAGAGCAAATTCCATTAGGTGAAAACATAGTCATACTTATTTTCTACCTATTTTTCTTGCCTCCAAACATTCTCATAAAAAAATAGAATAGAAGCCGGTTCCGATCACACGTCCATAAATTAAAAAAAAAAAATAAAAATATTAAATATATCTCCCTTCAAAATTCAACTCAAATCTAGATTACAGGCATTCAACAAGCGATCGCTGATTTGATAAAATCACCTGTCACATTGAATTAGACCCGAGACCGTTAAATTTACTCATTACGCATTTTAACGACTTATCACGATATGATTTCTTAAACGACGTGTTTTTTTTGCGCGAAATACGAATACTCTAGTCGAAGTGCGTTATGAAATGCTGACCATAATGCGAACGCATTTATCGCAAAACATGTCAAAATTTAATTGGGCTTGGTAGTAAGGAAAAACTGGTATCGACACTGAGCATGACTGCTAAAAGCAGAACTAATCCTCTATCGAAAAAAACAGATAATTATGAAGGTATTTAGGTAGACCCTACCCAAACGAGTTTTCAAAATTTCTTCACATTTGCAAAGAATTTTTAGGTGAAGGGTTTGCAAAGAATCGCAGTGGTTTGTCAGTGCTGACTGCTGTGCGCTGTCAAATTTAAAATCGAGCAATTACTCAAACGAGAAAAATCAGTATTCATTGGCGATGTTGTAAGTTTTTTCCTTATTTATGCATCTGCACCTCTCGGTCTATCTCGATCAAGGGTCCAAGACAGTGATAAATTTCAATCGATTCAGGCTCAACAGTTGAGCTTTCCTATCCCACCGGCAAGAAGTAAGACAATATGCCAGGATGCGAAGTACTGCAGATGCAAAAGCTAAGTCATTGCATACTTATAAATTGTTAAATGTGTAAGTGGGGTGCTGCTTCAGACTGACATTGCAATGGATATCAGAGACATTCTGTTATGTCTGAACTGAGGTAATTAGCAGTTAAAATCTCCCATCTGGCATTGCTACTAAAAACCCTCGAAAAGATCCTTGGTCCTCAAATCAAGTGCGCTAGAATTATTAGCATGCCTACCGATCAGAGAATGGGAAGACCAAGGGGCTGTTTTCCTAACTTTACCGTTGAACCTTGTCCTTAAGTTAAATAGTACTCCTCTAAGTTCCCAAAAATTTGTTATTTTGTTTGCAGTAGGATTAAGAAATATCATCAGCCAGATGGAAAAAACTCAACGTGATGCCTGTGTAAGCATCAATATCTTGTTGGGAACGTCTCCAACTGCGACTCTCCAAACTTTGCTTCATTTGCTGCTTAAGGACTTGTTCGCCATGCAGATTGCAATTAACTCTGCCCTCAGGTTAAGAGACACTTAGCAATTGGCTAAATGTAGGACATGCCATTCTACCCACGTACTCTACTATCTTCCAAGCCGAAGTCTTGACTACGTTTGATAAGATCGTATACGGCAAAACTCGTTTATAAAAACCGGTTTTTAAGTGGCATTTGCATTAGCAGATAAAAAAATACTTCTGCTAAGATGCTTTGAATAAAAAAATTTAAAGAGTGTTCAATTTTTGTCAGAGACGGAAGTATTTTAAAATGAGTGTCGCGTTTGCATCACGTTATGAAGCAGTATTCTTGTGCACGCATCCAAAAGGACCGAAAATGTCATACGGAGCAGCTGCTAAATACATGAAGAAGTCAAAAGCATTTGTTAGTAAGTGGGTGCACCGTTATTCCCAAGTTAAAAATGTGGATGATTTGCCGGATCGTGGGTCTACGCCAAAAACAACAAAAAAAAGCAGGACAAAATGATTCTACGCGTGTTTGAAAAAAATCCTCTTCTATTGTTACGTGGAGGACAAGGGATTTTACGTAAAAGGGGTCTAAATGTGTGTTGTGATACGATACGAAGACGTTTACTAGCCAATCAAGTAGAATTTCGACGCACAATAAAGAAACCACTACTGTCAAAAAAACACACAGAAAAACGTCTCAGTTGGGCCAAGGAGAATTTGGACAGAGATTGGAACAACGTTATTTTTTCGGATGAAGCTTATTTTTGGACATGGTCTCCTATCAGTCATACCTGGTGTACACAATCCAATAAATTAATCCAGCGGACCGTCAAACACCCGGCAAAGGTGCACGTCTTAGATTGGCCATTACAGTAGAAGGCATGCCTCGAAGACTCCAAGCAATTATTGATAATGGAGGAGAATGGACAACATATTAATTGAAAAACATTCAAGTAAATAAACAAGTACAATTGATTTTTTTATTATTATTATAAGTTCTTCTATAATTTTTGCCGTATACGATCTTATCAAACGGACTGTGCTTATCGGAACGTTGCGTTGCTCAACTCATTCTGAATCCAATACCCGGGACGGTAGTTGCAGGACCCATACTGGGGTACTCAATTGAACTGCAACCAACTGAAGAAGGATGTAACTTCCAAAACTGTTGATAAAATTGTGTCAATGTTTCGCCTAATGACAGTTGGTTTCATTGTTTACGAGTGTACAGAAGCAATTGCGTCTCAGTTTCCTGGATCCAATGGAACTCAATAGTGTGATAGCACTCTACTTCAGTGGAAAGTCTCAAGTGGCCATTGTTAGATTCTGCCAACACTTCGATGTCAATAAATATTTCTTGTCTCGAAACATAGCATGTCACAAGAATACTAGAAGGGTGTTGCAAAACGCTATGGTGGTGGTCGGAAAAAAACTGCATCAGCGCCAAAAGTGGTTCGGAAAGTGAAGGCTAGAATTTTACGATGTAAATAAATCGTATTTATTCATCGGAAAGGTGATACTAAGCTTTGAACCTTCGCTTGACCATCAGGAGTTTCGTGACATGGTTTTTTATGGTTTGGGCTGCTATGATAGCAGATGGATATTCGTCACTTGTATCAGCGTGCAGCTCGTTTGTCCACCGTTTGCTCAGTAGAAGGGATGTTAAACTGATAGGTCTTTAGTCCTTAGCTAGTGAGGAGTATTCTTTTCTGATTTTCAAACACAACTTATGTTGGCTTCCAATGCGTCGATTGGTGTTGGATTATCAGCGTAGCGAGTTTACGTATCCCCAACGAAAATAATCAAAAGCCGTGAAATTATAAGATCTTCAAGCGCAATTTTCAGGTCCATTAGGCGATATTATGCGTTCATCGAATGTTTCCTTCAATAAGTTGATTGCTTCGCTTGCTGTTTGGTACGTAGAGCCATCCTGCTGGAACCACATCATGCCATTCAACCGGGGAATGAAAAAATCATTACTCATCCATCTATAGTGAATACCCTTGACCGTCAAAAAGCTTATTATTTCGTTTCGGGTATAAGGCAGCATTTTATGTTAAACCGGCTGCCGTTGTTTAATCTTGCTGAAATTGGTATCATCAATTGTATCATCGGATAAGACATGTCGAAGTTGCTCAAGTCGATTGTATTTTTAAATAATAACATACGAGAACTACTAGCTAATGTTTACTCTGACCAATTACAAGTGAAATTATGAATCGACATTGTCCTTTCCACTATCGACGCATGCGAAAAAAAAAAATAATTCAAAAATTCAAGTGATTTTCAATTATGAAACATGTTCAAGTAATTTCCGAACAAGTTGACTAGATAACGAATAACTCTTGTAGTATCTTGGTTACGATAAGAGCGGACCATATCACAATAAGAGATTTCTTTATAAAAATGTTTTGATAAGATTTATCGCCGTCGGTAAGTGTTGTTATAATTTTCTCAAAACGTGTAAATAAAATTGAATAAACAAGAAATTAAAATGCCGACATTTATTCAGTCAGACTGTGAATTTGATTTAGATTTCGGGGCAAATTAGGAAATGGTTTGTCCGGAATAATTTAATAAGTACTGGTTATTCAACGACAAGAAAATACGCTTGGTACTTTTAAGACAACTCACTCTTTTTATTTTCCAATTGTTCGAGAAAGATTCTGCTACCAACTATGAAGAAGGTCGACATTGGCAGTATGCCATCGGCCTATAAGTTAAAATCGTAGTAGTTAATATCTTTTTAACCACTTATCCATGAATACTCATAAGCAAAGACCCATTAGAATGACTTGAGTTTCTCCCTGTTGATCATTGTAAAAGGAATTGACAGTGGTCATAGATCTTCTGATCAAGGAGGGTTGATGCGAACGGCTTCATACGAAGTGCCATTGAACAAATTTACCCCCTCTCATCTCGAATTTACTTCCAAAAATTACAGAAAAATCACTCAAATTCTTTCTTGTAATGCTGGGAGTGCTTCTATTATTTTTAGCCTGTCAGTTGAAAGAAAAGCGGGGTTTGGTCGAAAAGCCGATTTTATGAACCCAGAAAAGTCACTAAGATTTTGAGTCTTCTTGAAAAAAATCCGAACATTTCTGAACGTAATTTGGCAAAAAAAGCAGAATGTTCAAATTTTTTAGTTCATTCAAAGTCCAGAAGGTTCCAGATCAGAACGCCAAACAAAATTTGAATGCGAAACAATGGGCAAAATTTTTGCAATCAAATTTTTTGACCAAATTTTCATGCATTGATTGTAATGGACGATGAATCGTATGTTTTTGCTGATTTCAACCAGCTTTCGGGGCAGGCATTCTAAACCGCCAAATGTAGAGGAAATGTTGAAGCAAAGTTCCGAACCCCACCCACCTAAAGCAAAATTTCCAAAAAAAAAATCTTGTTTGGCGAGCTAATTTGTTCTTGCGGGCTCGGAAGCCAAACTTTCATCACGACTGGCTGACGAAATGTATGCATATGAGTGCCTGCAGAAGCATTTAAGGCCTTTTTACAACAATCATTGAGAGCTCCCTTTATTTTGGCCTGATCTTGCGTCATGTCACTATGGAAAGAGAGCGATGAATTGGTGCTAAACAACGTTTCGGTGGTGCCCAGAGAGGCCAATCCTCTGGCCCTGGTCAAAAAGGGTTAAGGGCCACCAACAAAGCTGTCAACACCCTGGAAGAATTAAAAAAATGTTGGAAAAATAGCTCTAAAAAGGTGAGAGATGGGACCATAAAAACAATGATGGAAGGTGTTCCTAAAAAGAGTAAAAAATTTGTTGAAATTAATTAATTAATTTTTTTTTCTTAATTTTTACAGATTGGGAGACATTAAATTAATACTTTTATTTTTTTTAAATTTTTTTAAGTTCTATTTTTACCGTATTTTTTTTAATAATTTTCGGTGGGTAAATTTTTTCGATGGCACTCCTTAGGTACTGTCAAAATATAACCGGGATTGAGTCCATAAAAACAACACAAATCAATTTTCTTTTATGTCTTGAAGCGACTCAAATCACAATCCTGTAGTAATCACAGAGTGTCATATCTTTGCTTACTTGGTAGAGTTTTCGTGAGAAAGTCATTCAGAAGGATGGATTTGTCAGATGGTGCATTATCCATGGTGAAAATACTAGAGTTTATTTTGCTCTTTTTCGGGGAAAACGCTTAAAGGGCTCCTTTAAACTGTAGTGATCATTTTCTACGGTTGCAGGCCGTCTCGGATGAGGCAAGTTTTCAACAGCTTTGCAATTTCACTGCCCTCTTTGAACACTCACCACTTTGTACAGAGTCGTCGTGCAAGAAGAAATTCCGCCTGCAACGTAAAATTTCAAACAAACTCTTTGTTCAATATTACTTTCCATAGTAAAAATCGCTGATAGCATTTGAGGTTAACTAAGGGCTTTGGCTATTAGTCGACAGATGGCCCCCAAACTTGACGTCAAAATAGATGACAATTGTACAAATATAGGGGCGATTTGGTTTTAACAAACCATTAACGCCGGGCGTTTAAATGACACAGTCCCGGTTATACTTGGAAAGAATGTACCTACCTATATAGAACATATTATGTGCTTTTCATTCGCAGAGCTTCTTCCGTTTGAAAGGCGATGGTCTCCGCATACTTGAATTTAAACGGCCTTTCGCGCTCGGCTTTAGATTGTGTTCCATTATGTAATACAAATAGCGCCCGAATCCCATAAATGTGACTGAAGCTTCACCTTGAGTTGATTTATAGTAGGTTGGGTAAGGAAGTCTTAAACTCTTCTGGAAGTTTTAAATAGCTTAGCATTATTTTACGCGGAGATCAAACAAGCATCATATCAATAACAACGCCAAAGGTTCAGCAATCTAGGGTTAAACCCAAGTGATCAGCCCAGGTTGAGAACAAAGTGCATTTTGAAAATAATTAACTTATATGCGTTTTCATCATATGACTTGATAGTCACGACAATCACTTCGTTTCCTTGCTCTTGGGCATACAGTGTAATGGATACAAACTCAATAATTCAATATAGCTGACATTTATTGGTCTGCCTTCAAATAGATTTGCCATAATAGAACATTGCAAGTCAAAGATCTTGGGGTTGCAGAATATCTTAGCAATTTGTCTTTTTGTGCGATTGTATAAGCGCTTTTCTAGAGGCTAATTAAAACCTCCTGATAGATCGAAGGGCCTGAAGATACATGCGAGGGGTTAAGTAAGGTTATTGACATATTTTTGAAGAACAGGCAATCAATCAGGGCCCGGAGAAAAATCATCTTTAGGTTTGTTAAGTAAACCTCTTTTAATTCTACAATAACTCAATTCGACTCCATGCAGCTTTCTCTCATTCTATTGTTTTGATACTTGGAGAATTCAATTCTAATGCTAGATAACCTTGTTATATTAGTTGGCATTTAAGACAAATTAAAAATGATAGTTGAGAGTGGACACCTTGTGGAATGCCTGGGTCAATGATAAAAGGAGCAGTATTGTAATAAGAATACTTACACTCAAGGATTTAGCGAATTGCTTTTAAGAATGTATCTCATGTAAGTAATATGCCGCCAAAAGCTGTGCTATAGTCGTAAATTAAGTCTGCACTGCACTTTGTTTTATATTTTTAAAGTGGGTGGATACCACTCGCAAATTTTGGTTGTTCAAACTACTGAAAACCATCATAATCATGTGTAAGAACTTTCAGGGGTCAATATGGTGCCTGTACCGGATTCTACGGCAAATGAATTGCCTTGGATCAATGAACGAACTAATGAGTTGGTGAAAAAAGAGGTCAGCGCTGCAAAGTTCACAGTCCCTTCTCTCCCCCAAATTTCAATTAGAAACAATCAAGAAACTTGTCAACGATTACGCCCTGAAGCAGTAGAAGATTCCTGAATTGAATTTGAATAGTCTCTGATATCATCACAGAGCATTGTCCCATCGAATCTAAGCCCGTTTTGCGCATTGGCATATCCTGTTCTAAAAATTTAGAAGCAAATCAACATAGGATTGGTATTTTAGCTCACAGAATTACTTCGCAATATTTTGTGTTAAATGCTTATTCGGCGCAGTGTCTTCTCCAGTTCCATCTTCAGTGGAGACGTAAACCTCTAAGCTGTTTGAAACACTTGACTTTCTCTACCGGGTATCCTGAAAAGTAATACGCCATATCTTCTTGGGGTCTGTTGTAAATTCAAATAACTACAGCACCGAAGGGACAAGCGAAGAATTAATCTTACCTATCGCTGTATCTTTAGACTAAGAAGGCAACTATTTCTTATTCTCACGAGCAACGAAGAAAGCACTGTATACTCTTAAGTCCTACTCCTTCCCTATGGTTTAAAAGCGTAGTTTTTTTTTGAGCGGTTCAAAATCCGCTTGGTTGCTTCAAAACAAAATGTTGTTCGGCTGATTTT
This sequence comes from Volucella inflata, assembly GCA_928272305.1. Taxonomy (NCBI): domain Eukaryota; kingdom Metazoa; phylum Arthropoda; class Insecta; order Diptera; family Syrphidae; genus Volucella; species Volucella inflata. Next base: position 54,308,240 of record OV743720.1, on the reverse strand, counting down.
CTGTTTAGAATGCTTAAACGGAATTTGGAGAAGGAGATACAGGAACATTGACCCGGCCTGTAGGGAAAAAATTAACCGGCTCCTATGATTGGAACGTGCTGAGCGAATGGACATAACGGCCTGGAATATGAATCGATTCTGGACAGAATGGTATTGAACAAGGGATGGGCTAAACTAAAGGCGTTAGTACAAGATCGTTTTTAATGGATAGAAAAGGAGGTTGGGATCCAGGCTTACCTTGTATTGAATTGACACCTAAAGTAAGGAAAGGGTTTGTCTATAGCTTCAGAAGGTTAACCTGCCTCCCTACATCAGGTAACCGAATGGATGTCGTCAGCATAGATTAGATTATCTGTGTTTAAATATAGGGGTTCATAGAATAGTAAAACAGGAAAAGAAAAACAGAAGAGATCAACTGAAATAGCGACTGGTATTCATTACAAGTCATTACCAGGTTGCGATGATTCGATGGTTAGCTCATTGGACTATCACGCAGAGGATCCGTGGTTCGATCCCCGGCATCGCCAACAATTTTTCGAATCGTCATCATTGCAATGTAAAACTCCCGAAAGTAAAATTGCCTACGAAAAAGCTTCTAAGGAGTGCCGTTCGGACTCGGCGTGTAGGCCCCGCTCAGATGTGCCAAAAATGACAAGATGAGCAACACAAATGAGTGTCAAGAAGCTAGGGCATGGCCCATACCGCGCCACAGTGTTGTTTTTTTTTTTGCATTACACTACCCAAAGGTGGTCTTTGGAGTGTTGATATGGCCGTCAGAGGAGGATGCAGATTAGAAATCAGCTTGTCCGTCATCGATTATGTCTCAAAGGTTTACTTCTAGTCATTGGAGAATATTTTGCCGTTATTTTGTTCATTGCATTTGATTTAAGGCGGTAGTCTGGCCATCTTTTAATACGGCTATTCACTAGTTAATCCAAATTTATGATCTTAATTTCGACTTGTTCTTTAGTTGATACGAAGGGCGGCGATTGACATTGCAGAAATCATCATCATCGTCATGTCTGAATCAATGACTGTTGATAATTTTCTAGGTCGACGTTATAGCATTTTAACGTCGAAATCTCGAAGGGATACTGTGTTGTCAGCTGCCTATAAAATATGTATATTCTTGTAGAAGGTCGTCTCAATAGCAAAATCTGTTTCATAATTCAGTAAAATCTGTCTGGGTCTGGGATGTCTTTTCGATATGATATTATCAATCCATTACCAGTAGACTCCATATTCGTGGTTGTTTCAGAGATGAGATTGAAAAATATGCTAAAATTGCAGAAATCAATCTCTTTCTGCTTGACGTCTTCCCTATTATTCCGGAATCAAGATATTACTTTTCTCATAAATTCTTATAACGTTATTGGTCTTCTAGTCAAAGGAATTTGATTCGTTTCTAGATCCTTTGAGATTTCACGACAATGGATAGAAATCCTTATATGTATGTTAAAACTTGCCACTGTTACATAAACGAGTATTGTTGGTCCTTATATTTTTATCCCTGAGAAACCTAATTTAGTGTATCAATGTATCAGGCTGTGCTGGCGCTAAAAGGAATCTTTATGCTGATTGTGAACCACCCACCGCGTCGTTATGGTTGAACATGAAATACATTTCCAACGTACGCCCTTCAATCATTTTTGTGGCGCTTCAAACCTACTCTCTACTAATGCACATGACTGATTTTCATTTTCCTTCTCGGAAGGACGCTCAGGAGGACTATAAAATTTCATGTCGGCCGTATTGCAGAACAAGCAAATGCGAATAAGAGGACTGGAATACATAAATCAATTTAGGATGTAATATCCCGGGTAGGGATTACAAATAAAAAGGATTTCTTTCGTCTTTATTGCGTTTTTATTCAGATGGCAAAATGTAAGAGTACGGGTGATAGTAAGGGGGTTAGTATAGGCAAGAGTGTGGGCGTGTACTATATTCTCTTTTTTGTTTTTTTTATTACATCAACTTCCAGCAGATTAACCTGAATAAGGAAATCCCTCTTCGTGTCGTTAAGCACTACACTCGCACAAATCCCATCAACGCTAATAGAATCAATCCCCCACATAGTAAATCTCCGGATCCACTTACATTTGCTTTCAGAGAAACTGAATTAATGACCTCGTCCGCGTTGTCAGTACGTACAAGTATCTACCTACACATATGTACATGTGATATGTGAAGATAAAACATCAGCAACAGCAACAGCATTGGCTATACGAAACGTTGAAGCAACAGATCATCAAAACGGCAAAGCTTTAGCGCTTTACAGAATCAACATCGTCATGAGGGGGAGGGAATTACTTAGTAGTCGAAAACATAATATTAAGTCGTACCATATCACTACCAGAACTGGCTGCAACCTTGACCAGAACTAATGAAAATTATTAATAATGGTTGCTCCAACGCAACGACATCCAAACAGATACTCAGATACAAGTACATATACTGGCCTGCCGATTCCAGAGTCTCCACTTGTCAATGATGTTGACGTTGTTGTCGTTGCTGTTGCCGTTGTCGTTGCCGTTGCTGATGCTCTCATTGTGTCGTTAGTGGAGTGTTGATTCTGTGATTCCATTTCAGAAAATCCTCTTGAAAGTGACAAATGTCCGCCTTCTTTTCACTTGGAGCAGAAAAGAAAAACAAATTATCTCGTTGAGTCTCCTTTGTTCTTGATGCGATACAAATATGAGTATGACCTGGAATGCTGTACCATCCCTCACTATTCCTCATCAGTCCGGCGTCATCTTCTTGAAGCACAGCACACTCGTATTGTTCCACTAAGTTCATAAAATCCAAGGCAAAGTGTGAGTTAATTGAGTAATCTTTCTCGGGCGGATGCCGAACGCGTTGGAAGTGCAAACTTTTTATCAAATCTTCGCTCGTTTCAATTGCGCAGATATTCAAATGTTCGTTCATAGATATAGGACTACAAGTGCGAGTATGAATATGAGAACTCCTACAAGATACAACTAATACCATTATGACATATGACGATACGAGTACGATGCCAGTTGTTCGGTATCTCTATCTCAGAATTTACATTTGCTATTTGCAAATGGACAAATTAATAACTGACTCGATGACTGACGGAACTGACAGAACTAACAGAATAAACTAAACTGAACGGAACGGAACGGAGGTGGTAAGGTTTGTCATGTCTTGACTGTTTGACTGTTACTTGGCGTGTCTATTTGTACTCGTATGTTGTTGCGCGATTTGATTTCTGCGTTTTGGAGAATTTTGCTGCGCTGGACAGAAAACAGTTGTTATGCCATGTTCACCAATGACAAGCGCGAAACATTTAAACAATTTGTTATAGTTAGCAGAATTTTATTTTCTTTTATTTCTCACTCGGACAGTTGCCTTCCGTTCGCTTAAAAGTTGAGATACTTTTTTTCGGGACTGTTGGCTGAGAAGAGTGTGTTTGCCATTGTGTATGTTTAGCAAAGTAAACAGATTGAGTAGTAGTTTGTCGGAATGGACAAATTTTGTCTGTTTTGTTGGGCTACTACTGAGAATTAGGAAAGTAGGCCTAATCGAAAAGGAAAACAACTATCCTGACCTTGATATAAAAAAGTGATTGCCATTATAATTTTTTTTTTTTCTGAATTTATAGAATTGGAAGCACTTGAAAAGGTTCTCATCACTTTCAAATCTTTTTAAAATAAAACACAAGAAATATTCCAAATAAATGGTCAAATTTGGAAAAGGGTTTGGTGTGAACGAGACGTATCGGCTTGGGACCTCGTTGAGCAGAATGCAGAACCAACTGCCTATACTATGAAATTGTTTCTGACACTCTACAGGTCCAATTTAGTGATTATCTTATTACCGATATCAAAAACAAGAACAGGGCCATGGTTGGTAATGTGGCAGTGCAAATATGTAATATGAGACCTTAGGTGTCGAAAGAAGAGTGAGCTATTTACTTCAATTCCTGCAAACTTATATTTTTCTGGCGGTTTCGGGGTAGACGAATAGCGAATATCATCTTGTTTCGCAAGTGGGGGTTTTTTTTTTGTCGATAAGAACCCAGTACTACTCGTGCAGTCAGGTGAGATACTGTTTCTTAGATTTAGTCGGGACCTGCACTCGATTTTTCGTTTTATAGTATTCAGTAAGGTGGCGATACGTATGTAAGAGTATTCGAGCCGAAAGCCACATTACTCAGTTAAAGTTCCGAGTCATGGTTATGGTTTATTCACTCTGCAGCTAAAAAATCGTTTCTAAAGCATTCCATTTCATACCTAGACAAGTCATAAATACTGGTACACAGAAAAATCAGCGCCAAATGAAAACGAATTAATATTTAAACAATTTTTTTTGTTTTCGTCAGGTTATTCAATGGCTACAAATCTTAGAACAACTTTTTCGAAATGACTTCCATTTGCCTTCCAGCACGACTTAAGACGATGTGGCCACTCATCTATTGCGAGACGCACTTCATGCATGGGGACATCGTTCACTGCACGGACAAGGGCTCAACTACTCAATATTTGAGTGTCGAATAGAGCAAGCCATGCCCTCTAATACGGACCAAAACTTGTAATCCAACGGGTTGAGGTCTGGACCACCAGCTGGCCAATCATCCGTTGATATGAAGTCCGGAACGTTGTTTTTAAGCCACAGTTGAGTCGTTTTTGCTTTGTGACAAAGCAGAGTCTTGCTGGAAAGTCCATGGCTTGTTGTTAAATATTGATTGGTTGCGAGAATTCAAAATGGGTTCCAAGATGGTCGATTGATATACTTTGGCCGATGTTTTCACCCCTTTCTCGCAAAAATGGAGCTTAATAAAGCCATCGTTGCACACTCCCCGCCATACCATTACAGACGCGGGATGGTGGCCTCTTTGAACCCTCAGGATGAGTTGGGATGCTTCTCTGGATGACCGAGCATACACACGATCGTTCTGCTTATTGAACGATTCTTCTACTGTTAAGATTTTCTCGTCAGTAAACAGAATTTGTCTGTGAGCGTTCTTCGCGTACCGGCTGAGTAACGCTTTCGATCTTCGCTTGCGTTTTTCTTTCAATGCGGCCGTGAGTAGGTATCCAGTGTGTCGCTTGTACGCGCTGAGTCCTAAATCTTCTTTGATAATGCGAGAAATGGATTTTTGCGAAATCTGCATTTCCCGCGACAAGATTTTCTGTTTTCAGTCGATTTATTTCTTGACGGCTTTGATCGCTATCGGAGTTTTAACAGTGCGCGGATGGCCTCGTACTCCACCAGTATCCACAAACAATTTCACAGCACGATACACAAAATTGCGAGTGATTCCAAGCGGTCGCAACGTCCTAAAGATATCGCCCTTTTCCATGTTACATTTAAGTAGGCCAACTACAACAATACGATTTTCGATGTCGCCCCATTCCATGATTGTAAGCAATTAATGTCAAAAACTTTTTACGTCACAATGAAGCATAAATATCAGCTGTCAAATCGCAATCACTACGAAATGGATGCGTCCAGTGTTGCATTCGCAATGAGTGAGTTCAGTTGTGTACCAGTATTTATGACTTAACTAAGTACAATCTTTCATTCTCATATGGAGGCTAATACGAGTATACTTTGAAAACAGTTGCTGCTTAGAAATTATCTGCCAAGAACTAAGGTACAAATAGCTATAAATTGTGGCATGGACGTCCCATAATTGTTAAAGCCACTGGGGATTTCGTAACTGATAGTTGGTAAGCAGAAATTTTATGGTAGGGCACCATTCTGGTTTCAGCATCGCGTTTGTCATCAAAGCATTTCAAGCTTTCATTTATGCTTTCCAGGCCGTGATTTTCCATCACGTTTTGAAAAGTTGTTTTTTCGGTTTGGACCCAATATACAATGACTTAGAGTTAGAGAGGGAGCTTATGTGTCTGTTGCTGTGGTTCTAATCTTTCTCCGCAGTTTTCGCAGAAATCTAGAAAATTGTAATCGTTGTTTTCACTTATATACTAGTTAGTAACATAAGATCGGTAACACTTTTAAGATACGAGACTTTGCGATCTGAAGCAGCTTCGCTGGATTTTGGTTTGGATATAGCTATTATCACTTCATCCAGGTCGAGTCGACCGAATTGTTGGTCTACATTGTCCAGGTTGAAAGGTTCATTCTGCCTGACAACTGTATTTGGTTTGTCATCGCCGTTATATATTCTGCAGAAGTGGTCTTTCCAAATCCTCAGCATCGACTGCGACTCTACTACGATGTTTCCTTGTTCGGCTCTACAGGCTTCGGTTCGAGGTTTGTGGCCGTGGCAAGAGATTCGATCGGAAAAGAGTTTGGCTATCTCTTGCGATTGTAGAAGTCTGACGTCGAAATTCCTCACAGATTTAGCTTATCTTTGCGCTGTTAAGGATATCCGTAATTGTAAATTGCCAACAACAAAGTAATGGTCCGAGTCGATGTTGGCTCCTCGGAACGTCCCGACATTCATAAAACTAGAGGGGTATCTTGCGTCGATCACGGTATGGTCAATCTGGTTGACGGTTGATTGATCACGAGTTCTCCAAGTCCACTTGTGAATATCGAGATGTGGGCACCCCGTGCTAACTACGACAATGTTTCGTCCCGCCGCAAAGTCGAATAGCCTGGATCCGATTTCGAAGGTGGTGTCGTGCAGCTATTTCTTGCTATAGTACTACCAAAGATGCCCTCTCTTCCTAGCTTTGTATTAAAGTTGCTGACGACAGTTCCTTTAGTTGTACGTTATAAATTCCCTACGTAACAAAGTTACTTTGCTGTATAAAGGAGCTAAGTTTCAACCAATGGAATATTGCTTTGACAAATCAAGATCATCAGCTGATTTTCTTATAAAGGCTAAAACGAATGTGATCGATTTAGGCCTGCAAGCTTAAGAGCTAAAAAAAAACATTTTGGAACTTTTCTCAACGCACCAGAAATATCTCGTACTCCTATGGTTATAGACAAGTGTCTTGACACACTGTGTACAGTGGTCGAAGTGATAATTGTCATCGAGAAAATCCAGGAATTGATTATATCCGTTTTACACAGGTAGATGGCCGAATGTTTCCAGCAATTATTTTCCACAAACTATATAGTTATGGAATTTTGTCCACAGTGTTAAACGTGCCAAGAGCAGTGTACGAAAACTACAAAGCATATGCTTGGGATGGCAGCCATCAGACGATAGATTTTTAAGCATCAGTGGGTATTAGACGAGGCTGCGTTCTAAACGCAGTAGAACTGCAGATATTTGTTCCGCTTATTATTTTAAGAGCTGAAGGTAATAGTACGTTTACACCATTTCAGCCGAAGTGCTCCATAGAATTTCCAGCATTTCGAAATGTTGAATTTCAGTGAAATGCTGCATTTCGTCTCTGCAATTAGAAGGTTGTCAAATCGAACAAAACTTTTTAATTATTCTGCACGTCATTCAGCGGACGTCATAGCGCTTACAAAAACAACTTTTAAAGAAGTCAGCTGTTCCAATATTTACAATCACTAACGACTAAGTGCCTCAACCAAAAAAAAAGAAGGAAGTGGGAAGACAGCCGCTGTCATATAAATGTTTTTCGTTCAATGTAAACGGTGAAATGTTCAATTTCGGGTCGGTGTAAACGTACTATAAGAATACTGCAGGATATTTTTCCATCTTACAAATTGGTCCAAGCAGAAAAACGAAACACGTAGATATCACCCTCGTCAATGGTTATTTTTTTTTTTTTTTTTGATTAAAAGCCTTATGAATTTGAATTCAAGTAATTTTAGCATTCATTGAATTAACCCTAGAGAAGTTCGAATTTCCCCAGAGTTTGTATCCGTTCATCGTCCAGCACTGATCACCATTAACCTGCAAATAGTATAAATTTATGGATGTCTACTAATGTCATTGATAAGCTTCTTTTATCTCGCAACCAAAGAAGCCAAGACCTTCGAAATTTGATTAAGCAAATAACAAGAAATTGAATATGAGGCAATCGATAGCCAATTTGATAGCTGATTTTACATAAAATATACATAAAAATCCTCAATCACAACTTATTTGATTGTAATGACAAAATCGAAGGACATTTTTAAACGCTTGAACTTAAAAGTTTTCCAATAAAACACGCCTCTGATTAATAACAAATATTAGGCGCACAAATATTAAGCGCACGAATAATGTTTACGCGCGTAATTGCCCTACAACGCAAATGACAATTTCTATTCATATTTCTGTAACCTAACACGCACGCGATGACAATTTAAATGTCAAACCAGTTTAGGTTTGCTCGTTTATACGAGTATGCCAAGTTTTACCATTAAATTCTCTGTAAGTACTTCTTAAAGTCAATATTGTCTTTTCCTGTTTAAGGTAGTAATCCTTTCTTTCTCCCTCCTCGGCAAACCTATAACCAAAGTTCTAGTACTTAAAATATTCACAATTGAAATGACGTAACCAAACACCTAGACTTGTACGAGTACAAACAGTAATGTTTGGCATGACTTGTTATACAAGTAATTGACAGCTGTCACGCTATCTGTCATACGAGTAGTTTAAGACAAACCACAAAGGCACCCTGAAAGAACTGTAAATCCCTCCCCATCGTTGGGCCTTTAATTAGTAAGTGAAAATATATGAGAGCAATTAAAGGCCACCACTTGACGTAGTCTCCGGACACAGTGGGCCTACTGTTGTGGTGAGAATAGATGCTCTCCCGCAATGAGGACATTTTCACTTTAGCCCAACCCATACAATGGAAAAATCTTCATAAGCTACCACCCTAACTTTTCATTGTGTGCTGAAAAGTCCTCTTCGTCTCGTAGGAAAGAAAAACACCCTCAAAGTCCTGACTTTGACAAAAAGTTATACTCTTTACTCCTCTTCGTGGTAAGTGTATAAAAGTCAATGGCCGTATGGCAATTATACTCTTGACGTCAACAAAAAAAAACCATCCATACACACAGACACTAACACACTGGGCAGACCCTTAATTTTACATTCAGACCAGCAACAAAGAGGTTGGTGGGTTGTTTTTTTTTTTTTTGGCCATCCAGTTCAGAAACCCCCGTTTCAGTTATTCCGTTGTTGTTGAGAAATTTTCGAAATCTCATTTGGAATTCTGTGTGTTGCCCTACTTTTTTCGTAAGGAATAGGGTGGATCGATATTTTCACCAAGTACGGGTACTACGACATGAAAATCCTTACTTACTCGCACTCCCCGTTAGACGGTTCAAACACCTTAAATATATGTACGCATACCGTAGGTGCGCACATCAAAGTCGGAAAATCGGAGATTTTTTTTTTTCCAGGACAAAGGATTGTTCTATGAACTGGAGGTGTTGTCTAAAGTGTTTACCTCTCCCATGGATTTCGGCAGGGACAGACATCTATGGTTCGGGTGGATGTATTTTTAGTATTAATGCGCAGTAATCAAAAATGTCGTTTCTAAAAGTGGATTTCTGTGATAAGAAGGGTTCGTGTCGTTTATATCTTTTGACTTGAAAACCAACATAAAACGTTCTACGTTGAGAACGTGAATTAAAGCGCAAGACCAGTGCTTGACACCTTTAAAATTTTCTGTAGAGGGTAACTCCTATTTGGGTTTTAAGGTCAATTTCGTTTTCAATTAAACGAATTTTCGGGTAACAGGATACCTGAGTGTCCTCATCTCAACGGCTTTTGTTTACTCATTTGTACAACACACTTCATCACTGCGAGAAATATGACAAAATAAGGACATTCGTGAGGGGCTGACAAGTTTTTTACATTGTGTTGTCCCTTGTTGAAGAGGAAGTGAAAAAGAAAAGAGGGTTTTTTTATGAACTTATAATTTCACTGTAGTGCCATCGTTTAAGACTATTTTTGGACGAGGTGGCTCAATCGAAAAGGGTCAGGAGGAGAATCGTAACAGACAGAACTTGTAGAAAAAGTTACACTACTGCCTTAATATTGCATAGACATAATGGAAACAAGCTATTTTGACATTTTGGCTCTTAAGCAGTATACGGATATTAGCAAAGAGATCATGACAAAAAGATGCTACCATGGCTGTCCTCGGCGGCACGGGTGTTTGGAATTAACAGTTCTATGCTTTGCTGTTTAACGCCATTTGTTTTGGTTACTCAGGATCAACCAGCACCCTGTTCATTAAATATCTTAAGTCAGCACGATTTTCGGCTTATTGCCTTCCCGTCGTACGTTGAGTCAGTGTAGGTAGGTTTGATTGTCTCCCGCATAAAATCCCTCTTTCCAGATCATGACCGAAAGTTGTGATTTAAATGGAAACATTGTTAGAGTATACATTTTTTAATTATCTGGAGATCATGCCGCAGTCCTGGTAGTAAAGATCGCCGACGAAGTAACTATATTTGATTAATTCTTTTGTGAAGGGTGGGCCATCTGTTGGTATCTTTTTGAATCATATGTTGTGTTGCCGAAACAGTGCGAATTTTGAAAATAAATTTAGGTCGAAATGATGCACCAACCTGAGCTGGTGTACGCAAGTTTATGAAGAAAGTTCATAAGATTGATTTGCTGATTGATAACCAAATATATTTCCATGTTTGCCCTGTGCGCTCAACGGAATACCACCTTGATCAAAACTTCCCGGAATATAAGTTTATTCATCTAAATCTGAATTGTCCCCTTTAAAGTAATCCCCATCGACTGCAAAACACTTATACCAGCGCTTAGCCCAATCCTCGAAACATTTTTTATATTCGGTTTACGGTATGTCCATCATTGCTTCCTGCGATTTTTCCATTACTTCCTCTCTGCTGCTGAAACGCGTTCCCCGTAGTGGTTTTTTAACTCGATTGAACAGAAAGAAGTCATAGGGAGCCTAATCAGGTTAATTCGGTGGCTGTTGGATGGTATTTGTTGCATTTTTCGTCAAAAAATTACGAATAATGATGGAACTGTGCGCGGTGCGTTATCATGGTGCAAAATCCACGAGTTTACTGACCACAATTCTGGTCTCTTTCGACGAATTGCTTCACGCAAACGTCTCATAACGCCCAAATAATACTTTTTGTTTACTATCTGGCCTTCTGGCAAAAATTCATGATGCACTACACCGTTGTAATCCATGAAAACCGTGAGCTTCGCCTTCTTTCTTTGACTAAAAACGAAGTGTTTTTTTTGGTCTCGGCTCATTTTGTGAACGCCATTCACTTGCCTGTTGTCTGGATTGCATGACGTACTCCTAAACCCACGTCTCGTCTCCAGTAATGATCCTTTTGATGAATGTGGGATCGGACTCAGCCTCGCAAATCATCTCTTTTGCGACGTCAACACGGTCTCTTTTTTGCATTTGGCACCAACTTTGCTGCTACACGACGGAAACCCAAATCATTAACCAAAATGTCTTGGACGGATCCATAGGCAAGGTTCAAGTCATCCGCTATCTCTCTGATGCTTAAATTGCGGTTATTGACCAACATCTCTTTTACTTCATCAATGTTTTCGTCGGTTTTCGATGTCGATGGTCTGCCACTACGTTCATCATCTTCGATTGACTCACGACCACTTTTGAAGCGCTCGTGCCACTGGTAAACGACCGTTTTCTTTAGAGAATCGTTGCCGAAACATTTTTCCAACATTTCGAACGTTCGCTCACCATTAAATCCGGTTTTTACGCAAAATTTAATACAAATTCGTTGTTGCAAATTTAAATTCATTTCTAAAATTGTAAAAAATCGCCAACACACTCTGTGTTTATAGATGTATTCTTGGCTACGTAACATTTGCAAATGTCAAGCTATGACGCTAAGATTTAGAGGGAACAACAGATGTACCAACTTAACAAAAAACACAGAACTCAAATCGGAACAATGAGAGCGCCACACGGTGGTTGTTCCGGGAACTTTTTGATCAAGGTGGTATATTTCAGCTGTTACTGAAAGTGTACTCTTAAATTCTCGAACCTTAATTTCGGGTTTAAAATTGACGACAATTTTGCTGTATAAATCATCTCTTCAGAGAGGCGGATTTCCATCTCGGCAGCTATGTAAACAAAATTCTGAACATGTTGCTGTGTGGTGTGATTTTATTGATCCGTTTTTCTTTCAAGAAGACAATGGAAGCAATGTTATAGGCAATGCAGAGCGCTATCGATATATGATTACCTATTTTCTATGGGCAGAAATTGGAGATATGGACTTAGCCGAGCTACGGTTCGAGCAAGATGGGGCTACGTGTGATAAGACGACGTCGAACTTGTTTTTTGTGAGGTACTTTTAAAAATCGAACAACCCAGAGACTATTCAGGCAATCAAGAACAATATCAGTTAAGCTTTTGGTGAAATAGGGCCCGAAACCATCGAAAATGTATTGAAAAACTCTGATGGGAGGATGACATACTGCCAAGCCATACGAAGCAGCCATTTGAATAAAATGAAATACCATAGTTAGCCTGTACAGCCAATTCGATCTTTCGCTAGCTGCTTCCTGTTACACATGCTAAACTAACTGAGGTCTCCTTTTACTTGCATACATCATCGCAATCGCTGTCTTCCTTTAGTGCGCTATCCTTTAGAGACGGTTTCAAACACTCTTCAACCGGAGCGTTATTATCCATCCGCCCTACATGAGCCAGCCATCTCAGTCATTACACCTTCACTCTATTGGCTAAGTCGGTGTCGCTGCATAGCCTGTACAGTTCGTCGTTGTATCTCCTCCTACACAAACCGTCTATGCAGACGGGATTGCAAATCACCCGAAGGATTTTCCTCCCAAAGCAATCAAGATAAACCCCATTCATTTTTGATAAAGTCCATACCTGTACTATAGAACAGGGTTAGGATTATAGGGTCACTTTTGTTGTTTGAGGTAAGGCTTTCCTAGTCAATTACCTTCTTAGACCAAAGAAGCAGCGATTGGCAAGAGTTATTCTTCGTTTGATCTAAGGGCTGGTGTCATTGTCTGAATTGATAGCGAAGTCTATACCTACCTCAAAGTTATAACAGTCATGGTTGACGGTCTGTCCGAGACGTCGGTGTTCAGTATCCTTTTGCTTGACAGCATATACTTAATCTTGCCCTTGCCGTTGACCGCTAAACCCATTTTCGCCGCCTTCTGAATACTTGTAAAGGCGCCACTGACATCACGCTGCTTTCTCCCGATTATGTCAATATCGTCAGCGTGTGCGAGTAGTTGGACGGACTTTTGAAAGATAGTGCGTCTTGTGTTTGCTCGTGAGTTTTGCACTATTCTTTCAAGTACGATGTTGAAAAAATCGCATGACAGCGCATCGCCTTGTCTAAATCCTTTCTGGACATCATAGGTCTCGGTGAGATCTTTACCGACCTTGATGGAGCAGCGTGCATTCTCCATCGTCATCCTGCACAGACGGACGAGTTTGGCAGGGATGCCAACCAAAACTAGACATTGCTCTGTATAGCTCGTCTTTATAGATGCTGTCATACGCGGCCCTAAAATCGATAAATCGATGGTGTGTATCGATCTGAAGCTCATGAGTTTTCTCCGAGATCTGCCATAGTGTGAATATTTGACCGATGGTGGACTTTCCTGGCCTGAATCCTCACTAATATGGACCTATCAGATTGTTGAGGAACGGCTCCAGGCGTTCACACAATACGGCAGATAAGATCTTGTATGCGATGTTAAGTAGACTGATGCCTCCGTAGTTGACTCAGTTCACAGGTTCTCCTTTCTTGAGTCGGAAGGCTTACCCGTTTCAGTAATGTAGTAATTGTTGGAACATATTGAACAGTGTTTATTTTTATTGCCTTTTTAAAGCGATACCAACAGACGACCCACTCTTTGTATTCATAAGGTTTGAAATTATCATACTTGTCATGTATGCTCGTTATTTTATTGGAATTGTATGACTATTACCTAAAACGCACTTATTTTCGCCGTCTACGCTAAGGTGTGTATGTTTTCATGCCTGAACTGATAATAAAGGAAACGGTTTGCAGTCTTACCTCTAAACTATCTGCGTCTCATCTCTTCCTCATTTAAGATCAAGTTAATTTCATTTCATCATCGGTGATAAGTGTCACAATTTATTGTGAGGAAAAACTTGAATACCAACTTTCTCTTACATATGCGTTTGCTGTATCTTAAAACGTAATCACCGCAAAATCTCACCGAAAAAGTACGCTCACTTTCAGAGAAATGAAGATGCTAAAAATTATGTGACCGACTGCGGCTGGGGGTTATCGAAGCGATAATGGACCCTAAACCGTGTTTATTCTTATGGTTATCATGTTATTTTTTTCTTCTTGTGATATTCACCGAATGTAGACCCCATGAAGATTTTTCTAAAATAAATCTCAACAAACAGAGATTTAAATAAAAATTCAAATGAAAGACTTATTAGTATGTGACCGCCAAAACATCATCAAAATCTTGTCTGACTTTCTGTTAATGAAAGATTGTTACAAATTAAAGTAAGTTTAACTACTCATACCATAAGTATTGAGTATGTAATGAATATGTAAATGTGCAAAATTATAAAATTATGATTTATTTCTTTGTCTTTGCATACACTCCACTTAATTAGTGCAAATTAATGATGAAAAGAGGGTAAAATGAAAACGAACTGATAAAAAGTGGGGGGTGTGTAGTTTTGCGCAATCGAAATTTATGCGGGGGAATGCGGCATGTGTCATTGATTAATGAAGTTTTAAATTTATTTAATGGGAGATGTAATTACGAAGAACAAGTCTTGGCAGTTTTGCATGAAATATGGTATGACATCAGCCAGATGACCGTACATACATTAAGATGCAATGCAAATGAGCGAGTCCTTTCGATTGAATTTTGCTGTACATTAAAGTTTGTTGTATATTTATAGATAGACATTAGCTCCTGAATCGCTATATTAAATTAAGATCAACATCATTATTATTTGAATTGCAGATAACCTCCCTTGCTTGACATTCAGTTAAGCATTTCTAATACAGCCTTGTTCAAAAAGTGCAAGCCGTCATTTGACAAATTTGAATGTGTTTTTGTGAATGTTACAGCGTTGTATTTAGATGGATTTTTATCTTCTCGTCGATTTTTGAAATGAATGCAAGAACTGAGCAAGAATTTACTTTAAAAGTTATTTACGATACAAAAGGATTTTTGAAAATATTGGAAAAAATGTTTTAGCAACGGCGCTCAATGCTCTAAAGAAAATGATGTTGTGCGATTCCCATGCACACTTCAGAAGTTCTCGTGAAATCGCCGACGATGACGTACATTCTGTCAGATCATCGACATCAACGACAGATGTCGTAAACCGAAATTTGGCAATCAGAGAACTATTAGATATGACAAACATCTCGATTGGATCTATTCACGTCGTTCCAAGCCAATCAATTGGTCCAGAGACGTGCTGCTGCAAAAGTAGTGCTTAGGGAATTGAAAATAAGCACCGTGTGTACATTGCAAGAGATATGTTTTTTAGATCAACCGTTCATTAGTGGTGACAAGGCGATGGTTTATGAAGAAGACGCGCCAACCGGACATCACGACTTAAAGTGATTCTTAAAGATCAGTCTGTCGAAAGAAGTATTATGAGAAGTTTGCGTTAAGTAATTCGCAAAACCGCCTCAATTGGGACAAAGACAATTCGTGTATTACGATAGCGTCACAATTTATTAATAATGCCTGCATTCCTTGCCAAAAGCAACACAACTACCATCCAACAAAAACCGAATTCCCCTGATCTGGCACCTTACGATTTTTTCTTCTTTGGCCGATTCAAATCATTACTTCCTAAAGCGTTTTAACAGAAAAATCTTTGAGCGGACTAAGGGCATACCGAACGTCAAGTACCAGAGATATCCTGAGGGCTGAATCAAATGCTATTACAAGTGCTTTGCATTCAGTGGGGATTAGTTTGAAGGCGACAATAACGATTTTGATGAATTAATCATATTCGAAATAAATACCGATATTATAAAGGGTGGCCCAACCATAATGCACGATGTTAATTGTGAGTCACACCTAAACGTCACGTTTTTTGACATTTCTTTGTTTCAGTGTTTAAAAAATTTAACCAGGGGTACACAATTGAGCAGCGCGTCAAGATTGTTGAAGCCTTTAACGAAGATGGGCGTCCAAATCAAAATGCATTTCGTGCACTTCGTGATTATTTTGGTCAGCATAATCGACCAAATGTGTCCAAAATCGGGAGAATTGTGCGCAAATTTCAGCAAATTGGGTCTGTAGGAAATGTGAAAACACCTGTGCATGCTCGCCCAGTTCGATCTGCAGAAAACATTGCTGTTGTTCGCGATAGTGCGGCAGAAGAGCCGTCAACCTCGACTCGTCGTCGTGCCCAACAATTGAACATCTCACCAACATCACTGATGCGATTTTTGAATAAATATTTGAATTTACACGCTTTTAAGGTTCTGGATGATATGCTCTTCCAACAGGATGGTGCCACTAGCCACACAGCCAACGAAACAATGGCTCATTTGCACGAGAAGTTCAATAGCCGTGTTATCTCACGTCGTGGCGATGTTAATTGGCCGCCACGATCATGTGATTTGACACAGTTGGACTTCTTTCATTGGGAATATTTAAAAGAAAGAGTGTACGTCAATAAGCCAAGAACAATTCAAGAGCTAAAGGATGAGATAATTCGGCATATTAATGACATTGAACCTCAATTATGTCTCAGACTCATTGACGATATGGACCATCGGTCAGAGGTATGCCACCGAATCCATGGCGAGCATTTGGCCGATATTTTGTTTTAGGCATAATCGCCATAGATCCTTCTATCATAATAAAAAATATTAAGATAATTCTCCGAAAACTTTTTATTTTATTTACAATTAACATTGTGCGTTAATTATGGACCACCCTTTATATTTCTGAACACGGCGCAGTTGCGTAGGGATGGAAACTCTACAATCACAAATATTTGCACTACTATTCCCAGCGTGATGCAAATTTTTCTTGAAACTGAAGTTTGACCTGATGTTTGAATCGAATTTTGGAAAGGCTTTCTCGCTGCTTGTTAAGTCAGTTCAGTTTCATCGATAAGTTTTTTTTAAAAAGAAAATCTAGCGTAAAATAAAAAGGCAAGGAACTATCAACACCAACTACCAATAACTTTAAATTCTCATGTTAATTCTGCTCGACATTTATTCTCATTTCTACGGTAATTATATACAGTTAGTTCTGTTTTTCAAACGTTTTTTTTCGTTATGATCATGCTTCTGAGTCATTATTTGTCCTTAACCTTTAAATTGGGTCGTAGGTTTTTTCCTTTTGCAATGGCTAACTGCAACATGAATATAAACTCTAGTGCTCTATCTACCATTTAGATCTTACTGTAAGTACAGTCCGTTTGATAAGATCGTATACGGCAAAACTCGTTTATGAAATCCGGTTTGGAAGTGGCATTTGCATTAGCAGATAAAAAAAATACTTCTGCTAAGATGCTTTGAATAAAAAAATTTAAAGAGTGTTCAATTTTTGTCAGAGACGGAAGTATTTTAAAATGAGTGTCGCGTTTGCATCACTCTATGAAGCAGTATTCTTGTGCACGCATCCAAAAGGACCGAAAATGTCATACGGAGCAGCTGCGCCGTTATTCCCAAGTTAAAAATGTGGATGATTTGCCGGATCGTGGGTCTATGCCAAAAACAACAAAAAAGCAGGACAAAATGATTCTACGCGTGTTTGAAAAAAATCCTCTTCTATTGTTACATGGAGGACAAGGGATTTTACGTAAAAGGGGTCTAAATGTGTGTTGTGATACGATACGAAGAGGTTTACTAGCCAATGATGTAAAATTTCGAAGCACAATAAAGAAACCACTACTGTCAAAAAAACACGTAGAAAAACGTCTCAGTTGGGCCAAGGAGAATTTGGACAGAGATTGGAACAACGTTATTTTTTCGGATGAAGCTTATTTTTGGACATGGTCTCCTATCACTCATACCTGGTGTACACAATCCAATAAATTAATCCAGCGGACCGTCAAACACTCGGCAAAGGTGCACGTTTGGGGATGCTTCTCAAAACAAGGATTTGGCAATTTGTTCATGTTTACAAATAACTTAAACGCACCCAACATGGTCAAAATTTATAAGAAGGCTTTATTACCATCTGTCAAAGGTGGTTTAAAAGAAGGAATAAGAATTGTTTGCTGCGAGAAGATAATAACCCGAAACATCGCAGTCGTTTGTGCAGTGCTTGGAAACAAGAAAATGACGTCGATGTTTTTGATTGGTCATCACAGTCGCCGGATGCAAATCCCATTGAAAATGTTTGGGCATTCATGAAGCTAAAGCTTTAAGGAAAGAAGATCTCGGTTAAACAATTATCACGAAAAATACGAGTTTTATGGAGATCTTTGTCTCAAGATTATGCTATAAGATTAGTAGAAAGCATGTCTCGACGACTTCAAGCAATTATTGATAATGGAGGAGAGTGGACAACATATTAATTGAAAAGCATTCAAGTAAATAAATAAAATAAACCAATACAACTGATTTTTCATTATTATTATAAGTTCTTCTTTAATTTTTGTCGTATACGATGTTATCAAACAGACTGTAATATAGATCAATCGGTATTTGTTTCCATTTTCCGTATCAGTTTTGCCTTTATACGATGGTTATACGAAGAGAGAGGGTAGATCTCTTTAATTTATTCAACAAATTTGTGAGCCAACTATAACTACGTGGAATAACCGATTTTCATCTTTAGTTAAACTTCTTGAGACAATCCTAAGTATATGCCCGTAATACTTCCGACCGGCCGTGGAGCAACCAATTTCGATCTTTTTAGTTGTTCATGCAACCCGGAGATTCTTTCCACAGCAAGTGTTCAAGGAGGTTATGTCATTTTAGTTAATAAATTTAAATGATTATCAAGAGCTTAACGATCTGTTTGTTATATCTAGTCTTTCCTACTGACAGGAGGAGTTTCGCTAATTTTTTTCAAGACCTTTCAACTACTAGGGTAATGTTTAAAAGAAGCCCAACCGTCAAAGAAGGTCTGACTGAGAAATCTTCCGATCAGCTTTGTCATGTGAGTTCATCGGCAATCTCATTCCGACTTGTCATTCATGTAAGAATGTCATCAATGTCGTCTGGGAAAAAACGACCCTTGCATTCTCAAACTAATTTCGGAGTGATGAAAAGATTCAATCAGGCCTCTAACGCGGCTTTACTTACTTACTTTCAGGCTAGCAAACCTTAAAGTGTCAAAGTCTGAGCAACAGTTGCCTTCCATCCTTTACGGTCCCGGGGGCGCTGCTTTCGGTTGGAGATGCCAATCTTTCTAACGTCCGCAATCGCTTGGTCTCCCAACCGGAGATTCGGTCTTCCTTTTCTTCCCGAACGTGGTGGCTGGGACTTGAAGACGCTCTTAGCTAGAGCTTTGTTGCCCATTCGCTCGACGTCGCCGTGCCAATTTAGTCGACGGATTTTTGTCTAACGGGGCTTAATTGTCATTATAAGTGAACATTCTCCACCGTTTCATACCTTATAGTTCGTTTTCATTAAAAGACAAATGCAAGTGTATGTAGTATGTCAAGTTATTGTCGTCCTCCGGAAAGATGCCAGCGACGTGATCTAGTTCGGTTCTGGAGCCTAGCCAAAGTCAAGCCTAAATGCTTGGAATACCGGCTCTGTGTACCCTCAACAATCGGAGTATTGGTGTTATCCCCTTAGTCGGCATGTCCATGACATCCGATTTAAAGAACAGGGGCGCGCTACACCATTTGAATTTCAGTTTAGTGTATACCAACGACTATTCCTTTCCAACCGGACGGTGGGCTTAAGAGTATAGCGCGCGATATGAATATCAAGTAAGTCAGTTTTTTGATATCATCAATGCGTCTAGAGCAAAGTCAGGCGAGCTAGGGAAACCTACATGCAACCAAGGCGAATCGTTCTTTTAAGTCTATTGGAAGCAGGATCATTGAAGGCTTCTTCCACTCAACAATCTACATGTCGTGCTGGAAGCTCCCTTACATCAACAGAAAGTCGACATTGCCTCGGGAGTTTTTAACACGACACATTAAGTCCATAGAATTTTGCTATCCAGAATTAAACCCTTATATGTAGTGATGCCTCTTAGGACAAGATGAGTCAGAACAGTAAGCTTTCATCTTTCTTGAATTACTACAGTATCAGTTTTAAGGGAATTTGTTGAAAGCTTATTTCTAAAAAAAAACACTGTGGCGCTGGCAGCCCGGTATGGGCCATGGCCTAGCTTCTTGGCACTCATTTGTGTTGCTCATGTTTTCATTTTTGTCACATCTGAGCGGGGCCTACGGTCTATCGCCGAGTCCGAACGGCACTCCTTAGAAGCTTTTTCGTAGGCAATTTTACTTTCGGGAGTTTGCCATTGCCCGCCGAAAGGTTGATGGCGATTTGAAAAATTTATGGTGACCCAGCCAGGAATCGAACCCAGACTGCCTGCGTGATAGTCCAATGAGCTAACTATCGCGCCATCGCCATCGCCAAAGCTTATTTCTAGTGCCTAGAATATATAACTGGTGGCCTAAATATAGGACTTTCTGTCGCGGGACAGAAGCTCAAGTTAGAACTGTCCTCCTCTCTTGCGAAAATGGGTGTTTGCACGAAGATGTGCTTGGCTAAGGTAGAATAACATCGAATATTTATGGTCGGTGACCTTGATATATCCGGTTTCATTCTGCTCTTAAACCGGTCCTGCGACCGGGCATAACAAAAAATATTCTTGATATTATTCGTATATACAAGTTCAGTTGGTACAGTGCCAAGGAATAGACAGTATAATCTGATGTCGCGTCTTAAGGTATCCGATGTTGGGCTTGAATTAATAGGACCAGTGTAAAACCGTATAAGATGTTCACTTTATTTTTCTATTGCTTTCTCAAAACGCAGCTCCCTTGTCTGTTTATGTTTTCTTCCCAAAATAATATTTTTATCTACTATCGTTTTCAGAATTTTATAGCTAGTTTGGGTTTTTTTTGCCTGACATTCGAACGAGTACAATTTTTCCTAAAATTCTGTACACATACTATAACCAACACAAAGTGAAAGATGGTAACTTTTCGATATTCTGTCGAAATACGTAAAAATGCACAACAATTCATTTGGCCAAGCTGTCACATGATAGCCGCATAAAATTAAAAAAAAAAAAAAAAACTGGCAAACCTCCATCTCCAGATGACATCATGAGAAGATAGGAGATGGTCGCCAGATGTTAACAGAAAAACTGTAGCAGCGAAGAGTTTTTTAAAAAAAAAAAGTCAGTGATAGAATTGTTACTCGTAACGGTGACAGAACTGATGAATGATGAAATCATAGTCATAACAACATCACCTCACCAGTAAACAAAGACAGGAAACGTTGATACAACTCTCGACCATATGCTTTGTCTTCTCAAAAAAAAAAAAAAAAAAAAACGAATACGAAGGACAGTCAAAGTCGTTAGCAATTTCACAACACTACTGTGACTGCATCGACTTGAAATGGCAAAATTCTAAGGAACATGCTTTCTTCCTGTCTTTCCGTAGGTAGATACCAGAAAATGTATCTATTAAGTCTAATAGCTTTCAAACGTTGCAACTATTTTCCGAACAATGACATAGGAAGTTGGTCTTCCTACACACATCACATCACATGTTCGATTATACTCGTAACATCGAACGAACTCGTTTTTTCCCCATAGATACAACACAATCACAAATATCTTTGAACGTTGCAAGGAAGCACGTGTCTTACCCAAAAACCAGCTTTTTCCCCAACCATTACTGACATTCTCAAGGTACTTTTTGAATTTTTTTTTGTTTTCCTTTTCAATTGAAGTGGAAACGTGCAGCCATACAGGTGACTACTGTTTCTGTGGGACTTCTATTGACTAAAACACTCTCCTGCTACCCCACACCGTACTCGTCGGTCTTCTCAAACTAGCCTTGTCATCCGATGAATATATAGTTTTCATTCGAATTCGAATTTCAAAGTACAAAGCCAAGGCATGATGTTCATCGTTATTGTAATGGGCATTCAAAAAAATAAGACAGAGTTTGGATGAGTCACAAATGTTGAACCTGCAAAATAATCGACTAGTGGAAAGGCAAATGGGGGAATACTATGCTCATACGAGTTCATAGATACGGATATACCAGTATACCGGTACTTCTACTTATGTTCGTACTTTGCCAGTGGTATGGGATGAATTGTGAAATAGTGTTGGGGGAAACACGAGCTATTATAAGTACATGCTTGTACAGAGTCATACGTATCTATGTATCTGTTGTCAGTCTGTAAGAAAATAAGGAAATACCAGAGTTCAGTATTTCCGAATTCCAGGAAAATGAAATCAAATAAAATGTCGCCAAGGAATCGATTACATTTGACATATCACTCCACCTAACATGTGCTACTTAATGCGACACCTGATCGATGGATTCCTATTTTCAAAACAATTTCAAGGGATTAACTTGCAGACTAAAAATAGGTTAATCACAAAATTCAACTTCAAAATAAATAGGAAAAATTTCCAAGGCGGTTTGAGGTAAATTTTCGTTACTCATACGCCCGAGTGTTTATGTGTTTGACTATTTTAGATGTAAGGTGATTGGTATCGCCTTAATTGCAAACAAGTTTTGGGTGAATAAGGAGTTCTCGGTTTTTTTTGTAGTCACAAGGTCTTCGTAGATTTGTTCTAGGTATATTCCAGATGAATTCCCCCGACTAAAGCACGCTAGATTATTATGTATCAAAACAATGGATTGATTGTCACTGACTATTTCGCTGATTGCATCTCGACTAATTACTGTATTGTGAATTTTTTTTAATATGTTTCTATCATGTCTCGTCGTTCATTGTCGCAACTGGATTTGGAAACTGGCAAAATTTGCCTTACAAGTAATGCTGATCTATGAAATAAAGGAAACCAATCCAGAGAGCTATTGGACATATACTTCTAGGGAATAACTGCCGGGAATAGAGTGATTGCCATCACAAGTTTTGCGGACTTACAAAAATGTAACTTGTTCGCATGATAAAATTACTGAACTCAGTATCTTCAGTCCTAGGCAATATCTTCGGTGGTGTTGACGCAGCGTGAATTTCGGCGCTGATTTCCTGGTCATCCGACACCAACTGGGTAAAAACTACGAAGTTTAGTCGCTCGCCTAGAAGCGTATGGGACAGAATGAGATGTCTAGCCAGCCCCGGAGCAGCCGGTTCGCTGAGAACATCTCAGCTGTGGTTGAGAATGTCGCAGCTGACCCCGGAGTATCGATTAGACGAGTTGCCACGTAATTAGGCATTGATCGGCGGCCTTTACAGAGAATTTTGGTGGAAGACTGTAAGAAGTTTCCTTACAAAGTGCAGACAGTGTACCAGCTGTAAGCTGCTGACCGCCAGCTCCTGAATCTTGACAACGAGGGAAACGACTTTTCATGAGCGACGAGGACCATTTCCATCTCTCTGGATATGTGCATAAGCAAAATTAACGCTAGTAGCACTAGCTGCTATGGCCTACGGCTAGTTTTCGCATCTGAGGCACCGAAAATCAGTGTAGAACCTACGAAGAGACAATACACTCGCTCAAAGTTACTGCATGGTGTGCTGTTTACGTTGGAGGCGTCATAGGGCCTTTTGGGATGAATTAGAACTGGGGAACATGTGGTTCCAACAGGATGGAGTAACGGCGTATACTGCACGAGCCACAACCGAAATTCTGAGTGCTGGATTTCCGTGTCGCCTGATCTCTCGTTTTGGCGATTTGCATATACAGGCAAGATCGCCTGATTTAATCATTCCAGACTTCGTTTTGTGGGGCATTTTGAAGGCACGAGTCTATGTCAACAAGCCTCAGACTCTTAAAACCCTCAAAAAGAATATCCGTCAAGAATGCGAGGACCGAGGACCTTTTGCCGGAAATTCTGGTAAGAGTAACAGAAAATACCATAAATCCGGCCTGAATGGTTATCAATTCTGGCGGTGACCACTTAGCCGAAATCATTTTCTCGACTTGATGAAAAAAAATAATTGAAATGGCAAACAATCATAATCCAAAAGCAGAATCTAGTTTGTCATTCATAAAAAAACATTGTGCCTTTTTTTTTATGGGGATACCTTAACTCGAGGGCTTACAGCAAGAATTCCCGAACAACTCAGGCTCTATAAGAAAATAGATGTCATTGAAATTGCTGCCTTTAAGCCAATGCTTTGCTATCGCTTGTTCACAAGTTTAAGAGGCCTTGTGTTTAGAGGAATGGACCGCATTTAGACGCTTTTTTTTAAAACATAAAATCCCCATAGTCAAATTCCAATTGCTGTTTATTGTATCTAAGCTTACAAGTCTTAGCAATCTGAATCAATCCTGGCTTAAGGTGCCTTTAGGCTTAAATCGCGGCTATGCATAGTAAATGTTAGATTGTGCATTGTGAGTGTGTAAACATGCAATGTCGACTTTCCTTGCTCAAAAAACTTATTAATTTAATTAAAGTATTGGACATTTTTGGGTAGGGCTTTTTTTCCATATTTCTTGCAATTGGTGGATTCCGCGATAATGCCCTGCTCGCTTTTTGACTGCTGTTCCGAAAGTCTGCAGCATCGATCTAAACAAGATGTAATCAACTTTAATCTTTTTTCTGATCTGTAAATGTCGAAACTTCAGACAATGTTTACATTTTTATTATTGTATAATAAAGCTCACGAAAATTATTCAAAATTACTACTAGCGCAACTTTAAGAGCGCTTACTCAAACTTTCGGTCGTAAAAATTGTACCATCAGACAGGCTGTGCGTGCTATAGTCGGTATCGCATATTCAGTTCAAAATGAGCAAAATCAGTCGATTGCACGCTTCGTTCAAAGGTTTTGGAAATCCCCTAGACCACATTTCCGACGAATTTTGAGTAAAGATTTTAGCCTACATTCAAACAAGATCAAATAAACTTATGAACTGAAGCCTCTTGATCATTTAAATCTTCGGAATGTCTCGGATTGACCTTTGGCAAAAGTTTGAAGGAAATCCCAAATTTCATTGAAAAATCATCTTCAGCAATGAAACACATTTTTGAGTTAATGGCTTGTCAATAAGCAAAATATGAGCAACAACGCACATGTGCTTCAAAAGACTCCATTGCATCCACACAAAGTGACCGAGTTGTGTGGATTTGTATTTTTTCGTCGATGAAAATGTTCGTCATGTTACGTTTAATATGTAGATAAAAGTTTGATGAACTTGACATCAGTAATATGTGGTTTTAACAAGATGGTTCCGCATACCACATACCACACAGCTGGTCAAACTGATATTGTTTTGAAGGGGAAGTTCAGGAATCGTGCCTAATCGCGAGCAATGGTACGGTCGAATGTCCCCTCACTCATGCGATTTAAAGCCTTTAGATTTCTTGTTATGAGATTACATTAAGTCGTTGGCTTATGCCAACAGGCTAGCAACGTTAGAGTTCCGGCAATATGTGTAGAAGAGTGTTGGAAAATTGACTTCAAAGAATCGATCGCTGCAAACGGCCTCGCGGTGGTAAACGAGTGAGATCGAATTCTCGAAATTGTTATTAACTTTTTGTAAAAAGCACTCTACTTCGAATAATAATAATAATAAAATCTGCACTGTGTTGCAATCATTGATGAATCATTTTGTGATGGAGAATGACATCATACCTCAAACACCTGGAGTACTCTAATAATTTTCGCCTCCTTGCACATAAAATAGTGAGTCTCCACCAAATGTGTTTAAATGTGCCAACTGAGGCAAACAGAGTAGGGCTTAAGGCCTTACGTCTAGCAGTGCCAGAAATCCACTAAAAGTAACAAAAAAATTAGAAGGGGATAACCATAGAAATTAATAAAAATTAGTAGTACACTTATTAAAAAAATTATTCCACTTTATTTTTACAAAAAAATACTATTCAAAAAATCAGCAAGTTGCTCCACGGTCGGCATCATTTCTCCAGTAAATGTTGATCGATCCGTAAATTTAAAAATAAAGTTGTAGTTGTAGTGTGTCGAGCTGAAATTTTGAATTTAAAAAAATTTGCAATTTATGGCAGTTTAAAAAAGAAATATAAGTTTTACGTCATAAATTTTACATTTTAATTATTTTTATAAAAATGTTTAAATCAGAATATCAAAAATCCGGCTCGACACACTATAGAGATATCGATTTTGAATATTTGAAAAAAATCGCATCAAAAAATATTAATAACTGTATGAGAAAAACGCGTTGAAACTTTTAAGTGCGTTTTGCTCCAAGTCGCGCGCAACTAAAGCAGGAATTTTTTTTGAAGTTTTTTATTTGTTTTGTAAATATACGTTAAATCTCCCATTCATGCTTAAACACGTCCCCGGGTATATTTTGCGATAACGTTGAACTGACAGACTAGACCCGCTCCGAAAGAAACGATCAGCCGTCTCGAACAAAGGACACCTGCGCGCACAAATCTCTCGTCGGGCGATCACATTTTCTACCATAAGCTTGGATCTATGGGGAATTTTTGTAATCTGCTTCCACAGAAATAAGCCTAAACCTATAGAGAACAACAATCTGTTAAAAAAAACAGCGATTTTTTGAAAATTTTGGACATACTCGTATGTAAGGCCTTAATATAAATGCGGAATACACAAAGGACCTGAGCCTTCCTAACTCCGGTACTCAACTCAACATTGCGAGAAAATCGAAATCAACAGGAAGAGGCCCAATTGAAGTGCAACTTTTAAAGGCAGACATCTTTAAATTGGCAACACTGTTTTCTGTTTCAGTTTTCGGTTAATTTGAGGTTGATTTGGTTTGGCAATTCATCGTGAATAGAATCACGTCGGAGCAACGGTTGCAAATTGTTCAAATTTATTTTGAAAAACATGTTTCAATTTGAGAAACTCATCGGACATTACTTGCATGTTATGGTGCTCATAATTGTCCATCAGAGCAATTAATTTCGGAAAATATGGGTCGTTTTAGCAATATGTTTACCCTAAACATTCGGTAAGACGTCGCGTACAGTGGGCTCATAGCAAGCGAAGCGTTTGTTAGTGTGCAGCGTTGTGTTGATGGTGATCGAAATTTGTCAATTCGTCATCGTGGTCAACAATTAAACTTGTCTTCATCCGCTTTATAGAAAATTTTGCGTAAAGATCTTGATTGACGTACCTACTTCCAAGATTCAACTTGGAGAGGAATTGAAGCCACATGATCATCGTTCGCGCCGTACATTTGGAGAGTGGGCCGAAGGAAACAGGATGAAGTACACTTTTGATTAAACGTCAGCCAATATAACTGGAGCATTTGGAGGGATGATAATCCACAAATCATCGTCGAAACACCATAACATCCACCCTTTAGTGCGCTTTTGTCTTCAAAAATGATTATGGTCAGAACATTACAGTCAATATTGAGCGGTACAGAGACACGATTACTAAATTCTTCGTGCCCCAATTGGAATACATTAATGCGACTAATATGTTGTTACATGTTACATGGATGACGCTACGTACCACACAGCGCGCTTTAAAAAAAAATACTCAAGGAAACTTTTGACAAATATTTAATTTCACGAAATGGACTTGCTAACAGGCCACAGTTTTGGTGCGATTGGAAACCATACAATTCTTTTCCCTGGGGATATGTAAAGTCGCATATCTACACCGATAAACCAGAAGCACTTGAGCACTTTCAAGCCAACATTCGGCGCGTATTGCGAAAATACAGCCTGATTTACTGCGAAGAGTTTCTCAAAACTAGGCCTCCAGATTACGCCCTATTGGAGCCAGCCACGGTCGCTATTCCCGAATTCATATTCAAACAATAACGCCATGTAGTTATCTGTCAAATTAAGCCAATTAAAAACATTTTTCTATGTATAAGTTCAATTTAAATTTCTCCGCCTCTAAAAAGAAACACCCTCTACAAGAAAAAAAAGTTCGATATAGTCGTCTTTACCGCGAACTATGGTCTTGAGTCGGTCGACAAATGCCCCTACAGCTCTCTTGCTCTTTCGAATCTCCCTTTTTTTTTTTTTAGTATCAGTCCTTTTTGGAACTTAAAGGGCTTTAGTTTGAGATCATCTTTCAATATTCATTGGATGGTTTTACCTGATATCTTTCAGTCAGCAGCCATATTCCTGCACTCTGCCAAGAACTTCGTTCAGTTCGAGCCCTCACTTTTCGAACCACTTCTGGCGCTGATGCAGTGTTTTTCCATCTACTACCACAGCGTTTTCCCACATTGCCAGTAATGTACGTTCCATGGCTTGGGACAATAAAGATTGGCAGGCTTTAACTATAGCCGCCTGTATCTTTTCATTTAAATCTAGCGCTATTATACTATTATGCTTGAATTCCATCGCGGATAAGAAAAAGTTCACGAACATTTGACGGAAATTCTTTTGTACGTATTAACACAGTTTTATCAACTGTTTTGCACCCTTGTATATTTAGGAAGTATTCTTTCGGCAGATGGTGTCACCAAACTCGATATGGGAAAGCTAAAGCTGCGTTCAGTGAGCCATCAGAAATCTACCCTCCGCGGCTACGGGTAATAGTACATGGTCCATTCGATCAGTCCAATTTTTCACTACTTTTTCCAATAAATCTGGCCGTATGGCGTCAATGGTGGCTTGAATATTGCCTTCAAATGCTTCAAAAGTTGCTGGTTTGTCGGCATAAACCAATGACTTAACATAACCTCATAAAAAGTAATCGAGAGGCGCTAATTCGCACGAACGTAGGGGCCAGTTAACAGGACCACTTCTGAAAACAAAGTTGACACCAAATTGATTTTACAATAAATTGAGGGTTAAGTGCCCTGCATGGCAAGTTGCACCATCTTATTGGAACCAAATGTCGCCGATGTTTAGCTGAATAATTTTTGGAAACAAAAAATCAGTGAGCATACCTCGATAGCGCTTGCCATTCACCGTAACGGCAGCTCCTTCCTCATTTCGAAAGAAATAAGGACCGATAAATGGATGTAATGGTGATTCGTTAACAGCTTTAGGATTGTCTTCGCGAAAACGATCAATAATTGCACGAATTGCTTGCTCACTAGGCTGATGATGTTGATCGTAAAATTGACGAAGTGCTCTATGAACTTCACGAACAGATTTATTTTTTTCAAAGTAAATTTCAACAATTTGGAAGCGTTGTTCTGGCATTAAACGATTTATGATGAATTGTCAAACCTTACTGAACGGAAATGTCAACACATCTTGCCATTGAGAGCTGTCAAACCATAGACAACAACCATCGAAACTTCCTTTTAGTACTTGAAATTTTACTCCACTCACTCGGAGGCTGAAAACCTATGTTAATAGATGAATATATGTCTCCAAAGCAAAACTTTATCTTATCCGTCACCAAACGGAGAAGGAAATGGCAATGGATTGGTCACAAATGAAAGGGTGTGAAAACAGTCCCATTGCGAAATATGCCATGCAGTGGTATGCGGCCTAAGCCAGCATACCGGAGAACAGTGAAAGAAGAATCGAGATTACTGGGAAAGAGCTACAGTGAGTGAACAAACATTGCAAATATTGGAACAAGATGGCGCATGCGTGTTGTTTAAGTGTTCAAGACCTGTGGCCGAGGAGTGACAGGATTTAAATCAATCCATCACAAAGACACGTTCTCGTGGCATTTAACTCTTCATATAATGTCGTTGACAGCTGAACACTAACTTTTATTTTGTAAAACGAACCTTGTGAGAAATGCGCCTATTCCAAATCGGCGGCAGTTTCAAAACACACTTTGCATTCGTTTAGAGTCTTGTTTGCCTTGTATTATAGATATTGCACTGATCATCATCGAGACGTACCCTTGACTTACTTGATGATGATTCGACTCGACATAGAAAAAAAATCACTCTTCGGCTTTATTCATAAGGAAAACCTAGAAATACATATGAACATGCATCTTTGCCTTTTATAGATAATTAAGTGAATCAGAATGCATTTTTAAAAATAACCATATAATTGCATATCTACCTTCTTGTCACCTGTGCCATGGATTTTGGACTTTTGCAAGTGCCAGTCACTTGCGATCAAATGATGACTTAAATCACCGGTAACCAAAAATATCTTCTTACTCATCGATGGGGCATTGGGCAATTCCATTCCCCGTACATAAGAACGACAAAGTCCCGTTGCTTATGGGATCGTACGAACTTAATTCATCATCGATTAGATTGCAAAACATAGCGACTTGTCGCAGACACTTGGTTGACGACAGTGCGGTGCGTCATTTCTTTTTCCATCGTCGAGCTAACATTGGTTAGCACCTTTTGGTGAAATTTTTTACTCAACAAAATTTTAAAATTTCAATAACAAACGCTCAAATGAATTTAAAAGAAAAAAAAAGATTGTTACCACAGTCGTAACCGAAATTGATTGATGTTTTTTTTTCTTCTCATTCCAGATTATTTAACATCAAGTAGTTTAAAAATTAAATCACTTAACCTGTAAGTATTGAAATGGTTATCTTGAGTGTTTTTTTATATTTATTTTGTTAAGTATTTCAAGTCAAGTTGAATGGAATTAATTCGGTGAACTGTGAAGCCTGTGCAATGTTGTGAATGCATGGCAAATGCATTGGCATGTATCTGAGATCAATTAGCGGGACATTCAATTGAAATCGCGGCACCAAACTGACCGTACCTAACTTGGACAACATGAGTATAAATATTTTGTATGAGTACGAAGTAGTTGTAGTAATAGTGATACGTCGTTTACACGTGGTTTACACACGGAACCGTATTACCCGTCTTGCCCAGATAAACTTGTGGGTAATCTACCATGATACATGTTTGTAATGTGTCGAAAGCAGCGGAACCAACGCACGTTTCAAGGCTGAATGCACTTGAATGGAGTTTGTATGTACCTATCTCTAGATTCCGGGGGTGGTGAGGGCCTATGGAAGAGCTTAGCTTACAAGTCATATTTCTATTATCGTCGCTGCACATATGAATGGGGGCTGTCATAGATTTCATAACCGACTGCAGTTGTTGCACCGATCCAGAGACATACTCGTACATGGAGGCAAAGCTAAAGGCAGAGGCATATACCCGTGTCAGCGGAACAAAGCGCAGCCTGACTGGTTGTAGTACTCTTACGTACTCGTGCTCTGGAAGCCAGTGCCGAGTAACATATATCCGTAGATACTGTGAGTATCATTATGAGATCACCGTTGTTGCGCTGTTGCACCAGCATTGAGCACGGGCATGAATGAGGTGACGGAGAACATTGACCGCATAATGAAATCGTGTTTTATTCTTTGCGCATTGTTTGTGCAACGTTTGTAATTAATTGTTGAGCACTTAAAAATTTTGATTTTGTTTTGAGCGATTTTATTTCTTTTTTTTTTTAATTTTGTTTTCTTTCTTCTTGTTTGTCTTGTGGGGAATGTTTGTCAGTCGGGTTGACTTGTTTTGTTTTGGTTTTGTAGTTTGGTTGTTGGTTCTGTTTTTAATTAGGTTGCCTGTTTTTTGTTGTTGAATGTAATTTTATGATGTAAATGCACCCAGCATGAGGAAGGATGTGCGGTAGAGTGAACTTTTAAATAAGTCTCAGGTTACTACTAATTGATGAGATACACATCTCGTCCGGTGGGAACTCGTAATGCAACACAACTTAGTAAAATGTGAACGAAATTTTTTCAGGCAGTAGAGCGATTGTTTTATTAAAAAAACACCGAAAGCTGTTATTTTAAAAGACCACACCGTTGAAAACATTCTTTACCGAAATCCTGATCATTTACTAGGTGGGGTGAAAAGTAACCTCCTTGACCGCCAGAATGCGCTGCTACTGCAAAAAAGGGGGCAAATGGTGCCTTGAAGTCCGTTCATATTTAGGCAGACATGCCAAATTTCAGTGCGATACTGTCTTCAGTTTTGTTTTGACAGCTGAGGAGAAAAAAAATTTTGTTTTTGCAAGACAACGCGCCGGCGCATAAGAGCATCGCAACCACGGATAAAATCAATGACTTACGGCTCCAATTGCTGTCGCATCCACCGTATTCGCCCGACTTGGCTCCCTCGGACTATTATCTCTTCCCAAACCTCAAAAGAAGGCTCATCAATAAAAAATTCAGCTGACGCGAGGAAATCATCGACGCCACGGAGGAGTATTTTGCAGACCTTCTGGAAAATTACTTTTCAGGCGGAATCAAGGAGTTGGAAAATCGCTGGAATAAGTATATCAAGCTAAAATGGGACTATATTGAATAAAATAAAAACACATTTAAAAAATGTTTTTTTTCCATTCCTAAGGAGGTTACTTTTCACCCCACCTAGTATTTAGTGGCTCCTTCAGTGGTTTATTAGTAAAGATCAAATGACGGTGCTTGTAAATGGGGATAAATTGTCCGGTAAACTTGTTTATGTATACAAATTTATATGAGTCTTAAGGGCGCTCCTTTACTTATGGCCTATTTTCAAGCATTATTGCATATGAAAGCCTGGGCTTTAAACCTAAGTGCATGCTCTCAAAAGTGCACTCGAAATCCAAGCTTTCACTTCAGCACTTCATGGCAAGACTGGACGTTGTATTTTATTTGCTACGGTGACAGGTATCTACGTTTTTAGCAGGCTGGCTCTTGTCATAGGATACAACGGACTTGTGGGAAACCCAAGAGGCGGTTAATTTCCTATATTACATTCCAATAAACATTCTTTGAAATTTCTTCTGTAAAAGGTTGAGAACATATCAGGGTAATGTTAACGAATCCACCTTGATAGGTTGATAGATCGCGCTTGATTCCAACCTAAAGCCTCCACTATTTGTTTGTCTATGCAAAGGCGAATATATTCTGCTTAGATCCGAATGTCGTTGTCCCTTCTCTCTTTTGCCGGGTCATCAACCTTGTACTATTGGTTTCTACATAGTAGTTTAGTTACACACCCGCATAACCTGAAACTTGATAAAAAATAAAAAATAAATACTGTGGCGCTGACAGCCCGGTATGGGCCGTGGCCTAGCTTCTTGACACTCGTGACATTTGTGTTGCTCATGTTGTCATTTTCGTCACATCTGAGCGGGGCCTACGTTTTATCGCCGAGTCCGAACGGCACTCCTTAGAAGCTTTTTCGTAGGCAATTTTACTTTCGGGAGTTTGCCATTGCTCGCCGAAAGGGTGATGGCGATTTGAAAAACTGTTGGTGACCCAGCCAGGAATCGAACCCAGACTGTCTGCGTGATAGTCCAATGAGTTAACTATCGCGCCATCGCCATCGCCCCTGAAACTTGATACTCTTGAAAAATCCTTTGTGACCTCACCTGCAAATGCAGTAGCTTATATCGGGTTTTCCAATAGGGACTTGACAACTTTGAATTTAATTTGTGAACGCACTCTTTCACCAATCATCAAACTGTCACTGTCAATTTATTCAGTAAACTCAACGTTTTCATCATGGTAAAGTACACGAACGAGCAACGTCTGCAAATTATAAAAATTTTCTACCGAAATTCGGAGTCGGTGACTGCAACTTTAAGAGCGCGTTAACTTCAATTTTCGGTCGTAAATTTTTGGCTCAATGGGTTCGTCAATAAGCAAAATATGCGTTATTGGTCGGGTGAAAATCCACATGTGCTTCATCACAAAAAATAACTGTTTGGTGCGGTTTGCATGCCGGCGGCGTCATTGGGCCATATTTTTTCATCGACGATAACGATCGCTTCGTTACTGTGAATGGTCAGCGTTATCGCGCCATAATCACGGACTATTTTTGGAACCCGAATCGGAAGATATGGACTTGGGCGACATGTGGTTTCAACAGGATGGTGCCACAAGCCACACAGCACACGTTACAATCGATTTATTGAAGAGTATGGTGAGCGTGTTATCTCAAGAAATGGGTCAGTCGATTGGCCGCCTCGTTCGTGCGATTTAACGCCGCTTGACTATTTTCTGTGGGGCTACGTTAAGTCATTGGCTTATGCCAACAAGCCGACGACGTTGGAAAAGCTCAGGGCCGACATTGAAGGTGAAATAGCGGCCGTTTTGGCCGAAATGTGTGGCCGACTCGTTGAAAATTGGGTCCAAAGAATCGAACGCTGCAAACGTGCCCGCGGTGGCGATATGAACGAAGTCGAGTTACATTCATAAATGTTTTGATTGTACTTCAAGCCGATAATAAAGTTTTTGAAATATCTCAAATGGTTTGCGTTTTATTTAAAAAAAAATTGTCAAGTCCTTATTGGAAAACCAGTTGGAACGAGTCTCCTTTGTTTACTGTTCGGCACTGTTCTCGACTTTGCTGATGCCTTTATTTCATAGATCATTGTGTACCCGAAGATACAAGATAAATCATCAGACCCTTTATCTATGAATTCCAGCGAAATACACTGATAAATGGTTGTGGTCAGCAAAGTAAATGATTGAACTCATGGTAGTGTGTCGTGGTCAACTTATATACATACATATGTGCTTGTATCTTCGTATGTCTTCTATTTAATAATGCATATTTCATGTCTTGAAAGTCATTAACTCGACCAAATTCCAGGTATCACTTATTCAACAGTCGAATAAATATCCATTTTCACTCATGCTCGCAGGATACGCAGATACACGTATACTGCCCCTCTTCTGGAACTGTATTATGTCATCCATACTAAATTACCTTAGAGACCAACAGGAGTGTTTGGCGATGTGTGGAAGGACCGCAATTTGATATCTATCAGCACCAGCACCAGCACCTGCGAGATGCCGAAAATACTTCGTTAAATTTTTTATTCGACCTTTTCTCCGGATGCACGTCCAGATTACAGTGACTGTCGTCCCTGTCGACAATATTCTATTAATTGAAATTGAATTATGTGCGGTGTGCGTGGGCTGTCATAGTCATATTCATATTCATATCTCCTGTTCCGATTTTCGGAAATAAATTCAAGTTCTTATTTTATTTATAGCCCCTTCGAGGGTGGTTTCACTGAATCAGTCTGCTCGATTTGTTAGCGACGTGTCATTTGCTTCTATCACCCAAATTTGACGTGCAAACAAATTTTATGAAACGGAACGCTCATTCACATCCATATAAAAAAAAATAAATTCTCCACCGTTGAGGGGGTATAATTTTGCAACAGGACCATCTGACAAACATACGAGTTTACATGCAAAGCTGAATCAATGAACAGATCTACAGACGAGACTACTCGTACAAAAAATATGATGTATGCTCTGTGTCTGTTTGGCAGTTGGTACGAGTACTACTCGGACTTGCTTGCCTCTTGTCAAACTGGTTGTCATTAATTTCCCGTGTGACTTTTTGTTTATATTGTAGTTTTGTCATTGTAATCTTAC
Organism: Volucella inflata; assembly: GCA_928272305.1. Taxonomy (NCBI): domain Eukaryota; kingdom Metazoa; phylum Arthropoda; class Insecta; order Diptera; family Syrphidae; genus Volucella; species Volucella inflata. The sequence continues at coordinate 54,273,054 of OV743720.1, read as the reverse complement.
CTCAATACAAAATGTTTGCTCATGTAAGCGTTGCCTTATGTACGAATTCATATGAGAGCACATTCACTCTGGTATCTCGTTTGTCGGACAGCTTTGATTAATGCTCGCATTTCAAACAAAGCGTCACATCACTGGTAGATTACAAGAATAAGATCGAAGATCAGTGTGGTGGATATATGAATTCGAATCTGGATCGGTCGAACGACAGCGTGCGGGTTCAAGTGATTGGTAGTCGTGTGACTGCAGTTTCACCTCAGGTGTTGATATCATGTGCTGTTTTGTTTATCATATTGTTTGACGTGTGACTTTTATTTTGCTTTTTTTCTTTTTTGTTTTTCTTTTTTCTCCATCTCTCTCTCTTTACGATTTTACTTGCTTTACGTCAGTGGAGTGAGTTTTTGTTTACTTTCGATTTGTTTTTGTTATGAAGATTGACTGGATATGCTAATGTGCCATATGACACGTTCAACAATAGTGAACTATTAAACCAAATTAACTCGTATTGTTTAATGCACAATCGACGAATTCTCTGTTAATGCATTGCGTAATTCATTATTCGAGTTCCATCCTGTTGAAATAGTACAAACTTTGCATTCGATTATCAAAGAAAATCGACTTAGCCGACGAGTGAAGCACTTTAGCTCGATCATTGATTCACACAGTCTAGTTCTTATCTGTATCAGTATCGTTTTCCACAAAAAAGTTCAATGTGTGCAATGTGTTCAATTAAATGTGCAGATATTGAAAATACCAACTAAAAATCAGTTTTAGAAGAATCTGCTTACCTTCAAGATGTAATACAACGAAAGGCAGACAACTCTATGAAGCCGGTATGTAATGTACAGTTGACTTTTTCTCAACAGGAAAACCAACATATTGGCCTTCGGGAGCAGCCAAAATTTCTACAAACATCGAGGAAATTTATGATCTCCCCTCAGATCACTCACCAGTCATTTTGACACTAAGCATACTCTTAATTAAGAAAGAAGTGGCGCCTAGATTAACTAAAAACAAAACTAACTGGGATGGTTTCAGAACGCTGCCTGGAACAACACTCCAACTCCAAAAAGAAAAGAGAAAGCAAGTAATGAAATAAAATATCCGCCAGAAATAAAAAAACTGGTGAGAGAAAAGAGGAGAGCGGCCAAAAGATGGTAACAATCCCGTGCTCCCCAGCATAAAACATACTTAAACCACTTATGCAACAAGTTGAAGGAAGCAATACGAGCTTACAAAAATCGGAATATCTCTACATTTCTCGAAGGTCTGACTGGCGAAAGAAGTTCAAATTACTCCCTCTGGAAAGCCATGAAAGGAATCAAAAAGCCTGAAATGCAATTTCCTCCCATAACAAAAAATAATGGCGGACACATTGAATTATGAACAAAAAGTGATGAGAGTCTGGCATTTCAGAGACGGTATTGGGGTCTCAAGAAAAGATCCAAACTTTATGAAAAGAATTATTACGAATGATGAAAGACGGTGTTTCCAAATACGGTACAGAAACCAAGCGTCAAAGTGTGGAAATTAAGGTTAGCAAGCTAAAAAAAAACGAAAAGTTGTTTCAAAAATAAAGACAATGCTTATCACATTCTTCAAAAGCAAAGGAATTATTTACCAAAAATTCATTCCAACTAGTGAAACAGTTACTGCAGCATGTTATCTTGAAGTTTTGAAGCATTTGATGACAAGAATTCATCGTATTCGACCTGAATATCGCGATCCAAAAAGTTGGTCTTTGTTGCACGATAATGTACCGAGTCACACAGCACTTATTGTGTGTGTGTTAAATCATCAGTCGTATTTACCTGATTTGGCACTTGCGACTTCTCTTTGTTCCCGAAATTGAAATTGAAGTTGGAAGGATGCTTTTTTGACTTTATTCCGATTACTCAAGCAGTTTCGACATGGGTACTGGAGGCAATTCCACAAAATGAGCTAGAGTAGGCATTAGACAATAGTGATTGGCTGTAACAAGTGTATGGAATCTGGAGGAGAATATTTCGAAAAGTAAACAGAAATCGTGATTAAATTATGTTTTGTAGAGCCAGTACGGAATATTATTTTCTACAATGTGTACCTTATATAAACTCCTTCTTTGAACAGTCGCTTGTGGGAAAAGTCAAGGCTTTTGCAGATGAGGTTACAATGGATATGATTCGACTAATCCCTTAAATCTAGGCTGCTAAATAAGCAAAAATGTTAACCTGTTGCGGACTTTATTTCTAGATAATAAACTTATTATAAGCCAGATTTTGTGCATTACTTGCGAATTTTCAGTGCTTTAGCAACGCAAATTTTGTTTGGTCACGTATTTCCAGATAGGTGGGAATGGGCCACGTCACTCATGAGTATTTTTGACACAATATCTGATACTTTGTTGTTGAGATTAAGTAGGTCATGAGCGTAGGATAGACGCGACTCACGGTGAACACCCATCAGCTTGTGGCCTGTCTGCACTTTTAAAGGAAATATCTCTCAGTCTTTATGTGGCAAGTCATCTGATCGGTGTCAACGATATCTTCACATACAGCAGCAATATTTTCGACTTTTGCTTTTTTGCTTTTATAAATACGAATCATTAGAACGTTATGTACATCGTTAAAAGGTGTAGAATCATTGCTGCGTAATGCTTTCGATAAAAGTTTTTAATTTTTTTCTAGCAGTCTTGACCTAATTGCTACAGCAATATACATAGCAGCGCTGATTGGAAATTGAATCGGACCAATCCCACTCCATCCCAATCCCAAATCTGGTTCCCTATATGTTCGATAGCATATCCATGTCAGTGATAGTCCTTGTTTTGCGCACTATGCTGTGGACACTTTTATGTATGTCGGATACATCTCAGACAGAACTAGGAACTCTATCCAGCGATGGTAATACATACGTGATTGAGGTTGATTTTAGGGTAGCTCTGGGCTTTTGCTTTGCTCGTGTTCACCTTGTTTGCTGTGATTCCAAATTCCAAGGTCCATGCCGGTTCATTTTCATTTGTAAATGAAAACTCCAAAACTAAGTCGCCGATACCGAAAATCTAATATTTTCAGATCACTCAATTTGGCTTCCTCCATAGTGAGGAGAATAGAGAGAATTGTGTAGCTTCATGTGCAAATAACTATCTTGTCAAACATGTAACGTGATTCTAAAACTGATTGTCACCTAGGAGGGTCTTTCCCCCTTCATAATTACTGTAGCATGTTCCAGGCGAAAATTATGGCGATTAAGGAAGCCCTGTCCTGGTTGAAGAAAAACGTGATACCTATAATGGATATCAACAGCATTTTCGATAGTCAGACCGCTATCAAATCCTTGGACTCTTGTTCTTTGAACTCAATAACCGTTACAAACTGCCGATCATCTTTCATGGAGATGGCGAAACAGTTCAACATTCGCCTTTGCTTGGTGCCGGGACATAGGGACGTCCCAGGGAATTATAGGGCCAACGAACTTGCCAAAATTGGAACCACTATTATCACACCTGAAAACGAAAGCATAAGTATACCTATCGCTACATGCAAACTAGAACTAAAGCTGGATGCTGATAGAAGAACAAACTATAGTATGACGGTTGGATCGACATGTTAAGCCACAAAACAAATCTGGCCTAAACTGGATCTGAATCTGGATCCAAGAGTTTGATCCTTCTAAACAGAAACAACTCAGCGCCATAACAGGTGTCATCACTGGACACTGTCTCTTAGGTAAACATGCAAGAAGGCTTGGCATGTTTACAAATGACTTCTGTAGAAGTTGTATGGACGAGGAGGAAGAGGAGACAATCCCACATCTTCTCGGTACATGTCCAGCTCTCTCCCAAAAAAGAAAACTCCACTAAGAATTTTTCTTCTACACTGACGATTTAAGCAACGCAGACATTAAAAGTCTCCTACGCTTTGCAGAAATCTCAAAATGTTTCGTGAGTAGGAGGATCACACAACCACGTTGAATCACAGCGGGCCAACAGGTCTAAGTGAGTTGGTCTTTTCTTTTTTTCCAACCTAACCTATCCTAAGACCTATGGTATCCTATGCGCCAGCTGTCTAGGGAAACAAGTTTTCCGAAAAAATATTTTCCTGCTACTTTTATCAGCATATGAGCTTTTCCTTAGATGCTTAGCTCTAGAAAGATGCACTGATGAATTTCCCTCTCCTTCATATTCATAACATATAGTATGTAGGTCTCTCTTTCAAAGTCATCTTCCATTGAGTTTTTGTTCCTCGTAATGGAATGACATCAGAACCTTTGTTACTTCCAAACACGAAACCTCTCAGAATGCCTTCGACCATAATCCGACTTAGGAAAAAATGTAGTTGGGCCTCTGCGGACGGCGCCTATGTCTATTGAGGATTGCTGCGGCGGTGTCTGGAGGTTGACTAATTGGTTATTAGGAAAGCCTTCGTCGCCTTCTTTGCTGAAATATATCCAAGGCTGATGGCAATGGTCTATTCTGTGAAGAATCGTGGGGGAGAAGAATTTTCACATGCTGCGGTTAAAACATTACATTACCCACTGCCCATTTCCAAACTAGTTCAAGAATGGAAGTCATCACTGAAGATGATCGAAAGGTTAAATTTACTGAGTCTTCTTTCAATCCCACGTCACATTGTGGAATGAAATCATCCAGAACAATGCTGTTCCGAGCAAATCACTGCAATAGCAGTTTTCCTGGCAATCTTCTAGGCAAGAGCTAGCCGTATATGGCTGTGAAAGGCGTTCACCTTTAGAAAAACATTAAGAGTACGTCTTAGCCCTGCGCATTATTTAACAATGATCCTTAAGGTATTGATGCGAACGATGAAGGAGGTTATGGTTCGAAAGTCCGTTTGCCTATTTTTCATCGTTTCGAACCGAGGGTGTTCCCGGACTTAGTTCGGTTATTATTTTGCTGAAAGCGCGCATATTCCCCTCCAATTGCCCACTCCGTCAGAGTACCCTTCTTAAGTAGATTGATCATTATTTCTTATTCTTCTGCTTAGTGACTGTAAGATCTCTAGCGAGATTCTAGATGCAGCTTAAAATCAATTCGCCAGGATGCTGACTACGTGTACCGCCTTATTTTGTCTTTATGGATCTGATGGCTGCTCTAATTTAAACACCACTGTGTCGTCGCTCATCTAGATTCGATAGGTTTTCGTTTACCGGAAAGTTTGTTCGTGATTCTGTAAACCATCCTGTCACATCTGTCTCTTGCTACTCCGGCCTGGGAGCTAGTTCCGTTTATCGATTTATTATGCTTGCGCTTATCATACCTTATATGGCATATACAACCAGGGCTTTAAGTGTTATGTTTTACTATCTGTCTTTAGTTATCGGATGTAAGTTTTGTGCTGAATAATGTTTCTTGATCGCAGATCAATCACGTTTTTTATCTAGCTGGTTTGCGCTTGATTTTGTGACAGTTATTGAGTTCAAACAGTGTATCCTAGAATGTACCAGTAGATCAAGTAAGGTCAGTCATTAATCAATCAATTTTAATCGGAGAAGGGAGCGTTACTTCAATTGCGAAGAAACTGATATTTTAAGCTCAGTATGTGTTTTTCAAAAGCTCATTCTTCATTCTTTCGTCTGATTTTATTAGCATAAATAGGCGACATGGTCGACGTGGCAGAGTATTTAATTAATTTATGTATTTCTGCGAAACAGGTAAAATATCAAGTACAGGCGACATCGTTCAAAAAAGGCTTGACGTCATTCTTTTCCAATATAAGATCCCATCAGAGTACAAATTAAGTTATCTTGGTATCAATAATCAACACACGACGAATTATCCACGTGCCAATACCAAAGAATCCACATGCCGATTTCAAAGAAATTCTCGCTCACAATCAAGAACATGTAGATAAAGCATTTCCTTGGAAATGTCCGAAAATTAGGTGAATGTCGAAAATAAAATCAAAGTATTGCTGATTTTATTTGTGAGCCCCAAACGAAGTCTTTAATCCTCGTAAAAGTACGAGTGTGTGGGCGTAAGATACGAGTATATCCATAAAAGAATATTGTGCAGGCAATTCAGATTTTATGTCGCAATCGTCTTTGTTTTTATTGTTTTTATGTTTGTCATCTCCTTAGGAGATATAACAAAATGAAGGTTTTATTGTTCACCGATAAATTCAAACAAAGTTTCTACTACGAATGGAATTGAAGTAAACTCATTCGGATGGTGGAATTATTTAGGGGGACAATCTGATGTCCCAATAGCCAACTCAGATATCTCATATGGCGGAATCGATTTTGTCCTGGGTGCTTAACCGATTCTGGCAAAAGTAATCGAATATTTGATGACTACTGTAATCAATCCTTAAAATCGTTACTGTTTCTAGATTGTTAAGGATGGAAAGCCTAAATAAATGAAATAGTCGGGAGGAATACATTCAGAACTAATCCTTTTTAATATAGAGCTTCCTTTTTGATTTCAAGTGAAGCGAATGAGGACGATTACAGTTTCCGTGCTAAAATCAAAATCGGCAACCGAAATATTAAACCTCACCATGATCTCGTCTGTGCTATTGAAAGTAAAAGCTAGAATCGCTGCGTTTAACGTCTTAACCTCTTCGAATAAATAAATAAATAAATAAAAACCGCGATGTAATTTTAAGGATTTTTGTTGGTTTCTTGCTAAAAACCAGCTAAATAGATGATTTTGTTACAAAAACAAATAATTTTAATTTTACAACTTTTAGTTTTAGAGGGTACACGTATGTATGTGAACTTTGGTCAACAAAATAAAAAAAATAAATTTAAGTAGTTTTTCAGTCTTAAACGTAAAAGTATAAAATAAATAATCACTTTGAAAATAGTTACAATAAAATAATATATGAAATGAATTATTGTTTTGTTTAGTATAGTAGAAAACAGTTGTTGCCGTTTATGCCGAAATACAAATTGCACTTTGTGCACAAGACATGAGTCGGCCTAGAGCATCCAGGGTTGCGGCACTTGGAAGCATTTTTCACTTCTATGAACTATGAAAATGTTGAAACTATCCTCCTTTTGGTGGATTCTGGTAAATGATGGACACCATGGGGACCTGAAGTAAATACAGAACTTTCTCGAGTTCTCGAGTTGAATAGTTTAATTTTCATTTTTTTCTGCTCAGTTTGCTGCCTTTTAAATATGGTCCAGTAGTTGACGATTATCAAATCTATAAAATGGTTAAAAGTTTGGACAGTCTATTTATTCGTCCGAACATAGCATCGATAAATCGAGATCCACTCCTCTCATATATTTATTGCATAAGCTGACGATAACAGGCTGTGGCAACGAAACCCTTGATTTTTGCTCCTTCGACCAGCGCTGACATGTAGCTTCAGACTGAGCTTCAACACATGATGAGAGAAGAAGCACACCTTTATTGTCTTTCCATTTAACCACGGTTATTTTTTTATCTTCTCTCACCCCCTCGTCCCACTCACCTCTTTTCATGTCCTTATCTTCCTTTAGTTTTTGAATTACTGTTCCAATGCGGGTTTTCATAAAAGTTCCAGTTTGGTACAAGTTTTTTTTCCATAAGAGCTTCCATATATTTTACACTAGTAAAGAAACGGTCGGTGTAGACACAGCCTTCTTGTTTTATAACGCCGGTTAGGATTTTCACTATTGAAGCACCTAGTCCAAGATCGTTCATGTCTTTTTCTGAAACAGATCCCTTACCAGTGTTAATACTGAAGTTAAGGACCAAACCGTCACTAGCAGTACGTATAAAATATTTTAAACCGAGGAGGTTGGGTTTTGCGGGCATATACTGGCGAAAACCGCATCGTCCAGAAAACGGAATCACCTGTATGAAAGGGTATTGGAAGGGACTTACATTTTCGCAAAATCGGTTCCACGAACGGTCTTACTTTCTACCTAGTCAAGTCATAAATACTGGTACACAGAAAAATCAGCGCCAAATGAAAACGAATTAATATTTAAACAATTTTTTCTTTTTGTTCTTATTGGGTTATTCAATGGCTACAAATCTTAGAACAACTTATTCGAAATGACTTCCATTTGCCTTCCAGCACGACTTAATATGATGTGGCCACTCGCACTTTATGCATGGGGAAATTGTCCACTGCACGGACAAGGGCTCGCTTCAACGACTCAATATTTGAGTGTCGAGTATAGTAGAGCAAGCCATGTCCTCTAATACGGACTAAAGCTTGTAATCCAACGGGTTGAGGTCTGGACTACGAGCTGGCCAATCATCCGTTGATATGCAGTCCGGGACGTTGTTTTTGAGCCACAGTTGAGCCTTTTTTGCTTTGTGAGCTGGAGCAGAGTCTTGCTGGAAAGTCCATGGCTTGTTGTTAAACATTGATTGGTTGAGAGACTTTGCAATGGGTTCCAAGACGGTCGATTGATATACGAGTACTTTGGCCGATGTTTTTACTCCTTTCTCCCAAATATGGAGCTTGGTAACGCCATCGTAGCACACTCCCCACCATACCATTACAGACGCGGGATGATGGCCACTTTGAACCCTCGGGATGAGTTTGGATGCTTCTCTGGATGACCGAGCATACACACGATCGTTCAGCTTATTGAACGATTCTTCTACGGTGAAGATTTTCTCGTCAGTAAACAGAATTTGTCTGTGAGCGTTCTTCGCGTACCCACTGAGTAACGCTTTCTATCTTCGCTTGCATTTTTCCTTCAATTCGGCTGTAAGCAGGTGTCCAGTGTGTCGCTTGTACGCGCTGAGTCCTAAATCTTCTTTGATAATGCGAGACATGGATTTTTGCGAAATTTGCATTTCCCGCTGGAAGATTTTCTGTTTGCGCAGCGGTTGTCTGTCCATTCGTTTCTTCACGGCTTTGATCGCTTTCGGAGTTCTCACAGTGCGCGGATGGCCGGATCTTTGACGGTCTCGTACTCCACCAGTATCCTTAAACAACTTCACAGCACGATACACAAAATTGCGAGTGACTCCAAGCGGTCGCAACGTCCTAAGGATATCGCCTTTTTCCATGTTGCATTTAAGTAGCGCAACTACAGCAATACGATTTTCGATGTCGCCCCATTCCATGATTGTAAGCAATTAATGTCAAAAACTTTTTACGTCACAATGAAGCATAAATATCAGCTGTCAAATCGCAATCAATACGAAATGGATGCACCCAGTGTTGCATTCGTAATGAGTGAGTATAGCCGATCTGTCGCTTTGTTCGCACTGTTGTCATCAGCAGAGCAAGAATTTTCGAATTTCGCAAAAGCGATTCCTCGACATACAGCTCACAAATTTTTTAATCCGAAAATCATTTGAGCAATACATTTGTAGTCGAGGAAATCCCAAAGTTTCCATCAACATGGGTATTCCAGTCAAATGTAAAAGCTCCTCTGCTGATGTGTTAAGAGGTCGGTGGTCTCGTTTTTGAAATCCGTTGCAGTTCGTGACTCGAGTGGTTTCTTCCCAAAAGGATAAAGCAAAATATTCGAGGAATGCATCGTAAATTCTTTCAGGCTTATCTATATCAGAAATGATTTCGCCTATGCTCTGCTATTATTTCTCGATCCCCGTCGTTTTCCGATTCTGCACCTTGAGCAACTGGCTCATCATCACCTTCACAGTGCTTTACATTTTCAGCTGAAAAATCTTGCCCTTCATCTTCTTCCAGCAATTTATTTAAAACTTGTTTAAAAATCTCTTCATCTTCATCCGAGAGGCCAGCATCAATTTCATTCAATGATGTTCGATTTCTGTATCGGCTAACTTTTTGGTAAGATCTAGCAATTGTTTTTTGTTAGGAAATTTTAAAAGAATAGGAAAACAAAAACTATTATAGTAAAACAGTTGATATTTTTATTTGCAGAAACATCCGAAGTACCCATAAAGTACGTGGACATGGAAAAAGCAGGTGATGGCTTTTTTTTTTTCTGTGTAACCATCCAGAGTACACGTATGTGCACTCGATGTTTAAGTGCCAGCTATTTCTAAAAGCGCGCATGATTCTTATGCATTTCATACACTGTCAATAAAATGCTATTTTATCTTCATGGTTTATTAGAGCGACATAATATTTTTATTGATAACAGTATGTTTTTTACTTACCAAAAAAAGGTTCCTTACGTCGCGTCATCACTGCACTTGAGAAATCAATAAAACCGCCAAATTCCAACGAGAATTGTCAGTGACAATGTTTTTAAGAGAAAAAATATGTTCTCTAAGGGACATTAAAATATTTATGCAGGAAAAGTTAACGAAAATAATAATTTAAGAGTAAAAAGTGAAGTCCACGTCCGAATAGGTTAAAGAAGTTGCATCACTGTATTCTTGTAAAAAAAATCGTACTATTCTTACTGGATGAATCGCTCAACTGCGCATTTAACAGGAAAATATATTAAATAATTTGTATCTACGACTTTGGACTTGGACTTGCGGCTGACAGAAGCTTGACAGTGGACAGGTGTTAAGTACAGTTATGGACAAAAAAAATAAGACCACTAGGAATAACCCCAAACATGTTTCCCTTTCTCATTAAAATTAAATTAACTGTTAAAAGTCTGCCATAATATTTTTTGTCATTGATATCGGTACTCTCTTTCAAGCAAAAAATATCATGCGTTTACATGATCATATGAAAGCAAAACGTAACCAAACGTAAAGGAGTGCGGACAAAAAAATAAGACCAGTTTGCTTGTACCTATTTTTTTGATGGCGAGGATTTAGATTTGATTTAGGTTTTCAAGAATCATGCACCAAAGTATTGGAGGAGATCATGCTATCATATGCTGAGTGGAAGATGCCACTTAAGTGGTAGTTTATGCACGACAACGACCCGAAGCATACAGCAGGCAAAGTAAAAAGGTTGCTGGAAGAGCATAATGTTGATCCTATGACTTGGCCCTCCCAATCTCTAGACCTAATCCCTTGGAAAATTTGTGGACAATCGTAAAAAAGTACCTTGGTGCCGAAAAACCCAGAAAAAAAGAAGAGTTGTGGAGCAGAATTGAAACAGCATGGTACTGCATTCCAACGAGTACTTGCCGCACAATAGTCGAATCCATGCCGAGAAGAGTCGCTGTGTTTTTTTTTGTAGATTCGACATCATGTATTTAAATTCAACTCATTAGACATGCATTTATCTGACCAATATTTGCAGATGAGTTGACTCCAGGATGCCAATCAGCCCATCAGCGGTGTTGTTTTTAATTTGGATACCGCTGCCCTTATTATCTTTCATACGAGGGCGGGTCAATAAGTCCGTGACTTTTGGATTAAAACACAGATTTTTTGATAAGAAAATAATTTTATTTTTCAACGTAGTCTCCCTTGAGCTCTATACACTTTGTCCAACGCTTCTCCAATTTTTTTTATCCCTTCCAAAAAAAATGATTTGTCGAGGTCCTCAAAATAGGCCTTTGTTTGCGAGATGACTTCATCATTGGAGTCAAATCTTTTTCCACCAAGCCATTTCTTCAGGTTTGGGAACAAGAAGTAGTCGCTCGGAGCCAAATCTGGAGAATAGGGTGGATGAGGGAGCAATTCATAGCCCAATTCATGGATTTTTGCCATGGCAACTGCACATGTGTGCACCCTTGCATTGTCTTGGTGGAAAAGAACTTTTTTCTTGGCCAAATGAGGTCGTTTTTTTTTCAAATCGTCATTGAATCGGTCCAATAAGTTGGCATAATATTCCCCATTGATTGTTCTTCCCTTTTGAAGGTAGTCAATGTGGATTATCCCGCGTGCATCCCAAAAAACAGTCGCCATAACTTTATTGGCTGACAAACCCACCTTGGCCTTCTTTGGCGCCGATTCACCCTTAGAAACCCACTGTTTTGACTGTTGTTTGTTCTCTGGTGTGTTGTGATGGATCCATGTTTCGTCCACGGTTACAAAACGGCGCAAAAACTCCTCCATATTGCGATTAAACAATGCCAAACCTTCCTGTGAAGTTGTTACACGATTGCGTTTGTGGTCGACTGCGAGCAAACGCGGCACCCATCTTGCGGAAAGCTTTCTCATGCCCAAGTGATCATTCAAAATTGAAACCACTGAGCCATGCGAGATCCCTACGGCTTCCACAATCTCTCGCACTTTCAATCTTCGGTCGGCCAACACCATATCGTGAATTTTTTCGATTGTTTCGGGTGTAGAGACCTCAACTGGGCGTCCAGGACGTTCGGCATCTTCAGTGCTTGTACGGCCACAACGAAATTCAGTAAACCACTTTTTTACCATTGAAATCGATGGTGCAGAGTCCCCATAGTATTTATCAAGCTTAGCCTTGGTCTCGGTAATGGTTTTTTTTGCAAGAAATAATGCTTAATAAGCACACGAAATTCACTTTTTTCCATTTTCTCCTCAAATTAGTGAGTAGTCGGATAAAAATAGCTGTCAAACACAAACTAACTGACGCAGCAAGTTTAAATTTTGACAGGAGTCAACTGACAGATGCCTGTTGACAGGAGCAGTGTTGCTGTTTCAGTAAAGAGGTCAGAAATTCAAAAAGTCACGGACTTATTGACCCGCCCTCGTATTTACTTGCTCATTCTGGAGATTATTGGTGAATCTTGCCGATTTCATGCCGATGAGCCTGATCTAAGTTTCTTGGCACATTTTCCTTTGAGCCTAATGCGAGTATGTTCTTCTTAGCTACTGAAACACTGCATGAGTATCTTTTCACTTACCGCAAAGTCGACGGATTTTTTCACAGTAAATATTTAATTGGAATGCCGGGCATCAAGGCGCATTTAGGCTCCAATCACAGTGCACGCTGAGACGAAGCTGAAGGCGAAGACGAAAAACCGTGCAGAAGCAAACATATGAATTCGCACAAAACTGTTCATAGTAGAGGGGAAACCGAAGACGAAGAGGAAGACGAAAAGACGCTGTCGGCTTCAAATTGTGCGGTACTGATTTTGAAGCTGAATCGCTTGCTGTTAATGTTTTGTTTTGTCTGCCATCGTTATTTCTAAGTCTTGATTTGTTTTCTGGTAGAAAAAACACGTGCATTGAAAATACCTGTTGATAATGAGGAATTAATTGCAGCGACTCTGGCAAAACGCTGCTTTCTCCCGATTATGTCAATATCGTCGGCATATCCGAGTAATTGGACGGACTTTTGAAAGATAGTGCCTCTTGTGTTTGCTCGTGAGTTTTGCACTATTCTTTCAAGTACGATGTTGAAAAAATCGCATGACAGCGCATCGCCTTGTCTAAATCTTTTCTGGACATCAGAGGTCTCGGTGAGATCTTTACCGACCTTGATGGAGCAGCGTGCATTCTCCATCGTCATCCTGCACAGACGGACGAGTTTGGCAGGGATGCCAAAACTAGACATTGCTATGTCCTTATGGCCTTAAAATCGATGAATAGGTGGTGGGTATCGATCTGAAGCTTATGTTTCTTCTCCAAGATTTATCGTAGTGTGAATATCTGGTCGATGGTGGACTTTCCTGGCCTGAAGCCACACTGATATGGACCTATCAGGTTGTTGACGAACGGCTTCAGGCGTTCACACAATACGGCGGATAAGATCTTATATGCGATGTTAAGGAGACTGATGCCTCTGTAGTTGGCGCAGTTCAGAGGGTCTCCTTTCTTGAGAATCGGACAAACAATGCTGAGGTTCCATTCATCGGGCATACTTTCGTCCGACCATATTTTACAGATGAGTTGGTGTATGCTGCTTACCAAGTCATCGCTGGATGCTTTGAAGAGCTCGGCAGTCAGGCCATCCGTTCCAGCAGCTTTGTTGGACTTAAGCTTCGATGTAGCTATCTTCACTTCATTCTGCCTGACAGCATTTGGTCCGTCATCGCCGTTATACAGTCTGCAGAAATGGTCTTTCCAAATCCTCAGCATCGACTGCGATTCTACTACGATGTTCCCTTGTTCATCTCTACAGGCTTCGGTTCGGGGTTTGTTTCCGCGGCATGTTATTTTTACCTTTTGGTAAAACTTCCGAACCTCATTCCTGGAGTAGCATCTCTTAATTTCCCCGATCGCGCGCTTCTCATGCTCTTTCTTCTTCCTCCTGAGAAGCCGGTGTTAGTCTCTCCTCTTCCGCTCATAGAGCTCATGAGTAGCTCTGGTCTACTTTTGCAGTGCCGCATTGCGTGCTTTTTGCTTAGCTGCATGTGCTTGCCGGCATTCATCATCGAACCATCGTCATCTTTCTCCTCTGTGGGAGCATGCGCGCATATAAGGCTAATGTTGGCGAATTTAGCTTTGATGCGGATTGCTACGAGGCGCTCGCTCACATGCCGGAAGCCGACGACTTCTTGCCTTAGTCTGCCTCCGACAACAAATCCGCATCCAAATAAGCGATGCTTTTGCCGTCGATAGCAATTGCCGTAGCAGATATCGCAGTTTTTCGTCTTCTTTTTGTCTGGCCCATCCCATCGCATTTCTTGAATGACATAACCGCTGCTTTAGGGCCTCCGGTAGTTGCTCGGCTGCACGTGGTCTATTAATGGATCTAACATTCCACGTGCATATCCGAAGCTCATTGTCCTTAAATCGTTTGCTTGGGTTGTCAGCAGTAAACCCGTCCATATCCGAGGCTTGTTGATGCTTCGTAACTTATGTGTTTTTTTTAAATGGCCGGGCAGTTACCCCGGCGGCACAACCCCCAACCTGGAGGACCAGTTCCATTTTTAATGCCCCTAGAAGGAGGGGTCGGTTACACCGAAGCCAGTAACCCGTTCCGTTCGTCCGCCACAATCTCTTTTCCAAGACCCTGACTAAGTCCTGGAGATCCTTACCGGCCTGAGCTCCAAATATGTCGAAGTAGCCCGGATAAGGTCTTGTTTTGTTTTTCCGACACTAATCTTAGTTTGAAAATAAATTTTCTTCTAACATTAGCTCATTATCTGATGACGAATCCATTGCGACTAACGTGCACTATGATTGTACGCTTACTCATTACTACAGACTGAAGTCTACGATTTGAGGCTTTTCTTTCTTTCTGATGAACGGAATTCTAAGACAAGTCGGACAAGAAGTAGCGCACTGCTACCACAAGAAAGTAAGGCAAGGACTTGTTTAAAGACAAGGGTTTTGTTTTTGAACAATAAACAGAAACTTAATTTGGTCCGACTTCTCTTTCTGTTTTTGATGAACGCTTTTTTAAAGAGCATTCAATGTTTTGGCACTCTATCTGACTTATAAGGCGCTGAATATTGGCCTTAAAGGCCTGAACAGTTTCAGGTTTATCAGGATACATCAAAGACTTAAAAAGCACCAGAAAAATTAATTACGAATTCTCGATTACCATTTTCACTGGTCCATTTCGAGATATAATGTTGTCATTGAATTAACTCCTTTGAATTCGAAGTTTCCATGAGCACGCAGCTTCATCCTACTGGAAGCGCATATCATCCGAAACAATTTCAGAAATTTTTTATTTAAAAAAAATAATAACATGAAGTTGCAGTCTTATGAGAGTAATTAGGGCTCAGTCAGGATTTGCCTCATTCCAGAGACGGCAACTTTGCTTGTTCAAAATGGGTTGGTTTAGAGGACGTTCAAAGGCAGACTGCTGCAATCTACGCCATTGTTGGTCTTGAGTCATATAGAGTGTGCATTTGTCCATAACACAACGAATAACAAACAAACGCGGTCGGCTATGAAGGCAAACAAACACCGAATCTTCTACTTGTTTCGCGGACTAAGATTATGAAACGTTTTTCGGGTGCAAATCATGACATACCAAAAGAACTATCAAAAATTGCAGCGTAAACTGAAAGCAATCCCAAATATGGGATCTATTAGTAAAATAAAACAACATTTGCTACTGAATTTGCAAAGTAAGTCATATTCAACCACATTCCGATTACCAATCTCACTTCCCAATCTCTTTTTAGTTACTTTCAAGTCACTTTTAAGTCTCTTCCCACTTTAAAGTAAATTGGAATTCACAATTTTGTAATTTTCCCCTCTGTTCCTTGTCACTTCCATGACATTTCCCAGCTCTCAGCTAACGTTTCCCAGCTAATTCGCAAGTCTCCTCCCAATCACTTCTCAGTCACTTTCTAGTCACTCACAATCCAGGTTCCTGCTAATTTATCATTTACTTATACTTCCATCTGGTTTTATTGAAAGCGACTTCTTCCTCGCTCCTCCTTGTACTAAGCAAACTAAAAGTGTCAACATAGTTCTCAATGTCGACTTCATTGTACTCATACTCGTAAATGTATTTATCATTCGTTCTTATTAAAATATGTCAAGTCCCAGAGTCTTTCGTTTACCTTGAGTTCTTCTTCGGCGACATACTCTACATTGTCAACCTTTAGCAAGTCCAATTTAGCCTTGGTTTTTTTATTTCAAGGCGTTTTTCGCAATTGGCTGGTTTACGTTCTTACCGTTTATTGTGTCTCGGGCATGCGTCCCTCTCTTAAGGTTTTTAAGTCTTATGTACAACAAAGTATTTCAACTTCGGCGTTCCCTCTTGGAACTTCCTGTTAAGCCATGTGTAATGGTAAAGAGGCAACTTTTCCGGTTGTTAAGTTCTTAGAACTGCAAACTTCATCATCCGTATTGTATCGTTAACCCCAGGGAAGCGATGGTGTATGAGGTGGAGATCCCAGCAGCCTTAACTCAATGGTATCTCGACATCAACAGAATTTTGAATCTATTGTATAAATTACATAAAAAAAAAGTATCACGTTCGCCACCTGGTTTATCTTTCCTATCACACTTTGCTTCGTCTATTTCACCACGTTTTCGTTTTTGTTCTTTTTTTTTTGTTTATCAATTCACAAGAGAACTGACATCCTAAAATGACTCGCTAAGCCTAATAATCGTTCTTTACACGCATCTAATACGCTGAGATTAACTTTCGTAAGTATATACTCTGTGCACAATTCTCTGGTGGCTTGGGTGAGTAATCTAAAGGCAACTCCACCAGACCATACATTTCCACGTCAGGTCACGTACGGCTGGTGGAATTGCCTCTCCAGCTTCAATCTTGATTCTTAAAAAGTCACGAGTTACGATAAAGTTTTTTTTTTCAAATCGTTTTTTGTTTTGTTTTCCAACTGACCACCACTTTCGATTGTTCGATGTTCTATAGCGCGTTCGTTGCGATTGACTTTTGTTTGAATTTCTCATTAAAAATCGCCATGAACGGAGACGAGGGCAGGACAGGCCAGTACAATGGCCTCAAAGGCCGCCACACTAACCGAAGTAACGTTTCTGAGATCATAAATCATTTAATGATTGAATTTACTGTTGCTGTTAGTAATGGTGCTGTTGCTAGTTTTCTGTGCGATGAATGTTTTATGTGCCGCACTGGACTGGTAACTTAACTACTAAACTGCTTAGCAACTACTTGTTTGTACTCGTACATTGCTAGAAACGACTTAAGTAGGTGTGTCTCTTAAGTTTTTGTTTTTTTTTCTTTGAATTACTTAGCACAATTGTGACGACTTGTGAGGGTCGAAGGTGGTGTTTAGTTGAAATAATAAGCAGTTGTGGTGATTTTTATTTAATTTGTCTGTCTTGAAATGTAATTTTTATGACAACGAATGTCTACTCACATATGTACGTTCGTGGTTTTCGTGCTCATTAGTAGTTTTGGTAGTGGTAGTCTGGTTTATGAAGGACGATAGAGTTCTTAGATTATGTGCATTTGTCATAGATTTGGAGAAGCTGGTAGCTTATTTGATAAACCAGTTGTTTGCGTAGATGGTGTCGCTAATTTATGGAGGACAGATAAAGTATTACATGTTTAAGGCGAACGTTTGAGTCCACTATACAGTAGTTATGTTGGGTGTCATTTATTTACGTCAAATGACATGATACCTCATAAAGGTTTGTCTTCTTTTGTTTATCTAAGATCAGTAGGAACAAAATTTCATAGTAAATTCCAATAAAGTTTAGCGGATTCGCTTTGTCAGGGTAAGTGTCAGAAAACAAATGGGGTCACGATTTTTAGTGACAATTACAATCTATCTAAGCCAAGATCTACTTCGAAAGATAAGCTCTTGAATATTGAAAAGTCACTCTGAACCACTTTTAAGTGAGCGCGACTTATCAGCAAAGCATGAGCTTGGCAAAACTTCAACATTCGGCTAAAACTTCTATGTATACCGATTCCCTTCGATGAAATCAGCAACTTGAGCACGCTCCAGACAACGGCGTCCTAAAGAGAATGGTTTCCGACTTCGATTTTTAACTTCCAATCATCGCAAAATCGTCTTATCTTATCGAAGTCACGCTGTAAGAGAGTATTAATGACCTCGATTTTTGGACCTGTTCTGTACGCTATCAAGTCATCTGCGTACGCAATAGTATGGGGAGTGAACCTATCAAGTCGCTTGTATAAATGTTGAATAGGATCGGCGAATTGACCGCGCCTTGCTGAAGACCATTTTTAATTTGAAATATTCCAACAGAAGTCACATCACCATTTTTCACGATGAACTGTCTGTTGGTTAGCATATTATAAAGAATGTACAAGAGTGGTTTACTGATCCCCAGCCTAGCCAGCTTGTAGAAAAGATTGATCTAACCATACAGTGTCGAAGGCCTTCTCCAAGTCAACTAGGCAGGCACCAGTACACTGGTTTTGCCCTTATTCCATAGGATATCGGACACCAGCTTAGACGCGGCATGTGAGATAGCATGTCCTGCCCTAAAACCGAATTGATTATCCGCAACTATATGTTTGTCGTCAACCCACCTAGTCAGAGCTCTATTAATTACTTTTTCGAACATCTTACTGATATTCGGAAGGAGACTTATCGACCGAAGATTCGCCGCGTAGGATATATCCTTTCCCTTCTTGGGGATAGGTTGAACCACCGCCGTTTTCCAATGCGCTGGATAATATGCATTATTCATTGTATTATTAAACAAGGTGGTATAAATGTCCACCGCTTCTAGAGGAAGATGTCGAAGCACGATGTTCGGAATACCATCGGTCCCCACTGATTTTTTACCTCTGATTGTGTCGAAGATCGAAGATCATTGAGTTCTTTCTTCGAAATTAACGGGGGTAGGTCACCCTCTTTGCTATATTTTCGTCGCTGAACCGGTTGAAACCAGAGCCATCGGATCGCCAGTTCTCTAGTTCATTTCGAATGTAGAAGTTGTGCACCAAGACACGACTGTCCAGGTCATAAATAGGGCCAATGAAATCAGTAGCCTTGTATACTTCCTGGAAAGTGGACTCAACCTTCTCCTGTAGATCCTCGATCACATAGAAGTCGTCATCATCAACGGCCTCATTTGTATCCATGCCTGCTATTGCCAGTAACCGTTCGTTGTCTGTTGTCCGAGCTGTTTTAAGACACTGAAGGTCGTTTTGATTTTTTCTCCGAAATAGACAACACACTTTACTATACATTATGTTGTGCCACACGAAATGACCGATTTTGGAGATACAAACTTATAAGCTTATAACCTCCTGAGACCTAAGGCCAAGTTATATGTATTTTTCATTAACAAGACTTTTTTTTATAACTTAATACCACGTATAATTAGATAAATTTCAGTCAAAAGAAAATTTCCACCACCCCGTTGGGAATAAAGGGTAGAATCATCAGTGATACTTTGGGTTTTAAATAGTATTATAAGATATGATTTTAATATACGAAAATGTTTTTTATTTAAATAAAAAATTTCGACAAAACGTTTCGCTTTTATTATACTCGTATTGTATATCGGGTTTTCCAATAGGGACTTGACAACTTTGAATTTAATTTGTGAACGCACTCTTTCACTAATCCTCAAACTGTCACTGTCAATTTATTCGGTAAACTCAACATTCTCATCATGGTAAAGTACACGAGCGAGCAACGTCTGCATATTATAAAAATTTTCTACCGAAATTCGGAGTCGGCGACTGCAACTTTAATAGCGTTAATGCCAATTTTCGATAGTAATTCTCGCCCTAGTAGATAGGCAATAACAAGTTTAGTGCAAAAATTTGAGTCTACATATTCGTTATGTGATGTTGCCGTGTCAGTGAGACAAGGGGTTGATCGAAGTGTCGATAATATCGCTGCCGTCAAGGCGTCCGTAGCAAACGATCCAAATCAGACAATTCCAATGCATTCTAAAGAATTGGGCATCGCTCAGACCACATTATGGCGTAAGGATCTTGGTTTACATCCATACAAACCAGTAATTAAGTAAGTAAGTATGGTGAGCGTGGCCGCCTCGTTCGTGCGATTTAACGCCGCTTGACTATTTTCTGTGGGGCTACGTTAAGTCATTGGCTTATGCCAACAAGCCGACGACGTTGGAAAAGCTCAGGGCCGACATTGAAGGTGAAATAGCGGCCGTTTTGGCCGAAATGTGTGGCCGACTCGTTGAAAATTGGGTCCAAAGAATCGAACGCTGCAAACGTGCCCGCGGTGGCGATATGAACGAAGTCGAGTTACATTCATAAATGTTTTGATTGTACTTCAAGCCGATAATAAAGTTTTTGAAATATCTCAAATGGTTTGCGTTTTATTTGAAAAAAAAAGTTGTCAAGTCCTTATTGGAAAACCCATTATAAGTGAAGTAATTAAAACAGCAGTTTCGGTTTACATTGAAACAAAGGAATATGTTACATTCCGAACATTTTACAAATGTCAAGTGATTTCAGCTTTTATAACGACATATTGGTCTATTGTTTTGGTATCCCTTAGCACATGTTGGCAAATGTTTAGCTTCCTTTGTCCTTCTTGAGGCATGAGGAATAGGTTTGATTAGTCTGTGTTTCCTACTAGTAGTTGGAATTCGTTCTATGAGATTTGGAGTATTTTGAGAACTTCCACTTCGACTTTGATTCGGCCTATTGCGTGTAAAATGTGCTACGTGAGGATTTAAACATTGGAGCACAGAGGATTCTTGTTCTGAATCAATTAAATGCTTTGCCAAGTCAAGTTGAAAGCCTAAATATTGTTCAATATCTTTTGTCTGAAGCCCAGATTTCGCGCCATCTTCTCTGTACTGTATCCACCCGGCAGTTGTAGCAAAGTCAAAGAAATGAAAGATTGACCTCACTGTCAATTTGCTAGTTCTTCCCCTCATAGGATACTTGTCACTTGGTTGTGGGATATCAATGTAAGCTCCTTCTTTCTTACTCCAGCGGTGGCACACTCCCAGTGGTTGAACAGCAGCTTCTGATGAAGGAACATGTATCGGTTTCACTATCCAACCACTTGACAACAGAAATATTATCATCACTTCCTACAATGCAATCGTGACTGCCTCTACCTGCCTTTTGTAACATCCCATCTGTCTTGAATAAAGCACGTTGTCTGGCAGATCGCTATTTGTTTGGTTTTTGGTATTCAGGCACCCTATTTTTCTTTAGAGTTCCAGTCAACTTGATTCCTCTTTTTAGCAAGACATCATGAAGTGGAATTGACGTGAAATACCTGTCTATGAAAATGGATGAACCCATGGGCAGTGTATCAACGAGTTTCAATACAAATTGTCCACCAAGATTCAATTTTGCAGGTGTAGGATATAAAGCAGAGTCAACCGTAGTACCCGTTCCCTGATACAAGTACAAATCTAATGGAAGGCCTGTAGGATTGGCAATTATGAAAACTTGTATGCCTTCTGGGTTCGGCTTCCCTTTTACTACTTGTTTCTGCTTGCATTTACCTGTAAACGGGATTATTTGCTCATCAAGGCCGACATGCTATTCTCTCGGTAGCCTTTTTCTATACTAGAAACGAGAGGGCGTTTTTTCCAAAACCAAACAAAACTTGTCGACATCATACTTTGGTCAACAGTTTCATCATTTACGACCTTTAAATTCAACGTTTACGAGTGATGGCGTTTGCTATGTAAGGCACTTTTGTTTCCAATGGACTGTGTGTACATCCTCAATCGTGACAGCCCAAGTACGCTCAATACGCTACAAAGATTTGCACACTCAGACGTAATTTCAAACACTCTTCTCGATGTATTGAGAAAAGTATTCAAGTGGGCTATTGACACATGAGCTTGGGTCAAATGAAACATTCAACTGATCATCGTCAGGAGCGAAATCAAATGTTCCTGTATGTTTCCATCAAAATGACTTATTAAACTTGAAATTTTGAGGAAAACATGAACAGTAATGTCAAATATACAGTTTAAACTAAATATTTAAAACAAAACACTAGCAAGTAGCTTCATAAAATTAATGCTTACCCTTGCGCAAAATCGACATGGTGGCAACGCACAACAAATCAAACTTCAACTGATTGCAATTGATAAAGGCTGACAAAAACAAAATAATGACTCTCCGAACTGAGTCCTCTGAAGGTTCTACCGAATTCCAAAAGATGGAGTGGAAACAAATTCTGAACTAAACGTATCACTGGTGATACCCGGGGGTCTCAGGAGGATAAATTTATATTAAGTCAAATGGTTCAATGACACCCATGACTCTTTTTCAAATGTCATTCAAGATTCAGTGTTCTGTGAACAGTGTCACGGGTTGGAAAAGAATTAGCAAAGTTTGTCATCTTTGTTTGCTTATTTATGCTCGTTGTTAAAGAAATGAAAAGTGTATTGTTCACTTCTCTGTCTGTCAGACTGTAACCAAAACTTTTTCTAAATCAAGATCGGCCTTGAGGATATGTTTTGGTTTTTTGTTTACATCCAACCACCCATGTCTTTTGTGGTTGTCATACAGAATCCACTTCTTATCGCATGTGAGATTATCCAGTGCAAAAACGTCTCATTTGAATGTCTTAAGCCAGGCGATGCACAGATAGAGAGATGTCGACTTATTGTCATGAGGTATACAAGGTCTTGTTTTACTGTTTTGTCCCGTCGCGATGGATTTAAAGAATTTTTATATTAGCTTGCTGCTTAGTCAAAAGAATCAATGTTAAGCATGACGTATTCGTGGTTTCTTGATTCTGATTCAATAGCCGAAAACGTTGTAAAGAACTGGTTTTTATAATTATGACGCACTCAAGGAATTGGAAACACTCTTATGCCCAAAAGACATGTGCAGAAAATCTACTTGCAGTACTGCTGGCAGCTCTGCCCATAAAACAGATGTGCAGATACTTTTTGAATTCAATCGCATTGGTTGCTGTCATTTTACAGCTACTGTCACTTATGTGTGAGGCTGTCGATTGCAGCGAATTTAGAAATAGAGATGTGTTGCAGAACAGCGCTGCGTGCAGCATTTATATATGTCTTCGAGAATTAAAACATGTGTATTCTAATTTTACTGCACACAAATTTCTGCTCATGTTTTTTGGGCATTAAAGTCTAATATTTTCGTACAAGATTACCAAGGGAGCGGTAAGATGAAGAGAAAGAAAAGAGAGGTCGATTAAGAGTACAACAGTTCGCCAGGACGTTTCATAAGTGAAGTTGTATGGCACAGGAAAGAATCACAATATTTAAAAGTACGCCAGAAAGTGAGTTTGAT
Organism: Volucella inflata; assembly: GCA_928272305.1. Lineage (NCBI taxonomy): Eukaryota > Metazoa > Arthropoda > Insecta > Diptera > Syrphidae > Volucella > Volucella inflata. The sequence goes on along the minus strand of OV743720.1, from coordinate 54,249,739 downwards.
AAACTTTCATAATGAGGCGAATTTTGCAGTTAAAGGTTTAAAGCGGCGGAATACTTTGAAAATTAAAGAAGGCACTAGTGGGGAAATGCCTATGTTTTTCTTATAAAAACTTTTTTTTTATTTGAGCCTGTATCCTGAATTGAAACTGTTAAAGATTATTAGTACGCTGAAAAACTCAAATGCTCTTGGTTTTGATGGTTTTAACAAAATCGTTTGCTGAAAAATATTGCATATTGAAATATCAGCCCTATTCTGCTAAACGGCGGTTCGAGCGTTTGTTTCACCTCTTCGATTCACTTTCACTCAACTTTGCTATTCTGCTAGACGAGTGATCTCTAGTTTGCCGATATTAATTAGAAATTATTTCGAAAACGACTATTCTGTGAAGTTTTACTTCAAGCACTTGCTATGAGAAGATTTTGTTTGTGAAGAATAAAATAATTTAAATATTTTAAAAGGGAAATTGTAGCTTTGTATTATCCGTTTTTGAATAAAATGGGGAACGATGGTACGGGGTACGAAGTAACATCGGTAAAAAACGACAAGATATAATCGATGTACTCGTACCAGATGAAGGAAAACTTGAGAAAATGATAGGAATACATATAGTTGTTTTTTTAAAGATTTATCAAACCATTCATTAAGCATTCAGCTCTCTTTTATTTAAAGTCATTTGTTTATATTGAATTTGTAGCAGGGCTTGAAGATATCTATCCGAAGTACCACTCCATTTTGTTCCCTTTTTATTCAATCTTCATATAATAGGAAAAAAAATGAGAGCAAACAATTTTACTTGGGCAGGAACAACAATTTGATGATCTCTTATGAAAAGTTTTGATCGGAGTAAATCCCTAGGATGATCCGATTCGGAGCAAAAAAAATTTGATTTGAAAATATTTTTCCGATTAAAAAGAAGTGAGTATTTATAACTATACTCGTAAATAGAAATGAAATAAAGCGAACCTCTGAACTCTCAATATACCTGTTTCGCTAATATTGATAATTTACTATTTTATATTGGGTATATAACTTAATTCGTGCGGTTTTTTTTTTCAAAATTTGAACTTTTATTAAAGAAAAACATGTACAATAGTATTATTCAAAGCATTGCCCATCTGAAGCTATGACTTTTTCCCATCTTTCTGGCAATTTGTGAATCCCATCCCAAAAGAACTGCGCCGGCTTGGCAGCCAAGAATGAATCAAGTCAATTTTTGATATTCTGCTCTGATGTGAACCGTATTTCAGTGAGGGCGTTCTGCATCGACCGGAACAAATGGTAGTCAGAAGGGGCAAGGTCTGGGCTAGAAGGCGGGTGGGGTAAGACACAATAGTTCTTAACCGGAATAGGAACGTGGGGCCGAGCGTTGACATGATGGAAAATTATTGCCTCGTGTCTGGTCGCATATTCCGGGCGTTTTTCGGCTACTGCTCTCTTCAAAGGGATTAATTGTGTTCGGTAGCGTTGTCCATTGATGGTTTCATCCGGTTTTAGCAGTTCATAATACAGCACACCCATCTGATCCTACCAAATACAGAGCATTACCTTCGCGCCATTGGTATTCGGCTTTGCCGTTGATTTGGCTGGTTGGCCGGGTTTCACATATGATTTTTTGCGCTTGGAGTTGTCGTAATGGATCCATTTTTCATCACCAGTAACAATCCGATGCAAAAATGACTTCCTTTTGTGGCGTTCCAGCAGCATTTCAGAAATGCCGTCGTCTCTCGGCTTGAGTTCATGTGGAACCAAATTTCCTGCTTTTGAATACATCCAGCTGCTTTTAAACGTTTTGAAATGGCTGCTTGAGTGACACCCAAAGATTCTGCGAGCTCTTCTTGTGTTTGGCAACAATCTTCATAGAGTAATGCTTCTAGTTCTTCATCTTCAAACGTTTTTGGCTGCCCAGGACATTCATCGTCTTCCAAGCCAAAATCACCACATGGCACATTCGCTCAGCTAGCGCATGTTCACCATAAACTTCCACCAAAATACGATGACTTTCGGCAGCAGTTTTCTTCATATTAAAGTAATGAAAAAGAATTCCCCGCAAAAATAGTTTTTCAGCCACAAAGTTCGACATATTTGAGTGAAAAAAAATTATTGTTGTTTACGCTTCAAATGAATGACATATACTGAAATAACGTACAATGACAGAAGCTTTCCAACGCATTTTCCAATGGAATAATACAAGTTATGCCATCTCTTAGCAAACCCCACGAAGTTAGGTTATAGACCCAATCATTTGTCCACAAAGCTAGGGTGATTTTAAAAAAAATTAATAACCTTAGAATTCAGATTAATTTTTGCCTGTGTAAAAGCCTCTCGACCGTTTGAATTGATTCGGCAAAAAACAAAAGACCCTGCACATAAGTGAAAAAATTAATAACGCGAGCAGCACAAATGGATCCGTGAAGCTAGACGGACCCCCGCTTGCACCAGGTTGCATCACCAATACAGTTTTTTTTTTGTTATAATGTCTTGAATGACATGTAATCTGTGTTCATTTCTGACTGCTACTAATTGTTGCTTAGAAAGAATTAAAAGTTTCTGATAAGTTGAATAAGAAAATTATACTATTTTAGATCAAACTTGGTGGCTTTTGTTTTCATCAATAGCTCATTTTCGTACAAAAAATTGAAAGGAGCGAACAATTTTGCGAGAAATATTTTTTGTTCCGGGGCGGAGCAGTTTCTTACTCGGAGTAAATGAATTGCTCAGTTCGGATAAATATAAAGAACGATAGAAATTAGTGGGAGCAAAATTATTTTCCTCCCCGTATAATAGTTTTATGCAAAAAATTAATATAAATATCCACAAAAACCAATCCGTTCGGAAATTTTTATTTTGATATATACTCGTATCTATTTCAAGCCCTGATTTGTAGTCGCTTCAAACCCAGCGCCAACAAAATATTTCAATATTCAATATAAATTTAAAGAGAGGAACTCTTTTTCCTTTTTCCACACAACGACTTCCATGGTGAGTGGACCTAAGGAAATTTTTTTTATAATTTTTCCCAACATTTCTTTTTTGCTCCGAAACATTTTTTACTTTCATATTTCTATTTCTGAACTTTCGACCGAAAATCACAAACGCAACAAAATACTTGCGAATGACCCTATGACAGATATGTATGGACAACTCATTTCGATCGTTTAGTGTGATAGGAAACTTACTTACCGACAGGGAATGATTTCCTTCGAATGTTTAGTGGAATAGAAATTTTAGGTTTTCGAACGGTCATTCCCTCCGTAGTTTAGCAGAATAGTTCTGTATATTGATTCGCTCAAAAAGTCGGTCACTAAGTCTATGTAAGCTAGAGTGCCATATCTGGAGAGCTTGTTTGATCATATTGGTAGCGTTTTAGCTTAAAAAGTCGCTCTCAAGAATAAGTTTGTGAGATGGTACATTATGGTGCATTTTTGTTGGCGGTTACTTAAATAGTTCTCTCAAACTATAGTGACGATTTTCGAGTACCACTTTCTTCACTGAGTCTATGTTTTCTTCAGTATTTCGATCTCTGCTTTAATGGTTTACAAATTACCTCACTAAACATTTACTTCGAGTTGAGATTTCAGGTCATAGATGCAGATTCTTAAAAAATGTAATAGATATCTGAAACAAGATCTAATGCACTCGTTAAGCCACAAGCAAAACCCATATCATCTTCAAATACAGTCATTTAAGCGGCAAGCTAAACAGAAAATTAATATAAACCAGGAAGAGTGACGGACTTATAACAGAGCGTTGAGGGACACCGACCTGTAGGTACTTAACTTAAGTTCAATTTTTTTTAAATTGTTTTAATCAATATGTCATGGTTTACCATATCAAAACCTTAAGTAACATCAATAGATAGTCCTGCTGTTAACTTCTTTGTATCGAGGTTAGCAATATCTGTGAACAAAATCTAAAAAGGGCATCTTCCGTAGATTTACATTTCTGAAACCAAACTGAAAAGCACTGAAAAGAGAATAACAATGGCATTGCCGTCAGATGAAATTCGGTTTATTTTTGTTTCATCACTGAATAAAACGTTTTTCAACTGAGCAACGGTTCAACCCCTGTATTTCTTACCAAACTCTAACCTCTTCTTACGATTTTGCTCGGTCAAAAGTGGCTTTTTTCTTGCTATACGCCCAAAGAGCCCAGCGTCGAGCAACCTCCGCTTGACTGTATCTACCGATGGTTCGCTGTCATTGTCGCCAAATACTCTCGTTCGAATTTCCCTAGCGGTGTCATGAGGAATTTTTTTTTACCATTCCAAACAATGAGTTGGTCTTCTCGGTGGGTAGTCACTTTCGCTCGAGGTTTACGGCTAACCTTTTCGACAGTACAATTCTCTTTAAAATATCGTACCGCATTAAAAACCTTTTTTTTAAGAACATTTTAACGCTTTCGCAATTTAACCATAACTTGTTCCTTGGCCGTATAACTTTAAAATGAGCATGAGGTCTCGACGTTGCAAGATGGATTTTTTCCCATTGCCTATTGCCCTAAGTGTTGATTTCTACCCGTATTTGATGAAATTACCGCAAGAACACAAATAATGCGCGCGCTCCTAATTACCTATATGTTCACGACCAATTTAACAAAATTTTTCTTGTGCGATATACAATGGTTAAGATAACGGTACTTTATGCCAATTCCCTGACTTTTGTTATAATTGTACTCTATTCTACAGTAAAAGAGGAAAATCATCTTAAAATTTCATGCAGATACTGCAGCTTCTTAAGAATTTATTTATTTGGCGTTTCCACTTACCTGCACGTGACTGTACATCTGTCAAATTGGCTGTCAATTATTCAGTATGTTTTGCCGAATCATCATGGACGGATAAAGCGTTCAACAACACGTGCACATGATGAAATTGTTTTATTTAAATGGGTGTTCTCTTCGGGCAACGTTCCGCGCGCTTCGCCCATTTTACGGTCGACATAATCGTCCTAGCGAGAGGACTACTCGTATTCACAGTGTGGTAATTAAATTTGAGTCCACTGGTTCAGTCAACGATAAAACAACGCCCGTACGTCGATGAAACACAAGATCTGCCAAAAACATCGCCGCTGTCCGTCGCTCATAAGAACTCGGCCTTTCGCAGACCACAACTTGGCGAGTTTTGCGTCGTGACTTTGGCCTGCACCCGTACAAAATTCAACTAACCCGGGAGATGAAGGTAGTAGACGACCGTAGACAACGACATGTGTTCGTTGAATGGGCTCTGGAGCAGTTGGAAACTGACCCTAATTTTTATCGAAAAATCATCTTCGTCGATAAGGCCCATTTCTTCATGAATGGATATGGCAACAAACAAAATTGTCAAATTTGGGACGATACCAATCCACATGAGTTCCAGGAGCATTTAATACATCCTGAAAAAGTCACTATTTGGTGTGGATTTTGGCCAGGCGGCGTCATCGGTCTATATTTCTTAGAGAACGACATTGATCATGCCATCACCGCTAACGGCGAGCACTATAGGTTGATGATTACCCACTTCTGAACGTTGGAAATTCTGCATGAGCGATTCGAGGGCATGGTCATCTCACTTGGAGGTGATGTGAACTAGCCACCGAGTACGATTTAACCCCGTTAGACTTTTTCTTGGGGGATTTTCTGAAGTCGCAGGTCTATGCGATTAAGCCACAAACCACAGCGGCCCTCAACAGAACCCATGTCATCGGTAAAATACTGACTGATTTATGCGTCAGAGTCATGGAAAATTAGACATTTCGCGCACCCTCCAGAGAACCTGCGGCAGACATTTGAATGATGTTTAATTTCATATAAAATGGCATCGATAGCTCACACACACTTTGTTTTATTTAAATTTAAATATAGGAAACGCTGAATGAAAGACCGTTTTTATCAGAACATCGATTCTGAATGCAATAGAAGCCAAGCTCCCGCCGAGGTTTGTGAAAGAGGAATGTCTTTTAGAACCGCGAGTCTAGTCTACTTCATAAGCTACGGGTATGCTCGGGTAATAAAAGAAGAGAAAGAATTGGCTAGAAGAAAGCTCCTCAATATACATGAGTATGCTTTCCTAAAAATGTAATTTTTTCTTTTTAATTGATTCTTTCATCATTTAAGTCTTCTGCACTTCTTTTGCAATATTAAGATACATCATTTGCCATCAATGACAACCATAGGTATCTTGTCTCTTAATTGCTTTCTCATTACTTATTGTCGAACTTAAATAACAACATCCTGTGAATTTTTAATTGTCAAACGCCCGTGTTGTTTGAAATGTACCTCGTATCTTTCTATCGTTTAACAAACGAAAAAGGGAAAATCAAAATAAAATCTGATTTATTTAATTCATAATTTAAACAAGAATAACAAAAAATAATTAGGCGCAACCGTTTCTCATTTTTCGTTGTTTTTTGAACTCAAAATAGATACAGCTGTGAGTTAAAACGAATAAAAATCCTCACGTGATAGTGGACGAATATCGCAAGGTTTTGTTGTATAGAAAAAGCGAATAAATCTATTCGTATTCACACCACCATCCGTAGGCACATTGGCGCACAGCCCTCCATACATTCGCAAACAATCAAAGGAATTAATTAAGAGAGCACGACATGAGAGTCAAATGCAATTAATGTCACAAACAGAAAGACGCAAAAAACTTGAGAAAAAATCTTATACATACGAGAACAAAATCTAAAATTGTATACAAACTCATAATTTATCACTGCGCAAAGAGTGGGCTTGGTCGATAGATACAACTTCATATAGTCATACGTTAGAAGTGTAGAAGCATCTGGATCCGAATAGTGAGACGAATATTACTTTGGGCATGAAAATTCAACAGCTTCTTTTGGGATTTGGGGGTTCGTCATTTTAACATTTCGGTGTATATACTTCTTGTATCCAGGAACCCCTTGCCGCCCTTAACTGAACAGCTCGCTAGCTATCGTGGAGTTTTATTCGAATTCTGAATGGCACATGCGACATAAAAATTCTCTTAAATTTCTTGTTCGTCCTTATGGTGGCGTCAGTTTTCGGCGGCAACAATCTTTATTTATTCGTTTAATCGTTTTCGGGACTGAAGTTGTATTGTATGGGTAGTTACATTTTTTCTGATACCGAATCTGATTTAAATTTTGCATATGCGACATGTCTAATAGGGAATGTCAACAAAGCGGCTATTGAATCGGATGTCAGATATGTTGATTTCCGGTTTGTTTGTTTGCTGAATCGGTTGTGGCAGACAGTGGTTTTTTTTTGGTTATTATTTCTCTTTAATCTGGTAAAAGATTTAGTGAGAAATTGAGATAAAACAAAGAACATAGTCGAGTCTAAGTAACCGGAAAGTACAATAGTAAGTGCTCGTTCATATCGAGCAAAGTATTCTCATAGATCTAGACGTACTTATTTGTAATTATCCGGCAGAGGGCTTCCGTTCTTATGCTTTTGTAATACCTAGATGAGGGCAGTCACGTGCTTTTGGCATTCGTTCCCCGACAGCATGATGGGTTTTGGCACAAGTGTGGATGACATCGGCATTGTATAACATTTTATAACTTAAATTTTGCATTAGAATAGTTCAATTGCTGTCTAATGTCCTGTACCCGGTTGTCACTTAAGTTGAGATATGACAATACTTGTATAGATACCTCAAATCTGACATCAAAATTGCAAAGTTTATCGTTTTTAATGGTACACGTGAACAGAACGTTTTGTCATGCGAGTGCTGTTTGCATTTTTAACAGGGACTTGAAAAATTCATCATGAAATTTAATTGTGAACACTTTCATGCGAAGAGTTTGTATTATTTCGACGTGGATTACTAGGTGGGGTGAAAAGTAACCTCCTTGGGAATGGAAAAAAAAAACATTTTTTAAATGTAAAATACTCCTCGCGGCGTCGATGATTTCCTCGCGTGAGCTGAATTTTTTATTGAGTATTGATTGAGTATTGGGAGGGGGCCAAGTCGGGCGAATACGGTGGATGCGACAGCAATTGGAGCCGTAAGTCATTGATTTTAGCCGTGGTTGCGATGCTCTTATGCGCCGGCGCATTGTCTTGCAAAAACAAAATTTTTTTTCGCTTCATGTGAGGCCGTTTTGCAGCGATTTCGGCCTTCAATCGCTCCAATAATGCACAGTAATACTCGCTGTTGATGGTTTTTCGTTTTTCGAGGTAGTCTACCAAAAGTATGCCATGAAAATCCCAGAAAACCGACGCCATAACCTTTCCGACCCATTGAGCCTCCCTCGGCCGCTTCGGAGCACTCGTGCCGTCTTCAGTCCATTGCCGGGCACTCATTCAGTCCTCTGTTGTGTAATAGTGGATCCAGGTTTCATCAACAGTTACCAATCGACGCCAAAAATCCGCTTGATTCCGCATCAGCAAGTCCAAACACTTTCCAAATGCTCTCGCGTTCGTGTTTTTGGTCAGAAGGTTAGCATGCGCGGCACCCAGCGGCAGGATAACATTTTCATATGCAGAATATTGCCCAAAATATGGCGTGTGCACTCAGTACTAATCTTTGTGGTATCTGCTAGCTCGCGCACCTTCACTTTCCGGTTAGCCAACACCATTTTATGTATTTTTTAGACATTGTCCTCTGTAACCGCATCGGAGGGCCTGCCGCTGCGCACTTGATCGGTAGTGGAGTTGCGGCCACCACAAAACTCTCAAAAGGAATATTTGACGGTGTAATCTGACGGAGCATTAGCCCCATAATATTTATCCAACTTTTCTTTTGTTTCCTTCGCCGTTTTGCCTCCCAAAAAATAATGTTTTATGAGAGAACGAAAATCGTTTGTGTCCATACTCAACATGATGCCAAACACGGCAACAACAATCAGCTGTCAAAACAAAACTAAAGACAGTATCGCACTGAAATTTGGTATGTGTGCCTAAATATGAACGGACTTCAAGGCACCATAACCTTTTTTGCAGTAGCAGCGCATTCTGGCGGTCAAGGAGGTTACTTTTCACCCCACCTAGTAACTCAAAAACACTGTGCGCACTTATTTGCATCGACTATTGATGCTGAAGCATCATTCCCATCATTGTTTTCCAAATTCAATCGTGGCTGTCGTTTGCTCCACGACGAGTTCTTGAAAGTCGTCGAAAATTGGTCGGAAAACACAGATATTGCAAGATCGTCATATACATAATTTGTCGTGATATTGAGCATGTTTCGAGCCCTTCCACTCTCAATTCGGAATGGTACACCACCGTTTGTTTGCAAGAAGTAAAGGGTGTTTATTGTTTTTTTTAAGCGGGGTGCATTCAATTAAAATAAAATACGGAAAAATATTTTTAATATCCATTAAAGTGGCTTTATCTGACGGATAATTTGATGGCATTAGTGTTTGAAAATAAAATCAGGCATATGGCTGCCGTGGCTGAATCGAACATGGCGTAATCTGGTGCTTCAATTTTCACACTATCTTCGCAGTAAATCAGGCTTTATTTTGGAAAAAAACGCGTCTAATGTTGGCTTTCAAGTGCTCAATTTTTTCTAGTTTATCGGCGTAGATATGCGACTTCAAATTTCATGAACGAGGTGGCCAGTTAACAGGTCCATTTCGTGAAATTAATTATTCATCAAGTGTTGCCTTCAGTAAATTAATTGTATCGAGCCATGGCATCCTGCTGAAACCACATGTCTGCAACATCAATGCCTTACAATTGAGACACAAAAAAGTTTTGAAATCATGTCTTTGTACCGCTCAGCGTTGACTGGCTCTGGCCATAATCATTTTTGAAGACATATGAACCAATGATTCCACCGGTCCATAAAGTGCACCAAACGGTGACCTTTTCTGGACGCAATGGTGTTTCGACAATTGTTTGTGGATTATCATGTGGCTTCAACTCTTGTAGTTGTCAGCACGTTAACCAAAATCTGGACTTACAATTTTCCATTAAGGGAATTGTCATAAGTTTAGTTATTGACAACGATGACGAATTCACACATTTGGATCATCATCAATACTACGTTGGACGACATCAATCGCTTTTTGTTTGCTCACTGTACGACCTCTTTAGGGATTATAATCGTTTAGAGATTATAGTTTCTCGAAATAATTGCTTTGATCGATGATCATGAGCACCATATACTGCACATAATGGCCGATAAGTTTCTCGAATTGAGCCATGTTTTTCAAAATAAATTTGAACAATTTGCGAAGGTTGCTCTAGCGTGAAACAACAGTGCTGCCAATTAAAAGTTCTCCGCCTCTCAAAGAAATCTTTTTTTTAATGAAATTGGGTAAAACAATCATCAAACACGGACCAATTTCCACCACGACAATGCGAGCTCTCACAAGTCGGCAAGAAAAATTGACGTTTTGGTCAATCAAAACACCGAATTGATGGATTTACCGCCGTTCAGCCCTGAAGGAGTGAGTGTTGGAACCGCAACAACTCCGGCATTCCAAGCTTGATACCTAGAATTTCAACTGAGGAGGTTGCTGAGAACCCTTATATTGACCATCCGTCAGCATTTCGCCATTTGAAAAAATTGAATTCACTTCCAAGCTCGACACGCGGGTGCCACATTGACTGAAAAAATAAGCTGGACCGCGTCCTTGTTGCCATATCTTTGCTTGGACCCCAAGAAAACGAACCTTTTTGGATCTAGTCGTAACAAGTGACGAGAAGTGGATACCGTACAACCATGTGCAACGAAAAGGAGCTAGTGAGCTGGTAGAGCAGGTGAAGGTACAGAACTCGTGGCAAATGCTGCCCTGCATCCAATGAAGGTTATCTGTTGATGGGTTTCCAAGAGCATAGATTTTTTCGAGTTTCTTCGTCTGGCGAAACAATCACGGCGAATATGTTCTTTGAGCAACTCCCTAAGTTTAATGAAAAAGTTCAAAAAAATCGTCCAGTTTTGGCTAATCACGCCCGAAAGACGCTGCAAAACCTGAAGGGGTTATAATGGCAAATCCTTTAATACCCACCGTATTTTCCCGAACTTGATCCTTTAGATTTTCATCTGTTTCGGTCCCTTCAGAACCGAAAGGATTGAAAGGAATTTTTCAAGTAATGCCTCGCAGATTCTATGAAAACGGAATCCCGAATCTGAAGCTTGTAAAATGTTGGGAGACAAGAAAATAGTTTAGAGAATCCAATTGAAGATCTGCATCCTTTGTTGTGAGTTATGCATTACGGTCTTTATTTTCTTTTTTTCTGTCCCAACAGGGCACTCGGGCAAAGAAATAGTCCATTGTGTTGCTTGTTGGTTCCTCTTACGGGAATTCCTTAGTCGTTCGTAGATAGGGAAGTAAAATATTTCAGTATTAAAGTGCTCAATGCGGATGGTTTTTGTGGTTTCTGTGCTTTACCAATACTGGATGTCATTATTGTTCACTCAAGTATTGTCAGATCCTTTAATAAAACATGGTCTGAGTGTGTGGAGATTGTGTAAATTGTCTTAAGATAGATGACTAAGGTCCGGGCTCAGAACAGTGCCCCGAGAACCAAACTGTAGTTGTTTTGCAATATTTAATATCGAAATTTACAGCCGCAAACAAAAAAATTAGCACCGATCACATTAAAAAACCAGCAGTTCAGAAACCATTAAAAAGTATTATACTCGTAGATAGTTATTCTTCACATGCGGTTGAAGATTGTGGTCTTAGAATGCGAAAATCCTCAAAGATGATGCTCTTGTTTAACAGAATATTCGACGGTTGTCGGCGGAAGAACAAAAAATTGTTTGAGATAGTTATTTTCTACTTTTAAACGAGGACCAAATTGACAGGTGCAGGCAGCAAAAATGTACACCACGTTAGCGCTAGACTTCAACATTTTTTAATTTCATGATCTTGTAAAATTTCTGCGTGTACAATTTGGTTTCTCTAATTCACCAGTCGTTTTTCAGTGACATGTCAGAGCTCCTTTTAGTGATTTGAGTTTTGATGAAACTATTTTTCAAAGACAGTTAATTATGTGTTGTAATAGGGGGAACAAACTTAGGTTGTTTATTCAAGAAGAGGCCTAATAAAAGTTATGTAGAGAGATCTGGTAACATAAGGATTGGAAAACTCCTTATCTATATAGACAATCTAATAGTGCCAATCAAAGATGCAATGAAAAGTTTGGCTAAACTATAATTACCATCACCATATCGAACATCGGTTTGGGGGCCACCCGTGAAGAACAACTTCACTTCCTTTCTTGTTCAGATTCTGGCCGAAGATGGTTTTGACAGTGCAGACTTTGGTATAAAAATCGAGGGGAGGAAGATTCATTAGTCCGTCTAAAGCAAAGGAAGGTGTCCTTGGAATCTTTCATAAAAGCTAGTTCTACCGGACAACTTACACATATGATACAATCAGTCATATCATAGCCCCTTAGCTACAAATGCCCCAGAAGAACTTATAAAGTCTAAAGACGTTTGTTATTCAGGATGACTTCCAAATACTAAACTTCGTTAGCAAATGTAATGCATTTAAGGATTATATGAGTCAGACAAATCAGTTTCCACCTTTTCGCAAAAAAAACAAAACAACTTCAGTTTTGAAAAGATTGACTAAGGACCCGTTTCTACTGCTTCGATATGTGAACACATCTACGACTACAGAGCAGGGATTCGTTAGACATGGTACAACAGAGTACATCTACGTCACCTACTTATGCAGATGCTAGAATCATGGAGAGCGCTAAGCAGTGAGTCGATATACATATATTATAGCAGTGGCAATAGAACGCCTGCCGTCGTGCCGGTACTGACCATATTGACCATCATATATCGTCCGCAGTCATAATTCCGATTCGAGGATGCCTTTTATTCTGTCAACCAGATTCTAAAGCGCACGATGGCAAGATCTTCCCCGTTGTTAGGCCTTTCGTATATGGAAGCTCAAACATTCGCTTCTTTTTCTTCAACTTGAAAGGAGTTGGACTGATTGGTCAGAAACTCTTGACAAGCGAATAGTTGTTTACTCCGATCAACGGTATTGATTACTTTTTTTGTTTGCCTTCTCCTGGCTAGTAGTATAGATGCCAGTGGTAAGTCATTAATTACCTTTTTGTAGCACAGGTGGTGTCATCTGAAGACTTAAAACCGTCACAGTGATGAACACTATGACCGATGGCAGATACAAACTACAGATTCTGTCATACACCTAGTTGTAGGTTTTGATCAGGTCACCTGGGAAGTGTCTGCTCTTGACTTAGTCTATGTACCATTTGATTTTGTGGACTTTGACCACGCTTCTGGTTTCACCGAATGTTCCAGTCCTTTAGCAAGTCTTCATGACAGCACTGTCTCAAAGTTATCCCTTTTGGATCTATCAGTCTTAAAAATAAGAATGCACCCTTATTTTGTGAAGTCGATTGGATTTTTTTTTAAACTCAAGTTACTTTGAGATTTTCATCACATCGTTTGGGCATATTTTTCGATTTTTAATTTTAAATTTTCTTTCAAGAAGATACTAAAAACAGACATTAAAATTTCAAAAGGTAGATATTCGTATGTAAATCCATCTCAAAACAAAAACCATAAATCGTTTCTTCGACGTAAATTTACAATCGGCATTCATCTGTTCGTTTAAGATTTTATCGAATTTTACAAAAAATATTTCCTGTATTTGAATTTGAATTTTCAACGTCTTTGTATGTAGTAGTAATAATTTTTGTTTATTTCTCTTTCCCTTTCAGGATCAAAGAAGAAACATCGCAACATTGAACAATGTTGTTCGAAGATCTCACATAAGAAAAATATTTGTCCGAAATTCAATGATGAATTCAGCACGACACCATCGAATTGGAGTATTTTTATCTCCATAAGCCACACGAATTTTTCAATTCAATATCAATTTCACCAAAATAAGTTTTGTATCTCAAAGAACTTCTACTAAAATATATAAAATAAAAAAAAAACAAATAATAAAAATTCTCTACAATATCGAACAACTGCAATTCAAATCTAGTCACAAAGAAAAAAAGTTCAACTAAAACCTAAACAAAATCCCCCCAAACAACAAGAAAGCATCTGCTGAAGGAAATTACGAAAAAGTATCTAGAATATCTATCTACAAGGTAGCGGATTACGAGTACTAGAAAAATAAAATTCACCAAAGATAATTATAAACGTAAATCCCAAACCAAAAGGAGATTTAGAAAATTCACATTTAAAAATGCCATATAATCGGGATGCATCGGTGCATGCCGATAAACTGAGCGGAATCGAGGAGGAGAGTGATTTATACGAGGGTTTCTCGCCCCATGTCGATACATCGGAAATTAAAAATGTCGACTACCAGACCAATTCAAAGCAATCAGGTGAGTTTTATAGTTTTTCCCAAAACAAAAATAATTCAATCTTAATTTGGAAGAGAACAATTCGATAAGAATCCTAATTTATACACAGAACCGTTTCCGATCCCGTAACGTACACAGTACACACATAAGTTTTCAGGGGGTAATTGATGTGATAAGTTATCAGGAATTTTGAAGTTATGCAATTTTCAAATCAAATTGCGGTATTTTATTACTTAATTTTCAAATTTTTTATTTTTTTATTTTTTTTAACTATTTTTGGCGCATTATGCAAAGTTGTATGTATTGGTACATATATGTAAAAAAAAAAAAAAATATATATAATTTGAAGATAAGATATGAAAAATATGGTTCGTCGCGGTTATCTTTGGGGACGATGACGTTTTGTTTATCGATTTTTGTTTTTTTGTGTTTTTTTGGGCGGCGACACTTAGGGTAGTAATCTTTTTTTTTTTAGTTTTTATCAAATATTTGTAGGATTTTGTTTTTTTTTAAAAGAAAATCCCAGAAGAATCATTAGAAGTCAGCTGGTTTCGGACTCGTGGCCGAACAGTGGTGTTAAAAAAAAAACCAAAGGTCTGTGCTTAGCTGATTCGATAAACAACAATGACATAGCGCGCATCTTAAAAAACTGTCGCTATAACCTCTCAAAATTATCTAGAAAATCTTCTATCACTTGGGAAGTCTTTATGTTCAAAATGAGATTTTATGCCTTCTGATTTCCCCCGTTCATCAATTTAAAAGCAGACGGTTTAGTTTAATTTAGGCAGAATACGGTCAAATGTATCCTTGTCGTAGACTTATATGCGAATAACCCTTATGCGGTAACCATATTTCTACGAGAGTTTGTCTCGAACTATTTATTTAACCCTCTACTGCACAAGAAGCGATATATGGCTTTTGATTTTTCGGCGACGGCTGCTTAAACTGCGTAACTGCTAATGGAAAATAGTTATTAAGGCCGTTTAGATAAATCATTTGCTAATATGTATATGTAAATTTGATTACCTTTATCTCTGCACAAATGCAAAGAACTGCGGTCAAATTCAATAGGGCGCGTTGTTAAGTCTCAGTTCAAAAATATAGAACGTTTTTAGCAACGTCCATATATGGCTCCTTGTGCATACGAAGACGGATATGCGAGTTCCCCGCTTTTTCTACAGTGACTAAGTAATGACTCCATCACGTTCGTTTTACAATAAAACGCGATTTTGTACTATTACTGACTATGGATTTCAGGGTGAAGCCGAAATCCTCGAGTGAGAACATAGACTCGACTCTAGTTACCTCAACGCGACGGCGTCATAAGTTTCCGCTAAGTTTCGTTCATTTGGATTCAACTGACCGCATTTCAAAATGATAGTCCATTATATGCAAAGTCAACCTGCTTGAGCAAGGATTGAAATTACTTTGCTTCATCCCACTTATAAATTTTTTTTTTTAACTATTTCCCGTTTTTAATGTTCTTTTTAATGAATAAAGTATTTAAAACAAAAAATTGTTACTTTTGATTGGACGAAATGCAATACTTCACTTTTTTTTTTTTATTTGAAAATGTGTTACTTGCACAAGCGGCCATATATGGCGAAGTTTTGTGTTTTTTTTTTTTAATAAAAGCAAATTAAATTTTTTTTTTTGTTTTAATCCTTTAACTTTCCAAAATAGAAAACAAAAACAGCAAAAAAAAATTGTTTTCATTCGATCATAATGCGTGCAGTAGAGGATTAAAAGGCTCTTTCAATGCCTTGATGATTTTATGGAAGCGATATTAGAAACAGATATGAGTAAGCCCCTAGCTTACATCTTTTATGTTTAAAACACTGGCGAGTTTACTGGAAATTCACGTCACATCATCAAATCCGTAGAAACCGCCCTACATGGGGTGGTGGGGAAAATTGAAAGAAGTCTACACTTCGGTGAGTTTTCGATGGCGGCCTTCCTAGATGTTGAAGGGGCCTTCGATAACGTAAAGTTCAGCGCCATCAAAGGTGCTCTATTAGACGCAAACATAGAACAAGGGATAACAAATTGGATCTGCAACATGCTTGTAGGTAGGGTAATAAACTGTTCCATTTGACAAAGCTCGGCTAGAATGTCAGTGACCAGGGGAACCCCTTAAGGGGGAGTCATATCTCTACTCCTTTGGGTATTGGCCATAAATTATATCCTCAAAAAGCTTAATTCAATGAGTACGAGTATTAGCGCTACGGCACACGCGGATGACGTGGTCATAATAGAGCAGGGAAAATACTTAAACACTTTAAGTGAGATAATTGAGCTTGCCTTGAAGACGATCAGCACTTGGGCATGCAGCTGTGGTCTCAATGTCAATCCCTCGAAAATGGAACTGGTTCAAGATACCGTTATTCACACTCCCAAAACTCAGCGAAGTGGGTCTGTCCCTCTCGGATAGTGCGAAGTATCTCGGCGTGATTCTGGATAAGAAACTGAAATGGGATCCCAACGTAGCGGAAAGGCATATATTACTCTTTTCGTATATAAAAGAACCGTGGGAAAAATTTGGGGCCTAAAACCTGCTATGGTGTACTGGCTAAATACGGTGGTGGTGAGACCCATACTGACGCACGCACTAGCATGGTGGAAAGCAACAACTAAGAAAACGGCCTACGGAAAATTAGCGGCGGTTCAGAGAACGGCTTCCATAGCCATTACAGGTGCGCTCCGTACCACCCCTACGACAGCATTGGACACCTTTCTGCACCAAACACCGCTTGATTTACAGATAAAAAAAAATTCCTGCAACAGTTCGATTCGACTCACTTATCTGGGTCTTTTCAACAGCAGTAGCTTCGGACACGGTACTGGAGGAGCTACTGCCAGGCAATTTTACTCAAACGGATGAAATCCCTTCCGTAATCGATTTCGACATTCCGTATGATATAATATATCCGGAGAGGAAGGACTGGCAAGAAAATGCAGTGATAAGACCAAACGAAATTGCAGTTTTCACAGATGGCTCTAAGACAGAGGACGAAACAGGTTATGGTATCTTCTCAGATGACCCGGAACTAAGAGTGTCCATAAGGCTAACGGACACTAGTAGTGTCTTCCAATCAGAGGTTCTAGCTGTCCTCAGGGCGGCTGAGCTGATGCAGATGAGATCGGTATCCGGTAGAGATATCGCTATCTACATCGACAGCGAAGCCGCTTTTAAGACAATGGAGTGAACCAACACCAACTCTGACACAGTCAGGGGCTGTTGCACAATGCTCAAAGCATTATGCATTCAGCACCGGGTGAGATTGTGCTGGGTGCCAAGACATTGCGGTATAGAAGGAAATGAACAAGCAGTTCAGCTTGCAAGAAGAGGAGGGCTACTCGACAATAGTGGGGTTGCTGATATCAAACCACCCCTCTGCGTGGTAAGGGGCACTATCGAAGAAAAGACCATAATGACCGCTAGCATAAGGTGGTCGAATCTGGAAGGACGCAGGGTATCAAAGGCTCTATGGCCACTTCTCGACGGCAACAGATCTAGGTTGCTTATTAAACTGAATAGGGATACGCTAAGGACGCTAATAGGAATACTGAAAGGACACTGTCTTCTGCTGAAACACGCAAAGAGACTTAATACAGACACTTGTAGATTCTGAGGGCATCTACCGCTACTAGTAATTCTTTTCCGATTAAAATGTCCAGGACATTTCTGTTATTTTGGACTATATTACCCTGAACTTAAGATTTCGGATTAAGACAACTCAAGCAAGAACCGTGTTTGTGCAAGATACATACCCTTTTCTTCGGAAATACAATTTCTTTCTGAGTCATTGGATAGTTAAATTGGAAATAGGTTTCGCTGGTCTCTTTTCCTAGTGCAATATATTCCTATATTAGTTGCTTTAAGTCTTCTTAAAAATCTGAGTCCTTACATATTTCCACCTGCCATATGCTCATAAGTGCTCAGAATAGCTAATGCATCTTTAGAGGCAATCATCTCCTGGATTTCATAATTCAATCTGAGCTATTTGTCAGCAATACTTTCTCTCAGTCAAAGTGGACCAACAAGGTCCACTCGGTAAAACCAGTTTGCTGCTTAAATTTCGAAAAAGTGACAGATCAGCCGTCTGGAAGCACTCAGAAGATCTAATGACATCTAATTTAAATCGAAAGCAGAGGCTGCCTATCCCATCCTTGGGACTGACTGCCATGGTGAACTGGTAAACTGGTCGTAAGTTACTCACAATTAGTTCCTATCAATGAATTTGCAAGTGGGCTAGGTAAAACCAACCTCCAGTAACTGGTATAGGCATCAAATAAGCTTTTGCTTCCTTTGATAATTTTAAGCATTCTTGCGCCGAGAGGTTAGAAGATAAATATTCCCTGCTGACCTGAGAATGGTCGGACTTCGTGTACGTTTACGAGAAAGATCCCACGAGACTGCCCCTCAAAACCTGGTGGGTGTCGGTTATGATGAACGTGACAAGGAGTACGGCCTAGGGTTATCATCGACAAATATAGTTTTTTCGAGAATGTTACTTGTGACGGCGTATTCAAGCTTTTGACAGCCAGGCAATTTTGCTCATCTATTGAGTTAAGGCGCATTTCTATTTCTTCGATTACTTAAAGATTCAAAATTGCCCCATTCGGGCTCGAAAAATCCATACAGAAGCGAATGCAACCTGAACATGTGATTGTTTCGTGTGGTTTTTGGAGTGAAGGCGTCATTCGCCCATTTTTTTTCCAACACGACAATAGAAGTAACGTTGCAGTCAATAGAGGACTCTAAATAGGCATGATAACTGTTTTTTTTTTTTGAGAGTTTGGACTTGGTCGAGCTATGGTTCCAGTAAGATGAGTTACGTACCACACAGTTTAACTATCGATTTATTGTACACTTAGTTTAATTATCATGTAATCATTCGTATTGATGATGTTGACTGGTGACCACTGAT
Source organism: Volucella inflata (assembly GCA_928272305.1). Lineage (NCBI taxonomy): Eukaryota > Metazoa > Arthropoda > Insecta > Diptera > Syrphidae > Volucella > Volucella inflata. The sequence continues at coordinate 54,230,573 of OV743720.1, read as the reverse complement.
GCTTTGAGAACAATACAAATGTGATTCAGGCACTCAAGAACAGTATTGGTCAAACAATTCGTGAAAAGGGGGCCGAAACCATCGAAAATATATTGAAAAATTGGGTTGGCAGAAAGCCTATTGTCAAGCCAGCCGAGGCAGTCATATAAATGAAATAATATTCCGTAATTAGCCGGAAGGTTAACTCTTTTCAATAAAGCAACAATCTGTTGAAAATATGTAGCAGTGTTTTGTTTTATAGCCTTTTGAAAGGGATACCAACGAATGGCCCGCCCTCCTTACATCTTCCTTGATATTTGTTCTGCTTTCTCTGTCGAATTATAAAATTAAGACCAGCGTTTGAGAGAGAGTTCCTCATAACGTGAACCTGTGTAAGTACTGCCAGTAGTTAGGACTTCTATTGGGAGTTGAGTTTCATTAAGCATCACTGCACACTGCAGTATTTTCTAAGTTACCGACAGACCAAGCAAATGTTTCCATGTTTCCCGACGCCCCTTAGAGTCAGCTACTAATGCCTCTTAAAAGGAAAGACAGTAGAGTATTCACTGGGATCGTGACGGGCCACTATGCTTTTGCTTAGCACTTAAATCTTTCACACATAGGTGACACAACATCTTGCGGTGCATCAGCTTGCTTTTGCTGCTGGAGGCATTTACATATTCTTCTACAAAAGACTGAAGTTCCAGTTGAAGTAACATACAAACATTGTACTGCTTTCTTTGCCTGAGACTTATAGTAGAGCAAAAATTGCACAACTTCGCGAAAATAAAATGGAGAACAGTTTTCCAAAATTGAAAACACAAGCAACTCTATCTGAACAACAACTCAGTCAAGTGTACTCTACTCTCGTACTCGTATTTGTAATTTATGAGCGGTACTCGCGCGCTCTTCCTTCGTAATTCATACTTAATGGCGATGGAACAGCTAAAATATATTTTATTATATTTTCCACTCTAAACAAATCGTTAGCACATCTTTTCTCATGTGTTTACAATTTACGGAATAGAATGGATTGGATGTATCGGTCATAAAGTATACTGCGGAACAACATGGATGGATTTCGCTTCTCTCTGTGCTCCATTCATCTATCTTTGGAGGCGAGAAATGATAAGTGGGCGTTTTTTTTTTTTTGAGATGTGAATAGATGTGCCAACAATTAGTTTCGCAATTATCCGTATATTCGCTTATCTTGTTTTGTTAGAATTAATGCGTTTTACACTTATTAATTCTTACCCACTGGGGGGTAGCCAAAGTGGTTAGTTAGTAAATTTGTTTGAAACGCAATGTGGCAATAACGTGCTGGTTGACTTTGCGGGAGGTATGTCTTAATTCGTACAGGTTTTGTTATTCCTTCAACACTCACCTTGGAAGAGTTTTAAAGAAATAAACAAAAACTAGACAGATAGATGAAGAGTGCTCGAAGTTCAGGGTTTTCGACCATGAATTTCGTTTTTAGACCGAAAGCACTTAAAACATTTTCGTAAGTGCAGTAGAAGATTCACAAGATCAGTGGGATGCGAGATGTTTAGAGGAGCTAGTTGATCTGCAATCAGATGGACATATAATAACATCCTTCTTAATCCGCAGGAAAATTGAACTTTTCGATGAATTCATAGAATATAATTACATATAATTATGTATGAAAAGGGAAAAATTAAACGTACTCACCTGGAATACAAACGGAATCTTAGAAAAACTTTATGAACTTGAGTTATTCCTAAGGAAAAACGACATTGACGTTTGTTTGGTTTCCGAAACCCCACTTGAAAAATGGGTCATCTGCAAAAATTAGAGGTTTTAAAGACTACTACGCGTATCACCCTTCGGGAAACGCGAGAGGCGGATCCTCTGTATACATTAAAGAGTCTCTTGAGCACAACGAAGATATAAAAGTAGAGCTCGAGTCTGTACAACTAATTGCGGTGCGCGTAAAATTGGTACGGAACTCCTTTACTATTTCAGCCATATACTGTCCTCCACGATTTACGCCTTCAAAACATATATTTAAAAATATATTCAATTCTCTTGGATCGGCTTTTATGATTGGCGGTGATTTCAATGCCAAACACACTTTTTGGGGATCAAGATGTGTCTCCCAAAAGGGTAAAATACTCTATAAAGCATGTATGGAACACAATTGTGACTTCTATTCAACGGGCAAGCCGACTTATTGGCCAACAGACACAACGAAAATACCCGATCTTGTCGATTTCTTCGTTGTTAAAGGAATTCGTAACTCGGATATAAACGTTGATGAAAGCTTCGATCTTTCCTCCGATCATTCTCCAGTCATACTGACAATGAACGACACGTTTATTAAAAAACAAGGACCATTAAGACTAACTGGACGAAATACTAATTGGGAAGGATTCAGAAATGAGATTAATAATAACCTAGAACTAGACGTTTCACTTAAAGCAGCACTTGAACTCGAAATCGAAGTGGATTCTTTCGTTGAAATAGTCCAATGTGCTGCGTGGAACAATACACCTTGTCAACGAAAAAACACGGCTAAACGTAACTTAAACTACCCGCCTGAGGTAAAAGATATGATAAGAGAAAAAAGAAAAGCTCGCAAAAGATGGCAAACAACTCGAGCGCCGCAGGATAAAACACGCTTAAACAGGCTCTGTAATCTGCTCAAGGAGACTCTTAAAAGTTACAGAAATTCCGAAGTAAATACATATGTTCAAAACCTGACGGCAGGAAAAGAAACAAATTACTCGCTTTGGAAAGCTTTAAAATGCTTAAAAAGGTCCAAAATCCCCGCGCCACCAATCAAGGTCGGCAATAACGAATGGGCTAAGGGGGATAAGGAAAAAGCGGAGGTTTTTGCCGACTATCTTGAAGAAATTTTCAAGCCCTCCGACGGCCCGACACTGGCACCCGGCACCAATTCTTTAGAAATAGCATATAGTAATTTTGTAATGACAAATGCAACTCTTGCTGAAATCAAAACTGTAATAAGGAAATTAAAACCAAAGAAGGCTCCGGGGTATGACCTTATTACTGGAGAAGTTCTGAAAATGCTACCCCAAAAAGCACTTATAAAGCTCTTACACATTATTAACGCGGCTCTGAGGCTTGAATACGTGCCAAGCCAGTGGAAAGTTGCAGAAGTCATTATGGTACTAAAACCAGGAAAACCTCCAAACGATAAAAAATCATACAGACCCATTTCTCTTCTACCGATCCTGTCGAAAATCTTTGAGAGGATTTTGCTTAAACGTCTTCTCCCAATTATCGAAAACCAAAATCTTATTCCCAGCCATCAATTTGGATTTCGGACTAAGCATTCAACAATTGATCAGGTGCATAGAATTACTGATGTAATTGAAAGATCCCTGGAAGAAAAAAAGATTTGTTCGAGCGTATTTCTTGACGTCTCACAAGCTTTTGACAAAGTATGGCATGAAGGTTTGAAGTTCAAACTGCGACGAATTTTGCCATTAAAGCTTTATAATATATTGACAAGCTATTTTGAAAATAGAATTTTTCGCGTTCGATACGGAAATGATGTTTCGAAATTTAAAGATATCCTAGCCGGAGTACCGCAGGGAAGCGTACTGGGCCCACTTTTGTACCTTTTATATACAAGAGATATACCACACGTCGAGGATACTGTTCTCGCTACTTTTGTTGACGACACCGCTATCTTAGCGGTTGGAGAATCAATAGAAGACTCAACGGCGAAACTCCAGACTGCTTTAAATAAAGTCTACGAGTGGACAAAGATCTGGCGAATTACCCTTAATGAGACAAAATCTGTACATGTTGACTTCACCTACAGAAAGATAAATCACTTGCCCATTTCTATAAACTCGGTGTGTATCCCCTTTGCAAACGAGGCTAAGTATTTGGGAATGACACTTGACGCGAAGCTTAAATGGAAAACGCATGTTAGAAAGAAACGAAAAGAACTAGAGGCCAAATACAGAGAAATGTACTGGCTACTTGGTAAACATTCCAAGCTAAGCTTAGAAAACAAGCTGCTTCTTTATAAGCAAGTGCTAAAGCCGGTGTGGACCTATGGTATACAACTCTGGGGTTGTACTAAGAAATCAAATGTAAATATAATACAAACTTTTGAAAATAAAGTGCTACGACAATCTGTGCGTGCCCCATGGTTTATAAGAAATAATGACCTGCATCGAGACCTCGGAGTTCCTTTCGTGGAAGATGAAGTCAGGAACTGCGCACGAAAACATAAAGTCCGGTTAAGCGGCCATATCAACAATACAGTCCTAGAAGTCTTGGACGAACGAAACATACTACGCCGTCATCAACGAACTAAACCGTTGGACCTTGCGCGATAAATTGAAACCGCATTAAGAAAGCGGAATATGTAGGGTCTTCCATTGGAAAGTGTCCTACCAATCGTGACTAACTTATGAAATAAAAACTGCTTGATAAGTTCTACTTAGTTGCGGTATTAAAATCAACAATGAAGGGAGGTGTTTTTAGTGAGTAAGAATCTCACACTACTATGAGCACGCGCTTCTGATCCTCATAGTGTCTGATGGAAGATTTTCACCTGCCCTCGCCGGAAAAAAAAAAAAAAAATATAATTATGTAGAACTTTTTTTAGTCACCTTATGAGGGACGATTGATTTATGTATTTGTCAGTCGGTTGCTGTTGCAGTCATATTTATGGCTGAGAAGATCAACTTATTTGATTTACTAGGTAGTATTTCTGACTCGACAATATATGTTAGCTGTGTACACATGAAGTGCCGTAAGCTGTCACGGCCGATTCGGCGCCGATCAGCTAAATTAGACATTGCCAGAGAGTTAACCAGGCTTATTTTGCTGCTGGACTTGGGCCTACATCCGTATAAGAATTGAAGCCCGGCGACCATAGATAACGCCGTGAGTTCGCTAATAGGGCGCTGACAATGTTAGCTGGAAATCCAGATTTTGGCCAAAAAATCATCTTCTCGAAAGGGGCCCATTTTTGGCTCAGCGGCTATGTCAACAGGCAAAATTGACGTTATTGGAGCGAACTCAATCCACAAGTTTTGGCTAAAAATTAGCGTATCCACAAAGATTGACTGTTTGGTGCTGTTTTTGGCATGGCGGGATGAGTGGACCTTATCTCTTTCGAAATGAGGAAAGAGACGACCTTACTGTCAATTGTCCCAGGTATAGAGCGATGTTAACCAACTTTCTGTGTTCAGAGCTCGACAGAATTGACATATTCGAGCTGTGGTTCCAACAACACGGCTATACATTCCATCCAAAAGACGCAACTTTGAAGTTGTGAAGGAAACATTTAGCAACGAGCGCTCATGAATTGACCGCCGCGATCATGTAATATGACACCACTCGATTGTTTCCTCTGAGGCTACGTCAAGGCAAGTGAGGCAAGTCCTTAATGTACGCAAACAAGCCAACCACTATGGACGAACTCGAGGCCAAAATTCGACATGCTATTTCCAGAATAACACCGCACATATTGGACCGAGTCTTTAAAAAATTGGTTGAATTAATGCCAGCTATTGCACACATAATGGCATGAACGTAACTTCAAAATAAAACTACAATCAGTTTAACGTACATATATCTCAAACATTTTCTACTTTTTGTTCCAATCAACATTCCCTGAATATGGATTTCGCCCTGCTTGGATGTTACTACCTGTCTTCGATCTCGAACAAGAAGTTCCCTGGGGTTTCATTGCAGTTCCTTCGGAGTCCTGTTTTACTTGTAAAGCACATGAACTACTTTCGGTTTTTGTGCACTTTTGTAGGTACCCCATCACAACGTAATTTCTATAACAACGTTTTTCCTGTATTAAGCGGTTCCGTTCCATTTTTTATAATTAGCGCGCAAATGGAATTTTGCGTACCCTTAAAATGTTTACACACATCGAGGGCTAATGGAAGTTAGGAAGGGAAGAAAGAGAATTACCGATGTACTTTGGTTTTGAATGTTTGCAGGCTATAATGAAATAAAGAGCTCGGCAGGGTATTTCTTAAGCGAGTAATACGGCGCAGGAAAGAATTTTGGTATTCCAATTGCCTTTCGAATATGAGCTGAAGAGCATTCATAGAGAGACGGAGCACTGTTGGTGAAAATAGCGTTAGAACAATGTAAAACAGGAGGCGTTACGTCGGTGTTCGAGGTTGTTAATTAACTGGGTGATATTAGCATTACATACCACCTTGATCAAAAAGTTCCCGCTCCCATTGTTCCGATTTGAGTTCTGTTTTGTTAAGTTGGTACATCTGTTGTTGATATTCCCTCCAAATCCTAGTGTCATAGCTTGACATTTGCAAAACTTACGTATCCAAGAGTACATCTATCGCTGTGTGTGTTGGCGATGTTTTACATTTTTAGAAATGAATTTAAATTTGCAACAGCGAACTTGTTTTAAATTTTGCGTAAACAACAGATTTAATGGTGCGCAAACGTAGGAAAAGTTTTTCGGCAACGATTCTCTAAAAAAAAAAACGATCGTTTACCAGTCGCACGAGCTGTTCGAAAGTGCTCGTGAGTCAATCGAAGATGATGAGCGCAGTGGTAGACCTTCGTCATCGAAAATCGACGAAAACATTGATGAAGTAAAAGAAATGTTGGTCAATAACCGCAAATTAACCATCAGAGAGAGATAGCGGATGACTTGAACATTGCCTATGGATCCGTCCAAGACATTTTGGTTAGTGATTTGGGTTTCCGCCGTGTAATAGCCAAGTTGGTGCCAAAAGACCTCAATTTCATGCAAAGAAGAGACCGTGTTGACGTCGCAAAAGAGATGATTTTCGAGGCTGAATCCGATCCCATATTCATCAAAAGGAACATTACTGAAGACGAGACGTGGGTTTATGAGTACGACACACAATCCAGACATCAGGCAAGTGAATGGCGTTCACCAAATGAGCCGAGATCAAAAAAACCACGTCGTTTTCAGTCAAAAAAGAAGGCAATGCTCACGGTTTTCATGGATTACAACGGTGTAGTGCATTATGAATTTTTTCCAGAAGGCTTACTGTCGTATTATTTTGGCATTATGAGACGTTTGCGTGAAGCAATTCGCCGAAAGAGTCCAGAATTGTGGCCAGAAAACTCGTGGATTTTGCACCATGATAACGCACCGCCGCACAGTGCCATAATTATTCGTAATTTTTTGACGAAAAATGCAACAAATACCATCCAACAGCCACCGAATTAACCTGATTTGGCTCCGTGTGACTTCTTTCTGTTCAATCGAGCTAAAAAACCACCACGGGGAACGCGTTTCAGCAGCCGAGAGGAAATAATGGAAAAATCGCAGGAAGCACTGATGGACATACCGAAAACCGAATATAAAAAATGTTTCGAGGATTGGATTAAGCGCTGGCATTAGTGTTTTGCAGTCGATGGGGATTACTTTGAAGGGGACAATATAAATTTAGATGAATAAACCTGTATTTTTAATTTTCTGAATAAATTCTGGGAACTTTTTGATCAATGTGGTATGAGTCTAATTGCATCATTTTGAATCTTATCTAGCAGGTGCCACTCGACATTCGCCATTCGCCATTCGCCATTCGCCATTCGAACGTATGTAGGTTGTCATTGACACATGTACTGAGAATGGAAAGTTTTCGCGTTTCAACGATGCAAGTGCCAATAAAAGATAATGCCTGTGAACTTAGATTTTGCTTTAACGACAGCAGACATCATTGTGTTTTAGAAGTATTAAATTCCACTCTGTTGATGGCCCCCCGTTTGGGAATTCTATTTTTATTGGATCTTAATGAGCTTAGTTTACGCTGGCGTTCCCGTTCTACAGCCGAAAAGCAGGGACGTTCGTCTGAAAGCGAATATGAAAAGAAGAGAGAACTGTATCAGGAAATATGCTGGACTAAAAGTACCAGACATGAGATCTTTGATGAAAATTTAAAAGAGTGTCGGGGATCGAATGGAGCCCTGGGGCATACCAGCATTTTTTATTAATCTATTTTTTTAATATTAGTCTTAAAACTATCCAAGACAATGAAAATTAAACGTTTCGAAAGGTAATTTATAATCCATTGAAGAAGAGAGTTCATCTATCTTGCTTTCAATAGAGTGGTGTATGTACGCTTTAGTTTCACTTTTCGGTAAGAAATGTCATTATATCACCATTTAACCTGTTGCTACGAAAACCGTTCTGGCGATCATTGAGAAGTTAACCCCAAGGAAGCTTGATTCGCAAGAGACATCACATGATATTCGCGCTGGTATTGCTTTCGGAGTTGTTATCGAAGTTAAAGCAGATAAATTCTTAAAGTAGCAGCTGTCTGTCGTGCCATTTTAGACTTAGCGCCCCTCCGTCTCTTTGTTGAACGCATACGAGTATACTTCGTTTACCGCTCAGCTTTTACCCATTCTGCTTCAATAGTAGTAAACGTTTCATTGACAGCTCGGCATGTTCTTCCCATTACATCAATGTCGTCTGCCTATGCAAGCAACTGAAGATTAATCGTCCTGCATAGTCGAAAACAAAACATGGCTCTGTATAGTTTATGTATATAGACGAGAGGTTGTGCGAATTGATTTGGAACTCGGTTCTTTTTGCAAGGTCTGCGATAATATAACAATTTGATATATTGTGAACTTTTCCTACCTAAAACCACATAATACTGCAGACAAGACTTTATTCGACGAGTGTGTATACCTTCATCGATTGAGATTTTAGAGTTGAGCATATAGGTACATCGACCCTGGTTCCAATCATTACTTGCTGCTCTAAACAGCTCGGTAGTTAAGACATAGGGTCCAGCAGCCTTGTGAGATGAAAGTTCGTAATTTACTGTGCTGTCTTCATCTTTGTTGGGTGGACTGGTATTTGTTTGTCTTCGTCAATGTTGAGTTGCTTCTGTCGGACGGTGTGATATTGCTGTAAGTTAGTTTCATTGGAGCATGAAAAGTCCTATCGCTTCACCGAGTTGTTACATCTTTGGGCTTTGGATCTAAATCGTATGTTTATGCTTCTCGATTTACGCGTCATTTCTGTTTTATGAGATATTGCAATTCTAATGCAGATCTTTCTCCTGCTAATTGAACTTTGAGTGAGTTACCAAACATCATATCGCGAGTTGAAAATATTGCTTGCATATTTGTATTGCTCACAGCACCCAGATCAGCTTACGCTTCCAACATGAGATGGTCATCAGTATTTTGCATACTGCGAGAGTGATGGATTTATCCTTGATATGTAAAAATTGCCAAAATTAGGAATGGATAAAACCATATCGTTTGTGTTTCAGGCAATGGAAGGAGTTGGTCATTCTGTTGTTAAACCAGAACAAATTCGTAATAATTTTATTGAGATTGATGATAAAGATAGACTAGTTTGAACAACTCATTTCACAAAAAGGTAGACATTGCCGAACCCAATAGATAACTCAATGACTATCAACAACTACCCCTGATAGATAGAAATAAATCTTAATTTATAAACCGCCTAACACCAAATATCAACTACTGTACTTACCGATTGTGTTGTTTACAAAATCAACCTGTAATCGCTGTAAACCATAGCCGAAGGACGTTTTGATAATTTAATTAAAAGACTATCTATCGAAAGTTATAACTGTGTGCCAAGGTTTTTTAGTCTGAACGAATACAAAGCCAACAGATATGCTAGAGAGTCAGGCCTACGACGTATTTTAAGACAATATTTGCTTTCAGCAAACGTTTTTAATCTAACAAACGATGGATAACAGATGATATTAATAAAATCACACATTCTACATGTCCGTACATACGAGTACTTGTATACCGGTCAACTATCAATTTAGTGATTTCATTTTCCACGAGACTCATAGATGTTCTTACCATATTTTGCACTAAAGCACTTCAAGTCATTTTAATCTCCCAACTTGAAGTTGAGTGCGACAAACTTAACTAAACCTGACACTAGACTTTTTTTTCCCCATATCTTCTAACTTCCAGATAAGACGGGTTAGTGAGAAATCAATGTTTTAGATAAGACCTGCCAATGGTAACCCACTTTTGTGGTTGTTTCGCTTTATGTCGGTAGGTAGTGATATAAGAAAACCCATTCGGATTTCAACCAACCAATTTGTTGGCGGTCTTCATACGAGTAATTGTGTAAATATTTAGATTTTTTTCCATTTTTCTAATATTTACCAAACAAACAGATACTACCGCAACCTAATTGCTTGGCAAAATCAATATTATGATACGAGATATTGGTATCTTCTCCCAGTAGCCAAAAACAATGGAGAGTATATATTCGTTCTCCTCGAGATCATTGTACCTTCTAGATTATCTTTAATCAAAAATCAAGTACGGAAGCAGTCCAAAGGTGATGTTTTATTTCGATTTCATTTGTCACAACAGAATTATCACCGCACGCACTTGATAATCGATGGAAACTAAACAACAAAAGAGGCTGAGAACAATTCTGAGCACAAAAATCGCTTTTACGCAAACTTGAAAACAAATGTTTGAGCGTTTTAATGCGAGCGCTTAACAAGATATTCTGTTTGCTGTTTGCATTGATATGGCAAAACGATAAAGCAAACAGCACCAAAAATAAACGCTATCGTAGCCGATCCTCTTGCTTCCATAAAGTGGTTATTTTTGTTGTTTTTTTTTTTCCAATTTACTACTACAACTGATAAAGATGTCAAGATTAAATTTAAAACAATGTCTTTTTGTGGAAGAATGGGCGCCTTTTATAAATTGAGATTCACTTGCATTATGGCTTATAATATTGAGTCAGGTTGACAGGAATTAGAACTGTCAAACGATGACCATTTTTATTACTTAGTCGATGGAATGCTATCAGTGAGCTGTCAATTGTTATAGTGAAAAGACATAAATGTGTAAATTAAGCCGGTGTTGTGTTTCCTATCTCGACATAAAGTTCTGATAAGGACATTTGCGTTATCCGTATTGTTTTATTTGTTTTATTGATTTCACTTGACCAATCTGCCCATAACCTTTTAGATAGTTAAGTTAATTCTTTTATTTCACTTCAATCGCAGTTGGAAAAGACAGGAAATGTGGAAAAATGAGTGAAATGATTGAATGAAAACCAGAAGATGTATGCAGTCGGAAATACCACTTTTTTCAACTTGGAACGAAACATTTGCAACCACGCGAGTGGTCGTTATGGCACAGTTGTAAGTTTGTCAACTACATTTCGCAAGAGGTCTGGGTTCAAGTTCTAGGAATTCTAATGGCACAGCCCTTTCAACGAGTGTTGAATCAATCAAACGATTGGATTCCAAGAGGCGTTCACGACTGCCTTTCGATTGTTTCGGTCACTTCAATAATTCAGTTAAACTCAAAGACTTAGAACCATCTATCAGCGCTCCGACAGAGTTTAGTGAGGTGGTCAGGTCTTTCAATTGTAAGGAACAATCTTCTCGATTCAAACTATAACCCCAAAAAAGGGTTTGCCTATGTTATACAAAAGTTTCTGGTGGGAACCTGGGGTCGTATTCTTATGTGGTAATCATTTCTCTCCAAAAAGAAGGTGTCACAAGACATTGGTATCATAACTAATTCAAAAGTTATATAGCTAAGCAAATAAGCAAATTGGGTTAGCATGCTGGCCCTAAAAGGTAATATGCATGATGTACCCATCATCGCTTTTAAAAGGGGTAAGGTACTCTATGCCCTGTCGTAAATATAATAAAACTTCTTTCTAATAAAGGAGCTGAACATGACATTTTGTTTGTAGCACAAATTAGGTCACATGACTTGCTCTGATGTTCTTGATGAGACCCATTATCTTGGCTCAATTTGGCCTACTGTTTAGAGCTCAATCTCATCAATAATGTGCTTAGTATTAGATCATTGCAAAAGTTCGTGCCCGATTGGAAAATGAAACACAAGCAATTACACTTTAAAGAAAACCATTTTATTAATCAAGTATTAATTAATTATTTTCTAAATTTCTTTTAAGAAAGCTCGTCCCGTAGCGGAACCAAATTTCTTTCCATTTATGTAAATTGCTCTGAATGGATCGGTCCCACAGATGAAAATCTGAAAGAGCAAGGTCTGGGGAAGAAGGTGGGTGCTGAAGGATATCCCATCCCATCGATATATGGCATTTTCATGATGGAAGATGAAGATTTTCTTGAATTTACTAATTTAATTTAGAGATTTGATCACAGTATTTCTTTGGCGTGATTGTGACGGCAGATGAAAGAAGCTCGAATAACAATCATACCCAGGAATACCACCAAACAGATAACAATATCTTCATTGGATTCAAGCCATCTTTTACCACGGGCTCTGTACCTTCACCTGCTTGTTACCAGATCCCTTTTCGTTGCACGTTGTTTTAAAGAACCCACTTATCATTTGTTTTCACGTCGTCCAAGTAGAGATATGTCCACGGAGATCGGTTTCAGCTTATCTTTTTCCGCCAAACAATGCAGCACTCATGTTGCGGGCTTGGGAGTGAATCTAAGTTTCTTTCAATGTTGATCAATATTTAGCCTTTCAGCAACCTCCTCAGTTGAAATTTTCAGTTTATCTTTCGGAAGCTTGGAAGGCCGTCCAGGAAAGAGTTGATCATAGGAGTAGGAGAAAAAATGCTCGGAATGTTTTTTTTGTTGAAGTTCCAACAGTTCCAGCCCTTTCAAAAATGACTTCTGTCCAAGTCCAGCAAGTCCATAAAAAATAGTTGCGTCGTACACCAAACTTTCCGCCACGTATCAAGATGAGGCAGAAACTTTTGCTCTGACCCAATTATATAGTGCGGTACTTTGGTCAGCTGTACAATGAGCTGCAGCCTCTATTTTTTTTTTGTCTGAAAAAGAAAGATCCGATGATGCTTAAAGACCACAGTAAAATGTGCATTTTTGTGGGTGCAAGAAAGTCTAAGCAACCGTGTAAGGCCCAACATACGGAGCGTCATGCAGCGCATTGTTTATATAAATTAAGAGCAACACAGGTACTAAATGGATTTATAGAAAGAGTTATAGCCGAAGACAACCTAATGTACTTAGCAGAGGTCGGCATCGCTATTACTCGTATAAAGCAGAATCCGAACAAATTTGGGGTTTTCGATGGCTTCGTAGACCATTATTCGCCGATCAGTTTGATCACAGTTCTATGTGTCCCATCGCTAAACCACATCCAATATGAATGTGCCATTATTTTTGCAAATGGCGTCAATTGCTATTGTTCCTTGGCAGAGCAATGGAGCAATAAACACTCGAAGAACGCGGAATTATTGTTTCTGCTTATTTGACTAGCTTTCAGTCTATTTTTTAATGCATTCGCGATGTTTGTCGTTGTTTTTCTCCATGCGCACCATGTGCGCGAATAATTACGCATTTGACTGAGCGTTTCGTCCAAACTGGGTCCACTAGAAATGTGAGATGAAGTGGAATATGGGAAATTGCTCGTTCGACCGCGAAAATCACTGCTGAAGCAGGGGACATCCGTAACCATAACTGGTGAGCGGTACAGAGAGATGTTTAACGATTTTATTTGCAGTAGGTTGCTGAATTGATTGCCAAACTTTGTTGGTTTCAGCAGCGTGAAGCAAACGCTCACAAACCTCGGACATCGATGGAGATTTTGAATTACCAATTTTCAGGCCGTGTGATCTCCCGTTTTAGCGATTCAAACTGGCCGGCCAATTTGCTAGATCTGACGGCGCCAGACTTCTTCTTTTGGGGTTTTCTGAAATCTCGCGAACCACAAAGTTCTTGAAAGCCAATTTGAAGCCAGATATTTTGCGAGCAACAATTCAAAATGCCGTAAAACGAGCACAAATTCGTATCAACTCAGGAGGATGTCATTTGACCGAAATACTTTTTTTAACAACATTTTTTGTCAAGCAAGTAGAAGAAGTCCAGCAATGCAGGACAGGCAAACGAACTAATAATTTTAAACTTCCGGCACGATTAGGAGACAATTTGGGAAACTTGCTAACGAACAATTCCCTGATATTATTGTTTGCGGATTAAAATGGAATCGACAGATGTTATGAAAGCCGAAAAGGGCAAAGAACTGAGAACAATCTAGATATAGCCTCTGAAGTATGCATCCCAATCAGGCTCTGTAATTTTGTTCAGTTAAATGACAAGAGGCCTAACCAGTCAAAAGAGAGCCTTTTTTTCTCACTGTATAAGGGCAAGGCCTACACGAGAAGTTGGAACATCTACGTAGCGGTGAAACTAATGTTGTATAAAACGAAGATATACCAGGGAGTTGCACGAGTAGACATAGTCAACAACGCAATATTAATAAATTCCATGCCAGTCAATAGGGGCTTTCTGCGGATACGGATAATGATGAAGAAATATCTTGACGCTCTACGAGTATTTTTTTTTGATTTATTTGAAAAAAGTTACAGTACACCAGAGAATCCACTGGCTACTTAAGTCGCGGAAAATTTTCTGTTGAGGCAGCACGTAAACAAGTCCGAAACGACTTCTGTTATCCCGCAGATGATAAATACCAACGTGACAGTCATACAGGGAACTCTTAAAATTGGATAAAGGCTCAGAAAGAAAACAGGTCAGTCGTTACAACTCGAATATACTATATGCATTGACGTTTTTTTGAAGCCACAAACCCAACTCATGTAACAGAGGCCATCGTATCGAAATACTCAAATTTCAAATAATAAGGCTCTGTCGTTAACCAAAAAAGAAATTAGACATATTAAAGTAAAAAAAATGCCCTTCTAACTTAAACGATTTACGGGAAATTGAAAGGAAAAGTAACAGCGTCGGAAATAAAAATGTTACCAATGTCAGCGGCTATACCAAAATGTGGTCTAATAAGAAGTAAATGAATTCCCAGAAGTCCGCACGTCAAGAATGCGACAGTGGACAAACTTGAACTGAGCAAATCAAGCATGATACTTGTCGCCATGTTCAACAAAGTTCGTCGAAAAATCTGATCCAAACAAAAGCCAATCTAGACAGTAGTTGCAGCCGAGGTCACAACTGTATCAATGCTTCTGCGTCGGAGAAATATCTATCATTAGATTGAATTCGGCTCTTTATGAGACCTTAACATTTTGTTTTTATCATTCCTCCCATTTCATCTGACGAGTATATATATACGAGTATGTATCGATAAAAGTGAAATCCGAAATCATTACCCCACATTCAAAAAGAAAAATTATTACCCGGGCCACGGCAGTTAATTTAAATATTTTCTCTCCTTAAAAAAAAGAATTTTTCAAAAATCACATTTCTACTTTTGATTTCTCAAAAAAAAAAAAAAAAAACGAAATATGCTATACAGATTCGATTAACCCAAAAATGCGTTTAATTTAATTCGATAAATAAGCCGCGGGAACACATTTTTAATTACTCAAAAACTCAAGTGACTCCTCAAGTACACTCGGCTGCTATTTTTTTTCCAATTTTTTGTTTTTCTAAAAAAAGAAAAAAATATTTTTTATTAACAAATATCTGCTCGTTATTGTTAAAATGTTTTCTTCTTGACTCCAAGTGGAAGATTATTTAAAACAAAATAAGCAAAAAAAAAAAGTGTTTTTCTTTTTTTTTTTGAAAATTCAAAAATCGGATAAATAAACCCGCGCGTGTCGCTGTTGGACAGGCGAAAAAGATTACCTCCTCGACGCTGTTGCTGATCATCAACGCCATCATGAGGTTTTTTTGTTTCTTTTTTTTTTTTATAAATATTAACCAAAGGCACAAGTCACCGGGAAATCTTTTTTTGAATGCCCCATAAATTTGTGCGACTTATTTTACCAGATACGATTAAATAGTCCTACTCGTGACATTTTGGAAATACATTTTCTATCAAAAAACTACGAAAAGTTGAAGAAGAGATTATTTAACCTTGCGTACACAGTTAAAAAAGAGTGATGTGTGGCACTGCGGTGGTTTTTAGCGTCAAATGTCAACAGCGTGCAATAAGATTTGAAAATTTCGTCGCTGTCAGTGTCATTGTCATGTCAGGTGTTGAGAGAGAGAGTGATTCCGTGATTCAGAGGAAACTTTATGCAAATTTCGCGTGATTGAATTGTATTTTTAAAAATCTTGTTGAAATAAAAATATATTTGGTTTGTGTTTTTTTTTTGTTTTTATTTTTTGGCAACAATTTAGAGGTGAGCTGATATTCGTGATTTTTTTTTTGTTCAGCGATTTTTTGTCGGTTTATTCATTTTTCATATTTTTTGCTGTTCCCGATTTTATTAAAGAGGAATCTGTAAAAGATATAAATTATTCGCCGACATTAATTTGGTAAATAAAAAAAAAGAAAATATCTTTATAATGTTCTTCGAGTTTTAATGAGACAATATTGCGTGGAAAAACACAATCCATTCCTTTTGAGTGGAATCTAGTGCGTATCCGGGCGATGATTTTGGTTCATACAAGTGGACTATTAATGGCCAACAACATCTCATCATCAGGGAGAATGAACTATTCAAACTGGACGAAGACAGACATCATTTCCGTCCCCTTGACCAAGATGAAATTAGAAAAGCAATTTCAAAGCTGAAACCTAACAAAGCTGCTCGAATCGATGGCTGATTGGATACGAATCTGACTCGCACATCAACTTATCTCTAAAATCTGGATCGACCGACGAAAGTATACTCGATGCTTGGAAACTCAGCATTTATTTGTGCGATGCGTTATACGATAGAGCCTTGAACTGCGCCAACTTAAGGGGAATAAGTTTCCGTAGCATCGCATTTGAAATCCTGTCTGCTGGCGGTCCTTATCAGTGTGGTGTCAGGCCTGAAAAGCCTATCATAGATCAAATATTCACACTTCGAGAGATTTTGAAAAGGACATTGGAATTTCTGCTCGAAACGCACCATCTAACATACTTGTCGAATTCAAAGACGTACTATATAAGGCAGCATACATAGCGATGAGCTTTACAAGGCCACGCCTAGTTTGATCATCCTTAGCAATTTCGTCAGGTCGTGCATGACAATGGGGAAATTTTCGTTACCCCGTCAAGGTCGTGTATATTTTAATCGTCAAGAAAATTTTAATAAAACATACATGATCCGCAAGTCCGCACATTTACTGAAGTGCGCAGATGGCTTCCGTCAGTATTTAGCCGGAAACAACCATAATGGGTCCGAAAGTAACCGAGTAAAAAGCAAAGTATATGCGATCATTGAAGGCGAACGCACACCCCCAACGGCTTGGCAAGACCGTCAGCGTGGGCGGTAATAACTTACGAGTAATTCCTTAGGTAGTTAGGGAATTCATCCAACTCGGTTCTGAGGTTCTGCAGCTGCAAAGAGCGCGATATCAGTGAAGAAATCAGAACCCAGAATTACTCCTGGCAATCGCTGCTTTTTTTTCTCGTTTATATTGATGAGAAATGGAGGAAGTTTTTCAAGTAAGAACAGAAATTCCAGTCAGGGCAGGCTTTTACGGATCTGATGCCTGAGAGGTCTGGACCATATTGATTGAATGGATGGCGAAGTAGACATGTAAGGTGGCTCACGCAAGTTTAAGGGGAACTTAATAGTCTATATTGTATCATGCTCTACGTGGCAAGTGTCACCGTCCGGTTGATTAGCATTACTCGCCGGCTTTATACCGGAAGTAGTACGGCCCAGTTTTTTATTTTCATAAATTGTACAATGGCCGCTGTTGGAGCATCTCTGGCTATTTGCTTGACAAAATTAGACAAGTTCGTTCATGAAAAAAGCCATTTATCAAAATTGTGCCTAGTCACTGAGTTATTAATTGAATATCCGGATCTATTTCCATCTTCAATAGAGCGAATTCAGCCAAGATTCAGCATACACTATTGTAACTTGGCTTTAGCTCTGGGATAAATATGACTTTATATAGACAATATTCCAGCCAATATTCAGCTTATCCATTTAAAAATTGTTCAGCTCTCATTCTCTGGCTGGCTCTTGCAGTTACAATCGTGACATGAATGATCTGTTTGAAGTTTTGAAGGTACGAGTACATAAATGCAAATACTTAGAAGTCAAGTGTCAAGTTAATCCTTACAATTGTAAAAGCGTTATTAGGGCCAACTTAGTAAAAGTACGGTAACGGAGGTAACTGTCGAGAAATTGTGTTAGCTTGAAAGCAGTGATGGTTTGGGTTTAGGGTCACCATCACCTTCAAGTGACACCTCAACCCAAAAACTTTTTCATTTCATTTGTTTATTCTTGCACTGGCATTGTCATTTTAATATATTTTTATCGTTAGTCACCGTGCCAATTTTTGTTCCGAATTTCTATTGTCCGAACATTGTTTCTAGATAGTTGTAGCTTTTTGAAGAAGTGGTCTTCCTTATAACCTTGATTGCATCTCGTTGTAGATGATGGATTCGCCTTTACTTGCTAATCATCCTACATTTCTACGAGATTACTAGTTACTTGAAGGCATAATTTCACAATACTCGCTTGTACGCACTCACTTGATAAACCACGGTCAATTGTATCCAGTTCCATTTTCTCGAAGAGCTTCTAGTAGTAGCTGTGAACCTTGTTGTACATATCATCAGGTTAAACTTAAGGTTTTACCAATTTTTCCGGATAATAAACTCTTTAAAGAAAATTACCACAAGTCCTCTTAAAGATTAGGCTAACAAGTATGGGACTAAGAATCCATCCTTGGGGTACCCCAATCGACATAAAAAACTGCATACCGCCTTTGCAAAGATATACTTTACAAATGGCACCTTTTTTACAAGTTTAAACATCTTTAGGTGGCTTAATTTTCTATGAATAATTTGTATATTCCCCTTCTAAAAAGCATTGAAATTGGATTCGCGACGCGTTCCTTTTACTCTCAGTGCGCGTATCCATAACAAGTTGTAGATTTATTCGAACCCGCTGATGTCACAATATGTGAATTAACCCCAAGTGTGTGTGTTCTAGCTCGTAGTATGTGAGCAACCACTCCTGCCTAGTGCCTCACCCACGATGTTTTTTGTTTGACTTTGTTCTTTCTATAGTCATTCCTAACTACCCCCTACTGATGCCCTAAGTACATCGCTCTTTGGTCTAATCCATCATTGTATGAGTACTTATACACTAATTTAATTTTTATGTCATACTCATGGTGTCGTTACATTACCGAAAGCTAATCGTCACTCTGTTCTATGCAGCCGTTTCCAAAGGAAACCGAGGAAAAGGCCTTGGAATTTGGGTGTTTTTTTTTTTTGTTTGTCGTTTTTTGAGGCGCCAAGATGATGTAAGCACAGGCAATAATAGGAGAACAACGGCACTCATGGATAAAGCCATTAAATTATGTGTTTTGGGGTTATTTTATGCATCCATAAAACCAACTTCCACCCGAGGGATATAAAAGCCAAAGAATCGAAAGAAAGAAAAAATAAGAGCTCAGGGTACGTGAAGATTGCTCTTTGAAATTATATTTTCGTAATGGGCGAATCCCAAATCAATCACAAGTCGTAGGGAGGAATTTATATTTTTGTTTTTTTTTTGTTCTTTGAAGGCCTAAATATTATTGAGTAATTCATAAATTAAAATTGAAATATTTTAGAACGTAGCCCACGCAGCTATAACTTTAACCAAATAATCGTACCATCAGACCAGTAGACGATGAAATGTGCCTTTTTTTTTGATTGATTAAACAACTTCAAAGATTTTTCACCCCTGCCTGCCCGTGCAAAGAGAGAGAGTGTTCCATTGAAATTTTCCATTCGACCGAAATAGCACTTTAAGGCAATCTTTATCGTCTTGTCCTGCACTTTTCATCTGGTGTTGGTGAACATACTATAAAAAAAAAGCGAATAGAATTGAAATTATATTCAATCATAAAGTTAATTCAATTTGACTGGGCATTGACGCTACTGTTCACACCATCCGGATGCGGGTAGCGGCAGATGAAATTCATACATCCATCTACGTCGTAATCCAATTTATTCACACAAAAAGATACGTCTCGATTTGACTGTGAGTTTTGAATCATATCACGCATTCGATACCCGATACTCGAGTTGTCACAACTGCCAAAAACAGACCATCAAACTGTCAAATGGTAGGGCAGTTCCAAATCGGAGCGGAACAAGCGACTAATTAACACTCTGCCGTATATTGTCGCACGATTTGAATTTTTTTTTTTTTTTTTTGTTTAGTTTTTTGATTTTTTGTTTTTTGTGCTTTGTCGACAAATTTAATTAACAATTTGTCAATTAATTTTTTTCGATAATTTGATGGCATAAGCGCCGGGCTGTGCATATTAAAAATCTCAACTGGTGGCCAGTAGATACGGAGGATAAGTATTGTATTGTACCCGTAGAAGCGCGTTCTTTAGGTTTGATGTGGGCTTGAGGAGTGAATGAATTAGCCGACACGACGACGTGATTATCTAATTGAAAAAAGCACTTTGTCCGCCGACAATCTATGAATGACCGTGACAGGGACTTTTTTGGAGGTTTTTATGTCAATTGAATTCAAGAAATTACATGTTACAAATGGCTTTTATCTATCGTATAACATAGTCAATCTGTTGCTGATCTTTTATGGATATGCAGGTTATGTGTGCGTTTGGCTTAGACAGTTGCCAAGTCATGCTGTGCTTGTGGAGTGAATGGTGAGTGTTAGTCCTAAGATTGATGGAAGCACCAGTAAACACGCTGGGCATTTTAATGACCAAATAAGAAGTGTTCTTGTTTCATTCGGTAGATGGATACGTCAAGACATCTGGTTATGTAACCTGATTTTGTAAAACTAGATACTGTTGGCATGAACTTTAGTTTGAAATGCTAGCTCTAGAAAAAATACCAAGCTACATATATTGACGGCAATCGAAATGCCATTCATGCAGCAACCGCAAATACACCTTGAAAAGAGCATCAAAAGTATATTTTTAAATTGCATATAACATGAAGTGTCTTCTAGCCTCATGTGACACATCTGTGCCTGTTTTCGGCTATCACTCTGTTTATTTCATGACAATTTCTTCAAATCATATACTACCACTGTGTGGCGCTCCCATTGTTTCGATTTGAGTTTCTGTTCTTGATATTCCCTCTAAATCTTAGCGTCATAGCTTAACATTTGCAAAAGTTACGTAGCCAAGAGTACATCTATCTCTGTGTGTTTGGCGTTCAAGGTAGTATATCGGTCTTAAAGTCATTGAAAAGATGGAGAATCTCTTTAATGTGAGGCAATGATAATCTGGTTCATGTCATTTTGGTGTGTTGCAGAAATACAATTATTCTATCTTCTGAATAGGACATCGTGCAACATTTCTTTTGTTCTTTAGGTTGCAGCTGAGTTGATGGCTCCTTTACTGGGTAGGGGAAAAATTGCCACTTTAAATGTGGAAATGTTAAGATCTTCTGCCGGAAAAAAGAATCCAGATTGGGGAAACTATGGTTATCCGTTGGGGAAATATTAGGAGAGTACGGTGGATGTGGAAGAATTTCTAATCCCGAATGCAACAGTTTTTGCACCGTTACTTGTGAGATATGGGGTTCGTGCCTATTGACCAACTCAGGTTACTTTTCAGCCAAATTGGCATGCAATATGTCAATTTCTTCAGAATATTTGATAGCGTTCAAAGTTTCTCCTGGTTGAAGAAATGAAAAATGGATTGGTCCGTTCGATGTCCATCAAGTTGTCACCATAACCTTTTTTGGATGAAGATCGGGCTTGGGAGTGTGTTTTGGTTTTTCATCTGCATCCAACCACTACCCAGATCTTTTACGATTCTCATAAAATATCCACTTTTCATCACGGGTGACTATCCGGTGCAAAAGCGTTTCAGTTTCGTTTCTTAATGTAAGCGATGCGCAGATTTCCAGGCGCCGTATTTTTTTGGGATTCGTTCAGTTTATGGGGTAACCACTTATCGAGTTTCTTTACATTTCATTTGAGAGAAAGGTGTCGACTTTTTGTCATAGGGGATACTTCCATGCTTTGTGCAATCTTCGGCACTGATTTCGTTGGGTCCGCATCCACCGTTGCTCTTACATCGTGGATTACAACCGAAATTACAGAAAAAATATTCAATTTATTTTCCCTTTTCTAAGGGCTGGTCTGGAACAGGGTGGTAGCAGGGTGGTTGCGTCTGCAGATAACGTTGCTATAGCCGTCTCAGGAAAACATCTACATACGATTTTAGAGCTACTGCAGTATAATCTTAACATATTTACAAGCTGGGCGGATCGCTGTGGACTGGGAATAAACCCGCATAAAACCGATCTTGTCCTCTTCTCCAGGAAATACGAAATTCCGACTATAGACCCTCCGTCAATCAATGGTACCAGCTTGGTCTTCTCCGATACAGCGAAATATCTGGGTCTAATTTTCGACAGGAAACTAGGCTGGAAGCCTAACATTCAAGAAAGAGTAAAGAAACTCTCAGTATCTTTATTCTCTTGCAAAAAAGCCATCGGGAACAAATGGGGCCTCCAACCTCACATCACCCATTGGCTGGCTATACATCTCGGTCAAAGGACCGATACTCACCTTCGGGGTGGTTGTGTGGTGGACGGCCTTAGACAAAGCAGTGAACTGCATGAAGCTAAGTAAAGTCCAAAGAAGAGCATATCTGGTCATAAGCGGAGCCCTACGCACTACTCCCTCCGCTGCTTTGGACACTCTGTTTCGCCTTACATCCCACGACATTTATAGCAGACAAGTAGCCGCCAATGCAGCTATTCGCCTTAAAACGACTTCACAGTGGGCAAATAAACATTTTGATACGAGTATTCGCAAATATTCTCAACGAACTAGAAATCCTACCAGAAAACATCTACTACACTATATCGAAACAATGGTTTGACAAGGTCTTCCATGTAATCATACCCTCCAGATCCTCGTGGGAGGAAAATGCGAAACATTGGTTTGGATATGCTTTTGACGTTCTGGAGTTGGGCCAATTTTTCGAATACATGGAATAATAGTTTAGTTTCGTTATTTGGAAATCCTGCAAAACACTATGCTTCCATATGGTGCCTCTTAGTTAGATTTTTTATTTAGATAACGTTAACTCTAAAGTTAGCCTGGCATCCCGAACTCATGACTAAAAATATCTATTCTACCAAGATAATGGGAAATTGTGCTACCTAATGTTTTGTGGAAAAGATAAAATTATGGTGAACAGTACCCCGATTGCAAATGCTTCCTGCGAGAAATACAACACTGCTGCTTTTACCTGATATAAAACATGCAATACTGAATGTTTTCTCTACTGCGTCTGGTTCTGCTCTAGGCGCACTAATCAATGACCTTTCCATTGATATTCACTTCACTGGCTGCACGCTCATCTGAAAATGACACCAAAGGGAGATGGGAGACGCCCACCTCAACACTTGATGCACTGATATTCATATCATAGACTGCATCTCAAAGATATCTTCCATTTGAAAAGACTCGTTTATGGTAAAATACATTCTGAAGGGTTAATGCACCGTTTGTGCCGACTATCTTTTGACTTTTCTCTTGTGAAGTCTGATGCAATGGCACCAAGACTTTTGTTGCTACAAATTTCGAAAGCAACTTTCGCTGTAGAAACGAATGCAGCTGGCTCTTCACGGATGACGTTTGCCTGTTTGCTCTGAGCCGCCAGAAAAAAAATCTAGAACAAAGTATGTATAGGCAATTAACGATTCCATTCGATGAAGTTTTTATTTATTTTTCCAGAGTTTAAGAAAACACTTAAGCCCGTGCGCCAGTGCATCTGATTGCAGGGTTATGTTCATTATTTTATTTAAATGGTTCATCTGTTGATATACTTTTAAAAAGGTCATAATAAAAACACTGTTCAATATTTTTCACCAATTGCCGCTTTATTGACAAAAGCAAACCTTTTTTAGTTATAGAATATTATTTAATTGAAATGACTGCTTAGCCTGGCTTGGTAGTTGGGGCAGACCTGTCAACCCAGTTTTTGAAAATATTTTCTATGGTTTTGACCCCTATTTCACGAATAGTGTCTGAATCATTTCTGGATTGTTCGCATAGAATCGACGTCGACGCAGTCAAATCGCAGCTTGTAGCAACAATACCAAAACGACGGATTACATGATTATTACCCGTAAATTTCGTGCACAATAAACGATTCTTGGACCGCTTGTATGGCACGTATCTGAAATTGTACTACGTCTCGGTCCAAATCTTCAATATCTAGCCATGAAAAAACGGTTATCATGCGCATCTATTAACCACTCCGAAAACCACACCACACGATACCACGTTCAGAATTCATTGGCTATGACCACGTATGGTATTTCTAAACCTCAAGTTGAACAATGTCTAGTTTCGGCATCCCTGCCAAACTCAACAGTCTGTGCAGGATGACGATGGAGAATGCACGCTGCTCCTTCACGGTCAGTAAATATCTCACCGAGACCTTTGATGTTCAAAATGGATTTAGACAAGGCGATGCGCTGTCATGCATTTTTTCAACATCGTACTTGAAAGAATAGTGATGTCAGTGGCGCTTTCGTGAGTATTGAGACGGAACCGGCGAAAATGGATTAAGCAGGTAATGAGGGCAAGATCAGGTATATGCTGTGAAGCAAAAAGGACAACCAACACCGACGTCTCGGGCAGAACGTCACCCTCGACAGATATAACTTTGAGGTAGTTAAGGACTTTGTCTACCTAGGCTCCGCTATAAATACAGACAACGACACCAGCGCTGAGATCAAACGAAGAATAACTCTTGCCAACCGCTGTTTCTTTGGGCTAAGAAGGCAATTGAGTAGCAAAGCCCTCTCTTGGACAACAAAAGTCACCCTTTATAAGACCTTAATAATCCCGGTCTTGCAGAGGCATGGACATTATCAAAAATGGATGAGGGTGTTCTTGGTTGCTTCGAGAGAAAAATTCTTCGGGCGATCTTCGGCCCCGTCTACATTGACGGTGAGTGGAGGAGGAGATACAACGACGTACTGTACGGATAGTACAGCGACTTGGACCTAGCCAGAAGAATGAAGATCCAAAGACTGATATGGCTGGGTCATGTAGAGCGCATGGACACCAATGCTCCGGTCCGAAAAGTCTTCGAATCTGCTACCGAGGGACAACGCGGTAGAGGAAAGCCAAGACTCAGGTGGCGCACGCAAGTGGAAGGGGACCTCAGCCAACTTTGCGTGCGAAATTGGAGACAGGGATCGAGCTGGCAGGAGACGCTTGTTGACTGAAGCCCAGGTCCACCCCGGACTGTAGTGCCACTTAAAGAAGAAGAAGAAGAATAAGGCAATTTTGCTTGTTTACGAAGCCATCGAGATAGAAGTGCGCCTCATCTTTGGCGAGTTGAGCCTCTCGGGTTATGCGTACATTTTCGACTACAGCTGCAATTTCCGCCGAATACGGGAATGTGTTCAATCAGCAAACCACCAGTCTGACGAACTTTCTCCATCAGCTTCTGTACCAGCTGTAGTTGGTGAAATATTTCGACTGAAATTTTGGAAGTATCTTTGGATACTTTGGATACACGTTGTTCAAGCCGTAATTGATCCATTTCGATTCAAAAAAATACCAACAGTCGGTCCACTTTTTCTGTATCACCTAGACAGGTATATGACTGTTGTAAGCATAGTTCTTGATATTTTGGATCGGTAGTGGAGAACCTGGAAGAATAAAGAGCCTGTAAGTCGATCTGATGAAAGTTAATTGTAAATACTAGTGTTGCTCCAAGTTGTGTTAACACGTTCCTGTAATCCAAAGCATCGACGAATTGAATTGGCTAGCAACTATGTCTCAATGGTTTGAATCGATTAAGATTGACGAAAGTACTCGTATACACCATTTCCAAGACAATATGCAGTAATTTGCGAACTGTCCAGTTGATGCAGACAGAGATTTTTTTTAATCTAAAGGAAGTACATCTAGAGGTTCTTTTGATCAAGTCAAATTACTTCTGTTGTTTATCAAATTATTTTCCTTTTTATTTTTTTTTTTTGAATATTCACTAAATCAATTGAATAATAGTGCCAAACGGCAGCATATTAGTAGTAGTACTCGTAGTAGTATGTTTGTTGTGGAAAAATAATAAATCAAATGTCTGTGCTGATATAATGTATTTCAAGAGAACGTTTATCTTGTTTAAGAATAATTCTATTCTCACATTGCATTTCCACGACATTGCCATGTGAATTTATAGTCAATTGGGTATACTCCCAGACACGAATTGTATCCAGCGAGTATCGCATAAAAAAAAAATAAAGATTTGCAACGTCTTTTCAATTGAATGACAATATGGGTGGAAAGTCTTAAGATGTGTTGGCTGAAATAGTGGATGGAAAATGCACAATTACGTTCCCGGTGTGTGGAAGTAGTTTTTAAAAGTATGTTTTTGTTCGACTACCACAAAATTACAAAATCCAAGTCCATGTGCCACAACATGTGTCAATAAAAAAATAATAATTTTTAAGATGTTTTCAAACTTTTCATCCTCACTGTAGTTTTTACGAGTAGAAATTGTTTCATTATTCACACACAGTATCTGTGGCATTCCTCGATATGTCTAATTTTAGATGCAATCACGAAAGATATAATCTGACTAAGCGTGTGCCACTCGCACTCGAGAGTGCATCGCAGAATGTCACCACTTGCATTCCTTTTTCAACTTTGCTCTCTTTTGCGTCGACAAGGAATGTACTAAGGAGCCAATCAATGTGGCAAACAAGATAAAAAAAAAATTTAATAAAATGTATACCAATCTTGAGGTCATATTTGACTTGTTGATCGTTTAATGCCTCATAAATATTTCTATCTGTGTACTAACATCTTTACGGATTGAAAATTTTTATGAAATGAAATGAGAACTGTGTACTTGACATGCATATGTATTTTCGAATAAATCTCTTCTTTTTTACAGACAGATTTTTTGGAGTCTTTAAATTTGCTTACACATATAGCAATCCCTGATAATTGTCCTGACGGTAATATGCTATGTCAAGGACTTATCTCCTTGTACGACTATTCGTATTCGTATTCGTATTCGTTGATTCCAGTGTGATTAATGATGTTCTGAAATAATTTCGATTGGAGAAGGAATGTTTTTGTATTGCTATTTTTGGAGCGAAATGCTTTTACATGAAGTGACAGAATACACTACCTTGGTCTGTCGAATTGTATAAATATTCAAGTCGAACGCATTTCACTTAAATTGTGTTCTTTTTTCGGATCTGTTTTCGTATGGATTTATTTTGGAAGTTTGGGAAGTTGCCTTGGATTTGCACAACCACAAATTCTAATGTTTATGATTACTATGGTTCCATTATTTTAGAGGGAACAATCCAATATTAGTTGACTATTTTGCAGGGCGGTGGGACTATGTAGTCTTATCACTGCCGGCAGGTAATGCCTGTTGGAATGTCAACTAGCTGATTAACTTTCAGGTTCTCTTTGTCTTTCGGTGATGCAAATTGCTGCTGCCACATGTACTAGGTGGGGTGAAAAGTAACTTCCTTGACCGCCAGAATGCGTTGCTACTGCAAAAAAGGTGCAAATGGTGCCTTGAAATCCGTTCATATTTAGGCTAACATGCCAAATTTCAGTGCGATACTGTTTTTAGTTTTGTTTTGACAGCTGATTGTTGTTGACGTGTTTGGCATCATGTTGAGTATGGACAAAAACGATTTTCGTTCTCTCATAAAACATTCGCAAAACGGCGAAGGAAACAAATAAAATCTGGATAAATATTATGGGGATAATGCTCCGTCCGATTACACCGTCAAAAATTGGTTTTGAGAGTTTCGTGGTGGCCGCAACTCCACTACCGATCAAGTCCGGCAGGCCCTCGGATGCGGTTACAGAGGACAATGTCAAAAAATACATGAAATGGTGTTGGCTGTCCGTAAAGTGAATGTGCGCGAGCTAGCAGATACCACAAAGATTAGTGCTGAGCGCACACGCCATGTTTTGGGCAATATTCTGCATATGAAAAAGTTATCCTGCCGCTGGGTGTCGCGCATGCTCACTCCTGACCAAAAACACGAACGCGAGAGCACTTCGAAAGAGTGTTTGGACTTGCTGATGCGGAATTGGGCAGACTTTTGGCGTCGATTGGTAACTGCTGATGAAACCTGGATCTACCATTACACACCAGAGGACAGAATGAGTGCCCGGCAATGGACTGAAACCGGCACGAGTGCTCCGAAGCGGCCGAGGGAGGCTCAATGGGTCGGAAATGTTATGGCGTCGGTTATCTGGGATTGTCATGGCATACTCTTGGTAGACTATCTCGAAAAAGGAAAAACCATTAACAGCGAGTATTACTGTGCATTATTGGAGCGATTGAAGGCCGAAATCGAGAGCAAAAGGGCCTCACATGAAGCGAAAAAAAACTTTGTTTTTGCAAGACAATGCGCCGGCGCATAAGAGCATCGCAACCACGGCTAAAATCAATGACCTACGGCTCCAATTGCTGTCGCATCCACCGTATTCGCCCGATTTGGCTCCCTCGGACTATTATCTCCTCCCAAACCTCAAAAGATGGCTCATCAATAAAAAAATTTAGCTCACGCGAGAAAATCATCGACGCCACGGAGGAGGAGGGATCAAGAAGTTGGAAAATCGCTGGAATAAGTGTATGAAGCTTAAAGGGGACTATATTGAATAAAATAAAAAAACATTTAAAAACAATTGTTTTCTCATTCCCAAGGAGGTTATTTTTCACCCACCCTAGTAAGCATGTTTTATGTAATTCTTAATTTTTCACATGCGTTGTCTGAAGTACATAACAGGTAAAAGACATCATAGATAAAATAGATAAGGCATTGGTAGCTTGGACCTCTGACTTCCATCAATTCACCATTGTATAACCTATGATTCTGCGGGTGTGTATCATTCCTGGTAGCTTCTTCGAAGTGGTAAACCCACATTCCCACGTAGCGAGACGCCAGTAAAAGTTTCTAAGAGACATAAAACAGCATTCGTTGGCGTTGCTGCAAATAGTCAATTCGTCTACAATTTGGTCAATGAAAGCCCTGTTTGAGGGCGCAGGCAGTTCTAACGTATGTTGTTGTTGTCCTGAAACACTCCCTTTAAGTATTTTCCGGTGATTCCATGGTGACTTGGGACAAGACTCGGTGAATTCAGTCTTCCGCATTTGCTTAAAGAAGTTTCTCAACTAGCTTGGAAGTGGTAGAAAGTTTAGCAAGGTTTATAATACATCTTAACTTTGTCGCTACAGTTGCAAACACTTCTTGCCTTCCACAGATTCTACACAATTCTTCAATTCTACGCCATCAGGGTTGCGAATATCTCCGTTTGGAAGACATACGCATATTTTATTAACGAGGATTGAAATCGAATTTTGTGCTCCGAAGGACACTAGCGACGCACATTGGTTTGAAGCCATTCGTGAAGACCCGAGTTTATTCTTTTTCGGGCTCTAATGCAGGCCGAAACCATTCCTGAGAAGAGCGACTGTCGATTTTGTACTTTGCCAGTAACAACAGTTCTGGTGTCACCCCTGTAGGCGAAATGTCATCAAAACTCAAGTGCGTGTTGTACAAAACACTATTTTTTTTAAACGGACAATTACTATGAGGATTTAGCCTATTAAATGAAAGCCTTTGTATAACAAGGACAGACCGCTCTTTGAAGTCTTGTTTAAGCACCAATGACATATTTTCAACCTATTATGCACGTCCTACTTTCGCTGGTTGGGGGGTTCTCTTGAAGCTGGAAGAGGATCCGGGTTTCCAACGAATAATCATCCTCATTGACGAAGGACATTTTTGGTTAAATGGCTTTTTAATTAAGCAGATTTGTCAGACGTTCCAGCAGCAGCCGATACGTCCATATACGACAAAAATTTACTGTTTGTTATGGTTTTTATGCCAGAGGGGTCAGTTGGGCGTTCTTCGTCCGGGATGTTGGAGTCATTGTCAATGGAGACCACTATCGCTTAACTTTAACCAATTTTCTTGGCATAAATTGGAACTGGAATGTAGATATGTGGTTTCAAGGGAGAGAGAGAAAAATTGGAGGCACATTTTTTGAGAAACATTGCGAAGATTTCGTCTGGCCAGGGTAAGAATTCATCATCGAATCTTTGTTGCTTGTCTTCGACAAGAGTAAGATCGAAAGATGAAGAGACAGATATGGGTCAATTGCAAATTATCCAAACAACAGAAATTCGATTTTCAACGAGTTTGATGCGCTATCTGACTCCATTCAAAGAATTGTATCCCTGTATTCTCATTCTGAAACACTTTGTGGTCAGCTCAATACTTCCAGATTGTCTCCGCTTACACATAACTGTGTCGAATCTTCAGTTGGACGATTCTACTTTCGAGCTCTTGTAGTACCAAGAGTACTTTACTCCTACTCCTACCTCTGACGACGTGTTCTTGCACGCTGGCAAAACCACCGCGTAGGTTATGTTTTATTAAACCTTCTCTTTAGAACTCTTTCTGAGCAGACCCATTGTATTTATGCCCCTATTTCTTTTCAAGGTCATGAAAATGCCAATAAACCATCAGCACATGAAATATCTCTAAACACGAAAACTTCTCGATGATCGGCAGTACGTTTTTCGTAACAACATGTCCTTTGGCGATTTGATAGATATTTCTAAGGAATTTGACAGACTCTTTTATCGAAAATGTTTGCATATGAGATCGACGATTCTGTCTCAGTGAATTGTAAATAACCTTTCGGAACGTTCAATTAAAGTTGTCTTGGATGGTATCAAGTCTAATATTTGTAAAATAAATGCTGGTATGCCACAGGGTTCTGTTCTGTCTCCGGCAGTTTTCATAATCTTCATTAATGATCGCTGGCCTCCTGCCACTTTTCATCCAATATATACAAGGTGGCGGAAAATAAATCATTTAATTTTTTTTTGGATTACTTTTTTAATAAAAAAAAAAAAATGATTTGGAAGATGATATCCGCCAAGTGGCTGCCGCTAGTGTTGATACACATTTGTGCCCGTTTTATCGCATTTTCCATGACTTTCCGATGATAACTGTTCGCATTCCTGTGGAATATTCTCCTTAAGGGCTGCGATTGCGTCTAAGGCTTGTTGGCATAAACCCGCGACAGTAACCGAAAAGACAGAAGTCCGGGATAGTTAAATAGGGGATCTTGCTGACAAACCAAATCGCCAAAACAGGAGATTACGCGACCAGGAAACGCTTCCTTCACAATATCCATAGTGGTTCGTGCTGTGTGCATATTCACCAAGCCCCGCTCATCCAATTCCGGCAGTAAGTAGTCGTTTATCATGGCCCTGTAGCTTTCGCCAGTAATAGTGATCGTATTGCCGATGGCATTCTCAAAAAAAAAAATACTCCTCCCGCGTAAACGCCGCACCATACAGTGGCTTTGAGAGGATGTAATGGCTCTTCGTGCATCACACGCAGATTTTCAGTACCCCAGAAACGAAGATTTTGCTTATTGACGTAACCGCTTAATGCGCCTCGTCGCTCATGATGATTTTCGACACAAAATCGTCGTCTTCGGTGTTGAGATTGAGGATGGCTCGACAGTGATTCAAAACGTGACTAACGCTCAGGATGCATTAACTGATGCACTGTTTGCACTTTGTACGGAAACATGTGTAAGTCTTTAAGTCTTTCACTTAAATCCACTTTAGGGTCCTGGTGTCTGGTGACGCCCAATTGCGTGGCCCGTCGTCTGGTTAATGTTTCTTCGTTCTGAGCGACATCGGCAGCCACAGCCGCGATATTTTCGGCCGAACGACCAGTCCAGTGGCGGCCACGCCCTGCATGGTCTCCTGTGGTTCCAGTCTGTTCGAGTCGAGTAGCTAAGCGCCGGAATGTTTGCCCAGTTGGCGCGACACGATTAGGAAATCGACGTCGAAATTCACGCTACGCTAACACCACCGACCGATTATTGGTCAAAAAAATCGAAACAATTATTCCACGCTGCTGCGGAGTATCGCCATACTACATTGCTTGTTTGTTTGTGTACTGTAGCTGTCTAGTTCACAAATGTCAAGTATGATTGACGTACGACGCCACTTGCAAAAATTACAACATCGCCCGATAGGATAATTAATTTTGCGCCACCTTGTACAGTACTATCTTGGTATACATGTCAATGACAAATTAAATGCGTTGCGATGAAGTTCGTTGTTGCCAACATTTTTGCAAAATTTCTAGGTTTCTTAGACATTCTAGGCATTTAATCGCCTAAATTTGAAGTACAATACTTACATCTGGTCATTTGCATCGCATACTTCTTTCCACTTAACAGATAGGATACAAAACCGCGCGATAAAACTTATAGGTGATGCAAATGTTACACAGTCAATTGACATCCTCAACAACTGACGAAATATTTCCTGCCTCACTTTGTTCTATCGTAATTTTCACCACCAATGCTCCACAGAAGTTGCTAGTAGCATTCCGCCCCTTCAAACTTCAAGCCCTGAAGTACTCTGATATATTGTGGTTTTTTTCTTAGTCGAACAACTCGCATATGGAATGCCCTGACGAGCTCTTTATTTGTTTGGTCATTATAGCCTTCAAACATTCAAAACCGACGTGCACCGGTGGTCTTATCGCCCGCGCTGGGTGCAAACATTTTAAGGCGACACAAAATCACTTTTGTGAAATTGGAAATTGTTTAAAAAGGTTGCCAAAAGTATTTGGATGAATTTTGGGGTATCCGCAAGATTGGCTGTTCTGGATATCGTATTCGTATCACATCGTAACGTATCGTATAACGTATTATCGGCCTATTGTATGTTGAAAACCGCCTCCCAAGCGTACTGCCTTTTTTTATTTATTAAGATTTATTTACAATTAAAATTAACGTTTTTAAGATTTATTTATTCAACATTTAATTTTTTATTATTATTTTTTATATTAATTTTGATTTAAACGTTTATTTTAGGTAAACTTCATATCACAACGCTCGTCCTGCCGAGTGAGTATTTTGGAATATTTTTCCTTTGTTTTGTCTTTCTTCTACTTTTTCTTGTTTTTTTTTTTAATTAAAAATTCCTTAAATGTAATTATCTGTATTCATGCCCATTGGTGTTGGTGTTTGTTTTCGCTCTCTCGGTCGGCCCATTTATCAGATGGTTCTAAAGCAAATAAAATGAAATCGAAATGACGAAATGAAATCGAGGTTAAAAATATCAGAAAAAAAGAAATTCAAAGATACAATGTTTTTTTGTTTTTGAAGTGACTTCATCAGTGAGTACCATCGAGCGCGAGAACCGCATTATAAAAATTTATAGTGCCTAATCTTTGTTTCCAGCTGTCTTCTGTTTACTAAAACTTCGGAGGGAAAAAATTGACTATATCAGAAAGGCAAATGGAATTATAGTCATAAAATTCCAAAAAAACCGAAAAAAGTGTTTATGTGTGAAAATTTTATTACCGTACGATGATAATGTAACGGCTTGATGATCTGCCTGCTCCCTGGCAGCTATTGTCGGGTTGAGATATCTCAATCAATCAAAGGCTCGACCCAGGGAGATGTCGTGTATGTTGCTTGCGTACGTGTAGAAGATCAGCAAGCTTTCTTATCTCTTTGTTTTTCGGTTTTTTTTTTTGTCACAGTGTGGGTTGTTTTATTAAAATTATTATTTTCTTTTTCAAATATTTATTTTGGGAAAGCTATTAATATGGTGAAACATGCGTGTGGAAAAATCAAAATTTCTTCAAAAGGAAATTTGCAATATTATAGTGAAAATGTTAAAATACCATTTGAGAACGAGCGCCCCAGGATTGTGCGGAAGTATTTATAAAATTAGAAAAGCAGCATAGGGTAAAGACAAGATTTGGATTTAATGTCCCATACTCTGCCGAGTTATAAATAAGACGTTCTGTTTCTGTTCTCAAATCTGTTTGTCTCGGAAGGGAAAACTTCGTACGGGATAGAAAAATGTCCGTCGACCTCTTAGAGGCAAGGCTTTTTCTGCCTTTGACCAAGTAAGTCATGATTGTGCTGCAAAATGATCCAGCCGTCAACGGAAATTCTAAACGAGGACACAGGAAGTTGAAAAGTCGTCTTAGAGCGTTCATATTCCCGCTGCAATACACTTCACGAAGCCTGATACCGCTCTTGGCGGCCAAATAGTGTCGAAAAACGATGCTATGATGCAGCCAAATGCCATCATCTTTTTGAGTCACACTTCCTTTAACTGTTTAATGATTACGGTTTTCAAAACGATGACCACAATATGAGTAGTCATCAATGGAAGAGTAAATGTGCATGTAATGATATTTTTTGAATCACAAGAGTATTTTCATCTGATATACGGCAGTAGGGCTTATAGAGAAGGTAAAAGTGAAGGTGCTTTATCGGTGAATAAGGTTGCCTCGAAAGATCGGCATCAATTTTTCTCTGCTGCAACACTAAATTCTAAATCTAAGTGCTGTATATGGTCGCTATGTTTAGATCTTGTGTTAACTGAACGTTGTATAGATGCAAATGCAAGACCTTAATATTTGCAATTTTGCGCATTTGCTGAACTTTTAATAACAGTGGCGGTAGGTATGCTCGGACGAATAAAAGTAATGTTACTCTGCCCGAAAATTAATGACAGAGAAAATGAAAGTCGTTCAATACGAGTATTGTCTGATACCTTGACAACATATTGACATATTGACAATGGTCAGAATGGCAGCGCTGTGATATATTCAAACTCAAAACCTTTGTCCAAGCGTTACTGAAATGAAAGTCTTTTTTTGAAGGAACGAACTGCCTTTATTGATTGAGTTATCTAAACCAAACGCACCAAACAGTCAATCTTGTGGATGAATTGATGCTTGCCGCACACTTGTGGATTGTGTTAGCTCCAATAATGGCAATTTTGCTTGTTGACATAGCCGCTGAGCTGGCAATGAGCCGGCCAACATTTCCAGCGCCCAATTAGCGAACTTACGGCGTTCTCTATGGTTGTCCGGCATTAATTCTTGCTCAAAATAAGTCGGATTGATTCTCTTCACCTGAACGGCTCCCGAATCGACATCTATGGGACTTCTTTGATACTATGGCTATGGCGGCAATGTTTTCTTTATTTCGCGCCAATTTCTGTCTGGTTGGTGGCTCAAACATTTCCACGGTAATATTTTTTTTTTTATAATTTCCGCACGTTCGGCAAGCGTAAAACGATGCATGTGAAGTGCCGAACCTTACTGAACATTTTGACATTTGGATGTCATTGGTAACTTTGACAGCTGCCGAAACATAACAATTGGGGAAAACTATTATTGCTATATGGTCACCCTTTATCAAAGATTTCTGGAGACCTTTTGACAGTCGTACTAAAAAAAAAAATATCATAAAACTGTGCTCAGAGTTAAGTCAATAAACATAACAATAGGATGTATGCCTGGTCATCAAGAGAACGCGTCATAGTTTACGAGTATTACCAGATTCGAATATGTTTAATATGCACAAAGTTATAAACAGCAATCCGGACTTCCCAATACAGAAAAATAAGCCAACTGACAATCTACACCTCAAGACGTCGGATTTAAAGCTGTAGTCTGTTATAGAAATCACGACTTACCCAAATTATTAAGATTCTTGTTCGAGCAGTTGACAAAAAGATTTCTTAATAAATTCATCTTCATCAGTGATCATCATAGAGGACACTCAGGAGTGGCAACCGCTTAGGGTAACCATTCAGATGCTTACTAAAGCAGGGAAGTTTTAAAGGGAATTTCGCGACAAAATCGTTCCTCTTTAACTTTGCAAAAATCTTTGAGATTAATGCTTAATCGCTGCGCATGCCTTCCAATGACATACTGTTCGATGTTTATCTTTTTGAATTTGGATTTTTTTTTTGTGAAAGATCCTTCGCGAGGATCTAACATCCGCGTTACATATGCGTTCTAAGCGTCTAAGATCGCTAAGTATTCTTGTCGCCGCGTCGCATATTTATATATAGCCATATATTTCATTTTCGTAACGCGGACAGAGAACACGTAGAACCGAGATATCGCATCGAAGGCATTATGGTATTGTCACGTGCTTCAATTGAAAGAGTTATCTCCCTATAGCAGCCATGACCCATTAGAAACTACGTCAAGTAATTCGCTTCGCCATGCTTCCGATCAATCAAGGTGCTGACCCTTTGTATCAGCCATCTTCCTTTCTGTGAATCGTCCTACTATTGCTGCCACTGCATAGTGCTGTGGTTTTGTCTGGTAAACGGAGTTAATTCCACGTTTGTGGGATTTTACTTTCGCTGAGTCTTGATAGAGCCCCGACCCGACCGCTTTTGATGACTTTTCACACACGAATTTTGATATCCCTCTTCTCTTGATCGAGTATAAGCCATATAAGTTCACATCTGACTAGCTTTAAAGAGAGCTCAAAAGTGTATCACTTGTTTGGCTTAGGACAATGGGGGCTTGACGTTGCCAAGCTGCTATTGTTATTAACCAATTTATCAATGATACAGCTCCCTGGAACGTTCGACTTAACTCTTTAGGAACCCCCCTGAGTATAGTCTTGTACTGCTTAGCCATCTCATTGAAAGGTACGCGGCAGTACCTTTTCAGTGTCGAGCTTATGGTGCTAGGAGTAAGGGATCTTATGATCCGATGTGTGGGTAATAGATTCTGGTTGATGTCATTTTTGGCTTAATGAACAATAGACTTGATGAATTGACTAAACAATTTTTGTTTCTGAAAAGTTCCCAACGAAGATGTTTATTCCAAAGATTTAAGTTGACCATTTGTGAAGTTAGATATTTACTTATATTAGTACCTTTCTGGAATCAGGTGATTTTAGCCGACTTTCAAGTCACTTTCAGATAATTGAACATCGGTTAATTGGAAGGACCTCGATGTATACTAACATTTTCTTCATTTGACTGTTTCCATTCAAACAGGTACTAGTCAGTTCGTATTTCCAGTGCTGGAAATCAAACGGCTGTACGATAAGTGAGAACCAGTGCAAGTTTTTAAACTGCAGACCCCACCTTGACCGTACATCTATCCTATCCGAGCAAAGGTACTCGTATTTTAAAGATCCTTTTGGTTTCGTTCTGTTTCTTGTCCAGAATGAGGTCTAGACACCTGGTACTTTTTGAGGAGCCATTTAATTTGGATGGGTTGATGCAAGACATCTTGATTTTTCTTGTTTAAAGTTTTGTGTTGGCTGAACTTACACTAAAGCCATAGATGTGTGTTTAATAGGGCCGTATGCCTGGTACAACCCTTGCGGTTTTTTCGCTTTGTAGTTTCTTTCTTGAAGACCAAAATTTGTTACTCTGGATCGTAAAACGAAGTGCAAAGTCAACCGACCTTTCTCTCTGTTAGGCATGATGGTACATTTTTAGAGTTTCTACGTCTGTGATGGCTGTAACAGGAATAATCCGTGAATGATCTGAAAAAATAAATGATCGGTGTGATATTTTGCATTGGTTCAACTCCAAAACGATGGTAATGGACACCTAAATCTTCAACCATGTGCCATGAAATAAGACCAACTTTTAAAAATTGGCCTTATTTCGCTTTTAAAAAGTGTAATAAAGCCAACTTTCTGCAGTTGGTCTTATTTCACCTTGATAAAGTGAGATAACGCCAAATAATGTTAGAAAATAAGACCAATTTGGCTTTATTTCTCTTTTGCAAAGCGAAATAAGGCCAACTTTAAGTATTCGCAACTATACGGTTTATCAAACTATAAGTAGGATACCGGAATGGAAAGTGAGGAGTAACAACAATTCCAAAGTTCGGCGTTATTTCGCTTTATCAAAGTTGGCTTTATTACACTATTTAAAAGCGAAATAAGGCCAATTTTTAAAAGTTGGTCTTATTTCACTTGGCCTTATTTCACGATTTCACGGCACCTATTTTCGGGCTGCATCTTTTAATTTTATTAAATATACGTTGCGTAATTTGGTTCCATTATTTGCTGTTTTCGAAAACCTCCGAATATAATAATCGCAGTTGGATCATACAGTAATTATTTCAATCACTTACGGCTGGATCCTGTTTGTCTACACAGTCGCATAACATACTAAACTCTTGTATTTGACAACAGTTTCACTTCTACCAGGCGTGCTTTTTTGGCACACAGACAAGTCTGTATTTTTTTTTAATTAGAGTTACTCTAATTTATTTAAACACGAGTAAACAAATCTTAAACTCTTTCATTGGTGAAAAAGTGTTAATCATTGCGAAATGATGGAACAATTTGCGCTTCACCAATTCCCAAATTTATCTTGCCAAGACGGATTAAGCTTTCATTGTTAAATTTTTTTAAATTTAAAAATGTTATGACACTTAAGGTAAGAATGTGTTGGATAAGATTCAAGATTTTTCAGAGGTGGAATTTTTAGATTGTCTCTAATGAGATCGGCGCTTTAATGCGTTTGTTGATGGAATAGCGAAGTGCTTTGCCGGTTTTTCTGTTTTATCTTAACTTTATGATCATTGTCAAACTAATTTGATGAGTGATTTGGAAATCCATAGTTCCTTTTACATTCAATACGGATTCTTAGTTTTTCTCCCAGAGTTAAATAAAATAAAAAGTCTGTGGGTTATTAGTGCTTTGTAAAATTCCAAATAGTGACGGTAAAGTCAATCGATTGGATACATTAATGTTGTCTTTTACATTGTTTACTTATTTGTCTTTGACGGATAAATAACATGTTGGCTGATGTGACAATGCAATTTACATCTGTTTAAATTCTGATAAACACGATCAAGAGCGCAAAAGACTGACTCATTTCGGTGTGCTTTCTTACTGTTTTTTTCCGAATTGTATCTACTCTGTGATGCGGATTGTTTACCTAACAGATGTCGTTAACGAAATAATTGTTTCGTTAATTATCTAAAGATGTAATAAACATTTATATATGTAGATGGGCTTGAAATGCTGAGTGTACCGATCTCTTAGCCATTATACTCTAAAAAGGGTCTGAGGGTCTAAAGCCTAGCACAATGTCTTCTATTAAAGTGTTAGTGATGCAAGTGTACCTCCTCAGAAGCATACTTATCAACGTACCCTAGAATCTTATGGTGAGTTCTCAAAACCAGATATTTTATACCAAATCGAATAAAGAACCAGTGTATTTGATTTCTTATATAATAATGTTCCTTTTCAATAAACTTTCGTGGTGACAACCTTAGGATTCTACTAAGAGGCAGCAAGATGCTGCCTGCTGATGCTGATGACTCATACTATCAGTTTCGTCCACAAGAAACCCAAATGTTATGTTATTTTGAAGGAGGAAATTGGAGAAATAAGAAGTCCGCTGTACATTGCCTACCAACTAAAAAGCAATTTTTGTGTGAAATGGAGCCGGTACCACTAAACGTCTTGGTACACGAAATGAACATACTCATTCTCAAGAACTGATGAACGCATCCATTCCAACTTGACGGCTATTTAACAACTAACATTTATGCAAAGTTGAGGGCGTAAATAGTTTTTGACGTCAGTTGCTTCCAATCATGGAATGGGGCTCGTAACTGGCCGGCAAAAACACGGCTTTGCAAAGGACAAAATCTTTTGAATGTTGCTGCCACTGAAAATCAAACGAAACTTTGTGTGTCGAACCGTGTAGTTATGTGAGAGTACTGGTGGAAAAGTCATCTCTGCGAAAGTATTTATCCGCGCACTGAGTGATAGCCCTAAGTCTGCAAAGCCGTGCAAAATCGAATTCGTCGAAATCCGCAGAAAATCATGCCTCGGAAGATGTAACATGTATCAGCAAGAAGAGCATGTTGCGTATTTTAAAACGTGATTTGGCACTCAGCGCACACAAGAGACACTCAGGTCACTAAGTCACACAAGAATTGAAATTGAAACTTACGTCAAAATCGAAAGCTTTGCTTTGCCAGTACTAAAGAACGGTCACAGACGAATTCTTTTAACTTTCAAGGAAATTTTTAGCATTCGAGAATCGTAGCAGTGCAATAATGTGCTCTGTCATAACGGCATGCGTCTGAATACTTTCCGAGAGTTTAACATGAGCACTATCTAGTTTCTGTGATGGTTATGTGGGGAGGCGCCTAGGTTGGGTCGCCGAGCTCCACTTATAAGACAAAGGGGCCTAAAGCTCGGCGAAATTGTATCAAACAGATATTTTAGAGAACGTTCTGGAGACCCTCAACACAACACTATTCACAAATAAACTGTGGACTCTTAAACTAGACTCCGCTTTAGTTTATTAATCAAAAACGACCTAAACATGGCTCAAAAATCACGTTTCGAACTTCATTTCCACAGGTGATTGGCCATCTGGTAATCCAGACCTCAGTTCATTAGAGTACAAACTGATCATTATGACTTTCACTACTCGACATCCAAGTATTCTTTGAACCGTGTCTCTGTCCGAGCAGTAGAAAATTTTCCCATGTACAGGGTCATTCATTTCGTAGTTTCAAGTTGGTAACGCTGGCATTTGACACCTGGTAAACTCAGCTGTCATTTGAAGTGTCATCTTATTAGTTGAATGTTTGCTATTTACAATTATTGATGGCTTACAATTCGAACAACGCGTTAAAATTATTGAAACTTACTACAAAAGTGGTGAAACGTAGCCACTTTTCGCGCACATTAAGCGATGATTATGGTCGTCATAATCGACCGACTACGCAAGCAATCGGTAAAATTGTGAAGAAATTTGAAGAGAGTGGAAGTGTTACTGATGTCGTAAGGCTTGTGCATCATCGTAATGCACGCTCAGTCGAAAATATTGCTGCTGTAAGTGCAAGTGTTGCTGATAATCCGAATTTATCAATTGAACGTGTCGTACACCAC
Organism: Volucella inflata; assembly: GCA_928272305.1. Taxonomy (NCBI): domain Eukaryota; kingdom Metazoa; phylum Arthropoda; class Insecta; order Diptera; family Syrphidae; genus Volucella; species Volucella inflata. The sequence continues at coordinate 54,189,991 of OV743720.1, read as the reverse complement.
ACTATGGCGTATTTTGCATTTGGATTTATTCCTCCATCCTTATAAAGTTCAACTTACGCAACAATTGAAGCCTGGTGACCATTCACAATGCCGTAGATACGCTTCTTGGGTGTTGGAACAACAGACAATAAACACCGATTTTTTGAACAATATTTTCTTCAGTGATGAGGCACATTTCTCACTCGGTGGGTATGTAAACAAACAAAATTGCCGTATATGGGGCTCAGAAAACCCACAAGTGATCGTAGATGTGCCGTTGCATCCAGATAAAGTGACTGTTTGGTGTGCTCTATGGTCAAAAGGTGTCATTGGTCCGTATTTCTTGAAAGATGCCAATGGGCGGACGGTTACAGTCAATTCGGAGCGATACGGTCAAATGATAACCGATTTTTTTGACCGGCGATTGAAGATCATGACTTGGACGATATGTGTTTCCAACAAGACGGGACAGCAAGCCACACAACACGACCAATTATGGCTTTATTATGTGAGAAGTTTCCTGGTCGCGTAATTTCACGTTTTGGCAACGTCGATTGGCCACCAAGATCATGCGATTTGACACCGTTCGATTTTCTGTGGGGTTACTTAGAAGACCGTGTTTACGCGAATAATTCCCGAACACTAGACGCATTAAAAACCAACATTACTCAAGTGTTGGCCGAGTTACCGCCCGAAATGGGCGAGAAAGTAGTCAAAAATTATATCGCATGCTGCGAATCTTCCCGAAGCGGTCATTTGAATGATATTGTTTTTCACACTTAATGGCAAAGTCCAAACTTTATAATGAATTAAAATTCTTATCAAAAATGTATCGATGTGTATGTTTTATTTAGCTTTACTTTCGAAATCGAAAAATGAATGACCTTTATGAGGGGCATACTGCCTTCGATGTGTGGCCAGAATACGAGGGCGGGTCAATAAGTCCGTGACTTTTGGATTAAAACACAGATTTTTTGATAAAAAAATAATTTTATTTTTCAACGTAGTCTCCCTTGAGCTCTATACACTTTGTCCAACGCTTCTCCAATTTTTTTATCCCTTCCAAAAAAAATGATTTGTCGAGGTCCTCAAAATAGGCCTTTGTTTGCGAGATGACTTCATCATTGGAGTCAAATCTTTTTCCACCAAACCATTTCTTCAGGTTTGGGAACAAGAAGTAGTCGCTCGGAGCCAAATCTGGAGAATAGGGTGGATGAGGGAGCAATTCATAGCCCAATTCATGGATTTTTGCCATGGCAACTGCACATGTGTGCACCCTTGCATTGTCTTGGTGGAAAAGAACTTTTTTCTTGGCCAAATGAGGTCGTTTTTTTTTCAAATCGTCATTGAATCGGTCCAATAAGTTGGCATAATATTCCCCATTGATTGTTCTTCCCTTTTGAAGGTAGTCAATGTGGATTATCCCGCGTGCATCCCAAAAAACAGTCGCCATAACTTTATTGGCTGACAAACCCACCTTGGCCTTCTTTGGCGCCGATTCACTCTTAGAAACCCACTGTTTTGACTGTTGTTTGTTCTCTGGTGTGTTGTGATGGATCCATGTTTCGTCCACGGTTACAAAACGGCGCAAAAACTCCTCCATATTGCGATTAAACAACGCCAAACCTTCCTGTGAAGTTGTTACACGATTGCGTTTGTGGTCGACTGTGAGCAAACGCGGCACCCATCTTGCGGAAAGCTTTCTCATGCCCAAGTGATCATTCAAAATTGAAACCACTGAGCCATGCGAGATCCCTACGGCTTCCACAATCTCTCGCACTTTCAATCTTCGGTCGGCCAACACCAGATCGTGAATTTTTTCGATTGTTTCGGGTGTAGAGACCTCAACTGGGCGTCCAGGACGTTCGGCATCTTCAGTGCTTGTACGGCCACAACGAAATTCAGTAAACCACTTTTTTACCATTGAAATCGATGGTGCAGAGTCCCCATAGTATTTATCAAGCTTAGCCTTGGTCTCGGTAATGGTTTTTTTTCGCAAGAAATAATGCTTAATAAGCACACGAAATTCACTTTTTTCCATTTTCTCCTCAAATTAGTGAGTAGTCTGATAAAAATAGCTGTCAAACACAAACTAACTGACGCAGCAAGTTTAAATTTTGACAGGAGTCAACTGACAGATGCCTGTTTACAGGAGCAGTGTTGCTGTTTCAGTAAAGAGGTCGGAAATTCAAAAAGTCACGGACTTATTGACCCGCCCTCGTATCTTTGTCGTTGTTGGAAGGGAAATGGGAACCATTTCAAATAAGTTGTTCTTCAATTTGTAGCCATTAAGTGACCCATAAATAGGAAAAAAAAGTTTTGGAGTATATTCATTGGTTGTCACTTTATTAACCAAAACCGTGTACCAAATCGCTTGCTAGACTAGGTATTAATTACAATTCTTTTTTGAGCACAAGATACCATACACGAAAAGCATGAAGGGTCATCCTTAAGTAAGACAATGAGGCAATTTTCTTTGCATCATAGCGACACCTTCATCATATGTTTTCTATAAGATTTTTTTCGAAACTAAGCCACATGTCTCGTGAAAAATTCTCTTACGCAAACAAAAAAACCGAGAGCACCTATGCAGTTTTCGACCCGACGGTTTTGCTCTTTAACTTGCTTACCATCTTCATAGAACCAGGAGCCTTGTGAGCTATTGATCTAATACACCATGCCGTGGACGATGTGCCAGACCTTTGGCGTTATGTCACGACACCGTTGCAGAAGTTATGTTTCATAAAAAGTCAATAGACACTCGTACATTGGAGAGATTTTGTCAGTGTCCTGCATTTTATTCCTGCAAATTGCTGGTATAAAATTGCCTCGCGTAAATTAGAATGGGCCACCAATTTGCCGTGCTTTGTCATGATTTCGTCCATTAAAGTTCTGACACTTTGCAATTGGCAACTGTGGGAAGGTCCTCTTGGCGACATCCATTGGAGTTATCTGAATATTTTAAACTCTTCTGTAATGGTCACAATGTGTAAACGGATTCGTGTTGAAGCCTTTCATCTTAAGGACTGCCTTCCTATCATTTAGATTCTGAACTTATAGTCGTAGACGAGGGAGCAAAATGATTTTGCAAACGATCTGTCACACAGTCCAATTCTCCTACATTCGATGACAGATTATCAAAGATAGCTATTCCCCATGTCAAGGCCCGTACAGAAAATCTATTTTCTGCAGCGTCCCTAATTGCCTACCTTCCATACTTATCTATTCTGCTGCAAATAACAGTCGGGAAATTTACCAGCAAAAACCACAGATTCTTTTCTCTTTAAAAATAATCTCTTATATTACGTGCCTATTTTTGGGGGCAACAATTTATTCGCCTAAGGATAGGCAAACATTTGAATAATTTTCACCCACCAAATCATCAAATCAAAGCTTTTTACCCCTCCCACTCAGCTTTCATCAACCAAATAGCAACACAAACAATTCTCACAACCACATCCAAGTCCTCATAGATTATTCTAGAAGTACACACGTGATGCGAGATAAGATCGAACACTGCAACAACTTAAGGCTTTTGGCTAAAGCCGTTAAATCCTCTACCAGAGCACGTTAATGCCACCCCAGGCCTAACAAATGTCCCTTCACTTTAACCGCATTAATTGGCATTATAACTGTTTGACATTGATTCAATTAGCTTGGCTGTTTGCTTCAGAGATCTTAAGCTTAAGTACATAAAAGTACAAATACTCGTACAGATACTCATACAAATACATGGCACACACTGTACCTGACCTTATCAAAAAGAAAAAAAAAAGAAAAATATAAAAGCACACTTGTGAGCAGGGGACCCCTCGTCGACGGCAAGGTTGCTTTGCCAATACATTTGATAAGAAGGAATTGATTAAGGACGTAGAGGGAGTAATTTCGAGATCCCTAGTTCTTCCTATTGAAGTGTTTTGTTGCTCAATTATCCGAATCTAGATAAAGGCCAATTAAAAACCAAAGCTGGATTGAGAAGTTTTTTTTCAATTGTTGTTTGTATCTTTTGTATCTTTAATCAATCAAAAATGAATCAGCTTTTGTAATGAAACGCCGGCTAAATCCGCGTGTAATGTGCTTAAGCGGCGGCGATATAATCGTAATTACCGTTTTGCGTTAATGACATGCTTCCGGCATTGGCATTCGTAATTGCATTATGAACGCGTTTTAAAAAAAAATTAATAAAAAGCGCGAAAAGCTGTTGACATTTTTTTTAAAATAAATTTCTCGTTCAAAGTTTTTGTCAGAAATGGAATGAGCTTTACGTAGAACCACTCGTTTTGCATATCAAATCAATGCATGACGATTTTTGGTGGTCGAATTAATTCGTTCCGGGCGTATTACAGTGAGTTCCGTAATAATTGGACCTATTTAGATTTTTTATCAATAACTATGTGAATGGATACATTGGAAAGTGTTTTGAAATTCTACTAACCGATATTAGGTTAGGTTTTGTTCGCAAGTTGATGGAATATTCCTGCCAATATGCTTTTTTTTTGTGACGACCGATTCCGTATGTCTATTCATACTACTTTGATCAGAAAGTTCCCGAAATAACCAATGTGTGGCGCTCCCATTACTCTGATTTGAGTTCTGTTTTTCTTTTTGTTAAGTTGGTACATCTGTTGTTGATATTCCCTCTAAATCTTTGCATCATAGCTTGACATTTGCAATACGTAGCCAAGAGTACATCTTTTCTTCACTTTTCTGATCTAGATCTAGCGATCTAATGATTCCTTTCAAACTTTCGACTACGTTCAAAGAAGGCTTTCTTTCTCGAACTACTCGTAGTTTGGAAGATGTAGAAGGATTCAGAAAGACATAAAGCCCAGTCTAGGACACAGATACTTCTCATTGTCGACTAATTCTTCACATTATAGCTCATTGCCACCTGGATTGCCTTTGTAGACTCAAGTTCATTCCTTTCCTTAAATTCGGACCATAACAATTTCTGAACACAGGGGCAGCCGATTTCGTATTTTCGAACGAACTGTGGCCTTGGTGTCGTTGCACTAAATGTCATATTCATAAGACCAGAGTCAAAAGAAAATTGATACTCAGTTCTCGAAGTTCCAGTGCGTGTTGTACCCAATACCATTTTTTTTTTTTTTTTTTTTTTTTTTTTTTTTTTTCAAAATTTGAACGTTTATTTAAGAAAAACATGTACAATAGTATTATTCAAAGTATTGCCCATCTGAAGCTATGACTTTTTCCCATCTTTCTGGCAAATTGTGAATCCCATCCCAAAAGAACTGCGCCGGCTTGACAGCCAAGAATGAATCAAGCCAATTTTTGATATTCTGCTCTGATGTGAACCCTATTTCAGTGAGGGCTTTCTGCATCGACCGGAACAAATGGTAGTCAGAAGAGGCAAGGTCTGGGCTATAAGGCGGGGGGGTAAGACTTCCCATCCACTGTTTTCCAAATAGTTCTTAGCCGGAATAGGAACGTGGGGCCGAGCGTTGTCATGAAGGAAAATTATTGCCTCGTGTGTGGTCGCATATTCCGGGCGTTTTTCGGCTACTGCTCTCTTCAAACGGACTAATTGTGTTCGGTAGCGTTGTCCATTGATGGTTTCACCCGGTTTTAGCAGCTCATAATACAGCACACCCATCTTATCCCACCAAATACAGAGCATTATCTTCGCGACATGGATATTCGGCTTTGCCGTTGATTTGGCTGGTTGGCCGGGTTTCACATATGATTTTTTGCGCTCGGGGTTGTCGTAATGGATCCATTTTTCATCACCAGTAACAATAAGATGCAAAACCGCCTTTCGACGTCTCTCGGCTTGAGTTCATGTGGAACCCAATTTCCTTGCTTTTGAATATATCCAGCTGCTTTTAAACGTTTTGAAATGGCTGCTTGAGTGACATCCAAAGATTCTGCGAGCTCTTCTTGTGTTTGGCAACAATCTTCATAGAGTAATGCTTCTAGTTCTTCATCTTCAAACTTTTTTGGCTGCCCAGGACATTCATCGTCTTCCAAGGCAAAATCACCACATGGCACATTCGCTCAGCTAGCGCATGTTCACCATAAACTTCCACCAAAATACGATGACTTTCGGCAGCAGTTTTCTTCATATTAAAGTAATGAAGAAGAACTCCCCGCAAAAATAGTTTTTCAGGCACAAAGTTCGACATATTTGAGTGAAAAAAAATTGTTGTTTACGCTTCAAATGAATGACATATACTGAAATAACGTACAATGACAGTAGCTTTCCAACGCATATTCCAATGGAATAATACAAGTTACGCCATCTCTTAGCAAACTGCACGAATTAAGTTATAGACCCAATATATTTCAGAGTGCGACCTATAAATGGAATAAAACTCATCTGAAGCCGAGAATGACCGTTCTTTGAAGCCTGGTAACATCAGACAACTCACGCGTTGAATATAATTTGTCCCTCGCTGACAAGCCTAATGTCTTGCCAGAACCGGTAGCGTTTTCGAGGTTTTCGAACGTATTTAGTCCAAAAAAAATTGTTTATTCATTCAATTACCCAGCGGTAGCGTTTTCGAGGTTTTCGAACGTATTTAGTCCAAAAAAAATTGTTTATTCATTCAATTACCCAGCGAATTGAAGTACTGGATAAGCTACATCAGCTACATTCGTCGATCACGTCCAGGGCTGCCTGCGCTTTAAATTAGTAGTTTGATCGGCATGATCGAAGGGAAAGTAGATGATCTTCTTCATGTACCCCTTCATAGACGTTAGAATATAACTATTGATGCACCAGAAGACACAGTCTTGTGACCATTCAATTCTCACATTCTCGTCTGGTCGCAATCAACATTCCCAAAGAGGGCCTTATTGCCAGGAGGGGTTATCCTCCTGCATCGTGAACATGCATTCGCAAAGCAGGTTCGAGACGAAGGAAACCAAACTGGTAAGTCTGACGCTTTTGGCAATCGGTTAGTCAGCTTTTCTTTTATTACTGTTCGGATATGCATCTATCATTGTCTGAAAACTTAATGCCAGTAAGGAAGCTACAATGTTTTTTCGAGCCTTCTCTGTCACCACAACCGAGAAAAGATACAAGCAACTTCGTACTCAGCTCACTTGACGTTTCTGTGCTAGGTTCTTATAAGGTTTGATGCGATATTACCTCACAGCAGTTGTCATTTAGTCCTGATGTCAGCTCTTGAATAAATCCCAGGGCTCCTGTTGGGTCTGCTATTCTTGATGACAGTCGTCCTCTGTTGGGTCTATGTCGAATTACGGAGCTTGAAGGTCATTCAATTGGCATTGGCAGTTGTAGATCTATTGTGAGCTACGTCGTCTACGCGATTGTTATATGGCATTAATACATGAATGGGCAGCCGGAAATCGTTGACATTATGTCCTTTTAAAGCCGCCTCACTAGCTTCAAATTTAATTTAAACGGTAGCAAAAGCTAAATGAAACTTGACTGTGGATGGTTGCTGGTATAAAATTTGTCGACAAAGGGCCTGGTGGTTTATTACGATTGCAGCCAAAGTTAAATCTCTTTAGAATAAGAGATCCGTAGAGGTCCATTGACTGCAAAGAGGCAATATCCGAGTCTACGTTCGCCACTCTGAACGTTCGAACATTTACAATACTTTAGCAGTGCCTTGCATCGATCGCAACATAATCAATTTGTTTGACGGTTTGCCAATCAGATGAGCGCTGTGTCACGTTGTGGATTTTAAGATGGGGTAGCCATGTGTAAGATATAGTAATTTTCCGCCCCGGAGTAAGTTCAGTTACCTTTCATATCGCATTTCCTGAATGATAATAATATCTGCTGTATAGCAGTCGAAGGCCTTCACTAAAGCGCGATGTTCTTGAGCCAGTAGCTAGCTTCATAGATATGAAAGCTGCAGTCACTCTTAATAGTTTGGTCTTGGATCCATGATTAATGTTTTTTTTATCAATGCATCGTCCCCAAACTCTTGAAATAGGTTCTTTTACCTCAGCTATTTTATGCGGGATATATTTCCTAATATTGAGATTTGTAATCCTGAATAATTGCATGGTTGTCTCATCTGTAATTCCAGTTGTCATTGTGGTATTATCATCCATCACCACCTCTGAAGATCAAAAAAATTTGATTTCTATAAACTGAAGAAAAACTATCTAATCAGCAAAAATGAGACCTGGCTTCTGGATTCTTTCAAACTCAATTCCTCCTCCGTTAGCCTGGCGATCCACAAGGAACCCCGCTAAGACCTACAATATTGTCATTTTTATGATACAAAAATGTTTGATTATCGAATATAAGATTTGAAATCGGAGTTGAAGGACAAGATAAAACCCTGAGATTTAAATAACTTGCTTAATCGCTAATGATTGGATGGCTTCTCTATATTCATTGTATACGCGGTCTATAGATGGGAGCAACACTTGTATCACATAAATGTGCTCTAAAAATAAAAGAACAAAAACAGGCCCAACATGTTCTAAATGGTCACACACCTTCCGTGCGTCGTCTTGCACGTGTTTAGAAACAAAATATTTACGAGATCAAATGTTCACTTTTTCTGACCTCCACTGGCAGTAGGGCAATACTTAATAAGCTCGCTTTTATGCGCATAATATTAGAAGGGGTAGTCGAATGCCTAATCAATTCTCTGGCTCTCCCTCTCACTATGTGCCACTACAGCTGTACGAGTATGTGCTTCTCGTGTTTTCTTTCAGCTCACAAGCCCACTACTGATGTCATCACGACGTGCTTTTGTTTTGTTCGAGGACAAGAGTATGTGGAAAATATCTCAGAAAAGTCATTAGCCGAGCCGGTCCTAGGTTCTCTATTCTCATGCCACCCCCATGATTTTTTTTTTTTTTTTTTTTTTTTTTTTTTTTTTTTTTTTTTTCTGAAATTCAGTCAGGTCAGGTAGAAATTGATAAATGTTTTCAGTCTCACTACTAATTCTATGTCACACAGCCTGTATTCTCATGCCGCACATATGAAAATAGAAAAAAGTTTGTAAACATTTCTATCAGTTTTGCTCTGATACGAGGGCGGGTCAATAAGTCCGTGACTTTTTGAATTTCTGACCTCTTTACTGAAACAGCAACACTGCTCCTGTCAACAGGCATCTGTCAGTTGACTCCTGTCAAAATTTAAACTTGCTGCGTCAGTTAGTTTGTGTTTGACAGCTATTTTTATCAGACTACTCACTAATTTGAGGAGAAAATAGAAAAAAAGTGAATTTCGTGTGCTTATTAAGCATTATTTCTTGCGAAAAAAAACCATTACCGAGACCAAGGCTAAGCTTGATAAATACTATGGGGACTCTGCACCATCGATTTCAATGGTAAAAAAGTGGTTTACTGAATTTCGTTGTGGCCGTACAAGCACTGAAGATGCCGAACGTCCTGGACGCCCAGTTGAGGTCTCTACACCCGAAACAATCGAAAAAATTCACGATATGGTGTTGGCCGACCGAAGATTGAAAGTGCGAGAGATTGTGGAAGCCGTAGGGATCTCGCATGGCTCAGTGGTTTCAATTTTGAATGATCACTTGGGCATGAGAAAGCTTTCCGCAAGATGGGTGCCGCGTTTGCTCACAGTCGACCACAAACGCATGTGCAGTTGCCATGGCAAAAATCCATGAATTGGGCTATGAATTGCTCCCTCATCCACTCTATTCTCCAGATTTGGCTCCGAGCGACTACTTCTTGTTCCCAAACCTGAAGAAATGGCTTGGTGGAAAAAGATTTGACTCCAATGATGAAGTCATCTCGCAAACAAAGGCCTATTTTGAGGACCTCGACAAATCATTTTTTTTGGAAGGGATAAAAAAATTGGAGAAGCGTTGGACAAAGTGTATAGAGCTCAAGGGAGACTACGTTGAAAAATAAAATTATTTTTTTATCAAAAAAAATGTGTTTTAATCCAAAAGTCACGGACTTATTGACCCGCCCTCGTAAGATACGTCACATACGAGTTCATAAAAGCGCGGGAGAGCAACACTACTTATTGTGAGAGCAGAACCTAAAGCTTACTTATAGTATTTAGACTTGTATCTGTCAATGTTAATTCAGACAGATATTGTACTCACAGTCTGTTACACAAACGTGTAGATGTATAGTTTTCAGATACTAAAAATTGAGACATTGAATTTGAGGCAAATCAGAATCAGTATCGATATTGAAGGCCGACACTGAGGATCGTTTCTCAGTATAAAAAAATTACAAAATTACAAAGAAAGAAGAAGAAGATATTTAAGATATTTATCGCGTAAATTAAATTGATCTCGCAAAATACAAGTGTACAGATATACCTACGAGTACATACCTATATTTTCAGTTCGATTCTAAAAACGCAACGAATTGTAGTTTGTGTTCGAATATCTAAAGAAAAAAGGACTACGAGTATACGAGTACCAAGGAATTTACAAAAATACACTGTGTAGTACCATTTGTCAGAAGTTAACTGGATTACTGCAAACGAGTACTGTATCTGTGTATCTGTTGTTTGAGGTATTTGTAGTGTGAATTGTTTGTGAGAAATCATGTTCGATTCATTTAATGATAAAATGTGATAAAATCGCGAGAAAAAGTTATTCGAGTACGACTACCAGTACCCATATTAGCAATTTTAATAATTGCATCTCATGGATACTTAATCTTGTTCAATTACAAGTGCGAATGGTATTTAATTTATTCTGTTTATTATTTTTTTTTGCTAAACTTTGTTGCCAATTATTACACTGGTGTGTGGTGCATTTTATTATTTCTTATTTTTCCAAAATTACTTTATAACGATTGTCATAACGAAGCTATCGATGTTATGCTAATTAAATCGAATTGTGAAGATTCGTACGTGATGGTTGACATGTTGTTTCGTTTTATTATTTCTTATACAGCGTACGTATCTGATTGTTAAGAGTTCCTTTTAGGAAATAAAATTGGATTTTTCACAACAGGAATAGTAGTATGTTGATTGTGATTCAATAAGTTGTCAAAATTTATTGACGTTTACTGTTTGAGAAGTACAGAAAATTTGACAGTACTTGTCAGATTTGAAGACAAATGTCAAATTTAACATGAAAACATATTAGAAAGTGTTTTGATGATCAAAAGTTGAATAGATTCAGCAGGAATATCCGAATATTTTCTTTTGACGGAACATAGTGGCGACAAGAGGGAAATCACAGTCATGACCAGCCAATCGGTTATTATTTAGAAATTGACGTGCTTTCTTGTTCTGACATATCCACTACTTTAACTGGCAAAATCAATGCGATTCATTGTAACTTTAACTAGTGTGATACACTTATGTACGATTATTGGTGCATAGAGTGCCTATGATGATGAATCACAAGCTTATTATATTTTGCTCTATTCATTCATGTGACAGAAACATATCAGATGTGAGTATCAGGTTGCAACTAATGAATAGCTGGAAGCAAGTCGCTAGATATGTAACCTCAGGTTGTAATTACGGTCTGTAATACTCACGTGTTAGATCATGCGACTTAATTCTGAATCACCAATTTTACTTTAAAAGTAATGATTCTCCAAAAAAAGGATCCTGTCCAGGTGCAGACGTTGTGAAAGGTCAAAATGCATAAAAAAAGGAGGGATTTCTCTCGAAGTTTTTATTTGATTCTAAGAACCAAGAAGCACATGTGACTTAAAAGACCGATTTTTGATTCGGAACTGACTTTGTTTATTCTTTTCACGATCGTATAAGAGCAACAGGTAGCTTCCTCTTCTGTGAAAGACACTGAGTTCCGAGGTGAACCCTTAGTTCAATCAACGGCGTACCTTTGCATGGATCGCATCTGGTTGCACATTCCAACTTGGTCGACAGCTGTCTATGTTGCGATGACTCTTCGGAGATGGTGGGTGTTGGTGGCCGTGGCTCCAGTGGTAGTGTATTGACTTCCCAATCGGACGGTTCGGGGTTCAATCCCAACAGCGACCGAAAGACACTCTTTTTTTCAGGCAACCAAAATCATGTAAGATGAGTGGTTGTCTAAAATACAACAACAGCGAGTCAATTTACACTAATAATTAGTCTCCCCATTAAATGTTGGATGCCATCCATGGAGCGAAATAACCACTGAGGCCAAAGAAATTTCTCTTTCTGTCTCTATCCCATTTTCCGAAAAACTTGACACGTGCTCCGGAATTTTAAGAGTATTCATACCCTCTTCTTCTTCTTCTTCTTCTTATCCTTTTATTAACCCTTTCCTCGTTATACGAACTTATGCGTAACGAGTTTCCCATTTTTACTGCATCGCTGCTGCTCCGCTTATGGGGTTGGCTAATGTCGCAGACCGCAGAACGCGTCTACATAATGCTCGGTCCTGGATCGCTTCAGTGGTAAGCCCCAGGCGTTGTTGCGCATTTGCCATCTGAGAAATCCAGGAATTCTTTTTCCGACCTCGTTTTCTTACAGTTGAAGTGACTGTAGTTGCTAGTGCCTTTTTAACCGGATTTTCCGCAGATCTTCTTTGAACGTGGCAATACCAGCTTATTCTATTCGCCTCAAGCTGTTCGGTTACCGAATTCTTTATATGTAGACTTCCTCTTATACGCGTAGATCTAATACAATCGCGTTTAGTGACTCCACTAGACATCCTTAATATTTTCATTTCCGCTGCTGTCATTTTGTTTTTAAACGCTTCGTACATTGTCCAGCATTGTGAACCGTATATAAGAGCTGGTCTAACAACCGTGGTGTAGAGTTTTCCCTTTAATTTAAGTGGAAATTTTCGGTCGCAAAAGATTCCCGAATTTTCCCGCCATTTCATCCATCCCACACTCACTCTGTGGTTTAAGTCGTCGTCATATTTCGCTTCCATGTTAACGATTGATCCTAAGTACTTAAATATAGTGCTTTTCGGAAGAACTATTCCGTCTAACATTATATCCGGAACAGGTCGCAACGGATGCGCAAATGGGCACGTCAAATGCTCCGTCTTTGATCGACTTATTTTATACCCGTTTCTCTCTAGCGCATTTCTCCATTAATCTAAGGCGTTCTGTAAATCTTCGACGTTATCGCTAAGTAGAACTGTGTCGTCAGCGAAGAGAATTGGCGTTACATTTGCTTCGCGCATGCAGTCTTTTAAAAGATAGTCGAATACTACGTTAAAGAGGAAAGGGCTAAGTACACTTCCTTGATGCACTCCGACATTAACTGGAAATTCTCTCGTTAGTTCGGCAGAGCTTTTAACCGCAGTTTTCACGTTTCCGTACATGTCTTGTATTATTCTAACATACGTTTCCGGTACGTTTTGAGACCTCAGCGCGGCCCATATGAGATCCCTAGGCACTCGATCGAATGCTTTCTCGAGGTCGATAAATACCATGTGTAAATCCTTAGACGAATCTCGGTGCTTTTCCATTATTATTCGTAGGCTTTGGATAGCGTCCACCGTCGATCTTCCTTCAACAAATCCACACTGGCTATTATCGAGCTTTATTATTTGCCGAAGACGTTCGTTAAAGACTCTTTCGACGATTTTCATCGTGTGTGACATCAGCTTGATTGAACGGTAGTTGTCGCATTCTCGAGTGTCGCCTTTTCTTCTGTATAATGGCACCAAGAAAATACTTCTCCCTTGATTCGGCATAGGTTGTCCACATTTTAATTTATTTAAGCCATTCGCTGCCGATTCCCTCCATCTTCGACAAAAACTCTGATGCTGTCTGGTCCCGCCGCTTTCCCCCGCATCATTTTTCCGATTGCTATACTTATTTCTTCGATTGAAAAGTCCTAAACTTCCTCTTCGAATAGACCAGCTGTCGGCACGATATCACGTGGAAACTGTTTGTTAAGCAACTCCTTGCAGTATTCAAGCCACCGGTCACAAATTTCCGATGTGCTCGAAAGCGTGTAAAAGCGATTCCGAACATGTTTTCTTCATTACTAACTAAAATCATTGAAAAGTATTCATACCCTCTTGAGTGTTAAGTTCTTAAAAAAAAAACTCTTCGGAGATTCATCGATAAACTTCATTTAAGACACAAAGCGGTCTAGAAAAACCCACCGATCTTCTACACTTGATGATGTCAACATAAGACTTCTCAAGAGGTTTTCTAATGGAAAAAGGATGTACAATTGCAATTATGTTTCGTTAAACTTCTTCACAAAATTTCTCAGTGTTTTAATGTCGATATACCATACTCGCATTCGCATAAGGTTTTATTCCGAGCCAATGAGTCATTAGAATATCCGGAATCTAAGAGCTGTGAATAACATCGACTGCAATTTAATAAATTTGGATTAGATTGAAATGTGTGGTATGCGTGATAAGGTCATAACTCGAAAACAACAATCCACTGATGATTTGATATCCTGTCTCACTTAAAAGTGAAAATATAATCTCCATTAACCTTTCAAAAGGAAGACAGTCACACTTTATCAGCCCTATCGTGGAATCCGTCGGGGGGAACGATCCGCTAATAGTAAACAATTTGCATCGTGCAATCCGCAGACGTGAGCCATTCACATGTCGGTAACGTGAATGAGATTTACTGCATCGTGGAAAACGAACGGATCGAATCTCCCCATGCATTTGACATCCGCAGTTTTCTCATTGCGGATCTGGTTGTTATTTTGTGAACCGTGCTGCAAAAAGGATGCAAGTCGTGAAAAATGTAGTTATAAATAATAATGTAGGAAAATGTTGTTTTATTAAGCCTGAAGCATTTTATAAACCTTTAAGTAAAAAAGTAGGAATTAGTCTAAACACAAAATTGGTATATGAAATCTTACGTTGCTTCTGGTAGTTCCATAACATTTTGCGCGCTTGCGCTTAACTGAAATGCATTTTTCTTTCTAAAGACGATCTCTCAGTAAAAAACAATGCAACGCTATCCATTTTCATACAAAATTTATTTTCTTTTCACTGATTTTAATTTTTACAAACAATGAATTGAGCTGTCACAATTGCACTTCCTAATCACCAACAGTGGTCGGTAAGGGAGAGTATCCGACGAATTCCACGATAGCATTGTTATGTTCACGTGAATCGAATAAGTTAAGTGAATCTCAGATCCGACGGATTCCACGATAGGAGTGTATATGTGTTTAAAAGGCAAAAATTTGGCATCCGGCTTTTTGTTGAAAGATGGATTAGAAACTTTCTTTCGGAATGCTCAATTTTCTCGGATACTAGTGTGCCCCAGTACTTCATTTTGTCTCCAACAGTATTTGCCTGCTACTTTTTTCAAATACTTTCCTTGGCGTGAGACAGCTCCCAAATGCAAATTAGTTCCGAACTCTTTGTTCTTCTGCTGTAAAACGAGAATGGCAGCGTATTTTAAGTTCATTCATGTCTTATATTTACAGATATATCTAATTGGAATTTAATGTTTCTATGGCACGATGCTTTGTTCTGTCGTAGAGCGAAATTTTCCTCGCCCAGAGATAATAGAATACATTAAATGCAAAAGCAAAACTACTTATTCGACGGCGCTTAAAATTCTACAAAATGTCTGTGTTTCTTGCGATGTAGGAAATCGATCATCTACATGACCTGGCATTTATCTGTTGGAGTTGGAGGTTGGAGTTTTTACCATCAGTGATCCATCGAAATTTTCAGTAGCACTCCGCATATTTTAGGTTCTTACCGTCACACACCCGTGTGGTTACTTAGCGCACTTTCCGATTTACTCTTAAATATCGTGGTAACCCAAACAGCACACTTATGGAATGCCTTACCCAGTTCTTTTCTTTTAGTCATTATATCCCGCAAACATTCAAAACCAATGTGAATCGGCACCTCCCTTTCTTTCCTTTTACAAACAATTTTTTTTAACAATTCACTTGAGCGCGTGCTAATTATATAAAGTGCGGAATGTGGTGTCATGCAGGCAATGTCTTCCAAGTGTGTTACGATATACTTATGTCCTTAATTTCAAATGATCTCATGTTCGACAGAGGATCTCGTGGAGGCAAACCCTGTCATGTTGATTCTGTTTAATCGCTCATAAGCCTGTTTGAGGCTTGAAACTTCTTGCTAACTCAGGCAAAAATTCTGCATTCAAGTAAACACTGCTTCTAATCTCTATTGCTAACCTTACTTCTTTTGTATTGCTCCACTTATCGAGTTCTTGGACTACAGTGGTGTCCATTTCTTTTAATCGTTCGACTGTATATGATTTAAGGAATAATAAATAAGGCTACTAGGATCGGCAATAATGTTGTCAAACAGTTCACCCGACTGCCGGCGCAACTAGCTGGTGAAAGATTGAATTCGGTAAGAGACTGGTGCATGCACATATACACCACTACCACTGCCATTTGTTTGAACTTATCTGACAGCATTGGAATTTCAACATGCTTGGTAGATGACGACAACTTCGCAAATGAACTAAGCTTCTAATATATAGAAGTCGCTTGAATGGACTTATTTCTGTCTTGACTCCTTATGTTGTCATGTAGGTAGTTAATTCAGGGAAGTTCTTTGCAAAATTATTCATATCTTCCTTTTAATAAACCCAGTCCCTGAAGTTCTAAAATCTATCAAGTTGCGTTTGCATAGAAGGAAACATACATCAAAGATAGCCAAGTGTTTCACTTAACTAAACTAGTACTTACTCTGGTATATACTCAGTGGTTCGAATTGTGTAGCGTCAGGTTGTCTTTCTGCCACTGTACATTTGTATATTAAATATCATTGGAAGGGGTTATTACTTAATATTAGCAATACAACAGCTTACTGAACGACTTTGGTTTTAACTCGAAAAACGCTAAAAAATTAGAAGGGTGTTGTAGAGGTAAAAAAAGATAATTTTTTAAGAGGTGTTTATTTTAAAAATAAAAACAAAAAAACAACTCAATTCAATCGAATAATCTTTATTATCATACAAAAGGTCCATTCTGTACATTTGCTTTTTGAAGGAAATCTCATTCAAATATTGGTCGTAATTGTGACTAACATGGTCCATTCTGAAATTTCAATTTTAGATGACGCGTTCGAGCATTACGAATGGTGTTTGATCAATGACTCTTGTAATGCTTTCTTTAAATTCCTTAATCACAGCCGGCTTATCTATGTAGACTCTGAACTTTAAAGTTTCTAGGAGTGTGCTGTCGCATTTTTTTCGGGGCCAATCACCGGTCCAAAGTGTGAAATTAGCTGTTCGCCGAATCGTTCTTGCAATAAAACCATGGTTTTACGGGCTGTGTGTAAAGTTCCGCTGTGTTGCTGTAATCGAATGTCGACGAGACCACGGCTTAAATTTCAGGCAACAAATAAACCGTTTTCATGGTGAGATATCGGGAGCCATTCTTAGTTACGTTCCGACCGGCCTCCGTTTTAAACAAATATAGACCGATGATTCTACCTTAAACCACCCCAAATCTTTGTTTTGTCGGGATGTAGTGGCAGCTCTAGAACCTCTTTGGGTTACTTCTAACCCCATATATGGCTATTTTGATTAAGCCGGGAAAGGGCCTTGTCACTGAACAAAATTTTGGTAGAAAACAGTGGATCGTCTTTAAGCTTTTCAAGATCCCAAATGACTGAAACGGAGACGATTTGGAAGATGGACCTGCTTTAGTTGTTTCACGAATTGAACTTTGTAGGCCTTTTAATCAAGATCCTCACATAAATTACGCCAAGTTGTTGAATACGGCTAGATATGGTCTAGATGTGAAAACTGAGTTTCAAACTTTTCGAATATACAACGAATTGTGTGTTTGCTACGCTGATTACGCGGACCAAAGCAGCTCTAAGTGCAGGAAACACATTCCTCGTAAAACGTTGATAATTTTTAGATGCCGTGTCGGGATAAGTTAAATACTGAAAGAGAAAACGTAACAGTGTGTCATGATATATCCACTGGAAAAAATACATCTTAAAGGATAACCTTTTGGATATCAAGGTTTATTGAGATTGACCTCCTCATCTATTTAAGAGCCTTGAGAAGAGACTAATATAAAATTGGAAGTCATTGATGGTGAATTGGACAATAATTAGGTTCCTGTGTGTCTAAATATTGCCAGCAGTAATTTAATTAAAAAAATATAATTTAAGGTATATCGCCCCTGGTCCTTAATACATAACTCTCCGATATTATCTTATTTTACATAGATTGAGTTTGAAGATGCAAATTAGTTGCAAATCTTAATGTATAGCAAAAATGTCGATTCACTCAGTTTTTTCTTGCATATTAGTCCAGATGGTTGCATCAGACTGCATGATTCATTGCACAACAATTACCAGTGTTACATGCTCAATCTTAGCAAATGCAATTTTTGATAAGAAACAATTATCTTGGAACTGTTTGTGATATTTATGGATGTGACTTGAATGAAGGTTATGCGTGGTTTGTTTATTCTGAATCGATTTTAATTCATTAACCCAATTCCTTCTTTTCTTATTTAGTGTTAGGTGCTCTTTTCTGGAATCCCACAGCATTACAGCTTTTTTAATGATGTTGATTATGCTATTCGAAGTCTTTAAGTTTGGTTAAGTCGCCCGGCTGTGTCCGCACTAAAATGTGTGGACGTTTTTGCTCATTTGGGTAACCTCGTCAAACCTTGAATACTAGTTTTTCTATGTTCCCATGAATGCCTTTACCACTGCTCGGTAAAAAATGTTTAATAATTTCTTCTATCTTTAGCTGCTAAGTCTCATTGTAAGATGTATGCCATCCGGTTTTATATCAGCCAGCGGGTAAATTTTGTCTAGAATCAAGTTTTACTAGGTGGAGTGAAAAGTAACCTCCTTGGGAATGAAAAAAAAATGTTTCTAAATGTTTTGTTATTTTATTGAATATAGTCCCCTTTTAGGTTGATACACTTATTCCAGCGATTTTTCAACTTCTTGATCCCGTCCGAAAAGTAATTTTCCGGAAGGTCTTCAATATACTTCTCCATGGCGTCAATGATTTCCTTGCGTGAGCTGAATTTTTTATTGATGAGCCATCTTTTGAGGTTTGGGAAGAGATAATAGTCCGAGGGAGCCAAATCGGGCGAATACGGTGGAGCGATAGCAATTGGAGCCGTAAGTCATTGATTTTAGCCGTGGTTGCGATGCTCTTATGCGCCGGCGCATTGTTTTTCGATTTCGCCCTTCAATCGCTCCAATAAGGCACAGTAATACTCACTGTTGATGGTTTTTCCTTTTTCGGGGTAGTCCACGAAGAGTATGCCATGATAATCCCAGAAAACCGACGCCATAACCTTTCCGACCCATTAAGCCTCCCTCGGCCGCTTCGGAGGACTCGTGCCGGTTTCAGTCTATTGCTGGGCACTCATTCTGTTCTCTGGTGTGTAATAGTGGATCCAGGTTTCATCAACAATTACCAATCGACGCCAAAAGTCCGCCTGATTCCGCATCAGCAAGTCCAAACACTCTTTCGAAGTGCTCTCGCGTTCGTGTTTTTGGTCAGGAGTGAGCATGCGCGGCACCCAGCGGCAGGATAACTTTTTCATATGCAGAATATTGCCCAAAATATGACGTGTGCGCTCAGTACTAATCTTTGTGGTATCTGCTAGCTCGCGCACCTTCACTTTCCGGTCAGCCAACACCATTTTATGTATTTTTTTGACATTGTCCTCTGTAACCGCATCCGAGGGCCTGCCGGACTTGATCGGTAGTGGAGCTGCGGCCACCAGGAAACTATCAAAACCAATATTTGACGGTGTAATCGGACGGAGCATTATCTAACTTTTCTTTTGTTGCCTTCGCCGTTTTGCCTCTCGAAAAATAATGTTTTATGAGAGAACGAAAATCGTTTTTGTCCATACTCAACATGATGCCAAACACGTCAACAACAATCAGCTGTCAAAACAAAACTAAAGACAGTATCGCACTGAAATTTGGCATGTCTGCCTAAATATGAACGGACTTCAAGGCACCATTACCTTTTTTGCAGTAGCAGCGCATTCGGGCGGTCAATGAGGTTACTTTTCACCCCACCCAGTAGAAGCGGTTTTAGCGTATATCAATAGACCTTTTTTCTTATTCCGAATAGTACATGTCACATCGGAGCATGAATAGGCAATTATGGTATACCTTTGTGCTCTTGGACTTGAATTTTTTCCGCCGTATAAAATGTGATGGACTTAAGCAGCTACGCGCAACATTCTTTTGTGTCTTTGTTGCGTTCAGGACGTGTTGGGCATTTAGTCTTTAGAAGTACAAATATTGCGACAGCTGCTATTTCCTGGCAGATTTTTTCAAATAACCTTTTCTTATATCGTGTTCTTTCTGCTTTAAAAGCTTGCATGCTTATTTTTCTTTATTTTCTGCTTAGTTTCTAAGTTATTTCTGCTTAAAATTTGTTTGTTTCATTGGGTAAAATAGCAAAAGGCAAATGGTCTACTGTGACGTCGTATGAGCCTCCATTTGAAATGGTTTTCTGTGGAATTGCAATTGACTTTGATTGCGTTTAATCTTTGTAAAGGGTATTGAATGAATTACTTCTAAACTGTTCCGTTATTTTTAGACTAAACAACAACAGATGTCGATTCGTGATAATGTAATTTTGTTGGTCCTCATAATTGACAGGCAAAGCTCACTATTTCCCTACTTGTGAAGACATGTCAACGAAGTTCGGGTATAGAAGAACTAAAGCCGCTGTGAGTGACACTGTGGCGGAAGTTCCACCAATATAAATGTGATTTCGATTGCAACACTTTGGTCTATCGCTTTGTTAAGCATTTTGCGAAAAGATTTCTGTCAACACACGTTTAAGAACCAACCGATGCTACTATGACTACGGCGTGTGGATTTTTCGGGATATGACTGTTGAGTACCTTGAGTTCGATTTTGGAGTCTCACACTTTTGGCTTAATGACTTAGTGATTGTTTGTGCGATTACGAAGGTTGCATCATCGGTCCTTATTTTCTCAAAAATGATGCCACACCTCATGGTTAGTCACTTGCCATTATTATCGGACAATATTCAGTAATAATTCATCGAAAATATAAACGGCATAGTTTGGGACGCTATGTGATTAAAGAATAATAGCATTGTGTGCCACTGGAACTCGATTCGACGAAAATATAATAAATCGAAATGCTCAAATGAATTGGCCATTGAGATCTTGTTTCGCTTTGTATGCTGAGAATCCGCAACTACATTATTTAGGCCTTGGAAGCGAATATTCAGCGCATTCGTAGTAAACTAGACGCTGGATTGCTCGAAAAGCGGTGAACAAGATGCGTTTCGTGAAAAGAAGCACAAAGTTCAATGGCTTGACACCCTAACACTGTCTCTTGTTTTTTTTCTTGCCGTAAAGGTGTCCACTCCCAGAATGGGGAAGCTAAAACCTATATTTAAGCTCACTCACTCCAATCAGTTGTGGTCTTCGATTGCTTCTTAGAACACTATTTTTTATTTACCGTTTACTATTGATCAATTTTTTATGTTTACAGTAACATTTTCAAAATTTGAGCCCTCAAAATTCCTTCATACATGATAAAGAGACGAGGACTAAAAGTGGAACCTTGTGGTATGCATAGTTGATTTTGTATATTCTTGTCTATTTCGAATAGTAGTAAGCAGTGGTACGTGAGGCGGTCATTTCCAGTTCCTGTCAGGATATACCCATCTCTGGGGTTTGCTTTTTCTGATAGCACATAATTGCTGTATCCATCGACGAGTGTCGTAGTATTTACTGAGAGGATGGTTTTTTTCTTTGATTTTCGTTCATGGCTTTCCGTCAGCTCTCATTCAAAAACAACTGAAATTCACTGTTCGGCATGAATTTCAAAGATGAAAACCCATCGTGTAGACATTAAAGAATTTCTTGATATTCAATTTAAAAGTATGGCGTGAATATTTCAACTATATCGAACTGGCAAACAAATATCTGATTTACAATTATCCTTTAGAGAGACTCTTATTAAATCATTGGAATGACCTAATGCGGTGTCAAAGCCAACGACGCCATATATCCCATAGTGCATAATTTAACTCAGTAGTGATCATTTAACTAAAAAACTACAAATCTTCTCCAGATAACTGGTTACAAAAAAACCTGTCTACTCATATTACCCAGCCCCTTAGTTCGCTGTACGTAAAGCCCAGTAGGTGGCATATCCATTTCCCAAGCTTACACCGACTGCTACTACAATTAAAGTGTTGAAGTACTTATTAATTTATATCATCCTACTCCCAAGTGTTGTATTCGATAGTATCTATGTGTTTCTCATATAATGTATGGGTATCTCATCCTAGATACACAACACTATACTTGTAGTCACTGGGGCGTACACTCGTCCATACTCATAATGTATCTGTTGTATTGTGTTGATGCTGTTGTTGTGCCATAGTGTCACAGGTACTTGGGTTAATATTCATATTTATGTCTTAATTGTTTGCTCATTCTAATGCGCGCACAGTTTACAAATTGACTTTCGGGGGGAGGGTAGCATGTGATAAGGTGGCCCCCTCCTTAACCCTATTTCCGCTTCAAGCCCACTTTTCGTCTTTCTCTTTTGATAAACAAATTACAAATGCAAATATTTGACAGACAAATGCAAATTTAATTCGTAATTTGAATGCAAGTGTAATTAATTTTTTTTATTTTTTTTTTATATTCCGTCAAGCGTCTCCCTTGCCTTGCCACGATATTCATATGTACATACAACTGGTCTCGTGCTTTTGAGTAATTTGCATACGAGTATTCATTTTTGGATTCGGAGTCCAAGAGCGGGGTCTGGGGTAGCGGCTGATAAACATATCTACACATACTTGGTAGTGAAAAAAAACAAACGTAGTTTGGGTTTGAGTGCTCTGCCCCTTTGGTTAAACTTGGGCTTGGCCGCAGTAGTTTGTGGTCCCCTTGGGACAGTTGCCCAAAGGGGCACTACTTTTAAATATTTATTCTCGTCAAGTTGTTGTTGGTTATTCGCGCGTTTTATTCTCAATAAAATCGAGAACGAAACGAATGTTTTGTGGTTTTATTGGAGCTGCTCAGTGTAAACAGGCGATGACTGGTTTCAACTCGGCATTTGATCATGAGCTTGAACCGGTAGCTGCTGCGATGTCTTGAACGAGTAAGTTCTGTTGGATTCAATTACTTTGGACTGTATCTGTATATTTAAACTGGGCTTGATGTAGTTTAAATTGACGTTGGATAGGTGAAATGTACGAAATCAGATTCATGAAAACTTGTAAAATTATTTGTTGCCTCTGTAGCTTACATATGATTGAGTAGTTAGTTACACGTGTTTTGGTGTCAGGTGCATGGTTTGAAGGAGGTGGAAAGAAAGACTGCTATTTTTATCCATTTATTTATATCTGATGATTTTAGGAGTTGTCAGGATGACAATGTTAGGGGAGTCATAGAAAACAGATAATGTGGAAGACATCGATGAAGGAATGTTGTCAAGTTTTGCTAATAGAATTACTTGACTATAACATGTTTCTATAAGTATTCACGTATAAAGATGGTTAAATCGAGATCATTTTAGTGCAATCGGCTCTGCAAAAGCCCTCCCTTAGAGCTACAGTTTCAAAAACGTCGCAAAAGAGTCGGTCTAGATCTAAGACTAACAAACAAGAAGTATTTCTTAGACAGTTTTTGAACTTTAATAAATCCACCTTTGAACTATGCTTAGCAATCCCGTTGAGAACAGAGACTTTATTTCTTTGTCAATAGGCTAAGCAATGAGTGAAGAACTTCACAACTGTCACCTGCTCTTCACAAAATGTTTCAGGCAAAACTTGTTTAACTAACGTTAGGTGAAGTTTCAGGTTGCCGAACTCAAAGCTACTTAAAGCTATCAATAAGAATATGACGACATTCCTCTCCTGTTTATGCTTCTAGACAAAGTCAGTCCTGATTGAATTGAAGGTAAAAATAAATAAATGATTGTGGAGTGGCCTATGACTGACTAGCTACTGCCTCCCTTAGACTACTGCCTCTAGTTAGGTCCATTTTTCTTGAATTGGGCTCCATCCCGGAAGCTGCAGACAGGGCGCTACTACCAATAAAAGGAGGGTTCTTTTGAAATTCCTTATTTTGCATAATTACACGAAGAATAGTAAACGGTTACAATGCGGTTCTCCGTCTAAATACACTGTTATCAATAGCGTGGCAAGGCCGTCGCTTTAAATACGTATCTGTAGTATCTCTAGTCACCTTCATAACTCTAGGGTTTTGTCCGTAAAAAAACATAATCTTAATGGGTTTATGTTCTAGCAAATCACATGTTGTGAACACAAGTATTAGTAGGACGAAGACTTATCAGTGCGTCTAGATCTGTGCTAATAAAACTCCTATGCTGTCGAGACAACCATAGTTGGATTCGATATATTAATGGTCGATTCCGGTTGAGACTATTTGTAATGCATAGCGGACATTCGCAAGACATAAGCCGGCCGATGGTGATGCCAAAAAAGCACATGAAATTCTACATTCGCCAAAGTATTTGT
Organism: Volucella inflata; assembly: GCA_928272305.1. Classification (NCBI taxonomy): domain Eukaryota; kingdom Metazoa; phylum Arthropoda; class Insecta; order Diptera; family Syrphidae; genus Volucella; species Volucella inflata. Next base: position 54,165,682 of record OV743720.1, on the reverse strand, counting down.
AAACAGGCTAGTGCTGGAGTAACTATTCAGAATTGATGGTGACTAGTCTATATCTTTATGAAGGGAAGTCTACCCTATAGATTCCGGACGCCTCAACTGTCCTTATCTATCACTATAACCGTTGAAAGACAATACGTACTTCGTGTGGTACTACACAGTTTGACATAAGTTACAATTCTTTAAACCGACTTTAATATAGGTATACAGAAAGAGAGGTACAAGCTTAAGATTTCGATCATTCGCCTTTAATTCCCTGAAGGTATTGCTTCTTTCAAATGTTTCCAGTCTGACCGATAAACAAGTAAATACAACTCATTGGATTACTCAATGGTTCATAATTCATTGGCGGAGTTTTGAGTAGTTAATTCGTCTCTCTAACTTATAAAATGATGACATACAGAAACTGCGATCTGATTTGGCGTCGTATAGTTGCCTACTTACGAATATTATCTATCTTAAATCAGTTCTTTTCAAATCAAATTCTCCCATAGAGAAGCAAGTTCCTTTCGGAAAATCAGTCTATATTCTCGATAGTGTGTTATGTATCTGAAGCCTCGACGAGGGGCCTTCTGGAAGATTAGTTTTTTATTGTAGAATTTCTTTTGATCGTACGAGTATATCAAAACTAGGCTATTGCTTATCGATCAATTACAGCCAGTTTCGCTTGACGAATTCACGTTCATATAGCTCTCGATCGCTGTACTCGTAGTATTATTAGCCTGTGTGAGAGCAAAATACTTGTTTATTCGAAAGAATCATCAGGTGTTTTTGTTTCCGACGAATTAATTAAGTTAATGACTCATAGACATCCCAGTTCTTGATCCAATAATAAAAATCTTAAAACTAAGAAAAATGCTTTTGTTAGGATAAAGCTGCCTCTTGCTTGGTCTTGGATATATTTAACTGTCGAAATTTGGTAAGGTCTGACTCAACTTTATACAGTAGTAATGTTATTTTTTTCAACAGTTTTAAAGAGCACTTTATTGTATGGCATCATGATTATAGCTGGTAAGACAGTGTTCTGATATGAAATTTGTGCTCCCTTAAATCACACAGATCCTTTGTTCAAAAGAAAGAGGCTTAGCACACTAAAGACTTATGAATGCAAAAAACAACAATTTTTTCTGGCACTGTAGTGTGAATGTACATACATAAAGCTCTTTGAAATGCTCACAGCATTCATCATTTTTTCACAACTCAGATCAAATGAATGGGTACATTCAAATATGAGAATCACAAAGAAGGAATATCGATATTTTTTAGTTTGAATAATTACCCACTGCCAATTCGTTAGCAACATATGTTTGTTTCTGTATGTTAGATTAAATGTGTATTACACTCGCACATACGTGCACATTTTGATTGCATACATTTGAAGCATTCTGCCTTGAAGATTAAAAATAAATTGTTTGCCTTTCCAAAAGAGAATCAGAAAGCTTTACAAACTTGCAGAGGAAATGTTGATTGTAGAATATATTTCTGTGTTATTTTGTACAATATTTTAAAATCAGATGAAGGAATGGAATGTGGGAAAAATACTTTCGTCATAAGTGAGTCATAGATTGAAAAGCTGGCTTTTTATCGTTGCTTTACATTGGTCACCATAAAAGATTTTTAAGGTCACTTTAAAAATACATCAGCGATTTAAATTGTGTTGTTGCTACAGGTAGATTCTAAGAGTTTTATGTTTTTAATTGATTCAAGGAATGTCATCAATTTTTTAGTCGAGTTTCTATACTTTCATTTCGGCAATGTCGTTCACCTTTATATCTATAAACAAGAGGTCAGCTAGTTCATTAACTTTGCTTGTAAGGTCATCCACAGATAGAATTATTCATCTATTTAAAGACACATTAAGGAGTTAATTTATTATCTTACAATTTTAATTTGTGATCGGTTACAAATTTTGAATTACTAGTTTTATATTGGATCTTAGATTATCAGGTGCTTGTTTGAGTATCTGAACTGAGAAGGGGCAGAACTTGAATCGTGAATATCTTGCCAGAAGGAGAAAATAATGTTGAAAATCACACGGTTCATTCTAGAATCTGAAGGATAGAAGCTAACAAGATGAACCTTATAGCCATTCATGATATCTTTGATAAAATGGGGGAGTTGCGAGTAGGTATACTTGGTAGCGAAGTCCATTAATCCAGGTCCAACACAATTGAAAACAACCTTACACTGTGCAGTGTTGCCTTTCAACAATGATACATGACCAAGTTGAGGTCAAAAGTGTATTGGCATTTATCTCCATTAATTTGTTCACATGGAAGCAGCGTTTTTTACCTAGTAGGGACATAAATACTGTTACACAGAAATATCAGCGCCAAATGAAAACGAATTAATATTTAAACAATTTTTTTTTGTTTTTATTCAATGGCTACAAATCTTATTCGATATGACTTCCATTTGCCCTTTAGCACGACTTAAGACGATGTGGCCACTCATCGATTGCGAGACGCACTTCATGCATGGGGAAATTGTCCACTTCACGGACAAGGGCTCGCTTCAACGACTCAATATTTGAGTGTCGAGTAGAGCAAGCCATGTCCTCTAATACAGACCAAAATTTGTAATCCAACGGAAAGTTGGAAAGTCCATGGCTTGTTGTTGAATATTGATTGTTTGAGAGACTTCGCAATGGGTTCCAAGACAGTCGATTGATATACTTTGGCCGATGTTTTCACTCCTTTCTCGCAAAAATGGAGCTTGGTAACGCCATTGTAGCACACTCCCCACCATACCATTACAGACACGGGATGGTGGCCTCTTTGAACCCTTGGGATGAGTTGGAATGCTTCTCTAGATGACCGAGCATACACACGATCATTCTGCTTATTGAACAATTCCTCTACGGTGAAGATTTTCTCGTCGGTAAACAGAATTTGTCTGTGAGCGTTCTTCGCATACCGGCTAAGTAACGCTTTCGATCTTCGCTGACGTTTTTCCTTCAATGCGGCCGTGAGCAGGTGTCCAGTGTGTCGCTTGTACGCGCTGAATCCTAAATCTTCTTTGATAATGCGAGAAATGGATTTTTGCGAAATTTGCATTTCCCGCGAAAAGATTTTCTGTTTTCGCTGCGGTTTTCGGTCTTTAATCACTTCCGAGTTCTCACAGTGCACAGACGGCCGGATCTTTGACGGTCTCGTACTCCACCAGTATCCTCAAACAACTTCACAGCACGATACACTAAATTGCGAGTGGTTCCAAGCGATTGCAACGTCCTAAAGATATCGTCTTTTTCCATGTTGCATTTAAGTAGGCCAAATACAACAATACGATTTTTGATGTCGCCCCATTCCATGATTGTAAGCAATTAATGTCAAAAACTTTTAACGTCACAATGAAGCATAAATATCAACTGTCAAATCGCAATCAATACGAAATGGATGCGCCCAGTGTTGCATTCGTAATGAGTGAGTTCAGTTGTGTACCACTATTTATGACTTGACTAGGCTAGATTCAATTCGACTGGCCATAGATATACATATGTATGTAACTGGGCCATGTAGGCTTCTAACTTTTGTAAACACTTACTTAGACTTGTTAATTATTTACGTATGTATCCACAATCTGAAACTAAGCAAGACCATGCCAGAAAATTGAACACCTGGATCGGAAAACGAAACAGTACTAGACCTTTGCTGATTCCTTATTGATTCCAACCTTTTGGGCACTCGAGCAAATGCCACAGCATTCCATTGTTTAGCTTAACAAAGTACACAACCACAAATCCTTGCCTTTTTGAATAAAAGATATCTTTTTCGCCCAGAAGTGCTTTATTTTTCAACAAGGTTCTTAAAACAGGCGTTTGTTTGAGCGATTTCTTTAGGTTTACGAAGAGGATATAGTCACTGGGTGCTTTCTTTTTAACCAAATGCTGTCGTTTTTCCTTCTTCTTTGAACTGATTACCTTTTAAAGATAATCGGTGTGAACCGTGCTGTCTGTATTCAGAAAAATACTGTTCGCCCTTTCATAATTGCTTTAGAACACAATCAGCAAGCAAGAAGGGGATCTAAAAGAAGATTTTTTCTTTTTTTGGCAACGAAAAACTCAACATTTTCTGTGCCTTTCGTATGTCAAACATTTACAGATCTAAACCAGTACACCCATTGATTAATGTTGTTTTTTTAAACATTTCAACTGTCTGTACCTTTTTGAAGATTATATGCGCAAGCGAATTTTGTTGTTTTATCCAGAACGTTTAGCGAACCGCCGTCAAAGTAAAATATAAGTATTGGATTCAATTTAATTTCCTCATATATAGACCTTTTCTAACCTTCTACCAACACGAAACCCGCTGTATCTTATCCATTTGCTAATTTTCTAAGATATGTAAGACATGTGACAAAAAATGTGATCTTATTAAAGTACTAGTATGTTCCCTCACTTACACCATTTGCCATAACATTGTCAATTATGTGGAGCTGGGTTTTCCCTAACTTATTATGACAATCGATAATAATGGCAAAACACCCTCGCGAAACAGAAAAATACTAAATGCCAGTGAAACATTCACCCCATATTTGGATCACACTGAGGGGTAATAATTCTGGCAAAGTTCCATCACTTAATTACGATCTTCAGCATTCGCTTACACAACGAACGAAAGCCCTAAAATATCTCAAAACAAAAATTTTTCCGAAAGATACTATGTTAACAAGTACGAGTATGTACAATTACCTATTCGTAAGCATAAAAAAAAACGGCACATCTTTCGAAACATCCCCAATTAGAGGCAAACAAATTCGTATCTCAATTGCATCAATTGAAAATTCCAATGAACATATTTCCGTATCTAAATTAAAACCACTCAGAGTTGAATTCCGATTTTATGACGCAAAATTCTAAACCCAAATTTGTGCCACCTACTATTGTACATACGAGTACAATCGTCATTTGGTTTACTAACACATCGAAAAAAAATCAGATTGTGTAAAGGATCCTCACAAATTGCACATTCCCCAATCATTTCGCCCAGTTTGTTGTGTTTTGTTTGTATTGAGTTTGTATTGAGTTTGTTTTTAGTTTCTTGGCCAATTGTTTGTCTAAATATGTTACAGGAAGTATCTGATCAACAAACAATCTATATCATGATCGGGTACACTGTCATCTGAATATTTAGAACCGAATCCAATTAAACAGTGTCAGCGCCATCCGTGTTAGATACAAAATATCAAAACCACTCGAATTCCGTCATCACGTGAATTACCAATGTTGAGTTGTTTTTTTCGAAAATGATCGTTGGACCGGCCGTGTGTCGTTAACGTATTTCTCATTATATTTTTAGAGTTTCTGTCATTTTCGGTTAAAAACACGTTTTTGTCAAAAGAAAAAAACGTCAATCACATTGGTCGCGCTCTGGCAATTGGCCCAAACTCAACGAGCATTTAGACATACTCGACGATGCTCGATGACATACTATATTTCTTTTTCTAAGAAATGTTTTTTTGTTTTTTTTTTTACAGTGAAAAAGATCAACAATTTTCAAATGCGAATGTGTATTTTCGGGGGAGATTTGAAAATAAAGGACAAATTTAAGTGACAAGACAACAACAGACATCCCAATTAGCGGAATGCAAGTCACTTGCAGTTGCATGTTGTTGATGTGCACGGGCATTTCATATGAACGGGTACGGTATGGTTACGGGTACTTGTTGAGCTCTCCGACCGATAATAAATTGTAGCGTGGCCGGCATTGGTTGTATTGGTTGGGGAAATTGCGCAATTTTATTGTTTACATTTCTAAAAATCCACCATCTTGAGTTGACGTGGTGTTTAATTTTGAAAATTGTTTTGAATTTTAAATTTTCAAGCATTGCCATCGAATAGTCATGCTGTGTCATACACGTAATACTGGTGTGAATTAGCATGCCTTCTTGGGATTATTTAGACCGAAGATAGAGGGTATTTTCTGTTTGTCACTTTTGAGAATTTCTTTTAAAATTAAGAACAAAATCTTAGAAATTAGTGTTTACTTGTTTATTTTGGTAATACGTGGTAATACGGGGGCGTATGAGTGATTTTCTAACGAAAATAAATTTTAAGATGTCAACAGAGAGAGAAGTATGACACTTGCTTTTAGTTTGCTGTGTGTGTTTTTGAAAAATTTGTGTCAGACTTTTTTTTTTTCAAAATAGGAATTATAATTTTATATATTTGGAACAGAATTAGTTTTCTGACGTATGCCCTGTCAAATGTATATTTACTGGTCAAAAGTCTTTTAAGTAAAAAATATTGGAAATCGGAGAAAATAATGTTGGAAACTCAAATGATTTGTACCATGCTGCAAGTAAATATTAAAATTTCTAAATTAACTAGATTAACTAGATATCTAGCCACATTCATAACCCTTGTAACAAAGCATCGGAGTCAGCGGAGCAAGGCAAAGGGACTCTGAAGTAAAGCTCTACTAACCATGGACTTTCTAATCATTCTACTACAGATTCACATTTAAGCCAGGGCTAGTTATTTGAGCATAGTGTATCAACAACCTTAGTGTGAATTTGTTCGAATATCTTTGAAGCTGAAAATTTCATTTACCAAGCGGTTGGGACTCGAGTCTCCTTATCACTGCAACCTTCACGTACACAGTGTGGCAAATAATTTGCCGGACTGGGTCCAAACATAATTAAAACGCGATTTCTGTTTATTTTTCGGTGTTTTTATTTGAACTATTCTCCTCGCGATTGAATACACTTGCTACAGCGATTCAATTGCGATTTAAATGCCTGCTTTACTAGTAGCTCATTTTGCGGAATCACCTCCAATGCCCTCGTCGAAGCTGCTTGAATGGTCGAAATATCCTCAAAAAAGAATACTTTCAACTTAAATTTCAAGTTCGTGAACAAATAAAAGTCGCATGGTGCCAAATTAGGTGAATACGTTGGATGATTTAACACAAACACTTGATTTCAAGTAAAAAATTTACGAACAATGAGTGCTGTGTGACTCCGTGCATTATGATACAACTGAAACCAGTTTTTTGTTTTTCCCAAATCTTGGTGAAGAATGGTTCAAATATAATTTTAGTAGATGTTTGAGGCCTCTTCCACCATTATCAGTGAAGCATTGCGGTCTTCTGCAACAAAATCACGTACTTTTTGGAAAATTTCAGGCGTCCGAACTGAAATTCGCACACACATAGCCACTTTGTCATTCTCCAGCGTTTCTCTGCCGCCAAAAAAAAAACGTTTATGTCAGTGAAAAACAACTGTTTTACTCAAACAATCATCATGGCACCCTTGTTGCATCAATCGGAGTGTTTCTAATGCATTTTAACCAAGTTTTGCGTATGATTCAATGACGGCTCTTTTTTTCATGTTAAATGAATGGTGTTCTGGAAAAATAATATTTATTATTGTTTAACGTTAACCACATGTCATGAAATTTTGACAGATAGTAAAGAGAGATTCAAGCTTTAAAACTCATGTTCGGACAAATAGATGGCGCTCTTGGTTGCTAAGATATGACTCGTGTCCCGGCTATTATTTACCACACTGTGTATTTAAACGAGTATATACTATTAAAGACTACTTCCGCCATATGATTTCTTTAAAAGTTGTGACCAGTAAAAGCAGATTCCTTGGAAAAGCGTTTGTTGGTTACTAGCGATTGTAGGTGTTTAAATTTAATTTCCCTTAATATCGAATCTTGGCTGCAACAAGATACTGGTCTGAGTTGATGTTATGCTTGAAAAATTCGCACACTCAAACCACTGGATGCACTGGATGAGTGCTTTGTTTCGATCGCAGTTTGATCTTTTTTTTTTAATGGTAAATTGATTAGAAGGCAGCCAGATCAAGGCGTGGAAGCCGTCTGCTTGTTACCATCATATTATGCTCAGCTACAAAGTCAATATGCCTGTGTCCATTTTCGAAGTGATGTTATGGAGGGTGTATTTTCTAACCACTCTAACCTATCATTAAAACCACAAACGACGATTTTTGCTTGCTCGTAAGTTTTGGCGTAAGTTTACATCTGACAGCAAATCCTCATCCGAATAAGCGTTGCGACTGCTGTTTTTGTCGCGACGGTTTCTCGTTTCATCCGATCCAATCACATTTCTTGGATTTCGGCTTTGTCTGCTATATAGCAGTCGAGGTTCTTCGTTTTGTTGCTCGGTCGCTCACATCCTCTTAGTAGTCTGAATGTTCTTCTTGCTGTTCTGAAGATTGTTGTATCACAGACGATTTTTACGGGCGATAATTGTGAATAGGACTTTATCTTGGTTCGCCACATTTTTATCACTTCCGTCTATCACTCCTCTGTCAACAAATTTCCAACCATTCGCTATTTAGAAAACGGTCAATCGGCAAATTTGCAAGGTGTTAGGTCTTAGACGGACTCAACTCTAAATTGTATCTAATATCCGGTGTGATAAGCCTGATCATGGAAGGGCTACGATTAAAATGATTTCTGGAGATTATTTTAACTGGACAAAACTTCAATGAATCAAATGCAAAGTATATCCGGTAAATCTTCTAAAAAGCAAATACCTTCACTTGACAACCACATTGCAGGCTCATATTTATCGATTTTTATCTACCCACTAGTGGTAGGTAGTAAATATCTCGATTAAGATAAGGTTCCATAACTTACATAGTGATTTAAATGTAAAAACAATCACGATAGCAATATGTATCTATCTATTAACTCCTCTTCGCAATCTCCCCTATTGAATAAATATTTTGTAAATCCCTGTTTACGATAAAACATTAACGATACGAGCAAGTTTACCCCGTTCGTTGATCGCTAGTAATGTGAATGAAACTCATCTCCACTGTGCTTTGGACTTTTGTTTTTCATTTTCTGTTGTTGCCTCGATTCTTGTTTACACAATTTTCTTGTCGCATATTGTTGTAAAGCTAACATACTCGTTCAAGTATGTATGTACTCGTACATGTTTATAGTTATGAACGTTTATGTTCTTAGTTCTCGATGATCGTGGCTCTTGTCATTGAGAATGCTACCGCATAGCAGCTATCACAACATCCATTTTGTTGACTTAAAAATTGCGCGGTGTATCTATCTATATTTAGGATATGCAAACAAATTGTGAAATATGTAATATAAAAATAAATAAATACACAACAACAATAACAACAATTGAATAGAATAAAAACGTTTGACAATCTAGAAACGTGCTGCATGTCACACCCCTAATTCTCAAAACACCTGCTACTATAATTTATATACGAGTAAATGCTGTCTGTGCAGATGTCGTGATGTTAAATCAGAATTGCATCTGATGGATACTTATTTACAAACATAGTACACATATTTGTGAGACTATTGCGTGTTGTACGAGTATACAATACGAATACTACAAGCCTGACGATTCGACTATCTGATTTGAATGATTTAGGAATCAGCTGTTTTGTAGTGGAAAAAGCTCACCCGATCGTTTTGGTGGGTCTGCTAATTGAGAGAGCTTTTAAATATTCGTATCTGCGTGGTGATCGAGTTAAGTTCTCGAACCCAAACCACGGACCAGACCAGATACTCGTAATCAGAACAACAATATTTAGCGATCTTTATTGTTTTTTTTTTTAAGTTTGTCGGTGTCTACACTATTTGGGGCCTTGTTACGTTTATCTCGAAACTTGCAGCCCGTAGTCTTGTTCTTACTGATCATCAAGTGGTATCTACGACTATGTTTGGCTCAAAAATATGTAGTTTTACCAGAGCGGCGCCATAAAAATGCGCATACTGTAGAGAGTGTAGTAACTGGCAACGTTTAGTGCTATTTATAGATAAATAAATAAAATAAAATCAATTTTACTCGTCAATTTTTATTTATTTATTCCGATTTTTTTTTAATTTTTACGGGCGCGAGAAGCTTGTTTTTTTCGTACCAAATTGTGTTTTATTATTTTTATTTTTCTTTATTTAATTGAAGATACGAAAACCGAGTGCACGACTAAGAGTACGGAGCAGTACTCGTTATTGTAAAAAAAAAATAAATTTCATTCTCCATAAATCGAACAATAATTATTGAATTAATTAATTCTAAAAAAAATAGAAAAAAAAAATTATAATAATAAATCTACGAGTGATAATTGAAAGTGAATAGTGGTTGTGATGCGGTGGTAATAGATATTTTTTTCTATTCTCCTTCCACCCTTCTAAATGGAGTGTTTAAACGGTTTTCTTGTATAGCGACACATCAGGAAAACTCCGGTATTTGTTTTGTTCTTTTAAATATTCGATCAGTATAAAATCTGTAGAAAAAAAAAAAAGAAAAAAAGAAAATGGTGGGAAAAATCATAGCACTTCGAGCAGATATTGATAATTTCAGTCGTCGCAGCAGTGTTTATGTGAATCCAGAATGTGAGAAATTCTTTGAACTTCCAGCATACATAACTGCCAGTTCGAATGACTTAACGACAAAATGTCAGTGCTGGCAGTTTAGTGCAGGTAAATTTAAGAAAATTTGTATCTACTTATAGAATTTGTATATAAACATGATTTTAATTTTTTTCCTTTTATTTTTGTGTGTGAAAGGTCATTTGAATGGCAATTCAGCGGCCAGTGGCACGCAGTAATCAGGTGTCTTAAATTGAAATACAAAAAAAAAAAAAAAAAAAAAACAAGTATCTGCAGAGGGTGAATTTATTTTTTCAATTTCTTTTGTTTCCTTTACTTTAAATTAAGTCATCCAGACTTTTAAAATAAAAAAAAACCCATAAAAACCATTGAATTCTATATTTTTAAATTTTGAAAGAAAAAAGTATTTAAATAAGCTGTAGAAGAGGTAAACTTGTTAGACCTGTAGTTGCATGTGTAGTGCTTGTGTATTTTATTGGTTAAATGTTCAGCTTCAAACTCAGCTGATAGTGTGAATTTATTTAATTGCCTTTGACCTGTTCTATTGTACTAGCAGTTAGTATGATATTAAAGAAAATTGCTCTAGGAAATCTCGGAGCAATGAGATAATTGCGGGAAATTTATTGCATGTGCAGCTAATTGGATGCAATTTTTCAGCAAAACTTTGACATAATGAGACGAGAATTGGTTGCCTTATTATCATATTTTGAGGGGGAAAAACTGACATGTAAGAAACTTTTGTGCTACAAGTCGGTTCCTGTAGATGATCGTCCCATAGTATTTTGCCACCTAGATCACCCAGATGCCAATAGTTATAGTTCGTCGTACCTGCTTGTATACCTTTCTTTTATTAGTCAGTGTTTTGTTGCAAATCCTAATTTTTTTATGCGGATGCGGGAGCAATCTGTACACTTATCCATGCAATTTGACCACAGCGACTTTGATGCTGGTAGAGTATTATTTTTTTTCTCGTGTCTCTGTCAATTTCTTATCAAATCGGTTTAACTATTCACTGTAGTAAAGCCCTGTGATCGTGTTTTCTGTCTTAAAAAAAAAGAAGAAGAATATTCCCTTTAAATACAAAAACATCGTCCATTTCTAGCCGATGCGTTCAATTGTTTTGACTGTCAGTAGTCTTTGGCATATAGTAATGAATGCTGGTTTCATAAACGAAAAAATTGTTTCAAACTTTACAGCCGTATGCGCTTGTTGTCCACCATTAGAAATTGCAGAACCCATCGAGCCGACAGCTTTCTCATGCTACGCTTATGCAAAATGTTGATTGTTTTTCCGTGCAGTATGCCCATGGTATCTTTGCGTACATTTGTTCAGCGATCAGCCAGAATCACAAACATTTTTCATGATTTTCTTAGTAATCTTCACACCAAGCACTCACCACAATGTCAAATCATAATTAACGATGTAGGCCCTCATTTCAAAAATGTTAATACCAATTTTCGTTAGCAACGCCACCTGTTGTAAAAATGGATCTAACTTTGTTTGTCGAACTATCCTCCCATAGAGCCGGATTGGCTGCTATAGACCTTATTTATATTGCGCTGTCGACTGTCTTCATTTCTTTTGCATATTTTTTGCCTTTATACAGTGCAACAAGTAAGCTTTCGCTCAACTGATGAGGCATTTGATTGCCTCTGACCTTTTTATTTAACAAAATCGCGGAACTTTGTTTTTCTTGTTCAACTGCATGTCCCTGGCTCAGGATGGTCTTCAATTTATTGTAACGCTTGCATCTCTTCAAACTTTTTTTCTTCGTTATGTTGCAATCTAAATAAGAATATCTTGTTTGCCGTGATCCGATGTTTTACTTATATGTACCTAGTCAAGTCATAAATACTGGTACACAACTGAACTCACTCATTACAAATGCAACACTGGGCGCATCCATTTCGTATTGATTGCGATTTGACAGTTGATATTTATGCTTCATTGTGACGTTAAAAGTTTTTGACATTAATTGTTTACAATCATGGAATGGGGCGACATCGAAAATCGTATTGTCGTAGTTGGCCTACTTAAATGCAACATGGAAAAAGGCGATATCTTTCGGACGTTGCGACCGCTTAGAATCCCTCGCAATTTCGTGTATCGTGCTTTGAAGTTGTTTGATGATATTGGTGGAGTACGAGACCGTCAAAGATCCGGTCATCCGCGCACTGTGAGAACGCCGAAAGCGATCAAAGTCGTGAAGAAACGAATCGACCGAAAACCGCTGCGAAAACAGAAAATCTTGTAGCGGGAAATGCAAATTTCGCCAAAATCTATGTCTCGCATTATCAAAGAAGATTTAGGAATCAGCGCGTACAAGCGACACACTGGACACCTGCTCACGGCCGCATTGAAGGAAAAACGCCAGCGAAGATCGAAAGTGTTACTCAGCCGGTATGCGAAGAACGCTCACAGACAAATACTGTTTACCGACGAGAAAATCTTCACCGTAGAAGAATCGTTCAATAAGCAGAACGATCGTGTGTATGCTCGGTCACCGAGAGAAGCATCCCAACTCATCCCGACGGTTCAAAGAGGCCACCATCCCGCGTCTGTAATGGTATAGTGGGGAGTGTGCTACGATGGCGTTACCAAGCTCCATATTTGCGAGAAAGGAGTGAAAACATCGACCAAAGTATATCAATCGACCGTCTTGGAACCCATTGTGAAGTCTCTCAACCAGTCAATGTTCAACAACAAGCCATGGACTTTCCAGCAAGACTCTGCTCCAGTTCACAAAGCAAAAACGACTCAACTGTGGCTCAAAAACAACGTCCCGGATGATTGGCCAGCTGGTAGTCCAGACCTCAACCCGTTGGATTACAAGTTTTGGTCCGTATTAGAGGGCATGGCTTACTCTACTCGACACTCAAATATTGCGTCGTTGAAGCGAGCCCTTGTCCGTGCAGTGGAAACTTTCCCCATGCATGAAGTGCGTCTCGCAATCGAAGAGTGGCCACATCGTCTTAAGTCGTGCTGAAGGGCAAATGGAAGTCATTTCGAATAAGTTGTTCTAAGATTTGTAGCCATTGAATAACCCAATAAGAACAAAAAGAAAAAATTGTTTAAATATTAATTCGTTTTCATTTGGCACTGATTTTTCTGTGTACTAGTATTTATGACTTGACTAGGTAGATTGCAAGGGTGTATGTTCCAAATTCTGATACGCGTGTGCTCTGGCTGCCAATCACGTTTTTACACCCTTCTCTTCAAATTTCCTTTAAAGTTATTTGTATACCTTGCGCGCTAAGCTCTTCCTATTGGTTTATCGTGTTTGAGAGTCAAGCTTGTAAATTTAACACCCACAGATGCCTTCTTTCCTTACTTAAGTTGTGCTAGTGTATTTTCTTTGGTGTCTCTCTGGTTTCTTTGGGATCCTCGATGATGACTTGCTAATAATTCACCGCAGATCACATTAGAATCTTTTTCTAAAAGATTTTGCCCATTATCACACCGACATTTCAGCTTATTTTACTTATTCAAAACAATATTTTTCTAATCCCTGGACTAGGTGTAGTTGAGCTCTAACAATAATACTTCTATTCGATCTTTGGGAATTGACAGATATTTTAGGAAAGTGCTTTACAATTTGATGGTGGTTAATAGTCTTTTCTTGTTGTAGATATGTACTGGTGAACTTGTATCAATAAACCTCGGAAGCTAAAGACTTGGAGCCACCACTTTAAATATGCCTTTTCCCGGTTCTGTTCTTAAGTGGGTTTGAAGTGAGACCGTGACTGTTTCTCCGCTTCATATACATATGATCCGATCATATTCCGGTCATTTAAGCCATCGGACTTAACTAGTAAGTCCTCCGTAACTTAGCAGTTTTTAATTTTCATAAAATCAATCCACGATAGCTCGATTTTAAATGAGTCAACCTCATCGGGACTATGATTAAGCAAAACTATCGCCTTACGTTTTTTTTTATATTGACACGCTATAGATTTGTTGCTTAAGATAGTGCTTTAGATAGTATTGTATCTCGAGAGTAATTACCATGATAGTCATCATTATATTTTAGGGATCGTGATCATGGTGAAAGCGATGATCGTGGTAGCCATTATACTCGTGATGATACATTTTTTGCGATACTGCCATGAGACCAATTTAGATGCACTTTATATAGATTTCATCTGATCTGTGTTTAAATATTTTGGTTAGGTTGCACTTAGAGCCATGTGTTTTCCCAAAGAATTCGAATATGAATATCTAAACTGATTGCATCAACAACTCTCATCGGAACCTAAGTTAATTGAATCAGTCATTGAGTAGTGCTCTTTCGCTTTGTCGTTAAACCCCTCCTGAAAGTGAGGGTTTGTTTTATCACGATCGCGATCATGATCAACAACTATACCTATTTCTACGTTGGATGTATTCGAAGTTTATATCGAACATTTTCATAGCTCGAGTACTGTGTATCTAACCTAAACCAAGTTTTGCACACTTGAAAGCCTTGCAATCAATTGCAGGACGAAAAGACTTTATCAAAATATTTTTGCAAATTTCAAAGATTAGTGACAATCGATGCTGCTACACTGCTCAAAAAAAATTCTTCTTCCGCAAACTTATTTTCCTTCCCACATTCAATCGCATGAGGGCAGGTTTCTGCTACATGAGTTATTGTCACGCACTGCATGCAAAATTAGGAACGCTAATTAACACTTTAGCAAACGTACTTTCATGTGATCGAAGTACGTTTATTTTTAGCTTTTAAATTAGTTGAATTTCTCACCTACTTAAATAGTAAGTAGGCAAGTAAATACTTGTTAGGTAATTGAAACAACATCCACCTTTTTGGGAAGCCCATTCCGGGGAATGACTTTTGAATTCTTTAAAAATATCCAGCTTTCAACTTTTGCCCTGTTTTAACATTATATTGGAAGTACCATTTTTGTAAAACCACAGAAAATATTCAGTTTGTTGCAGGAACTAGAGGTAGGCTTGCTAATGTGACAGAATCAAGCTCACTGCTGGTAATACATTCTGTCCCGGCTGCATGGTGGCTTTTTCTAGCACGCTCAAAATCGGAGGCGTAACTAGAATGATTTTGGGTCTTTGCAGATTGCTGGACAAACTGATTTGGGATGAGGCATTGGTGTCTTTCTTGAAGACGACAATCTCATTTCTTGTTACAGAAACTTGCGTCTTTATTGCAAGAGGAGATATACGCAGTTGTTTTGCCAATAAACTATAAGAATTGGTAAAGGAGGCGAAGTATCTGCGACCGTAGCGACGGGTTATTTACTCTGAAAGCCTCGCTGATCCCTCTCATGACACATGATATCTCATCTTTCACTTTGAGAATATAAGACTTCTCTAAACGAAGTCGGAAGGCTGAATTCACTGATTCTTGTTTGGGTCCCAGTTCTCAATGGAATCATGGGAAATGGAAACGCCGATTAACTTGGTGTAGACAAGGCTCATAGAAGAGTTTTTGAGGATCCAAACCTGCGTTAGATTTCCTGCTTTCCTGCTGAGTACTGTATGGAACAATAAATGTTTGTTACTCGGCTATATTTAGACACAAAGAACCATTTGCCGATCTTAGAGTTACGACACCCATCACTTATTCGCTACTCCACAACGGGTCAATTAACTTATGGAATACCCTTCATGCGACTTTAGGTTAAAACCACAGATTACATGATGTTATACTCAAACCGAAATCCAGAGGCCATTCCTGACTACCTATGGTACTTGGTTCTAAGTCTTGATAAGGACTACCAGTAGTCATTATAACCGGCTGCTCATAGTTTTACTGCTCAAATTGAAGCAACCTTCGGTGGTATCGTTCTGTATACGTAAACGATAAGACCATGATATTGCACTGCCCCCATTCAATATTAATAGGCGAGGCCTTAATAACTGCGCGAAGGCCCTCTACGTCGTACAGTACGAGGTCTAAATAGACAACGTGACGTACGTATGTACGTATATTCGTGCGTAACTACTACGACTGTAGGTGTACCCTTACAAAATTGCAGTAACGCCATCTAGTGCTAGATAGCCAACATGCCAAGTACACGTTTTAGGGCTTTGGGCTCTGAGGATCTGAAGCAACCCTCGCCTGCTGTACTGTACTTTCCCTTCCTCTCACTATTTGAGTTGAGTTGAGATATGACAACTGCTACCTGGCTGTTTATGAGTGGACGTTTAACTTGAACCTTCTGATGCAAGGTCGGTTAACTCTTTGTATGCATTGAAATTTAAGATAATTTCCTGTATGCCCCGTGTTCCTACATGATGCACAAGAGAGGCTGTTTTTCAGATGCTCTATCTGTTATATGTGATCTATTATCCTCTGCAAACCTTTGCCAGCAAAAACGTTATCGCTTCTTTTGATTTTTCGTTGCTATGCGTAATAAATTCGTCGTCTACAAGTTCACTGCTTTGGCTTGCAGTTGGGACTAAGCTGTACCAGATAAAGAGATAGTTTCTTTTGTTTTAGATCAAGGTGTGGTGGACGGCTCAACTCCTATGAAAGCGACACCGAAGCATTCTTCCTTTTTGAGCAGCCGTCCGGATCTGCTGCCCTAAGCAATTGACAGCTTTTCACCTTTTTGTGTGAAGGGGAGAAGAACTGTAGGTTGTATCTTTTGAAGGCTGACAACTTGAAAAATTGCTTGCTATACCCGACTTAAATACTCAGTTTAAAGTGTCCTTCAATTCTTATTTCAACGTGTTGATTGGTGTCACTTTATAGTAGTGGTCTTCTGTTGTTGTTGTTGCTGGTTTTGTAGCCCTTTTTTGCTTTTGTGCTTTGGTGTATGTTTTTCCTAAATGTCATTGTTACGATTGTGTTTGATCTACAGTGTTCTCGCTGTTCAGAGCTCCGGAGTTCTTATCGGAGCTCCTTCTTGCTTCTGGCAGTATAATTTGCTTTATATATATGTAATTTGCTGCTGAACACCCTCTTCATCTTCTGATTCGAAGGCAGTCAAAAATGCAGTGGTAGTCAGCAAGCGTCACAACCACTTTAAATGACAAATTAAATTAAAATTTGAGACTGGGCGGTCCAGTATTAGTTTCAGCATCCATGTAACCTCCCATTAGGTGCCACTTAGTACTACTCTTATGTCAGAGTCTTGAGTAGTCTCTATATCACGTGGGCTATGGGTCTCTGTCTTGACATTTTGTATCGCTACGTAAAGTCGAAACTACGCAATATAATTTTTTTTTTAATTTGAAACTTTTCTCACAACAAAAATCGGTTTTATTTCAGGTGTGAAGTGTAAAGTCGATTGCAGATCACGTCTTGTGGTATTTAATGTTTATATGTGAACCATATTACAGGGACACGATAATTCATTCTGTCATCACTGACGTGTATAACAGTTCACAGATAAAAGAAACAAACGAAAAATGTCTAAGAAAAAATTTTTAACTAAAATATTTAGATTGAACTGATACTGAATCACTTAAGCGAATACCCTGTGCGTACTTTGTACGTATATACTTACATATATATGTACGTATCCGTACTTGTATCTTTGGAATATTTCAACACATGCACATTCGATAGAATTTAGTAAACATTGCTCGTTTCGATTACAAACGGCCAGATAAGATTAAATCCATTACAAACAGACACTTTATTGCCTTCGATTAATGTTTGTTGTTTTTTTTTGTTTAGATTTTGTTTTTTTTTGTTTTATTACTTTTCGTCAATAAGAACTCCAAGTGGCGCTCAACCGGTGGCTAATCAATGTGAACTTTTATCTGCGACCATTTAACAATATCCACTCTTATGGGGTATGAGTATGTTAAGTATCTAAAAGAAGCACAACGTCAACATGTCAATATACTCGTATACCATACAAGTACTCACAGTTCGGGGAGCATTTGAGCATCACAAAGATATAACATATTTAATGGATGGCAATCAATGAACCAATTGATGGGTTCTAAAGCGTCTTGGTAATTAGATACTTTCAGGGGGTCTTTGGTGTATGAAGAGGGCTGCAGTTCGAAAAGATAGATACTCGAAAGCGTACCTCACTCTCCCGTCATCCCGTCACACACCCATTGTGGTCATCTATCGCAGTTGATTCTCACCAAGGCATAATTTCAATTAGGGCGACACTTATTGGCGCCCACTGTATCTAATTGAGACAATTTTTGATTGTTTAATTTTTTTAGTTGTTGTTTTTGTTATTTTTTTTTTTATAACGAAATAAGGTTTGCACTTGATACTGGGATATATGTATGTGTATATATATTTTTTTAATTTTTTCTTTCTTGATAAATAAGGCAAAAGGGGGCTTGGCTTCTTCAAAAGAAAACATTTGACACAATGTGAAATATTAGACTATTAACTCTAGGTTTCGATACTTAATCGATAACGTTAATTTGTTGCTAATTTGTGGTTAGCGATGGAATCGATATTGCCGTCGTGTTGGTGGCTATTTTTGGGATGTTCAATACATGAGGTTCGGTGTTGATTTGTTTAAAAATAAATCATGAGAAATATTGAAATGGAAAGGAGCAGTTTATAATAAAATTTTGGAGCCTCCCAGTACCAGTTTACGTCATTGCTTAATATGTTTTCACATTTCATGGCATGGTGTTCTACACTTTGACTTGCTCTTTTCCTCTCCGTCAGCACATGATGTTTATTGTTCTTTATTATTATCATCATCATCAATATTTGAACTTTTCACTACAAGGATGATTCGTTTTCGATTTTTAGTATTATTTTTGTTTTTGCTTGTTATTGTAACTTGTATCCCTGTTTAATGGAAAGCCATAGATAGATCGTTTTGTTTGATCCCATGTTTATCTATTTAGTGCTTAGGAATTTAAGGTACAGAGTTTTGACTTTGGCCTACGGGTTGCCTTGTATTAGGATCCAAGCAAATTGGTCATTTGAAAGATCGTGACATAGAGAAGAAATGTGTTCTTCCTTGACTGAAGCATTTATGAATTTGACTCCTTCCCCGAACTAATCGAATGTTACCAATTAACCCACTGAAGATATGAACAACTGTTTATACCTTATTCAGGTTCAATTAATAAGATCCTGGAAATACCACCAATGACTTCAAATGAAAAATCTTAGATGGAAAAAACTACGAATCAAACGATTTTTCGGAGAAGGCCCAATGTCTTTTCATCTATCAGCCTGTGCCGCCGTCTTTCAGGCAGAGATTTCTACCGTTAGGAAGGCTTACTTTTACTGAGAAACTCGATATTTCCAACTAAAAATACTGCTGTCTTAACGATATCCAAGCTGTTTCAGTGAACTGGCGAAGCAGAAGTTAACATTGGATGTCTCACTTCTAGAAAAACTGAACACTTCGCTAGGAGTAGTTAAGGGCTATATAAAGTAACATTTTCCACATGCTGTCCAAACAAGGATATATGCTCGGTAGACTGATGAACTGCGCTATATCAAGAAAAATTTGTCCCAGTTATAAAACAGGAAGAACAACAGAAGGATTAAGCTAACGAAGACATGGAACTGCAACAATTAGGTCCATAGTCCCAGGTCAATGACCTTAAGAGGATCATACAGCTAAGCTTGGTATGCATATCCACTAACACCTTCTATCGAAGCTGCAAAAATGTTATTTAGAATGAATCTACTACTGAATCTACTCTGTGGAAGTAACCGCCTCTAGAGATGGCCAGTCAACTCGCAATAATCAATAACCTTGGAGAGCTACATAGCAAGAGACCAGAGAACTAGTTTATTTTTTAGTCTCTGTCGGATAGTTCTAACAAGCTATCGACACAAAACGACATTGTTTCCTGGGAAGACCGCAGATATAATTGTCTATTTTGACATTCTGTCCGAATTGTCATGTGAATGAGCTCCAGAACTTTGTTTTAACTAAAAGTCTGGAGATATTGTGTCTTGTCGGCGCAATTTTGAGTCATTTTCTCGGTCCTCTTTGTCTTGTCGTAAAGGCCTTACATAATCCAATAAGAAGTAATCGGATGCCGTAAAATCACACAATCTTTGTGTCAGTAAGTCAATGGTTTCTTGGGCAGTATGATCAGTAGTGCCATCATAATTAAACCAAATACCTACCTTTCACATCAAGGCACTCAATTTCGTGTATTAACTGATCACTCTCCTGCAACATATGTAACAACATGCAAACGCTAGGCTAAGTTTTCAAAAGAATTTCGAACAGAAGTGCCTCTCTCAACTGCATAAACAACACAGTTATGACTGCACTTTTGAAGGTGGAATTGAGTCTCACAAGCCTCTTCTGAATTTACAGTCCGTCTGATAAGATTGTATACGGCAAAACTCGTTTATGAAAACCGGTTTGGAAGTGGCATTTGTATTAGCAGATAAAAAAATACTTCTGCTAAGATGCTTTGAATAAAAAAATTTAAAGAGTGTTCAATTTTTATCAGAGACGGAAGTATTTTAAAATAAGTGTCGCGTTTGCATCACGTTATGAAGCAGTATTCTTGTGCACGCATCCAAAAGGACCGAAAATGTCATACGGAGCAGCTGCTAAATACATGAAAAAGTCAAAAGCATTTGTTAGCAAGTGGGTGCAAGACGTTTACTAGCCAAAAATGTAAAATTTCGAAGCACAATAAAGAAACGACTACTGTCAAAAAAACACGTAGAAAAACGACTCAGTTGGGTCAAGGAGAATTTGGACAGAGATTGGAACAACGATTTTTTTTCGGATGAAGCTTCTTTTTGGGCATGGTCTCCTATCACTCATACCTGGTGTACACAATCCAATAAATTAATCCAGCGGACCGTCAAACACCCGGCAAAGGTCCACGTTTTAGATTGGCCATTACAGTCCATTGAAATTGTTTGGGCATTCATGAAGCTAAAGCTCCAAGGAAAGAAGATCTCGACGGTCAAACAATTATCACGAAAAATACGAGTTTTATGGAGATCTTTGTCTCAAGATTATGCTATAAGATTAGTAGAAAGCATGCCTCGAAGACTCCAAGCAATTATTGATGATGGAGGACAGTGGACAACATATTAATTGAAAAGCATTCAAGTAAATAAACCAGTACAATTGATTTTTTTTGCATTATTATAAGTTCTTCTTTAATTTTTGCCGTATACGATCTTATCAAACGGACTGTATCTCCAGAAATGACAATTCTTATTGATCACAAACACAAGTAAGGAGCAACAGAAATAAAAATCGACTAAAAGTTGCTCAACTGCTAAATGCGCATACTCTTGTTGCATTATTTTCTTCATCAGCTAGGTCTTGTACTGGTAAGGTCGCTTATTGTCCAAATACTACAAGGTGGCGCAAAACTAATCATCGTATCAGAAGATGTTATAATTTTTGCAAATGGCGTCATACGTCAATCATGTTTGACATTTGTGAATTAGTCGTTCGGCCGAGAATATCGTGGCTATGGCTGTCGATGTCGCTGAGAACGAAGAAACTTCAACCAGACGACTGGCCACGCAACTGGGCATCACCAGACGGACCCTACAGCGAATTTTAGTAAAAGAAGTACACATGTTCCCGTACAATATGCAAACAGTGCATCAGCCAATGCCTCCTGACCGTCAGTCGCGTATGAATTACTGTCAATCCATCCTCAATCTCAACAACGAAGAGAACGCTTTTATGTCGAAAATCATCATGAGCGACGAGGCGCATTTCCACTTAAGCGGTTACGTCAATAAGCAAAATCTTCGTTTCTAGGGCACTGAAACTCCGCGTGTGATGCATGAGAGAAATTACATCCACTTAAAGCCACTGTGTGGTGCAGAGTTCACGCGGGTGAAGTGTTTGGGCAGTATTTGAGGACGCTATCGGCAATACGGTCACTGTTACTGGCATACGCTATATGGCTATGATAAACGACTTCTTACTGCTGGAATTGAATGAGCGGGGCTTGGTGAACATGTGGTTTCAACAAGAAAGCGCAACCGCACACACAGCACGATCCACAATGGATATTGTGAAGGAAGCGTTTCCTGGTAATCTCCTGTTTTGGCGATTTGGCATGGCCAAGTCACATATTATTTTTTGTTGATATCATTGGGATCGCTTTAGACCTTAACGGAGAAGCTTCTTAATCGTCATTCTGTACAATCTGACAAATTTGGCAGAGATAATAAGACTAGACATGGGTCTGTAATGAAGCGCCTATAGTGGGTATCCTTTTTTGCGGAAGACACTTAAGATCCATTCATCAGGCATACCTTCCTCGGACTATCTCTTTACGAGAAGTTGGTGTTTGATCTTAACCAAATCATTACTGTTTTAAATAGCTCGGCAAGTAGCCCGCCCCTGCAGCCATTGTACCTTTAACTAATATTGCTACATGCGCAATGGCAAGAATCCTATGGCCGTTCTACCATTAAAAAAAATCGGACTCATGTACTGTGCCTGTGCCTGTACCTACGTATGGTTGTCTGTGGTGGCATTCTAAATGGTTTTTATGTTGGTGTCACCAGCCTTATACATATATATTTAGTCCAGACGTATGCAAATTTGATTGTATGTTAGTCTTTATTCATGTCTCGCCAAAAACAAAATTATCGTCTAAGCCAAGGGAGCTTATCATCATCGGCCGGGTGTGGACAGATGATGAACCTTACATCCATCGCAACTTGGTTATGATTTACATTGAATAGCTCTCATGATGCCAAAACAACGCGAGTTCAAGGACAATATTATGAACAATCTTAAAATTGTTGAATGGGTTAAGATCTGTGTAAGATTTCCAAGTTGTGACATCTGCTCATCTGAATTGAGTTTCATCTAGTTTGAGCTTTAATCTTCCTGGCGAATGGTACACTTATGTTGTAAGGGATCAAATATCATCAACTTTTAAATTTATCTCGATGATCCATGTAGATGCCGTATTAAGCCTTA
The DNA here is from genome assembly GCA_928272305.1 of Volucella inflata. Classification (NCBI taxonomy): domain Eukaryota; kingdom Metazoa; phylum Arthropoda; class Insecta; order Diptera; family Syrphidae; genus Volucella; species Volucella inflata. Next base: position 54,142,507 of record OV743720.1, on the reverse strand, counting down.
GCACGTTAAGTGATAGACGGCAGTGCTAAGCTACCCCGATGTCCTTTAAACTCGGTTCAATGATTTTCGTAGCTGCTTGCATATCGAACGCGAAAATGACATAAAGATAGGAGTTTTACATAAAGTAGCATCTTCAATGTTCGTGCCACTGGTAAACGCTCGTACCACTGGTAAATGACCATTTTCTTTAGAGAATCGTTGCCGAAACACTTTTTCAAATATTTCCAACGTTCGGGCACCATTAAATCCGTTTTTTACGCAAAAGTTTAATACAAGTTCGTTGTTGCAAATTTAAATTCATTTCTAAAATTGTAAAAAAATCGCCAACACACACAGAGATAGATGTACTCTTGGCTTCGTAACTTTTGCAAATGTCAAGCTATGACACTAAGATTTAGAGGGAATATCAACAACAGATGTACCAACTTAACAAAAAAACCACACGGTGGTTATTCCGATCAAATACTATCCGTCTAAAATGAACAACGATAGTTCGGAAAAGGTTAGTCAGAATGAGTAGCTGTCTATAATAAAACAAGTGCACTTTAAATCGGCGATAGAGGGAACTATATTGTTATTTTGTATGCCCTCCTCTTTGGGCTTTATCTAATTATCTAATTAAAAAGAAAGATCCTTAGTGGACCAGCCATAAGACAGAAATCTCTTCACAGCTTTCGTAATCATGTAGATTTGCTTCCATGAAATAGGGCACAAATGGACGACTAACTTTTTAACTGCTGATTTATCTGTCTGGTTAACGTGCCCAGCTGCTTTCGTCTTCCCTCGATTCTACCAGTATATTAGTTATAGAATCATTGACAGTTCCCCACCTTTATTAACATTACAACGATTGTGATACACGGATTTTGTCCAGCGTTGGGCGTCAGGATTCTTTTGAGATAGACACTAATAGAGATCACTTAACTTAAAAATAAAATAATCTAAAACAGCAAAGAGCACACCTTGTCACTATGTTCGCGTTATGGTATTTATCGTTGATAATAATAGATGCCTTACAAAAGCCTTATTGAAGGATTAATTACACTTAACATCTTTCTGACGCCAGGACGATGATTCAAATTCTAACGATTAGACGATGACTATGCATTTGTCTTTAATGCTAGAGTCTATTTTGTAAACAAAATCGGGCACGGGACTTACTAAAACATCGCTTCTTCTTATATTGCTGTGTAAATTTGGTTGACGTCGTTGCTTACGATTCAAGTTGAGTTCACTGTTTGCCCCAAAATTCTCTCCATTCAATGCCATTGACGACGAATTGCTGGATTTAATGAATGAAACATCAATTAGAGAAATTAAATGAAATTTTTGGAATTCGTGATACGAGTAAGCACCTTTCTTAAATCGACAACAACCAAATATACGTAAGTCACTTGCTTCGGGTATTATAGTAAGTCCTGACTTTTGGTAGTAAAATATCCCTTGGATACAGTAGGAATTCATTTTTGACCTTACAGATTCAAACCATAATCTCGGTCATTTGTGCGCGAGAGTTAAATAAAAAAAAAAACAAAAAAAAAGTGTATTGGCGGGATAAACAAATCAATTTGCACATCTGTTTCGCATAGAGACCATAAAATTTATTAGTAACCAGTAATTAATTTATTATTTATCAAGTTGAATTTTGACATATATTTAATGCAATCATAGATATAACAAATTAACAAATTAAAAATTAATTACTCATCGATAGTTATCATGGTGATAAATAAATTAAAAACGAAACTTGTCACATGCAATCAGAGGCAATACTTATAGTTGTGTGTTGGCATCTAACACAAGACTGTTGAATTTTTCGTACCTTTAACGCTTATCACCAACAACAACAAATCGATTGATGATAAATTTTCGTCCAAATTTTTGTCGAATCATTATCGAATCGAAATCGATGAGAGTATATTACAAATAGCAGATATGAAACGTATTAACAATGTTTTAGGCACCGATTTGCATTAGAAAAATAAACCAAACTTTGGTGGTACTAGTAGATAACGTTTTTAACGTTTACTTGTTCTGGTTTGCATGCAAATATTGCGAGTTGGGACCAAATGATAAACTCTGTCGCATGGGGCAAAAGCTCCAATTACTTACGTTTACCTTGTCATCCAGAAGTTTCGGATTCGATTCTCAACCATGTTTTGGTTTTTCCGTTTAACTAGTAAGTTCAAGTCATCTACAGCGATGTTATTCTATACAAAAATCTTTCTTTGATTTGAAGGGATCAAAAGTTTTGAATCAGAATACTTGGTTAAAGCTTCTGTACAAATATGAATCAATCTTTTCCGTATTTCACAATGTCTGAGGCTCTTGATCTACATATTGTGGCAAATAATATCCCGGACTGGCTTTAGAAAACATAATTAAAACGCGATTTCTGATTATTTTTCGGTGTTTTCATTCGAAATATACTCCTCGCAATTTAATACACTTGTTACAACGATTCAATAGAGATTCAAATGCCTGCTCTAGCTCATTTTGCGGGATTGCCTCCAGTGCTTGTGTCGAAGCTGGTTGAATGGTCGAAATGTCGTCAAAAGTGCATCTTTTCAACTTCAATTTCCATTTCGGGAACAAAGAGAAATGGTAAGATGCCAAATAAGGTGAATATGGCGGATGATTTAACATACATCAAAATTGATGAACAATGCGTGCACCCATGGTGCATTGACGTCCAACAGAGACCAATTTTGATTTGCCCAAATCCTCGTGAAGAATGGTTGATGTTTAGGAGCCTCTTCCACCATTGTTAGTAAAGTATTGCGGTCTTCGAACAAAATTTCGCGCTTTTTGGATTATTTCAGGCGTCCGAACGGAAATTGGCCTCCTTTCCTGTTTGTCATCCTCCAGCGTCTCTCTGCGGCCCAAAAAACGTTTATGCCACTCGAAAACTACTATATTACTCGAACAATCACCACGTCACACTTGTTGCATCAATCGCAATATTTCTGATCCAATTTTTTCCGAATTTTATCGATAGTAGAGAAAGATTTGAGCTTTAAAACGCATGTTCGAACAAATAGATGACGCTTTTGAGTGCTGAGACATGGCTCGTGTCCGGGATATTATTTGCCACACTGTGTATATACATACCTTGTTCCAAAGGCAATCTGGTCTTCGTTACTCTGTTGCAACTCTTTCGAGCATCGTGGATCGTAGCCATTGCCGTTATTCCTTCAATATGGGATTCCGAAGGAAGTGGGACAGTTGTTTGATATAGAGGGTTTTTTGCGGTCCGTGCAGAGCCCATCAAATCTAATAAAACAAGTCCTTTACTAGGTGGGGTGAAAAGTAACCTCCTTGGGAATGAAAAAAACAATTGTTTTTAAATGTTTTTTTTATTTTATTCAATATAGTCCCCTTTTAGCTTGATACACTTATACCAGTGATTTTCCAACTTCTTGTTCCCGTCCGAAAAATAATTTTCCGGAAGTTCTGCAAAACACTCCCCCGTGGCGTCGATGATTTCCTCGCGTGAGCTGAATTTTTTATTGATGAGCCATCTTTTGAGGTTTGGGAAGAGATAAAAGTCCGAGGGAGCCAAATCGGGTGAATACGGTGGATGCGACAGCATTGGAGCCGTAAGTCATTGATTTTAGCCGTTTTTGCGATGCTCTTATGCGCCGGCGCGTTGTCTTGCAAAAACAAAATTTTTTTCGCTTCATGTGAGGCCGTTTTGCAGCGATTTCGCCCTTCAATCGCTCCAATAATGCACAGTAATACTCGCTGTTGATGGTTTTTTCCTTTTTCGAGGTAGTCCACGAAGAGTATGCCATGACAATCCCAGAAAACCGACTCCATAACCTTTCCGACCCATTGAGCCTCCCTCGGCCGGAGGATCCAGGTTTCATCAACAGTTACCAATCGACGCCAAAAGTCCGCCCGATTCCGCATCAGCAAGTCCAAACACTCTTTCGAATTGCTCTCGCGTTCGTGTTTTTGGTCAGGAGTGAGCATGCGCGGCACCCAGCGGCAGGATAATATTTTCATATGCAGAATATTGCCCAAAACATGGCGTGTGCGCTCAGTACTAATCTTTGTGGTATCTGCTAGCTCATGCACATTCACTTTCCGGTCAGCCAACAACATTTTATGTATTTTTTTGACATTGTCCTCTGTAACGGCATCGGAGGGCCTGCCGCTGCGGACTTGATCGGTAGTGGAGTTGCGGCCACCACGAAACTCTTGAAACCAATATTTGACGGTGTAATCTGCCGGAGCATTAGCCCATAATATTTATCCAGATTTTCTTTTGTTTCCTTCGCCGTTTTGCGAATGTTTTATGAGAGAACGAAAATCGTTTGTGTCCATACTCAATATGATGCCAAACACGGCAACAACAATCAGCTGTCAAAACAAAACTAAAGACAGTATCGCACTGAAATTTGGCATGTCTGCCTAAATATGAACGGACTTCAAGGCACCATTACCTTTTTTGCAGTAGCAGCCCATTCTGGCGGTCAAGGAGGTTACTTTTCACCCCACCTACTATTCGTTATGGTTGTAGCGTGGAAATTTGTTCTTAAACGATTTCAAAGTGTAAATGTAGAGGTTAAATACTAGCTATCAGATATATTTTGGGTAGTACCTTTTGCTCTGCCCAGGATCTTCTTCTTATCCTTTTATTAACCCTTTCCTCGTTATACGAACTTATGCGTAACGAGTTTCCCATTTTTACTGCATCGCTGCTGCTCCGCTTATGGGGTTGGCTAATGTCGCAGACCGCAGAACGCGTCTACATAATGCTCGGTCCTGGATCGCTTCAGTGGTTGTTGCGCATTTGCCATCTGAGAAATCCAGGAATTCTTTTTCCGACCTCGTTTTCTTACAGTTGAAGTGACCGTAGTTGCTAGTACCTTTTTAACCGGATTTTCCGCAGATCTTCTTTGAACGTGGCAATACCAGCTTATTCTATTCGCATCAATCTGTTCGGTTACCGAATTCTTTATATGTAGACTTCCTCTTATACGCGTAGATCTAATACAATCGCGTTTAGTGACTCCACTAGACATCCTTAACATTTTCATTTCCGCTGCCGTCATTTTGTTTTTAAACGCTTCGTACATTGTCCAGCACTGTGAACCGTATATAAGAGCTGGTCCAACAACCGTGGTGTAGAGTTTTCCCTTTAATTTAAGTGGAAATTTTCGATCGCAAAAGATTTCCGAATTTTCCCGCCATTTCATCCATCCCACACTCACTCTGTGGTTTACGTCGTCGTCACATTTCGCTTCCATGTTAACGATTGATCCTAAGTACTAAAAGATAGTGCTTTTCGGAAGAACTATTCCGTCTAACATTATATCCGGAACAGGTCGCAACGGATGCGCAAATTGGCACGTCAAATGCTCCGTCTTTGAACGACTTATTTTAAACCCGTTTCTCTCCAGCGCATTTCTGCATGAATCTAAGGCGTTTTGTAAATCGTCGACGTCATCGCTAGGTATAACTGCTCTGCCCAGGATATCACCTTGAATCCTTGAACGAGAACGACGAGGTCATGTATACTAAGTTATATCAGAGTTGGCCCCCTATCCGTTGCATTCCAGCATGAAGTTGAACAAATAAAAGTTTGTAGAATATGTATGGCAGGCAAACAAGTTCGTAATCTACCAAAGTAGAGTTTTCATACGAGTTCTCACACTCCAGTTTGTCTGAAGTTGGTCTACCATTTAAATACAGGATTGTTGGCCACTGTTACCTATCGGTTTGACTTTTAACTGATGCTATATGCCAAAATGGTCGAGGATTGAGCAAGTGCTGGTCTAGTGCTCGTACATTTACATACTCCTAAAAAACATCTTCGGCTAAAAATGCCTCTAATTGTTCACATTTATGTGGACATTTCTCTGACCGACAATGCTAAAAACTACGTGGTCCTTTACGAAACTTAAGACACCGCAACTAGGTATAATATTTATCCTCTTAACTGACTTGAAGAGATCACTTTGGGAATGCTGTCTTTTTTTGTTTTTTTTCTTCATTATCAAAGCGTCCACTTGCATTGAAACATGTTGATCACCCTTCGCTAAGGGTTCTTTTTTTTATCGAGTGGCTATCACATGCCATTTAGTGGCTTGTGTTTTATCTTTACAAAAAATGGGTGCAACTTTCCCTTTATTCAGGATGCGTACACGAGTATCATTCTTTTCGTCCAGTGCTAAGATTACTTGCGGTGTTTGTCTCACTTGTCTTCTTGTTACTGGAGTAGTCTTTGTAGTGGAATCTACTACATCCCGCTTGGCAGATCAAGCGGCGGTTTTCACAAAAGTAAATGAGACCGTTGATTTAAGCTCTGTCAAATTGATCGAGGCATTATTCAACAAAGCATCTTCATCGAGGCTATGCTATGAATGTTGAAACCCGACAATCATTTAAAGAGTTGAAGTTGCATATATTTCTGTTTTTTTTTGTTTAATTTGCTCTGAAAGGCCCCACGAGTAAGCACTTGAACTGACTCGTGGACTGATGACTTATCCTCATCCTTGCACCTCTAAAAGCTATATAATTTAACGCCATACTCGGTGAATTAGATGATAAGTCTTTCTTTTTGGCCCCTCAGCCATCATACGCGTATATCATGCGAAGCTCTGTCAGTTTATGTCACATAGAAAATTGACTAGGAGGTGGTAATTTTAGGGAGCTCTTCTTGAGTACTCAATTACATCATATGTTAGGGTGTCGTCGAAAACGTGAATCTAGAATAGAGTCTTGTCATAGGAATGCGGAAAAACTGGTCTCGGAAAGGAAACTGCGCCACTGAAAGGGTGAAATAAAATCCATAGCGACTTCTAACTCTTCACATTGGTTTTGAATGTACGAAGATTACAATGCAAGTTCAGGGAGAGATTTCACGATGTGATAACCTTCTTTCTTGTCGATTATAAGATCCGGTCTCGGTTTCATCCTTTTGTTTTTCATTCCTTTAATACGAACAAAAATATGAATTCCAATTTAGTCAACCTAAAATTGTGTACGTAAACGTATTATCTCACGTGACCTTTATTGCGAACTTTGTTCGAAATTTTGTAATAAATTCAAATTTAAATCGTTAAATTTTGTCTTCGTTCTTATTAATTTAGTGGATTATATCTTTCACACAAAGAAAAAAAAAAATCAAGATACAAATAATTATCTCACTCCTCTGCATCAACGAAATTGCTTTCATATCATTTGGATGCTGTATGAGTATCTTCATCCCGTTTGTGAGATAAAAATTCATTCATTCGTCTTGGGGTCAAATGGATTTAAGACCTCTCCAAACAGACAATTATTTAAATCGTCTTTTTAATGCATTTTTTTTCTTGTTTTCTTTTTTTTTATATATATAGTCGCGGTCGTTATTGTCATGTTCTTCGTCGATAAAAAAAATAAAAAATTCTTAAGTATGATGACACAAGAGTCAGAGTCTATGTATCGCGCACATAGTTTGGAAGTAATTCAGTCCAATTATTTGCAATTGAATTTTTTTCGCTTGATCTTATTTTGTCAGAATATTTTACATATACTCGTACATACAAGTGTACATATTTATTGACTTTATTTAGTAGTGGGAAATGCTAAAAATTAATTTGTTTACTACAAACTGTTTTTTGTTTATTTAAAATTGTGACCAATGTTTCTATTACTAAAATTGCTGCAATATAATAAATTGAAATGGAATTTTTTTTTTTTAATTTAGAAATAATTATAAGAAGAGTAATTTAAGAGAGGCTTGTCGAATTAATTCGTGATATCATTTTAGGCAAATTATTTTATACATTACTCACTCACAAGCTTTATTGTAGATAATCAATCGATACTTATGCATTTTTTATTGCTTTTATTTTGTACTACAAATTCGAACACAGATAAATATTGAGACCCACATCATTTACAGAAATTCATAAACATGGCTTTGGAAATGCGAAAGCCAGTTCCAAATCAGTAATGCCATTCGTTGAATAATAAATTGTATTTAAATGATGCTACCTGGACAACGGAACCAGCTCTCTCTATTAAGTCGATTTCAGTTTCACACAGTAAGTTTGCTGAGGTCTCGTTCTGTTTATTCGCTCCACCTGGGAATGGAGTCGAATACACTCCGGGTCCGAGCAGTGTTGTTGATTCGTTCAAGATGTCCTGGCAATCTGAAACTGACGAATTTTAGCCCTTGTTACCAGGTCGATGTTGCTCTACAGTTCGTCGTTTCTATAATAGATTCCAAATTTCGAGTTCCACTGGAAGGAATTGTTTTCTGAATGTACGTTTTCGTTCTCTTTAGATCTAGTCGTTCCTCCGTGCCATAAAGTACGACTGGGTCATAAACACTGCCCTCCTCGTTGGTTGGAAGAGGTGCTTATCAGTCGGTTGCGTTCTTAGCTAAAAGAAATGAAAACCAACGATGATTTTTCAGTTCAGATCTACGTTGATTATTTATAGGCAAGATTAGCTGCCTTTTCTATTGTACCCCAACACTATAGTTTGCCATTGTATTGTGCTCTCCGAGCCGTTGTTGACGGCCTCGTTGCTACTTCAATAACTTCAAACGCTCCAGTAACAGCGCGTTGATTCTTTTCTATACTATACTTATATAATATCATTGCAGTCAGCAGATGCTAGCAGTTGTACAGAGTTGAATGACAGCGTCTCACCTTATTGGAAATATTTTTCTTGCTATTAATTGCCTTCGCTTCCAATACAGACAGACGAGTCTGGTAGAGACGCCAATAGTTCGCGGCTCTATGCAGTGATATGTGTCTCAAAATCAGTAAACAAGTGGTGGGTAAACAACGCGATAGTAATAAAATCGATTGCTCTTAAAGGGTCTCCCTTCTTTAGGATCGGGCAAACGATTGTGAGATTCCACTACCGGGCAGAACAGTTTTTTTCCTTATGAGGTGTTGCTGGCAAAATTTATAGCTGAGCCAAGGCAGACAAAGTCCCTCATTACCCCGAAACAAAAGATTTCAACTGTGACGTTTATTGGGCGATGTTGTACGCCCCATCTTGTTGACAACATATACTTAGTTTTATCGTCAATACCGCACGGTAGTAGTTGCATAGTCATTTAAAAGATTGCGCGTCCAGTGCTGGCTTGTGAGCATCGAGCGTTCTCAATCGTCGTTCGGAGATTGTTTTGTTTTGATACATTCTTTTTACCTGTTGGTAAAATTCCGTATGTTCTTCCTGGAGTACAACCACTCAATATCTTCAACCGCGAGCTTATCGTGCTTAATTTTCTGCTTCTGGAGATGCCAATGTTCTTGATGTGTTTTGTGCTCACAGGGCTCACGATAACCTCGGCCTTCTCTGTAGCCCCGCTTTATAGTTATGCTTCTTGTTTGAAAATATATCTCTGCTTCTCTGATGTTGGCAGACAGATGTGGTGGCATAGGAGTTGTTAAAAGATTTCGGGATACGTGTTCGGCTTAGTAATTGCAGCTTTTCTTTGTTGTACCTTCTCATAGTTTGCTCTTTTTTCCATATCGCTTGGGAAATCCGTATTCCCACCTTGATTGCAACAAGGTGGTGATCCAAGTCCATGTCTACCGCAATGTGATCAATTGGATAAAGCGTTTCATTTTGCATATTGGGATGAGAAAACCGTGTTCTTGCTAAAGTGTTATTTTGTCCGGCTGCAAAGTCAATAGGCCTAAATCCGTTGCCAGACTTAGTGTCGCTAAGAACTTAAGCTTAAGAACTGTCGTACCAAAACTGTCCTCCTTTCCTATTGTGGCATTAAAAGTATCTATTACGATGTCAATGACAGGTAAAAACATTCTTCGGTTGCGTATCCCTTATATTCCGTAGGGGAATGACCGCAAATTAGGCTTATGAAAGGGAATTTAGCCTTAGAATTGTCGTAGGCTCTCGCACACGTGTCGAAAACTTAAGACTTCTTGCTTAAGTCTGCGGGAGATGGCAAATCCGCATTGAAATAACCGCTATTTATTTTCCTTAAAGTAAACATCATATTATGTATCACAGTTTTTCATCACCCTTATGTCCCGCGCAATATGTCCGGGTGGCCGTGGCTCAAGTTGTAGTGTATTTACTTCCCAATCGGAGGGTTCGGTGTTCAATCCCAACCGCGATCGAAAACACTCTTTTTTCAGGCAACCAAAATCATGTAAGATGAGTGGTTGTCTAAAATACAACAACAACAAGCCGACACTTATAATTAGTCTCCCCATTAAATGTTGGATGCCAGCCATGAAGCGACATAACCACTGAGCCCAAAGATCTTTCCCTCTCTCTCTCTCTCTCTATCCCATTTTCCGACAAACTTGACACGTGCTCCGGCATTTTAAGAGTATTCATACCCTCTTGAGTGTTAAGTTCTTTAAAAAAAAAAAAACACTCTTCGCACTTCCTGAATGTCAGTGATACTCGTATCTGTATGAGGTCCGAACATTGCACGTTCAGATCCGAGGGTCTATGTCCTTAAAACGTTCGCAAAAGTCGTCAACAGTTATGTTGTCACATCGTCACATTGATAGTCTTTTGTGAGCCCTTTGACGGCGTTGGACGGCGTTGGCCAGCATATAGCTACTGGCCGAGAATGTCCTTGCCATTTTAGAATGCATGGGTAAGAGTACTCTTTTCAGTTAACATAGATCAACATGGAGGGGTGAGGCAAGGTACGAACCTCATTTTTGTGTTGCTGACCCAGTCCAAGTTTTAGCACTGTCAGCAGTTTGCCATTGTGATTCCGTAATTGATAAAGAACTGAATTCAAATTCGATGGGATAACAAGGTTCAGCTTACCCACGATCAACAGCAATGCTCTTCCTCGGTTATAACCAGAAACAACACGGATAATGATCTTCTGTGATGAGAATAAATGGGATTGATTAAGGCATTTGTTGTCCAAAATGACTTCATTTTCTTAGAGACGTTCAAAATTCCTAAACACCGAACTCGCTTGCTCAGCTACTTGTTCTAGAAGACGACGCTGCATCAAAACGACTAATGTACAAAGTCAGGGAATCCTATGCATGGACGTTGGCTGTGATGAAGAGTTTTTTCTGTCTCTCTGATTCTATAGAAAAAAAAACAATCATTGCCTCGAACAGACTAACAGACATTGGCACTGAAAAATGCAACGAACACGCCGCCAACAATACTTGTGAAACAATTTTCGGAACTGGGCCTCTTAAACTCGAACATACATGTAGGGTAGAACTTATGCTGAAATGTTTCTACAATGAACAAAGTACCATACCATGGTCTGATTAGAGATTTAAATCCAAAGCCGGTAGTCCTTTTAAGAAACCCTTTAGAGTCGTTTGGGCTAAGAATAAAAATCTAGTGTGTCTGCAGCTTTGTTATTACCTTATTCTAATGACTCGCTTAAGAGATATTAATAGCTAAACGCATCAATAAGTTGATAGCTTATCAATATCTAAAGAAGGTACTCGAACATTGTTTAGAACTTCATTAGCATAGAGACATAGAAGTGATCGTAATCAAAACCAGAGAACCAATGAGAAACAGACCAATGTCTTCCTTGTTTAGGAATTTCTGCATACACGGATGTTTCGAAAACCTTACCCGGACGACTGTTGATGTCGATGCCACAAGGTTTTAGCTTAACATGACATGTTTATGCCTATTAGATACTGGAGGTTTTTTAAGAGGAGAAGTTGCATCTGCGGTTTTCTTATAAGTACCAGCCAAACCGCACGTAACCAATAGTTGCCAAGTCATGCTTTAGGCATTATGCATACGAAGCGTGCATAGTAACAATGAGCTTGTCGATAGCCGAATTATCTTTTCTAGCCACCGACTAGCATGCTCGATTAAGACTGTTGTCCTAGGCAACATAAAAAATTCCTGCCGAGTGATGGTTGAATAAAATGACATTTTTTTTAAAAAAAATAAATAAATTTAAAACCGTGCTGTTACCTGCAACAATTTTTTGATGTTCATTCTTATGTCGGACAAATCATCATAAATAGAATTACCCCGAGAGAACGCTTCTGTATTATGTTAGGAGATCGTTCTTCCATTCGCGAAACGCAAAGGACTGCTTTGTTGGGAACGGTTGTCTACTGAGGCACTATCTTACAACGATTCACCCCAGAAATCTAGGACGCAGAGACTTGAGTTCAATCCTTATGCCATGTAGAACACACTTTTATTTAGGAAAGATAGCATAATTGAGAGTCCTATTGTTACCTTCATTATAAAATGCTTGCTGTGTGTTTTATTTTGATTTAAAGACAGAATTCCAACTGATTCTAGTTGCAACCAAAAATTGGCAACACCTAGTCGAAGTTTAATGGTTTTATGAAGCCAATATTGCCTAATCGAAGCAAAAGTTATTTCTTGCAAATCAGTGATTCAAATGACCGCAATCGTTGTTAAAGAATCAGTTGTATGACATTTTTTGTTGGTAAATTTTCGGGTAGACTTATATTTCTGTATACATATGTATATTGCTGTGCCCCTAAAAACTTTTGCAGGTGCGTCTACACATACATATGTACGAGTACATATGCATCAAATTATTAAGCTATTAATTTGAAATAAAAATTGATTGATTCATATGATTGTGTTTATATTTCTAATCAATTTCAACGCCCCATATAAAATCGGTCACAACATTTTTATCAGGCACCACCTTCTTATCATTTTTTTTTTTTCTTTAAAATTTGTGTCATTAACAATCGATCACACAATTTTAATGTAATTGCAAGGTTATCAATCAATCATATGATGCTTCAAAATTAGTTTTTAGTTTTTTTTGTTTTTTTCGTCGAACCTTACGTCACAGTGTGGTACCTAATTATAGTATAGGTATTACAATTTTGGAAGTTTTTGCAGGTTTATCTGACGGATAACCCTTTGTGTTTTCCAACAAAATCTTGTATCTTGTACTGTTAGTTTTAAAGTGACTTTATGGAGTTTGTACCCACCATGACCTACAGAAATTCTAGATATATTTTACGATATGTGCGTACTATGAACAGGTTACGCTGTTTTTTTATTAATTACCTTTAGATGGATACAATTTTATTAGACAGATACGAGTATTTTTGACTTGATTGGTTTCATGTTGTTTTGTTTTGTTTGTATCATTGCAGGAAAGGAACCAACTCTCAAATGTTTTGCTGATATACAACCGTTCATACAGCAGGGGAAAAAACGCGAAGTTAAAAGTATACTTCGAGAAAATTCCTGGCCTATAAATTCACCGATACGTTCTCAGCTATGGCCAGCGTTATGTGCACAACATCAGACGAAGCAGAACATGCTGGATGGATTCTACTGGGAGATGGTGCATCAGGTAAGATAAATCTCAAAATATTCATGTTAACTAAAACATACGAGTATGTGTGTTTTGTTTTCGAAATGGCTTTGTGGATACATAATTTAATCTGTCTTGTGTTAAGATAGGTAAGAGTGGACCTAAACAAGTTATTAATCAATTGTTATACCACTGAAACTGCGTGGAAGGACGATGCCCTAGCTACAGTTTAAGAAAATTCTTGTTAAATTTATCTGCAACTTTACAAAGCGCAGATTTCATTTAATCTTTGAAAGCCTCATATGGTTTGCATTCGATTAAATAGACAGGGCAGTCGCAAGAGAAGTACTTCACGGATTCCTCCTCTTCCTCTTTATCTTTGCAACTCCTGCTGAAATCCTCAATTGTTCGTGGTAGTGTCTTCCAACGACACAGTGTCCCATGATTATTTTTGTGATTTCTGCTTCCGATTTGGATCAGTTGGTTTGATCATTTAGGATCGTATATGGGGACCTAGATGAGGCATACCGTTTTAGTCTCACAGTTATTCTGATAAGTCATTTGGCGGAAGAAATTGGGGGTTTACATGACATTGACATTGTTGTTCGGTTGTTTCGGGTGTTCCGGAACCCAAAATAGTGTGTGATCTTGTACTTTTTAGTTATCTTTTTGGGAACGGCAGTCTCTAACTATTATCAAATTAATACTGCGGGAACTAAGGGATCTGATCGCTTATTGCAGTATCCGACGTGCGTATTGGGTTCAGACTCAGCCATGCAGCGGTATAGCTGAGAATAGCTGAGACTTCGGCGTTGAGGACGGTATAGTATTTGGGTAGACTGAAAGATTTGGGTGTGAAAGTCTTCTTAGGGAAGCTCCTAGCGCTAACAGTTTTGCCTGTTTTAGGCCTTTCTGTAATTAAATTAATTTAACCAAAAACGATTACGCTCTGTCAGTTCGACTTCAACTGGAAACACGCGATTGAAGTTAATGTTCTATTTAAATTCTGTTGATTACAAATTGGATGAGACCACAATGCAACGTGAATGAATTGGAATTCTCTACATTAAACTCTGTTTATTGGTGACTGCTTTTCAGTGTTCCCCTATCTGCTGCATTTTCTAAGGAGTAGCGATCAAAGATTGTATTTAGAGCTATTCTGATTTGAAAGAAGTAAATCAATCCAAACACAGAATCAATTGTCTAGTTCTTGCAGAGACTTGGTGACCGCGGAGATGCCGACGTTTTGGAAAGCTTCCTCGATAGCAAAGAACGCCACCGTCTATACTGCTTGAAAGAGAGTGGTCTTTCAATGGATCGAGGCAGATAACATACTCGTAATGAGGTCTCAACCGATCCTTTTGGTAGGCAGTGGACAGTGGACTGGGCAGTTTTCTGTGATTATGAAAGCACTAAGTGTGGAAATATAGAATTCTCTCGAGGATTCATAGGAGGAAGGATGACAGACTGATGGATTTAAGATTCTTCGGAAGTATGGAGGATGTTTTACCTGCTCTGGGTTAAACCACTTCGGTTGCTTCACTCCAGGCATTGGTCATTGTACTAATCGAAAACATCATCATAAGTACTTTGTTGTTATGCAGAAAAGATACCTTCGGTCTCTGTTTGAGTACTGTGCATAAGTATTTACAAGAATTCTTCGTGTCAAACAACTACGATTTCGAAATATTTCAGACAGATCTCTCTGTATTCTCGATGATTCTCTTGTTCTGGTGATTTTCCTTTTTTAGAAACTACCGCAGGACCTACATATATTGAGCTTTCCTTACTTCTCGTTTATAAATCCTTTAAGATGCCGTGTGGTTTTCTCACATTATTTGTTACTTGTGTCCAAGACTGACAGCGGAGTTGATCCAGTCGGAAATCTTGGCAATTAAGGAAACCCTGTCCTGGTTGAAGAGAAACGTTATATCTGCAAAGGATGTTTAAGTCTTTTCGGATAGTAAAACCGCTATCAGATCCGTGAAATCATTCTCGTTAAATTGTAAAACCGTCCTTGACTGACGGTTGAACGGACTTGAGCAGTTTGACATTAACCTATGTTGAGTTGCTTGGCAAAGAGATATTCCAGGGAACTATAAGGCAGAGAATTTACTAAAATTAGAACTACTATACCTAAGACAAAAGTGCCATCAATCGCTACGTGGAAACATATTCTGAAGCTCGCTGATAACAGATGAGCAAACCTCCACCTACTTTGCATATGTCCAGCGTCCGCCCTAATAAGAAAACTACCCTTAAGAGCCGAGCCTTTTTCTACACTCACTTAACAATTTAAACAATTAAGATGATAACAGTCTCCTTTGTTTCGTCAGAAGCTCAAAATGGTGCCAAGATTAGCCCAGGAGGATCACAATGGTCTAATAGGCCTAAGTGTGTTTGTCTTTCTCCAGCAGCCAATCTAACCTTAACTTACCCTGTAACAGCCCTGACTTCTCACAATCTCTCCACACTCTAGGACAGGAGACCAACATTTGTCTTCTTTCTTTGCTTTACGAATTTGTGTAACGAGGTAACCGGGTGGAAAAACAAGAATTTGTAATTTTTCTCCTAAACATTAAATAATCAAAAAATTTAGATGTTAATTTGGAAAAATTGCACAGATACGATAAAAGTTGCCTAATTGGCAGCAAACCTCCATACCTGTGCAATTTTTCTGGCAAAAGTTTTCCCTCTCTTGCAGCGGGTTTTTAGAGGATCCAACGTTTATCACTGCGAGCCCTTAGTCTCTGATTTAGAAAGAAAGTAAATTCATTGGTGAGTTCTTCATATCGAAGTGCTACGAGGGCGGGTCAATAAGTCCGTGACTTTTTGAATTTCTGACCTCTTTACTGAAACAGCAACACTGCTCCTGTCAACAGGCATCTGTCAGTTGACTCCTGTCAAAATTTAAACTTGCTGCGTCAGTTAGTTTGTGTTTGACAGCTATTTTTATCAGACTACTCACTAATTTGAGGAGAAAATGGAAAAAAGTGAATTTCATTGCTTATTAAGCATTATTTCTTGCGAAAAAAAACCATTACCGAGACCAAGGCTAAGCTTGATAAATACTATGGGGACTCTGCACCATCGATTTCAATGGTAAAAAAGTGGTTTACTGAATTTCGTTGTGGCCGTACAAGCACTGAAGATGCCGAACGTCCTGGACGCCCAGTTGAGGTCTCGACACCCGAAACAATCGAAAAAATTCACGATATGGTGTTGGCCGACCGAAGATTGAAAGTGCGAGAGATTGTGGAAGCCGTAGGGATCTCGCATGGCTCAGTGGTTTCAATTTTGAATGATCACTTGGGCATGAGAAAGCTTTCCGCAAGATGGGTACCGCGTTTGCTCACAGTCGACCACAAACGCAAACGCAGTTGCCATGGCAAAAATCCATGAATTGGGCTATGAATTGCTCCCTCATCCACCCTATTCTCCAGATTTGGCTCCGAGTGACTACTTCTTGTTCCCAAACCTGAAGAAATGGCTTGGTGGAAAAAGATTTGACTCCAATGATGAAGTCATCTCGCAAACAAAGGCCTATTTTGAGGACCTCGACAAATCATTTTTTTTGGAAGGGATAAAAAAATTGGAGAAGCGTTGGACAAAGTGTATAGAGCTCAAGGGAGACTACGTTGAAAAATAAAATTATTTTTTTATCAAAAAATCTGTGTTTTAATCCAAAAGTCACGGACTTATTGACCCGCCCTCGTATATCCGCATCCACTCAGTTTGTCATAAGCGGCCATTTTATGTTTCTCTTAGTTTGCGTAAGATACGAGTATGTATGTAAAAAGCGGAAAGCAATTGCTTGTTCGATATGCTGAGCTGTATGTAGGGCGGTTCACATGACACTTATTAGTATTATATCGAATAGACAGATTATTGAAAACAGGAGTGACTTATGTTTAATAAGAAAGTTTTTAATCTGCTTTAGCTCACCTTGCTTTGATTGGACTGAACTACGTGGGTGGGTTCAAAAATTCTTAGATTCGTCCAGAGGGCAGTTTTCAATTTTTTTTTGTTCCTGTGGTTATGTTGACATCC
This sequence comes from Volucella inflata, assembly GCA_928272305.1. Classification (NCBI taxonomy): domain Eukaryota; kingdom Metazoa; phylum Arthropoda; class Insecta; order Diptera; family Syrphidae; genus Volucella; species Volucella inflata. The sequence continues at coordinate 54,125,205 of OV743720.1, read as the reverse complement.
TTTATAAACACACACACAAAGTATCGAGTTGATCTGTTTTTGTCATCCATTTAAATCGACCAACTCGTGAGTTTTTTGGAAATACATGGTTAAAAAAGAGCAATCGCTCATTCAGATTTTTGATGAAATGACTAGTGTATTGGGTGATAATTGGCCTTCGTGATCTACAATATTTGGATGGGTAGCAGAATTCAAACGTGGCAGACCAAGTGTGAAAAGACGGCCGAAAAGGGCAGTTGTTCCAGAAACCATCGATATAGTCCAGGATATGGTAATGGAAGATCGCCGATTGAAAGTGTCGGAGATAGCTGAGGCTATAGGCATTTCAACTGAACAGGTACGCAAAACTTAGCATGTAGAATTGGATATAAGGAAGCTCTTCGAAAGACAAATTTCCACTTCACCCAGCACCCAACGTATTCGCCAGGTTTGGCTCCCTTAGACTTTCATCTGTTCTTAAAACTCAAAATGTTCCTTGAGGTCATAACAGCTGCAAATGACTACTTTGAAGACCTTGAGGGAAACCACTTCCGAAAAGGGATAGATAAGCTGGAGAAAATATGTGAAAAGTGCCTCGAGCTCAGGGGAGAATATATTGAAAAATAAACTGCCTTTGGAATTTTTTTAAAAAAAAGTCTTTCTTTGCGAATCTGAGAACATTATACCATACTCTAATACCTCTTAAACCAACCTTGGATTCAGTGCACTTTATTTTTCCTCATCTCCTCAAACGTATCTTTTTACCACTTTTGTACTCGTATTAATAATTCAGAAACTGCTGTGATGATACGAGATGACCTGAATGCATTGATTTGTTGACAAAGGACGCTAGTATACATCTCACTTACAAAAAAAAAGGGGACTAAGACCCATTCTTGTGGGATACCTTTGTTTACTTGATATTTTTTATTTAATCGTTGAAATCATGGAAATACAGGTTCCTTTTGACTATCTAAATCAATTTTGTATGCTTCAATAATTATTTCTAAATGATACTTATATCCCCTGTAAGAAAAGCGTGACACCCATTTTTTATTTTTTTTTTATGTTTTGTCTTTTGACTTAAAAGAAGCTTAGTGTATCTGACATTAAGAGGCAAATGGTATGGGATCAATCACTGATATTCATAATCATTTTTTTTTTTTTTTTTTTAAATTAGAAGCGATCCGTTGTCGCTAAGGCGTCGTTGTTGGTAAATTTGCTACTTTAGGAAGTATGAAACAGTTGTCAGTCATTATGTCTAACCGTTCATCATTGTATTTGTTGGTTTTGGCAATTACCTGATAGATATTACGATCTTACGTAGAGATCAATGCAATTCAAAAGTAATTTCAATTAAAGGACATACTGTGATAAGACAGTGCTTCCCCGTGAAATATAAACTGGTAACCACATTCTTAAATACAAGGAAAGTCTTATATTCCTTTGGAACAAAACAATTAAACTTAGCAAGCTTTTTTTTTGTTGGAAACATTTTTGGAAAGACGTAAATAACAGAAGTTTTTGGAAGTGTCTATACGAAATCATTTGATTGATTTGGTAGATAGACACTGAAAAAACCATCGCCATCGCTAAGCAATCAATCATCGAAATATCGTCGGCCTATTAATATTAATTTGATAAAAATATATTGTGTATTACTCGTTGAAGCGTAGTAAGAAAATGAGGATACTTATTCACAAGCACATGGTTTTGTTTTTCCAGGTTTTGCCAGGTTGACTCATGCCAGACACGGATTGCAAATAGTTTTTCTTCAAAATTTTATTCGACTAGAGCTAATTGCGGTTGTTTTTTCTATCAAATCAGGCAAAGAACTAATCTGTCTACTTATTTTCTACCATATGTGCACTTACTCTAAATGAAATATCTCGGTTCCTTTGATCCGTCTATACTAACACTATGCTGAAAAGCGGCATTCAACAACTACATGCAGAATAGTGATAGATGAGGTAGCAGACTGCTTTTATGTAACTTCAAGACCTGAGGTTAGTCAAGGCATAATCAATCGGAACTTAAGTGTTAGTTTTACCTACAACAACTTTTTCTTAAATGAGTGAAGGAGGGATGCCTATTGGCACACCTTGAGCATATAAGGGGGGTTAACTTGAGACTTTCAAATTGGGCTCATTGGCCAATTCTTTATGATTTCACTGAGTGTTACAGCGTTTTAAAAAGCGTACTTCAATATTCCCTTACTTTTTGCCATATTTTTTTTGAAAATTATCTTTAGGCAGCCTAATTATAAGCTTGAGGGTTGTGACAAAGGCGCTGTAGTTTTATATTTTAGCATGAAACAAGTAATCTCCTGTTAGTCAGTTCGAAACATTTGATTTTCTTTTTAAAATGAGGAAGGAGACGCCATTATCGTTAATGTCTCTGTGATCAGAGCTCGACAACATCGATATATCCGAGCTGCGGTTCCAACAAGAAGGCGCTTTACGTGTATGCTATACAAGCGACCCTACGTTCGAAGTTGTGAAGGAGAAATTTGGGGACTGGGTCATCCTTCTCACGGCGAACGTTCATCAATTGACTGCCGCAATCATGCGATTCGACACCACTTGACTATTTTCTCTGGGATTACGTCAAGTCCTTACAAACCAACCACTTTGGATGAGCTCGAGCCCAACATTCGACACGCTATTGCCGGAATAACGTCGCACGTATTGGACCGAGTCTTCAAAAATTGGACTGACCGCATGAAGCTCTGGCAGCGAAGCCGAGGCGGCCATTTGAATGATGTGCTATTCCACACGTAATGGTATAGATGTAGCATCAAAATAAGCCCAAAATCAATTTTATATTTCACACCGTTATTGTTTTATTTAAATTTTTGTTCCTATCGTTTTTATCTGGTCACCCATTATAGTATATGTGTGATACTTTTAATCACCCAATACCGCCTTTATAGCTTTTAAGTCTGTTGTACGATTAACCATTTATGAATAAGAATTTCCTTAAATGAAGAACATCAGTATTCACCTTAGACCGCAAAAGGTCAATGTTTTCATGTGTTGTGTGACTCGTAGTTTTATCTTGTTAAAAAGGAGATCGTCTGTGTATATTTCTTCGGTTTAAGGCTATCAAAAATCTGAAATCCTTTGTCTGTCTATATCTCAATTGAGAGCAACAGCTCTTTTATGGGCCAATTATTCCACCAGCACAAAGACCATACCAACCAGTTCTTTTTTTTTGTTGATTTTGCATAAGAAATTAGCATCATGTTCTAACCACCAATTGACGAAACCTTTGCGTTAGAAATGATCTTTTTACTTCAATTCTTGTGTACATTGGATTTTGTAAGGGGGCTAATGCAAATCCTTTTTTTAAACAGTCGATGAATGAATGGGTAATGCCTGAGAACATCGTGATATCGGTATTGAGGGTTCTTCAGCGACACTCTGTGCTACAGCAGCAATGTTCTCAGCTAAACGTCTACTTTTTGGTCTATCAGATCTTTTTCGATCCTCAGTAGTTTCTTAAAATTATCTCACTAACCTTTGAATTGTTGCCTCATTTGGATGATTATTTACAACAAACAATCAATCATTTTCTTAATAATTTTAAATAACTTTAACGCGTTGTTCTAGCGTGTAACTACGAGTATGTCAAAAATGACATTACGAGTATGTCAAATTGCATTAAGCAATTATTCTCTACTGACATCTAGACTTGATTTTTGAAACGGCCTTTACCTACATCAGACCATCAGACCATCATAGTTTCTTTCATAGATAACAGATTTGACCACATCAACCTATTCCTGTGGACCAGAAGTAACATATTTGTTGGTTAGTTTCATGCTAGAATGGTGCCCGAGGAAAACCAAAGGCAACCAACCTTTGTCCCTTTGACTCATTTTGAAAGTTAAATAATATCAAACGAAGCAATTATTTGCAAAGGATTGATCATTTTCAGTTGATGTTGCTAATGAATAACTCCGCCGATCTTTTCTAGTTTAACCGTAATCGCAGTTTGTGTGGGTCTTTTAGTACTTTTGCCTTCGAATATATAGTATGTTTGTGTTTAATTTCGAACTGAACTTATGTTTTTCGTTCTGTGAAACGAAGACATTATCAACAGTCGACTGTACACTGAGAAGACTAAGCGCCACAGAATGAACACCTTCGAAATTATTCGAGTTCTCGTGTAAGTTAGTCGAGTTCTCGTGTTTTGTCATGGTGTTGGCTTATTAGGCCGACGACCGTGTCTAGGGTGTCGGTTCTACGTGGTTTCGTTGCGGGGAAATAGGGTCGGAATAGGGTGATTGGATGTAAGTCTGTATACATATGGACATGAGGAAAAAGGAAAGCGATGTCTGTGTATGTTGCGCGTATAGGTGTGATTTTTCTTCGTATAAGGGTTTGTTTCTGTCAATACTTGCGTGTGATCGCGTTTCTGCGGAACTCTTGATTGTAACCACTCTCCCTGCGAGCCTTCATTATTTTGCGAGATTGGTTAGCGCTTTCTTTCTTGCCTACGTATTTTGGACTCAGGCAATATTATTTCCCCTTTTTTGACATTCGAATCTTCTAAGTTCGTTCATGATGGCTGTCACTAACGGGCTTATTTCACTCCATTATTCCTCTGAGAGGGTCATTTCACTAATAATGGGCTTCTGAAGCGTTAACAATGAAAAATTACGTGATCTGCATCCTCTTTCTGGTTTGGACACGATGGACAAATTGGTTAGGGCTCATGTCCGAATTTAAGTACTGATATATTTCTTCCCTCTTTATGGATCTCGCCAAGTGATCCGATGGGTGAACAAAAGCATATCCCCGTGTATCAATGGGCATTATACCAGCTAAAACGTCCGCTGCTTCCTTAGAGATGGTCCGAAAAGCTCAGATTGTACCCAAAGGGATGGATCTATAAATTCGCGAAATATATCTGGTAGATTCTTTTATTGCCATTGCAACCAGAGACTGTTACAGTATAATTAAGCTTACTACGTTCGATAGTTATAATCTGCGCCTGCACCGAGTGATCGTTGTTATTTTCTCAACGTAGTGTAGGTGAGCCTCAAAGCTAAGTCTATTATCAATCATAACGCCTAGATATTTAAATGTCCGGCTTTGATTTTGTTACCTACCCGTACCCGTACCCGTACATAAATGAATTCAACACAAGGTTATAAAAACTGTTTTACTTTTATGTTCGGCTAAATAGAGACTAGCCAACCCTTGACTAGGTAGATCGCTTAGTTTGTTGCCGATTCTACTTCGTAGATGTGCTTGGCGATATCATTTGCGAAGCCTATTATCTTCTCGTTTGAGGGCTTTGGGAGCCTGAGCACACTGCCATAAATCATTTTCCACAGCAAGGGGCCTGGCACACCTGCTGTAACGTTGTAGAGCTTTGTACCACCCTCGTCTGTGTCGTAACTTAGCTTTCTGTTGCTGAAATAGCTAATGATCCTGAGGGGGCCCAGTTCGCCAAATTAAAAGCATTTTTCATGTCTAATGTGACCACTGTTGGTTTCGATTCACCATCGACGTCCCTCGATCGCAACGCTTGCTATTTCCGTCCCTGTTTTAAGTGCGTCTTCTGTGAAGCAGTGTTTTTTTGGAATCCAAACTGGTACTCTAGCAGTGCACTGCTCTCTTCTACTGCTGTCATCGGTCTGTTATAAATTACCTCTTCAACAATTTTTTCTTTGTTATTGCGAAGGCAAATGAGCCGATACGACAAGTGGAGGTTTATTACTTTTGCCCTATTTGCTGTATTTTCCAGTGATCTGAGAATGCCCCCTCTTTAAGATAGTTGTAAATTACTTCTGAAAAGATGTCAAATCTTGATGGAATTGCTGCTCTAAGGGCTCTGTTTGGAATTGCATCCAGGTCTGGAGTTTTCCTGTCGCCAACCTTTTTGCTTGCTAGCAGCAGTTCATCTTCTGTAACTGGTGAAATCTCTTCGTCTGCAGATTCTATGACTTCGCGTTAATGGGTTGGTAATTGTTCTGGAAAAAGTGTTTTAACATTATTTTCCAGCATTACCATGAATGTTAGTTGGCATGCTGTTTGTCGTTTGACCGGATGGACTGGCATTTCTTCTTGGCACAGGAGCATCACATACAGAAATTAATAGGCCCGACAGTTGGCGCGCTAGGTTCTCCGCGGTCCCTGGTCTCAGTTAGTAAGTGCTTATGACTTCCTCAAACATTTCTCAATCGAATCCTATGTCTCTCCACTTTGGGCTAGTCATTTTGGGGCCATTTAGGTTTTTCTCTTTTAGAAGCTCGAAAATCACATACCTGATGGTCACTTCGTTAACTAGTACTGATTATGTCCAGTGCTGTCCTCTTGCATCTGGCGACTTGCTGCCCCATATTGTGACCCATGAGTTGCTTTTATTGCGAGTACATACTCGTAAGTCATTTCGGTTTTCTGTTTTACTCATTGAGGCAATTTAATGTCGAATTGAGACGTCTTTTCCGGTTAGTTTAACCTCAAATCTGTCTTTTAGCCTTAAACGTTGGCTTAAAAAGGAGAGAAACCACTTTTTGGCTTATTGTGGTTTAATAACTTCATAATTTTTTGGAAGATTTCGAAGTTTCACCTCAGCAAAGAAGCAGTTGCGCAAATCAGCGCCTGAATTTTTGCACAAATTTGGATAATATTGTGGCTTTGTTTAAGTGTGAGTCAACTCTGATAATTGCCCAATCAGTCAGAAAGTATTGATAGGATGACAGGTACGTTTGATAGCAAATCAAACAAAAACAAAATATTACAGAAAAAACAAAAAACACCCCTTAGTTCACTCTTAACATGAATTCTATGAGTTGAACTGTGGAAAACAATTGCAAAAGTGTTTCCGTGAAAGTAAATGGTGCATTGGATCATTACACATGCCGTTAAGGCGTCTAATTTAGACATTTAATCGTCATCATTCTTACTGATTACCTGACTTACGTATCTGTGATTAGTTGTTCTCTCTAATGTGACTCAACTGGGGGGGGATGCATAAATGCAGTGTCACTATTTATGAGAATAGATTTACGATATAATTTTTTTTTTTTTGTTGCAAATTCATCACCTCAAATTGAGTATCTGCTTACTGAAATTGTATTTATAAATAACGAGTATCAACATCCAAATAAAGAATTGAGTTAAATCAATTTATTTATTTTTTTTTTTGGAATATTTTATCAATTCATTTCACAATATGAATTCGTATGTACATAGCTTCATTTCTATAATAAATCACTGACGTCAGTAATCGTTTAATAGGCAATAAACTTTAATAATTCTTTAGATATAAAAATTTATTTATGACAGAAATTTGTGACTCCAAAAAGAAATTATTTCGATTTGGTCGATGTACTTGGTTACCACCAAAACTTTATCGATTTGTTGATCAGTTATGAGTTACGTTGATCGCAATCCGACTTCAACGTGATAAAATTAGCCTGACTGACTTAAGTTCTTCTCTGCATTAAGCGATTCATTTCGGTAGTTTAAAAAAAGATACAATTCCGAGTCCATGAACATGCCAGCATACTGCCTAGGAATCTTGCTTGACCTCCTAAGAAAACAAGCAGAGCCATAATAAAAGCCTTGGGGATTACTTTCACTTAAATGACGAAATTTTTGAAGTAGTTTCCGGGAGTTCCGCTCTTATGGTAGAACAAACAAGTCAATAAATTTGTTGGTGGATCAAAAGACGATCAATGGTCAATAAAAAATTGCCAATTACTTTATGGCCAATTTCGATAAAGTCAAGCAAGTGCGGAGTTGCGAATTTATCGCAAAACGCAAATGTTTTTTTGATTTTTATAACGGAAAAACACTACCATTAGTTGCTAACTAATATTGGCTTAATCGCATGGCATATCCGGGAATAGAGGTGGTCAATTGATGTACGCAAAGCTCAAATCATATCGTGCGATTTACTGAGATGTTTCCGATCTCCTTCAGGTTGGAAGCGCATGATCTTCAATAAAGATGCCTTTCGGGGTCAAGATAAAGGCTTCATGACATTTGGCAAACAAGGAGAACGCGATCAGAACGTTCTGAAATAAATGTCGGCGCAATTTAAGCTAGTGTTATTAAAAACTTGAATTTGTCAGTTCTCAGGCTTGCCTTGTCTGTCTACTGCTTGTAACATTTCCCTTCCAATTCTCAATTGCTGCTGACCTTCACTAAGTAGTTTAGCTACGGGACTTACTTTTGGCTCAACGGGTACAGCAGTATGCAGAATGGCCGTATTTGTAGTGAGAACAATCTGCCAGAGTCACCTCTTAAAACACTGAACATACCATACGTTGGCCGTGTCCTTAGCTGTTTTGAACAAAAAAAGAAAAGTAATAGATGCAGAAATATGTCAACAAATATTTGTTTCCAAATTTAGGTGACATAGATGTGCGTCATTGTTTGGTGGGAGGGTGATTTCACGTTAATTACCCACTGATTTCTAAAACCGCTGTATAATTTTCTGTGAGAATATGTCACAACATTTTTTTTGCCGCATAAACCAGCAATGATTGAAGGTTCTGAAAAAAAGTGCTAAGGATAAAAGTTTACTGTTAAGTAAATTATCTTTCAAACTAAATTGGACTTAAGGGCACTGTCCATTCTGACTGAAGTATACAACGGCAACTAATTTGAATTTGTTTTTATTTTGATTGCTGAATATTTTGACGGCTGAATAATTAACTTTACCAAGTCTAAAAATGTATTTTAGGCTCACAGATACCTAGTGAAGAGAACGTGTCAGGGGAAAAAATCCTGTACAGAGACCTGTAGAGATAGTGATGGAAATAGCGTAGTAGAATCACAGTCGGTGCTGAGAATATGAAAGAACTACTTCTGCAGACTGTAAAACGGCGAAGAGGACCAACAACTCGCTGTCAGGCAGAATCACCCATTCCTCCCATGCGATGAAAGCCAAATTTCGTCCGCCTGACCAAAACGTAGTAGGGATGGCAATATCCAAACTCAAATCCAACAAGGCTGCTGGCCCGGACGGTCTACCCGCCGAGCTTTTTGAAGCAGCTGGAGATGACTCTGTAGAGAGTATACACAAACTCATCTCTAACATTTCGTCTGACGATAGGAATCTCAGGAATCAGTCTCCTTAACATCGCGTGCAAAATCCTATCTCCCATTTTGTGTGATGCCTAAAACCCTTCGTCAACAACCTGATTAGTCCATATCCGAGTGGATTTAGGCCAGTGAAGTCCACAATCGATCTAATATTCACATTACGATAGATCCTGGAAAATACCCAAAAAGTCCAAATCGACACCCACCACCTTTTCATCGATTTTAAGGCCGCCTATGACAGCATCTGTAGAGACTTGCTATAAAGAGCCATGTCTAGTTTTGACATCACTGTCAAACTCGTCCGCCTGTGCAGGATGACAATAGAGAATTCTCGGTGCTCCATTAAGGTCGGCAATGACCTCACCGAGACCTTTGATGCGTTGTCACGCGATTTGTTTAACATCATTCTTAAAAGAATCGTGCGAAACTCCCAAGCCAACACAAGAGGAACGATCTTTCAGAAATCCATTCAACTACTCGCATATGCAGACGACGTAGACATAATTGAAAGAACAGAGCGAGCTGTCACGGGTTCTTTTACGGATATAGAAACGGAAGCGGTCAAAATGGGTCTGGCGATAAGCGAAGCCAAAACCAAGTATTTGCTGTCAGCAAGAAAGGGCACACAACACCGACGAATTGGACAGAACTTCACAATAGACAGCTATAACTTTGAGGTGGTAAGGGACTTTACCTATCTTAGCTCTGCTATTAACTCGAATAACAACATTTCATCGGAGATTAAACGAAGGATTATTCTTGCCATTCGCAGATTATTTGGGCTTCGAAGGCAGTTGAGTGATAAAGCCCTCCCCCGGACGTCTAAGGAGACACTCTATTATACACTCATAATCCCAGTCCTGCTGTACAGCCTTGGTCGATTCGAGAGAAAAATCCTTCGCAAGATTTTCGGGCCCGTCTGCGTTGACGGACTTTGGAGAAGAAGATTCAACGACGAATTATACGAGCTGTACAGCGGCATGGACCTGGTCAAGAGGCTTCGCATTGGACGTCTACGGTTGCTAAGACATGTAGACCGAATGGACACCGACGCTCCGGCCCGCAGAGTCTTTGAATCTAATCCGGTGGGACAGCGCAGTAAAGGAAGACCTCGCCTTAGGTGGCGCACATTAGTGGATGATGACCTCAAAAAACTTGGCCTGCGAAACTGGAGGCAGTTAGCTAAAGACCGGGCTAACTGGAGAGGAATATTGTTTGCGGCCAAGGTCCATTTCTCAAACTCTGCAAAATAAGCATTTGTTCCCTTTTTTGGAGCACGTTCGCCTGCTCCTGTCCACTATTTTGATTGTTCCTTCATTTCTGGCGTGAATTGGTGTATTCAGTACTCATCAACTGTTACGAACCGTTGTAAAAATTTACTTAAATTTAGCTTGAGGAGTCCCAAATTCTGTTTTGAAATCTTCACTCGAATCTGGCATCCACCTTGCTGATAATTTATCATGCCCAATTGGTCATGTAGGATTCGAATGACAATATCATTTGAAATTGCTACAACCTTAGCTATCTCCCGAAATTTGACCCGGCGATCGTCCATCACAATATCATGGAACTTTTGGCCCATTTCTTTCGTTTTGACGTTCTTTAGACGTCCTAGGACGTGTTTTTGACTTCAAACTGCTATCACACATGCACATGTCCTATGCAGTTGAAACAGTTTCCGGGTAGGCGCGCCACTCAGCTGCCAGGCAGGTATAAAAATATAGCATGAGGGCCGGTCTCTTGAAACGCTGTATATTCGTTAGTTTTGCTCTGATTTACCTGAAATTTTGCACAATACTCTCGACATGTTGTATATTCAGAAAAAAAATAAAAAAATGTAAAACCTTAAAAGAGCTAAATGTGTAAAATGCTAGTCTACGCACTTTGCATTGCGGCTTCCTCCAATCATCCGATCTTTAACTTTCTCAAATTGATCATTAATTAGGTCTATATAATTTGCAGGCAATTTAATGCAGAAAGGAACGCTTGGAACGAGAAAACACAAAGTCATTCTCTATAAGTCCATCTTCATTCTTACTCCATGCCGGTTCTTTAAAAGCCAAGGGTATTGGTGCGGAGGTCTTCTCTTAGGACTTTTGTATACACAAATCGTTAGGTAGATCCACACATTGTGGGGTATTTCGGCCTACGAATACTGTATAAACATAGACAGCCAAGTAGCAAACAGATCCCCATCACACAGTAAAATCAGCTAAAGTAACCACTTTTCTGTTAAGCAGCACAAAACCGCTAACGCTCCCCCTGTCCGTTTGAATTACCTTACAACGATAACTTTGACAGCTGCAGCGCTAAAGAGGAAGGGTCATCTAATGCGCACTTCCTGTGCATCTCCTCTGTTTTGACATGGACCAGAATTCAAGTAATAAGTATGGTAGTAACCACTTTCAAAAGAACTTCAGACGCGCAGAATAATTCACTTCTTGGACAAGGACTCGCGTTGAATATTCAATATTTCGCTGTTGGGTAGAGTAGACTATGCCCTCTCAAATAGGTCAATGCTTTCAGTTCGAAGGGTGTAAGGCTTACGGCTGACGGCTTAAGTTCCTGTTGACCAATCATTCGCTGATATACTATAAAGTTCGAAACATTCTTGTTTAGTGTTTGTGAGTGGTTTTCGACTTTTGAGCTTTAGAAGAACTTTGCGTTGTGCAGCTGAAGATGGTTTAGTTAAGCTGATTTACAACGTATTCCAAAGTAATTATGGTTTCTTTAAGTAACGCCTCCCCACCATACCATAACTGATGCGTAATGGCCGCATTCAACTGCTGGAATGGGTTCTAACGCTTGATGAGCGAGTATACACTCGATCGTTCTGTTAACTAAAATACTATTCAACGAACAGACTTCATCGGTGAGCGGTCTTCTCGTACCGGTTCTAATTTTTGCTAACGTTTTAGTTTACACGCGACTTCGAGTACTCGTAAGTATGTCCTGTGTGTCGTTTGTATGAACACACACATGAACATCTTCCAGGACAAGAGGATTTGCTTCTACAGCGATTTTCCTCTTTTTTCTTACACCGCGCACTTTGCTGAATTTTTGTCCTGCTCATTGTGGACCTGGGCCTTAGCTAATAAACGTCTCCAGCTAACTCGATCCTTCGCTGGCCGCCTCCAGTTTCCCATGCTAAATTGGCTGAGGTCACCCTCCACTTGTATGCGCCACCTGAGTCACGGTGCTCCTCGTTGGACCTTAACTCTTCTGGTTAAGTGGATGTCGCTGTACAGCTCATACAACAATTTGTACTTATATCTCCTCCTCCACTCATTATCTATGTAGACGGGACAGAAGATTGCCTCAAGAATTTTCCTCTTAAAGCAGCCAAGAGTCCTCTTATCCATATTTGACAATGTCCATGTCCATGTTTTGCTAGTCAATTGCGTTCTTAGCCCAAAGAAGCAAGGATTGGTTTGATCGTAGCCCTGCTGTCATTGGCTGCATTCGATATCGGATCCTATGTAGACAAAGTTCTTAACTACCTCAAAGTTATACCTGTCAAAGGGTGACGACGATCTAAAAGGCCCCACCTTATTTATTCCATGTGTCTTGTGAAACTCAACTTCAATAACACAACTGCCGATGTCGCAAAATAAGTTCACGAAGTAAAAACACAGCTTTGTCGCGTATCAGTATTTATGGTTAGATATGCAATTAAACCATTTTTGAGTATGCTATACGACTATGGGCGATGAAGAAGCAGTGAAATACTGCAAGGACATTTGGTAGGGATTTTTTTATTAGGACACAAAATCTTTTCAGGGTTCCAAGGCCCTTGTAGATATTTGTATCCATTGCATCTGCCAAAACTTTTCTGAGCTAGATCGACGTCGATGTTTGATGCTGTCTTGAAAGATTCTCAGAGAAATCAATGTTCTAAATCTGACCCACTTTTAGAAATAGAAAATATGTAGCAATCTCCTCCTTCATTGACTTAAATAACAGATTGTTTTTTTTTTTCTTTTTAAAATTTCAGGTATTTGGTACAACAGAACTCTCAGAGAAGCCAATAATGTTACCAGCGTTTGTTGATTCCGCCCACTGTTTGCCATACCATCTAACGCGAAAGGGACGTGCCGTCGCCGATCGGATTGTCAATGTTTTAGGATATGATTGTCCAGATATTACCTTCAGTCCAGTATTGTATCCCATTACATCAATTTTATTGCATTTCATGTCTGGTAAGTGAAAATTAAAATCTGAATCTGTTTTCTAGAAAAACATATTACCATATTCGTAGTAATATAATAAAAATTCAACACGCATCTCTGTTGTCTTAGGAGAGGAACGGCCTTAGGTCTATTTCTGAGATTGTATACGTAAATATTTACCCAAGCTACTTGCTGTTGCTATCATTATTTTATCATCAACGTTGTTGTGTACATACATATTTTAGAATTCTTTTTTTTTTTTTGTTTAAAGAATTTTTTCTTTTTTTTTTAATTTATTTATTCCATGCGACCTAAGCGAAGAAGTAAAGCAAAGTGAATGTTAGCGATAAATAAGTGTGGTGTGGATGATTGCTCAGATTGTATCTACAATTTTTATTTTTATAATTTTTTTTGTTCCTTTCCACTTTTATTGTTTTCTAAAAATGGCATATTTTTTTCTTTTTTTTTGTCATGGCAGCTGTTTATGCTTTTTATACCGGTTGTAGATACTATTTTTAGTGACCTATAGAATGTTGTTTGTGAAAGCTTGAATGAGCTTTGATTTGGTATTCCCTTGAGCGGTTTTTGTTGTTTTTTTTTTTGATTTTAGTACATCTAATCACGTGCCATTATGACGATAATTATGAGAATACTCCAGCTACGAGTGGTAATTGAAAAATAATACAAAAATGTTGACAATTGCAATATAAAATAGTTATCGAAATGTAAATACGTACAAAATCGTATCTGCTCGTAGAGAGGGCAGAGATACTCGTTTATTTTTGATTTTATTTGATACTCGCATGGATGTAGAGTAAACGTTGAAGTACTGCCTTGAGATGATAGACTATAAAGTCTACGAACTCACGAGTACATACGAGTACTATATATGCAAAGTTAGTTTTTCATTTGTATAATTTAACATTGTTGCCTGGAGATGGAAATGGAGTTGTAAATTTGCGCTGTGATAATTGAGGTTTCACGAAGTTTTCTTTTTGTGAAGTGTAGTGATCTGTTTTTAATACAAATTGTTGGAGCAATATTGATGGGAGTTTTTCAAGGGTACCATCATTAGATACTTGGTCCGGTTGGATATTTTCTGATCGTTATAATATGAAGAACATATTTTTTAGTTGTGTAGATTTGTAGTTATTTCAGATAATATTGATTCGATTTAAAACTAACCTTTTAAGGACGAGTCAACCAATTTTTTTTACATAATCAGCCTTGTCGGCAATTCCACAGGAAATCGCTTTTCCCGGGAATTTATTTTTTCCCTGGAAAAAATTCCTCCTATCGCCAATCTCCCGGGAATCGATTTTCCCCGGGGAAATAAGTTCGAATCATTTTCGAAATATTTTGACAGGGATATGAAATGACTTAAATTCAACGTTTATTGTTTATAATTTTAACTTTCAATATGCAAACGATAGCGTATAGATTAAGGACATAATTTTAGTGAGACAGGTTCCTCACTAGGAGGTCTTGTTGCTCCAAGGCAATCAGCCCTATCGGCAATTTTGTTTTCCTCTGGAGACGATTCCTCCTATCGCCAATCTCCCGGGAATATAATTTCCCCCGAAATTAAGTTGGAACTAATTTCGAAGTATTTTGGAATGACTTCAATGTCAAGTTTATCGGTAATAATTTTAATACTTACGAGTTTAACGTATTTTCCCTCGGAAAATAAACTTGCGATGCCTCTTTTTTTCCCGGGAATAGTTTTTCACTTTTTCCAAGTTGTTTACGATTGGAGAGTCTCGTATGGAGGAAAAATTCCGGGGGAAAATTTGTTCGCGATAAGGCTGAATGACTGTAGAGCATTGTGAATCTTCACACTATGTAGCTTGAGCAAATTTAACTGCATCTTGCCTGTAGGGACATCATCACTTTCATTCTGTAAGCAACTGCTCTGCTTACTACTCTTTTAAATACAGTTTACCTAAACTGAAAATTTTGTTTTCCTGTATTCTCGAACTAAAAATTCTTGCTTTGGGTGAGTGCCCGATACTTTGGACAGACAACAGTCAAAGGACAATGTATTGAGATATACGAGGGCGGGTCAATAAGTCCGTGACTTTTGGATTAAAACACAGATTTTTTGATAAAAAAATAATTTTATTTTTCAACGTAGTCTCCCTTGAGTTCTATACACTTTGTCCAACGCTTCTCCAATTTTTTTATCCCTTCCAAAAAAAATGATTTGTCGAGGTCCTCAAAATAGGCCTTTGTTTGCGAGATGACTTCATCATTGGAGTCAAATCTTTTTCCACCAAGCCATTTCTTCAGGTTTGGGGACAAGAAGTAGTCGCTCGGAGCCAAATCTGGAGAATAGGGTGGATGAGGGAGCAATTCATAGCCCAATTCATGGATTTTTGCCATGGCAACTGCGTTTGCTTTTGTGGTCGACTGTGAGCAAACGCGGTACCCATCTTGCGGAAAGCTTTTTCATGCCCAAGTGATCATTCAAAATTGAAACCACTGAGCCATGCGAGATCCCTACGGCTTCCACAATCTCTCGCACTTTCAATCTTCGGTCGGCCAACACCATATCGTGAATTTTTTCGATTGTTTCGGGTGTAGAGACCTCAACTGGGCGTCCAGGACGTTCGGCATCTTCAGTGCTTGTACGGCCACAACGAAATTCAGTAAACCACTTTTTTACCATTGAAATCGATGGTGCAGAGTCCCCATAGTATTTATCAAGCTTAGCCTTGGTCTCGGTAATGGTTTTTTTTCGCAAGAAATAATGCTTAATAAGCACACGAAATTCACTTTTTTCCATTTTCTCCTCAAATTAGTGAGTAGTCTGATAAAAATAGTTGTCAAACACAAACTAACTGACGCAGCAAGTTTAAATTTTGACAGGAGTCAACTGACAGATGCCTGTTGACAGGAGCAGTGTTGCTGTTTCAGTAAAGAGGTCAGAAATTCAAAAAGTCACGGACTTATTGACCCGCCCTCGTATGTACGTCGCATAAAACAACTTGAAAATTGACCCAAACAAATGCAAGCTATTAATGGTCTAAAACGCTTGTTTCTTACATCCTAAAAGTTCATCACTGTGTCATATTAGTTAATTAGTTGAGTTAGAAAAACGTTTCCCTAACATCTTTTTATCAATTCAAAAAGCAGCCATTTCAAGATTATTTAGCAAATACTTTTGCAATTCTAACTCGTCGTTTTGTATCTATCTCTCATGACTCAAAATTGAAGCAAACAACTGCAAAGTCCTAAAGTAAGTAGCAGTTTGCAATGGTTTGGAAAAAAACAAAAAGAATTCTGAAAAATTGTCATGTGTCCCTTAAGAAAGTAATTTTACTTTTCTTTCCTTTATTTCAAACGTTGAAAAAACGGTAAGCTTATGAAATAACGTTAGACACGAGGCTTTTCAAAGATCGAATCTAATGGAAGCATTTTACCGAGCTTGTCATAAGAACGTTTTCTCGAGATTTTTTCTTTCGTTAAAATCAACTTATTTTGCGCGGTTTAAAGTGTGATATACACAAATAAAATTCTGGTATGCCCCAGGGTTCCTTTCTATTTCCGACAATCTTTTCATCCAAACCAATATACAGAGGTGCCCAATTGAACTAATTGAGGTACAAAAAAATAAATTATGTTTTCAGAATTTATTTTAAATTTTCTATGTGCCCGCCTTAAGCGCGAATTATGGGCCTTAAGTCGGTCGACAAACGAGTTCCAGGCCTGCAAGAACGGAAGTCTTTGGAATTTTCTTCCATTTCTGAAAAAGGGCTTTCTTGAGCGCATCCACACTATGATATCTTTTAGTGGTCTGTTAAATGTCCCATATGGAAAAGTCAAGTGGAAAAGTCAATGGAGGCCATTTTGTTGACGAAATGAAGAAAGCGATTTTGTTTTCATACACTCTTAGTTGACACTGTTGCAGAGTCTTGTTGGAACGTCCATTCTCTCTCTCACCGAGTTGTATGGTTGCCCAAGACTTGAAAACACCTTTCAAAAAAATGTTGCGGCAAACATTTGCATTCGTCTCGACGCCTCGGTCCAGAAACACAAGCAGCGAACTCTATCGACCGTCACAGCCACTCAAACCATGACAAGCGGTGTAACATGACCTCTGGTGGCCAATCGAATTTCCAAAATTTCGTATAATCTTTCTATTAAATGAACAGTATCATTTTTTTATTCATTAATATCGTTTTAAGTGCTATGCTTTGAGACACAAAACATTTCTTGGCCTCTTGTGGCTTTCCACTCAAATTAAAAAAATATAATGTTATCACCAGCTATTAGGCGAATCATTGACGCAGTCTTCCCAACTGATTTGAAAACTACAGAAAGTTTGTTGCAATTCAATTGGCACCCCTGTATTTCTTTGCTGACGATAATACTTTCTGCTTCTCATATTCGTTGGTTGCCTCACATCGTTGCTTTTTAGCTGTTGAACGAGAACGACATCGTACCTTACTTATGATTAGCTAGTAAAATGAAATCAAACACCTAGAAATCATCAATGAACTACCAGGGGTCAAAAAAATTAGGGGTCACTAACTTAGACCTAAATCCTCCTAAAATGCAAGGCTACGGTATATGACTAGTTACAACCTGCATCGGATTGAAAATAACATCGTCTTAAGCGATTTTATGATTAGTAAGAGAAAAGTCACATCTTTGTGATACGATGCCAGAAAGCAATCTACTGTCTTTCGCACTAAGGGTCAACGGAAAAGTCCACGACTTTCAAGATAGTCGTGAAACATTAATTTTTGCTGCCAGTATCCTGGAGAGGGGATGTGTAATTTTCATGGATACTTGTATCCAGAGGTCTACTTGTATGCTCGATTCGCAAACCTGAATAATAAGTGTATGCCAGGAATACGCGTACGTAAATAACGTACAACCTACACACTTCAACCACTCTCCCCGTGGGATTGCCGGCCGTTAGAATTACTTCCCGGGGCTGGTTAGCAAATCAAGGTATTCGTGTTGTGTCACTTGTTTCTGGGATTTATGCAACTTTTGCTATCGCTATTCTTAGCCTTTCTTTTCTACGGAACCAAGAACACCCTCATCCATTTTTGATAATGTCCATGCCTCTGCGCCATAGAGCAGGACCGGGATTATTAAAGTCTTATAGAGGGTGACTTTTGTTGTCGATTTATAGCGGAGCCTAGGTAGACAAAGTCCTTAACTACCTCAAAGTTATATCTGTCGAGGGTGACGTTCTGTCCGAGACGTCGGTGTTGGTTGTCCTTTTTGCTTGACAGCATATACTTGGTCTTGCCCTCATTGACCGCTAAACCCATTTTCGCCGCTTCCGTCTCAATACTCGCGAAAGCGCCACTGACATCACGCTGTTTTCTCCCGATTATGTCAATATCGTCGGCGTATGCGAGTAGTTGGACGGACTTTTGAAAGATAGTGCCTCTTGTGTTTACTCGTGAGTTTTGCACTATTCTTTCAAGTAAGATGTTGAAAAAATCGCATGACAGCGCATCGCCTTGTCTAAATCCTTTCTGGACATCAAAGGTCTCGGTGAGATCTTTACCGACCTTGATGGAGCAGCGTGCATTCTCCATCGTCATCCTGCACAGACGGACGAGTTTGGCAGGGATGCCAAAACTAGACATTGCTCTGAATAGCTCGTCTCTATAGATGCTGTCATACGCGGCCTTAAAATCGATGAATCGGTGGTGGGTATCGATCTGAAGCTCATGGGTCTTCTCCAAGATCTGCCGTAGTGTGAATATCTGGTCCATGGTGGACTTTCCTGGCCTGAAGCCACACTGATATGGACCTATCAGGTTGTTGACGAACGGCTTCAGGCACTCACACAATACGGCAGATAAGATCTTATATGCGATGTTAAGGAGACTGATGCCTCTGCAGTTGGCACAGTTCAGAGGGTCTCCTTTCTTGAGAATCGGACAAAAACAATGCTAAGGTTCCATTCATCGGGCATACTTTCGTCCGATCATATTTTACAGATGAGGTGGTGTATGCTCCTTACCAAGTCATCGCCTGCCGCTTTGAAGAGCTCGGCAGTCAGGCCATCCGCTCCAGCAGCTTTGTTGGACTTAAGCTTCGATATGGCTATCTTCACTTCATCCGGGTGGACGGAATTGTTGATCATCATCGTCCAGGTTGAAAGGTTGATTCTGCCTGACAGCGGTATTTGGTCCGTCATCGCCGTTATACAGTCTGCAGAAATGATCTTTCCAAATCCTCAGCATCGACTGCGATTCTACTACGATGTTCCCTTGTTCATCCCTACAGGCTTCGGTTCGGGGTTTGTTTCCGCGGCATGTTATTTTTACCTTTTGGTAAAACTTCCGAACCTCATTCCTGGAGTAGCATCTCTCAATTTCCTCGACCGCGCGCTTCTCATGCTCTTTCTTCTTCCTCCTGAGAAGCCGGTGCTCGTCTCTCCTCTTCCGCTCATAGAGCTCATGAGCAGCTCTAGTCTTTCTAAGCTGCGCCGCGTTATATGCATCTTGCTTAGCTGCATGTGCTTGTCGGCATTCATCATCGAACCAGGGGTTTCGTTGTTGTGGACGAGTGAAACCCAACACATCAGAAGTGGCATCTCTGATGGCGTTTTGGCAGTGTTTCCAATGGTCTTCGATGCCTGATGCTGGCGGCATTGGACCTCTTAAGAGATTAAGAGACACTCGATCGGAAAAGGACTTGGCGATCTCTTGCGATTGTAGCCGTCTGACGTCGAATTTTCTCACAGCATTAGTTTGTCTTGGCGTAGTTTGGGATATCCGCAACCGTATCTTGGCTACAACAAGGTAATGGTCCGAGTCGATGTTGGCTCCTCGGAACGTACGGACATCCATAATGCTGGAGGAGTGTCTTGCGTCGATCGCAATGTGATCAATCTGGTTGACTGTTGATTCATAGAGTTGTTATGAAAAAACACATTTCCGCCCAAATCGACTGCAGTATCTGATCGAGGATTAACGGCTGGCTGGACAGGGTAGTTCTCCATGACTGTCTTCATCTTCATTTGGCCATTTGGGGAGAGATGGTGAGTTGTGGGGCCCAAAACGGTTGAGATTCTTGCGATAACCACGGTGGCTAGACAGGAACTTTGTATGGTTGTAATTGCAGTCTCCATGCTTACGTTCTGCCCAGTAATGGAATGACAGTGTTTGTTTGTAAGTCCATCTGCCTTTCATTGTATTATCCCAGCGAGCTAGTTATGTGGGAAACTATCGGCATCGGCCTCTCTTCAATTTGGCTTCTTCGTGTTGGCTCTTCTGTTATATTTTCCCAACATTTCATCTGCAAAAATGTCGACGGGAACTATTCCAGCTATAACATAGGTGGACTCGTCCGAAAAATTGAAAAAACAACTGATTGTTCCTAGCTGATTGTTAGGCAGTATACGCGAGAGAACTCCCTGTATTTGCGATACTTTCTTGGTTAAATAGTCCAAATGTGTTTTGTACTGTAATCTGTTGTCCAGCATTACCCCAAGGTATTTACCCGCTTCTTTGAACTTGATTATTTGGTTACCAATCTGCAAGTTGGCGAACTCTACCGTTTTTTCGATTGGTCATGAGGACGGCTCCTGTTTTATGATCGGCAAATATCTGTTAGGCACCCCTTTACCAGAAAATTGCTTCATTTGTAGCAAACTAAACTGCACGAATCCTTTTACCTATTGTCACGACAGCAACGTCATTGGTGGACCAATTACTGTCACACCCCCGCAGACAACACTAATTGTAGGACTCCGTCGTATCATGTAGAACACAATAAGGGCCTTAAGACCGATCGTTGTGGAACTCCGGCAGTGACGTTGTAGTATCTTCCACTTCATCTGTATTATATCTCAACTTACTTTTGTTGAAATAGCTTGTCGCTATGCGCAGCAAATAATATTATGGTGTATGCATCCTGGCGAGTGTTCTTCTAATGAACGACAAGTTGCCAAAGTCGATGGCGGCTTTTGCTATATTAACCCCTGCTCTCATGGCATCTATAGTAATAGGCTCCTTTTTCATCTGCCACTATGAGTAATCTATTGTATATTGTCTTCTCGATGATCTTTCTCATGGTGTCCAATGCCCATATTGGGCGATGGAACGATGATTTTCCTATAGGCTTCTTTCCTTTTGGTAGCAAGACCAAATGTTGCATTTTGCACGTTCGTTCTTCGACGTTTTCATAAAAAAAAGAAGTCGTCTCTTCTTTTCCTAGAGAGGGGTTATTACATGCTAACAAGGCCGTTTGTCGTACTCAGCTTACTTGGAACTTCGGTGCTAAGAGCTAGTGTGGGCTGGTTCTAATCCTGAGCTGATATGCCTTCTAAGAATCAAAGGCAAAACTTCATGATAATAATCAATCAATTGTTCATTGTTTTCTTCGAAATTACGAGTATTCACCGGTTGAACGCCGATCTCTGTTCAAGGATCTCCGCGTTTTGTTCCTTTGTTTTGCTTAAATATGCGGATGAAATGATGTCAACGAAAAACAAAGCCAATACTTGGATTGTCCCCCAGTTTATAGGCGCTCTATTGTCTATTGTGGTTTGTAGAACCGAGAAATAGAATAAAATAAATTTTTAGCAATTTAATGGTTTCAAACAATTTGACGCAATTACTATTCGGCCATCAAGTGAAAAAAGCGCTGAAAATAGTCTGCAATTATTTGGGCAATTTGAACAGCGTTTGTTTGAATTTTTATTTTTGTGTAATCGAAAACAATTTGCAATTCGCAAATATCTATGATCCAAGTGAAATTGTTCAATTATGAAATTTTGTGCGTTTTGTCAAAACTAAGCACTTGACGGTGATTTTTCTCAAACATCAAAAAAAAAAAAAAAAAAAACTGTTTACTGTAGTGATTTTCAATTGGTTGGTTTGGTTTCAATTTTGGAAATTAAATCGGCACCTGAACCCTGTCAGAATGTGAATTCTTTTATGTTTCTTATTTTATTAAAATCTGGTGATTCCCAAGTGACGGGTAGTGTTTCGATTTTGTCACGTACTCATCTCATACTCAAAAGTATCTCTTGTGCATGGCCCTCGTGGAATTACCACTTCAAAGTGCATAAAATGATAAACAGTCACCATTTTGTTAATCAAAGTTAAAATCAAAATCAACTCTGGCCAAACTCTGTAAACATTTACACTGATAACACAATTGACAAAGTACTGGAAAGAAAAAGTTGAAAAAAAATGTTCCAAGGAAATCGGAGCTCAAGTTGCCTCAGTCAGCAATATCGCCTTCGACACACTCTCGTAGGTGCATATAGTGATAGTATAGTGCGGTCCGTTTACATCCCGACCCGCCTCGTTAGCCACAATGTCAACTGTTTACAAAAAATAAATGTAAATGAAATAATTAAATAACTAAATGATAAGAAGGAGCACAACTCAACGGCATTTTATTGGTTTTTTTTATTTTTTTACATTTCTGATAATAGAGGTCAATTGACGTGCTCATTGTTACACTGAGAGTTCTAGATCTCCAGGCTCTGCCCCACTTTGGCCTTTGTGATGGACGGACAATCATTTCTATACTATTCGTCTTTTCCTCTGGCCAGATGTGAATACTCTAGTTTTAGTCGCATTATGTAGGTTTTTTTTTACATTAAAAATGTCCAATACAAAGGTTATATGCAATTCGAAGAGGTTTATATTTTTTTTATTTTCTACTAAGACGACTAATGTAGGAGTTACTTTCGTTCACCCGTTTACTAATATAAATCAAACCTCTCTAATAAATAACAGACACGATTGACTTTTGGTCGCATAAACCGGACAAATCCAAATAGATTTAGATTCGACGACGATGACAGTTGTCGAGAGAATCTAATGCCGACTCTATTGTTGATAAGAAGTCGTGATTCTAGATTACCAGATGAGCAGGATCTCAGAATGATAATCAAACAAAGAAGTGGAATCTTTTTCGTTTCATTTAATAAATTATCACAAAAGAAAAATATCACAAAATATTTGTTTTTATTTAGTTTTTTAATTAGTACGGGAATCACAATTTGTAGACAACAATAAAAAAAAAAAAAAGTGAAAAAAATATTCCGGTGTAGCATGTTTCACAAAGGTTACGGGGGAGGGTTCAGTATTCAAAATCATCTTCAAATTTTAGGTGGGATATTCAAAACTATTTGTTCACAAAATCATCATGCTGAGATGAGTCTTAATTTCTTGTTTAGCTAAGGCATACATTCGAGTGTGTATCTTTTCGATTTTAAGACGACTTATGATAGTGATTTTTAAGAGAAGAGCGGTAAAACTTTATCTTGTAGTTTAAGTTACATCAGTGGTAATTTGTTAAGTATCTGCTAGTATCACGTTGATAGTAATATTTTCAACTGTCGAGTGATGATGGGGTCTAAATCCTCAAAGGAAATATCGGAGAATTTACTACTGTGACCAAAAAATAAGGTGAAATTTTATTTTTGAAAAAATACGCGGGCTCTTTGATTCTGGGAATATATATATTAGGTTGGTAGTACTTGCTCTCGCTGACATCTGTGTCGAATTTCATGTCAAAATCTGCATTTGTGTAATAGTTACGCATGTGTTTTGTGAACAACAAAAAAGCGATTTTTACAATGTCTGATTTTGTTGATTAAAAAAGTTGCATTCAATTTTGTTTGCGGAATGAAATTTCTGCTGCGAAAACATTGAAAATGTTACAGAAGACCCCTCCGGTGACTAGGTTACGATTCAAGAAGATGTTGTAAGATGGCAGATGAAGGCGTTGAAGACAAGGATCGCCCTTGACGACCATCAACATCAACTGGTGAACAACCTGTCAAGGAGATCAAAGATTTGGTGCTTAAAAAGCGTCTTTCGACAATTAAAGAACCCTCTAATACTGTTAACTGAAATGTTTAGACTAGTCCAGATCATTTCAAAAAAGATGTTTTGTGTCTAAAAAAGTCAAATCTCCTTTAATTTGCATTGATTTTACATTCAATTTAATTCAATTCAAATCAATTTATTCAGTTCGGACTTGTACAAATAAGACCAACAAAATGTTTTTTATAGCACATATTTTAAGGTTATGTTATTACAAAAGCAAAATATTATTTTTCTTTATTCTTTAATCACAGAAGTAGATGGGGTATGCACACTCATTTTTCACTTCCGCTTTACAGGTAGTAAGAGCATTCCATTTCTATTTCACATCACTTTATAACTTGTTTTGTCGATGTTTTTCACTGATTGAATTTTGTTATTGTTTTTTAAAAGATTTAATTTATTTTAACCTCGACAGTAATTTAAATTTAAATTGCATTTAAAAGCAACTCTCAATATTACCTTGATGTAATCGACAGATTTTGTTTTGAATTGTCCGGTTACTTCCGCTGTCCATTTTGAAAAAGTCTTATAAAAGTCCTCGGTGATTGTTTAGATTTTAGCTCCTGCCATGAAGTCTGATAAAATTGCGCTATTACTGTTGTATGCATATTTATTTACATCCGACAAAAATGATGTTTTTGTTTTTAGCTGTTACAGGTTTTCATGTCGCCTTTAAAAAATCTTCATGAAAAACTAGCAAACAAAAGTCAATGTTGTCACTTAACTGATCTATCGAAGATCAATTGATTTTTTTCTTTTGTTCGACGTTTGTCGTTGTGCGAGAAATTAAAGCCCGTAGTCTAGTCTGGGATATGTGTCCGTCATTGTAGTACTTAGATAAGTCTTGTCGTTGTACCGACTTTTCAACTTCATATTTTGGTTTTTGTGATAACGCAAGGTATAACTCTTACGAAACTATTTCGCTCTCAAAACGAACCATCGTCATGTTTCTTAATATTCCTGCAACGAATAAGTCGAAAAACAGCCATAGACAAACTCATTTGACTGTAGATGCCATTTGGCAAGAAACCCACTCGAATATACTCGTAACAGAAAATGCCATTCTCTGAATAAAAAGAGGGAAAATGAACATAAACTCGGCAACTGTATATTTCAGTTCTCTACAACCGAAAAAGCGAAACTGTAAACCATTTAAGAATAAAATTTCATATATGTAGATAGAAACAGAGTCCTTCGAGAATATAATGCATCTTATTTAAAACAGTGCGGTACGACTGGGTTTTAGAACTAAGAACAGAAGGAGTTTCAATCAGCAAGTCATTAAGGAGGTTATAACTCTTACAGGAGCAGACCATCACATCTTCTTATCCTTTTATTAACCCTTTCCTCGTTATACGAACTTATGCGTAACGAGTTTCCCATTTTTACTGCATCGCTGCTGCTCCGCTTATGGGGTTGGCTAATGTCGCAGACCGCAGAACGCGTCTACATAATGCTCGGTCCTGGATCGCTTCAGTGGTAAGCCCCAGGCGTTGTTGCGCATTTGCCATCTGAGAAATCCAGGAATTCTTTTTCCGACCTCGTTTTCTTACAGTTGGAGTGACCGTAGTTGATAGTGCCTTTTTAACCGGATTTTCCGCAGATCTTCTTTGAACGTGGCAATACCAACTTATTCTATTCGCCTCAAGCTGTTCGGTTACCGAATTCTTTATATGTAGACTTCCTCTTATACGCGTAGATCTAATACAATCGCGTTTAGTGACTCTACTAGACATCCTTAACATTTTCATTTCCGCTGCCGTCATTTTGTTTTTAAACGCTTCGTACATTGTCCAGCACTGTGAACCGTATATAAGAGTTGGTCTAACAACCGTGGTGTAGAGTTTCCCCTTTAATTTAAGTGGAAATTTTCGGTCGCAAAAGATTCCCGAATTTTCCCGTCATTTCATCCATCCCACACTCACTCTGTGGTTTACGTCGTCGTCACATTTCGCTTCCATGTTAACGATTGATCCTAAGTACTTAAAGATAGTGCTTTTCGGAAGAACTATTCCGTCTAACATTATATCCGGAACAGGTCGCAACGGATGTGCAAATGGGCACGTCAAATGCTCCGTCTTTGAACGACTTATTTTAAACCCGTTTCTCTCTAGCGCATTTCTCCATGAATCCAAGGCGTTCTGTAAATCTTCGACGTTATCGCTAAGTAAAACTGCGTCGTCAGCGAAGAGAATTGGCGTTACATTTGCTTCGCGCATGCAGTCTTTTAAAAGATAGTCGAATACTACGTTAAAGAGGAAAGGGCTAAGTACGCTTCCTTGATGCACTCCGACATTAACTGGAAATTCTCTCGTTAGTCCAGCAGGGCTTTTAACCGCAGTTTTCACGTGTCCGTACATGTCTTGTATTATTCTAACATACGTTTCCGGTACATTTTGAGACCTCAGCGCGGCCCATATGAGATCCCTAGGCACTCGATCGAATGCTTTCTCGAGGTCGATAAATACCATGTGTAAATCCTTAGACGAATCTCGGTGCTTTTCCATTATTATTCGTAGGCTTTGGATAGCGTCCACCGTCGATCTGCCTTCAACAAATCCACACTGTCTATTATCGAGCTTTATTATTTGCCGAAGACGTTCGTTTAAGACTCTTTCGACGATTTTCATTGTGTGTGACATAAGCTTGATTGAACGGTAGTTGTTGCATTCTCGAGTGTCGCCTTTTCCTTTGTATAATGGAACCAAGAAGCTACTTCTCCATTGATTCGGCATAGGTTGTCCACATTTTAATTTATTTAAAAGTTTTGATAGCCAAACGCTGCCGATCCCCTCCATCTTCGACCAAAACTCTGATGGAATGCTGTCTGGTCCCGCCGCTTTCCCTCGCTTCATTTTTCCGATTGCTATACTTATTTCTTCGATTGAAAAGTCCGAAACTTCTTCCTCGAATAAATCAGCTGTCGGCACGATATCACGTAGAAACTGTTTGTTAAGCAACTCCTTGCAGTATTCAAGCCACCGGTCACAAATTTCCTTTTCATTTGTTAGTAAGCGACCGTCTGCGTTTTTGATGTATTTCGGCGAGGTTATTTCCATTGAATTTTTTCTCCTCTGTGCAGCGAGCTTAAAAATATTTGGCATTTTAGTATTGTACGACGTTTGAACTTCTTGGATAGCTTGTCTTCTATCCGCCGATCGTGAGGATATTTGTTCCAACTCCTGGTACAGGTTTTCCGCTTCTGCCGCTCGAGTTCGAGCCAGGACTTTCTTTGCGATCTTTTTAAGACGCTCGTATTCAAGAGCCAGTCGAGCTTTTTCGATATCGTCGCTCCGATCGCATTTTGTCCACGCTTGGAATGCACTCTTCTTGTCGGCCACAGCTCGTTTGGTTTCGTCATTCCACCACCATGTTTCTTTGCCGACGTGATGGTATTTTGATATAGTCCCTAGATGGGACCTTGCGAGTGTTATGCATTCCTCGTGCATGCTGTTCCACATTTCTTGCGGGCTAAGTGAGTCTGCGATACCGTTTATATTGTGAAGTACTTCTTTAGCCAGTGCGATAAATCTTGCGCTTCGTTCCTTCGATAGATTATACCACCGGATTTTTGGCTTTCCAAACGATGCCCGTGTTTTCGGTGGTTCCGCTGTGAAAAATTCTGTAATGAGCAGACGGTGTTGGCTTACTAGCGACTCTCCAAGTATTACTTTACAGTCCTTAACACGGTTTCTCATCGACATTTTGCAGAGGTGATAATCTATTTGCGTTTCGTGGCCTCCGCTGATATAGGTGATAAGATGTCGTTGATGTTTAATAAACATTGTATTTAAGATGGTTAAGCCGTAAGCCCTACACGCTACAAGGATGTCTTCGCCAGCTGAATTTCTGGTTCCAAAGCAGTCCTCATAATCAACATTTGTTTCTCCGACGTGGCCATTTAAATCTCCGCCTACGAAGAGCATCTCATCGATAGGTATATTTCTAAGCAAATTACCGAACTCTGACCAAAATGTATCTTTTTCCGATTGGTCGCATCCATTTTGTGGAGCGTACGCGCTAACAATGTTCCACGTTTCATTGTGTATGACGAGTTTAACACTCATCAAGCGGTCGCTTATTTTCAAGATACCAACGATGTTGTTAAGAAGATCCGCTGCAACAACGATTCCAACACCGTTTCGTCCATTGACCGTTCCATGGTAGAACATCTTAAATGCCTTAGTTTTTAAATCTAGAAAACGCGCTTTATTTCCTGTATTACACCACTTCGTTTCCTGTACGCACAGGTTTTGTAGAGTTCTGCGACGCATAATCGCTTCCAGTTCTAAACTTTTTGAGGTCATCGATCCGACGTTCCAACTTGCAAACCGAAGTTTATGAAAATATTTTGGAAACTTCATTTTGCCCGCCCCCGGAATCGGTCGGGCTCTGACACAAGCACTTCTGCTTGCTCTGGGATCACCCGAGTGCGTTGCAATCGTGGTGCCCAGCGGGGTAGTGCTATTAATTGCGATCATTTCCATGAAGTTTAAAGTTTGAGTGGTTTGACACTTGTATGTTCGTTTCGAATTGATTGACTGTTCTTTTACCCCACCGGTAGTCTCCAGACGTGGGAACCCACTGATTGCATACAAACTTGTGGGAAAGTTTTAAGGTGTTAAAGTGTCACAGGCTCATTTTTGGTGTCATAGTTGCCTGTATATGATTGGTGTCCCATTTAGTCGCCTCTTACGACAAGCTGGGACGCACTGCGGCACTATTCTTTATCCGATGCCGCACGGACAGAGCAGACCATCACATATGTACATTTAAAAATACGTGAAGAGCTGGAGAGTAGGCTGCTTTTCGTTAGAAAATTACGACCACTTTTAGCAAAACTAAAAAACTAAAACAGAGTACTAAAGGTTTTTTTTTATTTCAATACAAACGCACTCTTAAACTCAGTTTATTGATTTGTCAATTGCAAATTAACAGTCAAGGTTTACATCTTTATCATGGTGAAGTTCACGAACGAACAACCTTTAAAAATTATTCAAAATTACTTCTTAAATTCTGAGTCCCTTGTCGCAACTTGAAGACCGTTTACTCCAATTTTTGGTCGTTATAATCGACTCACCAGAAAGACTGTGTGCTATAGTGCACAAATTCTAGTCAATATATTCATTGAATGTTCATGTGCCAGTGAGACAACGCACCGGTCGAAGTACCGAAAATATCGCAACCGTATCCACTATAGCAATTCAACAGCCAATTTTATGCCGTTCACTGGAATTAGGAATCTCTCAGTCCCTGAATTTTGCATAAATGTCTTGGCCTACACACTTACAAGATCAAATTAACTCAATAACTGAAGCCTCTTGATCATTTAAATCGCCGAAACTTCTTCAATTAAGCTTTATAAAAGTTTGAATAAAATTCTGAATTTCACCGGAACATCATCTTCAGCGATGGAGCTCATTTTTGGCTTAATAGCAGGGAAGTTATGGATATGAAATTTCGGATCTGGATACGGATACAGATATAGGAAAAATATTATATTGGTTTAAGATACGGTTACGGATATGAAATTATTTTGGATTATCCGTTAGTTTCGGATAGTTTCGGAGACGGATATTAGATTTGTAAGGAATCGTAAAACTTTTTATCTAAGTAGGTACTCGTAAACTTGTAATCCCACAATGACTAGTTATGACCAAATTACATACAATGCTCGTTGCTCACTGCTCATAATCTGCTCTCGCACACATGCAATTTTCACAATCAATATGTGCGAAAAAACGAAAACCTGTCATAATATGTCTCATTATCTATCCGAAATTATTCGAAACTTTTATATCGGATTCGCTTACGGTTACGGAGCTCCATAATATCGCTACTTAATAGCTTTGTCAAAAAAGCAGAGCATGCCTTATTGGACACTAAAAAACCCGTATGTGCTTCAAGAAACTCCATTCGGTGGTTCGAATGGCCACCTCACTCATGCGATTTAACGCCGTTGAATTTCGTTTTTATGGGATTGCGTTAAGTCATTGGTTTAGGACAACAAACCAGCAGCGTAAAAGGAGCCCAAGAACAATATCCAACGTTTTGGCCGATACGTGTGGAAGAGTTGTGGAAAATTGGCTCTCAAGAATTGTCATATGAACGAGATCGAATTCGATACTTAAATGTGGCATGTGTACTACACATGTGACACATGAGACAGGTAGGACCTCTTGATAATAATTGAACAATATTCGACTCATTTTTATCGTTGCAAAAAACGTTATTCTCTATCTGATCTGGCCTCTACATAATCTAATAAATCAGACTCGTATATGGCACTTTTCGGGCCAAACTAGGCGTACAGTGCTTATATCAAATGGGGAGCCTTCAGAGCTTCCTGCCTTCCTGTTGAATGGAAATCGAAATCAAAACCAGAACCAAACATATTTGATGGAAGTTCTACCTCAACGATATGCGGTCTCTTATTTCCTCCTCTCTTGTGGCTTCGCTCACCAACAGTGTTCTCTAAATTGCCATTAGCATAACACTCTGTGATGTTTCTCGGCGCATTCCACAATTGTCTACTTATCTTACCATAATCAAGAAACATTCAAAATCAACGTGCATCGGTATCACAGATTTCGTTCGCTTGATTTACTTTTTCTCTTGAATTACATTTTTTTATGGAAATGATCAGGGTTAGTTTTTTAAGCAAACCTCTTGTGGCGAGTTTGCGACATCGAACGATATCGATTGTAGCGCCGTTGCTCCGTCCTCCAGTCCCCACTTTATGCAACTAAGGAATTAAAAAATTTATTAATTATGGCTCTGTAGCGCTCACCATTCACAGCGACCGTTTGACCCTCCCGCTCTAAACAAAAATGTTCCAATAACTCCTTCAGCGTACACCATGAGTGACTTTGAGTGGATGTAATGGCTCTTCATGCATTACTCGTAGACTTTCAGTGTCTCACAACTGTTTTTGTTGTTTGTTCACATATCTCAAAAGTGGAAATGGGACTTGTTATTCGCCAAAATCACTGACGAATTGTCCATCAAGAACATCGTGACGATTATTCTGCCTCCTTCAGGAGCATAGAGTTTCATTGTT
Source organism: Volucella inflata (assembly GCA_928272305.1). NCBI lineage: Eukaryota > Metazoa > Arthropoda > Insecta > Diptera > Syrphidae > Volucella > Volucella inflata. The sequence goes on along the minus strand of OV743720.1, from coordinate 54,094,103 downwards.
TATTCACACAAATTCTTGTTCGGGTTGCTTCACAAATGTCCAAACCGACTTGACATCCGACGCCATTTGTAAGATCTGTGTTTCTTTTTCATAAATAACTGGGGTTTTATTCTATTATGTGATTAACCGCGAACATCTAGGTAAAAATTACGAACTTGCTTGCCCTTGATTGCAATGATCTTGTTGTTCCGCTCCGATCTGAAGTGAGGTAGTTCATTTCATTTTGCACATGAAGGAAGCCCTTTCAAGTAACGACCTAACGAAATGTTTGCTGTGTGTAACAGTCCTCAAAAGCAGCTTAACCTACATATGTTGTGCATTTGACCTGGGAAGAATATTCATAGTAAGTTTACATCGACCCGAAATTCAACATTTCGAATTGAAATTTGAACATTGAACCCAAAACATTTATATGACAGCTGCTGTCTCCCCATTTCCTCCTTTTCTATACTTTTTTTGGTTGAGACACATAGTCATTAGTGATTGTAAATATTGTAAAAGCTGATTTCTTTCAAATTTGTTTTTGCGGAATAATTGAAAAGGTTTGTTCGATTTGACAACCTCCTATTTCAACGTCTTAAAGACATTGGAGTTACATTTTCTAAGAATATCTTCTTATAGTACGTTTACACCGACCCGAAACTCAGCAATTCGGACAAATTCAACATTTCAGGCGAAATTTTCCATACAATTCCCAGCATTTCGAAATATTGAATTTCAGCGAAATGCTGCATTTCGTCTCTGCATAAACGTACTATAAGATGAGATTCTTATAAAATGAGACTCCAATGTCTTTAAGACGTTGAAATACGAGTATTTGACATCTGACTTATATCTTTGTCACACATGCGTAACATTCAGAGTAAGTACATAATGCCACGATTGTATAAGCCCGGGGTTTTATTACCGAAAAACAACTGCAAGTTCTTTTCAATAGCCTGTTCATTGGCAAATGATTGGAAGAACCTCGTAGTCGTAGTATACGAAAGAATCTTTGTTATCTCACCATATTGAAATTAGAACCTTGGTGCTTCCCCGTTTTTGCTGCATGATCATTTTCCTTTGGCACTGGAGTAAACAACCTATTTGTCGTTCCCGGCAAGAAATAAATTAATTCTCTAATCATTTCCGGTGCAAATCATACTCGTAGATGGAAATGCTGGTGAACAAATGTGCTTTAACTCGATTCATAAAATACCCAAACATTCCACCGACAATTTTATTCAAGTTGCCTCAAACAATTACCAACGCTTGATTTTAAGATGTTGAATCTTTCTGCTAGTATATAGGTATGTCATATTATACAGTCATACGAGCGTCGGCGTCAATTAAAGTCTTTACTTCATTGTTGCCCATCTCAAGGGGTCTTTAGATCGAACCGAAATTGTTGGGACATTTTTCAAACCATGACAGACCCATTTATATATTGCATATCTGTTGACAGTCATCCGCAGCTGTTTTTTTTTTAAATAAGAAAACAAAATATGTGGAAAATGCACTTTTTTGTCTTTGATTTTGAAGTGCACCGTTAACCGATAAAATAACTGTTGGTCTGTTTAACCAACGTAGAGCGTTGCCATAGGTTAAACCGAACGTACTTGTTGGACGACCCAATACGTACTCGAAAACCCCTTTAAGACTCTTAAACCAGCCACTTGCCTAGAGGAAAGGTAACTTTACGACCTATTCCTTCTGGTCAAAAAGTACCCGAAATTTTCAATTCAAACAAGCCGCGCTCGAGATACGACTACTGTCAAAAGTTTTTTTTTTTTAAGTTAGTACATCTGTCATCTGACCAAAGTGCGGAAGTGTTGAAAATGTAAACGGTAGCCTGCGGGGACTCGACAATGTCGAAATCACAAGCGTACGTGGTACAAAGAGTTTAAAACGGTCCGTACTGTGGTTGATGGCTTGCCTCGTAACGGTCGTTCGTCCACCTGTATGACTGACGTAAACATCGGAAAAGTTAAGGACATTGTCCTTGTTGATCGTCGTGTGAGCATCAGGGAGATAGCAGCCGGTCTTGATGCCTAGTTTGGATCGGTGCAGAGCACGATGCACTATGTTTGGTCATAAGACGAGTTGCAGCGCGGCTTATGCCGAGAGTGCTGAAGTTGTTGCAGAAATAGCATCGCATTGATGTCTTTAAAGAAATGTTATCGATGGCATCATTCCGGGTGAAGAGACATGGGTCTATGAATATGACATCGAAACTAACGAACAATCATCGGAATAGCGCTTCTCAGACTAGGTAAAACCCAAAAACCACGACAGAGTCGATCTAAAATCAAAGCTTTGTTGACCGGTTTCTTTGATTGCCGTAGTGTGGTCATTTCTTTCGCCAGGCATACAAATTAATAAGAAGTTTGTCGTACGAGGCCAGAATTGTGGAGAAACCACCAGAAGAAGCTGAAGACGATTCCAAAATCGGCCTATGAATAGCGTCTTGAAGACTGGAGGAAACGTTGGAATATGTGTATTGCTTGCAATGAAGATACGAGGGCGGGTCAAAAAGTCCGTGACTTTTTGAATTTCTGACCTCTTTACTGAAACAGAAACACTGCTCCTGTCAACAGGCATCTGTCAGTTGACTCCTGTCAAAATTTAAACTTGCTGCGTCAGTTAGTTTGTGTTTGACAGCTATTTTTATCAGACTACTCACTAATTTAAGGAGAAAATGGAAAAAAGTGAATTTCGTGTGCTTATTAAGCATTATTTCTTGCGAAAAAAAACCATTACCGAGACCAAGGCTAAGCTTGATAAATACTATGGGGACTCTGCACCATCGATTTCAATGGTAAAAAAGTGGTTTACTGAATTTCGTTGTGGCCGTACAAGCACTGAAGATGCCGAACGTCCTGGACGCCCAGTTGAGGTCTCTACACCCGAAACAATCGAAAAAATCACGATATGGTGTTGGCCGACCGAAGATTGAAAGTGCGAAAGATTGTGGAAGCCGTAGGGATCTCTTATGGCTCAGTGGTTTCAATTTTGAATGATCACTTGGGCATGAGAAAGCTTTCCGCAAGATGGGTGCCGCGTTTGCTCACAGTCGACCACAAACACATGTGCAGTTGTCATGGCAAAAATCCATGAATTGGGCTATGAATTGCTCCCTCATCCACCCTATTCTCCAGATTTGGCTCCGAGCGACTACTTCTTGTTCCCAAACCTGAAGAAATGGCTTGGTGGAAAAAGATTTGACTCCAATGATGAAGTCATCTCGCAAACAAAGGCCTATGTTGAGGACCTTGACAAATCATGTTTTTTGGAAGGGATAAAAAATTGGAGAAGCGCTGGACAAAGTGTATAGAGCTCAAGGGAGACTACGTTGAAAAATAAAATTATTTTTTTATCAAAAAATCTGTGTTTTAATCCAAAAGTCAAGGACTTATTGACCCGCCCTCGTAACTTTGAGTGAAATAAAACGAATTTTGATAAATAATTGAAGCGTTTTCGTTTTATTATTTATTGTATTTGTATATTCTTTGGTGCTTTACCTCCTCAATTATGATGTTCTGAAAGTTATTGCTGTTGCCCTTCTTGGACATTTTACGAGTATGTTCGCATTCCGACTGCTATCAGGATTTTCTTATTATTAGATTGGTTACCATCTCTCGATGGTACATCATATTCGTATACCGATTTTCGTGAAATCTTAATTGGTGTCCCTCAGGGCTCGGTAGTAGGTTCCATCTTGCTGACGACTACTGGCTACAACAACTTATAGGTATTGCTTGAGAGGTATTTGTGAATGTAAGTCAACTGGTTTCAATCACCTTGAATGACTATATAAGTACGTTCCACATGAGTTAAGTTAACCTATGGGTACCATTTAATTGTTCGTGTGAAATCAATATAGGAAAGAACTATTGTCAAGATTAAGAATGACATAATTCGCACCATTTATTTCCACGATTATGTGAGATTGCTCAACATGAAAGGTCCAATCCTCCTGTAGTTCTCGTACAATACCCGAAAATCCTGCACCTGTTTAAGAGAAGCACAATAAAAGCGCTGCGTTTCGAGGTTTACCTGGTCGTCAGCTAACAAGCCTGTCCAGGTCTTTAGCTAACTACATACTATACAGTTACGTACTCCAAGTCGACTGAATTCGCCTTCTAGTTGTGTGCGCCGCCTTAGATCAAGTCGTCCTCTGCTGCGTTCCATTCTGGGTTGGAGTGAAGAATTGGACAGACCGAGACACTCAAGGTGGTCTAGCCAAAATTACGAGAAGAGCAGGATTGAGTGTCTTAGTGTCTTGTATAATGTCTTTAGTTTCTCAACAAAGGGGTTTAGCTTCTTAATTGTGTTTTTAAGCTCAAACAGCAGCCTTACTTATCCTTACTACCTGAAAGTTGTGTACGCGCTAGTGGGTTATTTATGTTATTCGTGATTTTTTTACACACTGAGTCTTGAGCTTCCTTTTAACATACTATAAAGCGAAACGTATAACAAGTTTATACTCGTACCCTTGATGAACCAGTAGAATATATGAAAATATGATGTTAGCTCATATCCATTGATTGTCGTATTTTATTATTTTGTTTATTTGGAAAATCTCTAAAGAAGCAATTATTTAACGTCCAAAGGATATCAAATTGCCTCAACATTAAACAGGACTTTCAATTTAACTCAATTCAATTCAAAAATTCACTTTGATTGCCTGAGTGGCAAAGTTAGAAAATAGAATTAAAGAAATAAGAACAAAAAAAAATTGCAAACACGTCAATCGTTTGATATTTAGATTTAGATACTCGTACAATAGCCAAGGGATCAACAAAACGTGGGTGGGGAGGGGGATTAAAAAAAAATACCAATTTCGCCATTTTGCCACCCCACAAAGGGGTGCCACGCTAATCTCATGAATCCAATATACAATTTGATTGGGGGATAACGTAAAACCGTGGAACCGCGCTGCCACCACAATCACGATCTCATCAGATGATTACACATAATGGCATGACAGGTTGATACGACGACTATCCACAATGTCACAATTTCAGTTTCAGTCTGTGTTGGAACGATAAGTCAGTTATCCAAGCGAATGTCACTCACCGGAGCTCCTTACCGAGGTCTGGTTTTGATCGAATTTAAAATACCTCATAGTCGTTGTCATATTCATGAATGATAAGATGCTATGCACGTTCTATAAGAGACTTGCCCCCGCATTGACGTATTTAGATACTTTAGTGCATTCGATTGAGAGGAATACGAGTATATTGCGCATTTACAATTCGTACTTGTACATTTCGAATAATAGAAATTTAGTATCCACCCTCTTTAGATATTACAAGTCGATATCGTGTAGGTAGGAATACCAGTGGGGTTGGTTTGACATGATACTACCAGTGTGGGATTGAAAGTGTTATATTACTATTTAGATAATTATTGATTTCACTTGTGACAAGCTTTTATGTAATCAAATATGAAACACAACTAGTCATTTGAAAAATAGTCGACGTTATATATGCCAGTTTGATATGGTGGCATCGCCATAAAATTAAAGATACACTTTAGTCTATTAATTATATTAGAATTAATTAAAAATAAAATGGTCTCTAAATCGATTCTAAAAGATGTATTTCCGTCAGTAATCGTCGGTTGAAGGTACTCTTGGAGTCAACGGACTTTGAATGCTCATGAATGTTACTCTTCGACTCAGTGTATACTATGGCCTTCTTAGACTATCTCAAGTCGACGAATCTCTATGCATATTTTTTAGAATAAGGTATATGTTTGGCTGAAATTCCAGAACATGAATATCAGAGCGATGGCGCGATGGTTAGCTTATTGGACTATCACTCAGAGGGTCCGTGGTTCGATCCCCGGCATCACCAACGATTTTTCCAATTGTCATCATCCTTTCGGCGGGCAATGGCAAACTCGAGAAAGTAATATTTATTATAAAAAAGCTTCTGAGGAGTGCCGTTCGGATTCGGCGATAAACCGTAGGCCCCGCTCAGATGTGACAAAAAATGACAACATGAGCAACACAAATAAGTGTCAAGAAGCTAAGCTATGGCCCATACCGGGCTGCCAGCGCCACTGTGTTTTTTTTTTTGAATATCAGAGCAACCGTAAACTTTCCTGCTCTAAGCCGGCACGAATAATGGCAATCAGTTAATGAGAGGCAAGAATTTCTAGGTCTATAGCTACCTTCCTTTTAACACAATACAATACAAATAAGTTTCCGCTGATTTTTGTTAAAAATTAGCATACATTATATTTTATTGGAAGTATTGTCTATCGCAAGCCACTAGTTTTACCAATCTTTCTGATAGCATATGGATACCGCGCTGGAAAAGCCCTTCATCTTTTAAGGCTATCCACGAATCGACCTTAACTTAAGTATCTTCATATAATGTGAAGTGCTGCTCAAACAGGCCATGTGCCATCGATCGAAACAAGTGATAATCGGCGGATGGACTAGGACTTCCCAGTTGAGTGTTTCCAAGTAGGTTCTGACCGGCGCCACAACAAGTGGATGAACATTATCATTTAGGAGAATAATTTAATCGGGTCTGGGGTAGTAGTCAGAGTGTTTTTGCTTTGAGTGATCGGCTCAATCTCATCGATTGTGTTCAGTGCAGAGCCTAGTTTCGTTCTGTTTGAGTAACTCATAACACACGACAACAAGCTGATCCCACTTTGTTTTATCGTAGTGGATACATTATCCCTTACCAGTGCCTATACGATGAACCCTTTCGTTTATGCGTGGCAAGCAGCATTTCACATGTAAAGAATTGGCGTTCAACGTTTCCCGGCTTCAGTTCATGTGGAACCCAATTTCCTTGTTTTGAAATCATTCCTTACAAATTCGAACGACGTGAAATTGGAGTCATCCCCAATTGTAGTGCAAGTTTTTCTTCTTACGTTTGACACGAATCTTTCCCCAATAATGCTTCCAATTCCAATTCTTTATATACTTTCGGTCCATTGCTACGTTCTTTACCTTCGATGTCAAACACACCTTTCTAAAACTTTTGAAACCTCTCACGACAACTTTTCTAACCTAAAGCAGTCTCACCATATGCAATCGATCAATCGATGCGCATCAGCTGCAGACTTTTTCAAATAAAAGAAATAGGCCAAAATTTCCCGCAAATGACGCTTAATTGGCTCAAAACTTGACATTTTCGTACAAAAAAATTATGTGGTGCTGATTCAAAATTGCTAATACTTCATGGTCATGGTGTTAACAAATATCCAACCTTACGATATAATGTTTTACGCTTGAAAGTTTTAACCATAACTTACTGGTGGGGCCATCTTTTATCAAACGGCGAAAACTTTTGCCTTTTAAAGGTCATAAGCAGCACAAACTCCATATATTCAGAGCCTCCGGAAGGGAACTATAGTATAATTCAAAGGCCGCTCTCAGATCCTCTACGGCTTCTATTTTCAAATTCGTCAAAAAATGGCTTTTCCCTCCAACAATCCCAGATTATAATAACTCACCCACAACTTGTACAGAAAAGCAGCACAAGATTGCATTTTGAGAGCGACCAAACTAAGAACAGAACAAACCTACCATTCTAGTGCGGTTCACCGACGGATCTAAAACAGAGGAAGGATTAAGAGCAGGAGTTTAGCATATGACATGACTATCAAAACTTACCTTTTGGTTAGCATATACAGTAGCAACTATGTATTTCAAGCCAAGATACATGAAAGGGAGCTCTGCAACCTAGGGAAGGTTTCATTCTATTCATCCTGGAGGGTAAGAGGCTAAATAAAAAACGTGACATTGGTAATAATAATAATATACAGATAACTTTTTTTTCAACCTCTTCATACACACTTGCCCTGGCCTTAGACTTATTTTTCTGAAACTTTTGCTAGCTGCCTCCAGTTTCGCAAGCTTAGTTGGCTGAAGTCCTCTTCCACTTGCATGCGCCACTTGTGTCGCAGTCTACCTCTACCTCTACCTCCACTCTACATGACCCAGCCATCTTCGTCGTTGGAACTTCGCTATTCTTGCTTAGTCGATGTTGTTTTACAACCCATACAGTTCGTCGTTGTTTACTTTTCCACCTCTCAGCGTCTATTCAGACGGGATCGAAAATTATCCGGTGGATTTTTCTCTCAGAGCTGCCAAGAACACCTTTATCCATTTTAGATAATGTCTATGCTTCTGCGAACATAGAGCAGGATTGGGATTATTAAGATTTTAAATAATCAATTGCCTCCTTAGCCTTGAATTCCAGCTATTCATGTTGTTCCATGCGTAGCACCTCTTCGTTTTATCGATCGCTCGCTACTCGATGCTCTTTTTTTTCTAAAGAAGTCGTTTGCAAGTGCATACGAGTATATCGAAGCGTTAATGTACGGCAACTTGGAATCGTGTCGTATGCTAGTCTACCTCCTTATGATATTGCGCTGTCGAACTCGCTTTCGCAATTTCTTGTGTCGCCTTTACCTATGTACAGTGAAACGAGTAAGTTTTATGTGAGATCGCCAGATGGCGTTTTTTTTTTTAATTTTAGTAAAAGAAAAAAACTTCAACTGTTTATTTCCAAGATAGTCTAACTCACAATTCAAGAGAGTAGAACCTAAAGTGGAAATAACGAAATCGATAAAGTCTATTTGTGCTATAGGTAGTCGCTACTTGAAAGGTTTATCTTTTGTTTTACCACCTTTATGTACTGTTTTAATCAAACGCCTCAGATAAAGATGAAATAGCTGTTGACGTTGATCTCAGCAGAAGGACAAAGAACTACTTGGGTATGTGCGATAATACATTATCATGTACTCAAATGCACTTGAAGTTTTTCAAATTCACTCATTGGCAATCAAATTGGCTCGTCATCGATGCGAAGCACTCTTCGAATATTCTGTTTCCCTTGTACTCTCTCTCAAAAGTTAAATGAATCTGGCAGTCCAGTATCCGTTCGTTGTTTAAATGCCACTAATAAGATGTCAGCCCAAATTAATGTGTGTTTCAAAGTAAGACTTTAGCTTACTGACGCTTATTTTATTTTGTTCTTTTGGCATAGGATCCCAGCCAAAACACTCTTTTTCCTGCCATGTCCGAGGAAATTTGCCGATATCGCCGCGGGCAGTGAAGTACGAGGGTTGTTCAATAAGTCTTTAGAAAAAGATAGAAAAACTAATTATTTTAGGTAGTTTTTTTGTTTTCCAACACAATCTACGAGTATATAGAGATAGAATATACTTTTCCAAGCGTTTCTTCAACTTTTTTAAATTATCTAAAGGTCCTCGTTCGACGTGTACCGTTGTCCACCGAGCCATTTTTTTTTAGGTTTGGCTATAGCAAGATGTAACTCTTTTTATTTTTCAAATGAGAATTTTTTATCTTGATTTCTTCGATCAACAACGCGCAATAATCGTTTTTAGTTTTTAGTTTTCCTCTTTTTAAGTAATCGACGTAGAAGATTTGCCGTGCATCCCAAAAAACCGTGGCCAACACTTTTCCGGCTGATATTGTCTTTCTCGCAGATACATTAGATACAATGCGAAGCAAAAACTATTCCTAATTACTGCAACTCCATCCTTTTCTATGCAGCACAAATCTGGGGCTACAGCTCCTACGAAAACGTAGTGAAATTCCTGCGTTTTTCCATCAGGCGAGTTTTCAGATTTCCCAGCAGTTTCCCAAATTACATAGATAGATAGATAGATAGATAGATAGATAAATAGATCTTTATTTCGTACGAATTTTCTTAACAATTTTTTTAATAAGCTTACAATTTGCAGATATATGATATTGAAATATCTTTTATCTTTAACATTATTTTACAAAAGTTGAAATATAATATGGATTTAATAATAATTTACAAAAGGAAAAGCGAAAGAAAAACCTTTTATTTTAAGAACAAAAATAAAATAAATAAATAAATAGTGAACGAACAAAGAGAAAAATGGTAAGTCAAGAATATTAAAATACAAAAGGTAGTACTGCAATGGCAAGCAATACCTTTTTTAAATGTTTAATAAGAGAAAACTCTGAAAAATGGGTATATATTGAATAAACGAACAAAATATCACTTGATAAATAAGTAAATAAATAAATAAATAAATAAATTAACAAACGAGAAAATTAAATGAATGAATAAGTTGGCAAATAAGTGAACAGAAGAATTAACAAGAATACATGAAGTACATGAATAAATAAAAAACATGAAAATTTACTATAAGCAAAGTTCATTAATCCATAAATAAATTTTTAATAAGAGGATTTTCAACACGGGGACATTTTTCTTTAAAGTTGAAAGTAAGCTTAGTGATTTGTTCACTAAACAATTCAACGTTCGCTCCTTGATGAAGTTCAAGGGTTGGGTAGAGCCACGGCAAGTTAAGCTTCATTTTCAATACCTTGTTTTGTGCGTGCTAACTGCAATCTTTTAATATGGCACTGGGCAGCTTGACCCCATACTTGACAGCCATAGCATATTATTGCCTGAAAGATTACTTTATATATTATCAATTTATTGTCTTGTGAAAACCAGGATTTTCGGTTGATTAAAGGATAAAGCATTTTTATTGCAATATTTATTTTCTTTAATGTTGCGGTAATATGGTCGCTAAAGGTCAACTTTTGGTCAAGTTTAATGCCAAGATACTTAACTGGGCTTTCCCAGGATATAGTTTTTCCGGTCACAATAAGACTGCCACTTGGAAGATAGCAAGCTTTCCTTTTTCGCGTGAAAATGATAGCCTTTACCTTGTGAAGGTTAAGTTTGATTTTCCATTTGTTGAAATAAGCATGAACTACTTCCATCGCTCCATCTAAATTTCTCTCTATATTGAGAGCAAACTGATGAGATGAAAGAATTGCAGTGTCATCAGCGAACAATGCAGTCTCGCAATTTAACGGCCGTGAAAAATATATACAATGAAGGTCCAAATACTGAGCATTGAGGCACACCACATTTGACATCAAAGGAACAGGAGACACAGTTGTTGACATGAACTTGGACAACACGGTTTTTCAGGAAGCTTTGAATAATTTTGCACAAGTAAAAGTAGCGAGGACTATAGCTTGATAATTTGTATAATAACCCATTATGCCACACATTGTGTCGAAAGCTTTTTCGATATCTAAAAGCATCATCCCTGTTGATCTCCCTTGTTCACGATTTGTTTTTACAATGATGCACCTTGAGACAGGAGTTGCGACTCTTTTCCTGTATACTATAAAGCTTCATCTGGATTACATAGTACGAGTCATGGAGATGAAACAAGAAAGGATACCAAAGATAGTGCTTTCCCAAATGTTGCAGTACAGGGGAAAATGTGTCGAAGAATGGATGGCCCTAGCGTCTGATTGGGATTTGAACCTGCAACTTACTTCTTCTTCTTCTTATCCTTTTATTAACCCTTTCCTCGTTATACGAACTTATGCGTAACGAGTTTCCCATTTTTACTGCATCGCTGCTGCTCCGCTTATGGGGTTGGCTAATGTCGCAGACCGCAGAACGCGTCTACATAATGCTCGGTCCTGGATCGCTTCAGTGGTTAACCCCAGACGTTGTTGCGCATTTGCCATCTGAGAAATCCAGGAATTCTTTTTCCGACCTCGTTTTCTTACAGTTGGAGTGACCGTAGTTGATAGTGCCTTTTTTTAACCGGATTTTCCGCAGATCTTCTTTGAACTTGGCAATACCAGCTTATTCTATTCGCCTCAAGCTGTTCGGTTACCGAATTCTTTATATGTAGACTTCCTCTTATACGCGTAGATTTAATGCAATCGCGTTTAGTGACTCCACTAGACATCCTTAACATTTTCATTTCCGCTGCCGTCATTTTGTTTTTAAACGCTTCGTACATTGTCCAGCACTGTGAACCGTATATAAGAGCTGGTCTAACAACCGTGGTGTAGAGTTTCCCCTTTAATTTAAGTGGAAATTTTCGGTCGCAAAAGATTCCCGAATTTTTCCGCCATTTCATCCATCCCACACTCACTCTGTGGTTTAAGTCGTCGTCATATTTCGCTTCCATGTTAACGATTGATCCTAAGTCCTTAAAAATAGTGCTTTTCGGAAGAACTATTTCGTCTAACATTATATCCGGAACAGGTCGCAACGGATGCGCAAATGGGCACGTCAAATGCTCCGTCTTTGAACGACTTATTTTAAACCCGTTTCTCTCTAGCGCATTTCTCCATGAATCTAAGGCGTTCTGTAAATCCTCGACGTTATCGCTAAGTATAACTGCGTCGTCAGCGAAGAGAATTGGCGTTACATTTGCTTCGCGCATGCAGTCTTTTAAGAGATAGTCGAATACTACATTAAAGAGGAAAGGGCTAAGTACGCTTCCTTGATGCATTTCGACATTAACTGGAAATTCTCTCGTTAGTCCAGCAGAGCTTTTAACCGCAGTTTTCACGTTTCCGTACATGTCTTGTATTATTCTAACATACGTTTCCGGTACGTTTTGAGACCTCAGCGCGGCCCATATGAGATCCCTAGGCACTCGATCGAATGCTTTCTCGAGGTCGATAAATACCATGTGTAAATCCTTAGACGAATCTCGGTGCTTTTCCATTATTATTCGTAGGCTTTGGATAGCGTCCACCGTCGATCTTCCTTCAACAAATCCACACTGGCTATTATCGAGCTTTATTATTTGCCGAAGACGTTCGTTTAAGACTCTTTCGACGATTTTCATTGTGTGTGACATAAGCTTGATTGAACGGTAGTTGTTGCATTCTCGAGTGTCGCCTTTTCCTTTGTATAATGGAACCAAGAAGCTACTTCTCCATTGATTCCGCCGCTTTCCCCCGCTTCATTTTTCCAATTGCTATACTTATTTCTTCGATTGAAAAGTCCGAAACTTCCTCCTCGAATAGACCAGCTGTCGGCACGGTATCACGTGGAAACTGTTTGTTAAGCAACTCCTTGCAGTATTCAAGCCACCGGTCGCAAATTTCCTTTTCATTTGTTAGTAAACGACCGTCTGCGTTTTTGATGTATTTCGGCAACTTACATCCAATGAATAGCCTAATACACCTTCCTGGAGAGAAGACAGGTCATAAAATCTATGACAAATGTGTAAATGAGGCTCGGTCATCACTATATCGCCAATATTACAGTAAATTGGATCCTCACTTACAAGACAAGACATATTTTATTAATAGGATTTCAACAGATAAACTGAGTACTATCTCTAAATAAGAAGTAAATTGTGAATTTTGTTCAACATCGTCCAGATTTGCCAATTTTGTGTAGCCTTTGCAATCTCAGAGAACGAGAGGACGTATATCACTTCATTGCGGTATGTCCCATCTCAAAAGAGTTTCGACTTAAATTCTTTGGAGTGCAGGTACTCGAGCTAGAGGGAACCTCAAGAATATTAAACGGGGAGCGAGGATAGGAGGTGTTGTATAACTATACTGTAAATGAAAATTACATAATCGAAAAAACAAAAACAATACATATTTCAATACATTTAACAAAAAAAGAAACTATAATATTATTTTGTGAATCTGGTAGATCTGCTTTCAACCATACCTTATACCTAGACTAGGCTCCATGCTAAATGAATTGTTTTCGCGATATCTTGAATTTTGTAAGGACTTATATTGAACGATCCTCGTAGTGCTTACTAGTAGATAAGATACTGTGGACCACACTTCCCCGTAAATCTACCCCGCCAATTTTCTAGAAAATGTCTGGCACACCATATACCGTCAGAGACGACAAGAGACACAACGTAAAAAATGTCACGGAAAATCGTCAAAGCATTCTTTGTCCGCACTAAAAAGATGACATTCATGAAATCAAATATGGTATGTACTTCAATGAAGTTATCCAAGCCTATAGGTATTTAGTATTTCTGTGGAAAGATTGAGGCTCCGACTACTTTGGCGTAACTATTATTTAAATGTGTCCACTCTTACGTAAATTAGCTCTGAACTAGCTAGAGGGATTCACAATAAAAAAAAAATATTAAAGGGGCTTAGATGTATACGACTTGATTATTTGGAAAAAAAACTCTCTTTATAACTTAATCCTTATTAGTTGAGATAAGTACTATAAGGTTCTGTATAAATCCAATGCCTACAGTTAATTTGTTGAAAACCTCTTTTCGGTTGTAAACTTCAATTGGCGAACCGGTTATTGTTTATCTCGAGTATGAGTACATAAATAAATTTGCTGACGATATTTGCCACGTTTTTGTTTTACTCGTATTTATTTATTTTTACGACATCTATCGTAAATACCTGATTTTTCACTATTAACGGTGTCGAAACGAAAATAAATAAACAAATCCTCAGTTGCCTGCGTAGAGGTACAATTGGATTGATTCCCAAAAAAAGCAATAAGTAAAAAATAAAAACCAAAAGAGCTCTTGGCCACTTGCCCTAGCTAGCTACACAGAAATCCGTCATCCATCCAACGAGTATTTTGTTTTTATTTTTAACATTTAATTTATTTTATAAAAAAAAAATTCAACAACTAACTTTTTATTTTTGTTTATTTGAACTTTTGCAGAGGAGGAAGCTTATCATTGTCTTGCCAGTTTAGTTGCATGCAAGGAAAAGGTGTTTATCAATCAGACGAAATTATTACACGAAGTCACTTGGAAGACAGTGATGCAAATTGCCAAAAAACACGCAGTAAGTTGTTCAATTGTTTACAAAAAAAATTTAAAAATAAAACCAACGCCATTATTAAATACGGAATTTTGTATTTTAGAAAACCTCCGTCTCGTATTTGCAACGAATGTGTTCTGGACAAAAATTGGAACGCGTTTTTATGGACTGGTGTTGGTGGATATTAGCTGGGTTACCATTTCAGCATTTAGTTCGTGTTATGGATTGTTTTTTTCACGAGGGCATCAAAGTGTTCTATCGTATTGCTCTGGTCATACTCAATTTATTCCATAAGGAATGTACGTCTGATAATGAATGGAGTCCGGATAATATTAAAAATGACATTGGTAATGCGTTAATAAAATTTTGTAAAAAATTACCAGTCACACCGGCAAAGCTGTTGCAATCAGCGTTTAGTATTAGGGGGCTAAGGTGAGTTACAACTTTTTATATAAACATCTGTTAATAGTTTTCTTTGTTTTATTACAGTTCCACATATATATCTAGGATATTTATTAAGACTGAAATGTTACTAAAAAGTAGATCAATTCTAGGCGGTTCAAAGCAATTAGTTCGATCGCGTTCCAGTGATAATTTACCAACGAGTCAATCGCAAGTCAACATTCAAATGATGTCACACACATTGACCATACGAGAGGTAAAGTGTGTTTCTTTATTTTCTAAATTTTTATTTATTTTCTTCTTGTTAAACAAATAATAATGATAAATACAATTAAAGCTTGCGAATAGGTAGTATAACTAGGGATAGAAAACAGTCACTATGGAGTAGGTTTTCCATTTTCAATAAATCAATATTGGTAAAGCTTATTCTTTAGAGAGCGATAACTTTTATGCCATTTGATAAGAGTCGTCTTTTTATTTGTAAGTCATCCTCTATCCACTGACATAAGAAATATTCATTTCCTTTTACTTTTTTCCTGTTGTATAGGTAGACCTTTCACTAACCTTGCGGCGTTAGTATGTACTGAAATTCTCTCCAACTGGGTTAGTCATTTTTATCTTCATCTTGTTGTTTTTCCTCGTCAGCTGTCATTTGGTGTAGGTTGACTTTGCTTCGAAACGTCTGTGTTGTAAACTCTCCTCATGTTACAGCTATTTGGATGCTTCCTCTGCTTCTGCTACCATGTCGTACATTATGATGTACTATTTTTAACTTTGTTTGATAAACAGACATAAAGTTTTTCCTCGTTTCTATCAGAGTTGTTAAAATTTGAGCTGTTATAGCCTTTCGTTATTCACTCGATCAAGTGACTTCCATTACAATGCATCGCCATTATATCTGCGTTTTCTAGGGTAGTGTTGACTTACATAGTAGTTCTATTTTTGCATAAGTGATAATGCATTGAAGATCTTCTGTCGTGCAGAAATTCGCTGAAATTTTCGCAGACAAGTGCTATTGTATACTTTTTCTAGTGCTTCTATCTTTGATAACAGTTTTAATTTCAGACCCGTTCGTCATTTCATCAAATTTTCTGGGATATTGCGCTTTTTATTTAATCAGCGTGTCAAGCTTCATGTATAGATTAACTGTTGGTGAGTCGATATATGGTATCTTGCACTTTATTTGCTTGCCAAGAAAGGCCAGATAACCTCTTTGTTGGCACTATTGATAGCGTTCATATCACCGTTTGAAAATGTCTTTCAGAGTGCTGGTGAAAGGTGATGTCATCGATAAAAAAGATTTGTTTCCTTCTGTTCATAAACGACAATCATTCTCTTCTTCAACTGGTGGGCTCGGTTCCTAAAAATTTGCCAAGTATCATATTTAATTCAAATTCAGCCGTTTTGTTTTTCTATACACTGCGAGTAAATGTAATGGTCTTCTAATTGAACAACAAAAAAATATCCAAGCCCTTCATCACTTTTGACTAAAACTGCAGGAGCGATATGTTCTAACTTTATCCAACTCGTTTTTTTTATAAAGAATGTTCTTTTTAGAAGCGGAAAACTTTAAATTGAAAATAAGCACAGAAATATGTTTTAAGGTCCATGAAATTGGCTTAATTTGATAGATAATTTTATTGCATTATTGTTGGAATATGATTTCGGGCATGTGGCCTCATCGGCTGGCTCGTACATGGCGTAATCTGGAGATCCCATTTTCACAAACTCTTCGCAGTAAATCAGGCTGTACTTCAGAAATTACACGTCAAATGTAGGCTTCCAAGTGCTCCATTGTTTCTCGTTTATCGGCGTAGACATCCGACTTTACATATCTCCAGAGAACATTTTCTAATGGCTTCAAATCGCGAACGAGGTTGCCAGTTAAACGATCCATTTCATGAAATTAATCGTTTGTCAAATGTTTGTTTCGGTAAACTAATTGTAAGGCGCGCTGTGTGGCATGTGGCGCCGTCCTGATGCAACTACTTGTCATTAATCCGTTCCGATTGAGGCACGAACAAGTTAGAATCATGGACCAATGTTTCGACGGGCCCATAAATCGAACCAAACGGTGATTTGTTTTTAGATGTAATGGTGTTTCGGCAATGGCTTGTGGATTACCATCGCTTCAAATGTGGCAATTCAGTTCATTTACTGTGCTTCATCAATGAGTAAAATTTGCAAATGAAATTGTGAGTCAATTTCAATGTTTCCTTCGTCCCATTCACCAAATGTACGGCACAAACGATGATCGTGTGGCTTCAGTTTCTGTACAATTTTAATCTTGTAAGCACGTAAAACAAGATCTGTTCCCAAAATTTTCCATTAAGTGGGCACAAGTTTATTTATTGCACATGATGACGAATTGACACATTTGGATCATTATCAATACTTCACACCACCAATCGCTTCGTGTGTGCGCTCTGTACGACATCTTAAGGGACGCGTATTATCGTTTAGAAAAAAAAACCTTGCGAAAACGATCCATAGTTTCTCGAATTAATCGCTCTGATTGACGATTATGAGCACTATAAAATGCACATATTGCCTGATGAGTTTCTCGAGTTGAGCTATTTAAAGTTTGTCCGCCTCTAAGAAACAAACATCCTTTACTGGAGACATCAAAGCAAAAAAACTTCAGTGAAGTATTTAGGTGAAAAATTGTACCACTAAACGAATGTCGTAAAGGCTAAAAATGGTCTTATCATAGCCATGTAGATCTGAGGTCCCTCATTCTTAAAGCAAATAGATGCAAGATGTGACCGGACATAAAGTAAAGTTGCAGCTCAATCTTCCACGATGTTTCCTTTATCTAGCCATATTGCATCTTAACCAAATGAAGCATTTGCAAAATAGT
Source organism: Volucella inflata (assembly GCA_928272305.1). Lineage (NCBI taxonomy): Eukaryota > Metazoa > Arthropoda > Insecta > Diptera > Syrphidae > Volucella > Volucella inflata. The sequence continues at coordinate 54,076,281 of OV743720.1, read as the reverse complement.
TTTGCGCACATAAACCTCAACCGTTCTTTCCGTGCTCCTCAATATTAAAAAAGGCAGAATGATGCGAGTAGATCTGAGTTGTTAGCTGAGCTAGTAATTTTTTTGTTTTCTTCTTAATTTTTGGTATAAAAGATGCTCCTACTGTTTGCCAAGGGTTCGGTAAATACTCCAGTGCTAATCAACAGTGAAGATTCTCTTCAGTGTCGTCGGTAGGTCATTTATCCTTTTTGTATCACAAGTAGATACGAATATATAGTATACCATTGTTGCTAGGCTAATTAATTGCAACAAAAGAAGCAATAAAACTTGTATAAGATGATATGAGCTAGTTGTAAGCCGGTTCTGATAAGAATACCTGAGAAATAAGCATCAAGCAAGAGTCTCTGCTTTTGATTAAGTGAAGGTACCATCAGATCTTCTGACCGCTTTCCGCTTTTCAGGTTACGAAAAAGTAGATGACTTTTCGAAATCCGAAACATCTTCCTCGATCTCTCTTCCTGAAAGTGACTTGATTAGAAGCTTAAAGGTTTCATTACGTAGTCGCTGTAAATCTGGGTACTACCGCAATCTACACGAATTTTTCTTTGCTGTTTGCATCAGCTCAAAACATCTGAAAAAAGGCACGGTGTGGGCGTTTTTATAAGATCGTATTCATTTTCACCTTGAACTTGCGCTGATTGAGATATTTTGGGAATGGCCAGACAAATAGAATAAATTGATTTTAATCTATGAAAAATTGACGTATTTTATCAAGCGAATAGTCGAAAGTCTTCCAACAGGAGCTATTCCGTGCGAAAAAACTGACAATTGGCACCTGCCGCATGTAACACCTTTTTAAGATGAAGTTCAATGATCGTCCTATTGCCAGAAATGACTGTGGAAATTGGCCACCCAATTCGCCCGATTAAACATCTTTAGACTCCTTTTTTGGAGTTACTTTGAGTCTCTGATCTATGTCGCAAACCAGAAACTGTAGACGAATTATATGTGAAAATTGGACGTGAAACTGCTGAAATATCCGCCGAATTGTGCGGAAAATCATTCATTGATATAACCTAACGGTTTCGGTTATCAGACATTTATATCTGTCAAAATTGCAAAGTATCAGTGTTTGAAAGCTTACAAGAAGATTTAGGCAATGTAATAATTGAAACTGAATGACCATCCCTTTAAAAACGCCCATCGTATGCTTCGATATATCGGTGAACGGGCCCAAAACCAACTCGCAGTGAATCCGAGTTGTGTTCAACGATGAGACTCAATGGGTATGGAAATGAGCAAAATTGTCGAATGTGGAGTGAAGATAATTTACATGAGTTTATCGAAATATACATTTTTCAAAAATGTAGCTAATCAGCGAGTTACGGTCAAGGGAGAACGTTCCATCAGGATGATGCTACGTACCACACAACAAAAGAATCTTCAAAATTGTTTGAAGGAAACATTCAATGAACGTATAATTTAGCATAATGGACCCGTAAATTGTCCACAAAAATCTTTTGACTTGACGCCCCTTGATTATTTTCTTTTGGGGTACGTAAAATCGCTTACCTACGCTGACGAACCAACAACAATCGAGAATGTTTTACCTCGATTGTACAGTGAACACATATGATGATCATTTGATGTTTTGTTCAGAATCACAAACAGTCCTGATTTAAAAAAAAAACCACCCTTTATTAATAAATAAAAAATCGATTAATATCTTAACGCACGTGTCTCTATTTCAAAAACTAGTTGGGACGCTTCTAATGCTAAAAAGCTAAGTCTTTCCGCTTAACGGTATTATTAAATTCATTCTAATTTTCCCTTACATTAACACTCTTAATATTAGCTAAGTATAACCACAGTATGGCTTAAAAGTTATCGTCTCTAAAATGTCTATATCTATTAAATTTATAAAAAAGAAAGAAAATTTTAAAATGAAATTAATTTTTTTTTTTTTAGTTTTAAGTGAATTGCATTAGTATTAAGAAAGTTCATATTCATTTTACCTATTTTTTTGAAAAACAAAAATGTCAATAACATTCCAGAGGCTGCATTCCGAGACCTGTCGCAATCTGGTATGGGGCTTTTGAATTTTCTCAAATGTTCTTCTGTTAGTTTTCTGTTTGCTGTTTTTATTTTCTTTTTTTCGTTTTTGAAAAAAAAAATATTGATGAACGTTTTGGTTCAGTTTTTAATAATTTTTCTGTTGTTGCTGTTTTTTTTTTATTTTTTTTTTTTTTTAGTTTTAGTTTTTTGTTTTAAGTTGTTTGTTGAAATTATCTCGGAATTGTTTTTACTTTTACATTTTACTATTTTTGTTTTCTATGAGAATGTCTGAAGCAAGCCATTGTTATATATACAAAGAAAGCATAGTTAAGGCTGAGAAATGTGTTATGACTCATGAAAGAGAAAAAATCAAATGCAAGGGCTTTATTGTATTTTTGTTTTTTTTAGTTTTCATTGGCGATTTTTATTCAATATTTTAGGTAGTTAAATAAATGAAAAGAAAATCCAATTTTGCTGGCATTTATTGTTAACGTTGTTTTTAAAACAAATAAATTAACAGTTGATTTGGAGAAAAAGAAATTTGAAAATTCTGATCATCTGTTAAGGCGACTTAATTTGAAGAGTGAAAATTAAGACATCTGTTTTGTTCTGTTTTTTTTTTCTTTCTTTTTTTTCTCACATCTTGCTGCATTCTGTTATAACTTCTTCTACTACTACTGCTAAAACTGCTACTACTGATTGCTCGTATATATATAAATAAATGTTGACTGCGTTAACACTAATTAAAAAAAAAATTAATACATTGAATTGCAAACATTTTTCGTTTATGTTTTTTTTTTTTTTTTTTTGAAATGTATTACCCTTATGTGTTTGCATTAAATTCAAAATTAAAACATACAAACACCAAAAAAAACAACAAACCAAACAAAACAAACCAAAACCCATTTCAAATGTTAACCACCCAATTATGTGTGTTTGCATCACTGTTTAAATTTGTTTTGTTTGAATTTATAAATTTCACCAAATCATGCCACACCACCATACCACATCACACACCACAATTCTCCACTCTCTCACTATACATTTCCCATTTTTATGAAATTTTTTTATTTTGGAAATTATCCAAACACGATACCGATTCATAATTTGTAAAGGGCGAACAATCTCCTGGTCATAGGGTGCTCGCCATGGGCGCGTTTCCGGTTCAGTCGTTAAAAAGTCGCATAGCCAATGGTGAAGATGTAAGTGTAATGTGGTTTAGATTGTTCAGTTATCGATTTAGACGTTATTGCACCTCGATTTTCCATTTTATTTCACATAATTCGTACTTTTGTCTGTGTCACTTTTAAGTTAGCTATTTTTGTAGATCGTACTTATTTGATGTAGTAGATGTTAATTCAAATATATATACAATATATATATATGTTATATATATATATTTTGTTTCAAATAACACGTACACTGTTGTTCACAAGATGCTCCTACATTTTTTTTTATTATTTTATTGTGCTCATTTTTAGTTTTGATTCATAAAGAAGCTTTGACACTGAATTTTAATTAAACATTTGGTTCGTTGTTTTTGTTTTGTTTTTTTCTTCAATTTAATTTATTGATGATTTAGGGTCTTTAACGTTAATATCGAGCTATAAAAAAATAAGTAGCTGCAGTTAGAGCCATTTAAACTTTTGGGTAGTTTAAAACTTTTTCCGCTCATTATTTATATTGCATTGGTTTAGGATCACTTAACTCAATGTTGATTTACTCATATTTTTATATTTTCCTCTGAAATTTTTTTTTTTTTAAATACTGAGTTAATAGTAGTAACTCTTTTTTGTGTTACTACGGACACAGGACGTCTAGGAAATATAACGAGCTCCTGCGGATTTTACTATTTCTTTCTCCTTGACAATCTTTTTTTTTTTTTTTTTAATATCTTTGGTCTCTCAAGCAACGCAGCGCTACTTTCTTAAATTTTATGTAACTCGCTATGGCTATCTCCAATCATCCCAAGTTTCCTCGATTCCATTGCAACTATTGTGTGTCAAATCTGCTTAGGATGGACTAGTCTCTTATTTGGGTGATTAGGGTGATTTCGTTGTGTAGCTAATTTCACAATTGGGTTATCCTCGCAGCTAGGAGTTGGTCCACGACCATTTCCTATATTTTTTCATAGGTTGTTTAGAAGAGCTCTTTTGAAATACAAATATGTAGCTTTCAAATGGCTGTGGTTACTACTTTTCACGTACTCACCCAAGCAAAGCAATTGTTTTGCAATCCCGATTTTGCTGTCGATATTGGGTTGGGAGTCCTCTGGTTAGACGATGCTTTCTTTAAAACGAAAATTGGCATCTTTCTCAATTTATCTGGTTATTTAAAGTGAGGTTAACAATTCGAAAGGTTCAATCCTTTGGTTCAGATGCAATTCAATTTATCTGTATTCGCTTGTCTCTAATAAGCTTGGATTAGTTTCAAAGTAGTCTAGATATTTTAGGTAAAAACTGGTTCCCCTTTGGATATGACTGACTCCTTTCGTAAATTACGCAATAAAATGTAGTCTTGTCGTACGTCGTTCCTTTAAATTCCAAACTACCCGAAAGCTGATTATTATTTATATCTTTGCTTAAGGATCTTTTGTTTTCATTGACCTCATACAATTTTTTTTCCTACCGTTCTACCTTTTTCTTTGTGCTTACTGAAGTTTTATTTCTTACGCTCGCGTTTTTTAAACCTTGGTGGCATTTTCTAAAGGGATCTTATCCGCCAATTCTGTAGGCACTGTGACCTAAAAGATCTTTTGTACCACAGAATCAGTATTGGGAGAGAGAAACAACTCTTTTGATGAAATAAGGAATCTCTCTGGTGAAGATTTTGAAAATCTTCGACGGCATTAGGATTTCTGTGAGGAAGTATCGTCCTATCCTGTTCCATACAAATATGATATTCAGTTTCCTGAGTAAGACCTATTTTGTGTAGATAATATCGCAGATGCCACTGTTCGGTTAAAAATCCAACCAAAAAATTATCCCTTTTGGACTGACGAAGCCCAGACTTCGAACGGCTCAGGGCCAATTAAAGAATCAACTGAACCGTTTCTATCCAGTTGATCGGCTATTTTATTGCTATGGTGTTGTACCACAAAGTTAGATATTTATTGTAAATTCTAGCTTTTCTATGTGTGATGTGGCGCCCAGCACTCAACTTTGTATTTTGCTTTTAGTGAGCACATCCAAAACTTATGATTATATTCGATTAACATACAACTGTTTGATTGCCTGGAGTTAAACTCTACAAGACGCAGTCGAACTGCTGTTAACGTTCCTTTGATTAATTATTTTCAGTGCTTATCGGCTTATGGTTAGTGGTGTTTTTTTTTTTTTAATCAAATTGGTAGTTATGTACATCAGTTTGCTCGTTAGTTTTCTTACTTTTTTACTAATTTGGACTGCTTGTAAGCGCTTAACCTTTCATTGGACAACTATGTATAGTTTCATACGTATTGACAACTCTGCTAGAGCAAAGTATGTTTTAAATTGCCTTTGGCAAGGCCATGTTTGTACATTTTGAATGTAGTGCTTAAGCGGCATGACAGTTTTGGTATCGTTCTTCTACATTTCATTTTAATACTCCTTTGTGTCTGTTGAATACTCTGGACATTGCGGAAGACATTGTTTTCCTTTTCATGTACAGTTTATTGACCAGGTCTATGTTACTGTACAGATTGTTTCATTCGTCGTTAACTCTCTGTTTTTTTTTCGAGACCTATCAGTGGAACTGAATATTCACTTGAATCGATAGAATGGCAAACAGCGAAATAACAGGGTGTTCCATCACAAAATTCTTTGTTGTGCAATGTCAATATTCATTATTTTTATAAAAGCTGCTTAACTAATTTTCGCATCTTGTATCGTCTACCGATTTCTTAAGTAATTACCTCCGATTTCTATACAAAAAGCTCCTGTACATCGTTCCTCAAGTAGAGTTCCTCTTCTAGAGTCTAGTCTGCGAAATTTCTAACGATTTCTTGCGATACGCTGTTTACGTGACTTTGTAAATATCAGGATGTGGAAACTAAGCATTTGCTATGTTTACAAAATCAATTAGTACCTATATAAGTTCAGTTGACATGTTAATTCGTCTATGCTTACAAAGAATGTGCTCCATTTCAATTTTATCACTTGTTGAGAAGCTCAAAGGACTTTTTACGCGATATAGACTTTCTTAGCTTATAGCCGTAACCTTAATATACTAGGTGGGGTGAAAAGTTACCTCCTTGGGAATGAAAGAAACAAATTTTTTAATTGTTTTATTTATTTTATTCAATATAGTCCCCTTTTACAATAGCTTGATACAATTATTCCAGCGATTTTCCAACTTCTTGATCCCGTTCGAAAAGTAATTTTCTGGAAGGTCTGCAAAATACTCCTCCGTGGCGTCAAAGATTTCCTCGCGTGAGCTGAATTTTTTATTGATGAGCCATCTTTTGAGGTTTAGGAAGGTATAATACTCCGGGGAGCCAAATCGGGCGAATACGGTGGATGCGACAGTAATTGGAGCCGTAAGTTATTGATTTTATCCGTGGTTGCGATGCTCTCATGCGCCGGCGCATTGTCTTGCAAAAACAAAACCGACCGTTTTGCAGTGATTTCGGCCTTCAATCGCTCCAATATTGCACAGTAATACTCGTTGCCATGACAATCCCAGAAACCGACGCCATAACCTTTCCGACCCATTGAGCCTCCCTCGGCCGCTTCGGAGCACTCGTGCCGGCTTCAGTCCATTGCCGGGAACTATTCTGTTCTCTGGTGTGTAATAGTGGATCCAGGTTTCATCAACAGTTTCCAATCGACGTCAAAAGTCCGCCCGATTCCGCATCAGAAAGTCCAAACACTCTTACCAAGTGCTCTCGCGTTCGTGTTTTTGGTCAGGAGTGAGCATGCGTGGCACCCTGCGGCAAGATAATTTTTTCATATGCAGAATATTTTCCAAAATATGGCGTGTGCGCTCAGTACTAATCTTTGTGGTTTCTGCTAGCTCGCGCACCTTCACTTTCCGGTCAGCCAACACCATTTCATGTATTTTTTTGACATTGTCCTCTGTAACCGCATCGGAGGGCCTGCCGCTGCGGAGTTGATCGGTAGTGGAGTTGACGGTGTAATCTGACGGAGCATTAGCCCAATAATATTTGTCCAACTTTTCTTTTGTTTCCTTCGCCGTTTTGCCTCTCAAAAAATAATGTTTTATGAAAGAACGAAAATCGTTTTTGTATATACGCAACATGATGCCAAACACGTCAACAACAATCAGCTGTCAAAACAAAACTAAAGACAGTATCGCACTAAAATTTGGCATGTCTGCCTAAATATAAACGGACTTCAAGGCACCATAACCTGTTTTGCAGTAGCAGCTCACTCTGGCGGTCAAGGAGGTTACTTTTCACCCCACCTAGTAATACATATATGCTCACATGACCCCTTTATTTGATGCCTGTTGAGGATCCCAAGTTTCCATGATTACAGATTTGAATTTCGTCAAATTTCGGGATACTCTCCAAAACATAGTTTAACATTCTCTTACATAGGGTTAAGCTCAGTTACTAATATGATAATGAATTGGGAAAACAGGATCAACATCGACTCATTGTAAAACTATGTAATTTTTTAAGCTAGCCCAGTTTATGCGTGGGGATTTGAAATTGAATGTCCTTATCAGTCTGGCAAAATACGAGTATCTGAAAATCCTTAAATGTCATCGAAGTAGTTTTTTCTTCGCCTCCATTATATTCTTCGAGTGATAAAGATACGGCCAGTAACACAAGTTGTAACATCGTAAATTTCCTCATCATTGCAGGCTCATAAGATGTTGTCATCATTGAAATTTAATTAACAGCAACATTGGCAGTTTATTTTTTTTTTCTATGATATGATTACAGTATTCATTAAAAGGTGGTCTTCCCTTCTTATTTAGTGCAATTGCTCGATTGAAATGCTCAATCATGATTTATTGAGAACAATGCTCTTGCTAATTCTTATCCCGCTTGCTTTCTCGCCATATTGCCTGGCTATTGCCAGCTTCGAAAACCGGTCGCCAATTATAAAAAATTGGTTTAACATTTTGTTAATATGTTTAAGTTGAATTTTGAATTTTATTTTAAGGTTTTTCTTTATTTTTTTCCATTTTAAGCTCTACCTACATATGAGTATTTATTTGCTTGCGTTAATAGTTTATTTTAATTGATCGGGACCGGAATACATCGCACTCAGACATTTTACATTTAAATTCAATCAATACCGACCTATTTTTTTTTTGTACTCAAGACAAAAATAATTATCGTTTTGATTGTAAAGTACTTACTTGATAGACTTGTTTAGTTCCCTGGAATCCCTCGTTTTTCAAATAGCTTGTCCAAATTTTGTGTCGTAATGTGTGATTCAAATTTTGTCGTTAATTTTGATTTAACCGATAAACCGTTTGTTCTACCTCCATGTCGTTTTTAAATAGAACTTTTTTTTATTATTTTTGTTAAGTTTTGTTTTTGAATTTATATTATTGAATTTCCATTCCCAATGATTTGATAAAAGTTTACTTTACTTGAATGTTGTAATTTTTGCTAAATACGAACGATTGTTTTTTTTGTGAAAAATTGTGACTAATATGGAATATATTTTGTTTGTGTGTAGCTCTTTACACTCTGGTCATGGCTGCCAGTTAGAATAACAATGTACCAACCAGTACTGCTGTATACAACTGAGGAACATGGTTGCTCGCTTACGACTTTCTATGTTCGGGTAGAGCAGCATGAGCCAACTCTTATGATGATCAAAACGTGCAATAACGAGGTTAGTATTTGTAATTTATTAACAAAAAAAAAATTTTTTTTGAAATTAATTTTATTTTAGGTATTTGGTGCCTATTGTTCAACACGATGGTTTGAGCGCAATGTGAAAGATGACAAGGGTCAACGACAGGCCTACTTTGGTACTGGTGAAACTTTCCTCTTCTCTCTGTGTCCAGATCGAGCAAAATATCCTTGGGTTGGCGTTGGGGGTGAACGTAATGAAGGTGAAGAAAAACTGGGACATTCGTCTGAACTTTTTATGGCAGCTGATGCAAAAATGATTACAATTGGCGGAGGGTAAGTAATATTTAATTGATTGATTTAAAAATCTGTAAGATCATAAATCGTACTTCTCTGGCAGGCCTAAAGATCGTCTTATCAGCTTCTTTATTTTTGATCATTACCGACGACACTTTTGATTCTGGTTAACCAGAAAATATTTATGAAATAAAAGGGAATTGTTGGCATTATTGGAATGGAAACAATTTAAGCCACATGATCTTCACGTCCTCTGTTGCATATCGAACCTGGTCTAACAAAATTGTTCATCACATTTTACAGCATTTTAGGTCATTTCAAAATCGTTGGCATAATCGTTTTTCCTTTACAAAATAGAGAGGATAACATTGTTAAATATTATGATTTAAGTCAAGAACTGTTTCGATCAGACAAAATTTCCTTACAACAGAGAAATGGAGTTTTCTTCTGGTAACCATCTTAAAGATTCATTAGTTCGGTACTGACATTCGATCACGGAAACAATAACACGTTGTGTATAGGGACGCTTCAGGACATTAATTCTTTAATTTTCTAAGCCCCAAATGCAATAATTCTGGTTACTTGCAAAGGCGGAAATTTTAGGTAAATGTTGTCATAAACGTCAGGATTTCTTATTTATTACAATCGCAGATCTTTCCTCGTTTGCTTTTGAAGGCATTCACTGCGCATACATATTTTAGTATGATCGTCATGCGTTTTGCGATAGAAAAACATCATGTCAGTGAAAGAATGATCAGATAATGATCAGCCAAATCTTGGATTTGTTTTATCAAATATTATTATAATAGTTCTTTCATTTTCCCACTTCGAAAGTCTTTTAAATTTTTAAATCTGCTTATTCTTCGAGAATCGAAATGACTAACTAATCTGCAACGATATGTTAACATTTGAAAACGACATGGTAATACGGTTTGAATACATTAGTTCTGCAACAAAATAAATAATTAAGTTTATACGTTTTTGAAAACACCCTATTTCGTGGCCTAAAATGATTTCTCATATAAATTCTCCAGCATTTCCAATATTTAATTAACACACGTTGATTGTTGGCAGCCCTTTGTTGTTGTATCAATTGAACCTTTTAGGCTCTATGACTCAAGTCTTTATTCGAAATTTGGTTGAGTGTTATTTGCAATGGAGACCTTTATGGGGAGGCGAGAAGGTCTTATGTTGACCGAAAAACTTTTAAGTTTTCGAAATCCAACATCCAATGCGGTAAAAGCCAGTGCATTTAAGACAGAACTCCACACTATATAAAAATGTTCCAACCATATCTACAACTCTGGTGTCAAAGACGCAATCATCCATATATTCACGGGCAGTTAAGTGGCTATAAATGCTTTCAAATCAGTCATGTACTGCTTAGAAACCCTTCAAAACTAAGATTAAGGAAGAAAACCAAATAATGGTGGATTCCTGGTCATGAGATCATTGATGGAAATGAGAAGCCTAACGAACTGGGCAGAAAGGGCAACGAAACTCCATTTAATGGATCTGCTCCCTTCTGCTGCATCCCTAAATCAGTAGTCAATTTAACTACCAATAGCTGGGAGCACTCGAAGTGTATCTTATATTGGGTCAGGTCTAAGACAGACCAAACGACCCATCCTGCCCTTCAACAAAAATGCTAATAGATGTTAAATCTAAGTCGGCACGAAATCAAAAACTTAGTAGGTTATCTCATAGGATATCACTCTTTTAAATATCATCTTAACAAAATGAAACTAGTCGGTTTTTTTTTTTTTTTTTTTGAAGAAGACGAAACAGTTGAACTCATATTATGTGAATGTCCAGCCCTCAACAAAATTAGGTGGAAAATTTTCTTCAGGGACCAATTCGACACCAATGAATTAATGAATTCCTCTGCTGGCAACGTTATCAACTTCATTCAAAAATAGAAAACTTCTAGTCTTACCACAGTTCTGACAATACGGTACAAAATATTTTTTAGATCAAGGCATTTACTTCGCAATTGGCGATTCAGAAATTAAAAAAAAGACTCATTATAATGCAACACTGGATGCTGTGTCACAAAAGTGACTTCGTTATTTATAAAATCGAGAATTCAGAGTCATCTTCAGATCCCCAATATCCGTTCCCATTAAAACAATATCTGGTGTCCATCAGGGTACTCATCTTGGACCAATCATATCTATCCTTATTATTAAAGATTATATCGCTGGTGACATGAGAATTTCCAAAGTCATTCCACTGCCTTCTGGCTCTCTTTCATTACGAGATGACTTAAATTAGTTTTTGGTATGGTGCAAGCAAAACTTTATCGAGCTCAATATTAACAAATGCCAAGCGATAACCTATTCTCGCAAAACGTCTACCACCTTCTCTAAGAAACTTTTTTATCTGCGTTGAGCAAACTACTTCTACAAGTATGTGATCGAGGAATAATTTGTGGCAGAGAATTGATTTTCGACTCATATATTGACAGCATTATAAATAAAGCTTACTCTGCACTCGTCTTTATCAAACGCTAGTCAAAAGAATTTTCCAATCCTTACGTTACAAGGTCCCTGTACATCACTCGAAATTTGTTCACGGTATAAACAAATCCACATTTGAAGAAATGAATCCGTCCAAAGCTATTCGTTTCGCACTTCCGCCGATCCATATGGATTACCACAACATGCAAATACGAATACACTAAACTATATAGTTAAAGACTGGAAATATCAACTGCCCGAGAAAAACCCAAATTATTCCATTCACTTCCAATCCCCGTAATCTAAGTCCTTGCCACTTCTGATTCGAATTCACTGCAGCAATTACTGTCACTCTGAACCAATGTCAAAAATATTGCGTATAACAAACAACTACGTTTAGGTCTTTGACTTAAATAGCAGCAAATCCAATTAAAAAAATCCCCGCTGAATATGTCACTCCCTTAAAACCAATAATTTTTGTTCCTTTTTAAACCTTGTTTTAAGTTTTTGCTTATGAACAAGCTGAATAAGCGTAGTCCGGGATTGATCCGGGCCAATATCCTACTAATATATTAAACGTTAAAGTATGTACGGATGTATGTGTTGATGTTTGTTACTCTTTCACGCAAAAACGATTAAATTGATTTTAATAAAACTTTACAATAATACAGCTCATAAATTAGTATAATATATAGGCTATAATTTATAAAGCTATTGAGTAAATTGGCCAAAATATAGCAATAAGTGTCACGTAAGTGGCACTCTGCGAACCATTCTGACGTGCGCTGCAAAAACCCCAAGAATTATACGAATATAATGTATAGTGGGAATGTATCTCTTAAATAGTTCGACATCTACATCTTTGATGTGTAACCCAATTTCGCCAAAATCGTGGTGAAGGCGGCCTTTTTTTTCTCGATGCCCCGGGTGGAACAGGCAAACCGTTTTTGCTTAATTTGCCTCTAGCGAAAATTCGTAGGGATCGTAACGTTGCATTAGCTGTGGCTTCATCTTTTATCGCCGCAACATTACTGAGCTGTGGTCGGACGGCACACTCAGTTTTTAAATTACCTCTTAATTTGGCCAGCGAAAAAATCCCAACGTGCAACATCAGCAAGAGCGGCGCCCGCGGCGCTCGATTGCTGTCTACAAGACATACAAATCAATCGGAACTTAATGGGTGGTGTGGTAGTGTTATTGTTAGCGAGAGAGGCACTCCAGCAGACGAAATTAACGCATGTCTGAAAGCATCATACCTGTGGACCAAAGTTGAAAAGCTTTATCTCACCACTAACATGCGAGCAGTGTTATTCAGCGATGTCGAGTCAGGAGCATATGCTCAAAAACTACTAGAAATTGGTGAAGGCCGTCTTTAAACCGACCCATTAGGTATAGTTTGTTTCACACACCAATTTCGTTATGTTGTGGAGTCGGAAGACAACCTTATTGGTCAAGTTTTTCCAAATCTGCAACATAATATTCACGACGAAAGTTGGTTGTGTGAAAGAACCATACTGGCACCAAAAAATTAGACTGTTGCAAAAATAAATAAAAAAATCTTGGACAAAATAATCGACACAGTCATGTTATTCGATGACACTACGAGGTATCCCGAGGAATTCCTAATCTCTTTGGAGTTATCCCGGGTGCCATCCAATAAGTTGGAATTAAAAGTAGGTATACCCGTTTTGTTAATGCGCAATTTAAACCCGCCAAGATTATAAAACGGTACTCGGTTGCAAGTCACAAAACTAGGAAGAAATATTTTGAAGGCCACAATTTAACTGGCGAAGCCAAGGGTGACAATGTGCTTATAGCACGCATCCCAATCATACCAAATAAGTTATCATTTAATTTTAAGCGTCTGCAGTTCTCATTAAAAGTTGCATTTGCAATGATTGTCAATTAATGTCAGGGTCAAACCTTAAAGGTAGCAGGAATACATTTACACATGCCCACAGTCAGCTCTACGTAGCATGCTCACACGTTTCTACATCTCAAAATCGGCATGTTTATGCAGAACATGCGCCTCTCAAAGTAACTCTGTCTGTCTATTACGCCTTCATGGCTAAATCAATTCAATTTTGATGAATTTTGGTATAAACATAGATAGGACCTAGGAAAAGAAAATAGGCTACTCGAAGTACTAATCCTGCGCAGACGAAGTCGCGGGCAGAAGCTAATTGATAAATAATAACTAAGAATAAGATTCACAAAATTGAGTTTAAAACGTTTATTTGTGTTGAAATGTTGTCTCTTTTAATATTAATATATTATATATAATTAAACTTAAATATTTATATTTAAATACTTACAGTGAAGGCCAAGCTATATGGATGGACGAAAATATTCGTTTTGGCAAAACGGAACATTGCAAAACCTTCAATAATCCACCATTATGTAGTACAGGTGATTTCGAGATTCGTGTTCTGGAAGTATATGGTTTTGTTGGTGCTTAGAATTGAATGATTTAGAAGTACGTGCGCCCAGATGCAAATTAACCAAAAGAGCAAATCAAAAATGGCAATCCTCTGCTCTTAACCCAAAGGCAATCCTTAAATAAAACCCAGTGATTGTCTTTGGATAGGCATAGAGGCAATATATGTATGGTATGTTTATTTTTAAGAAAATTAAAACATAAATACAAACACAAAACAAATCCTCAATATTAAATTTGTTGGGGTACGAATAACTCAAAGAATGGAAAGAAATTGCAATTTCCCCAAAAAAAAATAGGGAGAGACAATTTTCAAAAGAAAAAACTAAACAAAATAATCAAAAACTACAAATAAATCCTACACACTATAAAGTTATTGAATGTGAAAAAAGAAATAAAGTTTATTCTTGTTTCTAATTATTTTTTTTTTGTTTGCTATATAAATTGTAACGACAAATTTTTATGCAATGTTGTGTATAAGAAATTAAAAAAAAAGAAAACAAAAAACCTGGTAATGAAAAAATTGGAGCAGAACAAAAAACAAACAAACAATGGACTGATAACTTTTTTTTTTTAGTTTTTTTATTATTAATTTGTAATTACTATATTTTTTTTTCTTGTTTATTTAATTCTATTTTGTTGTTTGTGAATTTTTTTTTTGTTTTTCATTTTGTTGTTATCAAAAGAATATTGAAAAAGAAAACAAAAATTATAATACTATTTAAAAGTTGTTAAATTATTTTCACACTTTACCTCTCTATAATGTCTTGGAGAACTTAAAGGAAGGAATTATTTCCAGCCTTACTCTGTATTTATTTAAATTTTTATTTCATCTAATAAATGCAGAGAAGAAAATGTTTTTTTGTTTTGTTTTGTTGCTCATTTTTATGGAGCTTAATTTTTTTTTTTTTTTTTTAATTTTAGATTTCTGTTATATTTCTTCCAGACTATAATATAAATTGATATATTTTATTTTTGTTTGTTTTAATTGTTGTTGATTACTTTGTATCTTATTCTAAGAACTTATTTTTGTTTACAAAATTTGTTTTATCAATACTTGTACATTATTTGTTTGTATAGAAGACTTTATGCTTTTGATTCTATTTTATTATTTTTATTTTAAATGAGAAATAAAAAGATAAAAGATAGAAATAAAGGATGAAGTTATAAAAAAAGGTATATTCTACGTTATATATAGATGCTCAAGGCCCGTTTGTGTGGGTAAGACTCACAGCTTTTTTTTTTAAGAATATTATGAGAATGAATTATGTTACAAGAAGCTTTCCAAATGTGTTATTGAATATGAATTCAAAAATTCAAAAACAATTAAAAAAAACATAAAATAAAAATACAAAATACTATTTTAAGTGCACATTGCATTAATCAATTGTAGAGAAAAATAAAACAGAAGCAAATATGCGTAACCCAGGGAACAGGATACAAACTAGTGAAAATGTGTTAAAACAAGCTACCTATTGTAAATTGTAATTCCATATGTCCCGTGTAGGTACTCGTTAATTATATCTAACATGGCGTACAAAGAATATATAAATAAAAACCGAGAATTAGTACCATGTGATCTGATCTGTTACCTACTATACTGACAACCCCCATTATCCCATCCCCAATTGAACTTGTAATACAATACCTACATTTTTAGTTATTTTGTTAATTTTTTAAAATCTGTTCATATTTTTCGATGGTACTAAACTTTTCTCTCTTTCTCTCGGTACGAAAAAAAAAATAATCTAATAAACCAAAATTACTGTTAAAGTGTTTTTTAATTCTATATATTTGTTGATGTGAATTATTGTTTGTATAACAACTAAAAATATAAAAAAAATATTATTAAATAAATTAAGATTATTTATAAGTTTTTAAAACTGTTACCCTAAAAAAAAAAAACAAAAAAAAAACAGAAATTATTTATAGCACAACAGAATAAAAAAATAAAAAGAAAGAAAACCTCCATGAAAAATATTAATCAACGACAAATATATATATATATATATAAAATAAATAGAGTTACATAAGCATTATATGGATACAAATATAAGAAAATAAAATTTGTTCTCGTTGCGTTTTCTTTGTTGATTTATTTGTAAATTTATTTTTACCATTCTTGTTTACATTTATTTTTTTATTTTTATTTTTTGTTTTTCAATTATTCTCTAGTTTCATTTTGTAATTACTCTCTGATATTTGATAAGTTTGTTTGTTTTATTTTTTTTTAATTTTTGAATGTTTTACAATCAATAAAATTTTTTTTTTAAAGAATTGAGTGTATTGAAAGAGGTCTTTATCAGTATTTACATATATGCTTGTGTTAATTTTGTTTTTTTTGTTTTTAATTTCAATTCATTTTTGAAATTGATTTTTTGTTTTTATTTTCTAATTTGTAACATTACATATTGTTTGAGTTTTATTTTGTAATAAACAACTATTAATAAATAACTATAATATGATGAATGTGAAAAATAATACTTGTATATAGTCAACCATTAATGTCTTAAGTAGAAAGATCAAAATAATATTTCAATGTTTTTTTTTTTTTTTGTGAAAGTTATATGAACCAAGAAACTAATAATAGTTATTTAAAAATTATTTGGATATTGAAAGAAAACTGCGTTAAACAAAACAAACAAAATAAAAATGAATTAAATAAATGCGTATAAAATGTGCTTCTGGAGTTTTAGTTTCGAAATTCTCATTCTACTAACGGAAGTTAAAACTTTTACCTCCTTGTGCGTCGAATTACTTGTTCCAAAGAATTTTAACAAGGCGTTATAGTCCCAGGTGGTCCTATGCCTCAACCAACAAGGCTCTCCAACTAGCGCCAATTGTGACAATCTGCCCTCCAGTTGCGCACTCTAAGTTTAGTGGGGTCTTTTCCTAAACCTAAGTCTTCCTTCACTACGTTGCTCACTCGGGTTGGAATCAAAAACGAAATTGTCGCTCTGCACATCCTAATGTGCACAACTAATGTGCACAAAACATTATTGTTAAATTGTTTTATTGAAGGAAGAAAATAACAGATCACAATAAGTCAGATCAGATTACAAAGTACCCAAAACCTTTTTTATATGTCCTTTTATTTTGTTGGATGTTTTTAAAAAATTTCTAAAAACACCTATCTATTTAATTTCTTTTTTCCATTTTTTGTTTTCCTTACGAGTACGTTTTATGTGGCATATTCATTATTTTCTGTAGTCTTGCTTTGGGTGAATATTCATTGATCTCCTGCTTCGAAATGAAGGTTAGGTTAAACAGGGTGTGTCATAAGACACATTACTAGGCACTAAAAACAGACCCATTGCGATCTCTGTGGGACCAGTTGAATTTAACTTCAAGTGGCAAAAACCTAAACAATCTCCCTGGTTAAACACTCGATTTTTTTTTTAAAAAAACCAAGAAGGCCTTGCCGTCTATTTAGTCTAAGTTTTCAAAAAAGTATTTTCCTAAGAATTTTCTTTGGCTACGCGATATTGCCTCACAATCACACAGTATGCGTATAATGTCCTCAACCGCTTATAGATCGCCGCAGAATCTACAGATGGCGGTATCTGAAGGAGGCAGTGTTCTGTCAGGACTCCTATTAAGGTCCTTAGCTTATCCCTGTTTGGACTTATCTTATCTGGTTTAATTAGCTTTTTAGACCCTTTGCTATCGAGAAGTGGCCTTGAATACCCTATGTCCTTCGAGATTCGAGCACCTTATGTTGGCAGTCTTTTTGGCCTTTTCCTACATAGTGCCCCTTACTGTGCCGGCGGGTGGTTTGATATTAGCAACTTCACTATTGCCGAGTAGCGCTCCTCTTCTTGCAAGCTCGTCCGCTTGTTCATTCCCCTTTATACCGCAGTGTCCTGGCACCCAGCACAGTCTCACACGTCTGACTGTATTAGAGCTGATGTCGGTTGATTCCATTGCCTTAAAAGCGGCCTGGCTGTCGATACAAATAGCGATATCTCTACCGGATACCGATCTCATCTGCATTAGATCAGCCGCCCTGAAGACAGCCAGAGCCTCTGATTGGAAGACACTGCTTGTGTCCGGTAGCCTTATGGATACTCTTAGTTCTGGGTCTTCCGAAGATCCTACATTTAGCAGAATAGTGCTGAAAGTCTTAAATATATTTCACCCTTTTTTTTTTTCCTTTTAAAGCGTGTTCTTGTTCCAACTGCATAATTTTGATAAAGGCTTGGAAAAAGAACTTAAAAAAATTATAACAAATGGGCGAACGGACCAGAATTGTATAAGAATGCAATCATTTGGCAATGCAGTCAGCCCTTACGGTCAAAAAAAAAGCCGAGAACACATTTTTTTTCGTATAATTGCTTCTCTGCGACTTGTAAACAAGAAACGTTATCCAACGGGATTTATAGAGTTTGTTTTGTGTTTATTCGCGTATAAATGTAAAAATTGCATCAGTTTTGTCAGTACTGGCAGATCAGTTGTTAAAATAGGCGCATTTTTATTCAAAAATGACAGAAAATAAAAATAAAAATAACAGAAAAGCAAAATATGAAAAATGTTGCAATCTCCAGCAAAATTAAGTGCAACGAGTCATCGGTAAGAAGATTTTGGGGAAAATATTTGAAAACGGAGAGTTTAGTGCGCCAGTCATGCAGCGGACGTCCAAGGAAGACGAATGAGCGTGAGGACAGAACTTTAGTCCGAATATCACTGCGCGGCAGAGCTAAAAGATGTTCATAAGGTGGAAATAAGTAGCTCAACTGTAAAACGTCGTTTAAAGGAAAATAATTTAAATGCCCGACAAGCTGCAAAAAAAACCCGCTTCTTACAGCGAAAATGCAGTCTACGCGACTAAATTGGTGTAAAGAAAGGATAAATTGGACAGTAGATAATTGGGCTAAAATAATTTTCTCTGATGAAAGCAAAATAAATTTGATTGGTCAAAATTCAGGAGTCAAGGTGCGTCGTAGAAAGAATGAACGATACAGTGATGAATGTGTACATGATACTGTAAAGCATTCGCCATACATTATGGTCTGCGGAGCAATTACCAGTCATGGTGTTGGAGAAATTATATTGCTAAAAGGTAGTGTTAACTCGGCAGCTTACATAGAAACTATCAAAAAAAGGCATTTTGCTCACAATCGAGGCTTTTACTGAATACGTAGAAACAGTGGTCTTTCAAGGTGATTGATTGATGTCATCGATCGAAATCAGTAAGGACAGATTGGACATTTTCTTATATTTCTTAAATTTTCTTGAATAAATTAACATTAATTAACTTTTTTTCTTCGCATAGGTTAAGGAATATAAAGATAGTCTGGGGATAGAGTCTCTACTATGGCCTGGAAATAGCCCAGACCTCAATCCTATTGAGAACGTTTGGTCCATTATAAAGGGAAAAATACGCCGTTATAAGCCCAGTAATATTCAAAAACTAGAGGACATTATTAAATTTACTTGGTACAAAGAAATTTCACCAGAGCTGATAAAAAAATTATATGAAAGCATGCCTTCTCGATTACAGAGCGTTGTGAAGGCAAAATGCGGTCACACCCGTTATTAAACAAAATAATAATTTTTGTAAAAAACAAAAACTGAAAAACAATTTAAAAAAAAATTAGATGAAGTTTAAAAAAAAATTTGTTTTTAAGTAAAAATGTTGTTTTTCTTACTTTTCACTATAAAGTTTTAAAATAGAAAAATACCTTCTTCGTAGAATACACTTGAAAATAAAATCTTTTAAAATAATAATGTTATTTACACACTTGAAAAATTTGCTAAGATACTTAACTTAAATATAATTTCAACAAACATTAACACCAGAGTAAGCAAACTATTTATTTTTTGCTAAGAATATAATAATAACATTACAACATAAAATCGGCTTTTTCGTTTTAGAATGAGTGTATTTTGAAAATGGACAGTGTAACTTTGTATTTTCCGTTTTCAAATCAAACGCGGAACTACACAAAAAGAAGGGTGCGCAACGTAAGAAAAACTTGAGAAAATTTATGAAATAGGAATACAAATAGATTGTTTTTTAAAGATTTAATAAACCATTAATTAAGCATTCAGCTCTTCTTTATTCAAAATCAGTTTTTTTATATTGGATTTGTAGTCGCTCCCAACCTAATATTAAAACAGGCCAACAAAGTATTTCAATACAAATTGAAATTCCTCTCTTTTAACATTTTCCACTCAACGACTTCCTTGTTGGGTGGACCTAAGCTTAGTTTTTTTTTTGTAATTCTTCCCAACATGTTTTTTTTTTGCTCCGGAGTTCTTTTACTTCTATTTTGCATTATATCTATATTTTCCTTCATAAGCCCAACAATCACAATTTGTTATTTTCTTGTTATGAACGCATACTTATTGAACATTTTTCTACTTCTGAACTAAATCACAAAAGCAACAAAATACTTGCGGATGATTCGATGACAGATTTGTATGGACAATTTGTTTCGATCGTTTAGTGTTATATGGAAACTAGCTTACCGACGGAGAATGATTCCCCTCGAGAGTTTAATGGAATAGATGTTAAACTATCGTTCCCCCAACGCACATTTAGCAGAGTAGGGCTGAGTCTTTAAAATATTTGTAAACGAAGCTCTTCATCTTTAACATCATTTTGAAGTCAGTGAATTCAGCAATCATTTGTTTTCGGTAATCTCAAGTCAGTGAAGTCTTCTGCTAATAAGCCCTATTTCACGCCTCCCTGTGGTGCCATTTGGGAATCTCATTGGAGATTGCGGATTGAAGGGGACAAATGAAGAGTTCCCTGACCCATAAATCAGGATTAGTGTTGGAAAAACCAAACAAGGTCTTATTCGGGCTACTTCGACATATTTGGACCTCAGACCGGTAAGGATTTCCAAGACTTAGTCAGGGTTTTGGAAAAGAGATAGTGGCGGACGAGACCTATATGGGCCAACGGCAGCACTCACATCCCGGAACGGGTTACTGGCTTCGGTGTAACCGACCACTCGTCCTAGGGGCACTCAAAATGGAACTGGTCCTCCAGGTTGGGGGTTGTGCCGCCGCGGTAACTGCCCGGCCATTTAAAAAAGATTAAGTTACGAAGCATCAACAAGCCTCGGATATGGACGGATCTACTGTTGACAACCCACGCAAACTATTTAAGGACAATGAGCTTCGGATATGCACGTGGAATGTTAGATCCCTTAATAGACCATGTGCAGCCGAGCAGCTAGCGGAGGACCTAGACTGCTGCAAAGCAGACATAACCGCCATCCAAGAAATGCGATGGGATGGGCCGGACAAAAAGAAGATGAAAAACTGCGACATCTACTACGGCAATTGCTATCGACGGCAAAAGCAGCGCTTATTTGGATGCGGATTTGTTGTCGGAGGCAGACTAAGACAAGAAGTCCTGAGCTTCCGGCATGTGACCGAGCGCCTCGTAGCAATCCGCATCAAGGCTAATTTAGCCTTATATGCGCGCATGCCCCCGAAGAGGAGAAAGATGACGACACCAAGGATGCCTTCTATGAGCTCCTTAACAAGACCCACGAGCAATGCCATAGCTATGACATTAAAATTGTCCTCAATGATTTTAATGCAAAGCTAGAAAGAGAGGGTATCTTTGGTGGAACGATCAGAAAATATAGCCTGCACGACACCATCTCCGATATCGGATTCAGGCTAATCGACTTTTCGGCGGGGCGAAACATTGTCGTGGCTAGCACGCGGTTCCGACATCTAGACATACACAAGGGGACTTGGAGAACTACTGATCAATCCACGGTCAACCAGATTGATCACATTGCGATCGACACAAGACATTCCTCCAGTATTATGGATGTCCGTACGTTCCGAGGGCCCAACGTCGACTCGGACCATGACCTTGTTGTAGCCAAGGTACGGTTGCGGATATACCAAACTACGCCAAGGCAAACCAATGCTCTGAGGAAATTCTACGTCTACAATCGCAAGAGATCGCCAAGTCCTTTTCTGATCGAGTGTCTCTTAACCTCTTAAGAGGTCCAATACCGCTAGCATCAAGCATCGAAGACCATTGGAAACACTGCCAAAACGCCTTCAGAGATGCCGCTTCCGATGTGCTGGGTTTCACTCGCCCACCGCAACAAGACCCCTGGTTCGATGATGAATGCCGGCAAGCAAATGCAGCTAAGCAAAAACCACGCAATGCGGCACTGCAAAAAAAGACGAGCTGCTCACGAGCTCTATAAGCTCTCATCTGCAGCCCAAGAGCTTAGTGTTTTTCTACAACTTTCACAGAACACATGAGGAATTCACTTTTTGTCTCTTGTTGAGCAACCGGAAATTGGAAATATCTAAAATAAGCTATTTTAAGTGATTCCGTTATTATAGATATAATAATTTCACCACAAACAAAACAAAAACGGTCAAGAATAAATCGACCTTTTAGACATTTTAATAACAAAAAATTATTTAACCAAAAAAGTAAAGCACTGACACTTATGAATGATATATATTTGGGATCACTTATTGCAACTGAATACAAAAAAAATGCAATTCACTTAAAGGACAAAAAAATAATAAGAATTAGTAAACTTGTGTAATCAGAAAATTCCTAAAAATGTTACCTAGAAAATCATTAATCAGTGGACAAATTACCGAACTCGTTACCAAGTGAGTGGATTCTATCCGCAATTGAGTGCTTTGGGATGATGACACAAGACAGCTCATGTATCGAATGAAAACATCAAATTGAGTTAATAGCTTTGTTCAGTGAGGTTTTTCCAAACTGTTCGGAACAGAAAATCTTGCACCAACTCTCGAAGTAGTACACAATTGTGAAAAGTGTCAACATCAGCTGTGATACTTAATTGTATTATTTGTTGGCGGTTATTTGCTAAATCAAGTGATATTTCAAATTACAAATGGATTAACTTTTGACAACTCTCATATGGGCTGTACTTTTCTGTTCTCATTTGATTTGACGTTTTTCACAAATTTGTGCAGTTTATTTCTTAGTTCTGACAGTTGTTAGAAGTCCTTAGACAAAAAAAAATTCCAGTGAAAAAATCAAAATACCACCTTGATTCCTGGAATTTGTTCAGAAAATTAAAAATACAAGTTTATTATTCTAAATCTATATTGTCCCCTTCAAAGTGATCCCTATCGACTGCAACACACTTGTGCCAGCGCTTGATCCAATCCTCGAAACATTTTTTATATTCGGTTTTCGGTATTTCCATCAGTGCTTCCTGCGATTTTTCCATTACTTCTTCTCGGCTGTTGAAACGCGTTCCCCGTAGTGATTTTTTTAGCTCGATTGAACAGAAAGAAGTTACACGGAGCTAAATCAGGTTAATTCGGTGGCTGTTGGATGGTATTTGTTGCATTTTTCGTCAAAAAATTACGAATAATTATGGCACTGTGCGACGGTGCATTATCATGGTGCAAAATCCACGAGTTTTCTGGCCACAATTGTGGACTCTTTCGGCGAATTGCTTCATGCAAACGTCTCATAATGCCAAAATAATACGACAGTAAGTATTCTGGCAAAAATTCATAATGCAGTACACCGTTGTATTCCATGAAAACCGTGAGCTTTGCCTTCTTTCTTTGACTAAAAACGACGTGGTTTTTTTGTTCTCGGCTCATTTGGTGAATGCCATTCACTTGCCTGATGTCTGGATTGCATGTCGTACTCATAAACCCACGTCTCGTCTCCAGTAATGATCCTTTTGATGAATGTGGGATCGGATTCAGCCTCGCAAATCATCTCTTTTAGGAAGTCAACACAGTCTCTTTTTCGCATGAAATTGAGGTCTTTTGGCATCAACTTTGCTGCTATACGACGGAAACCCAAATCATTAACCAAAATGTCTTGGACGGATTCATAGGCAATGTTCAAGCGCTTCGCTATCTCTCTGATGGTTAATTTGCGGTTATTTACCAACATTTCTTTCACTTCATCAATGTTTTCGTCGGTTTTCGATATCGATGGTCTGCCACTGCGTTCATCATCTTCGATTGACTCATGACCACTTTTGAACCGCTCGTGCCACTGGTAAACGACCGTTTTCTTTAGAGAATCTTTGCCGAAACACTTTTCCAACATTTCCAACTTTCGCGCAATATTAAATCCGTTTTTTACGCAAAATTTAATACAAGTTTGTTGTTGCAAATTTAAATTCATTTCTAAAGTTGTAAAAAATCGCCAACACACACAGAGATAGATGTACTCTTGGCTACGTAACTTTTGCAAATGTTAAACTATGACGCTGAGATTTGGAGGGAATATCAACAACAGATTCACCAACTTAACAAAAAAAAAACAGAACTCAGCGCCACACTGTGGTTATTCCGGGGTCAAGGTGGTATGTTCTTAAGGATCTGGTCCATAGAATCTGTTGAGTAGACGTACTGAACTGACAGCTGGATAGAATATATGCTTCCTGAGGCTAAAAACACATCGGAGCAGAAAAAGTCATTGATATTGTTTTTCCCACACACCGTATCCGGTGCGGAAGGAAGAGCATAAGCAACGGATATGACGGATAGGATGGATAAAGTAGGTTTACTTTTACTTTTTAATCCGTTGATCTCTTGGCAGTTCACACATTTACGCATTACGCATTCACAAAATGAGAGTAATTTAATCGGTGGAAGTATTAAGAAAATGAAGAGAAATTGAACGTATTCCACATTTTTAACAAGAGTAATTTACTTTCGTAGTACAGGTGTTCACATAATATTTCATATTCTATTTACTTCCCCCATTTTATCCGCTTTTATCTTTTTTAATACTAATAATAAGTAGTTGTTCTTGCTAAAGTAATTCATTAACAAGTTCTAGGTAAAAATTGAAAGTAAATATCCAATTATGACGTAAAGGAGACATGGAAATGTTATTTTTTATTTTATATTGTTATTTACCGTTCCATATGTTAGGTTTGACTGATTGTCATAGATTAAAAGAACACACTCTCAGCAATAACAAAACGTCATCGGAATGTGACGAACTTTATGGGACTTTACTTTTCAGAAATACGTTACCACCGTCAACGGAGCGAAGGAACAACGTATAGACAGATTTTACGGGCCAGGGCCTTAAGAGGAGTGCGTACTTAAGAGAATAATGCATCGTTCACAATAACTTGGTCTTTGTCTTTGGCTTAGCTTACAGATTCAGCTAATGCAAGTGTAGAAACCGAATGACTATCGTCACTAACTGGCAGAAATTGTGTTCAGTGATGGGACTCATTTTTTATTTAATCGTTATGTCAATTGTCGCGTTTAGAACGAACATATTCCACATTAGATTATCGAAACGCCGTTACATCCCGAAAAATGCACTATTTGGTGCGGTCTGTGGACCAGTGGAGTCATCGAACCTTACTTTTTTGATTTTTAATTAAGTGGTCAAGAGTATTCGCCATTTTTGCGAATCAATCAACTTCCTTAAAGAAACATTCGATGAACGCATAATCTCGCGTAATGGACCTGTAAATGAGCATCCAAGATCTTCTGATTTGTCGCCTTGTTACTTAAAGCCGCTAGTCTACGCTGACAGAGCATCAACAATCGACGCATTGCAAGCCAACATTGTTCGTGTTTTTGAGAACATACGGCGACAAGTGCTTGGAAAATTTGTCGAAAACTTTTTCTCTCGGATTACATTGGTTAGATCTAGCACTGTTAAGTTAAGTTAAGTTTTAAAAAAGATTGCAGAATGTATGAGAATCCATGTATTTTGTTCAAAACCTATCGGACGATCTTTATTACAATATTATGCAAAAGAACAATTCTTAGCATTAAAGCTTTTTAAGATAAGTTTTGTCCAATGATGGTCGTGACTACGGCTAACATGATCTATTCTGAAGTACCAATTTTCGGTGAACGTTCGCTTATTACGAGTGGTGTCGACCAATGACTTAGTAGTGTAGGCCTCCAATTCCTCAATCACAGCTGGCTTATCCATGTTGCCCTAAATGTGAGATGTCACAAGATTTAGGCAGCCAATTCATCGAAATGAAACTAACTGTTTACTGAAATGTTCTCGCAATAAAACCATAGTGTAACAAGTGACGCAATCTTGTTGAAACCAAATGTGGGGGGGATCACATTTGACGAAATATTGACTGATGCTTTTATAAGCCGTTATTTTGGTGCTCCGCACCCCAAATTCGGCTTAACGAAACTAAATACGTTCAAGTTAACTTTAATCACTGAAGAAGAAGTAGGTTTCCCGTTCTCAGAAACCCGTTTTGTGTCCTTTTCGCAAAAAATGCTTACTTCCTCCAAATGACGCTTCTGATGTAAGCCTATGTCATACAACCCTGCGTCGTACTGGGAAAACGATGGCTAATATTTTACAAACTTTTGAAAAGAAAGTGCTAACAAAAATTGTCCATGCACCGTAGCATATAAGACATGTCGGTTTGAGGCCTCGGAATTCCTACAGTTGAAGAGGAAACAAAGAACTTTTCGAGTCAGCACAAAATTCTAAAAAGGATCATATGATACAGTATGTACCTACTATAAATTATGGACGAAAGAAATCTGTTGCTTGTTTTTTATGGTATCGTCGGTTTATATAGTCTCGTTAGTTTTTTTAACAAGACCTAATTATTCCTTTGCAACCTTAGGCTGAGGAAACAGCGGTTGAAAAGAGTAATTTGTCGTCGTTTGATTTCTGATGAGATATATTTATAAGCTTTAAAAGCGGAGCTGGGGTCTACAATGTTCATGTCTATCGTGTGAATTATGTTTCATTCCTTGATGGTTTGGGCACCTTCTTGTCAACATTATGCGCTTAGTTTTGCTCCCATTCACGACCAAACCCATTCTTGCCGCCTCTGCTCCAATACTCGTGAACGCATAGTCAGACATGGCCATGCATAGCTCGTCTCGATAGATGTTGTCATATGCGGCTTGAAGATAAATAAAAAATTGTTTACGTTGACTTTTTGCCAGGATCTACTCCAGTATGAATATTTGGGCAGATTTGGACTTATCGGGCCTACAACTGCACTAATGGGAGCCAATCAGATCATTGATAAATTGCTTTAGGCGGACATACAAGATGAGAGATAAAATCTTACTCGTTTACAGGATGTTAAGGAGACCGACTCATCTGGTATTGACTTTTGTAAGAGAGTGTCATTTATTGTGGATCAGGCAAATGGTGGTAGGGTGCTTCACACATGACTTCTGTCCACAAAATTTTGCAAATGAGTTAATCTATGCTCTCTATCAAGTCAAGTAGCCCGTCTAACTTAGCCACTTTCTTTGATTTCAGCTTGGATATTGCTATCTTCTCTTCATTTTAATCAGGAGAATGGATCCCTTGACTTTCGTTGTGCAGGTTGAACGTCTTATTTTGGCTGACAGCGGATTTTCGATTGTCCTAACCCTCTGCAGTCGGTATTTAGGATATAAGTCCGAAAGAATTTTGGAAAAGCTTAAATCTGGAAAGCTTGCAAACTTTGGGAGTTTATTTATGTCTTTACTACCTTGATCAGATCTAAATGCTTTCTTTCTTTTTTGGTAAAATTGCGGTACACTATTCCTGGAGTAGCAGCCCTATATTTCGTCGATCTTCTGGAAATCCCGATGTTCTTCCATCCGTGTTATGCTCCTAGAACTAGCAGGCCAATTTCTTTTTTCTGTGCAGTGGTTGGTAAATCCTTTTGGTGTTTTCCCAAATATTTAAACTTTTTTTGGGTCAGTGCCTCGCAAGATTCCAGTATTTGTTCTGGAGTTTATGTGGAATCAGTGCAGGATCTGCATATCCTTCATCTGATAGCCTTATTTTCCTTAGGTGTTCCCTGAGTTTGCAATGCCCCGTTAGGAAAACAGTTAGGATGCGTAGGTTATTTTTGCTAAGACTGGAGCATGCTTTAAATCTTTTGAGATTGTAATCTCCTAAGAGTTTTTTGGCTTGTCTCAGACCTTGGAGATCCCGAAAGATTCTAGCCCTTTTCTCCTTTTCCGATTTCCTGAATTTATTGCGTAGGGTGTGTTCCCTTATCCCGCAGAATGGTTCAGGTCCTATGAAAGGTTCTACTGCCCCTTTTCTCACCAGAGAGTCCGCCACCTCGTTACCAATAATACCTACATGGCCTGGTATCCAGCAGACAGATAATCTATTTGATCTTGCCCAATTTGTTGAGACTTCGTATGCATTCCCATACAAGTTTGGATTTAATGACAAAGGAGTCCAGTGCTTTGATAGCTGCTTGACTATCTGACATTATTGCTATGTTACAGTTTCTGTTATTCTTTTCGAGATAGATTCGAACGCTGGAACTCTTGCCCATGGATTCATGGTGTTTCGTTCTTGGCCCAAACACTCCTGCACCAGTTTCTTCATCAGTCCTCGAGCCGTCTATATACCACTTAATCGTGTGGTTGCTCAGTTCATACATTGTGGATTCATCGCTCCATTCTTTCTTGTTGCTGAGCTTCGTTAAGAAATTCTTTTCAAAGTTGTATTTCTTAATGCTGTCATCTCTTGGAATAGCCAAGAGTGGAAGTTTTCCGAGTAGTGCATCATATTCTTCTGAACTAATGCATTTCTCCTTTTCAGTTTCTTCTTTTGCTATTCTTAGAATAGTTTTGTCCACCGCCTCTGAGGCAATGAGGTGTAGAGGAGTTAATTCCAATAACACCTCCATTGCAGCAGTTGGGCATGTATGCATTGCGCCGGTTGTCGCAGCTGATTGGAAGCACTGATCAGGGTTGCGAGGATCACCAAAAGAGGGAGCCATTCATGTGATAAAACTACGTTAGGATTGGCTAGCCAATGAGATGTAGCGTTCTATTTAAATAAAGTGACGGTTTGTCCGTTGGGTTTTTTCCTTTGTTTTTCTTCGTTTTCAAACACTTCCATTCTTTCGCCGTAACAAGCACCACCGAAACAACACAATTTTAAAACAACGCCAACATACAACGCCAATATAATTCAACGCCAATACAATACAATAACAACATAATTCAACATACTCGTACTATAATTCACCAATAAATCTGACTATAAAATATATAATAACAAAAGAATACAGGTCGTAAAATTCAAAAGTATTTTCTCTTATGTTTTTTTTTTAAATTACAAGTTTTTAAAATTCACATCGTGTTGCTGCTTGTTCTTAGTCTAAGTATCTTTTGAAAAAAGATATTGCCGCCGTGGAAAGTGCTAAGCTGTTGTGTTTTTATATATATGCCCACTACTCCTCGAATCAGTACACGAAGGACAAAAGGCAAACCACCTCATCGATTTGGATGTTTGGATGGTCCGATTTAGAGCCCAAGATGAATGACGACGAACTTCAACCACAAAGCACGCAACTACTCACAGCATTGGCAGAGCAAATAAATGCTCTTAAGGATTCAGTCGAGCAGTTACGAAATGATGCCAGTGTAACCCAAGCCGAGACACAGCGTTTGCGTGAGGCAGTCGACCGTCAAGTCGGTTGTACTAGTTTGGAGGTAAATCGGCGTCCTGCAGAAGGGAACTTGTCCTTATCAGGAACTTAGTCATTGGCCCAGTCACAGCAAACCGAGGAAGGACTTACAATGGTTCGCCAATACAAGAAGCTGTACGATCTACCTACGTTTTCCGGTAGGCCTGATGATTGGCCACTTTTTCTTGCCAGCTACGAAGAAACAACCTTAAATTTCCAATACTCAGCCATGGAAAACAACATTCGCCTACAGAAATGCTTGCAAGGAGAAGCGAGGGATTCAGTATCAGCGTTGCCCATCCACCCCAAGAACGTTGCCCAGCTAATTAAAACTCTTTCATTTCGTTTTGGCCGACCAGATCAATTTAGCTGGCCAGAGTACAACAGTTCCCGTCGTTTAATGACGCACGAGTTGATCAACTCATTTCATTCGCCTCAATGGTCGAGAATGTGGTGACCTTTTTAGCATCCGCTAACTGCGAACAACATCTAGCAAATCCCACACTACTCGATGAGCTTATCACAAAATTACCAATGACCAAGAGATTTGACTGGGCAAGTCATGCCGTTAACATAGAGCCGTATCCCACACTTAAGCACTTTTCTGCTTGGCTAAGTGGATTAGCCAAAGTTGTCCAACTAATCCCATATCCCACTGGCGGAACAGCCAATGCCGCAAAAGGTCCGAATATACATCCACGGAGAGTGTTGCACACCACAGAAAGGGAAAGCGCCGTGATAAAGCAGTATGGAGTAGTATGCATTTGTTGCGAAGCCAAGCACCAGGTGAGTGTCTGTAATTCATTTAAACATTTAGCCATTGTGGAGAGGTGGAAGCTCGTCAAGGATAAGCATCTTTGTTTCTCGTGCCCCAAATTTGGCCATGGGACTGCATCTTGCCGCAGTCGCAAAAGGTGCGATGTAAATGGGTGCCGTAGGTTCCACTACCAACTTCTGCATGAAGATAGTGGAGAAGTCCCACCATCTGAGCCAGAGAGATTACATAGTTGCCGTACACAAAGTTCTAGCTGTCCCTATATCGAATTTTACCTGTAGTTTTATTGGGTCCACGAGGAGAAAGGCGGGTGCATGCCATGTTTGATGAAGGCTCATCGCTCACGATTTTGGAAGATGAAATAGCTACGGAGTTAGGGTTTTTGGGTAAACCGGGATCTTTGACTTTACAGTGGTTTGGAGACAATGTCGTCAACGAGTCATCCAGAACCCTTAATGTGGCCGTAGACATCTGTGGAATTGAGAAGGGGTCCCCTATTTTCTCGATGAGAAACGTCAGAACGGTTCCAAAGCTCAGTCTGCCGATTCAATCCTTTGACAAGGATAAATTACATTATCTAAGGAACATTCCTGTCAAAAGTTATAAAGATGCGAAACCGGTTCTACTCATTGGCTTGGACAATTGCCATCTGGGAGCTCCTATAAGCGCCGCCATCGGAGGAACCCAACATAAAGTGATCGCAACAAATACCAGGGTAGGTTGGGTTGCCTATGGACCACAAAGTGGTAACAAAAATCAACAACCAATTGTTCTTCACATTCGTGAAGAAGATAAACTAGGTAAACTCGATAAATTGGTTGAGTCCTACTTCACCGTTGAAAATAATAATGGAATCCAATGATGATGCGCGAGCGAGATCGATTTTACGAGAGACAACACATAGGGTACGAAAGCACTTTGAAACCGGTTTACTATGGCGTCAGAACGATTTTGCCATGCCAGAGAGCCTGCAGATGGCGACAAAGCGCTTATACAATCTCGAAAATAAAATGGAAAGGGAACCGGAATTTGCCGAGCGATATAGATCTCAAATAGCTAATTTCATCAAAAAGGGATATGCTGTCATCAAAGGAGTTAACAGCCAACAGTTGTCGAACTTGGTATTTGCCGCATTTTGGAGTCATTAATCCACACATGCCAAACAAACTTCGGGCCGTTTTTGACGCTGCCGCCGAAGTTCGAGGAATCTCACTAAATTCTATGTTGTTAAGAGGACCAGAGTAAGCCATGCCGCTATTGTCAATCCTTTTTAAATTTCGCCAAGGTATCATTGGACTGGCCGCCGACATAAAAGATATGTTTTGCCAAGTTAAAATTCGTGCCGAAGATGTCAATGCCCAGAGGTTGTTGTGGAGAGATGGACTCCTTGCGTAGCTGAATATATTAAAAATCTTAATGCCAGTTCTTTTACGAGTGAGTTTCCAGATGCCGTCAACACAATCGCAAATAATCACTACGTGGATGACTTTGTGTGCAGTTTCCCCAGTCAAGCCGATGCCGAACGAATTAGCCTAGATGTCAAGCGCATCCACGCCGAAGGTGGTTTTACTCTCCGGAACTTTCTTTCCAACAACAAAGACGTGCAGGACAAACTTAACAATACCTCATGCCG
Source organism: Volucella inflata (assembly GCA_928272305.1). Taxonomy (NCBI): domain Eukaryota; kingdom Metazoa; phylum Arthropoda; class Insecta; order Diptera; family Syrphidae; genus Volucella; species Volucella inflata. The sequence goes on along the minus strand of OV743720.1, from coordinate 54,044,494 downwards.
TCCTGAAGCTATAGTACATTTGGAAGCAGACAAAACCAATGACAAATGTATTGGAATACACAAGATGACACATTTCGCTTCCGTTTTAAGTTCAGCCGCATTGCTAAAGAGTTACTAGAATCAACAAAACCACCAACGAAGAGAGCTTCGAATTGTAATGGAAATTTTCGACCCTTTCGGATTTCTCGCCGACTATTTGGTATTTTCCAAAATATTACTGCAGAGCGTTTGGAGAACTGCCATCGGATGGGATGATCCACTTCCTCAGAATCTTTATTGTCGTTGGAAACTGTGGTCGGCTGAGCTAGAGAATGCAAGCCAATTCCGGTTAAATCGTTGCTATTCGCCGAACCTTTTTAGTGCACAAAGTGTGGAATTACACATCTTTACCGACGCTAGCGAAAGTGCATTTGCTGCAGTGGGGTATCTCCTAATAAGATGTCAGGATTGTGTGGAAGTGGCCTTCGTATGTGGAAAGACAAGGTGTGCACCAAAGAAAATTTTGTCAGTCCCTCGTTTGGAGCTACAGGCTGCAGTCCTGGGAAGCCGTTTGCAAGCCACTATTAAAGCTGTTCATGAATTCACCATCTCTCGAGTTACTTACTGGAGTGATTCCAAAACAACAATCGCTTGGATTCGTTCTTCTGAGCGCAGGTATAAACCATAGAGTAGCAGAGATCCTGGACACATTGGAGCCGTCTGATTGGCGCTGGTTGCCAACAAGTATGAACGTAGCCGATACTGCCACTCGAGCTGCCAACATACCAAAGTTTACCATAAACAGCCGATGGTTGGTCGGTCCCAAATTTCTTTATCTCGCCGAACATCAATGGCCACTGTGGGGATGACCTGATTGCAGAGTCGTCCGAGAAAGAGCTTCGCCCTAGAGTACTTCATATCAATAAGGCAAGTAGCCCTTTAATTAATATTACTAAATTTTCTTCGTTTATTAAGGTAAAAGTATAATAGCTTGGGTCTTAAGATGTCTTGGGGGTTTAAATCGGGCGAGAAAAAGAATTGCGGCTAAACGAGATGCAAAATCTAACTATGCGGTCTTAGACAATCACATTGCCTTGCCTAGGAGAGAACTATCTGCTGAAGAAGTATTAGTTGCTGAGTCATTTCTTTGTCGCCTAGCCCAGCAAGAAGCATTTCATGAAGAAATTACTTCCCTCGAGAAGAAGAATAGTGTTTCTAAAAACAGCGTCATAGTTGGACTTGCACCATTCTTGGACCCAGACCGCTTGTTACTCCTTGGTGGGCGCATTGATGCTGCCATCTGTTTGCCAGTCGATACAAGACATCCATTTATCCTGCAACAAAAACATCCACTCACACAATTAATCGTTTACCACCACCATCACAAGCTTCATCACCAGAACGATGCTCTCACAATCAATGAGATTCGCCAACGATATTGGATTCCAGGCATCCGGTCAGTACTCAAACGCATTAGGCGCAGCTGTTACAGATGCAAACTTAGTCGAGCTAAACCTGTAACTCCATCAATGGGGCAGTTGCCAGAGGATCGATTGACACCATTCGTTCGACCATTTACATACACAGGTTTGGACTATTTTGGTCCTTTGCAAGTCTGTATTGGTCGCAGAAGAGAAAAACGATGGGTGGCTTTGTTTACCTGCCTTACGACGAGAGCAATCCACTTAGAGCTAGCCGCAGACTTATCAACCGATGCCTTAATTCTATGCCTGAGAAATTTTATCAATCGTCGTGGAACATCAGTCCGAATCAGAAGCGACAACGCAACTAATTTTATCGGGGCACGGAAGGAGCTTACACCTGAATCCAGATTATTTGACTACAATCCATTTCAGAAGGAAATGACCAACAAAGGTATTGAGAAGGTGCTGACTGTAACGTTGAGAGAAGAGTCACCACGGGTAGAGACGTTACAAAGCCTGCTAATCGAGGCCGAAAATATTGTCAACTCCCGGCCCTTAACAGAACTACCATTGGACTCGGAAGAAGACGAACCATTGACTCCCAATCATTTGCTGATCGGATGCGCTAATTCTACCCAGACCCCATGCGTTGAAGATACGCCCATATGTTGCCGAAAGCAGTGGAGAATTGCGCAACAGTTGAAGGATCGATTTTGGAAGAGTTGGATTCATGAATATTTGCCCATACTGATCAAAAGGAGTAAGTGGCACGGATATGTTCCTCCCCTTGAAGTCGGTAACTTGGTTATAGTGTGTGACGCCAGCCAACCTAGGAGCAAATGGCAGCGAGGACGGATTGTTCAAGTGTATCCAGCATAAGATGGGCAGGTGAGAAGTGCTGATATCAAAACCTCCCAAGGTACATTTCGCCGACCAGCTTCGAAACTAGCGCTGTTTCAAATTGGTGGTGAATCCCTTCGGGGCTTCACGGAGGGTGGGATGTCGCAGCTGATTGGAAGCACTGATCAGGGTTGCGAGGATCACCAAAAGAGGGAGCCATTCATGTGATAAAACTGCGTTAGGATTGGCTAGCCAATGAGATGTAGCGTTCTATTTAAATAAAGTGACGGTTTGTCCGTTGGGTTTTTTCCTTTGTTTTCAAACACTTCCATTCTTTCGCCGTAACAAGCAGCACCGAAACAACACAATTTTAAAACAACGCCAACATACAACGCCAATACAATACAACAACAACATAATTTAACATACTATTTTTTAAATTACACCGGTGATACATAGGCACGCCAGTCTTTGCACCTTGTTGAGAGATTCTCTCGTTGTGATAAGACTGGTTCGTTTTGCCCATGCAACTACACCATATGTATGTGATCATTGGTCTCACAATCGCTATGTACTCGTACATCCATCGCTGAATGTGAGGGGTACAGCCGCACGACTTCCCCACTAGGCTCTTACATATCATAAGAGCACGGGTTGCTTTTCCAGCAGTTTCCTCAGTGTGGTTCTTCCAGAGAATTTTTTTTAACTAAATATTATTTTTACTGAACTCCATCACCCAATTCTAGTGATGGAAACATTTTGCTTTGCTTGAAAAAATCAAATGCGTCTGCAAGAAAAAAAATCATGCAGATGACAAAGATCAACGATAGCAAAAAACATTGGCAGTTTAACGATCGCAACCCTTAAGTGCTGCAATGACTATCAAATTGACGATCAAGTGAAGTTTACGAAAACAGCCATTGAGGGATACGCAATCGACAAAGACTCTGGCGGTTTATTTAAATTGAAGCCGTCAACTCCACAGTTTCTTTGTTGTGGTGTTTTAGATATCCATAGACATACCCTGGCCTGGAAGTTTTTGTTTTTCTATAGCAATCGCCGTAGTATATGTCAGTGTTTAATACTTCGTTCCCACTTTCTGAATGGCGGTATCTGTGCGAAATGAGAGCTACCGTTGACCATCTTAGTGACTGAGATACTTTTAAATTCTTAAATTTATTACAAAAATCGACATTGTGCCGCAATACATATAATATTTCTTATTCTTATTTCAAATTATAATTTACGGGGAAACCTCACTAACATGTTATCTGTACCTTTTTTTCCGCACCACTGCGTACCGTAATTTCTTTGCTGTTTTATCTTATCGCTTGTTTAATAAACTCCCACAGTCAATCAGGGCAATATTAATACCCGGAACGTTTATGAAATGCGCTAAAATGTGGCTTTTTAGTTTTAATTTTTTGCTTTTTTTTTGCTTTAGAATCTCTCATTTCTGATATTCTGGTATAATTATATATTTTGCTTTTATTATTTTGATACTGCTGCTCTCAGCAATTACTTTTGATTTCGTTTTTGATTTACATTTTCTATTAACTTACTTATTACTCAATTTTTTATGGAGTTGCTTTTTGAGGGTCACCCCACCCAAAACTTATCTTTTATTATACCTATGTCCATTGAAGTGGAATTCGACTCTATTTTATTGTTAAATTAAAATATAGAATGTCACCAGCTTTTCTTATTTTCTTATTTTTTTTTTCCCCCGTGACATGAATTATAAGTAAGTATTATATATTGAATTGTATCATTAAATCATAAGAAAATAATAAAAATCAATCAAAATCAAATCAATATTTCACAATGCCAACCACAAATAAAGGGTCAGTACCCCTTAAAATAAAAAAAACACATTACAAATATATTATTTTATTTTGTACAGTGTGCACAGGGTTTTCTTCATAACTATACTACTCATATACTTTAATATCTTATTCTCACTCTGAATAGACTATACATTCAATTTGAATATGTACTTGCATTATTGCTTAATACTCGGGAAACAATATTTGGCAATTGGTTTAGTTAGAACAAAATGAATTAAAGGTATAATCTGATGGTTTTATATTAGATTACTCATATGTAAGCCAATCAAATCGCAAGATAAACAAATTTAATGTAAATTACAAAGATAAGAAAGAATTTCTCGGAAACGCAATTGCAAAGCTTGTCGTTCGTTTACCATCATCATCAGCAGCATTTTCCTGTTATACTATAAACGAATGGGCGTACGGCATACGGGACAATGAAGTACTTCAAAATACCCTGCGCGTCTATTCATTTCATCTAAACAAGACTGATGAAGTACATGTCCACAATTCAGAATAATATCTGATTCATCATTTGTACCCCCTAAACATATTGGGCAAGTTGAATTTCTACATAAAATGAAGTTGACTTTAATTTAGCAAATTTACAGATTTTCGTTACCCAAATACTTGGAAATCGTCATTAGTTGCATTCGGATTGTTTGTCAAGTACCGCCTTTGATGAAAGAATATTGCTGCGAATCCACTTAAAACTGCTACCCCAACGATGATACCGCATTTAATAATCGTTTCTAAAGTCATTTTTTATAAAACAAAAATAAAAACAAGTGAATCAAATTGATTGAGCGCGTTTAGAATTCCAGGGATTAATTGCTGCCGATAAAGTTTTAAAAATTGAAATTCAGATGGCGCAATGTATGCTATAAGATATGATTTTGTTTTATGAAGGATGCGTTCGTTAAATATGTTTTTGTCTTTACACGAACTAAAAAATACTTTTTTCATGTTAAATTTGTGTGGATAAATTTACAGGTAGCTGAAGAAATGTCAAAATTTAGCTGATTTGACGGCGGCTTTTATTTAAGTGAAAGTTGTGCTTTATCATTTATTTGATTGGTTGGACTGTTTATTTGTGATATTATTTTATGATTGTTTTTTCGTGTTTTTTTTTTTTTGTAAGTTTAGTATGTTTCCAAATATGTGAATGTGATCATGTTAAACTATACGCAAGCCACTTCAATTTAGCTAACCAATGGACAGGTATTACCTATATTTTAAAGAGAATACTTTAAACAATGTATGCATTTGATTTTCGTTATGCTAATTGGCAAGGAATTCCACAGCCGAATGGAGTAAATAGAAAACTGACGTTCGGAAATCTGACAAGCGTAACCTGTATGCATGAGAATACGTCATCTATTTGACTGAGGGAGGATCTTCTTCTATAAAAAGAAACGATAACTCAACAATATATATATCAATCGATTTGTCGTGAGTAGCGGTATTATTGGTCCTTTAAACCCATTTTATATGATTTTTTTTAACTTAAAAGACTAATTTTTCATGCTTTACACACATATTACTACAAAATGGCTGAACAGATTTGAATACGACTTTATTCTTCGATTGGTACAATTCCTGGTGAAGAGATTGATTTTTCAATCATTATTCTGTGATTCGTACAACGGAAGTAATAAGCAAAAATATAATTATTTGAGATTTACATAAATCACAGATAGGCATAGGTTATTGCAATCAACAGCCCACCAGTGGAAGGCGAGCATATCCATGCTTATCAAACAAACTTTTTTTTCTTCTCTCTTCTTTCTTTGGACTATTTGTAGGTTTCTTATGTAATTATTTGTCTTATAAAGGGTGTTCCATAATTAACGCAAAATTTGAATTTTGCGCCATAGTACATAGTACAGTGATGACAATGGATAAGAAGATAACAATGTGACAGCTGACATTTCGGGGTAAGTGAAAATAGAGCGATATACGAAAAAACAACGCATTTTCATTGTTGAGCAATATTTTAAAAATAATGAAGATTTATCAGCTACAGTCGAACAAAATCACCTCCAGTGATGAAGCTTATTTTCATCGTGATGGCTTCGTTAATCGTCAAAATTGTCGCATTTGGGGTTCAGAAAACCCACGAGTAATTGTTGAGAAATAAATGCATCCATAACGCGTGACTGATTAGTGGGGATATTGGGCTGCAGGCATTATCGAACCATTCTTCTTTGAAAATGCGGCTGGTCGGGCAGTAACAATTAATGGTGTTCGTTATCGTGACATGGTAACCCAGTTTGTAGTGACTAATTTATAAAATTTTTTTTGAAATTGGCCCGTGTGTAGGCGCTTTACAGTAGGGTTACTTGGGGTTAATGGACCTGCGCACACTAGACTATTTTTATCCGCGGATACAACGTTGCCACATGTACACTGTTGAGTGGCAGAAACGTGGGTTGTCACATTTCCATCTGCCGGTATGGTTAGTGAACAAAATAAGGCCGGATCAAACAAGGGACTCCAGTTGAAGGATTCCCTAGAGTTAAAAAAAAACTGATGCTCTTGGGAGGGTCTATGTAGTTCATCCCAACAACAGTGAATGTTTTCACTCGAGAATGCTACTTCACATTGTAAAGGGCAAAGCAGCATGCAAAATTATGGGTCTCTTGGAAAACGACTCTTACTGGGACAACACATTAACGGATGTTACTATTTGGAGTTCATCGAAGTTATTAAGGTATTTGTTTGACATTATTATAGCATTATGGTCGAAGATATTATGTCCAATATGATAAAAAATTCTTGACGAAGCATCGTTAGAATTGAATAAGGCAGAAGAAGAACTTTCGGGTAAATTCATTTCAGATGTTGAACTACCGATTCGATTTAAACTGTTTAAATAAATTTTAGCTCAAGATAAACATGGCGTGAACATAGATTAAAAAATATATATATATTGTACGATGCGTTATTAATATCAATTGACGGAAACGAAGGAAAGTTATATTTTCTTGGTGCTCCTGGAGGTACCAGAAAAACATTTCTTATCAACTTGCTTCTTGAAAAAGTAAGATCTACTCGCAAAATTGCATTAGCTGTAGCATCATTCGGAATTGCAGCTATACTTTGGGAAGGAAGCCGAATCGCTCATGCAACATTCAAACTGCCACTAACGATTGCTACTGGGGCAAATCTTACCAGTGGTAGCAAGAGGGACACGTGCTGATGATACCAATGCTTCATTAAAATGATCTTTTCTCTGGCCATTTGTGAATAGATTAGAACTCAAAACAAATATGAGAGTATCATTGTCAGCACACGAAAATCGGGATTTTTTAGAGTTGTTGCTCAAAATAAGAAATGAACAGATGTCACAAAACAATAGGAAAGTTAATCTAGATAATCCAAGCCTTTGCATTTTTATTCAGAAATTAATAATATAAGTTCTAAGACTATAACTTGGTTCAAGGAGAGAACTATCTTGTCATCTACTAACGATCAAGTTGGTAAAATTAATAAACAGACGCAAACATTTTACTTTGTAGACACGTTGCTGTACCAGGAAGAGGCTGTACAATTCCAAACAGAATTTCTCAATTGTTTGCAACCTTCTGGATTACCGCCACAAGGCAATGGTCCGAGTCGATGTTGGCTCCTCGGAACGTACGGACATCCATAATGCTGGAGGAGTGTCTTGCGTCGATCGCAATGTGACCAATCTGGTTGACCGTTGATTGATCAGTAGTTCTCCAAGTCCCCTTGTGTATGTCGAGATGTGGGAACCGCGTGCTAGCCATGAAAATGTTTCGCCCCGCCGTAAAGTCGATTAGCCTGAATCCGTTATCGGAGGTGGTGTTGTGCAGGCTATATTTTCCGATTGTTCCACCAAAGATACCCTCTCTTCCTAGCTTTGCATTAAAATCACCGAGGACAATTTTAATGTCATAGCTAGGGCATTGCTCGTAGGTCTTGTTGAGGAGCTCGTAGAAGGCATCCTTGGTGTCGTCATCTTTCTCCTCTGTGGAGGCATGCGCGCATATGAGGCTTATGTTGGCGAATTTAGCCTTGATGCGGATTGGTCACATGCCGGAAGCTGAGGACTTCTTGTCTTAGTCTGCCTCCGACAACAAATCCGCATCCAAATAAGCGCTGCTTTTGCCGTTGATAGCAATTGTCGTAGTAGATGTCGCAGTTTTTCATCTTCTTTTTGTCCGGCCCATCCCATCGCATTTCTTGGATGGCGGTTATGTCTGCTTTGCAGCAGTCTAGGGCCTCCGCTAGTTGCTCGGCTGCACGTGGTCTATTAATAGATCTAACATTCCACGTGCATATCCGAAGCTCATTGTCCTTAAATCGTTTGCGTGGGTTGTCAACAGTAGATCCGTCCATATCCGAGGCTTGTTGATGCTTCGTAACTTAACGGGGCAGTTACCCCGGGGGCACAACCCCCAACCTGGAGGACCAGTTCCATTTTGAGTGCCCCTAGGACGAGGGGTTGGTTACACCGAAGCCAGTAACCCGTTCCGGGATGTGAGCGCTGCCGTTGGCCCTTATAGGGCTCGCCCGCCACCATCTCTTTTCCAAGACCCTGACTAAGTCCTGGAAATCCTTTCCGGCCTGAGCTCCAAATATGTCGGAGTAGCCCGGATAAGGTCTTGTTTTGTTTTTCCGACCCTAATCCTGGTTAATGGCGCAGGAAACTCGCCATTTGCCCCCTTCACTTCGCAACCTCTAATGAGATATCCAGATGGCGCCACAGGGAGGCGTGAAGTAGGACTTATTAGCAGAGCTGCAAGATGTTCGGCTGCAGAGGCTCATTCTCGTCATTTAAGGAACCAGCACCTGTCGGAAGATGCTACTTCTACTAGGCCTTATACTAATCGTTGCCATATTAATTGGTTTTATTGCGAAACCCAAATTGTGCAATGGTACACGACTCCAAATTAAACGTCTAAAAACTTTTACTATACTATAGAGTGGAAAATTCTGACCGGATGTGGAACTGGAGAAACAGTATTTATTTCCTGGATTCTATTCATACCAACGGATCTTCCATTCCAATTCAAAAGATTGAAGTTTCCAATAAAATTGTCATTTTCAATTACTATTAACAAATCACAAGGTCAGACATTCAACGTTGAGGGCTTAGACCTAGCCGTTAAGAGCTTTTTCCATCCACAGCTACACGTAGCTCTTTCGCGATTCACACAACAAAATTTGTTCGTATTGTGTAACCAAAAGTCAGCCGCAAACATTGTTTATAAAGAAATTCTATAATCAAAGGCAGTACTTCACATTCTTCACGGAACCGCTAATCTCTATATATAGAAATCAATGTTTGTTTGTCCTTTATAGACTCTTAAATGGTAAGAGATAGAGCACTGATGTCTTTGGCAACTTTGTTCAGAGTTCTGTGAAAAAGGTTTTGGTACCATTTTTTTTTTATTTCATTTAAAACTTTATAAACAGTCACAATTATATTGACCGGACACATGATTGATTACTTACAATCGAAAATGTTTATATCTTAATCTATTTTTGCAAAAAATTAGGAAGTAATGTAGGGAAAAATTGTTGGAAATATTGAAAGCTATAATTCTTGTGAAGGCATTTTTTCGATTGTGTGAGTGACGAGATATAGAGCAAAAATACTCGAAATCTTCTTTTCAGTGTATTTAAAACTTGACCTAAATATCAAAAAGAATAACTTGATTCAGATTTTGTGAGTTTTTCATACAGTTTTCCCACATTAACCATAGACCCGTATCTCGGTTAATCAGTGCCCAAAGCGGATTTTAATTCGAATTCTGATATATAGTATATCTTACACCGGACCATGCCAAATAGACCCACACAAACATAGAAAGTAGTGTTTTGGCTTATAAAAATGTATTCTTGAGAAGTTTGATTTGAAGCAAAAAAGAAAAAGCAGTTGCGAACCTCAGAATCTGACGAACAACGTGAGCAAAGACTCGAAGTTCACGGATCACGCACAGTTGAAGCAACTTCGTCTGAAACAAGCGAGCGATGTGAGCAAAGACTTGAAGTTCAACGATCACGCACAGCTGAAGCCCGTTGGTCTGAAAAAAGCGAGCGACGTGAGCAAAGACTTGAAGTTCAACGATCACGCACAGTTGAAGCCCGTTCGTCTGAAACAAGCGAGCGACGTGAGCAAAGACTTGAAGTTCAACGATCACGCACAGCTGAAGCCCGTTGGTCTGAAAAAAGCGAGCGACGTGAGCAAGGACTTGAAGTTCAACGATCACGCACAGTTGAAGCCCGTTGGTCTGAAAAAAGCGAACGACGTGAGCAAAGACTTGAGAATCAAAGATTACGCAAAGTTGAAGCCCGTTCGTCTGAAACAAGCGAGCGACGTGAGCAAAGACTTAATGCTCAACGATTACGCACAGATCAAGCCCATCCGTCTGAAATAAGCGAGCAACGTAAGCAACGACTCGAAGCCCAACGATCACGAACAGCTCCGGTCTAGACGAACACTGGATGATTCATGGATGCCATTACTGGGGCTGGCTGCGTTCCATTATGATTACAATCTTCATTCGAGTGTTGTTTTTGGGAAAATGAATAAACAAGCACTCAAATTTAAGAGTGAAACACATGGAATGTGCTGCGCGGCTGGGAAAGTTAAATTGCCAGAGTTAGATCCACCGCCTGATCCATTATTGACATTGGTATTAGGTAACAAAAGCCAATCGAAACATCTCTTCGGAAACATTCGGAAGTACAATTTGTGTTTCCAAATGACATCGTTCGGCGCAACAAATATTAGAAAAAAAAACTGTGGCACTGGCAGCCCGGTATGGGCCATGGACTAGCTTCTTGACACTCATTTGTGTTACTCATGTTGTCATTTTAATCACATCTGAGCGAGGCCTACGGTTTATCGCCGAGTCCGAACGGCACTCCTTAGAAGCTTTTTCGTAGGCAATTTTACTTTCGGGAGTTTGCCATTGCCCGCCGAAAGGGTGATGACGATTTGAAAAATTGTTGGTGACCCAGACAGGAATCGAACCCAGACTGTCTGCGTGATAGTTCAATGAGCTAACTATCGCGCCATCGCCATCGCCAAATAAGTATTATACGCGAGAATTACTTGCCAACCTTCAAGGCCAAATTTATCATCGTGCTGGGTCATTACAACTACTTCCAGACGCAGATCACTAATTTCTTCAGATTTATTTCATGAGAAACACAGAAACAAATCGATCAACGATGTCGATTCAATAGGGACACTAGAAGAGAAATTGTCGCTGAACTGCAAACTTTATTCGATCAACACAACGAATTGATTCAACTGCCCTTGAATGAATGCGAGCTGACGATAACGAAGTTGTAATTCGTGCAGATAAGGAACCCGTCAGTCAACACGCAAGACAATATAATTCTCCAACGATTGATGAAACAGCAATCGTTATAGTTGGCCAAGAACTCGAGTCACGCGATATTGTTCTCCATCACAGAAATAGTAAGGTCCAACGAGTCCCAGAAACGCATCGCTCATACGACGGATTACAATATCCAGTTCTATTTTGACAAGGAGAAGATGGGTATAATTTCGAAATCAAAATGAGAAATCCGCTAACCGATGCAGAAACGAATAAGAAAGTCAGCGCTATGAACTACTATTCGTATCGGCTAATGATACGTGAAAGCGCTGATAATCACATCCTGAAATGGCGTCACTTGTTCCACCAATATATTGTCGATATGTATGCGAAAGTCGAAACCGAACGACTTCTCTACATTCGCTTGAATCAAACTACTATAAGCTCTGCTCGGAAGAGTACATCCATTTACGCGATGCAGTCGTTAATGGTGGCAACGTCAATCAATTCACTCGATTTACCCGCCATGCCTCCGCACGTTTTAACATTGAAAATTGGCGTGCCTATCATTTTGCTACGAGACATTAATCCGCCACGACTTTGCATTGGTTTGGCACCAGGCTCTCAATGAAAAAAATGGCCAATATCATCGAAGCTACTATTTTGAATTGATAGTTCAAAGAAGAAGATGTAATATTGCCTCGCATTCCAATGATTCTAACAGATTTACCATTCGAATTCAAACGTTTGCAGTTTCCGGTGCGACTCGCCTTTGCAATGACCATCAACAAGGTACAAGGACAATCTTTACAAGTGTGAGGCCTGAATTTCGAAAGTCCGAGATGCCGTTTCTGATGTGCTGGGTTTCACTCGTCCACAATAACGAAACCCCTGGTTCGATGACGAATGCCGGCAAGCAGAGGCAGTTAAGCAAAAAGCACGCAAAAAAAGACCAGAGCTGCTCATGAGCTCTATGAGCGGAAGAGGAGAGACGAACACCGGCTTTTCAGGAGGAAGAAGAAAGAGCATGAGAAGCGCGCGATCGAGGAAATTGAGAGATGCTACTCCAGGAATGAGGTTCGGAAGTTTTACCAAAAGCTACATACAAAATAACACGCCACGGACACAAGCCCCGAACCGAAGCCTATAGAGACGAACACGAGAACATCGTAGTAGAGTCGCAGTCTATGCTGAGGATTTGGAAAGATCATTTCTGTAGACTGTGTAACGGCGATGACGAAACAAATACCGCTGTCAGGCAGAATGAACCTTACAACTTGGATGATGTAGACCAACAATTCCGTCCACCCGCCGACCTGGATGAAGTGAAGATAGCTATATCGAAGCTTAAGTCCAACAAAGCTGCTGGAGCGGATGGCATGACTGCCGAGCTCTTCAAAGCGGCAGGCGATGACTTGGTAAGGAGCATACACAAACTCATCTGTAAAATATGGTCGGACGAAAGTATGCCCGAAGAATGGAACCTCAGCATTGTTTGTCCGATTCTCAAGAAAGGAGACCCTTTGAACTGCGCCAACTACAGAGGCATCAGTCTCCTTAACACCGCATATAAGATCTTATCTGCCGTATTGTGTGAACGCCTGTGTGTGTGTGTGTGGCTTCAGGCCAGGAAAGTCCACCATCGACCAGATATTCACACTACGGCAGATCTTGGAGAAGACCCATGAGCTTCAGATCGATACCCACCACCTATTCATCGATTTTAAGGCCGCGTATGACAGCATCTATAGAGACGAGCTATATAGAGCAATGTCTAGTTTTGGCATCCCTGCCAAACTCGTCCGTCTGTGCAGGATGACGATGGAGAATGCACGCTGCTCCATCAAGGTCGGTAAAGATCTCACTGAGACTTTTGATGTCCAGAAAGGATTTAGACAAGGCGATGCGCTGTCGTGCGATTTTTTCAACATCGTACTTGAAAGGATAGTGCAAAACTTACGAGCAAACACAAGAGGCACTATCTTTCAAAAGTCCGTCCAACTACTCGCATACGCCGACGATATTTACATAATCGGGAGAAAGCAAAGTGATATCAGTGGCGCTTTCGGGAGTATTGAGACGGAAGCGGCGAAATGGGTTTAGCGGTCAATAAGGGCAAGGCCAAGTATATGTTGTCAAGCAAAAAGGACAACCAACACCGACGTCTCGGGTAGAACGTCACCTTCGAGAGATATAACTTTGAGTAAGTTAAGGACTTTGTCTACCTAGGCTCCGCTATAAATACAGACAACGACACCAGCGCTGAGATCAAGCGAAGAATAGCTCTTGCCAACCGCTGTTTCTTTGGGTTAAGAAGGCAATTGAGTAGCAAAGCCCTCTCTCGGACAACAAAAGTCACCCTCTATAAGACTTTAATAATCCCGGTCCTGCTCTATGGCGCAGAGGCATGGACATTATCAAAAATGGATGACATGGACCTAGCCAGGAGAGTGAGGATCCAAAGACTGAGATGGCTGGGTCATGTAGAGCGCATGGACACCAATGCTCCGGTCCGAAAAGTCTTCGAATCCGCTCCCGAGGGACAGCGCAGTAGAGGAAGGCCAAGACTCAGGTGGCGCACGTAAGTGGAAGAGGACCTCAGCCAACTTAGCGTGCGAAACTGGAGGCAGCTAGCCAGGGATCGAGCTGGCTAGAGCAGCTTGTTGACTGAGGCCCAGGTCCACCCCGGACTGTAGCGCCACCTAAAGTAAGTAAGTAAGGATCAGAAACCACACCATGACTACAACAAGGTTATAGTCTGAGGCTCGTCTGTTTGTTGGCTCGTCGGAACGTTCGTTTATCTTTAATACTGGAGGAGCGTCTTGCTTTGGCAGCAATGTGGTCAATCTGGTTGACGGTTGATTGATCAGGAGTTCTCCAAGTCTCCTTGTGAATATCGAGGATATTGAGTGGGAGCCGCATGCTAGCTACGACAATATCTCGCCTCGCCTCAAAATCGATTAGCCTGAATCCGTTACCGGCGCGGCGGTAGTGTCGCCGAGGGCAATTTTAATGCAAAACTATAAAGAGAGGGCTTCTTTGGCATTACTGTCGGAAGGCATAGCCTGTTTGCCCTCGGCGATTTTAATGTCATAGCTAGGGCATTGGTCTTTTGAACTTTTGTCGTTTTTCCATGGTGGCACAAACCCCAACCTGAAGGGCCAGTTCTTTTTTTGATACTCCTAGAATAAGCGCAGCTCTGTAAGCTTGGTAGTCTTCTTCTTCTTCTTATCCTTTTATTAACCCTTTCCTCGTTATACGAACTTATGCGTCACGAGTTTCCCATTTTAACCGCATCGCTGCTGCTCCGCTTATGGGGTTGGCTAATGTCGCAGAACGCGTCTACATAATGCTCGGTCCTGGATCGCTTCAGCTTCAGCGTTGTTGCGCATTTGCCATCTGAGAAATACAGGAATTCTTTTTCCGACCTCGTTTTCTTACAGTTGGAGTGACCGTAGTTGATAGTGCTTTTCTTTGAACGTGGCAATACCAGCTTATTCTATTCGCCTCAAGCTGTTCGGTTACCGAATTCTTTATATGTAGACTTCCTCTTATATGCGTAGATCTAATACAATCGCGTTTAGTGACTCCACTAGACATCCTTAACATTTTCATTTCCGCTGCCGTCATTTTGTTTCTGAACGCTTCGTACATTGTCCAGCACTGTGAACCGTATATAAGAGCTGATCTAACAACCGTGGTGTAGAGTTTCCCCTTTAATTTAAGTGAAAATTTTCGGTCGCAAAAGATTCCCGAATTTTCCCGCCATTTCATCCATCCCACACTCACTCTGTGGTTTACGTCGTCGTCACATTTCGCTTCCATGTTAACGATTGATCCTAAGTACTTAAAGATAGTGCTTTTCGGAAGAACTATTCCGTCTAACATTATATCCGGAACAGGTCGCAACGGATGCGCAAATGGGAAAGTCAAATGCTCCGTCTTTGAACGACTTATCTATTTTAAACCCGTTTCTCTCTAGCGCATTTCTCCATGAATCTAAGGCGTTCTGTAAATCTTCGACGTTATCGCTAAGTATAACTGCGTCGTCAGCGAAGAGAATTGGCGTTACATTTGCTTCGCGCATGCAGTCTTTTAAAAGATAAAGATAAAGCTCTGTAAGCTTGGTAGTATTGCTGTCCTTGACCAAAACAAGTTGATGATTTCTTACGACAACTATCAATATACGATATTTTCCACCTGTCTTTATTTAAGACAGTGGTAATAAGGCAACTTTGCCCTCAAAATACTCGTAGTTTGGTCTCTTTGCACAGTACTGTCGACTTTTTCTCTTTTTCAGCTGCTTACTCGCTCTGAAGGGTTTAAGCCTTCTTCCTATATAGAATTTAAAACCTTTTCGCTTGGCCATTAAAGCCATTAAGTCTTGACTCAAAATTGAAAGTGGGTGAGGTATAAGAGGTCTTAAAACAATTCTGCTAGGTATTTTATTTATAGTTTTGAATTTGCTTAGTTTTCGAGTCGCAAACATAACTCACATTGACAATATAAATTAAAAACCTGTTAAAAAGTACAAAAAAAAAAAATCTAAAGTATAACTCTATATAGGCCAAGTGGTTTTGGAATACTTAATTTAACTTTTACAAAAAACACAAAAAGACAAATGTAAGGAATAAAGGCTGCTTCAACCGAAGATTATAGGCTCGGTTGGAAAAATTCTCCAGACGTTCGTTTCGCTCAAGTCGGTTTCGATTTTTGTAAGTCTTATAGTACCAATCCATGCCGTCTTTTTTTACCGGATTCGTATTTCTATAAGAAGCCGTCACCGGGATATCTGAGTCAAATCTGGAGTTTGATTCCGTTACACTTGAACTGAAATACTCCTGTGCTGCTGGTAGATAATGTTGCAGAGTTTGGGCTGTAAAGACTTTTGTGATAGTTGGTCTACCGCCTAAGATCCGTGGTGTGATGTCTTCTATTGAGTTAAACTCACTCTTTGCTATTGAACTCGTACTACTGGCTACAGATGGTTCCGTAACAAAGGGCTTTCCGAATGTTGAACGTTTGAGTTCCTCTTCTGGCGGAATTAGAAGAATTGTTGGGGAAGTTGTTGTTTCTTGTTCGTCTTCTTCGAATTCTTCATTTGTTTCCGTCACAATTTGAGCAGTGAATGGCCTTTTTCGAGTTGGAATTTCCTCGGACTTAATGGTTTTGATTGGAAGACTGTTTTCAGTCACGTAATAAGTATGAGATGGTGGGGCTTTAATTGTTGTTGTTTCTTTTATCACTACCGGTGTAGATGTAGGAGGCTCTGTAATGCTCCCTCGGTTAAGCAAAACTCTGGGTGTACCGTCCGTTGGGATGGGAAATTCTAGCTTTTGCCTTGTTGGCATCATTGGAATGAATCCACCAAAGTGTTCCGGTAAAATGGGTTTGAAACCACCTTGTTGTATATTAGGCTCTGTAAGGGAAGTCTTAAAACGTTTTGATTCCTCATCACTGGCTGACTCTTCGGATCCAGATTCACTGAAAACACGACTTCGTGATGTTATTCCATGATATTGTGTCTTCTGCGCTAAGTACTTTTCCAGCTCACTACTGTTGGGCTGTTGAAGCATTCGCACTTTACCCCTGGTAGGTGTCATCTTTTTGTATACACGATCTCTTCTCGAATTAGTTCCAAGAATGCTTGGAATTCCAAACGATGGTATGGGATAACCAAAGAAGGTAAATGGTGACTGTGACTGCTGTGATGGATGGTATTTATTCAAAACGCTTGTATTGAGCAGAGTTTTACTTAGATCGATGTTTCCATTGACAATCGCATTGTTGTTTTTGTTGTTGTTATTGTGACTAAGCGCTGGAGCAATGTGATTTAAGTTCACATTTGTTGAAGAATTATTTCCATTGCTATTCAGTGTATTATTAAAAGTTGGAAAATCTACAAATTGATCATAGAAATAGTCACTGTCTGCTATCGGTGGTCTTGTGAGGTTATCAACTTCCATTACGAGCGAATCACAGTCGTCTCTGTAGTCAGTTCGACCTTCACCCATGAAGACATCACCATGATCGTTATACAGTGGGAGGTAGTTGGAAGATCGTTGATCATCTGTACAATTTAGTTTGTCACTTCGCATATTTCTTAGCAATTGTCCATCTTGGCATAATGGTCCTGGATGTGGAAAATTAGTTTCCTCAAGCCATGCACTTAACCATTGTATGGTGCAGGAGCAGTTCATTGGATTTTCTAAAAAAAAAACAAAAAATAAACAAAGGAACAATCATAAAATCAGTAGAGAAATAGTGTCTTTCTTACCATCTACGTCTAAAATTGCTATATTGCCACGAAGAGTCTCGAATGTTTTTTCATGCAGTGTCCTTAAATGATTATGTCGTAGAGAGAGAACTCGCAATCGAGGCATTACTTCAAATGGATAGCCCTGTAAATATAAGAAATTATTTTATTTTATTTCACTAAAATGTTGTCGCTACAAGACTTCCGTTTTAAGTACGAGTTCGAAAGGAAATTTAGCAAGTATACGAAAAAGTTTATACCATTTCCAGTCACCACCTGATTAAGGACTCCACTTTCTAAAAAAATAATATTTGCAACGTAAAAAAAATGGCCTGAAAGCCTATAGTTGGCAATGAATATACAAACAATGTGCATGAACCAATTATTTATCCGAGATATCTTTGGATTTCCAACTTGCTTACTTATGCACGTGGTGCTTTAGTACAGGATGGATATGGGCCTCAACGAACATTCCTCTCTAGCTGGCCCTATTGTTTGCTAGTCCTTGATAACTTCGCAATTCAACTTGGTTAAGGTACACCTTCGTGTATCACCTACGTAGGAGTGTAACTTTGTTGCGTTTTCCGATGTTGATGGATTCGAAGACTTTTCGAGCTGGAGCTTTGACGTTTGTCCTTTTTACATGTCTAAAGGGTAAAAATTTAGTACCGTTTGCCCGATCCATAATATAAGAGACTGTTTAAGATGCTACGGAAAGTCTTGCAAAGGAAAGGTATTTAACGATGTTAAATTCGCACACAACAGCATCTATAGGGACGAGCTGAACAGAGCCATACTCGTTTTAGCATCCCTGCTTAATCTGTTAGATAGTACTCGTATCAAATGACGATAGAGATGGCTCGGTTCTCCGTTAAGGAGTGAAACAATATCTCTGAGACCTTTCACGTCAAAGACGGTTTAGACAAGGTGATGCGTTTTGATGTAACTTTTCTACATCCCTACAGAAATGTGCGAAATGTGGGAAGTTCGCTTCTCAACGTCAGAAGCACAATTTTCTGAAAATGCTGATGGCATTGATATCATTGGCAGAACACAGCAAACCGTCGTCAGTGTATTCGCAAGTATTGGAACAGAAACAGCGAAATTTGCTTTAGTCGTAAATGAGGGCAAACTAAGTATATTTATGCTGTAAACAAGGAGGGAAACACAACATCGACAAATCGGACATCATATCAAAATAGACAGATGTCATCTCATCGGAAATCAAATGAAGAGTTACTCTTGCCATTCGTTGTTTCCTTAGCCTAAGGATGCAAATAAATTGTAAGGTATTGTCAAGCAATACTAAGGCGCAACAGATTTCTTGCTCGTTCTCTTTAAATAAAGTTTTTTTTTAACACATTTAGTCTTGCTGAGGGCATCCCGCCAGGGAAGAACCCATCCATTAACATCATTAAGAGCCCTTTGTAGTTTGAGTGGTGTTTCTTCGATCGTTTTTCCCACCTACAAGTTTAGTAGCGTCATCAACATACTAAGCTAAAACGACCTCTCTTCTTGTGGGTATTTCACGAGTATGTAGAAGCGGACCGATAACATTTCTTTGCGGTACGCCGACATAATTTTTTCTGAATTCCAAAAACCTGTTTCCGTGACTAACATGCAAAAATTTATTCCCAAGATACGATGTTAGTATATTATCCGAGCAGGTATCGACTAAAAGGCAAGACCAGTTCTTGTTTAAACGTTATGTCTTCATGCCACACTTTATCAAAGGCTTGCAAAACATCAAACAACAAATCGTTTTTGCTCAATAACTTTTTTATTATAGCGGTGATTGTAAACTGTTAATCAGGGATACGATTTCTTCCTTCAATAACATTCAGAATCCTCCCATATCTTGAAGATATATATAACATAGTTGGGAGAAGTGAAAACGGTTATTAAACTTGTCACATAGTGGTTTCCCATTTTAATCTAATGTCTCTTTTATAATAAGAAAAAGCTTGGTAATTGCTTTGCTAGGCAACATTGTCAGGAATTTTCTGGTTATAAGGACTTAATCGGGAGCTTTCGTTGGTTTTAATTTAGATATTTAATTTTCAATTCCTCCAACGTGCATTTGTTATTGTAAAATTTTTAACTGGTGTTTTGGGTCGGACACATCAAGTTTGTTAGTTCTCTTTGCCGCTTTCCAAAGCGAGTGTTCAGATTGCTCTTCTGCTGCCATGCCTTTAAGGCGTGGCGACGCGGACTTCGGCTTCTAAGGAGGCAAAAACAGGGCCAGGGATATTGCCTGGGAGTTTTTAAGTGCTGGTCTATTCAGCAGGTTCTGGAAACTCCACCGCCTAGTTGTGTTGTACAGAGAAAACACAATCCATGGTCTGAGTATGATAGCATCCATGGAGATGAAATGTCTAGTTTAGGCATATCTGCCAATTTTGTCCATCTGCCAGTAGAGTGATCATGGGATCATTCTAAAAAGAATGGTGCAAAACTCACGCGACAACACTAGAGGCACGATTTTTTAAAAGTCCGTCCAATAACTCATATACGTGTTTCGAGAGTTTTGAAACGAAAGCGCCGCTGTCACAGCTGTCAAGCAAAAATTATACTATGATTATAATTATATCCCGTCGACCGCCCAGGCAGAGGTCGTTAAGGACTTTGTCTACCTAGGTCGATATGTAAAGCGGATCGACACCAATGCTTCGATCCGCAAAGGCTTTGAACCCAGTCCCTAGGATCAGCGCAGTAGAAGAGCACCGCGATTAATCTGGTGCGCGCAAGTGGAAAGGGACCTCAGCCAACTAAACGTGCGCATCTGGAGGGAGCTATCAAAGGATAAGTTGGCTGGAGACGCCTATTGACTGGGGCCCAGCGGCCCACCTCTAACTTTAGCGCCACTTGAAGTCACCCAGGAGGAAAATTTTAATTTTGGCTGTACATTATACCAAATTTAAACGATGGGGCCAACTAACCTACATATCAAAATCCGCCAGAGATTGTGAATTGTTGCGGATGTTTTCTCATCAGCAACTTCTGAACCCTCTGTATCCGAAACATGTTACTGCAAGTGCTCACCCATTCACGTAAAAGTTCGCTTTATCGCAAAAAGCATGGCATTGCCCGTGAAAATTGGCTTTTTTTTGTGATTTAAAATAAAATAAACCAAGTTTTCTTAGTTTGCTAAACCTCCTATAACATCCTACCGCAACGGAAGGTTTTACAGCGCAATTATGCGCACAGTCTAAGGGGGAAAAAACCACTTTGAAGTGATATATAGGTAATCCTAACTAGTTGGACTAGTTGGGACAAAAATATTTAACAAAACACTGTGGCGCTGACAGCCCGGTATGGGCCATGGCCTAGCTTCTTGACACTCATTTGTGTTGCTCATGTTGTCATTTTTAGTCACGTCTGAGCGGGGCCTACGGTTTATCGCCGAGTCCGAACGGCACTCCTTAGAAGCTTTTTCGTAGGCAATTTTACTTTCGGGAGTTTGCCATTGCCCGCCGAAAGGGTGATGGCGATTTGAAAAACTGTTGGTGACCCAGCCAGGAATCGAACCCAGACTGTCTGCGTGATAGTCCAATGAGCTAACTATCGCGCCATTGCCATCGCCAAAAATATTTAAAAATATTTAAAAACTTAAAAACTCATATTGAAATCAAAATCGTTGGAGATCTTACCTGTATCTTACATATTTGATTGTTGTCCATTTTAAGTTCGACAAGCCAACTTAGCGATCGCAATGGTAGTGTTGACACTGTCCTCAATGCGTTATTTGACAAGTCAAGTACTTCAATATTTTTCATGTTCTGCAGTCCAACATTGTCCATTGTGTAAAAGTTGTTGTTCGATAAATTCATAAATACTATCGAAGGTGAGTTATAAAACGTATCTGGAGCAATATATCTCAAAAGATTATGTTGCAAATGTAAAGCCAAAAGATTGGGTAAGTTCTCAAATA
The DNA here is from genome assembly GCA_928272305.1 of Volucella inflata. Lineage (NCBI taxonomy): Eukaryota > Metazoa > Arthropoda > Insecta > Diptera > Syrphidae > Volucella > Volucella inflata. Next base: position 54,022,913 of record OV743720.1, on the reverse strand, counting down.
CTCTGTGTTTTAAATCAATGATCTTATTATCGGCCAATACAAGTTCCTGCAGATCATGCAGATTATTTATAGCACTTGTTTCGATGACAGCTATTTCATTGCTTGACAAGTCTAAGTATTGTAATTTGGGAAGATCTCGGAAGGTTCCAGTCAACAGTTCTGTTACCAAATTGTTTGACAGACGGATTTCTTCGACATTTTTCCACGCTGACAGGACTGTCATTTTTAGTTGAATCAAATTGTTATAACTCAAGTCAATGTCACGTAGATTTTTTAAATCTGCTAATGTGGGCGACATCTCAGAAATGCGGTTACCGGACAGATCTAAAAACTCCAGAAGGTTTTGTTTTTCAAATGCCCGCTTTGAGATATTGCGAATGCTGTTGAATGCCAAATTAAGCTGCTCCAGCTTTGAATTGTTTGCAAGTACACCATCTGAGAGGGATTCTAATTTGTTGCCATTCAGATTCAAATTTCGTAGGTTATGCATTAAAGAAAATGTGTGCTCATCAATTTCTAAAAGGTCGTTGCCTTGCAAGTTCAGCAGCTCTATTCGTTCTGCACCGAGGAAACTATTTCCTTCGAGGGTTCGCAGTCGGTTGTCAGCTAAACTTAGCACTCTTAGTTCGTTTGTCATTTGAAAGCTTCGTCTTGGGATGCGTTCAATTTTATTTTGACTCAAGTCAAGCATTCTTAAATTTGGTAATTTCCCTACAGTCGGATGGAGACTGGAAATGAGATTGTTTCTGATTGATATTCGTTCGACTATATTTGGTAGTCCTGGAATGAATTCTGTCATTCGGTTATTGCTTGCATCTACCTCAAAAAGCCTGTTAAGGTGGCGAAAAGTATCTGGATGAATTATTGATAAACCATTGGAGGAGATGTTCAATGTTTCCAACATAGGGTTGTTTTGAAAGGCATCTGGCAGTACTTTATTCAGCAGATTTTCACTCAAATCCAATCGTTTTAATGAAGGTAGACCGCCGAGGAGCATCGAATCGATGGTTGTTATAAGATTTTGAGACAGATCAAGTCCCATAAGGCCTGGTAAATTCCAAAATGGTCTTGGCAATTTGTCCGATAGAGTATTGTTTTTAAGTCGCAACTCCCTAAGAGCCGGCATTGCCATAAATGCATCTCGTCCAATGCTTCGTATGTAATTGTTGTTAATGTGCAGCTGCTCGAGGGTTCCATGCCCTCGTAAAACTCCAAATGGGATACTACGGAGTAAGTTATTACTCAAGTCTAAGAACTTTAAAGTTGGCAATGAATCCAAAAGGGATCTGAGCTCATCTACACGATCTATTTCGTTGTGATAGATGTAAAGGCTCTCAATACCTGTTCCAGACATTTGCAAAAATGACTCTGGATGAATTCGTTTTATGTGATTATTGTGAAGGTATACCCTCTTCAAATTGGGAGTTCGATAAAAGGCACCATATTTGATTTCTGTTATCCGATTATCATTCAGATACAGCTCGCTTAAACTGGGAAGATCGGCAAATGAGTTCTCTAGAAGAACACTCACGATATTATGATCCAGTCTTAGGTTTTTGAGGCTCTCCAGACCTTTTAAAAGTCTGCCCACCATTATTACATCACTTATATCATTATGAGATAGCTTGAGGCTTACTAAATTTGGCAATCGGTAGAATCCTCGAATGTGTATCCAATTGATTCCATTTTTAGATAGATCGATGTTTTTAATCGAAATTAACTCTTTGAATAACCCAAGTTGAAGTTGGTTTATGTTGGGTCCCCCATTTATGTGTATGTCTTGAAGCTTTGGTAAATGTCGAAAAATATGTGGCTGTAATTCAGTGAGCACTTTGCTCTGGATATTTAGGTACATCAGACTTAGAAGCCCCGAGAAATCAGGTAGATATTTTAATTCATTACTTTGAATGGTAATTGCTATGAGATTGATGAATCCATTTAGACTTTCTACCGGAATGCTTCGTAATCGTGGTTCAACAATGAAAATTTCCACTAGACTGTTTTCAAGTTCGTTCAGCCATCCGCTTGATACACGTTCAAGGCTGTTGTGACGTAACATCAAACGGACTACTTGCAATGATCCGAAAAATCTTCCCGGTAATGCTGGAAGCTGATTGTTCTCTAGGACAAGCTCATCGATGGGAGATTGTATAGCTTTTTCTATTGACTTGATGCTATTTAGAATTTGAGGTAAGCTGCTGTGTGAACACCTAGAAGAAGAAGAGTACAAATTTTATACTACATCAGTTCATCTCTAAACAGTTGTTCAACTTACCAAATATGAATTTCCTTTTCGTGTATAGAACAGCGGCATGGTAGAATATTTTCCGGAGCAGGGCATGTATCTCCATGGACTGTGTAATATCCAGCGCCTAGTAATAGGACTAAAAAAACAAGGTAAAGCCTAATACCGCTTTGTTCTTTCATCATTATTTATGTAGAAGTCGAGTGAATGCATAGTTTCTAAAGTAAAATTTTAAAGAAATCAAAAAATGTTCTTAAGACATTACAACATAATATATTATCTCAATTTATTGCAGCGTGCAAACTTAATAAAATCGATTAGTTACTCCCTAAAAAAAGGGAATATGTCTGCTCAAAACAGCCTACAAAATACTGTGTGGCGCATTATTTAAACGTCCATGATCTTTTGTGAACCGTCTGATAGGCCTTAGAGCAATAAAATTCACTATTGACTAAATTTAAACAATATGGCTGATCTAGAAAAACCCAGGAATTCCAAATCGATTTCAACGCACATATAATAAGTTCTATAGGGATAAACTATACGAAGCCATGTCTAGTTGTAGGATAGTTGTTGTAAAGGATAACGATGGAGAATGCACCAAAAAGGCTTTTTACTAGATGATTTACGGTGCAGGAGTTAAGACACTGACGAAAGCAGATAATGGTGCTTTTGGGAAGTTTCCTCAGATAATTTTCTGTCTACGATTACATCAATGGAGAATCAAGCAGATAATGTTCTGCGGTGCCGGCCTCATCAGAAAAGCTAGCATAACTCAGCTTAGATGGCTATGTCACCTTGAGTCCATGGACATCAGTGTTGAATCCGAAATTATTGTTACTGCTTTTTCGACCAATACCCTGTGTGTTGTTTTAACGAACAGTGAATTTCGTTGTCGCTTTTCTCTTCTTGCAAGCTCGTTTGCTTGTTCATTTCCTTCTATACCGCAGTGTCGTGGCACCCAGCACAGTCTCACCCTGTTCTGAACGCATAATGCTTTGAGCATTATGCGACAGCCCCTAACTGTGTCAGAGTTGATGTTGATTGACTCCATTGCCTTAAGTGCAGCCTGGCTGTCGATGTTGAAAGCGATATTTTTGCCGGATACCGATCTCATCTGCATCAGCTCAGCCGCCCTGAGGACAGCTAGAACCTCTGATTGGAAGACACTACTAGTGTCCGGTAGCCTTATGGAAACTCTCAGTTCCTGGTCCTCCGAGATGATAGCGGAACCTGTTCCTTCCTCTGTCTTCGAGCTATCTGTGAAAACTGCATTTTCGTCGTCCTGTACCATGTGCCCAAATAATTAAGCTATGGCTGCGCGTTTCATACAATCTGGGTCCATAAGAGATGTCGCCAGAAGTAGCCGTGTTGCTCGTTCGGTCGAGGATATCACTGCTTTGGTAGAAGACGTCCGAAGGAATTCAAAAACATCTACGAGAAAACGATGCACATAATTTGCCATCAGCAGCTGTTCGTTAAAATAGATTGCTCACAATAGCTAAGGAGAAAGGGGCATTGTCCAGCAATCAGTTCGGATTCCGAAAGTTGTCCTGTAAAACTGACGCTTTTAGAGCGGTGGTTGATATGGCAGCGGAAGCGATTGAAGGGGAAAGATGGTGATACGAAACTAAAGAATACTGCGCAGTAGCGACGCTAGATGTTTAAAACGCGTTTAATTCGGCAGATTTACCCATTATATCCATCCCATTATCCATTATTAGGAAGGATACACCATACTTCTTGTTGCAGATAGTGGCAAGCTACCTTACAAACAAGAAACTGAGATATGATACCGACGAGGGAGTGAAGCATTACTGTGCTACAGCTGGGGACTCGCAAGGATTGGTTCTGGCCCAATTTACTATAGAATTTAATGTACGACGAAGTTCTGCGACAACCACTGCCACCTAAAGTAAAGATTATTGGATTTGCTGACGACATCGCTGTTGTTTTCGTAGCAAAACAAACCAATGAATTAGAATCTGCTAAAAATGTGGCAGTCAACCAAATCAAAAGCTGGCTAGGATCCACCGGTTTAGAATTAGCTGACCACAAAACTGAAGCTGTTCTTATAACCAGTCGGAAATATGTGGAAACTGTCCAAGTAAGAACCCAAATCATGAGATCCAAAGAAGCCGTCAAATACCTGGGAGTAATGATCGACAATAGACTGCAGTTTAAACAACATGTTGACTATTCGAGCAAATAAGCTTCGAGGCTTCAGGTGGCACTCTCCGGGATAATGCCAAACATTAGAAGACTTGGATGTGCTAGGAGTGTCCTACTATCCAGAGTAGCCAGCTCAGTTGTTCTTTATGCGGCTCCGGTTTAGGAGGGGGCTCTCGCGACCATAGAAACAAGGAGGAAATTGATGTCAGCCTACAGACTCACTCTGCGCTGTAAGGACCATCAGTGGTTAAAGAACTATCCCTGATGAGGTAGCTTCCGTGCTAACATGAATGGTTCGGATTGACATCCTTGCGAACAAGATGCAGACAATTCGCAATAGAATAGTTTTGAGTCATCAAGAGGAGAATTAAAAGAGAAAGCAAATTGATTAACAAAGGCAGGTGTACCTTCAAATTTATCCCTAACACCGAAAATTGGTTAAACCGGACGCATAAAAACTGCATCTACCACCTCACGTGGTTCTTGTCTGGCCGTGGAGGCTATCGGAAATGCCACCACCGTTTTGGACACAACACCCCTCCTTAATGTCCGGAATGCCCAGACTACGAGCACGCAGTCTTCTACTGTAGACGATTTTAAATTTGGAAAAATTACATTTCCAGTTTCCCATTCCTTATAGACCATATGCTTCGATCTCAGAGAAAATGGATGGAAATTAACGAGTTTATCACGAATGAAGCAAAAAGAGCTTCGAATTCAATAACGAATATGACGGCAAGCAGAAAGTGGAACATATTGCTTACCAGCCCCGCGAAGTAATACCCAACGGCAGTCCCGCAGGAAGAGTGGTAGAAGTTTACAGGATGTGGACTTTTCCGGTTTGCGAAATGTGCATGATAGTAGCCCGGGCTACTACTTCAACTGAAGAAGTGAACCTTCCACAAATCTGGGGACGTTAGAATTTAATTGATGTAAAATCCACCGATTCTTGAACCAAACCAGCGTCGCTTCAATTTGGCCTGTATGTAACAGGAGAAGTATGATGGTGGCCTGCTATTAAAAGATTACAGCAGAAGCATTATTAATGTTGTTATGGAGAGATCTGTTTCTTGTTTACAAGTTGTTGTTTTCTTGACGTTATTTCTCAGATAAGAAAAATTACGAGTAGTAAGGTGCAGGCTGTTTGATGATCATTTTCATTTATCATTGAAAACAAGGGGTCTAACTGCTAGTAACATTAATTTTTAAATTAACTTTGAATTTCGTCTGGAAGCTAAATTCCACTGCGGTAGGCAGGAGCACCCAAATTTTGCGTCCGAACATGACTCTACTGTTGACCCTCTTTTTATAAAAGGTGTTTCTTTAGCTGCATGAGAAGTTTCAATGGTTGTTGCCTATGATTTGACAGCTTTCAATGTCAAACTGTGTTGAAATTTCTGTTCAGTAAAGGGCTGACCAGAATGTGAATCTGAAGCTTGAATCTGATTACGAACTGTCAAAAGTTGAATACATGTATAATCTGTATCTCTAAGCTGAGTAGCATCCAACTTCGAGATGCAGATTCAAGATTCAAGCTTCAGATTCACATTCTGTACAGCACTTAAGGTTGACAATTCATCATGAATCGCTTAACGCCAGAACAACGCTTCCAAATTGTGGAAATTTACTTTGAAAAAAATAAATCTGTTCATAGAGCACTTTGTCAATTTTATGGTCAACATAATCGGCCTAGTGAGAAAGCAATTCGTGCAGTTAGTGAAAATTTTCGCACTAATTTTAATCTCCTCGATCCAAAACCATCAACAAGTCAAAGAAATGTGCGTACCGAAGAGAATATTGCTGCTGTAGCGCGAGGTGTTGAAGAAATGTGGATTCGTCGCCGTTCTCAACTTGTTGGCCTTTGTCCTTCGACTACGTGGAAAATTTTACGTAAGGCGTTCGTGCCTATAAATGTGTTTAGTGATGAAGCTCATTTCTGGTTAAATGGCTTCTTCAACAAGCAAAATTGCCGTATATGTAGCGAAGACAATCCTCAAGCTGTTAACGAATCACAATTACATCCATTAAAATTGACTGTTTGGTGCGGTTTACAAGCTGGCGGCATCACCGGTCCTTATTTCTTTCGATATGAGGTGAGTATATGCTGCCGTTACGGTGAATGGCGAGCGCTATCGAGCCATGCTGGCTGATTTTTTGTTTCCAAAAATTAATCAGCTCAACATTGACGACATTTGGTTCCAACAAAATGGCGCAACCTGCCATACAGCGCGCCTAACCATCAATTTATCGCAAAATCAATTTGGTGTCAACTTTGTTTCCAGAAGTGGTCCTGTTAATTGGCCCCCTTGTTTGTGCGATTTAACGACTCTCGATTACTTTTTATGGGGCTATGTTAAGTCATTGGTTAATCCCAGCAACTCTTGAAGCATTGGAAGCCAATATTCAAGCCACCATTGACGCCATACGGCCAGATTTATTGGAAAAAGTAGTGAAAAATTGGTCTGATCGAATGGACCATGTAACTCGTAGCCGCGGCGAGCATATGCCGGAAATCATATTTAAAAAATAAATAAAATAAAATTATCTATCAGATTATAATAATAAAAAATTCATTCCAACAATATTCTGTCTTATATTATTATTTAAGGTTTTCAAGCTCTTAAAAAACCACCCTTTAGTATTGTAGTGGCTGTAGCGAGTAATCTAGATGTGTAAAAAATCCTAAGACATACGATAAGAAAGATGTTATTGCCGTACACCAAAAGTACATAAGCTTTCTGATGCTTTTTCTGTTTTTTCAATTATTACCCTAAGCTGATGACTTGCAGTCTTCATATGATATTGAAAAGAAGTTAATTGTGTCTCTTAATGAAAAAGAAACGTTTTCCCAAAACGAGAAAGTAGATTTACAATAGACACCTTATTTAATGTTCTAGACTGCAACATAAACTTTACAAAATATAGTTGCTGGCTTGATGAACAATTTTCAGAAACATAATCACTTTTGACAAACTTTTCCATCTTATCAGATCAAGTCACGCTACAGTTCCAGACACTTAATTTACTTAACGTTCAACGGTGTTTAAATTTTTTTTCAAATTATTCATCCATACTATGTTATTTACAACACAAAACAACATTAAATTATATCATCAGACATAGATATGTTTTATGAACCAAAAGAATAAATGTTTCAAAAAAGATAAATTGTAAAAATCCTGCTAAGACACATTCATTACGACATAAAAAATATTTTAAGTTCCACTGTAGTTAATTTGAATGTTTATTCCGAATTCTGATTTTTAGATGCATTTTGCCATTCTCATGAGCTTGTCAGCTTCGTACGTTCCTCTGGCTTATTTTATGAAAAGACTTGGCTATACGTCCATGTAAGATCGTATTGCATTTGATTGACGTTCGGTTTTGGGTAAATATCCAACAATATGCCAAGTTTCGACCGTTTTCGTTGAGTATTTTTCCAGTAGTTGCCGTTTTAACATGGAGAATACAATTGTATCTCCCGCCGCCTGTGAGGTACGAAGTGTAATTCTTTTTTTGCATTTCTCGAACGTTTGGAAATGGAAGGTGAAGAATTTGTACAGCAAATTGTGACTGGAGATAAGACTTGGGTCCAGTATGTAAACTTAGAAAGCAAAGCAAACATTCAAGCAAACTTTTTCCTATCGAAAAATGATGGCCACAGTTTTTTGGGACAGTAAAGGCATATTGTTGACCGAGTTTATGGAACCTGGAAACACAATAAATGCAGCGGTTTACTGTGAAATTCTACGTAAGTTGAGAAGAGCAATCCAGAACAAAAGATGAGGAATGTTTACCAAAGGTGTGGTACTTCTGCATGGCAACGCACGACCACACACTGCTGCACGCATAAAAACTTTAGTGGATAAGTTCAATTGGGATAATTTTGATCACCCTCCCTACAGTCCTGATTTGGCACCAAGTGATTATCACCTTTTCCCAAAATTGAAATCATCCATTGCATCTCAACATTTTGGAAGTAATGAGGAACTTATGAACGGTGTGCCATTTTTTAAGGGGGGTATACAAAAGCTCGTCTCACGTTACCAAAAATGTCTAGATTTAAACGGAGATTTAAATGTAGAAAAATTACTTAGATGTTAATAAAACTATTTTGTGCAAAAAATTAATGTTTTTGTTTTTTTTTAAAAATATTTTTCACTTCGGAGGTTGATTTTGGAATAGCCCTCGTACAATAACATGACAGCACAATCGCTGCTTTAAATTGTACGTAAATTGTGATCAGGATCGCTTTTCGTACGAAAATTTGACAGCTAAGCATCTGTTGAATTTAATAATTCAAAAAGCTGTTTTTTTTTTTGGGAAAAATGTGTGATTTCTTTCAAAAACATTTATATTACAAGGAATCACATATGTATATTTGATTACCAAAATAATCCAAAGTGCTTTTACTGTGGATTTGTGCATTATTTAGTGAAAAGTGTATAATAGAAAGTTCTGTTTTAATATAAAGTTAAACAAGACAATATCCGAGACAGTGAAATGCGACTGAAAATTTCCATAGATTGAATCCTACTTTTTGCTTACATTTTTTAGCACTTTAAAAGCACTTATTTCACAACTTACATATTTGTTTTGGACATTTTACTTCAACAAATATTAGAAACAACAATTACTTTAACAAATTTTCTAATTTTAATCCGCACCAGACTAAAAGTTTTCACAAATACAAAACACAAAAACAAAACAAATGACAACATGACCTGACAGATTGATACGTTTTCAAACTCCTAGTATGGGCAACTTGTCAATTTGAAGCAACGTAAAGAAACTTTTCGTCCAGTTCTGACAGTAGCTTCAGTTTACTTTCGCCTATTATGGTTGAGCCTTAACTCCATATGGAGAGCCGTTAAAAGTCTTCGAAAGCCCCAAATATACGTGGCGCCAATAAAAAGAAACCAGGATGACTGGGCGAAAGAAGATAAAGAAAAAGCTAACGTTTTCGCCGTTCAAACCATTCGACGGGGAAGTGCTTCTAGAGAATGTCAATACGCTAGACGTGACGACGAACTTTTCAATGGAAAAGGCTACACTTAGGGAACTTAGTCAAGTTATAGACACGCGGTTATGACTTAATTACGGGAGGGATACTTAAAGCACTTCCGAAAAAAGGTGAAGAGCTTGAGATAAAATATAGAGACATATACTGGCTTCTTGGAAAGTATTCCAACTCAGCTTAAAAAACAATTGATGCTGTAAAAGAAAGTGCTTAAACCGGTCTGGACATATGGTATAAGTTTTGGGGTTGTACCAAAATCAGTAACATTAGCGTCTTACAGACAATTCAAAACAAAGTTCTCCGAGGGTTTGTTAATGTATCGTGGTACATTAGAAACTATGATATCCACAGAGATCCAGGAATCGAAAATATTCAGAACGATATTAAAATCGACTACAAGGACATACGAATATTTCTGTTCAACAGATCCTTGACGAGACAAATTTATTGCGCCGTTTGAAAAGGACTAAGTTTCCCGATCTAGCACAGTTATCAGCAGCGCTTAATTTTTAAAGTACGTAGTAAACTTCAATAGAAAATCGCCTGCAAAATATCTTGCTAAAGTAAAATAAAACCTGAACTTGCTTGTTGAGTGTTTTTTAGTGAGTCAGAGTCTCACACTCCTACTCGTATAAGCACCGAGCTTATAGTGTCTATGAACATTTCTCACCTACCCACAAAAAAAAAAAAAAGAATAATCAGAGCCGCTAAAGCAGCTCCTCGACACTTCCAAAGAGGTCATGCACAGTCTTCGAAATCTGGAGGTGTCATTCGAACAAGGGGATGTTCTTGTGGTCTTCTTATTGCTTCATTAAAAACAAATTGCCTATATTTGCAGACTTCAGGAAATTTCTAGAGACTTGATTTCGTACGTTGGAAGCAGTGAATCAAGAGATATGTGTTTCATATGAGACAAATCGGAAAACATCACCCAGAAATTGCTTTCATACAGCAATACTAACCACAAATTTTTCCTTTAAGCTGTGCAATAAAGAACAACAACCAATACAAAAAATTGCTAAGTTTTTGTTAACAATGTTTTTCTTAGCCTTAAGTATAGAAAATAAATATCATAAAAAAAGTAATTGAAGTCGAAAGACATAGATATAAGAATTTAGAGTAACTTAGAGTGCCTGTGTAGGGCCAGTAAGTTAGTATAAGATTGTTAAGTAATTTTAAGCTAGCATTTAAGCATTTTCTGTTAGAATGTAAGTCGTAATGATAAGTAAAATAAAATGCATTTAAACTACTAACTACTACTACCAATACGAAAAAGCGGTCACTTTCTTAAGATGAGCACAACTAACATACGACCGAGTGTTTACAAGTTATGCAACTGCCTTGCATGTAGTTGTGAATTGGAGCATTGTTCCAGCACGCGAAGATGATACAGTCACATAAGGCACCCCATACAACAATATCTCGTTGGACTTCTGCAACGCTATTTCCGGCCCATCAACACAGCATCCAGCATTTTCCATTAGGCAATGAATGCAAACACCTACATTCGATGATCGTCTTTTCGTCAGAAATAGCCTTGTCAATCGGCCGCGCTCGCTAGTGCGATTTAACACCTTACGACTATTTTAGGACAACTTTAAGTCTCTGATCTATGCCAAAAAGTCAAAAATTTCACCGACATAAGTGAAGTTGCTGGATAATCGTCCAAATTATGCGAAAATGTCATAAAAAATTGGGTTCGACGCATCCACTCATGCATGTGCTTCCAGGAGGAACTTATGACGTATTTCAAAATTCATATTTCAATCAACAGAAAAAACAAAAAAAATTACCGAATGCCCCTGAAGTTATTTAAATTCTGTAGTCAAGTATGAGTAGTTTGGACCTTATAACTCTAAAAAGATGGCAACGATTAGTATAAGGCCTCGTAGAAGTAGCATCTTCTGACAGATGCTGGTTCTTTAAATAACGAGAATGAGCCTCTGCAGCCGAACATCTTGCAGCTCTGCCAATAAGCCCTACTTCGGGCCTCCCCGTGGCGCCATCTGGGAATCTCACTAGAGATTGCGAAGTGAAGGGGACAAATGGCGAGTATCCTGCGCCATAAAATAGGATTAGTGTCGAAAAAAAAAAAACAAGACCTTATCCGGGCTACTCCGACATATTTGGAGCTCAGGCCATTAAGGATTTCCAGGACTTAGTCAGTGTCTTGGAAAAGAGATGGTGGCGGACGAGCCCTATATGAGCCAACGGCAGGGCTCACATCCAAGAACGGATTACTGGCTTCGGTGTAACCGACCCATCGTCTTAGGGGCATTAAAAATGGAACTGGTCCTCCAGGTTGAGGGTGGCGCCGCCGGGGTAACTGCCTGGCCATGTTAAAAAACATAAGTTACGAAGCATTAATAAGCCTCGGATATGGACAGATCTACTGTTGACAACCCACGCAAACGATTTAAGGACAATGAGCTTCTGATATGCACATGGAATGTTAGGTCCCTTAATAGACCACGTGCAGCCGAACAAACAGCGGAGGCCCTATTCAAGAAATGCGATGGGATGGGCCGGACAAAAAGAGGATGAAAAACTGCGACTTCTACTACGGGGATTGCTAACGATGGCAAAAGTAGCGTTTATTTGGATGCGGATTTGTTGTCGGGGGCAGACTAAGACAAAAAGTCCTGAGCTTCTGGCATGTGAGCGAGCGCCTCGTAGCAATCCGCATCAAGGCTAAATTCGCCAACATTAGCCTTATATGCTCGCATGCCCCCACAGAGGAGAAAGATGACGACACCAAGGATGCCTTCTATGAGCTCCTTAACAAGACCCACAAGCAATGCCCTAGCTATGACATTAAAATTGTCCTCGGTGATTTTAATGCAAAGCTAGGAAGAGAGGGTATCTTTGGTGGAACAAAAATCGGAATAATCGGACTAGAGCTGCTTATGAGCTTTATGAGCGGAAGAGGAGAGACGAACACCGGCTTCTCAGGAAGAAGAAGAAAGAGCATGAGAAGCGCGTGGTCGAAGAAATTGAGAGATGCTACTCCAGGAATGAGGTTGGGAAGTTTTACAAAAAGGTAAAAATGACATACCACGGAAACAAACCCCGAACCGAACCCTGTAGAGATGATCAAGGGAACATCGTAGTAGAATCGCATCGATGCTGACTTGGAAAGACCATTTCTGCAGACTATATAACGGCGATAACGAACCAAATACCACTGTCAGGCAGAATCAACCTTTCAACCTGGACGATGATGACCAACAATTCCGTCTATCCGACCTGGATGAAGTAAAGATAGCTATATCTAAGCTGAATTCCAGCAAAGCTGCTGGAGTGAACGGCCTGACTGCTGAGCTCTTCAAAGCGGGAGGTGATGAAGGAGCATACACCAACTCATCTGTAAAATATGGTCGGATGAAAGTATTCCCGATGAATGGAACCTCAGCATTGTTTGTCCGATTCTCAAGAAAGGAGACCCTCTGCACTGCGCCAACTACAGAGGCATCAGTCTCCTTAACATCGCATATAAGATCTTATCTGTCGTATTGTGTGAACGCCTGAAGCCGTTCGTCAACAACCTGATAGATCCATATCAGTGTGGCTTCAAACCAGAAATGCCTACCATCGACCAAATATTCACACTACGGCAGACCTTAGAAAATACCCAAGAAGTTCAAATCGACACCCACCACATTTTCATCGATTTTAAGGCCACGTATGACAGCATCTATAGAGACGAGCTATACAGAGCAATGTCTAGTTTCGGCATCCCTGCCAAACTCGTCCGTCTGTGCAGGATGACGGTGGAGAATGCACGCTGCTCCATCAAGGTCGGTAAAGATCTCACCAAGACCTTTGATGTCCAGAAAGGATTTAGACAAGGCGATGCGCTGTCATGCGATTTTTTCAACATCAAAATTCACGAGCAAACACAAGAGGCACAATCTTTGAAAAGTCCGTCCAACTACTCTGAAATCAAACGAAGAATAACTCTTGCCAACCGCAGTTTCTTTGGGCTAAAAAGGCAATAAAGTAGCAGAGCCCTTTCTCAGACAACAAATGTCACCCGGGATTATTAAGGTCTTATACATAATAATCCCGGTCCTGTTTTATGGCGCAGAGACATGGACACTATCAAAAATGGATGGGGTTGTTCTTGGTTGCTTCGAGAGAAAAATTCTTCGTGCGATCTTCGGTCCCGTCTGCATTGACGGAGAATGGAGGATGGAATACAACATTGAACTCTACCGACTGTATAGCGACATCGACCTAACCAGAAGAGTAAAGATCCAAAGACTGAGATGGCTGGGTCATGTAGAGCGCATGGACACCAATGCTGCGGTCCGAAAATTCTTCGAATCCGCTCCCGAGGGACAGCGCAGTAGAGGAAGGCCAAGACTCAGGTGGCGCACACAAGTGAAAGGGGACCTCAGCCTGCGAAACTGGAGGCAGCTAGCCAGGGATCGAGCTGGCTGGAGACGCTTGTTGACTGAGGCCCAGACTGTAGCGCCACTTAAAGAAAAGAAGCAGAAGATATAACTTCTTTAAGATTCAAAGCGCTGTAAAGGTTGTGGATTAAGAAGTGGGGCCTATCTGTTTCTAAATTGTAAGAGTACCCAGTACAAGAACTGAGTAAGTAATACAAAATATGTAGAAACACGAACTCGGTTTTGAAAACACTCCTTCGATTTATTCCTGGATATATTGAAATTTATTTTTTATAAAATGAAAAAAGGCTGTATTCCTGGAATTAAAATCATTTGTAAACAAAAATTTCGCTCCCAAACTTTGTTTTTCCAAATCATATCATGCTCGCTGTTGACTTATCGCTATTTATCACTTTCACTCAACATACGAGTATAGAAATAAATTTGAATTTTTTAAATTTACTTTTTATGAGCACTTTTCCGTTTAATTTCTCACTATACGAGTAGACAGGACTGATTATATTTTTTAATCCTTTTTAAAATTTAAAAATTTGTTTCTTCGAGCTAGATTTCAAACTCGTTTTCCAATTTCGAAATCAATTATGCAACTAAAGTGTTAAAACAAAATCACTGTTGGGTTTTTTTTCTTCTTTTGAATTTCGCAAGATCACATAAAAATTAGATCAAGACCTTCACAAAGACCTCCGTGGTGGGCTTAGAAAATAAATTTCAGTTTCAATAAGACTCTGCGCATTCACGTTACATTTGCATTTTTTGTTTTTACTTTTGTTTGGTCCGTTGTTTATTTTTCTTTTAAATCAAGGCTATTTCACTTTCAATTTTTGTTCATCAAATCACTAAATACAGAAGAGTAACACACAAAAAAAAACAAAAAAAAAACAGTATTTTACATGTTAACACATCTGTGTAAGTCAATTACAAAAGACCATCGTACACAATCCGAAAAGATACTCGAACTTAATTGTAGGCATCCTAACCTGCAGAGTTTACGTAAAAGACTGAGTAGGCTTTTCGTCGAAACTATGTAAGAAAGTTACTGAATTGTTGAAAAAAACGCTTTTTTTGTTTTTTTTTTTCTAAACACGATGTCTCTGTGATTTCACAGGTGGATGAAGACGTCTCAAAATTTCACCCTCCTTATGGTGGGTGCTGGTAGTGTAGAAGAGGTGCATATTCGTACGAGTACTCAGAATCCATATAGCGATTGTATTTAATCACCATAACGTTTCAGAGTTAAAATACCGACTTTTGGATACGAGTCGGGTATGGGTATTCGTATTCGTACAACAGTAAAGAGGAAAAGTGAATAAAGTTGTATTGGAGGAAAAGGTTTTCGAAGCGTAACGACCCAGTGCTTGTTGTTTGCACACGCTAAAAGAAAACCACAACCGTCTTAACAGAGTGCAGAACTTCATTAACTACAAGTATCTGCGAGCAACTTCTACGTAATACTCGTATCTTTTTTCGATGCAACCAGTGATTATGTTGCCATTGTGTGGGTAAGCTTGATAGTATACTTGTATGTGTATATTCTTGAAGGAAATAAACGAGACAGTCTACAGATGGCGAAACATCTAAATTGATGCTTGATCATCATATAAAAGATAGCGTACTAAAAATGATATGAGTATCCTACCCATGTAGGTAGAAGGCACTTATCTGTGTACTCGTACGTTATGAAAAATTAACCTTCATGCGAAATTGGATTAAGTTACGACCTAACTGCTGTTTTCTAAATAATTCACCATTAAGTTGATGAATTTGAGATTAGACTTAGCGGAAAGATGACTGTTAGGTGGAAGCAATTTCAGTGTGTCTTTGGAAAATTCAAAATCAATTTTCGCGGATTCATTTGTTTGTATTTCAATTTAAATTTTGCATAACCCTTGATGGATCAGAGTTTGAGCTGTTGTTAATGGACGCAGACACATTTCTCTCAAGTAAAAGACAAAGTTTATTTATGTCTGTGCTCACATACATAACCCTAAAAGCCATAACTTTCTCAAATAAGTTAAGTTTTAAGCACTTTAAGTTAAAGAACCTTCGCTCCTCATTCTAATTTAAACTATCCTATTGTTTGCTGATACATCTCCTCAAATGTAACATGATCTGGACCTAACGACCATTCTTAGTCAACCAGGAGCACCTATAAGTAGGGCTAATATGCTAACAACAGCTGAGCGATAGAGCCTTATGGGTAATTTCTTTAATTTTTCGATTATGGGTAATGACGCTAATATATGGGAGCACAATCGCCTTCATCTTAGTCTATCACTACCAGCTCCTACTCTCAACTCCACCCTGCTGCTGGTTGGGGGTTGTGCTGTTGGGGTGACTTTCGTACAGCGCTTAAAAAGACGTAGTTTTGAGAGTGACATTAGCCTCTGATGCAGATGCCCTATTTAGGATCACGACCTCGAACGTCAACGAAATATGAATGGAGAGTATGCACCTGGAAGTGCTTACACTGTTCATTTCCTTTGCAGCTTAAAAGCTTGAATCTGTGCTTACGCGGTACAAGGCAGCCATTATCCGGATATAGGAGATACATTAGAAAGGATCAGGTATGCAAAAGCGACAAAATTGCGATATTTATCATGGATACCACAAAAGGATGCAGATTATAGGATGCGGATTCGTGGTGGAAAATCGGCTACAATCTAAGATTATTGATTTTAAAGCGTTAAGCGATCGCCCGACTGTAATCCGCATCTGAGGGACAATCTCAACATCAGCCTTATATATGCACACGCCCCTACCGACGAAGCGGAAGACCCTATTAGGGACCTCCTATATGGACCCTGTCTGCAGTACGACGTAAAAACCGTGCTCGGGGACTTCAATGTCAAAATTGGGAAGGAAAACATCTTTGGTGGATTGCTTAGTTAGCATAGCCTCCACGACTGATAACAAACAACGGCTTCAGACTAATCGGCTTGGCGGCATGCCATAACACGGTGATAAGTAGCACCAACTTTCAAAAATTAAGGATCCAAAAAAACGTCTTGGCGCTCTTCAGATGGTCGAACCGTCAACCAAATTGATCATATACTTATACCTAGATGCAAGGCACGCATCTAGCATTCATAATGTGCACATATTCCGAAGGGCACACGTCGGCTCTGAGCATTTTTTGCTTGCAGCTTTGTTCAGACATCGACTATCTAACGAGAAGAAGCTGCGAGCCGCCCGGAAAAGAAACCCAATGCTGGACGCCTAAGCACGACTGAAGTAACTAGAGTCTGCAGAAAGCGCCTGAGTAAAAGACTCTTCTGTGTGAACTCGCCACCCACAAACCCACAAGTATGGGTGGAGGAGAGTATGCCCGATGACTGGACTATCAGCTTTATAGTATACGCCTGCTAAATGTCGCATGTGAGATCCTATCCATCGGCATGTACACGTGTGGCTTTCCAACCGGCAGATAGATAATTGACCAAATTTTCACACTGATGCAAAGAAAAGACCAAAGAATTTCAAGTCGATATTCACCGCCTTTTCATCTAGTTTAAAGCCGCATATGATAACATTCATCGTCAGGCAGTCTGCATGGCAATGGCCGAATTCGATATGCCGACAAAACTGATCCAATTGTGTCGCGTGCCACTGGAGTATACAAGGTGCAATGTGCATCGGATTTCGGCTGGGTAATGTCAGTTGATAACTTCAATTTTATTCTGCACCGCAGTGTAGGTGTCAATACAGAAGGCACTTTCTTCAACAGATCTTTCTAACTACTGAGGTACATGGACGATATCGATGTCTACGGCTTTGAACAAAACTTTACTGTTGGCAGCATAACTTCGAGGAAGTTGATTAGTCTATCTACCTCGGAGGGATCATCAACTCCATTACCCTGAGAAACTGCTGCTACTGCAGTTTAGCTAAACAAATGGGTCAAAAACTCCGCATGATCCCAGCACTTTCTATCACAACACTCTATTAAACATTGATCATGCCAGGTCTACCTTTCGGCGCCATATCCTGGACGATAAACAGGAAAGGAGAGCAGATACTAAACTCTTTCGAGATAAATTCTTCGGCGATATTTGGCACCCTGTGTGAAGAGGGCAAATGGAGGAGAAGATACAACCCCGAATACTTCGAGCTGTACCAAGATGTGAATAAAGTTCGAGGAGCTTAAACTCATCGACTACATTGGCTCTACCACGTCGAGTGAATTAACAATCCGCGATCGCAGAGCATGGAAGGCTGCAATGTCTAAAGCAGACATATCACGTAACAGGAGCCCGTTATGTAAGTAAGTAATTATGAAAAAAAGAAGGGTGACGATAGTAAGTCTAGACAGAGCCAAAAAATAATTATAGTCAACTTTGGATGTCTAATAAGTAAGTATCTGCCTCAAATCTTTAATAAAAAAAACTTCACTGATCCTTACAAACCCAAGCAGCGTATAAAGATCTCCGCATTAGCTGAATTTTATTGACCTTGAGAAGGCATTCGACAGCATGAATTGTGAACCAATTTAAGCATTATTCCGAGGGAGATGCGTTCTAAGTTGTTCTTATTAAGACAAGAGGTCCATTGTGTAACATTCTGTTTAAAGTTTTAACCGCTCATTATTCGTTAAGATCGGCTTAGAAGATCGAGGAAGCACTTGAGTTTGGTCTCAATTTGAAATAATCCTTCCGAAGGAACAAATTTCTTTACACAGACAAAACTCTTAACCTTCGTTTGACCGAATTAACTTTTTGTTTTTTTTTTTTGATTCATTTTATTTCATAATAGATGATACAAGTAATAGTATAATAATTTAAATTACAATGTGAATAAATAGTAGTCGTCATTTAATTTGATTGCAAAGTCAGAAATTAGTGTTAGACGACACTTCATTTTAGTTATATAAATTCATTAACATTTCTGAAGTGGGATGACATTAAATATACAGATACAGATAATAATGAGAATAATAAATAGAAATATATAGCTTTACAATTAAAATTTATTAAAGAAAGAGTCCATAAGAGAAATAAACTATAATGAGATACAAAGAAGAAGATAGTTCCATTAAAAGTCGTTTTTTTTTTTTTTTTTCCACCGATTTTAAGGTTGAATTCGTGTAGTAATAGTTCAATATTAGCAAGGTCAATAGCAAAAATCCAAGCTCTTATTTGGTTAATGTAACTATTATAGTTATAAGTTAATCGTATGGACTGTGGAAGTTTATTGAAATAGCATGGAGCAGTAAAAGTATGGAATTTCGAAAATGTGTTCTACGTGCAATTGGTACATTTGCTAAGCCCGTGTTATTTGTCCTTAAATTATAAGCTGAATTGGTTCTGTTAGGAATGTTTCCGCTTAGATTAAAAAATTCTCTAAGCACTTTAAAAACATATAAGTGTCTTAATGGTAATATATTGCATTTTTTAAACTGGGGCCAACTATGAGTACGACGATTATAGTTAGTAAGAATGCGAACTAGATATTTTTGAGCAACCAAGACTGGTCTAATCGTATTGAAATATGATCCTCCCCAACATACAATACCATATTGCAATTTAGGGTGTGCCAGTCCATAGTACAATTTTGAAAAACCCTTATTTGAGAAGTATGGTTTGATAAGAAACAGTTTACGTGCCACCAGGTACATATGTGATTTTATTGTTTGTAAATTATCCTTCCAGTTCAGATTTTGATCTATTAAGATCCCTAGATATTTAAAATTTTTAACTAATTCAATTATAAAACACATTTTCGGAACATTTTCGGATTTGTTCATAAAAGTTTTGTATACCGCAAGTATGAAACGGTAGGCTAAATCTAGTACATTCATGCGAGTGAAAGCGAATGTTGTATTTTGGTAAAGTATTGCCGGATATTTTCAGTGTTAATAATTTCGTTTTTTCGCTAATGAGTAATTTGTGATGAGCAAACAACACCCTAAATTTTTCTAGGTCTTCTACAATTTTCGTAATGCAATCAATTTGGTTTTGGAACGTGTATGTAAAGGTTATGTCATCGGCGGATGCAGTCGCTATTCCATTGAATTGCTGTGTGAAAATTGAGTCAATATAAATTAAAAATTAAAGTGGCCCTAGTACAGAACTCTGAGGGACTCCATTTTTTAAGACTAGTGGCTTACTAAAAACACCATTTACCTTCACTTTTTGAACTCTGTCTTTAAAATATGTTTTGAACCAGTTATGTATTGTTCCCCTAAATCCAGCATTGTATAATTTATCTAATAATAACTGATGGTCAACCATATCAAAAGCCTATGTCATGTCTATAAATAAAGCCATAGAAGACATATGTTTGTTAAGCCTTTCATGAAGCTAAAGGTAGACTCTAAGGATAGCATCCTCTGTTTATAATCCAGGTCTAAAACCAAATTGATTATTCCTCTTCCTCTGTACAT
The DNA here is from genome assembly GCA_928272305.1 of Volucella inflata. NCBI lineage: Eukaryota > Metazoa > Arthropoda > Insecta > Diptera > Syrphidae > Volucella > Volucella inflata. Next base: position 54,002,682 of record OV743720.1, on the reverse strand, counting down.
TTAAATGGACATTTATGGATACTTAAGTTAAATAAATAACTCAAAACATCTACTATTTGCCAAGCAATATACCTGTCGTACCCTCACTTGTTCAAGAGTTTTTGTTTTTTGAATTCATAATGACTTTATAGATTTCGACAGAATCAATGGAATCACATACAACTTACATTTGGATGTAACATATGTATCGTACACTTAACCTTAAAACAAAAAATCGGTAGAGTGTTGCCCATGCAATGGAAAATTTTGAAGAGCTTATTTGCATTATTTTCCTTTTTTTCTTATAAATGGAAAGAAAGCAACTGAAGCAAGGGAATATTGTGTTAATTTGAGGGCAAAAATATCATACAAAAACGCCAGTGCTTGAACTGGTTTAGCCGATCCTGTGACGGTCATTTTTCTGCTGAAGGCGCTCATAGCTCCCGTATGCCTTCTGAGAATAAAGACGATAAAATCAAATCATTGGTGTAAGCAATTATTATAAACAGCTGCAAAAAGTGATATGATCACACAAAAACATCTCTCATCGTAAGAATATGGTGTTTAACACACCACAAGACCAGACACAAGTTTGGTCACTCGACAAAAAGTGTTCCATATCCACCTTATAGCCTATCAGACTTTCAATTATTTCGCTCTTTGCAAATTTTCTTTGACAAGTTTTTTTGCAGAGAAAAATAGGAAATGTTAGGAACGCGGTACTATGAAGTTGCCCAAGATATGGCAAAAACACAATGGCTTTTTGAACAACTCAGTAGTTTATGAGTTATAGCTCTCCGTGACTAAGGGTCGTATAAAGGACTAAACTGTACTCATCGACCTGATCTCTGAAATTTATTGTTTTCTTCGAGGATCTGTTTAAGCTTACTGTTGCTTGTCGAGATGGCTTAAGGGCTTTTCTTTACAATAATGTTATATTTACATCTGCTAAATTAATGCGCAATTTATATCATAAAACGTCCTACTATTACCGTGGTTTCATTTCACTTTCCAGCAGACTACGAATTAATTAATTTTTTTAATTTAAAATTATATGTGCGTACTTCCTTTAATTTTTTTGTAATTCGAGTGGTATAGTGTATGCACGTTTAAAATCTCTAACATAACGTTGTGGCATGAAGGAAGTTGTGCAATATTTACGACTCAATTAGTTCAGGATGGCATTGTGTTAACATTGAAATTCCACAAAATTACAAACCTCATTGTGTGCTAAATATCAATTTACTTTAGCTTTTTATAATGACAACAGGAAAATTAGTTTGCTAGATACTTTATGTAATGACTTAACTGTCTTCCTTCTACTCGAGGTACGTTTTCCTTCTTCGCTTTGTAGTGACATTTTCTATGTTGCATACAAGTTGATGATTAAGAAAATAATCGCTTCACTTCAAGGTATTTCATTTTTCCGCTATACCTATCGAAAATACTTAAAATAAAAAATAGAAAATATGAAATTAGGTCTTTAGATTTAGTCACACTCTTAAGTTAAGATAGAAAGCCTTTTAAGACAGCAAATGGCTAAAAAAAGTCTGTGGGAAATTCATTTTCTGATTGATGTCAGTTCAATGTTACCATAGAAAAGAAAAGGCAATTGAAACGGATCTTCACCTGCGATGCTAATGCACAGAATGCTTTTTGGGGCAGTAGTAATTTCAACGTGAGATACTCGTACACTCATCTCCTGAATTTCATACTGTCATCTGTTGGTTATCAGCCAATTTTTTGTATGAAAGTAAGATATCGACTTAACGCTATCCAACAGGCATGCTAAGGACATACATAACTGGTTGAAAAGCACTATCGGAGATCTCTATTTCAGACCATGCAAAATCCGAAGTGAGGTCTCCAACTTGTGTCAGAGGAGGAACCCACGACAAATCAAATGAACACGATTGTAGGAGAAGTTTGGCAAGTCCAGCAGTACTACACCTAAGCTTAGGACAAAACAAAACCGTGTACAGAAACCAAAAAAACTTCTAAGCAAGTCAATTAAGACTAATTTGCAAGAAGACTGAAATGGGAGCAGAAAGAATACACATATTAGAAACTTATATGGGTTTTGGACGATTGTGTGCTGTAGAAATAGGGTAAGCGCTGAGATGTGTCATATTGGCGATATGCAGTATTGCAACTGTTTCTACGCATCAATTTTTTTTATTTTACCTCCAAGTGGTAACCCTCGGATACTGTTGGGAGTCCAATAGGAATAGACATGCTAAGCTTTTAAGCGCAAGTGTTGAAAAGCAGACAAAAATAGCAGCACTATAAACGAGGCAGCGTTTCCATCCCCAGATGGAATCAACGGTGAGGCAAAATCCCGGAACAAAAAAACTGAAACCTTATCTGTGCTACTCCGAGTTAGGGTCTTAGAAAAAGATGGTGGCATATAAACCCTTAATGGATAGTATGCCCGATGAATGGAACCTCAACATTTTTTGTCCGATACTCAAGAAAGGAGTCCATCTGAACGCCTGACGCCGTTCATAGCAACTTGATTGGTTCACATCAGTGTGGCTTCAGGGCAGAAAAGTCCACCATCGAACAAAAATTCACACTACGGCAGATCTTGGAGAAAACTCAAGAGCTTCAGATCGATACACACCCCCTATTCATCGATTTTAATGTCGCGTATGACAGCATCTATAGCGAAGAGCTATACAGAGCAATGTCTAGTTTTGGCATCCCTGCCAAAGTGTTCCGTCTGTGCAGAATGACGATTGAGAGTGCACGCCGCTTCGTCATGCTAGATAAAGATCTCACCGAGACCTTCGATGTCTAAAACGATAGCGATGCACTGTCGTGTGATTTTATTCAATATCATTGTTGAAAGAATAGTGTAAAACTTACACGCAAACACAAGAGGCACAAAGTTTCAAAATTCCGTGCAATTACTCGGATATGCCGATGATACTGGAGGCAGTTAGAGAAAAATTGACCTTATTGGACGATGCCCAGGTTCTTCTCGGACTATAGCTCCACCTTGAGCCAGTAAGTAAATATTGTGAATGCAGGTTAACGTCTCTTTTCGTGGTAAAGTATGTTAAAAAGCCCTTCCCATTCACAGACAGAATTTGTGCCTTCTGCATCACAATAATGGAGTGGGCACGTGTCGCGTGCGCACTTTTTTGACTTAGAACTCAACTAATGTCATCGACCATGCGTCTCATTCGCCTAATTTGGCATCGAGATACTCATTGCTATCCCGGAAACCAAATTGCTTTCTCAAAGAAATCATTTCAAGTCAATGGATGTGATTAAAGTATCATATATGAATAAAAATTGAATCGGTAACCTTTATTCGTTAGGAGCATCATTCCTGTCATAATATTTGGAACAGAAGGTTTCCTAGAACGCTTTAGATTCTTCGCATTACGTTATTACAATCTAAAGCATTCGCTGCTGTATCTATCAATAACGCTCTGAATAATGGCTTCCAAAACCTAAATAGTTTGTGGTTCATCACCAAATGTTAAAGACTTTACATAACCTCATACGATGTATTTGAATGAGATCAAATCTCGCGATCAGATGCATTTCACGATAGAATTTTGTCGTTGAATCGAGTTCTCAGTCGTCCTGCTTAAATCGCATATCGTCCGAATCAATATTGTCACATTCGGTAATAATAACCGCTGACTGACTGAACCAATGATGCCCCTAAAGTGTCTCGACTACACCAATATGTGGTACGAAATTTATCTTCAACATAGCGAATCGCGAGCGCGATCAGTTCGATTATGAGGACTAAATGCAGACCCATAATAGGCGAAAGGATCTCTACATCTACATACGTAATTATGCGATTACAAGTGATTTGTATCTCGCATCTATAATGGCGCGAATGCTGGGTTTCGTCGATATTTCGTTCACTTTTGCTTTCGTACGTAAATTGCGATCTGGATCGCAATGCTTATGCTTAATTTTAATCCGCACCGAATTAAAAGTTTTGCAAAACACAAAAACAAGACAATTGACAACATGACCTGACAGATAGATATGTTTTCAAAGTTCTATTATGGGCAACTTGTCCATTTGAAGTAACTTAAGGAAACTTTTCATCTAGTTCTGACAGTAGCTTCAGTTTACTTTCCCCTATTATGGTTGAGCCTTAAATAATCGCGTGATCTTCTTAACGTTTTGTGAAATGAAGGCCAATTTTAGAATAAGTTTGAATGATTGGGTAACTCTTCTCGTTTTCTTCTAAAATCTATTTTGAAAATCCAAGACTTTTCAGAACATGGATTACTCCATTAGTTAAATTAATTAAATCTTATCTACATAATAACCACAATGATTGCAGTAAGAATGACTACGATATCGAGGCATATTTTCTATGACTGTTTAGTACATACATAGGTGTTGAAACTAAGCGGGTTCCGTGTTGTTGAGAAAAGTTAGAATTGGCAAATGATTCTGATTGTTCGAGAGCCTGAAAATTGATTGCAAAACTAATTGACATTTCGTGAGGTATGTATGAAATGTCCAAAATCAGCAAATTAGCTGGCAAATTTGGATATTAATAGAAGTTTATTTTGTCATGAAAAAGAAAATGTTGTTTAACATTCATTCACAGAGATTGACTTAAGAATTAAATGGAAGGTAATCATGCAACGGAAATTTCTGTTTAAAAATGTTTTTATATTTTTTCTGTTTTTGTAAATTAAATCTTCTCCTTCTTTAAGTGGCGCTACAGACCTACTTCACGCCTCTCAGTGGCGCCATTTGGGAATCTCCCTGGAGATTGCGAAGTGAAGGGGACAAATGGTGAGTTTCCTGCGCCATAAATCAGGACTAGTGTCGAAAAAAAAAACAAGACCTTATCCGGGCTTCTCCGACATAAATGGAGCTTAGGCTGGTAAGAATTTCCAAGACTTACTCAGGGTCTTGGAAAAGAGATGGTGGCGGACGAGCCCTATATGGGCCAACTGCAGCAGCACTCACATCCCGGAACGGGCTACTGGCTTCGGTGTAACCGACACTTCGTCCCAGGGGCATTAAAAATGGAAGTGGTCCTCCGCGGTTGTGGTTGTGCCGCGGGGTAACTGCCCGGCAATTAAAAAAAAAAAAAAAGTTGTAAATTAAATACGTAAAGTTAAATGAAATTCTTTAAAAAATCAATAGAAACTCATGAATGACAGGCAAACAATTTCGTTTTCTGGCAGCGCGGTGTACATTTAGGTTTGCACTTCCACTTTCCGGTTTATCTTCGCTGTTATACATAGGTAAGTGTCCTTTGGCTTAAATTCCCCTCGCTCTTTTCGTATCCATTATTTAGGTAATGTCTATATATTTAATGCGACAAAATTTTTCTTTCAGCAACGCGAATTTTACAAGATTGTGGGACTTAGCAAGATAATACATTTTTAGTTACTAATATTTCATTATCTAATTCACCCATTTTATCCTATTTTGTCTTTTTCAATAATATGAATTAGTGACGTTTATAAAAGAAATTCATCAACAAGTTGTAGGTAAAAATTGAAAGTAAATATCCAATTATGACATATGGAAATGTCACCAATGTTTGCCGGCAAGTTTGACGCTTCAAATCTATCTTTGACTGAGTTCGAAATGCGCTCATCTTTCGGCTTCCAATTGTTACAATTTTTTACAGGCAAGAATTGTAAGAAAAAACGTAAAATCAATTACATTTTAAAGGAACTGTCAAACTGGTTAAATTAAAATTTTCGTGAATTGCGACAATTAAAGAGAAATAGACTCAAAAGAAGACTCAAACATGGCCAAAGAGAGCAAAAAAAATCTTTAGATTGAAGTTAATTGATTACTCATAGGTGAACGCATATTGCATCAATAAGGTAGTAAATAATAATAAACGATATAAAAATCTTCCTCCTGTCTTGCAATTTCTTTTTATACCTTCTCTAACTGGCACTATTGACGTTTTACACATATTTCGGAAGAAACCATTTCTGCGAGATTTCGGGATAAAAGCCTAGTAAAAACTAATCCAAAGCGAAGTTTGTTCCTGGTCTCCAGAACTACAGCGAAATGAGAGCGGGAAATTATTTATTGAAGAGTTTTAATCAGCTGCTAGAAAATTTGTGAAAATTGTCAAATTGCTTGTTTTTTATTTAAAACTGTCATCGGGTTTGTTTTTATTTCGAAATGGAACATTTTTACTTCATTTTGCGCAAAATTGGTGTAACTTGACTACCAAATTGATTAATAACTAAAGTTTAAAGCAAAATATATCGAAAAGCAGGGAAATATATTGAAGTGTACTTTCAGAGATCAACAAATTGCATTTATATCCATAATACAATAGCCAACTATGGGCAGAACGAATCAATGGAGAAGTAGCTTCTTGGTTCCATTATACAAAGGAAAAGGCGACACTCGAGAATGCAACAACTACCGTTCAATCAAGCTTATGTCACACACAATGAAAATCTTCGAAAGAGTCTTAAACGAACGTCTTCGGCAAATAATAAAGCTCGATAATAGCCAGTGTGGATTTGTTGAAGGAAGATCGACGGTGGACGCTATCCAAAGCCTACGAATAATAATGGAAAAGCACCGAGATTCGTCTAAGGATTTACACGTGGTATTTATCGACCTCGAGAAAGCATTCGATCGAGTGCCTAGGGATCTCAAATGGGCCGCGCTGAGGTCTCAAAACGTACCGGAAACATATGTTAGAATAATACAAGACATGTACGGAAACGTGAAAACTGCGGTTAAAAGCTCTGCTGGACTAACGAGAGAATTTCCAGTTAATGTCGGAGTGCATCAAGGAAGCGTACTTAGCCCTTTCCTCTTTAACGTAGTATTAGACTATCTTTTAAAAGACTGCATGCGCGAAGCAAATGTAACGCCAATTCTCTTCGCTGACGACGCAGTTATACTTAGCGATAACGTCGAAGATTTACAGAACACCTTAGATTCATCGAAAAATGCGCTCGAGAGAAACGGGTTTAAAATAAGTCGTTCAAAGACGGAGCATTTGACGTGCCCATTTGCGCATCCGTTGCGACCTGTTCCGGATATAATGTTAGACGGAATAGTTCTTCCGAAAAGCACTATCTTTAAGTACTTAGGATCAATCGTTAACATGGAAGCGAAATATGACGACGACTTAAACCAGTGAGTGTGGGATGGATGAAATGGCGGGAAAATTCGGGAATCTTTTGCGACCGAAAATTTCCACTTAAATTGAAGGGGAAACTCTACACCACGGTTGTTAGACCAGCTCTTATGTACGGTTCTGAGTGCTGGACAATGTACGAAGCGTTTAAAAACAAAATGACGGCAGCGGAAATGAAAATGTTAAGGATGTCTAGTGGAGTCCCTAAAGGCGATTGCATTAGGTCTACACGTATAAGAGGAAGTCTACATATAAAGAATTCGGTAACCGAACAGCTTGAGGCGAATAGAATAAGCTGGTATTGCCACGTTCAAAGAAGATCTGCGGAAAATCCGGTTAAAAAGGCACTATCAACTACGGTCACTCCAACTGTAAGAAAACGAGGTCGGAAAAAGAATTCCTGGATTTCTCAGATGGCAAATGCGCAACAACGCCTGGGGCTAACCACTAAAGCGATCCATGACCGAGCATTATGTAGACGCGTTCTGCGGTCTGCGACATTAGCCAAACCCTTCTTCGTCGTGAATATCAACTTTTTTAATAAAAGACTGCTTAATTCGTTTAACCTTCACCGGTCATTCATTTCGAGTAACTTTAAAGTTCCTTGTGTGTCTAATTGGCACACATTTTTGTCGATGAATGAAATCATGACGTTTTTCTGATTGAAAATTCGTTATTATTTATTGTTTTATTAATTCAACTAGAGCAAACGGGTATTAAATTAAAACTGAAGCATTGGAAAATATCCAAAAATAGAATTTATTTCAATTCAATGCAGTCTGTGACTGGTTGATGAGTCAACGGCAATGAGTCGATTTATGGCAATTTCGATAAGCAAACTTGTCTGCGCTTGATGTTGATGGCACTGGATTTCTAATGCCGTTGCCAAAAGCAAGCACATTTGCACCCCGTGGTATTCTTTTACCAAGTTCGACCAAAAATAGTCTTTTTCTGATATTTTTGATGTGAATAATGAATATCACCCATTGCATTGCTACCTAATATTTTAAGCACAGTGCATAGTTAACCTTTCTTTTGCATTTATATGTCGCAATCAACCTATCTAGAACATCGATTCTACCATTCTTGCGGTTTGATGATCTCAGGTTGTTTGTCAAGATCATCTGCGTCAATAAACACATTCGAATGATAAGTGCGGAGCAATGTAATAAAGCAGCATGCAAGCACGTAGGTTATTATGCATGTCTGTACTACGGCGGCTTCTCTTGTTTCTTTGGCGTTATATTCTATATCGGAATCATCGCTGTGGTTATCATCTTCACTATTTGCTTCAATGTCAGTTTGTACGAAACCATCGTCATTATTTGAATCGCATTCACCACCAACAAAACGTCTGTACTCATCGAAAAAGGATGAAACCATTATAAATGGTTTATAAATTTTCGAGTTGAAATATAAATTAAATAAATGAAGTGTCTTTATGTCGCAAAGGAAACGCGAGATATGTCGAGACCATTAATGAACTGTATAGATTGCAAACATATGGATAGGAAAATCGAAAATCGGTGCATAACGCCTATTCTAACGGCCAAAGTCTGTAAAGCTGTTCATCTGTGTAAGTTCATCTATGGTCGAGATAAAGAAGTTATATGTCAATTTGAAACATAAGATCCTATTTGCTCAGGGTACAAGCGACATCTGAAGTGAACATAGATTTCAAGAACATGAACTTGAACTTCAATAATAGCAGAGTAATATTACTTTGAAATTCAAAAGTGTGTCAAATTGACACAAGGATCCGATATAGGTTAAACTTGTGTTTTAATTTTTTTTCAGAGGAAGAAAGCAAACCAAAAATCAAAAAATAATGTCCAAACTCCATCCACACTGTCATGGATAAATTACGTTATTATTTTAATATGTCTCACTTAAAGTTACTTTGGTCGTATCTCAGAGAAAGAAAACAGGCGGTGTCTCTGGGGGTAGCACTGTCATAATTTCTTCCTTTAGTGCGAGGTGTTCCCCAAGGATCGATTTTGGGACATCTCTTGTTCGCACTCTACATCAATAATATAGAAACCGTTATTTTGAATTCATCAAAGCACTTTTACGCCGACGATATTCAAATTTATAAAAGTTGTACTCTTGGACTCATCGAAAACTGTGCCAGCGATTTAAATGTAGATCTTCACAGGATCTCGAACTGGTCTTTGGAAAATAGACTGGCAATCAATCCAAACAAATGTAAATGCGTATTTCAAAAAAGAAGCTAGAGCTATCCTATTTTCCAGCCATCATGCTGAAAAATTCAGCACTAGAATTCGTCGAATATTCAAAAAATCTTGGCTTGCTATTCAATAGAACACTCAAATGGAATAACCATATAAATGCAATTGTGGCTAAGGCATGTGGAGTTCTTCGAACTTTGTGGACTGCTCAAAAGTTCACACCGCTGAGGACAAGGTTAGTTCTTACTAAATCTCTGGTTATTGCTGTGTCAATTTATGGATGTGAAGTATTCTATAAATGTGATGCTGAGAGCAAAAGGAAGCTTCAGGTAGCGTTCAACAGCACTATCCCTTATGTCTACAGACTCAGAAGGTTCGACCATATCTCATACTTGGCAAAAAAAACGTGTTGGGGATGTCATTTCAGAACCATGTCAAGTTTCGTACTCTTGGTATTCTGTTTAGCATTATAAAAACAAGGCAACCGACATACCTTTATAATAAAATTCAGTTTTCGGCTTCTAACAGATCTGCCTGTTTGATTCTCCCTCATTTCTCTTGCCTAACATCCGAAAGACAATTTTTCGTTGCTGCTATTCGCATTTGGAATTCACTTCCCCGTAATCTGAGAGAACTGAATGATGCACGTCGATTTAACGGCGAGTTAAAGCTTTTCTTTTCAAATCAAAGAAACTAGATTTAAATATATAAAAGTGACTATCCCCATTGTTGATTGCTATTTGTGCTTTTTTTATGGCTTTTCCCATGGTTTTCTTCAGAACTTGGTGCTATAATTTCTTCACAGAAAGAAGTCTTGGGCGGTTAATTATGGGCCAGTGCAAATCGCGAAACTAGACGACTGGAAAACGCCTACTTTAGGATATCGGATGAGGCTCGTAGAGAATGCGACATCAATCCAATTGAGGAATTAAAATACAATACAATGCATATTCCAGCTTAAACAGCACACCATGTAGTGACTTTGAGTACGTGTAATGCTACTTCATGCACTATTCCCGGATATTCAGTTCCCCAGATACGCATATTCTGTTTGTTCACAAAGATAAGTGAAAACGGGCCTCGTCGTTCCTAATTATTTTTGATGCAAAATCGTTCACTTCGTAGTTGAGGTTCAGAAGGGCGTGAGCCTAGGATAGAAGAGATTCATGGAAAACACCCGTCTGTACTTCGTAAAGAAACATCTTGGAGTATTCACCAAATTGCAAAGACTGTCCAATTGCATTGCAATTACGTTGTCGGGTTATCGACGGAGCCTATACGATATTTTCGACCGAACGCTCTAAAAGCTTCAAACGAGCAAGTTCTCGTGTTGTTTGAGTCTGCACAAGTAAAGAGGGCAAACGCCAGACTTAACGACCAGTGGGAGCCGGGCACAAAATGCACATCGCACCAAGATCACTGACCAATTGTTCATCAAAAACATCGTAACGATTATTCCTCGTTCACCAGTAGAATTCCATTGCATATTCACACAAATTCTAATTCTATTTGCTTCACAAAAATAAAGAACATTCGATGAAATTTGTAAAATATATGACACTTTCCGATAGTATAATGCTTCTTGTATGTATATAGCATCTACTTTAATTTTATAAAAAAAAGTAAGCATATTAGATTAGAAAAAAAATTCTCTTCTACAAATTGTTACAAATATCTAGCTGGAACAGATCTAATATCCAGAATCCTTCTCATATTTGCTGTACAATAAACTTGGTGCGACAGGCATGCTGGTTGAGGTCTACTACCATTCACTTCTGAACTTAACTTGTTCAACCATTGTAACAAATACAAACAATTGAATGATTAGGGCGTTTGTTATTGCTTTCACACATTATTATATTTATTTATTATTGTAGTACAATTTGATCACAAGAAGATACTCGTACAAGTTAGCAAAATCACATTAGTGTTATTAAATTCTTTAATCTGAAGTTATCGATAAGTTAAACAATGGTTATAAATGACGAACGCTTCTGATAATCGGTATGCCTGTTCGATGATTCGGAAAATGTTTTCCATCTAAATGCATTTCTACTGAACTTCTTTGTTGACTGAATCGAATAAGTCGTTCTTATGATCGCTGACATTCGGACGGGACTCATAGTTGCATATGGTGACTCCATGGAAATGGGCTTCGCTAAATTCACCACGTAGACCTGAAATAAAGTAATTTATTTACAATGTAACTTTTTAGACATTGAGAGAGAATTTATTGAGTAACAGAGCAAGGATTCAGTTAGTAGAAATTCAGTCCAAATTTCCAAATGTTGGCAGGCAGATTTCGGACTACAGTTTGACAGGACGAGAAGAGACCTTTTTCAACACCCCACTAAATGATGCGCCCATTTTTCAACACTGGCAGCGCTTGAGTCAATATTTAAGAAAAAGTCTCTTAGCCGTTCGAAACAGAGAAGGACCAGATGTAAGAATAGAACAACAACATACCCATTGGTGTAGTTCGAAAATCCAACGAAAAGTTTTGCCACGCTCAACAAAAAGACGACAATAATGAAAAATCCAACCTGCAACCTGAATGGCTTATATGAAGAACACTTTAAAGCAGCTGGAGATGCCTTAGTACAGCATAGACCAATTTACTTCTAAGATTTGTTCGGAAGAAATATGTCTGCTGAATGGAATCATAACATCATCCTCAGCATAGCAAACAATATACGAAACAACTAACAGTGTTAAACTCAGAAACTCTTCGTTGATTGTCATTTTTCATCTGACAGCTCTGCCATATTCCCCACTGTGAAAGTGGGGTCACATCGCGTTCAACAGCAAATTACAGCTTTGAAGCATGAAGTGTAGAAAGGACCACAAATCAGAGAAACGCGCTCTAAGTAGAAATCAAGGGACAGAGAGCCGGCAACTCTTATGTGCTTTTTACAATAACACGGGGCACACCGCAAACTGCCGGGATTGTTCTAAGTTCCAATACAAAGAGATTTAATTTTGCTCGGCAACAAAACGCTAATCTGGTATTAGTCGAACATCATTCCTAAAATTATCTAAGTTCAAATGGCGTTAGGTAGAGGAAGTGCGGTATAACAAGCGAAGGTTGTTTGCTAGACTCCAGCGTCTAGAGGACGAGAAGTTGGACTTGAAATGTTGGCTTCTCACGCTCAGGATGCGTTGGCTTCTCTATGACAACGTGTGGATTTTCCAAGCTTCAAAAACGTCAATTTTGTGTATTGACGTAGTCGCCGGGATGTAAATGCACTTCACCTGAAAAGATAATTTTTTCTGAGAAAAATTGTCGTTCTTTTCGAGCTGCTTTAAAGTCCAAACAGAGAAGCGAAAAGGGAGCGTTGGACCTTGTAAATGAATTAACCGAAATCTTTATGCAAAATCCTCCTCAGGCTAGTGCGACTGCTGTTCAGTTCCTGAGATCTTACCCTCGTTGATGTTCTCGGGCTTAAGCGCACACTTTTGGTAACAGCTGCTAATAAAGAGCAAACCAGTCTAGTGAACTTTCTTCACAAGCTGGGGTACACCAGATCCAGTTGGTGCCACACCTGAGCTAGAGATTCTGTTTAGGCTTTGCATTAGATCTCTTAAACTATCAAGCTGTTTACCCTAGAAGTCAAAGTATGTAATAGTAGTTCATTGATTACCATGTCCTCCCAAAGGAGAGAGAAAGAATACTGCAATGTGCCGTCGCTTGATTGACATATCTCCGAGCTGAGAATCCACCTAACATTGTGCTGAGAATTCTCCTTGCGAGAAGTTGTTTTACCACTATGTATTGGCTCGTATGAAACATGAAGTAATTTAGTAATAAACTCTCAGATGTGCTTTTGGTCAACTAAACCCAGAGGTGTTGCATTCTTCTGTAGAAATATGTGTAGGTTCCAGGTGGTGGAAGCATATACCGTGGCATATGAGTGTCTCAATCTTTTAAGAAAATTGAAGAAACAATGCACCACGCAGTAGAGGTTTGGGTTAGGGTTTCGCACCAACTCGGTTCAAAAGCGACAAATACCTAGATATTGCATCTATCCGGGTATTCTGTTATTCGGCAGACGATTGCAGTCTCAGTCCGGTTCCAACGGCACGGTGGGCATATTTCTCCAGAATGCTGATACGGTCTCTCTTATCGAACACGCTCTATCTACCGCCCAATTAATATCAGAGGAGATTGGCAGAAACTTCAAACAAGTGGATGAAACTATGAAACGAATGATAGTCAGAACGACTCCTCGGTGTCAAGACAGTGGCAATAAAGACACATACCGCAACGCAACTATTAGGCTACTGCACACATGTAGACTGCTGTCGAGACCTACAACCTTTTACAGTTGGTTTATTGTCATGACACACTTCAAATATTGATTAGGATAATCACAGGCCTGCTCACAGCTGGCATAAATAAAAGTCTTTGCAGTAGAAAGCAGAAGCGACTTTCCAGGAATGTGTGGGCAATGAATAATACCACCATCCACTATCTATCGCATAGGAAAACAGTTCCAATTCCTGCAAATCCTCGGTTTATAAATCTTATCTTGACTATCAGCAACGTCTCCGAACAGATGGCTAATGGAGCCCTGGCTAAGTGGGTTAGCGACTAAATTATAGTGACTGATATCTAACCCCCCAAAGCTATCCAATGGAGGCTCTCATTTTCAAGCTGAACAAGGTGGGCATAAACCACTGTTCTGCAAATTCGTCCTTACACGCTCACCTGAAGGCAGTTAATCTTCTTCAGCATTCTGATCGTGTAGAAATCTGGTAACCAAATTTAGGTCATTAATTGGTCAACCAGCACAGTCCCCGCAATCCACAGTAACAGCATGGGTAATTCCTTACCCCTACAGGCTAAAATATTGTAGCACATGTGTGCTCGACGCCGTCATATGACTAACGGACGAGATAAAAATGTGAAAAACCAGTTAATAGTCTCGGAAGGGATGGATTCACTGTTAACTGCTACGAAGCAGATGTAACCGCCACCAAAGAAGTGCGATGCGATGATTCGGACGAAAGGGGATGAAAAACTGTCAAGTCTATTATGGAGACTGCCACACACAACGGGTGGGCAAGCACAAAAGTTGCAGCATTTATTCGCATGCGTTTTTATAGTCAGAAGAGGACTTTGGGAACTAATGCATAGAAGCGAACGCTTTACGACGATTTGAATCAAGGCTTGATTTGCCACCATTACTAGGCTTATATCCACAAGCCGATAAAGGAGAAGAACGACATTACCTGAGATTTCTTCCACGAGCACCTCTACAATCGCAAGATAAAGTCAAATTTCCTTTCCGCCTTTCGTATTCATTCAAGCAGTCCGATGCTGATAACATCGAACGTAGAAAACTATTGAGGTTACCGTCCAAGAGCAAAAACAGAGGCTGCAAGGGAAAAGCATCGTAGAGCTCGAACAAAAACGAGGGAAAGAACGTATGGGCTACTAAGAAGATAAAAGAAAGAGCACAAGAGCAAAAGAATGAGGTTCGGAAGTTTAACTAACAAAAAAAACGAACATGCCAAAGCATGCACCCGATGGCTTAACTCCCGACCTATTTTAAGGTTGTTATTAGGTGGTTTTAGGCCAGGAAAGTTCTCCATAAATCAAATTTCCACATTGTGCAGATGAGTTCCAAATCGATGCACATCATAGAAGCGAATGAGGGCCAATTTTGCCCTCCCACTGCAAATCCCATTCGAATATGTAAGGTGGCAATTCCATCAAGGTCGTTTATGTTAATTTTGAAGGGTTAAACAGCAGTGCCTAGGCCGGAAAAATTGCTGACAACAACCGAGAGGGATAACGCATCTAAAGAACTTTTTGTGAGTCTCACAAAATTGCGCCAAATTCCGAGCTTCTTATGTGCTTCTTTAGTATTTTTTTCTTCTGTCTAAAACTTTAAAACTACTTTATCAAAACCCACCCTCTACTTACCAATGTAATAAATCTGCGTGTTGTCTGCTCCGAAATTCGATGGGAAATGCAAAGACAAATGATGAACCGATGAGAACGTCACCACTCTACAAACATAAATTAATTATTTACGGCTAGAAATAGAGAAAATACAAAAAATTCCTTCGCTTACTTGGGCGAATACTCAATCTCCCCACTGGGGTCGCGGCTAAGATCGAATTCCTGATCGGCCTTTATTTCAGCATCACTAAACGACATTTTCTCACGATTCTTGAATCTAAAGAAACACCTTATAGACAGACATTATTCAGTAACTAGATTAGAAACCTTACATTCGAAGTTTATTTGGATGTGAATCATCATTTGCGCCAATGATGATGATTCCTTTCAGCTTGATGTTGCCGGTAAATGGGATGTTAAAGAGCAGTTCCTCATCGGCATCGCTCACCACAAACTATGAAGAAATGGGTTTTTAGTAGGAATTACACAAGTTTCCACACATTTACCTCGGTAAAATTCAATCGTTGTTCGTATGGTTTGAAGACTTTTTTGCCGCTTCCTTCACTTTCCTCATTTAAGCACTCCAGATTCTCCATGTCGATCTTTTGATACAAACTGTATTGGATTCCTGTTTCGAGGGCATTATCAATGTCGGTGGCCTCGTGTCCACATTCATCACCATGATTGTGCGAATGTCCGTGCGGCATTTTACTGAAATATTTGTATTTTTTTTGTTCAAGAACAGAGGAGAATCACCTCTATTCAATTCCGTTGTTGTTTATAAAATATCTGCATTTGACATGATTGTTGAGCAGATTCCAATTTCTTTGTATTGACAGCAGCGCTAAATTCTAGTTGTTGATTTGAATAAGCAAATACTTGAACCACTTATAGAACGAGTTCATTCACAATATGGAATTAAATTTCTGGTAAATGTGTTTAAATGTTACTTAAAATTTAAAATAATGGAGATAATAATTCCAGAGTTAGTAAAATTAGATGACAAGCAATAAGCCGTACCCTAAAATGCGAAAAGTCCTTCATTGAAGCAAGCTTATAGACTATTATATCAAACACAGATAAGTACATGAGAGAATGCGGACAGAAAAATAATCCGATCTACGACAATGTCGTCAATCATAATGCAAGCGTCGAAGAAGATTAGTTCATTTACACCGGGCACTTTTAGATCTCTAGAAAGAGCAAAGTGTCTCAAAGGACTTATGATAGCTGTTCAGAAGAAGACTTGATGTGGTCTAGTAATATTTTTTTCAGCCTGGAGAGTTACGCGTGCTCAGATTCAAACCCTCCTCTGAGCCTTATGTGGAAAAGATCACTGGCTGGCCATCGTATTTTTGACCGTGCCCCTATGACCTGGAACTCATATAAGATTTAGTTAAATAAGTTTTTCTACTGCGAAAGGCACCAAACTTTAATTTGATTTCAATTTGTAACTGCTCCGGTTTCATAATTTCCATTGCGGATATAGTCGATTAATTTAGTTGTTATCTGTCGTTTTAAGAAAGTAACCACCAATATGCATTATCATAGATGTCTGAGCCTAGAAGTTGCAAGTGTTAAGAACGAAAAGCAGTTACTTAACATGCATTAAAGCAGTTATATCGGGAGACAAGTCCTTTTCGCGGTTACCACCACATATTGAAAGCAGTCAATATTCTCAACCCAGGGTCTGTTTATTGGCAGCGCTTCAATCAGCAGGATTAGTGATTTGTTTACTCTTCGTTGTCCGAATGAGTTATGCAGTTGGGAAGTTCACTTCTCCTTATCGGGCACACATTTAATTTTATCAGAATGTTGGATAATTATTACTTACATTTGGAATAGAGCTAATCGCACTACATACTGACGTAGTGCCGGGTTAATAGTGTCTACGATTCTCTTGTAATGAGATCCTCACCGGATTAGGAGTATCTGACGAAAAGAAAAGGCGTGGTACGACTCGAGCTGCAAAGCGGCTGTCAGGCTAAGAGAAATATTTTTCGGTCCTATAGGACCCACTAGACAGAGGAAAACCGAAAAAAATTCAAACAAGCGTCCATTCCGATACTCATTTATAATGACATGCCTGCTGTTAGGTCTTTGGACAAAGCCAATCTTTGCCAATCTTAGCCAATCTTACTACACACTTTGCAGAAAGAAATCAAGAAAGTTGCACTTGATATTTCTAGGGCATTTGATAAAGTTTGGCATCAGGCTCTTTTGTCGAAAATGTGTGCATTTGGGATCGACGATCGATCACCCCGTCTGATCTGGAATCAATATACCTTACATATAGTATAAGCCTTTCATCCGCCCAATTGTCAGTAGAAAACCTTGAACCGTACAACCCGTCTCGCTATGAATGCTCATCAGTACAGCCTTAGGCCCGCCAAGCTCTCTATTTCCTAGCCATTACAACCTTCAAACATTCAAAACCAACGTACATCGTACCTCTTTTTTCTCCCTCCCTAAATTTCCTTCGCCTGCGGTATGTGCAAACATTTTTAGGGTACTTATAACCCCTTGAGCGTGGGCTTATTATAAAAAAAAACATTTATATTGTCTTATTAAATTCTACACACCAATTAGCTTCGGATTCCCAAGAAAATCCGATCGCGTGGCTTAAATTGGTTTGACTCGATTATTTGATTGGTGCTTCTGGGTTACTTCTTTTGCAAAGGTTACTCTTCTCTGGCTCTCTACGCCTTCACTCGGCGTGTAAGGTGGTCCAATCCGTGGTTCAATCGATTGCATTCGATGCTCTATGCACTCTGGTGTAAGTCGATCAATGTTTACATGGACCCGTCTACCTTTGATTAAAATCGAAAAATATTTGTTTTTTTGTTTTTGTTTCAGGACTTTTAAAGGCCCATTAAAGGGCTATTGTAGTGATGGTCGAACGGTATCATAGTGTACAAGCACGTGCTAAATGACTTTAAAGATAACAGGCTTTTGGAAGACGAGACTTGATGCGGGAACGGGGCGCACGTCATCAGAGTCCTGCCTTAATCGTCTCACAATTTTGGATTGATATTCCACTTAAACTGAGTGGAAGTATTTTTCTGGCAAACCTAGAGCTTTCCATAAGCCAGCTCTGTAAACGAAGCGCCTTTGGTCTTTTTTTGAAGGGCTACATATACCACAATCTAAGAGGAATTGAAATTCCTTCCTAACTATAGAAAACCTTTCGGGGGAGAGCCTACGTGGCTTGCTCACTATGGGTGATACTTGTAGGCAGTTTAAGCGCTTTCTCAGATCTGGTACTGCAGTACTTCTTTAGAAAGGCTTTAACCTCCGGGTTGGGTGCCCGATCAGAGACAACAGAGACTAAAAACTAAGACTTTAGTTCCACTAAAAAACCACATACTCGAAGAAAGTCAGGGCAAATGAAAGGTTTGCCAACCTCGGCCACAGCAAACGCTCATTGAAATAAACGACGAAGATCAGGATCTAAAAATTTCCAAATTTTTCCCGTGTGTTCGCACTTGGGTTTCACTGCCTGCGTAGAGTGAAAACTTCGGGTCAGGTGGTTTATTTTTAGGAAGGTCGACCTGTGTCGACTAAATAGAATAACTTACTAGAACGATCAAAAATAAAAAGGCGACTACTTTTTGGTTGCCAGGGATCGACCATCGCTATGGCTGACCTGCTGTCTAATTTTCCGAATTGTCTGTTGTTCGATGGTATATGCATGTGAATTTTCTCTGTGATGCTTGTGATACCAACAAATTCTTGAACCAGACCGACCCTTAGCTCTGTTTGCCCTGAAAGAGCTTCTAGAACAGGCTGATTCCTGATTCGTTGATCGTTATTGGTTATACGAGTACTGTGCAGGTAAATGCTTTATGCGCCGTTCTAAGTTGAAAGGTTAAAGCTTCTTTACGATGGCTGGAAAAAATTCAGATCCTGCCTTTTGACGCTACAACCTCACCACCTTCAACACACCCAACCACATGTACCAGCTCTGGCAATACTCAGCCCACTTGCAGTTCCAATGTTAGGAGCTGATAGTTAAGTTAAGATATCTACGTTCGGTTCACTGTTTCAATGCGGAAGCCCAAACAAGTGTATCGATATTTTTTGAAAAATGCTATTTCGTATATTGGTATACCTTCTTGCTTTCCTTCGTAAAGGTTGCAGTCTTTTTTGAAATTATGCTTAAACGAGCTGTTTATGTCGGATTTTGTAGAATTTACCCATCCTCCCACACTCTTTGTTGAATCAGCAAACGGGATTTGTCTCTCATCTGCTTTCGATGGAGTCCGTGCTTTAGCATTATAAAGGGGGATTGGGATGATTAAAGTCTTATAAAGAGTCTACTTAAAGTCTTACTTGCGCGTTTAGCCCAAAAAAACTAATGAAATGTCACGACTATTACATTCTGTCGAATTCGTCGACGTTGTATGTCCCTTCATGTTAAGAGCACGTACTAAGTTTAGGCCTAATTTACTAATCAACCCATTTTGGCAGCTTCCGTTTCAATACTAGCGAACGCATCCGTGACCGCTGATAGATTTGAACTTTTTGTGTGTATTCCCAGGACCTGCTGAAGTGTGAAGGTTCGGTCGCATGTGGACTTTCATCGGCTGGTATCGCACTGATAGGGGCCAATCAGGCTGTACATTATGATACAATTCGTCATATCTACATATTGTTGAGGAGGTTTTTTTTTGTTGTACCAGGCAAATGAAGCTTAGATCCGATTTTATAGGTGTACAATCATCTAACTTTATCTGGGAAACGACTTTATGTCTGCTCACTACAAAGTCTTTTTTAGCAGCTTTCTTCAATTTAAGGTTTGTATTGTATACTCGTAGTATTCGTATTTGACTAGTAGTTAAGGCGTTGCTTTTACGTTTACCTATCGGTAAGACTTTCGTATGTTATATTTGGAGTACAACATCTCAAAATCTTTTTTTTTACGCTTATTGTGTTCTACTTTCGATTGGGTGCTGTAGAAATAGAATAGGTGCTGAAAGGTGTCAATCTAACGACACCCTGTCTTGCAACTGTTTCGGCACATCAATTGTGCTTATTTTACCTCCAAATGGTAACCATCGGGTACTGGTCGATATCCATCCGGACTCGACTTGCCAAACTGATAAGTGGGACTTCTAATCATCAAACTAAAATAGGAGCACTATAAACAGGACAGCGGATGAATCGCCCAGATGGAATCAACGGTGAGGACAAATTCTTGAATAATACAAATGAGAACTTATCCGGGCTACTCTAACATATTTTGGGCTTTCCGAGTCTTAGTCAGACTCTTGAAAAAAGCGGGTGGCATATAAGCCCTTAATGGACCCGAACGGGTTACTGGTTTCGATCTAACCGACCCCTCGTCCTTATGGTATCTATAACAGGGGTACTAGGGTTCTGGCCTTGCAAAAAGACGAAAGTTACGAAGCAACAACAAGCCTTAAATACGGGCGGATCTACTCTTGACAACCCATGCACACTAATCAAGGACAATGAACTTCGGATACACATGTAGAATGTTAAACCGCGTAATAGACCACGTGCAGCCACGATCGACGTTGAGGAAGATGCAAAAAAAGCTCTATAAGCAAATGAGCTCTATGAGCGGAAGAGGAGAGACGAACACCGGCTTTTCAGGAGGAAGAAGAAAGAGCATGAGAAGCGCGCGATCGAGGAAATTGAGAGATGCTACTCCAGGAATGAGGTTTGGAAGTTTTACTAAAAGCTACATACAAAATAACACGCCACGGACACAAGCCCCGAACCGAAGCCTATAGAGACGAACACGAGAACATCGTAGTAGAGTCGCAGTCTATGCTGAGAATCTGGAAAGATCATTTCTGTAGACTGTGTAACGGCGATGACGAAACAAATACCGCTGTCAGGCAGAATGAACCTTACAACTTGGATGATGTAGACCATCAATTCCGTCCACCCGCCGACCTGGATGAAGTGAAGATAGCTATATCGAAGCTTAAGTCCAACAAAGCTGCTGGAGCGGATGGCATGACTGCCGAGCTCTTCAAAGCGGCAGGCGATGACTTGGTAAGGAGCATACACCAACTCATCTGTAAAATATGGTCGGACGAAAGTATGCCCGATGAATGGAACCTCAGCATTGTTTGTCCAATTCTCAAGAAAGGAGACCCTCTGAACGGCGTCAACTAGAGAGGCATCAGTTTTCTTAATATCGCCTACAAGATCTTGTCTACTATATGGTGTGAACGCCTGAATCCTTTCGTCAAGAACCTGATTGCTCCATATCAATGTGGCTTCAGGCCAGCTAAGTCTACCATCGACACTGCGGTAGATCTTGGAAAGAATCAGATGAGCTTCAGATCGATACACTTACTTTAGTTTAAGTGGCGCTACAGTCCGGGGTGGGCCTGGACCTTAGTCAACAAGCTTCTCCAGCTCGATCCCTGGCTAGCTGCCTCCAGTTTCGCACGCTACGTTGGCTGAAGTCCTCTTCCATTTGCGTGCGCCACCTGAGTCTTGGCCTTCTTCTACTGCGCTGTCCTTCGGGAGCGGATTCGAAGACTTTTCACACTACCTATTTACTGATTTCAAGGATGATTGTGCCAGTATCTATAGAGACGAGCAATGTCTGGTTTTGACATCCTTGCAAAACTCGTTCGTCTGTGCTGGATGACGATGGAGAATGCACGCTGCTCCATCAAGGTCGGTAAAGATCTCACCGAGACCTTTTATGTCCAGAAAGGATTTAGACAATAAAAAGAATTTAGAAAGAATAGTGCAAAATTCACGAGCAAACACAAGAGGCACTATCTTTTAAAAGTCCATCCAATTACTCGCATACGCCGACGATTGGCATAATTGGAAGAAAGCAGCGTGATGACAGTGGCGGCTTGGCAAGTATTGAGACAGAGGCGGAAAAATGGGTTTATGTGGGCAAGACTAAGTATGTGCTGTCAAGCAAAAAGGACACTGAACACCGACCTCTTGGACAGAACGTCACCATCGCCAGGTATAACTTTGAGGTAGTTAAGGACTTTGTCTACCTAGGCTCCGCTATAAATTCAGACAACGAAACTAACGCTGAGATCAAACGAAGAATAACTCTTGCCAATCGCTGCTTCTTAGGGCTAAGAAGGCAATTGACTAGCAAAGCCCTTTTTTCAAACAACAAAAGTTACGCTTTATCACATAAGACCATCAAATTACTTTCACTTAGTAGTTCTTCTTTGTTATCCGCCTTTGCACTTGAACTTCAGCAAGATAATGTAAGAGTTAATGCTAGTTGCTCAAGACGTTCGGATATCCAGAATAGTGGAGCATGCCAAAAAATTTGTCAATTTGATTACGCTTTTGACGTTCCGGAGGCTTCCATCGCCGTTTGTGTATATTGGGAAACCGTGTGTTGGCTATAGTGACATTTCGTCGCAATTTCAATAAGCCTAAGTTCATTGAAAGACCTGGTGTCGCGTAGGTTATACTTGCCAATTGTCTCACAAAAGAAGTCCTCCTTTCCTATTCTGGCGTTCAAGTACAAAGTACAAGGTGGCACAAAATTAGTCATCCGATTTTGTTTTTGAATTACTTTTTCAATTAATAAAAAAAAATTATTTGAGTGTTGGAAATCTTTATTTGGACCTTTTCAATTTTCTCTGTTAAGTGGAAAAGATGATATCCGCCAAGTGGCTGCCGCCAGTGTTGATACACATTTGTACCCGTTTTATCGCATTTTCTATGAGTTTCCGCTAGATTTCCAGTGATAATTGTTCGCATTCCTCTCGAATATTCTACTTAAGGGCTGCGATTGTCTGACGCTTGTTGGCATAAACCCACGACTTCAAGTAGACCCAAAGAAAGAAGAAGTGCCGAATCGCCAAAATGGGAGATTTCACTACCAGAAAACGCTTCCTTCAAAATATCCATTGTGGTTCGTGTTGTTTGTGCGGTTGCACTGTCTTGCTAAAACCACATGTTCACCAAGCCCCATTTAATTTTTTTTCATTTTCAATGCATTTTTATTATATCAGTTCATTAATTCTTACTTGCTATACAAAAAAACGCTTAAAAACTAGCTTAATTAACTTACAATTTATCTTAATTCTAACTTACTGGCCCCATGCGGACACTCTAAGTTAAACCTAACAATTAAATATGTCTTTCGACGTACGAACATTATTTTATTATATTATTCAATACTAAATATACTTAAAGCTAAGAAAACAATTTTATTATTTCAAAAAAAAAACTTAGTAAATGGATTTTTGTTTATATATAAAACTTAAGACTAAGCATAAAAACTAATCTACAAACTACTTAATCTACTTATACTAATTTTTGTTTTGTAAATATATACAAAATTTTTTATTTTTTATTTTTGAAGAGTATTACAAAGAAATTGTTACCCATCTCGATTATTTTTTTTTTTTAATTTTTTTTTTTATTTTTTTTTTATTATTTTTTTTTTTTTCCTCTTATTTCTAACTTAAACCTACCTAAAGCTATGTAAGTCGGCCACGGCTAAAGAATTAGGCTGACCCACTCTGCTCCCTAATGAAGCTACTCTGTACTAGAGGAATTCGACGATGGAGCTTCCTCCTCTCCCATAAGCCACCAAAATTGTTGGTGGTGCCGAGCAACATCCCTCATGTCGCGAATCCCTACCGCCCTACTAAACCGGAGACGCTCCGCACTGCCGTGTGCGACGTCTCTGTCGTAGTTGAGTCGCCTGTCCGCAGCTGTTCGAGCGACGTGGAAGATTAACGGCACCGCTAATCTGTCCTGGATCAGACCTTTCATATCGAGGTAGAGGAACGCTTCTGGAGGAATAAAGCCGTCAAAGCGAACTCTCTCATGATACAAATAATTAGGGTAGTAAGCCCCGGAGATCAGGTTGTTCGACGAGGTCATGGCTCTTGCAATGTGCCTTCGAGTCAACTTAATAACAAAATTGTCCACTCGTATTAGGTTCGCCCTATTGTACAAGACCTCATTAGGATAGAATTTTATGTACTCAGACTCTGGTGTTCTGTACAAGCGAAGACAAGCCCTAAGGCAAGCCCTCTCAAACACCCGAATCTTTTCCAAAAGACTTGCTCTCACGTTGAACCACACGGGACAACCAAATGTAAGCATAGGCCGAATAAGGGCCATGTAGCAGATCACCTTTACCCTCGCATCGAGTTGTCTGCTATAAAACAGTCTCTTAGTAAGGGCAAAAGCACCTCTGGCTCTGGCCAGAGCAACATCTGTATGTTTGTTAAAATCCCAAGGTATCTGACTACATTTCGACAAACAAGTGGCTGCCCGTGTTGTCCCACGATCTGAAACTTTCGCCAATTCTTTCTGGTATCCGCAGAGGCCCCAGACAAAGGCGCCCTAAACAGAATGGTTTCCGACTTCTGAAAGTTTATCTTCAACTTCCAGTCGTCGCAATATTGCTTAATTTTATCGAAGTCACGTTGCAAAAGAATGTTTATAACCTCAATCTTTGGACCTGATCTGTACGCGATTAAGTCGTCTGCGTACGCTATGGCATGGTGAAGTGAACCTATCAGATCACTTGTGTAAATGTTGAATAGGATTGGCGAATTGACCGCACCTTGTTGCAGACCGTTTTTAATGTTGAATGTACCAGTAGAAGTCACATCGCCATTTTTCACGATGAACTGTCTATCTGTGAGCATATTGAAAAGAATAATACCCAGTCTGTCCAACTTGTAGAAGAGTCCCTCTAACCATACAGTGTCGAAAGCCTTCTCCAAGTCAATCAGGCAGGCACCAGTGCACTGTTTCTTGGCTTTGTTCCATTGGACATCAGAAACCAGTTTAGACGCGGCATGAATAACATCATGCCCCGCCTTGAAACCGAATTGATTATCCGGAACTATATTTCTGTCCTCAACCCACTTAGTCAGGACTCTATTGATCACTTTTTCGAAAACCTTACTGATGTTTGGAAGAAGACTGATCGACCGGAGATTCGCCGGATTGGAGGTGTCTTTATCCCTTTTGGGGATAGGATGTACCACCGCAGTTTTCCAATGCGCTGAATAATGTGCGTTATTCATTGCATTGTTAAACAGGGTGGTATAAATGTCCACCGCTTCTAGTGGGAGATGTCGAAGCACAATGTTCGGTATTCCATCGATTCCCACTGATTTCTTACTTCTAATTGTATCGAAGATCGTTAGAAGCTCTTCCTTCGAAATGAACGGGGGTTGCTCCCTTTCATTGGCGATGACATTATTTGCCATATTCTCGTCACTGAACTGGGTGAAACCCGAGTTCTCGATTCGCCAGTTCACTATTTCATTTCGAAGGTAGAAATTGTGGACAAGGACTCGATTTTCCAGGTCGTGGTTGGGACTAATGATGTCATTTGTCTTGCACACTTCCTGGAAAGTCGCTCCTATAGCCTCTACCTTCTCTTGCGGATCTTCGATCACAATGAAGTTGTCATCATCAACAGCTTCATTTGGATCTATGCCTGCTGTTGAGAGTATGCGTTCGTTGTCAGTCGTTCGGGCGATTTTTAGACATGAAAGGTCGTCTTGATCTTTCCTCCGAAATATTTTATTTATTTGCGGGAACATATTCGGGTTGCTGGTATTTACAGCCCGAATTTTGTTGTTCCAATACAAACTTACAGAAGACCTGTAATTTTCTTTTATTAACGTTTGGAGGTTTTTGATCGACGACTTTAATGTCAAAATCTCCGGGTTGTGTCTGTCAGTAAACTGTCTGTACAAGGTCTTCATTCTTGAGAGTAGTATACTTTTATGTTGGTGCAGTGCGTCTATAGTTGAATTGCGGAACAAGTCTTCGTTGTCAGTGTATTGATACCGAGGTATCGTTTTGTCCATTGTTCGTTTAATTGTCTCGTCCATTAGTTTTAGATACCTGTCAATCTCCTCGTTTGACAGATTTCTGTTGGACGGTGGGTAGAGCGAATTCGAGGAGAGCGCTCTAGTCAGTGTCCTGGAGAAGTGTGTCCAACGCACTCTACTATAGTTGTAGGAATGCCTTTGAACGTACTCGTCCAATTCCACATTTTCGTTCGGAACGGTTATTTCGGTACTAAGACCGCAATGGTCACTGTCATACACAAAAGTGCGAAGACAGTTTACAGTTTGTTGGTTCGTACCTGTCAGTTGTATTCGTGTGTCAAACAGCAGGAGATCCAAATAGGAGCCGTGTCTAGGAAACGACGGACTATCCGTCGCCTTAAGGCCGAGTCGGTACATCACACTGTGCTGACCCCACCAATTGAATAGCAGGTTCCCTCTAGTGTTTGGTGTATTATTTCCCCAATCGTTATGTTTGGCGTTGAAATCTCCGCCGATAATAAAATAGTTTTCCTCCAATTCCAGTCTCAGAAATCGAAAAAGTGTCTCGAGCTCTGAGATGAATAGGGTGGATAGAGTAGCCTTAGATGCATAAACTGACACCATGTATAACCGCTTTCCACTACGGAGAGGGATATACATGATGCATGCTTCTAGCACCTGAAACCTACGTACTACACGACTGTATATTCTTTTAAAACGTATACCTTTTCTTACGAAGATTGCAACGCTTCCTCCTTGTATGGAGTTGGGTCGATTTCTTCGCATGATTTTATACCTTTTGTGCCTCATTTTGTGTCTTTTGCTTAGCTTAGTTTCGCTAACCAAAAGTACATCAGGGGGTTGGTCTTTAAGCAACTTAAACAGTGTGGCTCTTCGCTCAATCCTAATCAGTGAATTAACATTCACTGCAGCAGCGCGTATATTTGATCTACCCGCGTAGCTTGCTCGGTTATTTGACGTTGAAGCTGAGCCATCTGCCCTTGGATAGAGAGCAAGATAGCTAGCTTGTCATTTGCCGGTTCCGGTGCTCTAGGCGCTGGGGCCTGAGAAGCAACCTTCGCTTGTTGTACCGTATTTCCCCTACCTGCCGCCATTTGGGCGAAGGTAACTTGGGGAGTAACGGCTGGTGTTTGCGTTTGAACGGGTGAACGTTTGACGTCCACTTTCTGCTGCCGAGCCAGATTTACTCTTTTAATGTATTGGAATTTGGGACAACCCCGATAATTTGCGGTGTGTCCCGTGTTCCTACATAGTACACAAGAGAGCTGGCTTTTGTCAGATCCTCCATCCCTACCGAGAGAGCATTCTTCTGACTTGTGGTTGTTCACCAAGCCCCGCTCATCCAATTCTGGCAGTAAGAAGTCGTTTATCATGGCGTTAGTAACAGTGACCGTATTGCCGATGGCGTCCTCAAAATGGAGTGGATGTAATGGCTCTTCGTGCATCACACGCGGATTTTCAGTGCCCTGGAAACGAAGATTTTGCTTATTGACGTAATTGCTTAAGTGGAAATGGGCCTCGTCGCTCATGATGATTTTCGACACAAAATCGTCCTCTTCGTTGTTGAGATTGAGGATGGCTTGACAGCGGAGTATAGGTCTTCATTGCTTGTCTGTTTGTATTCTGCAGCTGTCTAGTTCACAAATGTCAAATATGATTGACGTACGACGTCATTTACAAAAATTATAATATCTTCCGATAGGATGATTAATTGTGCGCAACCTTGTATAATTAGGACATTGTTGAGGATCTCGTAGAAACCCCCGCCATTGGGTGCTGGTCTATACTCGTATACTTCATCATTTCTTTTAAAGACTAAGACTATAGTAGTTCTTTGTATGAGTGTTCCTCTCTGTTCTGACAAAGAAAAGCTTTTGAAAAATGTTTGCACATTGTTTTTGTTTCTTGTCATTTTTTATTATTATTGTTTTTTTTTTACATAGTCAACAAAATATTACATACTTACGTAATTGACATTTATTTAAAAAATGTTGAAATTGTTTATAATTATCAATTAAAAAATATATCTATATCTACTCTCTAAATTGTCCTTCTTAATTGTTCTTTTTTTTTTTATAAATTTAAAAAAAAGTAAAAATAAAATAAATGAGGCCATAAACATTTTAGTGATGGATTCTAAATCTAACACACAAAACAGATTAAATGCACAGGGTGTAACTGCTTCCATTTTAATGCAAACAGTTGCGCATTTCGAAAAACAAAAAACGAAAATGTTAAATGTGCAATTGACTTGTGAATATTGCTGGTGAAAAGGGATACAAAATGTCCATCGATATGTTAATCTTACTTTGATATCCTTTTTTTTTTGTTTTTTTTTTTTTATCGTAATCAGTGTTAGAAGCGCAAATTTAACGCATCAACGAGCGTTATTTATTTGTTTATTTCGTTTGTTTGTTGAATGGGTTCACTACTTACATATTACACTATAAAATATTGTTAATGGCTGCCTCTCGTTTAGTTTAAACTTACTTTTTTTGTTCGTATAAATTAATTTTTTGTTTATTATAAAATATCCTTAATCACATATATTTGTTGAAGGGGGAGGAAGAGTGTAGCAGGTGAGAGGGAAGAGTTTAGTTGTTATGAGTCAAAAAATTGGTTTTTCATTTGTTTGATTTATGGAAGCCGGAAATGGAAACGGAAATGGAATGAGAATTTGAATGAAGTGGGTTTTTCAAATGAGGATTTACAGAAAACTTATACTGCTGAAGTATCTTCATTGATTTTTCGTACGTTACTCATACTTCATGCAATCGTCCATGGTAGAAAGTCGTGTCTGTTTGATATTAAGATTATTTGTTTATCCTTTTCGAATGGGAAAGATTATTTTGGCGGTTCAAAGTTAAACCGGACGGGTAGTGCCTTGGGTGTTATGATTTCATCTTCGATTTCTTCATCATGCATGGGGAAATCAGCACCGCTCTGTTCGGTGAAGAATTCATTTGGCACTATCTCAACATCAGTTGGTGGTGCAATTGATGAGGTTCTTAGATTAACTCCATGTCCGGATGCTTCAAAGTTGTTGTTTATTCCAGGATGTGATTTTGTCGAGACATATTCTCGAAGGATATCTGAATAGAGTACATCACTTAGGTAGAACATTGTGCCCAAGTTGTAGACAAAGACTTCGCTTTCGGTGATTTTCGCGTTGTTCACTGTAACATTGCTGCCTGGCCTTCGGGTGATTTTAATCGATCCTCCACCGATCGTTTCAAAGACTTCTCCGTCTTTTAAATCGCGATCGTAGAGTCTGCCACGTATGAAATGGTTCAAAAGCATCTTTACTCCACGTGGTGATGCCTGAAAATAACACAATTGATGAGTAAAATGAAATAGGTTTGATGGTAGAAAACATACCAACACATCATCAGGTAAAAGATCAAATCCAAGCCTTTCAAAAGCCTCGTCATCTGGCACGAAAAATGTGTAATTTGCCCCGGATACATGTGGCGCAATCTCTGCATTATTAAGGTACCTGAAATTTAATAAAGATTTAGTGTGAAACAATGAAAAATGGTAAGAATCGAAATCTTTTCAAGTGACAAGAGAAGGACGCAACTCTCTCAAATATTCAAAATGTAAAACAAAACATCAAAAGCTTTACAAGTGTAGCCTTGGTCAATAAGACGGAAGGATCGTGGTAATCAGTTTTGCGGCTTATTTAGCTGAAATTCGAGTTTAAAAAAAATTAATTGATTGAATGTTTATTCTCCGATTGGGATTTGAAGATTCTCTTGTCGTTCATTGTCCAGGTCAACGTATTCGAGCCTTGAGTATTAGGTTTGAACCACGAAGAAATAGTGATTACTTGGAGTTATTCTTTACAGCATTTCCCTTAAAATGCCATTTGTGAAATTGGTATTTGTTGAAGGCAGATAAAATTCCTCTTTTTATTGCTGGAGTGGGGGAAATATGATATGAAGAACAGGATAAGAGAAAACTGAGGTGTAAAAAATATGTGATGTTTGGTACAAAATGGACTAGGAGCAGGTCTGCGTAAAAGTTTTAAGTCTGTGACAGTGATTTTTACAATTGAGTCCATCAATCTAGCTTCATCGACCTTCCTCGAAATGGTTTCACAAATTCTAGGACGCAACAGAACCCAAATGCCACTGTGTTTGATTAAGAGCTATCCAGGAATATGGTAAAGGCGAAAAGTCTTTGTCATGCGTTACAACTAGGGACTAGAGTTGATGAATTTTCCTGTCAAAATACTCGTACCTGTTATATGCGCATAGGATGAACCGGATCCTAGGGCCTCAAAATGTGGTGCCATCAGCGTACGGAATTAGAACGACCGAAATAAATCTGGTGTTCTTTTAGGCGATATCTTTCCATTAACGCAGCTTTTTAATGAAGTTTATTGCGAGGGCCAATATCTGCCTCGTCGCCTCATGGTTTTGCATGTGATTGCTCCAAAATTAAAAGTTCTAGTGCCGATATTATTGAAATTGATTTGACCTTTGATAAATGGAATTATTCAGTACTGTGCATTTACAGGCTACGTGATTTTAGCAAAGGTGTCTTCACAGGAGAGGATGGCAACGATTAGTACAAGGCCTCGTAGAAGTAGCATCTTCCGAAAGGTGCTGGTTCCTTAAATGACGAGAATGAGCCTCTGCAGCCGAACATCTTGCAGCTCTGCTTATAAGTCCTACTTCATGCCTCCCCGTGGCGCCATCAGGGAATCTCACTATAGGTTGCGAAGTGAAGAGGGCAAATGGCGAGTTTCCTGCGCCATTAACCAGGATTAGTGTCGGAAAAACAAAACAAGACTTATCCGGGCTACTCTGACATATTTGGAGCTCAGGCCGGAAAGGATTTCCAGGACTTAGTCAGGGTCTTGGAAAAGAGATGGTGGCGGACGAGCCCTATAAGGGCCAACGGCAGCGCTCACATCCCTGAACGGGTTACTGGCTTCGGTGTAACCGACTCCTCGTCCTAGGGGCACTCAAAATGGAACTGGTCCTCCAGATTGGGGGTTGTGCCAACGGGGTAACTGCCCGGCCATTTAAAAAAAAATTAAGTTACGAAGCATCAACAAGCCTCGGATATGGACGGATCTACTGTTGACAACCCACGCAAACGATTTAAGGACAATGAGCTTCGGATATGCACGTGGAATGTTAGATCCCTTAATAGACCACGTGCAGCCGAGCAACTAGCGTAGGCCCTAGACTGCTGCAAAGCAGACATAACCGCCATCCAAGAAATGCGATGGGATGGGCCGGACAAAAAGAAGATGAAAAACTGCGACATCTACTACGGCATTTGCTATCGACGGCAAAAGCAGCGCTTATTTGGATGCGGATTTGTTGTCGGAGGCAGACTAAGACAAGAAGTCCTCAGCTTCCGGCATGTGAGCGAGCGCCTCGTAGCAATCCGCATCAAGGCTAAATTCGCCAACATAAGCCTCATATGCGAGCATGGAGGAGAAAGATGACGACACCAAGGATGCCTTCTACGAGCTCCTCAACAAGACCTACGAGCAATGCCCTAGCTATGACATTAAAATTGTCCTCGGTGATTTTAATGCAAAGCTAGGAAGAGAGGGTATCTTTGGTGGAACAATCGGAAAATATAGCCTGCACAACACCACCTCCGATAACGGATTCAGGCTAATCGACTTTCCGGCGGGGCGAAACATTGTCGTGGCTGATTTGGAGAACCCCTGATCAATCAACAGTCAACCAGATTGAACACATTGCGATCGACGCAAGACACTCCTCCAGCATTATGGATGTCCGTACGTTCCGAGGAGCCAACATCGACTCGGACCATTACCTTGTAATAGCCAAGGTAGGGGTACGGATATCCCAAACTACGCCAAGACAAACTAATGCTGTGAGAAAATTCAACGTCAGACGGCTACAATCGCAAGAGATCGCCATGTCCTTTTCCGATCGAGTGTCTCTTAAGAGGTCCAATGCCGCCAGCATCAAGCATCGAAGACCATTGGAAACACTGCCAAAACGCCATCAGAGATGCCGCCTCTGATGTGCTGGGTTTCACTCGTCCACCACAACGAAACCCCTGATTCGATGATGAATGCCGGCAAGCACATGCAGCGAAGCAAGATGCATATAACGCGGCGCTGCTTAGAAAGACCAGAGCTGCTTATGAGCTCTATGAGCGGAAGAGGAGAGACGAGCACCGGCTTTTCAGGAGGAAGAAGAAAGAGCATGAGAAGCGCGCGATCGAGGAAATTGAGAGATGCTACTCCAGGAATGAGGTTCGGAAGTTCTACCAAAAGGTAAAAATAACATGCCGCGGAAACAAACCCCGAACCGAAGCCTGTAGAGATGAACAAGGGAGCATCGTAGTAGAATCGCAGTCGATGCTGAGGATTTGGAAAGATCATTTCTGCAGACTGTATAACGGCGCTGACGGACCAAATACCGCTGTCAGGCAGAATCAACCTTTCAACCTGGACGATGATGACCAACAATTCCGTCCACCCGACCTTGATGAAGTGAAGATAGCTATATCGAAGCTAAAGTCCAACAAAGCTACTGGAGCGGATGGCCTGACTGCCGAGCTCTTCAAAGCGGCAGGCGATGACTTGGTAAGGAGCATACACAAACTCATCTGTAAAATATGGTCGGACGAAAGTATGCCCGATGAATGGAACCTCAGCATTGTTTGTCCGATTCTCAAGAAAGGAGACCCTTTGAACTGCGCCAACTACAGAGGCATCAGTCTCCTTAACACCGCATATAAGATCTTATCTGCCGTATTGTGTGAACGCCTGTGTGTGTGTGTGTGGCTTCAGGCCAGGAAAGTCCACCATCGACCAGATATTCACACTACGGCAGATCTTGGAGAAGACCCATGAGCTTCAGATCGATACCCACCACCTATTCATCGATTTTAAGGCCGCGTATGACAGCATCTATAGAGACGAGCTATATAGAGCAATGTCTAGTTTCGGCAAACTCGTCCGTCTGTGCAGGATGACGATGGAGAATGCACGCTGCTCCATCAAGGTCGGTAAAGATCTCACTGAGACCTTTGATGTCCAGAAAGAATTTAGACAAGGCGATACGCTGTCATGCGATTTTTTCAACATAGTACTTGAAAGAATAATGCAAAACTCACGAGCAAACACAAGAGGCATTATCTTTCAAAAGTCCGTCCAACTACTCGCATACGCCGACGATATTGACATAATCGGGAGAAAGCAGCGTGATGTCAGTGGCCCTTTCGCGAGTATTGAGACGGAAGCGGCGAAAATGGGTTTAGCGGTCAATGAGGGCAAGATCAAGTATATGCTGTCACCGACGTCTCGGACAGAACGTCACCCTCGACAGATATAACTTTGAGGTAGTTAAGGACTTTGTCTACCTAGGCTCCGCTATAAATACAGACAACGACACCAGCGCTGAGATCAAGCGAAGAATAACTCTTGCCAACCGCTGTTTCTTTGGGTTAAGAAGGCAATTGAGTAGCAAAGCCTTCTCTCGGACAACAAAAGTCACCCTTTATAAGACTTTAATAATCCCGGTCCTGCTCTATGGCGCAGAGGCATGGACATTATCAAAAATGGAAGAGGGTGTTCTTGGTTGCTTCGAGAGAAAAATTCTTCGGGCGATCTTCGGTCCCGTCTGCATTGACGGTGAGTGGAGGAGGAGATACAACTACGACCTGTATGGACTGTACAGCGACATGGACCTAGCCAGAAGAGTGAAGATCCAAAGACTGAGATGGCTGGGTCATGTAGAGCGCATGGACACCAATGCTCCGGTCCGAAAAGCCTTCGAATCCGCCCCCGAGGGACAGCGCAGTAGAGGAAGGCCAAGACTCAGGTGGCGCACGCAAGTGGAAGAGGACCTCAGCCAACTTAGCGTGCGAAACTGGAGACAACTAGCCAGAGATCGAGCTGGCTGGAGAAGCTTGTTGACTGAGGCCCAGGTCGACCCCGGACTGTAGCGCCACCTAAAGTAAGTAAGTAAGTCTTCACAAAAGAATTAAGACAGGTTCTTGGTTCTATGCGCGCTAAAAATTTAATTGTTTTGGGTGATATAAACATTAATATACTCGTGCTATATACCGCGGATATTGATGCCGAAGTGTACGAGTATTTAACCATGATGGCAACGTATGGGCTCAAAAGCGTAATAAACCTCCCCACTCGTATTACTAGTTAAACCGTGAGTTGTATCGATCACATCTTTGTTCGCACTTACATAAATAGCGAAAGAATTTTCGTTACTGAAGTTCATGACTTCCAATTAACAGATCATCGCTTGTGTTCCTTAAATGTATGTGGAAAACTGGACTATCCTAGTTCTAGTCGGCGAAAACTCGAAATTAATTATGAACTTCAACAAAAATTTTGCGAACCAATGTTTTTAAAATGAAGTGTATCATCTGCATACAATGACTTCATAGCTATACAAAATGATCATATTAAGGTTTGTACTTATGAAGTCTTGAACAGGCCAAATCGCAAAAAATTTCTTCTGCACTATCTGTGCAGCCGACTGAATTCTTGAAAGCACCCATAAAATAAAGTTCAAGAACAAACTCGCTGTAAAATGCAAAAACATCCCCATAATCACAGCCTTCACAAGTACTATTCCAAGCCCCGCGATAAAATAATAAAGTTTGTTTCACTGACTCGTGACAATTACTATCCTTTGCGACTGTGCAGATCCAGAGGTAATGTTAAACAAGAATGGAAGGTAGTTAATCAGATATTGGGTAAAGAAAGAAAGCCTCAAGGAGTTTATATTTTATATGAAAATAATGAAAATATTTCTGACGCTTTCACAATTGCCAACATTTTCAATGATTACTTTGTTGAAATTTCTGTGGCGCTGCTTCTTAACACTCGTTTGTGTTGCTCATGTTGTCATTTTTGTCACATCTGAGTGGGGTCTATGGTTTATCGCCGAGTCCGAAAGGCACTCCTTAGAAGTTTTTTCGGAGGCAATTTTACTTTCGGGATCTTGCCATTGCCCGCCGAAAGGGCTGATGGCGATTTGAAAAATTGTTGGTGACCCAGCCAGGAAGTGAACCCAGCCTGTCTGCGTGATAGTTCAATGAGCTTACTATCGCGCCATCCCCATCGCTGCTAAAACCTACCTCTCCGCCTAAAAATAGTTGCTCCAGTAGCATTTCTAATGGTCTCATACAGGAAAGTATGGTCACATATAGTTTCGTCTTTTGAGATTTTGAAATTAATAATGTCAATGCAAAGTAAAAGTTCGTGCACAAGTGATGGAATCTCTGTTATTTTTCTCAAAAAAATTGCTTGTTATGTTATTGATGTGTTGTGTTACTTGTTCAATTTTGGTTTTATTGTATCGAAATAATTTTTTTTCACATAAACAGTTTGGTTTTAGGTCTGGCTTGTCAACAAAAGATGCAATATTGAACTTCAGTTGAAAACTTTTTAAAGGAATCAACGAGTATAAGACCATGATTTTCATTGACATGACAAAAGTGTTTGGCATGGTTGATCACAAGTTACTTTTAAATATACTCTACAACATCGGTTTCAGGGGTGTAATTCAGGATTGGTTTCGGTCGTATTTGCTCGAGAGACGGCAAAAAGTTTGTAATAATGGTATTTTTAGCTATTTTCGTAAATTAAATAACGGTGTACCTCAAGGGTCGGTGTTGGGACCCCTTTTGTTTCTGATTTACATTAACTCACTTCTCAAGTAAAAATTCAATGGTCTACCTTCTGCTTTTGCAGTTGATATAGGGTTTACCTACGAAGGGACCTCTACTTTTGATTGCATCGTAAAAATTGAGAAGGATTTGGACACTCTAAGAAAGTGGTTTACATTTCATAAGCTCGTGCTTAGCGATAAAACCAAAGTAATTTCCTTTAAGATTACTGGTGCTTTCTTCGATCCAAATCTGTTTTTTCATGCTGCTGTGTGCAAAAAGTTCTCCTTGCCAAGCAAAGATAAACTATTCTTTATCTGTAAGTTGTTCTCCCAGTTGCTTTATGATAGAAGAAGTTGACTGCTTCAAATACTTGGGAGTGCTTAGTATATTGATTCTAAATTAAACTGGAAGCCTCATATATCTTCTGTAAAGGCACATTTAAGACGCGTTGTCGTGTCACCGTAATTTATTATGGTCTGGCTAATTCAAAACTGCAATACGGCCTTTCGAGTTGGGAAGGAGCTTATGTAAGTTATTTTGGGTCCATACTTACAGCGCAAAAACATCTAGTAAAAAAAATAAGTAGGAAAAACCGTTTAAGTCATTTATTGCCACTTTTCTGTGTACTTCGTATTCTCCCTATAAGACATCTCTACGTTTTTAAGGTTTTAAGAGAATTTTTCAAACAAAGTGGGAATCGAGCCACTAGATACTCGAGATCATACAATTTGCGCGTCAATAACATGTCACTTGTTTGTGTACCAATTGCACGCAGAACACATTTTTTTCGTTTCTTTTCATTTTTCGTCCCTACATATTAGGAGAACTCATAATTACCGTGCTTTTTTAAAAGTTGTTAAAAAATGGTTATTCACGCTTGACTACAGGCATATAGAATCCTTTTTAAATATACTAACAAAATGTTCTGAGCTTCAAAATATTTCAATAGCTAATAGATAAAATATATATTTGGTTTGGTTTGGTTGTTTTTTTTTTAAGTTTTTCTTTTATAACCACCATTGGTCTGGCTGACCGTTTTTCTTTCAAAGAATGGTCACTTTATTCTTTTTGCATTGTAACGATTTTATTCTTAAGAATTTTGTATTATTTTTTAAGTGAATTTGAATAAAATTTAAATGAAAACGAAAAATTGAAAAAAAACAATGAAATGCTCGTACGACAAAGCTTATTTGATTATGGGCAAACATTGAAAATGTGTTAAAACTTTGCTCTGGCTATACCCTAAGACAAGGTTCAAGGCGATTAGACTAAGGTTTTGCATAAACCTAATAATAAGAATAATGAACCTGCCCAGATAATAATTAATGCGTTAACCTATCCGAAGGACCTCCATTGTCGTACAGAAATCCCTTTCAAACTCTCGTTTTGGGCGATTTACAAATACGCAACGCGTATAATTGTATGTTATGCGAAGAGTTTGTCAATATTCTCGTAATTGAATGAAATAATTCTTTTTCTATCCAAATTTCTCTTCAAACCTCGGATGCGCGATAAAATCGTCACGACCTTCATAACCATTAAGGGAGGAACTGCTGACTGTCCCACTACTTGAAAGCACCCGACCAATTATCAACACTTTGTTAGTAATATCTTATAATGAATGCGGCAGAGAAAATACTGGACTTATCCCAAACGTCTTCAGATTGATGTCACTGAAGGTTGCTACGACTTGACAAGTCACAAGCTGCCGTTCATATGCCCTGTTGAGAGACACGACCACAGGCAGCCACACCCGTCCTTGAATCACAGGACGGGTTTTCAAGTTGGCTTAAACACGATGTAGAGTTTCAATAAGTACTGAGTACCTTGGCTCAAAACTCTAAAAGAAGTTTACGATTAGCTTCGACTCATACCAACTGTGCAAGCTGTGTTTTTGACACAGTTTCGAAATTGCTATCAAAGGAATGGCGGAGTACGATTGTCAGGAATATTCTGACTCCCATGGATGTATAAGCATGCCGTGAAATAAAGTCTCACACTCCTTGAGATTACCTTAAATACTAGAGATATCTGTCCTAAAATTTGAATTGGCCAAGCAGCCCAACAATCAAGGTTGTAGTGATGTGATTGACTTATAATCCGTTTGTGATCCTTTAAAAGTTGCTAAAATGGCATTGACATGCTCGCCTACGCCACAACTCTACTCAAAAGAGATTGGAAAGATGTGACGAAGATGTGATAGATCT
The DNA here is from genome assembly GCA_928272305.1 of Volucella inflata. NCBI lineage: Eukaryota > Metazoa > Arthropoda > Insecta > Diptera > Syrphidae > Volucella > Volucella inflata. Next base: position 53,964,826 of record OV743720.1, on the reverse strand, counting down.
GCATGTATATTGGACCCTCAACAGGCCATGTGCAACCGAGAATATAGAGGTTATTGACTGCTATCACGCAGATATCACTGTCATTCGGGAAGTATGATGAGATGAGGCAAACATAGGGCGGATGAAAAACTATGATATCTAAAAACTGTATCATAGTTTTAGTACTGTAGTCACAGAAAAAAGAAACAGCGCTTATTCGGATTTCACATATAAAACAATCTGCAAGGCTTAATTCGCTTAAATAAGCTTAACATGCTCCTTATTTCTTAGAAAATTCAAGGCCAACGCCACCAATGAATGTTTCTACAAGTTCTTCGACAAGACACATGAACAATGATGGGAAAGCAAACGATGATGGTTGGTAAGCATGCCCTCCGCGACACAACTTCTGGCAACGGACTAAGGCTTATTGACTTTGCGATAGAACGAAATATCAACAGGCACATTATTTCCTCATCTCAATATACACAAGGTGGCATGGCTGTCTCAAATTGATCACATTACGATAGACGTAAGGTACGTCTTACTACTGTGAGAACGTAAAGGAAGAGCCAACAGTTAGCTTGGAAGTTTTCATTTAATTAAACACACATTTATTGTGAAATCGATGTAGAATTTTATTGATTAATCCTCCAGTTGGCGAGAAGGTCCCTACGGACCTTTTGATTTTTTCAATGCTTACAAATATTTTTATACAAGTGCTCTAATTTAGTACGGTAATAAGCGATAAGGTCCCTAGGGACCAGCGTGTGTTATAGAGTAGAGATTATGGAATATAAGGGAAAAGGGTTAACAAATATATATATACATAGGAATTGGGCAAGCAAATAATTTCTTTATGGTCCTTCTTCTTATACCATCCTTATCTATGTCGTATGACCAATAAAATGATTGGGAGGAAAAAGGTTACAATAACGATTTCCGGTTGTTAACTAACCATGTGCAGTCGAATCGCAGGCAGCATTAGTGTATTCGTTGATGGTTCTTCTACGAAAATTTTGTATTGGAGCTTGTTTTGGCCTGGTCATGCATCTCGAATTTTCCCCTACCTGTTTTGGATGCCATATGACCAATTATCCATAAGGTGCTATTGATTTGTCCGTTGACGAAAGCCAAGTGAATGTGCAAATGGATGATGATGAGTTCGATGAAGACCACGATGATGAAATAAAAAGCTTCGTGAAGAAGCTGCTACTGCCACTACTGCCCGTCATCAGGATGAAACTGATGCTGCCAATTTAATTTCCAAAAACGGAACGAAGTGGTACAAAGATCCAACAACGAATAGTCGCATTCATCCCCATAATATTGTCGTTTAATGATTTTGGCTATCATTTTGTATGCTGGAATGTGTAAATCAAACAGCGAGCCTGCTAAGGAGCTATGGGGCCCAACACGCGCTCCAATATATGATTCCGCTTTATCATGTAATCGTTTCATATCTATCACAAAATTAATTCGCTTTGATAATGGCATATCAAGGCCGGAGGGGTCACTCATTAGCAAAACTGCTGCTATTGATGATTTATGGCTTATGTAGCAGACTAATTTGACAGCAGCTGACAATCCGCACGATTCGATGACCGTGGACGAGCAGCTTTTTCCTTATCAAGGACGGGCACGTTTCACACAATACATTCCACCTAAGCCAACCAAGTACGGAATAAAAGTATGGTGATTGTGCGATTCGAAGGGTATGATTTATGGTGGAAAGATGCCAGAACATCAGCGCGAGATCAATCAAGTATTTCGCTGGCAATGTTCTCCATTGATCTTTGATCTCAATCATAATATATGAAGATATGATAACGAGACAATTGGAAATTTCAAACATTTAAGAACGAGCCGCCAATCTACGAATAACGTGCTATCCCAAAATTCGAAATGCTATGGAAGCACATTTGATGTTGTGGTAAGTTGAACTGAAAGCCATGTAAAAAAAAATCAAGTAGCAACACCAACACCAGGACCTGTTCCTACGTTTGTATCGCGTTCAAATCGGCCATAATGCCACTTATGTCGTGCTAAGTGCAAAAGCCAGCGGAAAACCCGCTGCAATAATGCGGTTTGTGCTGTACACTCACCACTTTTATATCGGTGCCAAACCTGCACTGTTGCACTAGCTACACATAAAAAATAAATATTTAATTAATATATAAATTAGTTTGCCTATAAATTTCTTGTTTGCTTTCTGTTATTTCCCTCTATAATAAAAATTTTCGAACAGAAAATAACTATAAGTTAATAAACAAAACAATCAGGCACAACTGCATAATGATAATACCGTAAAAATTGTACACAAATCTTTGTAGGTCCCTATAGACCTTCTTGCTAATATAACTCTATCGAAGCTGTCGCTGATCGGAGGGTTAATAAAGTTCAGTCTATGGCAATTATGAATAAAATACAACATCATTCGTTTGACCACCGAAGGTCAAAATTATCGAAGACTTTTTGAAGAATAAGTGGGTCAATGGCCGCAATTTCAGTTTGAATGTTATGTTCGAGATCCTGCATTGTCGCTGGGTTATTTTATTGGCATAGACCTAACTTCTCAAATAACCCCATAGAAAGAAGTCTTAAAGTGTGAAATCGCATGACCTTATAGGCCAATCAACTTCCCCTCAAATCGAAATAGTGCGATCTTCAAATTTCTAACGCAATAAATTGATTGATTGATGGATGGCTTGTGCGGGCGGTAGCACCATCCTGTTGAAGCCAGAGATCGTCCAGACCCATTTAATTTTGGAAAAAATAGCCGGTCAACATGCCGGTAATTCATTGTAACTGTCCGTCCGGCCTCAACTTCAAAAAATTGCCGGCCAATGATGCCGCCAACTCATAATAGGAAAAGATTTAACTCGATGACAAATTGTCCTGACGATCCAACATCCAGCTAACAAATCGTGCAAATAAAGATGAACTCGCCGTAAGGTGCCATAAGTAAGGCCCAATGTTGAATTCGGCAATCAATTGAGGTGCCTGGCTAGTCTTGAACACTTTCGCTGACAGTGGTGATGTTTTGGCGTGTACGTCGGCCAACAAGTACCCTGCTGATATGGAGTTTGACCCGATACCGAACCACTTCACCATTTCATAAATTGCGGACTTACCAGGGCGTTTGTGTTGACCGAAAAATTCACGGATCTTACTTTTACAGATCGTTTATTTTCGTAATAAAATGGAATTAAAAAATAAATGCATTGTTGTGTGGAAAACGACTCCATAAGATTGTATGACATCTGTCAAAAACATCAACTGCACTAAATTTAGTAAATGACAGTACTTGACAGCCAACATCCACACCATCTATTGGCTCGCGCTTTACAACAAAGATTAAAAGAATTTTTCAAGCCAAGAAGAAGCCTGTTGAGATGAAGCTGAAAAACCTGAAGTAGAGTCACAGTCGATATTGAGAATATGAAAGAATTTCTTCTGCAAACTGTGTGACGACGACGAACCCTAACATGCGGCCATCAGGCGCTGAAGCATGGGCTCTATCGAAAACAGAAGAAGATATTCTCAGCCGTTTCGAGAGAAAAATTCTTCGAAAATACCCGGTCCGGTTTGCATTGATGGCCTTTCGAGGAAAAGATTCAATTATTTTAGCCGCAAAAAATTTGAACCTAACCCGCAAGGATAACGTAGTAGAGACAGGTCTTACCTTAGATGGCGTGCACAAGTTGAATGGGGACCACAACCAAATTGAATTTCGCAAATGGAGGCAGTAAGTCTCAGGCTAGATATTACGAGGTCCCTCGTTCAACATAAAGTTTGTTGGCTAGAAGTTTCTTAACGAGGGCGTTTTTCTGTCACAAAATACGACGAAGTTCACGCGACTTTCAAGACATCCCATATTGACTCATAGAGTCTCTATGTGCGAAAGGTTGCTTATGATAGCGTTGTCATTGGCAAAAAAAAAATAAAGGAAAATTGTTACAGACTTGTTAATGTGCTATGACTATGTACATTTTTTTGGTGTACTTGAAGGACTTAATTGTCTGGCTATACTTGCTACTTCCTTGCTATACTTGTTGAAGTTGAAGTCTCCATTTAAAAAATAAATTTCTGTAAATAAACTGAAAAACAAGTTCACCCCTTACCTTGTTATTTGTGTGAATCTAGGATCCCTTTCGAGTGCCAGAAACGAATGCGATAGGAATTGCGCTCCAAACCAGGGAAAAGCGAGCAATGGTGGTGTCTCCTTATCCTTGTGCATCTATAATCAAAGGACTAATTACACGAATATCCACATTGACACAACAGTCACAGTGTAGCTTACCTGATGGAGTTTCGAAACGACCGCCTCGGAAACAAAGAGAACCTCCGATATGATGAACACTTGATTGCCATTCGACAGTGTATAATCAGCCATTATAGATACATTATTAACGGATGGTGATGCTATAACATCCAAAAGTGAAAATCAACTACAATACCATTGCAATGTTACAGAGATGCGAGTACTTACGAAAACGTCGAAAGACAACATTCTCACCACCCATGGTTCTCATAGTCATGCGATCTGAATTCTTTATATCTGCCATCCGAATTGGTTTTTGGGTGGGTAGAAAATGATTCCGCAGGACACTCTCTGTGAATTCCTGAACACTAAACGGATAGAAACCCCAATCAATGGGGTGCCATCGTTGAAAAGCATTATCAGCCGGAATGAGTATCGTATACGGGCCATCGTCCATTATCTGGGTTAGATTGCTTTTGCTGAGGAAATGTTGGAAAACTTTTGTCCCGGTTTTCATACTTATCAGGAAGGACATGAGAGGACTTGATTTCGACTCTTTCGGCACTGGTTCGTTCTTTGTAGTTGCATTACGCATTTCTAATCTCTGTGGTTCGTTATATCGACTATGCAAAAGAGGAAGAAGCCATTAAAAAAAAAACTTTCCTGGTTATGAAAAGTAACTATCTTACCTATTTGTTTCTTGAATATTTCTTTTAGAATATGGTGATTTTCGGTCACCCAAGTAGCCGTCGATTGAGATTGCAATTAAATTATCGCTCAGTCGTTGCTTGTGCACTATTTGGAAACCATTTAGAAGCCATTGATTGTTGTGAGACTTCTCCAGCTTCCGGAATGTGATTTTGTGGCCATTGCCATTGCCATAGTGTTCCTCATCGGCGAAAGTGTCAAATGCTTTGCCTGGTACAATATGCTCCAGCATAAATTCTTTCAGTCTTGGTTTGTCAATCGTCTTAACATCAATTTTTGGTATAATCAATGTAAAGGGGATCTCTGTAGAGAGAAAAGAGAGAAATACAATTTAAATAATCATAAAGCTGTAATCATTTGGGTGGGAAGTGGGAAAATGTTATATGGGAAATCAAATTAACTTTTTTTTAGGATAAAGGAAAGCCCGTATTTGTTGATTTATACAAGACCCTTAAAACCTCAAATAGATCATTTCTAAAAAGTTGAAAACGGGGTTAAAGCGAAAATTTCCACTTTCAGCCAATCTGACAATATAACGAAAACCACGAAGTGTTTAGTTTACACTCCAGACCTCAAATATAGCTGTAATCAACTGCATCATATGGGTTAAAAGCCACACGTATTTACTCTTTCCTGTTTATTAAATTAACAACATCATTTACCCGATCTTTAGCTACTAAAACACTATCCAAGGTATTTGTAAATTTCTATATTGCATGGCACGTAAGGATCGAAAGTCACATGAAATTATATTCTGTACTTGACTATCTTAACAAGCTGCCGACTGCGTGACCGAGCAGGGTGATCTCCACTAAAGTGTCATTCGTGAAATTGAAGGTAAATGAGCTTCTTAACTAGTTTGCCTCTACTTCAATGATATCGATATCGTCCGCGTACCACAGAAATGGGACAGATCAGTTGAAGATAGTGCCTTCTCTGTTGACACCTGCCGAATGCACAATCTGGTCCAGAACAAGACTGAAGAAATCACATGACAACGCATCTCTTCTCGAAATTGGATCAGTTTTGTCGAGATCCCGAATTCGGCCATCGCCATGACGATGAATGCTACCGTATACACCTTTAAAATACGATGAAAAGGTGGCGAGTCTCGATTTGAAATTTATTGGCCCTTTTAAGGATTGGCCTCAGTGTGAATATTTGATTTATTGTCGATCTGCCGGGACGGAATCCATGCTTGTACGTGTCAATTAGTGTGTTGCAGATGGGCCTTCACATAGTACGTTCACATAGTACGTTACATAGGATCTTATAAGCGACATGAGGCAGAGATATGCCTCGATAGTTCTTGCAGGACATAGGACCGTCTTTCTTGTGAATGGGGCATATTGAGCTGATAGTCTAGTGGTCAGGTATACTACCTCTACCCATACTTGGTTCATGTGATCTACCAAAACACTACCTCCTTCGCTGGTAGACCATTTGAGCAGACGACCTTGTTGTTCTTTAACTTATTAGTAGCTCGGCTAAGTTCTTCTATACTGGGTGGTGGTAAGAGTTTTTCATTGACTAGACGGGGGTTCTCTTCTTGCCAAATCACCCTCTCTTCATTATGCCCATTTAGCAGTTAATACATCTGGTATTCTCTATGCTTCGAAAGCTAGGTTATCATTGCCATTTCGAAGAGCCTGTGTTCCGGGCTTAAAGCCAACCAAAAGTTGTTTGACTTTTTTGTAAAATACCCGGATGTTGTTTCGATTCCGAGACTCTTAGTTTTCCTTCGAGACTGCGTACGCAGTTCCCCTTCTTTTGGTTCGATACTCTTATCACGTTATCTTAGTTTTGCTTTGCAGTGTTTGCAAACGTGCACGCTCTATTATCATACCACTGACATTTTCTGCGGTAGCCAGTAACCATTTGTAGTGTCGGCTACCTCCTTAATGATGTGGCGATATAGGCTCTACACTGTGTTAGAATTTGCAGGTGGCGAATGCATAGCTGTGATTCGCTCAGGCGCTCGAAACAACATTTGTGGTATCCGTATTAAATATCGCAATTTTATCGCTTTTGCGTACCTGATCCTTTCCAACAAATCTTCTAATCGTTGTGCCTTGAACCGCGTAAGGATATATTCAAGGTTTTGAGCAGCACTGGGAGTGAAAATTTTAAGTAAGTACATGCCCCGGCTCAGTATTATAGATCCCTATAGACTTGTTATAATATGTCATAAAACGAGGGGCCATGCTGCCTGTCTGGAGTTGTATGCAGCACCGTTGACTTCAACTTGGGAATTCATCTAGGAAATCCAACATTCAGCGTGGAGGTGAGAGTAGGAGTTGGTAGTATATAGTATTTTCTGAGAACGAAAAATCCTCAACTTTTAACAACTCCGAAGTATCAAATTAATTTATGCCAGCTATTGATTTAATATAAGTCTCTCAGTTTTAATTCAAATAGCAATGGAATTGGTCAGGACGTTTTTAGGTAAGCTATTCCAATATACGAAATCATACCAGGTTGGTAAGAATATGTTGGATGAAACAATTCTTTTGATAGAATCAAAAGTGATGCCTTAAATAAGGATACTAACTTTCTTAAAGATCTGCTCTAACATATTTAAGTATAATAACTATGAGGATCTAGTGGACAGTTGCAGGCGGCGTTGTTTAGACCCAGGATAATATTCAGTAATAAGACTTTCGAAAAGATATATAAAGTAAGAATATTAACATATCAAAAATTGTTCGTGATACATGCTATCTATATTTATGCTATCCTTCATGGCAAATGTAATTCAATTCCGAATTGTATTCGAATGAGCAGCATCCACCCGTAAAAAAATAGGTACTCGTATCTGATGCTTAAGATCGTCAGGTAAATAAGTAGAAAATTCTATTGAATTTCATTCTGACCGTTCAGATAAAATGGGCAATCTTTTAGAAATAGAGTAGGCACTGAGGGGCGTAAGCTGGCGATACCCAGTGCTGCCAATGTTTCTACACACCAATTGTGCATATTTTACCTTCAAGTTGTAACCACCGGGTACTGGTCGATGTCCATCCGGATCGACTTACCAAGTTTATAAGAAAGAGTGCTGACCAAAAATAGCAGCCTATAAACGGGACAGCATATGAAATCAGATAAAATCAACGATGATGTAAAATCCCGGAATAACAAAAATCAGAATTTATTCGGGTTACTCTGACATATTTTGAGCTTATGCCGTTTATGATTTCTAAGACTTACCCATTGTCTTGACAAAGAGACGGTGGTAGAAGAGAAATAGTGACCAACCATAGCGCTCACATCCCCAAAAAGAGTTACTGGTTTCAATTTAACCGACTTCTCGGATGAAAAACTGCGACGTCTACTACGGCGATTATTATCGACAATAAAAACAGCGCCTATTTGCACGACTTAGGCAAACAATTTTAGTTTGCGGGATGCGAACAAGCGCCTCGTAACAATCCATGTTATGGCTAATATGCACGCACTCTCACAGAGGAGAAAGATGACGACACCAAAGATACCTTGTATGAGCTCATGAACAAGATCTACGAGAAGTGTCCCAGCTATAATATTAAAATTATCTTCGGCAATTTTAATACAAAGCTAATCCGATATCGGATTCAGGCAAATCGACTTTTTGGCGGGGCGAAACATTATCATAGTTTGCACGCGTTTCCCACATCTCAAGGCGTTCACGTGGGAGGAGCAATCGGGCCGTATTTGTTTTGAGGACGCCATCGGCAATACGGTCACCGTTACTGGCGAACCCTACAGGGCCATGATATATGACTTCTTACTGCCGGAATTGGATGAGCGGGGCTTGGTGAACATGTGGCTTTAGCACGTTTCCTTGTCGTGTAATCTCCCGTTTTGGCGATTTCGCATGGCCAGCAAGATAGCCCGATTTAATCAACCCAGGTTTCTTTCTCTGGGGCTACTTGGAAGTCGCGGGTTTATGCCAACAAGCGTCAGAAAATCGCAGCCTTTAAGGAAAATATTCGACAAATGTGTATCAACACTGGCGGCAGCCACTTGGCGGATATCATATTTTTCACTTAACAGAGAAAATTGTAAGGGCCCAAATAAAGATTTCCATCACTCAAAATCATTATTTTTTATAAATTGAAAAAGTAATTCAAAAACAAAACTGGATGATTAATTTTGCGCCACTTTGTATTATTACCTTATTGTAGCCAAGGTATGGTTGTGAATAGCGCAAAGGCAATCTTATGCTGTGAGGAATTCTGCCGTTAGACGGTTACAATTGCAAGAGATCGCCAAGCCATTTTCCGATCGAGTCTCTCTAAATCTTTTAAAAAGTTCACTGCCTTCAGTATCAAGTAACGAAGACCATAGGCAACATTACTAAAAAGCCAACATATGTCGCTTCTAATATGCTGGGTTTCACTCAATCACTACAATAAAACCTATGGTTTGATGAGGAGTGCCGGCAAGCACATGCAACTAAGCAAGATGCATACAAAACGGCGCTGTACAAAACGACTAGAGCTACTTACGAGCTCTATGACCAGAAAAGGAAATACGAGTCCAGCTTTTCAGCAGGGAAAGGAGCATGAAAAGCGTGCTCGAGGAAATTGAGAGATGCTACTCCAGAAATAAGCTACGGAAGTTTTACTAAAAGGGTTTATAAACATATCAGGGCCACAAGTCCCGAACCGAAGCTTGTAGAGACGAACAAGGGAACATTGTAGTAGAGCCGCAGTCGATGCTTATTATTTTTTTTTATCTACCATATTGTTTGAACAGCGATTGGTCCATATCAATGTGGCTTGAGGCCAGAAATGTCCAACATCGTCCAAATCTTCACATTACGGCAGATCCAGAAGAAAACCAATGAGCTTCAAAACGATACACATCGCCTGTTTATCAATTTTAAAGCCGCGTATTACAGTAACTATAGAGATGAGTTTTACAGAGCAATGTCTAGTTTTGACATTCCTGCCAATCTCGTCCGTCTCTGCAGGAGGATAATGGAGACTGGACTGGAGGAGGAGATTCAATTAGGAACTGTACGCAAGGTCATGTATAGCGGATGAACACCAATTCTCCGGTCCCAAAAGTCTTCGAATCCCACCATGAACATGATGAACAGCTCAGTAGAGGAAGACTGCGATTCAGGTGGCCCACGCAGGAACGGGACCGCAGCCAACTTAGCGTGCAAAAGCTAAGGATCGAGCTGGCTGGAGATGCTTGTTAGTTAAGGCCCAGCTTCACCCGGATTGTAGCGCCAGCTTTAGTAAGTAAGTAAGGGACCAGTTCACGTACGTGTATGTGTATTTTTAACTCATTCCGAGACTTTAAGTGAAGAAGTTAAAGTAAACAAACTGGGGCGCACGTCTACGTAACACATGTGTGTGTCAAACTGAACAGTAGATATAACAACATTATTTAAGTGTGCTCATGAAAGTGCTGATAGTTAAGATGACATAATTATTAAGAATAACTTCATACCTTTCTCGGTAAACTATTCTATTTACGATGACACACAGCGAATGAAAAATATGATCACTATCTCTTGGAATTTATTTTCGGTTATGAAATAATTTAGATGAGAAAAAAATAATTAGTATGCTATCAAAGGTCGCGTGCGGAAATTCTTTTTACGGAAATTACTAGCTGACACATCACGGGGGTGTGTCATTGTGTTATAAATAAAATTCTAATGCTTTCTGTTTGCTTTGACTGCGCTAAAAGAATTTATAATTATTTGTTGACATTTAAAACGATTATATATAAAAAAAAAATATTTGCTAATATGCAAAGTATAATTGGATTTCTATTATTAAAATCATTCGAATAGAATATCTATTAAAAAAAACTAGCAAACAATCAGAATAAAATATTCTGGCGGTTTGTTGAGCTTTTGAATGGAATATCAATGGAGGAAATGCGTTTCATCTTTTGAGATTTAAACGGACAAACCAGGTAATCGAACTAAGAATAGAGAGCCTGCGAGGAACTGCGAAGGCTGAACCAAGTTTGGTCTGGCTAAACCAAGGGTGGGATTCTGTTGGTTTGTTTTTGAATTTAGAGAAACCCAGTATTTTAATTTCGCGGTATGAAATGGATCGATTGAACATCGACAATTGAGTGTCAGTCACACTAGCCAGAGGAGAATTTTGTATAAAGTTCTCGAATTATTCGCTTCGGTCAAATTGAAGCAAAATAATCACTTGATTCGTTATTGTTTCTCTGTCTGGGCTTTATTGACGATAATTTCGCATAATTACAAAAGAAGTTGAGGATTTGGATTTGGGTGAGTTATGGTTGAAGGAAAAGATGGGACTACATACCATACGAGTCGTTCAATAATCGATTTAATGTTTTTTAGTTTAGTTGCTTGTCCTACAGAGAGCTGTGATTTGACGCCGTCGGATTTTTTTTTGGGGTGCCATTAAAGATGGATGCTATGTGAACAATCCAGAGTCGATTCGGGTCAGAATTGGTTAAGCTATTCACGAAATATACCAAAAAGCCAAGGAAATCATATGACCGAATAGCGGAGGCAGTCTTTTGAATTAGTAGAAAGGTTTAAATCTTTTCAATAAAACAACCATCGTTGAAATCTGTTAAGTAGTGAATATGCATCACCATATTTTTAATTAACACACCCTAAGAGTCAAAAGCAGTGTTGAGACCCAATGCGTTAAGTCAGGGAAAAGAGTATAAGACTGCCTTATTAAAGGCGATATCTTGAGGAATTTTTAATAGATAGCTTCCGGCTTGCTAAGAAGCCACAATAGAGGTATTAAGTTCAATGCACGATACTTATTAATAACAAATCATACTCTTGACTGGAAACAGAAGAACGTTAATGCCTTTGTTTACTTCTATTTTTAATGTAGTGCATGTGCTTCACAGAATTGGAGATGCTTACAATTCCGAATGACTAGTTCGTATCGTCAAACACGTTGTACACACATGACGAAAAAATCTTGGATGAAGATACTTGTTAACAGATAACAACGAAATTTTAAATCGATGGAATTATGATGAGAGCAAATTGAATGCGTGACCAGTGACGCTTGAGTTTCCTTGCCTTATTTTATAAAGGCAACACAGAAGTTACAACAACCTCCCATCGATGAAACAATTGTTGCATACATAGTATGAAAATAAACGAGATAGTTTTAGACAGTGAACAGCGAAATAATCTTCTTCTTCTTATCCTTTTATTAACCCTTTCCTCGTTATGCGAACTTATGTGTAACGAGTTTCCCATTTTTACTGCATCGCTACTGCTCCGCTTATGGGGTTGGATAATGTCGCAGACCGCAGAACGCGTCTACATAATGCTCGGTCCTGGATCGCTTCAGTGGCTAGCCCCAGGCGTTGTTGCGCATTTGCCATCTGAGAAATCCAGGAATTCTTTTTCCGACCTCGTTTTCTTACAGTTGGAGTGACCGTAGTTGATAGTGCCTTTTTAACCGGATTTTCCGCAGATCTTCTTTGAGCGTGGCAATACCAGCTTATTCTATTCGCCTCAAGCTGTTCGGTTATCGAATTCTTTATATGTAGACTTCCTCTTAGACATCCTTAACATTTTCATTTCCGCTGCCGTCATTTTGTTTTTAAACGCTTCGTACATTGTCCAGCACTGTGAACCGTATATAAGAGCTGGTCTAACAACCGTGGTGTAGAGTTTGCCCTTTAAATTAAGTGAAAATTTTCGGTCGCAAAAGATTCTAGAATTTTCCCGCCATTTCATCCATCCCACACTCACTCTGTGGTTTACGTTGTCGTCACATTTCGCTTCCATGTTAACGATTGATCCCAAGTACTTAAAGATAGTGCTTTTCGGAAGAACTATTCCGTCTAACATTATATCCGGAACAGGTCGCAACGGATGCGCAAATGGGCACGTCAAATGCTCCGTCTTTGAACGACTTATTTTAAACCCGTTTCTCTCTAGCGCATTTCTCCATGAATCTAAGGCATTCTGTAAATCTTCGACGTGAACAGCGAAATATTATTTATGGCAATCAATGCGACTTTGTGGAAGAAAGGTTCACATACTCATATTATCGATTTAGCTCTGTGGTAAACGATCGGGTAAATTGCGATGTTGATGTTACACATGGGGTTGATGATGATGTTGGATGGGGTGGACAAAACTTCGCAGTATTACATGGTAAAAATATGACGAAAGATATACTATATTTGGCTGTCGTCCATACAGTTCCAACGATGTATTAGAAGTTTAAAGGAAAAGTGACAGCGAAGAAAATGTTACGAATGTCAGTCAGTTCTACAAAACATGATGCAATAAGAATATTCACGCATCTGCGCGAGATTCCATATTAAGAAAACCATATTATACACATTTTAAAAAAAACACAAAAGAGGTTCAAGTTACATTTGAAATAGAGCGGCTTGTAAATAGAATAGTTCTAAGGTTCGCTAAAGTGGTCAAATTCATGAGCGCTCTTATCAACTCGTTATCTCTCACACTGCGTTGCGAAGAGTTTTAAGGACAAAATTGCAAATGCTTTTATACTAAATCCGAATTAGCGCAGTTTGTTTAAAATTAAAGAGAAGATACGAACATATTTTATTCTTTATAAAATTAATACAATGAAATATATCTCTTTTGCACGTAAACAAACAATATTGCCGTATATGTTGTACTGAGAATGCAACACTTATTCATCCTCTCCGATTACGAGTATCTATCTTCTTTTAAGTGAAATGTCTGTTATGGTCAAAGATTTGATAAGGTTACAAGTATAATACTGTTATCGTAAACAGTGAAAGGTACCGGGCTATGACCAATAACTTTTTGAGGTCAGCGATTGCTGAGGTGTGGGTTTAACAGAATATAAAATAGCCTAAGCACAGTGGCGCTATTAATTTTCAAAATTTAAGGAAAAGGGTGTGCGTTCCCCTTTACCACAACCTCAAACAAATGCAGAGTCATCCACTTTGTATTTTCGAAACAACATTATGCAAATGTCTTGCACAGGAGTCTTTGACTTGATTCTGACAGCGAAATAACTCGTCCAGAAAATATTTTCTGCAATAAAGCAAAGATGACATCATCTTGTTAAAATCATTTGGCTGTGGCAATGAGAATTGATGGTTACAGTTACATCTTCCGGATTTTCGAAGTTGGGACCAATAACACTGCCAGACCAAATTGCAAACCATATATTGACTTTTGTGGATGCGATGATCAAGTAGATTTTATCTTCCCGGTATGAGCCTCACCGATGAAAAAAAAGTTGCGTGGCAATAAGCCGTACAAACGCTGATGTTCAAGCATTCAATGGTTCAATTCTTGAGTGAGTTAAACTTTTTATGTGATGAGTTGCATATCCAAATGCAAAATATGCCGTAGTGTGCTGTTAGACTAGCTCAAATGTTGTGCCCTCAGTGAAATCGATAGATTTGATTTTTCTTCAATATCTTCACTAACAGCAGCCATATTTTCTATAGGGCATGCATTTCGATGATGGACAGGTCTTATGACATCTGAAACAGAGCCAATCCCCTTGAATTTTTTTACAATTTGCTTATAGTATGCTCGGACGGACGATTATGTCGACCATAATCTGTTTGTAGTGCGTGAAACGTACCTACTCACTATTTTTGTAATAAGTTCTCACAATTGTAATACGTCCCTGAACGTTAACGATCCATATTGTAAAATGAAAAACTTTAAACTTAACATATACAATTTCGGGTGATAGTTCCGTTTGACGTATGTGACTGAAACAGGAATGTTAAATCCCGGCGACAAATTGGAAGACCTTTATAAGCATTGCCAGATATTTTGTGAATTATTATATAAAACACTCTTAAGTGTGGCCGTCATAAAAACGCTGACTCTGGTGCTTAATTGAAAGATATATTCTTTCACAGCCAACTGGTAACATTATCATAAACAACATTTTGTTAATCTATATTATGGCAACTATGTCCGGTGAAGCGCTTGGACAAATTAGTCCATTTTTAGGTACTTCCTCTCTCGTGCTTGGTGTTCTGTCTCTTTGGTTTTAAACTCTGTTAGAAATTCTTAACTTTTCTATTCAGGGGGCTTATTGCAATTAGCTACAGTCAGGTGGTTGATAAAAAGAGTTTGCGCTTAGCAGATAACTTGAAAACCAGAAGGTAACCAAAAAAAATTATGATAGCTTTTGACAGTGCCCCGAACCATCCCCTAGCAATGGTGAAGGACTGAAATCTTAGACTTTATCTTCTCGTCACAAAAATCTATATCATGATGTACCATGGATGTCATAGGTCCAGAAATTATAGATAGAATTTGTCATTCACGGTGGACAAATAAATTTCAATATTAAGAATAAATATGTTTAAGGACCTGATAACTCTAAAAGTGTTAAGTTTTCAGCGCTCGATAAGGGTGAGTTGCTGAAATAAAAAGGCTCGGTTGTCAAACTTAAACGTTGTTAAAATGATAAAAATAAGTAAAAACAATTTAAGAAGCTTAGAAGGTGTGATCAACTATTACTATTCTTAAAGTGTGCTTTCGGTCAGTGTTTGATTCCTCTTTACAAGAAGGAAGACTAAGTCATTATTATTATTATTATTTTCTATCAAGTACAATATTTTTTAGAGACTGTAAATGGCAACGATTAGTATAAGGCCTCGTAGAAGTAGCATCTTCCGACTGGTGCTGGTTCCTTAAATGACGAGAATGAGCCTCTGCAGCCGAAAATCTTGCAGCTCTGCTAATAAGCCCTACTTCACGCCTCCCCGTGGCGCTCTGGGAATCTCACTAGAGGTTGCGAAGTGAAGAGGGCAAATGGCGAGTTTCCTGCGCCATTAACCAGGATTAGTGTCGGAAAAACAAAACAAGACTTTATCCGGGCTACTCCAACATATTTGGAGCTCAGGCCGGAAAGGATTTCCAAGACTTAGTCAGGGTCTTGGAAAAGAGATGGTGGCGGACGAGCCCTATAAGGGCCAACGGCAGCGCTCACATCCCAGAACAGGTTACTGGCTTTGGTATAACCGACCCCTCGTCCTAGGGGCACTCAAAATGGAACTGGTCCTCCAGGTTGGGGGTTGTGCCGCCGGGGTAACTGCCCGGCCATTTAAAAAAAATTAAGTTACGAAGCATCAACAAGCCTCGGATATGGACGGATTTACTGTTGACAACCCACGCAAACGATTTAAGGACAATGAGCTTCGGATATGCACGTGGAATGTTAGATCCCTTAATAGACCATGTGCAGCCGAGCAACTAGTGGAGGCCCTAGACTGCTGCAAAGCAGACATAACCGCCATCCAAGAAATGCGATGGGATGGGCCGCACAAAAAGAAGATGAAAAACTGCGACATCTACTACGGCATTTGCTATCGACGGCAAAAGCAGCGCTTATTTGGATGCGGATTTGTTGTCGGAGGCAGACTAAGACAAGAAGTCCTCAGCTTCCGGCATGTGAGCGAGCGCCTCGTAGCAATCCGCATCAAGGCTAAATTCGCCAACATAAGCCTCATATGCGAGCATGGGGGAGAAAGATGACGACACCAAAGATGTCTTCTACGAGCTCCTTACCAAGACCTACGAGCAATGCCCTAGCTATGACATTAAAATTGTCCTCGGTGATTTTAATGCAAAACTAGGAAGAGAAGGTATCTTTGGTGGAACAATCGGAAAATATAGCCTGCACAACACCACCTCCGATAACGGATTCAGGCTAATCGACTTTGCGGCGGGGCGAAACATTGTAGTGGCTACAACGCGGTTCCCACATCTCGACATACACAAGGGGACTTGGAGAACCCCTGATCAATCAACAGTCAACCAGATTGATCAAATTGCGATCGAATCAAGACACTCCTCCAGCATTATGGATGTCCGTACGTTCCGAGGAGCCAACATCGACTCGGACCATTACCTTGTTGTAGCCAAGGTACGGTTGCGGATATTCCAAACTACTCCAAGACAAACTAATGCTGTGAGAAAATTCGACGTCAGACGGCTACAATCGCAAGAGATCGCCAAGTCCTTCTCCGATCGAGTGTCTCTTAATCTCTTAAGAGGTCCAATGCCGCCAGCATCAAGCATCGAAGACCATTGGAAACACTGCCAAAACGCCATCAGAGATGCCGCTTCTGATGTGCTGGGTTTCACTCGTCCACCACAACGAAACCCCTGGTTCGATGATGAATGCCGGCAAGCACATGCAGCTAAGCAAGATGCATATAACGCGGCGCTGCTTAGAAAGACCGGAGCTGCTCATGAGCTCTATGAGCGGAAGAGGAGAGACGAGCACCGGCTTCTCAGGAGGAAGAAGAAAGAGCATGAGAAGCGCGCGATCGAGGAAATTGAGAGATGCTACTCCAGGAATGAGGTTCGGAAGTTTTACCAAAAGGTAAAAATAACATGCCGCGGAAACAAACCCCGAACCGAAGCCTGTAGAGATGAACAAGGGAACATCGTAGTAGAATCGCAGTCGATGCTGAGGATTTGGAAAGATCATTTCTGCAGACTGTATAACGGCGATGACGGACCAAATACCGCTGTCAGGCAGAATCAACCTTTCAACCTGGACGATGATGACCAACAATTCCGTCCACCCGACCTGGATGAAGTGAAGATAGCCATATCGAAGCTTAAGTCCAATAAAGCTGCTGGAGCGGATGGCCTGACTGCCGAGCTCTTCAAAGCGGCAGCCGATGACTTGGTAAGGAGCATATACCAACTCATCTGTAAAATATGGTCGGAAGAAAGTATGCCAGATGAATGGAACCTCAGCATTGTTTGTCCGATTCTCAAGAAAGGAGATACTCTGAACTGCGCCAACTACAGAGGCATCAGTCTCCTTAACATCGCATATAAGATCTTATCCGCCGTATTGTGTGAACGCCTGAAGCCGTTCGTCAACAACCTGATAGGTCCATATCAGTGTAGCTTAATGCCAGGAAAGTCCACCATCGACCAGATATTCACACTACGGCAGATCTTGGAGAAGACCCATGAGCTTCAGATCGACACCCACCACCTATTCATCGATTTTAAGGCCGCGTATGACAGCATCTATAGAGACGAGCTATATAGAGCAATGTCTAGTTTTGGCATCCCTGCCAAACTCGTCCGTCTGTGCAGGATGACGATGGAGAATGCACTCTGCTCCATCAAGGTCGGTAAAGATCTCACCGAGACCTTTGATGTCCAGAAAGACAAGGCGATGCGCTGTCATGCGATTTTTTCAACGTCGTACTTGAAAGAATAGTGCAAAACTCACGAGGGAACACAAGATTCACTATCTTTCAAAAGTCCGTCCAACTACTCGCATACGCCGACGATATTGACATAATCGAGAGAAAGCAGCGTGATGTCAGTGGCGCTTTCGCGAGTATTGAGACGGAAGCGGCGAAAAAGAGTTAAGCGGTCAATGAGGGCAAGACCAAGTATATGCTGTCACCGACGTCTCGGACAGAACGTCACCCTCGACAGATATAACTTTGAGGTAGTTAAGGACTTTGTCTACCTAGGCTCCGCTATAAAAACAGACAACGACACCAGCGTTGAGATCAAGCGAAGAATAACTCTTGCCAACCGCTGTTTCTTTGGGTTATGAAGGCAATTGAGTAGCAAAGCCCTCTCTCGGACAACAAAAGTCACCCTTTATAAGACTTTAATAATCCCGGTCCTGCTCTATGGCGCAGAGGCATGGACATTATCAAAAATGGATGAGGGTGTTCTTGGTTGCTTCGAGAGAAAAATTCTTCGGGCGATCTTCGGTCCCGTCTGCATTGACGGTGAGTGGAGGAGGAGATACAACGACGAACTGTATGGACTGTACAGCGACATGGACCTAGCCAGAAGAGTGTAGATCCAAAGACTGAGATGGCTGGGTCATGTAGAGCGCATGGACACCAATGCTCCGATCCGAAAAGTCTTCGAATCCGCCCCCGAGAGACAGCGCAGTAGAGGAAGGCCAAGACTCAGGTGGCGCACGCAAGTGGAAGAGGACCTCAGCCAACTTAGCGTGCGAAACTGGAGGCAGCTAGCCAGGGATCGAGCTGGCTGGAGAAGCTTGTTGACTGAGGCCCAGGTCCACCCCGGACTGTAGCGCCACCTAAAGTAAGTAAGTAAATGAATAACAATGTTTATGTATTCATAGTAAATTTATAATAATGTTTTTGACTCTAGTTCTGTTCAAATTGCAGTCAATGGCAAAATCAGATTGATTGAAATTAATGCATGCTGAAGTTTTAAGATTAAATATAGTAAAGCTTGTACGATGGAAAGGAACATGAAGGAAATCGAATTCTCTAAAACGTGGGCTGCGAGATGGTGAATTAATTTTAAACATAGAGAGTAATAAACGTCCGTTGATATGACAAATTAAAACATCAAAGGCAGAAAGTATTCAACGTTACTTTCTTTAAGAGACCTGTGTTGCTAGATCTATTAAACTACATCGGGTTTCATAAGGAGGTTAATTAGAATTGGGGAATATCTTTTGGTGGGCAATCTTTATGAACCTCTTTTAAACGTTCTCAAGTCGACCAAAATGTGTTAGTTGATAAGGATATTGCAGAATTGGTCGCATAAGCGACAAATACAATGATTTTAGCGTATATTGGTTATTGAAAACTTTACAGTTTTTTATTAAGAATCTCAGCATTGAGTTGGTTCGTGAAATCACATTATCAACGTCTGGGAGTCAAAAGTGACTCAGATCTCCCTTAGAGTATTGAATATATTATGATCCGCTACGATTACACCAATGAACCGCAGAGCTCAAGTCTTCTTGGAGTTTAAACGTCAAGTCGATCAAAATTTTCATTGATCGAAATTATGTATCGCAGAATCTACTAGTTGGGGTGAAAAGTAACCTCCTTGACCGCCAGAATGCGTTGCTACTGCAAAAAAGGTTATGGTGCCTTGAAGTCCGTTCAGATTTAGGCAGACATGCCAAATTTCAGTGCGATACTGTCTTTAGGTTTGTTTTGACAGCTCATTGTTGTTGACGTGGTTGGCATCATGTTGAGTATGGACAAAAACGATTTTCGTTCTCTTGTAAAACATTATTTTTTGAGAGGCAAAACAGCGAAGGAAACAAAAGAAAAGTTGGATAAATATTATGGGGCTAGTGCTCCGTCAGATTACACCGTCAAATATTGGTTTCAAGAGTTTCGTGGTGGCCGCAACTCCACTACCGATCAATTCCGCAGCGGCAGGCCCTCCGATGCGGTTACAGAGGACAATGTCAAAAAAATACATGAAATGGTGATGGCTGGGCGGAAAGTGAAGGTGCGCGAGGGAGCAGATACCACAAAGATTAGTAATGAGCGCACACGCCATATTTTGGGCAATATTCTGCATATGAAAAAGTTATCCTGCCGCTGGGTGCCGCAAATGCTCACTCCTGACCAAAAACCCGAACACGAGAGCACTTCAAAAGAGTGTTTGGACTTGCTGATGCGGAATCGGGAGAACTTTTGACGTCGATTGGTAACAGTTGATGAAATCTGGATCCACTATTACACACCAGAGAACAGAATGAGTGCCCGGCAATGGACTGAAGCCGGCACGAGTGCCCCGAAGCGGCCGAGGGAGACTCAATGGATCGGAAAGGTTATGGCGTCGGTTTTCTGGGATTGTCATGGCATATTCTTCGTGGACTATCTCGAAAAAGGAAAAGCCAACAGCGAGTATTTCTGTGCATTATTGTAGTGATTGAAGGCCGAAATCGTTGCAAAACGGCCTCACATAAAGTAAAAAGACACTGCTCTGGGGCATAGAGCATCGCAACTACGGCTAAAATCAATGACTTACGGCTTCAATTGCTGTCGCATCCACCGTATTTGCCCAATTTGGCTCCCTCGGACTATTATCTCTTCCCAAACCTCAAAGATGGCTCATCAATAAAAATTTCAGCTCACGCGAGGAAATCATTGACGCCATGGAGGAGTATATTGCAGACCTTTCGGAAAATTACTTTTCGGACGGGATCAAGAAGTTGAAAAATCGCTGGAATAAGTGTATCAACCTAAAAGGGGACTATATTGAATAAAATATAAAACATTTAAAAAAAGCTTTTTTTTCATTCCCAAGGAGTTTACTTTTCACCCCACCTAGTAAAACCTTCGGAAACATAGTTCAAGATATACCTTAACACGAGTAATAGAAAACTTGTTATCAATTGACTAATTCAAAACAATATATTCGTTGAAACATAATCAGCGTTTTTAAATTCATAACACTGAACTTCGTTACATTGATTACATTCTACTAAAACCGAAAAGTTAAAGGTAATTTTTAGAACCTTATAAAAAATAGTATTGTTTAAAACTGGATGGATAACTAGCTTCGGACTGCAGGAGTACGGCTGATCAAAAAAAAAAAAAGAAGATCTAAAATACAATTCAGTGAATTACAAATGTCGTTAGCCTGACACAATAAATTGACTAGACAGGCTTATTTAAATTACTGTAAAACGGCGCCACGATAGCATTTAAATTAAACAAAACATTTGGAAGCCATCTAGTATAACAAACTTCTCTGATCGAAAGACGTTGAGTTAGGCTTTCCGAGTGTCTCGAATGAGAAGTCAATGCAGACCAGTGAATCGGACTACAGTTAATTTATTTTTATTTTTTGACAACGCACATTAAAACCATCGAATCTTTCTACAATCTTTGTATTATTATATAATTTCGTTGTTCGAAATTTTAAATTAGACCAGGAACCAGGAGATAATTCGAATATGAGGAAAATCTTTACGTCTTTAAAAAAAAAAAAAATAAATAAATTTCTAAACGAACAAAAAAGATTCCCCTTTGGCATCGTCAATAGAATAATCTGGTCACGTGCCTAGAGTAGTTCATTAAATTTGTTGGCCTTGGCACTCAATGATATTAAGTTTTGCCTGCAAACCAACGCAACGCAAAAGAAATAAAATCAAAAGTGCCTCCGCGCCACGCCGCCCCCACACTAAATCTGAAACTGTAAATGAAACTCTCAAAGCAAATATTTAATCAAACAGAGACGGGACGGACATAGAGTACAGATACATTATTACATATACTATATATAGACTAGTAGTATTCGAGTGGCACACTCACCTTTTTTCGGTTTGTATCCGTAAACATCGAGGACGGGTAGACCGTCTTCCATGAAGCGCCTGGTATGTTCCCATTTATCATCGCGTGCATTATCCTTATCCTTGAGCACACTACTGACTTCTGGAATAATCTTGCTCTCGATCAGTTTTTGGTTTTTGAAATTATGTTCGACTTGATGCACTGGTTTGACGTCACTCGCGACCTCACTTCCGGTAACCATTACAGTCACCATTAGGGCTGCAGTGGATATCACAAGGAACCCACTCAGCTCTGTAGATTTAATCATTTTCACTCACACAAACTCTCTTGATGACAAAGGGTGTGTTCAGGGATATTTATAAAAATACAAATAAACTTCTTTTTTTTTGCAACTGTCACTTTATCGTGATTATCTTTAATTTTGACACTTTTACTGATATGTTTTGTTTTTTCGCGATTTTTAAATTTCGTTTTCTGTTAGATTTGCACTGTTTTTTGGTTTTTTTTTTTTGAGTCGACGACAGTGGTTTTTTACATTTCTTAATTAATCAATGGATTCGTATCTATTGGCGAGTTGTCATTTCGAAATACCCGTACTCATCCGTTCACATTTTTCCACTTGCACTTGTTGACAATGGAGACGATTGTATCCAAATGACACTTGCTTGGCATCTGAATTGTGGTATAAGCTTCTCGGGCAGTGCCAACCGCAGTTCAGAGTCGTCGTCGTCGATCGTTCTGTGCTCAGCGTTCAGATTGGGCTAGAGGTTGCCGTTGTCGTTGAGGTTAGCTAGCGTTCACGTTGGGGTTGGGGTTGAGGTTGGTGTTGGGGCTCCTTTCTAACGGAGGAGGTAATTTCACTGATTATTGTCGGTTGTTATGCTTTGTACAAGTAGTAGATGTTTCGCAATGCGCACAACGCACACAGTCAGTCGTTGCCGGATTAAGAGTGAAATGAAAATAAAAAAAAAAGAAAAGAAAAAGAGAAAAACAATGAAATTGATTGCTGAGAAGTTAAGTCAATCATTTTAAAAAAGAGAAACACTGCATGAGGGTTGATTGGACAAGAGGGTGTTACAGAATGGACAATATGCGCAATTTGATGTTTTATTTTTATTCCTCTTGATGTGGGAGAAAGTTTGTGTTGGTTAGTGAGTGCATGAGCTGGAATTTGTGCTAAACTACAATAGAATGAAACGTCATTGCGTAGGACTATGAGTTTTTGGTACGCTATGCAACAATTATTCTAAAACTCGGCTCTGAATGGCTTATGGTGTTATTTTGAAGGCAAAACCCGACTGAAATTCTAATACGTGCCACCAGCTTAGATCAGTTAGCTACCATTTGGTGTACATTTTTCTCTTGGGTATTGCTACATAGAAAGTCAAAGTAGTCGGAAGTTCTCTTACAGTTCTAAATGTCCGTGTGTTCTAAATTTGATTAACAGGTGTACGTTGGAGATTAAAATTCCGGCCTTGAACCATACTATTAATCCCTTTTAGGGATTTGACTTAAAGAACAAAGGGATTTAAGAAGGGATTAGGAAGCTATGGGAATCAAGAGTCACTTAATTGATCGTGAGAATTGTCGAGTCGTGAAAGAAACTTTGAGAAACTGTTGGCTAAACGACAAAAGGTGGACCAGAAACGGCATTCTTCTTCTTCTTATCCTTTTATTAACCCTTTCCTCGTTATACGAACTTATGCGTAACGAGTTTCCCATTTTTACTGCATCGCTGCTGCTCCGCTTATGGGGTTGGCTAATGTCGCAGACCGCAGAACGCGTCTACATAATGCTCGGTCCTGAATCGCTTCCGTGGTTAACCCCAGACGTTGTTGCGCATTTGCCATCTGAGAAATCCAGGAATTCTTTTTCCGACCTCATTTCCTTACAGTTGGAGTGACCGTAGTTGATAGTGCCTTTTTAACCGGATTTTCCGCAGATGTTCTTTGAACGTGGCAATACCAACTTATTCTATTCGCCTCAAGCTGCTCGGTTACCGAATTCTTTATATGTAGACTTCCTCTTATACGCGTAGATCTAATGCAATCGCGTTTAGTGACTCCACTAGACATCCTTAACATTTTCATTTCCGCTGCCGTCATTTTGTTGTTAAACGCTTCGTACATTGCCTAGCACTGTGAACCGTATATAAGAGCTGGTCTAACAACCGTGGTGTAGAGTTTCCCCTTTAATTTAAGTGGAAATTTTCGGTCGCAAAAGATTCCCGAATTTTCCCGCCATTTCATCTATCCCACACTCACTCTGTGGTTTACGTCGTCGTCACATTTCGCTTCCATGTTAACTATTGATCCTAAGTACTTAAAGGTAGTGCTTTTCGGAAGAACTATTCCGTCTAACATTATATCCGGAACAGGTCGCAACGGATGCGCAAATGGGCACGTCAAATGCTCCGTCTTTGAACGACTTATTTTAAACCCGTTTCTCTCTAGCGCATTTCTCCATGAATCTAAGGCGTTCTGTAAATCGTCGACGTTATCGCTAAGTATAACTGCGTCGTCAGCGAAGAGAATTGGCGTTACATTTGCTTCGCGCATGCAGTCTTTTAAAAGATAGTCGAATACTACGTTAAAGAGGAAAGGGCTAAGTACGCTTCCTTGATGCATTCCGACATTAACTGGAAATTCTCTCGTTAGTCCAGCAGAGCTTTTAACCACAGTTTTCACGTTTCCGTACATGTCTTGTATTATTCTAAAAAACGTTTCCGGTACATTTTTAAAACCTCACCGCGGCCCATATGAGATCCCTAGGCACTCGATCGAATGCTTTCTCGAGGTCGATAAATACGGTCTCGAGGTCGTACCATGTGTAAATCCTTAGATGAATCTCGGTGCTTTTCCATTATTATTCGTAGGCTTTGGATAGCGTCCACCGTCGATCTTCCTTCAACAAATCCACACTGGCTATTATCGAGCTTTATTATTTGCCGAAGACGTTCGTTTAAGACTCTTTCGACGATTTTCATTGTGTGTGACATAAGCTTGATTGAACGGTAGTTGTTGCATTCTCGAGTGTCGCCTTTTCCTTTGTATAATGGAACCAAGAAGCTACTTCTCCATTGATTCGGCATAGGTTGTCCACTTCGACCAAAACTCTGATGGAATGCTGTCTGGTCCCGCCGCTTTCCCCCGCTTCATTTTTCTAATTGCTATACTTATTTCTTCGATTGAAAAGTCCGAAACTTCCGGTCTCGAATAGACCAGCTGTCGGCACGATATCACGTGGAAACTGTTTGTTAAGCAACTCCTTGCAGTATTCAAGCCACCGGTCACAAATTTCCTTTTCATTTGTTAGTAAGCGACCGTCTGCGTTTTTAATGTATTTCGGCGAGGTTATTTCCATTGAATTTTTTCTCCTCTGTGCAGCGAGCTTAAAAATATTTGGCATTTTAGTACTGTACGACGTTTGAACTTCTTGGATAGCTTGTCTTCTATCCGCCGATCGTGAGGATATTTGTTCCAACTCCTGGTACAGGTTTTTCGCTGCTGCCGCTCGAGTTCGAGCCAGGACTTTCTTTGCGATCTTTTTAAGACGCTCGTATTCAAGAGCCAGTCGAGCTTTTTCGATATCGTCGCTCCGATCGCATTTTGTCCACGCTTGGAATGCACCAGACCAGAAACGGCATTCTGAAGCTCAAATTCGGTACTCGGTTTGTCTTTTAACTTATGACGCAAATGTGGAGGATAAAATGCGATATATTGGTAAAAGGGTAAGAAACTTTCAGCTAAACACGGTATGATTTCTCTAATAGAGACTGATATCAAGTTCAAGTATTGATTTTGAATAATTTTAGTCTAAACAGCGTATCTTTGCCAACGATTCGCAGACTAAAAACCAAAAGACTAGAGAATATTATCTATGTGAACCACCTCAACTTAGAAATAGAAACAATTACTAGATCTGCGGACTGATCTATACAGCACTACAAAAATCGTACTCGGTTCTGCAGAAAAAACTAATATTTCGCCGTTAGGCAGAATGAACGATTCATTCTGATCGGTGAAAATGAGTTGATCTGTGCGCAAAAGAACAAAAAGTCTAATACACAACTCTTCCTGCCGAGGTGTGTATTTAAAGCAGAAGGAGACAACATTTGGCCTTTGAAAATTTGCCCGAGAAAACTGTCTTAATTTTGGCAGGATTTTGCAAAAATTTTTTGCTTTATGGTGCAGAAGCACGGACGTAAGCGAACATTCTTCATATGGTGTTTAATGGTTAGAAGGAGGATACTAAACGACGAACTCTACGAGGTGTACAGTAAGAATGGTACACAAAAATCGACTAAGGTTGAATTACAACGACCCGCCAGACTTCGATTACAACCGCACCATTATCCACATTAGAGGAAGATCTTGCCTTTGGTGGCTCTCGCAAGTGATGAAGAACGCTAGCGAACTTGAAGTACGCAATTGGAGGCAGTTAGCTAAGGATCGCGCTAAATGTAGAGGCCTATTGGTTGTGGCCCAGATTATTCCCTGACTGTAGCGGCTTCTAGATGGTTGGGTGCTGAGAGGTGTCAACTTAACGATATGTTGCAACTGTTTTCTACAAATCAATTTTGCTTATTTTTCCTCCATGTAGGGTACGGATCTACTGTTAACAACCCATGCAAATGAAATGAGGACAACGAACTTCGGATGTGCACATGGAGAGTTGGGTCCTTTAATAGGTATGATGCAGCCGAACAACTAGCGGAGGGCCTAGCCTGCTGTAAAGCAGACATTGCCGCCATCCAAAAATGCGATGGAATGGGTCGGACAAAAGGAGAATGAACACTTGGGCCATCTATTATGGCGTTTGCTGTCGACGGCAAAAGCAGCACCTATTTGATTTTGGATTTGTTGTTGGAGGCCAGAAGTCTTGAGTTCCCGGTATGTGGATGACCACCTCGTAACAATCAATCAATCAAGACAAAGAATTGCCAACAACATACTTAGCTCCTACGAGCTTCGACCTACGACCAATACACTAGCTATGTCGGAAGGCATTGCCTGCACGACACCAATGTCGATAACGGATTCCGCCTAACCGACTTTTCGACAAGGCTGGACATTGTCGTACCTAGCACGTGACTCTTACATCTCGATATTCCCAAGGGAACTTGGAAAATTCTTGATCAACCAATCATTAATCAGATTGACCACATTGCTATCGACCCAAGACTCTCCTTCGATATTATGGAAGTCCGAACTTTCCAAGGAGCCAACATCGACTCGGATCATTACCTCGTTGGAGCGAAGGTACGGTTGCGGCAAGCTAATGCTGAGAGGAATTTCGATGGAAGAGATCGCCAAATACTTTTCCGATCGCGTCTCCGTTTATCTTTTTTAAGGTCCACTTCGGCCAGTATCAAGTATCGAAGACCAGTGGCAACACTGCCAAAAAGCCATCAGAGATGCCGCTTCTGATATGCTTAGTTTAACTCGACCACTACAATGAAATCCCTGATTTGATGAAGAATGCCGGCAAGCATATGCAGCTAAGCAAGATGCATACAAGACTGCAAAATAGGACGACAGCTATTCTAAGGAGCATACATCAAGTCATCTCTAAAATATGGTAAACTGTGTAGAGTATGTCCGATAGATGGTACCTCAGCATTTATGTTCTTAATATCACCTACAAGCTCCTATCTACCATATTGCACGAACGCATAAGGGTTCTCAGTGTGGCTTCGGGCCAAGAAAGGCCAGATCTAGGAGAAAATCCATTAGCTTCAAATCGATGTACAACACCTTTTCATCGACTTTAAGGCCGCGTATTACGATTTATACAGAGCAATGTCCAGTTTAGTGCCAAACTCGTCCGATTGTGCAAGATGACATTGGAGAACGCACGCTGCTCCATGAAGGTTAGTAAAAAATCTCACCGTGGCCTTTGATGTCAAAAAAGGATTTAGACAAGGTGGTACGCTGTCATTTTCGGTCCCATCTGCATAGACGGTGAGTGGAGAAGAAGTTACAATGACGAACTGTCCTGGCTGTACAACGACATCGGCTTAGTTAAACATCAACGCACTAGTGCGAAAAGTATTTGATTCCGTCCCCGAGTGACAGCGCAGTAGGAAAAGACCACGACTCAAATTCCGCACGCAAGTAGAGGGACCTCTAAGAGGGCTTCTAAGATTAGGCCACGGTCCACTCCGGATTGTAGCGCCACGTTAAGTTAGTATGTTAGTGTCGTCAGCAGTTAATCCGTCCCTGTTCGAAGTTATTGACTGTATCACAACAGTAATAGTTTGAAAGTCGCCGTGAAATAAGCCCCACGGTCAGGCCTTTCTGAGAACCACTGGGCAAAAGATGTCGGATATTCCGGAGGCAGTAACTTGCTTTGTGATATGGGAGCTATCTCTAATCATTGAAGAAGCTTAAACAAGTAGTCTGTCTTTTACACGAGCTCATCCACTTTACGACATAAAGGCTAATTCCTGCGACTTGAAAATGTGCACTTAAAAGATTTGCTGGTCAATTACCGATTTACCGAGTCCAGTAGCCGGTGTCTGACATATGAAGACAAAATAAGCACTATTGATGCGTAGTTATTGTTACAGCTCTATACATTGCCTGGTTGACGGGACTGACTGTACACTCCAGCCTTATCTCACAGGTGCAACGTCACAGACATCCATCCGATGGAAAATAAAAAAATCCACTAACCGTTTTTTTTTTATTAATTTTTTTTAAACCAATTTTATTCTCGTGAATTTCTCAAGTTCCTCACGATTTTAAAAGAACACAAAGAGACGAAGAAGCAGCTGAATAAAAAAGAAAAATCAAGACTTAAGCTATATTTACTTTTTGATATTGGATTCGTAAACGTTCATACAGGAAATTCAATTAACTCGGCTAAATTTTAAGACTCCAGGGGGCAGCGGCAACAGATATCTTATCGTAGCTTACAAAATACAATCCATGACTTTATTGTTATAATCAATGAATAATGAGGTTGCCTTCTCGCTTTCTTCCGCACGATCTTTGTCAACAATCTCATCATCATCGTTACCGTTGTCGTCGTTGTCTTCGTTGTATCCGTCAACATGCTCTTTTGTATCTTTACGTATTTTCCCTTCCAAAACTCCTCTACATCACCCCACTCAATGTCTTCTCAAAATCTCCCCTTTTTCTGTGCGCGCTTGCTTAAATTTAAGTGACAACTGAAGTAACCAATCTGACCAAATTGGTCTCGAAACGTAAATAAAGGAACAGAGCGCACGAGAATACGTATCGTACGTGCGCGTTCGGTCCATGCTGAAGTTTCTACTCGTAGTAGGTCGATGAATTCACGGAGCGAGATTTTTTTTCCGCATACCCATCCGTTTAATCGTAATACAAGCGGTAGTTGCAGAACTATGTAGAAAAGTGCTCAAAAATGGCAAGTGGCAATTTTTTTGGTCATTCGGTGTATTTGTTGTGGCTTGCTTACAAAAGCAGTTTATTATGTAAGCCAGCGTACCTATCGTGGTCGAGATTATGCAATAAACAAGTGCATACCTTCGTTCAAGATAGATTTTCCATTTCGAGCCGGTTTTCCACCAGCTGGCTTGGAATTTTCTTGTGACACACCGCATGGATTGCATCATAAGCCATTTATTTATTTTTTTGATTTTTTTCGATTTATTTTTTAATTTTTATTTTTGCGACGAATACTGAATGACGACAATCCGATTCGATGATGAGAATCTTTTTGAATAGAACCGGGGTTGGGATTGGGGCTGGGGTCTGGACTTTAGCTGAAACTGAGGCTTCAGATACTCGCGAAGCATACTAATTAATTGATTAGAATAAAATTAGAAAGTATGCGGAGATATGTCGTTGTCGGTGTTGGTTTTACTGACGGTGACGCTTTCGGTGTGTGCAGCGGCATCTAATAGTTGTCCTTAGTCAACACGGTACTTGAAGTATGAGGCGGGTGGATCTTAATATGGCGATCGTGTAGCACTGATAGGGGTAGTGAGTGATTCAGTTGAGTGATTGATGTGATCTGTGTCTATGTGGCGGTGATAAGTTCTCTTCAAATTGACAAGAAGGAAGCACTTCTGGCGTTTGGGTTTTACCGATTTTAGATATTTTTATTTTTTTCAAACAGTAGCGAACTATATGTCTTCGATGATGATGATCTTAGTTTAACGTTTGTTTACCGTGAGTGGAATAATAATAGCGAGGACTGCCATATGTATTAAGCATTGTTATGGAGTAAGGGCAGCTGTAGCCGGAACTGTGATCAATTTTGGCTCGTGTTTTCAGAATAAAACTTTGTTTTATTAGTCTACGATTTTTAACGGTTACTTATTTTAAAATTGATTGGTAATGACTTCTTGTATTGATTTAAACATGAGACAGTCTGTTGGAATAATTTCTTGAGTTTGTTCTCCCGATTGGTGTTGAATTTCTGTGTATCTCGGAACATTTATCCAGTATGTTCCATATTGATAATTTTTAAAATATGCAAAAGACCAAGATTTCTGTAAAAACTTAACAATGAATCGCTTTTAACAGCTGTAACTGATAGCTGGAGCATTGCTCCGAAATACCAGGCAGATTTTAATAGTCTCCCGATCTAGTTCAGATCGGGCTATACTCTGTTCAAAACATTTGAAATTTGGTATCCTAATTTACACTGTTAACGCTGATGAGTGCACCTTGTCAGAGCGTTATATGTCGTATTACAGGGACTGTAGCTATAGAATTATTTTTCCAAATAGTATTAACAGCTTTTATAGAGACAGAAATGACATAACCGAGTTCCATGATGTCAAAAACAGGCTTAGGCAGGGTAAAGCGCTGTTATGTGATTTCTTTGACATCACAATTGGATGAATTCTTCGGAACTCAAAAGCCAATATTGGTGGGACAATCTTAAAAAAGTCTGTACATCTACTCTCATATGAATGTCGGTGATACTCATATTACTTACTACAACATGGTTTTCAGAACTCACAGAGTTGTCAATATTACATTAGTTAGTATTGAAATGGAAACCACCAAACTGCGCTTAGCAGTGAATGAAAGCAAAACTAATTATCTACTGCCAACAAGAAGAATGGACATACAAAATCGGCGAATGAGACAGAACGTCACAGTTGATGGTTATAACTTTGAGGTTGTATGGGATTTTGTCTATCCTGGTTATCAATTCTGCTGGCAATACCTCCGTAAAAATAAAACGAAGATTATCTCTTGCCAATCGCTTTTTCATTGAGCTAAGAAAACAGCAGTCAACGACTAAGGAGACTCTATTCAAGATATTCATCATCCCAGTTCTACTTCATGCCGCTGAAGTATGTTCGTACGGTCGTTTTGAGAAGACACTTAGTCCCATGATATGGCTTATGACACTTATAGCGAATAAACACTAATGCTCTGGCCCATAGTCTACGTATATAGCCCGGAAGGATAACGCATTAGATGAAGGAGACCTCATCCAACTCATCTATTGAGCCTTGTCACTAAATACAAATTATCGATTAGAATAGGGGTTGATACAATACTGCTTAAGAGCCCAATCAGCTAAAAGCTTGTGTTATGGATTCAGTGCACTCAGTCTGGCAAAAGTGTAGATATAAAGAACAGAGGTGGAAGAACTCTCGAATAAGAGGTGCCAAATGCTTTAAAAAACTAAAGACTGTGTGCTATTTTTGAGTTATCTAAGAATCATAGATTTGCAGTACGAAGATCAAGTAACGAGGTGACTAACTCTTATTATTTTTAGTAGAGAAATACTCGTACGCTTCTACGATATTCATTGACGGCAAAGGTTCCCTTTGAAGTGCTTCCGGTAAAATCACATTTATATTACATCACAGACCTGTGCAGAATGACGATAGAGTATTCTGTATTCTAGCTTTTCCCCAGCTGACGAAAACAATCTCACAGAACCAACAATCGAGGCATGATCTGTATAACTGTTTGTGCACAAAAATAAGCTAATACTGTGAGGAATTTCGACGCTAGGCGGTTACAATTGCAAGAGATCGCCAAATGACTGCAGGTCCACTGCTGCCAGCATCAAGTATCGAAGACCATTGGCAACATTGCTAAAAGCCATCAGATATGTTGCTTCTGATATGCTGGGTTTTACTCAATCACTATAATAAAACCTCTGATTTGATGACGAGGGCTGGCAAGCACATGCAGCTAAGCAAAATGCATACAAAGTGCGACCGTCCAGAACGACTAGAGCTACTTACGATCTCTAGGAGCAAAAGAGGGAATACGAATCCAGAATCAGCAAGAAATGGAGCATGAGAAATGCGGTGGAGGAAATTGAGGGATGCTACTCCAGACCAGCGATTCGGAAGTTTTACCGAAAGGTGAGAAAAACAGAAAAACATGCCACTTACAGAAACCCTGAATCGAAGCCTGTTCAGACGAACAAGGGAACATCGTAGTAGGATCGAAGTCGATGCTGATAATTTGAGAAGGACATTCCTGTAGACTGTACAGCGCCCTTCAACCTGGACGATGTAGACCAAAAATTCCATCCACCCAACCTGCGTGAAATGAAGATAGCAATATTCGAGCTGAAGTCCAACAAAGCCTGTGGAGTCAGCCTGACTGTCGAGCTGTTCAAAGCGGCAGGCGACAACTTAGTATGAAGCGTACACCAACTCATTTCTTAAATATGGTCAGATGAAAGTATGCCTGATGATTGGAACCTCAATGTTGTTTCTCCGATCCTCAAGACCCTCTGAACTGTGGCAATTACATTAGTCTTCTTAACATCGTACATAAGATCTTATCTGCTGTATTGTGCGAATGCCCGAGGCCGTTCGTCAACAACCCGATTGGTTTATGTCAATGTGGCCTCAGTTCTGGATCGATCAAATATGATGAACGACTGTCATGCGATTTCTTCAACATGATTCTTAAAAGAATAGTGAAAAACTCACGCACAAACACAAGAAGCACAACATTTTAAAAGTTCGTCCAATCACTGGCATACGTCGTTGACAATCAGAAGAAAGCAGTGTGATGTCAGTGGCGCTTTCGCGATTGTTGAGACGGCAACGGGCAGGACCAAGTGTATGCTTTCAAGCAAAAAAGGATACTCATCACCGTCGACAGAACGTTACCTTCAACATATAGTATATAACTTTGAGGTAGTTAAGGACTTTGTCTACCTAGGCACCGCTATCAATTTAGACAACCACAACAGTGATGAGATTGGAGGAGGAATAACTTTTGCCAATCGGTGCTTCTTTGAGTCAAGAATGCAATTGACTCACTAGCAAAGCCCTGTCCCGAACATTAAAAGTTACCCGATCTAAGACCCTATTAATCTCAGTCCTGCTCTATGGCGCAGAGGCATGAGCATGGTTTCCGGTGCTCTTTTTGCTTCAGGAAGAAAATTCTTCGGCTGATCTTCGGTTACATAGACGGTGAGTGGAGGTGGAGATACGGTGATGAACTGTACAGACTGTTTAACGACAACGACGTAGCCAGAATAGAGCAGATCCAACGACTAAGATGACTGAGTCAGGTAGAGCGGGTGCACCTCAACGCTCTGGTCCGAAAAGTCTTCGAGTCCGCCGAAGGGCAACGCAGTGAAGGAAGACCGAGACTTAGGTGAAGTGAAAAGGGACTTCAGTCAACTATGCGTGCAATACAGGAGGTAGCTAGAAAGATCGCGCTTAAACTGAATTGGAACTACGCCATTACCTATAGTTTTCGTTGCTTATTCGCTCAGCCGAGATTGAAGAATTCCTTAGAATCAAACACCCAATAAAACTGTCTTAAATTATACTAGGGACACGAGTGTGGCTGAGTATAAGTAATAACAATTTTGGTAATAAAGCTATTAAAATTGTATCACAAATATTGATGTCTCATACATCTTTTTATTGCCTTTTAAGTATCTATATCCTTCGAATATCACCACCAGTTTTTTTTTTTATAGAGAGCTAAACCAATGACACTGCCAAGTGATGAAACTGCGCGCAAGTGTAAGCTGTAAATTAATTACTTACAAATGCGTATTAGAATTTATTGAGATCTGCAGACACACCGACAAGCAAGCAGGACACGCAACTGTCATAAACTTTATCTATTGCAAAGAGTCTTAAACTAGTCAAAAAAGAAAGTGGCTCATAAAACCATGATTCACTTTAGCTGAAGCTTACCAAAACCAAAGGTCATTTGTTAGCTGCAGTTACTCACGTTCTATGACTTTCAATTAAAGACAACTATTCGTAGTTCGCTTGTGCTACATTCCACAGGCACATATTAAAACGTTCGTTCCGATTGCACCTTTTTAAAAAATTCCGCACTCAAACCGAATCACATTTAAAATGCAATTATTCCATCACACAATGTTCAATTAACAACTAAGACTTTAGGTTTAGAATTAGTTATCTGTATGCGCGATTTGTAATCGAAGCACGTACAAGTGCGGTTTTCCCAACTGGTCATACAATCAGATACGAACTCGTAACTAAATCTGGCCAACAAAAAAGTATCTTCATTGATTAATTAATTTAGTTGAAAAGTCTATTTATCACTGCACGATGTTTCCTCTTTAATGGTAAGTTTTGAGTAGAAAAAATCGCAGAATAAAAATATAAGAAAGAGGAAATGAAAGAAAATTTATATTGATACGACTTGGTAGTGGGTACTCGTACTCGTATATGTAATGTAATCCGGAGGACGGCCGCGTGTTAAACTTGACTTCACGAAACCTCACTTTGAACTGGGAGCCCAATAAAATGTCTACGGTCTACCCAGCATCAGACACATCAAACTGACGGTTTTCTTTCATTTCTTTTTTTTTTTTTTTTTTTTAATTTTGTTTTGTTCACTTTACAAAGGTATCCATTAAGTCAAGACTTGTAGTTTGGCGAACATATAATTTTTTTTCTCTCATTTCTGATGTACGAGTACGAGTACTTGTATTCGTAGTTGTGCACGTTTAGCTGATATTCGCTTCTTGTTATCATATTATATAGTCGTTCTTCTAAAAACAGCATAAATAGGGTATTGTTGGTTTGTCATCCTGCCCATAGGCTGGTAAAGAAAGTGTTTTTTAGTGATGGGACTACATACGAGTACATTAAAAGTTTTATAGTAACAGTCTTATTTGATCCAATGTGCCGGCGTTTCCTCTCCACAGTGGTTGATCAAGAATCGTATGTCAAAAATTACAAGTACGAACAATCTGCTTCCAGACAACGTGACTAGACATCCAGAAGAGAGATAATTTAATCTGACAAACTTGCTTACGAAACTGATAGCCATTGTTAGCCATTACAGCGCCCATAATAGCAGAATTCTACAAACGGATAGCACCAGCAGGAACGTGAACTTTCTTACGAAATTGCGACAGTGCGACAGTGCCTGAAAAGCCGCGCAGCCATTAGCAAACAAGTGTTCAAAAAAGAAATAAAGGTCTTGGCAAGTAGAATACCATGCCGATCATGTTACTACCAAACTTAATGCTGCTCGAAGATTAAATGGCTCTACGGATTCGAGCAAAAATTTCAAAAATAAAAGGAGATCGTATTGCTACTTGTAAATCGAATAACGACTTCAGTTCTTCATCACCCTGGCCACAAGAGCAGAACAACCATCAATTTAACAGGTTGTCTAGACAATAGGTTACGTAAGGTTAGGTTAGAGAGTCTGTTGGAAAAGACCAACTCACTTATTGGCCCGTTGTTGAGTTGGAACCGTTTTCAGTTTCTGACGTAGCAGACCTTTAACGTCTATATTCTTTAGATCGCTTAAGTTATTGTAAAAGAAGAACCTTGGTGTAGTTTTTTTTCTTTGGCAAAGAGCTGGATTGTCTACTCCTAGTCTCTGCAACTTCTACAGAAGTCGTTTGTTAATATGCCACGCCTACTTGCATGTTTACCGTTGATAGCACTGAAATGTTTTCTGTTTAAAAAGATTTATCTTTTAGAGCGATTTAGATCAAGCTTTTGCCAGATTTGTTTAGCCGCTACAAATGTTGACCCAACAGTGAACCCAAGCTTTGTTCTTCGGTTAGCATCCAGTCTTAGAATTTGTTTGCACGTTCCGATTGGTATACCGATGACACCTTTTTCGGGTAGGAAGGGTATAGTAACTGCAATTTTGGCAAGTTCGCCAGACCTACGATGCCCTGAAATATCTCTTCGTCCCGGCACCCAATATAGGTGAATGTTAAACTGCTCTGCCATTTCCACGAGAGTCTGGAATGGTTTTCGAGCTAAGAAGAATGAATTCAAGTATCTGATGGTGGCTATCATGACTATCCTCTGTACGCTTTTCTTCAGCCAGGACAGGGCTTCCTAAGTTTCCAAACTCTCCGCCTGGAACATGCTACAGTGAAGGCGGAAGAAGAGCCTTAGATTAAGCTTATATGAGAAAACATCGCCATGAACCCCGTTGTTAGTTTTGGATTCATCTGTATAGTAATGGACTGACTTGTACATACATAAAGGCATCTTCGGATCCAAAAAGATCTGGATGGGATACTTTGTTAAACCAACGTTTAGGCATATTGGACAATTCTCATTGGCGTGGCTAAATAGTCCGTTTACTTGACCATTACCTAGTTGCTTAGGGTCGAAAGCCGCGCTAGCAGTCATTTGCCTGCTGAAAAATATTGAGAGGTGCTAAGTGAGGCAGAACATCCAGTGCCCCGGAAGAAGTAGTACGTAAGGCTCCGGTTCAGTCCAGACATGCTGTCACTTGGACTTTGTTAAGTTTATTGCAGTTGAGTGCCTTGCCGTAAGCCTTCCACCAGACAACTACCCCATAGGTAAGTTTAGGTGTTATAACTTGGACGTATGGCCAATGGATGATAAGAGGTTGGAGGCCCCATTTTTTTCCAATGCCTATTCATTTTAGATTGAAACTCAGGTGGTTTGCTGCGAACTTTTTTGTCCAAAATATTAATGAAATTTGTAGTTTAGTTCCTGGGAAATGCGATATCAATGGGTGTTGAAGCCATTGCGTCAAATAGTAAAAAGTGGGACCAAAAAATGGGAAAGGATTATCTACTCATAAGTGTGGGTCATAATTAAACTCGCCTCTTTCAGTACAAACCAATCGAAAACGCAAAACAAACTCACTTACCAAATATGACAAATTTGTTTGTTAACGTATCCACTGATTGAAAAATGAGCCTCATCGCTGAGGAAAATTTGGTTTGAAAATTGGTCATCCAACGGCTAATGTTCAAGCACCCAATCGGCGTATTTCACGAATTCCGTGGTCAGTTGGCTTCAATCTTTGAGTGAGTTGAACCTTATATGGGGCGAGTTGCAAATCCAAATGCAAAATACGCCATAATGTGCTGTAAGACAAGTCCAAATGCTCTCCGTGAAATCGGTAGATTTGGATTTTCTTCAACACTTTTACTAACAGCAGCCATATTTTCTGCAGGGCATCTATTTCGATGATGGACAGGCCTTAAGACATTTGAAACAGAGCCAGTCTCTTTGAATTTTATAATGATTTGCTTATAGTATGCTCAGACGGATGATTATGTCGACCATAAGAGAAAATAATAGAATCGTGGCAAATCGCAAGAGCGAGGTGGCCAGTCAACAGGTTCATTTTGTGAAATTAATCGTTCGTCAAGTGTTTCTTTCAGTAAATTAATTGTATTGCTTGCTGTGTGGTATGTCGCGTCATCCTGCTGAAGCCAGATGTCTGCAACATAAATACCCTCCGCCGTTGAATGTAACGTCTTGACCATAGTCATTTTTAAAGACAGACCCAATGATTCCATAGATCCATAGAGGGCACCAAACTGTGATCCTTTTTTTTCTTTGATGTAATGATGTTTCGACAATGGCTTGTGGATTATCATCGCTCCAAATGCGGCAATTCTTTTTACAAAGCGTGCTTCATCATTCAACAAAATTTTCAAATGACATTGTGGATCAATATCAATATTTACTTTGGCCCATTCACCAAATGTACGGGGCGAACGATGATCGTGTGACTTTAATCATTGTACAAGTTGAATCTTCTAAGCATGTAAACAAAGATATGCAAAATTATAAAGTTGTTGGACACTACTTTAATTGTTAGCTACGATGGCGAACTGACACATTTGGATCATAATCAATACTACGCTGCACACCATCAATCGCTTGTTGTTGCGAGACGTCTTACGAGATGCGTATTATCCTACTTGTAAACGTATTCCGAAAACGATCCATTGTGGTTCTGAAATTAATCGCTCTGATGGACGATTATGATAACCATAAAATGCAAGTAATGCCCGATGAGTTTCTCGAATTGAACCATGTTTTTCAAAATAAATTTCAACAATTTGCTTTCGCAAGAGTCTATTCATGATAAATTGTCAAACCAAACTAACCTCAAAACAACCGAGAACGGTCAAATCGGCTGTCACTAAAAACAGTGCTGCTAAATTAAAGTTCTCCGCCACTAACGAAAAACATCGTTTATTTTTGGAATGTTAAAGATAGAAATGCCGTCTACAGTTATCTTGGGGGCTGAAAAGTCTTTCATTTTAACTGAAACCTTATGCTCTAAATACGCTTTAGATATTTATCGGCCAATGGAACACTATCCAAATAAAGGTGAACATGAACAGACTTTCCATTTATAAGCGATTTTTCTAGTACTGCTTACCAGTGCAATTGGCAAATGGAAAAGAAAGTGAGTTGATCAAATCTTCTAAAACGAGGGGTTACAACACTGAAGTACCATTAATTAGCATCACATAAAATATATTTTAGCTTTGTATAATAAAATAGCGTGGCTTATCTTTGAAATCTAAGCAGGAATAGGGTACTTCACAATCAACCGCAGAAACTTGTATCATTACCGCATATATTTTTTGGAATTTCTTTTACAAATTATTTTCTTTGAAAAAATTTACGCTCAAGAAGATATACTTATGTACATGTATGATGAAGACCGTCGACTATCAGCAACGACTAACTAACAGTATAGGGAACGAGGAATGAAAGTACGTTATTTTTGATTTCAATGAGATCTGATTGAATTCACTTTGCACACTTAAATTTGTGCACTTAAGCGTTTAATGCTTGTTTGTCAACGTTGCTGCTTATTTCGACAGATAAAAATATAAATATGAATCCGAGCAAGAAATGAAACGATGAATCGCCTTTTTATAGGAAATTTAGTAAGTTTGCTTGGTCAAAGATAGAAATTTATTTTGACTCTGCGAAAGTAACTAGAGTACTCGTGTGTTTCAGTTAGCTTGACAGAATCTTTTTCTTTATTTTTACTTTGTAAGCTCATTTGAATGCTAAAAGGCATTTTTAAATACAAAAGACAAACTTTCGAAATTGCAGTAAAAGTAAAAGTTGAATAAAGCTATTTGAAATGATGCCAATTGACATTGAATTTTCAATGATGTTGTTTATTACGAAGAAGACTGCACTAAAAACAAATCCGAGATTGTTTTAAAAGTCATGCAACTGGCAGCTGTTTTTAAGCCTGATATTTATTCTCTTTGAAACAAGGGACTCAGAAATAAGTAATTGCGACACATGCAAATGTTGACTGCCATCCCAGTAACGAGCTTGTCGATAGGCGCAAAACTCATCACGTTATCGGAAGATGCTATAATTTTTGCAAATGGCGGCAAATGTCAATTCTACTTCGACATTTGTGAATTGAACAAGATCATAAACCGGCACGAGATTGTCGAAGAGCCAATATGTCCGCAATGAGTGACATCTTGGTGCAGACTTTGAAGTAGTGGAATCATTAGTCCGTTTTATTGTATGCCAGTAAGTGATATATAGCCATGATTAACGTGTCATTCCACACAGCCGCCTTTACGATGTCAATAGGCCGCTTCAGTCATTCGGGAGATTGAACCAGAAGCAGTCAAAAAGGACATGACAGAACGCGCTACTGTGAAGCCAGCCGAGCCGTCAAATGAATGCAATTGTATTGAACAACTAATGGAAATATTTACTCTCTCAAATATACCGAAAATATAAGATTTTTGCTAATTTTTTTTTATTTTTGAAAATAATATTGTATTTTGCGTTCAGTGTAAGATTACGGTATGCGAGTCCTAGCCACTAAGACCCACTCTGCACCCTGAGAATACCAGTGGAGCGAAAGATACTGAAAAAACCTTTCAACCTGAGAGACCGCAGGACAATTATGGTCGGAACTTGGGAAATCCAGAATAAGTAAGATTCTCCTGAAAACCAGAGCTGGCATACCTGCACTTGTTAGATTACTCACAAGCCACGCAATTAAGTTGCGCTTTACCGTCGATGGCATCTGCAGAGGCTGTGGAGACATATTCGTAGG
This sequence comes from Volucella inflata, assembly GCA_928272305.1. NCBI lineage: Eukaryota > Metazoa > Arthropoda > Insecta > Diptera > Syrphidae > Volucella > Volucella inflata. The sequence goes on along the minus strand of OV743720.1, from coordinate 53,924,584 downwards.
CTCACTGGAAGATCCCCTTAACTTTTTGCACCACTATCCCAGCCTTAGTAAATATTAGTTATTACTTTTACGATCTCTTGAACCTTATGCTGCTTCACTTGCCCTTTAGATTCGCAGATTCAACTTCTGAAGTATTCCATCCATGACCCTTCTCCACAAAGTTATCCACTTAGAAATCAGTCTGGCTTAAAATGTTCGAACAGCCCACAGAATTCAGCGCCTTATAAAAGATGGAAGACAAACTTTCAATGTAATGATCACATATATATAGGGCATAGGACATAGGACTTAACAGATGACACTGTCGGCGCATACAGAAAGGGGCACTCAAATTGAACAACACCATGAACAAGAAGAGAGTCACTAAGCTTCCCAGCTTAAGAAAATCTGTCAATCGCAATGGGAACAACATCCTGAGTTTAAATTTATAATTACTATATGTGTATGTGGCAAGTAAGCTAGGAAACTGTCGGCTTTCCACAAAACACCGAAGGCGCACTTTCGTGTTAAATGAGCTGTGTTAAATGGAAAGTTACTTAAAGCTGGAGGGGATATTTAGCAGGACAAAAACTAAACCATTAAGCAACATTAGGTGACGAATGGATTTCTAGCGACTAGATCCAACTCAGCGAAAGGCGGTAAAGGAAAAGCTTAATATTGCATAAAAGACTTCTTCTGGTTAATACTCGTAGTTTGTGGGTCTGAGATCTTTCTTCATTGAATAAAAATAGTCCAGCCAAGTCGTCCTTGGAAGTTTAGCCCCAGGTCTAGGATAACAGTTGACAGTTGTTTGGTATGTATGCTGAGTATTGCTAAGCAAATCATCCGTATTGGACGTACATCAAAAGAATGCATCCATTTGGCTCAAACTTGCCTTTAAAATCGGTTTTCGATTAGCTAAGCGTATGGAAGATTACGAATATCTTGCTTTTTTATTTCGTACACCCGCTTGGAGATACTGTAACCGCTAGTTCGGCCTTTGTTCGTTGACTGTGTGGAAAATTTTGCCCAACAAATCCTGTGCTATACCAGTATAAGTGCGGATACTAAAGCCACGAAATCATGGCTTGTCACAGAAACTCACAGATTGTGCTCTTAAGCACGTGATTATCGAGAAATTACGTATAGTGATGAGACGGGGAACCCCTTAGGATCAATGGGTTCTTAAATAAGCAATTCGAGAAATAACAACTCGAGAGTACGGCAAGCGCAGTAGAAATTCAAATGGCACGTCTTGTTGAGTTTTTATCTCATGGGGCTTTATGGCAAACGATACTAGACAATGATCTGTAAATCTGTTATCGTAAACTTAATACTGGCCTGGACAATAAATGGTTCCAGTAAGATGGTACTACATGTCACTCCGCCAGGAAACCATTGACCAATTGGGGACAACCTTATATCGCGAAGTGAATCAGTTAATTGACCCTCAAGGTCGTGCGATTCGAAACTTCTTGTCTTTTTGGTGTATGTTGACAAGCCGCAAACTATTCTGGCCTTGGAATAAAATGTATGTTATCAGAGAAATTGAGCCCCAAATGCGGGAATTAAATCGATAGTATGCGCTTTGTCGAAGTAAGCTGAACAACAATTCCTTTTAATGAGGAAGCATTGTTTTAATTTGATTCGAAATCCGTGTAATAAATTATAAACTAAAGTCATATAACTCATAGAAAACAGCGTTTATATGCTGAAATAATTGCTAACAATTCTATCGAAACTCAGAGATAAACTCCTGTGACATATCAAAAGATCAACACAAGCTGCGATATAAATGTCAATTAAATGTTAATTAAAAATATTTAAAAAATACTTGCTTGTTTATTATTAAAACATAATTATATAAGTAAAAGGTCGCGCCACTTTTTATGAGTGTTGAGGCGAATGATTCAATACTCTTTATTTTTATATCAAACGACCACGTTGATTGAGTTCGAAAGAAATTCCAAATGTCGACATAACTAGTCTCGGGATGACTCAATGTTGGCAAAACTATTACCCATATTGACGCCATCAAAAATGGGTTCAGGTAAATCGACCACGAATCACCCACGCTCTCCTGTCCAGACAGTCGCCAAAAATGTTCGTTTCATGACACTTTGGTCTTGAAATTATGCCATCACACTAATTAATCACCATACCGGGAATGACGGCATTTACGTATGTAGTTTGAGTGCAAAATAATACGCAGAACTAACTCGTGCACCACCCCTATCATCATCTGGCCGGTAGAGCACAATTTCGAGTATGGATACTTGCTCATACAACCAAAACATCGCCGTACCGGGAATTGGGTGACAAAACCAAGCGAATATGACCACCGCAAATGGTCGGCGTTTTCATTTATATCCATCAATTTTTCCAGCGCGAATTTCACCCCTAGCTTTAATTAATTTAATTAAACTATTTCAACAAATTGCACAAGCCATTCAAGAGAAAGTAGAACAATTTTTTTTCACCAACAATTTGTCATTTTACTCGCAACACATACTCGTAGAATTTGTTTCAATTTCGATGGAAATCCTTTTTTTTTAGGTTTTTGATTAGAAGGAGGAAATAGTGTAGGGATAGGAGGATAGAAAATCGGTGAATTAAATTTTCTAGATATTTACCAATTCCGAGTAATCCGCTGCAGATATGTAAAATCACCTTTTCTTGCACAAAATCGGTTGAAACTTCACTCACAGAAGGATAATTGAACTTTCTCTGGAGAAATTTAATTGGGAAATATACGAGACAACTTGTTTTACCGGAAAATTAAGTAACAATAACTGGCGGAGCTTTGGCAATTTACGCGGATAGTTCTGGCTCACTCTACGGCGTATTAGTAATTTTGTTTTAGTGGATAGCTAACGCGCAAGTTTCATCGATCCGGAAGCCTCCATTCATGGGAATCACTTGACTGACTTGTGTGGATTGTAAGCTTATGTAATGGGCTCACAACTTTCCCGTCTGGCCGACAACCAATATAATTTTAGTGAATACAATAAACGACTTCAAAGTTTCTGTTTTGATGCTTTAGTCATGGTGGTTGCATGCGATAAGATAAGACGGTTATTTTTTTAAAAATTAAGCTGAGTGCACATAGTAGGCAGTAGTTCCGCTTTTATTCTCATATTTTCGAAATCATGCTCTTGTGGACGATGGGATATCAGTGGTTTCTTAAATTTGATTTTGAAATTTTGAGGTCTTAACGAAGAAGTACTAACAGTTTAAACGAACACTTATGGGTTCTATTAACCCGTAATACCGTGAGGGCTTTTATCATCTTTTAATTACAAATAAATTATCTATTTCCCACAGCGATGCTCCCACCTCTTTAACACACAACAACTTGCACAGAATTTGCTTACGAAGGTGAAAGTCTCCTCAACCGCCGAAAATGTTTGTCCTCCGAGCGCAATTCTAGACTAGGCAACAAAAAAAAGAACATGCAGAGAGATTTTGTAAATAAGGAGGCTGGTCGTACATTTCATAGGTACCACGTTTCAAATTCAGCTGGCCAGTTTGGACCCTTAACAGGTCATGTGTAGCCGAGAGTTTAGGAGAGGATCTTGGCTGCTATTACGCAGATAACGATGCCATCCAAGTATTACGATGGGATGGACCTGGCATAAAGAAGGGTATACAATTCTGATATATACCTTATTTATTAACTTTAGGTGGCGCTACAGTCCGGGGTGGACTTGGGCCTCAATCAACAGGCGTCTCTAGCTAGCTCGATCTTGTGCTAACTGCCTCCAGTTTCGTACTCTACGTTGGCTGAGGTCCCCTCCCACTTGCGTGCGCCACCTGAGTCTTGGCCTTCCTCTACTGCGCTGTCCCTCGGGAGCGGATTCGAAGACTTTTCGGACCGGAGCATTGATGTCCATACGCTCTACATGACCCAGCCATCCCAGTCTTTAGATCTTCACTCTTCTGGTTAAATCGATGTCGCTGTACGGTCTGTAGAGTTCGCTATTGTATCTCCTCCTCCATTCATCGTTAATGCAGATGGGATCGAAGATCGCCCGAAGAATTTTTCTCTCGAAGCAACCAAGAACACCCCCATCCATTTTTGATAATGTGCATGCCTCTGCGCCTTAGAGCAGGACCGGGATTATTAAGGTCTTATCAAGGGTGACTTTTGTTGCCCGAGAGAGGGCTTTGCTACTCAAGTGCCTTCTTAGCCTAAAGAAACAGTGGGTGGAAAGAGTTATTCTTCGTTTGATCTCAGCGCTGGTGTCGTTGTCTGTATTTATAGCGGAGCCTAGGTAGACAAAGTCCTTAACTACCTCAAAGTTATATCTGTCGAGGGTGACGTTCTGCCCGAGACGTCGGTGTTGGTTGGCCTCTTTGCTTGGCAACATGTAAGAGTACTTGGTCTTTCCCTCATTGACCGCTAAACCCATTTTCGCCGCTTTCGTCTCAATACTCGCGAAAGCGCCACTGACTTCACGCTGCTTTCTCCCGATTATGTCAATATCGTCGGCGTATGCGAGTAGTTGGACGGACTTTTGAAAGATAGTGCCTCTTGTGTTTGCTCGTGAGTTTTGCACTATTCTTTCAAGTACGATGTTGAAAAAATCGCATGACAGCGCAACGCCTTGTGTAAATCCTTTGTTCACATCAAAGGTCTCGGTGAGATATGGACCTATCAGGTTGTTGACAAGCGGCTTCATACTTTCGTCCGACCATATTTTAGAGATGAGTTGGAGTATGCTCCTTACCAAGTCATCGCCTGCCGCTTTGAAGAGCTCGGAGGTCAGGCTGCCCACTCCAGCAGCTTTGTTGACTTAAGTTTAGATATTGGTATGTCATAGCTAGGGCATAGCTAGGTCTTGTTGAAGAGCTCAAGCTCATAGAAGGCATATTTGGTGTCGTCATCTTTCTCCTCTGTGGAGCGTGCGCGCATATCAGGCTTATGTTGGTAAATTTAGCCTCGATGCGGATTGCTACGAGCCGCTCGTTCACATGTCGGAAACTCAAGACTTCTTGCTTTAAGTCTGCCTCCAACAACAAATCGGCATCCAAATAGCCGCTGATTTTGCCGTCGATAACAATCGCCATAGTAGATGTCGCAGTTTTTCATACCCGTTTTGCCCCGCCGCTAGTTGTTCTGCTGCTCGGGGCCTGTTAATGGATCTAACATTCCACGTGCATATCCAAAGTTCGTTGTCCTTAGTTCGATTGCATGGGTTGTTAACAGTATATCCGTCCATATCCGAGGCTTGTTGTTGCTTAGTAACTTCTTTAATTTTTTTCCATGGCCGGGAAGTTATCCCGACGGTAAAATTTCAGCAGTATAAAATTAAAATCATATTTGGCGATTTGAATTCTAGGATAGGAGGGGAGTGCATTTAAGAAAATCATACGGAGGCTTTTGAGAGTTGAGATAAATAAAAGACATTTTTGTACGCAGTCCCCCTCACATTTTGGTAGTAGAGTAATAATAGTTTGTTTGCTGGATTATGAGGCGTGTTAGGAACGATATATTAGGGATGGAAGAGACATGAGAGGCGTACGAGGAGAGATCGCTATCAACATCTATAGAGGAGATATTAAAGTTGTTTTGAAAATCAGCAAAAATTCGTCGAAGATCTTTGGGATCAGTGAGGAGTTCTTCCTTTTGGATTGAAACCATGAAATTTGTACGATTTGTACCATCGATGCAGATAGAATTGGGCTTATCATGCGAGTATGCAAGGTAAAGTCGCACGTTTAGATATAGCCGACGGTCGCTCAGACATAACGAATTTCAGTTCCCACATCGGCTAGCTTCTTGGTACGAGTAAGTTTTACTGCAGGAAAAAGCAAAGCATCAAGAATTATGGATGATTGGATTTCAAGAGTAAAAAAAAAAAAAACACTGTGGCGCTGGCAGTATGGGCCATGGCCTAGCTTCTTGACACTCATTTGTGTTGCTCATGTTTTCATTTTTGTCACATCTGAGCGGGACCTACGGTTTATCGCCGAGTCCGAACGGCACTCCTTAGAAGCTTTTTCGTAGGCAATTTTTTACTTTCGGGAGTTTGCCATTGCCCGCCGAAAGGATGATGGCGATTTGGAAAATTGATGGTGACCCAGCCAGGAATCGAACCCAGACTGTCTGCGTGATAGTCCAATGAGCTAACTATCGCGCCATCGCCATCGCGTCGGATTTCAAGAGTATTAGAGGAATTTTGGTCAACAGCCATGGAGGACGAAGGACGACTAGGTTTGTGGGATTTTTATAGGAGGACGATTGTGTGCAGTATTGAAAGAGACACGTTTGGGTGGGAGTGATTTTGTGTTGGAAGGGAGTCATCCTTATGTTCTTTCGGGTGGAAGACATGAGGAGAGGATAGCGAATAATTCAGTGGCAAAAACCAGGGAAGTGAGCCAACTTTAAAACTCCAGTTAAGGTCTCTATAGGAGAACTTTGTTTGTTTATTCGGCTTGGGGTTGTCTATAGGGTTGTGTTTTTCAGGGGTTTCGGATTGGTTGGGAGACTTAGGGGTAAGAGTAGACTAAATACTAGTCTTAGGGATCCTTTTGTGATTGGTCTGGTTGTCTTTAAAAATCTACATCTTCATTCCATCAAGTGGAAAGACCTCTGAGGATGGGTTGCGGAAAATTTGAATTGTTGACAAGACTTAGATTTATTGGACGATGTGATTTTCTGGCAGTTGTCTATGTTGATTTTAATTCACAAGCCAGACTTAGTCTGTGGTTACAGATAAATAATCTAGAATGAATGTTACACACTCAGATTTATTGTAGTTGTCGAGTTTTTAAAGACGTTGTTTCCCCTCCGCTGATGTAAAGGAAGTACCTAATGGAGAAATTGTCACCTTGGTTGTTGGTGGATCAACTGCAGTTACTTGAGTTGGAGATGAAGAGTGAGATGTTGGTAAGGATGTTTCAGTAGGTACGATGACAGCGTTCTCGAGCATTTCAGCTAGTAGTGATGTATTGACCATTCCGTTAGATTGGGGCTGGAATAGTGCAGAAAAATCGTGAATTTTTGCTATACATATGTATGTCGTTCTAATGCCTAATGTAAAGGAAAACTACGAGTGCAACAGATTGCCATAATCTCTTTCAAACGCGAATTCCGAAATCTTTCATCAACTTCTATGCTACCAGCAGCAAGTACGGCAAGGCTGTCAAAGTGCAATCAGAGACCCCGCAGCAGACATAACTAATTTAATGAAGAATAACGGCAAGCACATGCATCTTAACAAGAAGCGTATAAAGTAGCCCTGCAGCAAAGGAAAAGAGCCGATAATGAGCTCTACGAGGAGGAGAGGCGGGAAGAATATCGGCTCCTCCAGAAGATGAAAAAAGAGCATGAGAAGCGCGCGATTGAACACATTTATGGTTTGTACCCCAGCAATAAAGAACATGACAATGCGGGAAGACTCGTACAGAAGCCTTTAGAGATGAAGAAGGAAACTTTGTAGTGGAATCACAGTCAGTACTGAAAAAACTTTGTCTGCGGAGTGTTTAAAGGCGGAAAAACTTAGATTATGGTGGCCAAAACTTCCATCTACATGACCAAAAGAAGTAAGATTCGCAGAGGCATGGATGGACATTTTTAAAAATCGATGGGGTGCTCTCGATTTTGAGAAATTTTGAGATGTCTGGACATGTAGGGCGGATGGACATCAACGATGCGGTTCGATAAGTCTTCGAATCCGTCCCCGAGGGACCGCGTAGTAGAGGAGATTCGCGAGCCAGCTGGCTCACTTAAAAGGAAGGTTATCTCAGCCAACTTAGCGTACGAAACTAGAGGCAGTTAACGAACAATCGACCAGTGTGGAGGCACTTGTTAATTGAGGCCCAGGTCCACACCGGAGTGTAGTGCCACCTTAAGTAAATAAGTAAGTACCTTGAGGCAAATCTGAGAATTGCTTTTCTCGGTCGCTGACTTTTATCTCTAAGAATCCCGATTGAAGTAAATCTCTAGTATACCCCTAGACTGAACGAATGTTTTCTGACGTCTCTAAAAGATTAGTGACTTTCTTACACTCCCTCTTGAGCAGATTGTGAAAGTGAAGATGACACCGTGGAGTGACTGTTCAATAGTCAATTACATAATCCTCCAGCTATGATACAGGTGGACCTATATTTTCCCATCACTCAACGGTATTTGTATTACTGATGTCTGAATGAAGCACTATCTTTTCGCTAATCATCCGAATGGACTACGCGTTTTCACAACAACCAAGCAATGTTTCCTGCTTCTCTGACGAGTTAGTGTTTATATCAAGCCGCAAGTGCTTGGCGCCGAATTGGTTGATGCAGGAAAAGCTGGCACCTCATTACTTAATTGAACTTCCAATGAAAAATATAGAGCTCGAACTTAAAGGAACATCTGGAAAAAGGGAGTTGTTTTTAAAGTCGAAGAACTTTAAAATGGCAGCACTGTTTTCTATGGTAGTTGAGGAGCTTATTTTCAAAACTTGAATATTCCACTTTTGATGAAACTGATTTTTTATTTATTTTTTGTTTGGTAACATTAAAATTTACACTCCGCGAAAATAAAATTAGGCGAAAACTTGATAATTACACCAGAAAAGAAAGAATAAAAGGCATGATTTCGTCAAAAATAGATTATTCCATGTTAAAATGGCATTACCCATTTCAAGTACACATTTTTGGAACAAAATATGATTAATCCAGAAGTTATTTAACTATTTTAATCTAAATTGTAACAAAATATGTTTTATCCCAACATTTTTCAGTCAGAACTTTATGCTCTTTACTCTCTAAAAGTTTATCAGTGAATAGTAACTGATCATCAGTTACGCAGTTAGTTTGTTTGTTTTTGTACGATTGCACAACACTTGTGTGCGGCACGTTTGTTTGACAGTTTAGAAACAAAAGTCATGTCATTGTAATGTGTTTGCACAATCTTGAAAGTTATTTAATGTAGAAAATGGAACATCAAAATACAGTACAAGATATTAATAAAGGCTCAAGAAGTAGGCAGCGTGACCGCCGCAACAAAAAAAGTTAGTATTTTCACGTGCATATTACTTTGTTAGTTTTGTGATATATATCTACTAATCTGATTTGCATTTTTATTTTAGGGACTACTCAGACTGTGACCCATATGCACTGGCATTTGTGAAGCGTTGTAATCATGGCGAAAATCGGGACTAGAGATATTTTGAAAAATCGTACAGGAGAGAAATAATAAAAGAAAAAAGAGGAGGAGACTAAGAAAGCATGAAATCAGCTGTTGTCAAGCAGAAGATTATAGAATTTATCAATAAATTTGTTCAGAACTAAGTGTAGCTAAACTTAGAAGAATGTACAATAATTCAGTTGAAATTCCGTTTAGAGCCAAAAAGTCATTCATCAGGTGAATATTTATTACAAATTTTATCATCGGATTTCAATCTCCGGAGATTTAAATGGCCACGTCGGAGAAACAAATGTTGATTATGAGGACTGCCACGGCGGTAAAGGCTTTGGAACCGGAAATTCAGCTGGCGAAGACATCCTTGTAGCGTGTAGGGCTTACGGCTTAACCGTCTTAATTACAATGCTTATTAAACATCAACGACATCTTATCACCTATAGCAGCGGAGGCCACGAAACGCAAATAGACTATCACCTCTGCAAAATGTCGATGCGAAACCGTGTTAAGGACTGTAAAATAATACTTGGAGAATCGCTAGTAAGCCAACACCGTCTGCTCATTACAGAATTTTTCACAGCGGAACCACCGAAAACACGGGCATCGTTTATAAAGCCAAAAATCCGGTGGTATAATCTATCGAAGGAACGAAGCGCAAGATTTATCGCACTGGCTAAAGAAGTACTTCACAATATAAACAGTATCGCAGACTCACTTAGCCCGCAAGAAATGTGGAACAGCATGCACGAGGAATGCATAACACTCGCAAAGTCCCATCTGGGGACTATATCGAAATACCATCACGTCGGCAACGAAACATGGTGGTGGAATGACGAAACCAAACGAACGGTGGCCGACAAGAAGAGTGCATACCAAGCGTGGACAAAATGCGATCGGAGCTACGATATCGAAAAAGCTCGACTGGCTCTTGAATACGAGCGTCTTAAAAAGATCGCAAATAAAGTCCTGGCTCGAACTCGAACGGCAGAAGCGGAAAACCTGTACCAGGAGTTGGAACAAATATCCTCACGATCGGCGGATAGAAGACAAGCTATCTAAGAAGTTCAAACGTCGTACAATACTAAAATGCCAAATATTTTTAAGCTCGCTGCATAGAGGCGAAAAAATTCGATGGAAATAACCTCGCCGATTAACAAATGAAAAGGAAATTTGTGACCGGTGGCTTGAATACTGCAAGAAGTTGCTTAACAAACAGTTTCCACGTGATATCGCGCCGACAGCTGGTCTATTCAAGGAGGAAGTTTCGGACTTTTCAATCGAAGAAATAAGTATAGCAATTGGAAAAATGAAGCGGGGGAAAGCGGCGGGACCAGACAGCATTCCATCAGAGTTTTGGTCGAAGATGAAGGGAATCGGCAGCGAATGGCTAGCGAAACTTTTAAATAAATTAAAATGTGGACAACCTATGCCGAATCAATGGAGAAGTAGCTTCTTGGTTCCAATATACAAAGGAAAAGGCGACACTCGAGAATGCAACAACTACTGTTCAATCACGCAGATATCACACACAATGAAAATCATCGAAAGAGTCTTAAACGAACGTCTTCGGCAAATAATAAAGCTCGATAATAGCCAGTGTGGATTTGTTGAAGGAAGATCGACGGTGGACGCTATCCAAAGCCTACGAATAATAATGGAAAAGCACCGAGATTCATCTAAGGATTTACACATGGTATTTATCGACCTCGAGAAAGCATTCGATCGAGTGCCTAGGGATCTCATATGGGAAACGTATGTTAGAATACTTAGTTATACTTAGCGATAACGTCGAAGAGTTACAGAACGCCTTAGATTCGTGGAGAAATGCTCTAGAGAGAAACGGGTCTAAAATAAGTCGTTCAAAGACGGAGCATTTGACGTGCCCATTTGCGCATCCGTTGCGACCTGTTCCTGATACTCGTATAATGTTAGACGGAATAGTTCTTCCGAAAAGCACTATCTCTAAGTACTTAGGATCAATCGTTAATATGGAAGCGAAATGTGATGATGACGTAAACCACAGAGTGAGTGTGGGATGGATGAAATGGCGGGAAAATTCGGGAATCTTTTGCGACCGAAAATTTCCACTTAAATTAAAGGGGAAACTCTACACCACGGTTGTTAGACCAGCTCTTATATACGGTTCACAGTGCTGGACAATGTACGAAGCGTTTAAAAACAAAATGACGGCAGCGGAAATGAAAATGTTGAGGATGTCTAGTGGAGTCACTAAACGCGATTGTATTAGATCTACGCGTATAAGAGGAAGTCTTCATATAAAGAATTCGGTAACCGAACAGCTTGAGGCGAATAGAATAAGCTGGTATTGCCACGTTCAAAGAATATCTGCGGAGGTACTATCAACAACGGTCACTTCAACTGTAAGAAAATGAGGTCGGAAAAAGAATTCCTGGATTTCTCAGATGGCAAATGTGCAACAACGCCTGTGGCTAACCACTGAAGCGATCCAGGACCGTGCATTATGTAGACGCGTTCTGCGGTCTGCGACATTAGCCAACCCCATAAGCGGAGCAGCAGCGATGCAGTAAAAATGGGAAACTCGTTACGCATGAGTTCGTATAACGAGGAAAGGGTTAACAAAAGGATAAGAAGATATTTTTGCAACATTTTTAAATCCTGTACAAAGCAATGACTATTGTTGTGGTCTACAATAATCCATCAAAATTTCGGGTTGAAAAGATAGCTGCATACCTACAAACCTATTTTCTCAGATTGTGAAAAAACACAAAAAGTGGAATAGTCAAGTTTTGAAAAGAACCTCCTCAGTTAATTTGACAGTTTTTAGTTGTTTAATAGACTAACACTGGAGCAACGTTTGTAAATTGTTCAAATTTATTTTGAAAAACATACTCATTACGTGCATTTTATGGTAGTCATAATTATCTATTAGAGCGGTAATACGCATCCCTTAAGACGTCGTGAAGTGTGTACACAACAAGCGAGCCAGCTGCGGCGGTGTTTTATTTAAATTTAATGTTCTCTGTCTCTAATGAAATGATTTGATGACTGTCCTGAGATTATGTTTGCCGTATTATGTGAACGCCTGAGACCACTATGGAATAATTTGATTGTTTCCTATTCGTGCGCTTTTAGAACTGGTAGGTCCATTATTGCCTAAAAATTTACACTTATGTAGATATTGATGCACCCTTAAAAACCCCACATGCAGTGCCACATGCACTTGAAGCAGTCTCACCGTAATATAAAAAAGTGTTTCGACAAGTGGAAGAAGTTTTTTTTCGATCATTGTTGAGAAAATTGTAACCGAGCGAGCTGCGACTATCAGCTAACCTATCTACGAGAAACGACGATAATCGGCGCAGCAGACAGAACACAACAAAACAAGTTAATAACTGTAGGATTGTTAAGGTTTTTCTACCTCGACTTTGCTATAAACAATTATAATAACATGTCAGCCGAAATCAAATAAAAAATTTCACAGGTGATCTGTAACTTTAGTAACTTAAAGTTAGGGCCTTGTAAGGAATACCGGTGGTCATGCAACACAGCTAGACTTATGACCGTTAGCTTGTCACTAATCAAATCATACCGACCTTCAGTGGCGTTAAAATCTGCAGATGGTAAGGATAATATCCAGTATTGTTATGTCAGATATACCTATCCTCCTAGTATGAAACGCTAATGCAAATAATTGTATATGCAGTAGTAGCAAGACAAATAAGGAGTTGGGTTCATCAGCTTATATCACGCAAAATAAAATTTATTTATTACTTACAACTTGAAATCACATATCTAACAAAACTCACGCTTCAGATGGTTTTTATGGTTCCACTAAAGGGTACAGGAAATCAATACTTAATACCAAAGCTTTCTTCACCCTTGGACGAAGAAGATTCTCATTCTTAAAACACCCCACAGGATAATCCTTTCAAAAATGACATCATAGTATATACAGCTGCCATCCGATAGTTCGTAAACTTATGTATTTACAATCTTGTCAATTGCCCAACCTGACAATATTCCAACTCTCAACATTTAATAAAAATAGATTAATGATCCATTCGAACGTATGGGCCCATACAAGTTACATAAACAGAATATTCGATACGGATACATGTCCTGATGTCGATACAAAAACCAAATGTAAACACACTCAGAGTTCACAGATTCATATCCAAGGCAATTGACGATTTATTTGAACAGCCCAAACGGCAAACATTGATAGCCGGCAGACTTGGGAGAGTATCAAAATTATCGACGACGTCGTCGATAAAGAAATTGAATACGAGTACTATTTACGATTTCGAATGTGTTGTACTTTCATATATGTACTAGGTACGAAACGACCTACGGGTTTGAGTACTCATATGTCAATGAATTTGGCAATACCGACGAATTGACATTGTGCTAACAACCGGACCATCAACAATAGTCATCAAGAAATAAATCAGAAAAAAATTTGCCATTGCCTTGCCATTTCTACATACTCGTATAAGTCGAGAGCACAATTTGGGAGGACAAATGGGGAAACAAGACTCGGAAATGTGTGGCGCATATTTTATGCAGGACAATAGGAACACTCTGAAACGAAAAATGACTATTTTTTGGTTACGTAGGACTACCCATATGCAAGCCACTTGTGGAAAATCATTTTCAATTCAAGAATGATCCAACGAGATGCCCAGTAGCAATGTACCTATAGATCCACTTTTAGCATTAGATAGAATATTTTGATGGCTAATTGAAGAAGGGAAAGAATGATTTAAAATGCATTGGAAATATAAGTGATGAACTTGGCAGAATTTGAAAAGCTTGAAATAGAACTTTTTGAAAAAACATTTGAGTGCTTAACTATATGAAACAGTGATCTCTTAGCGAATATAGTATGTCTTAAGCAGGTTATCCTAGCAGGCAATCTACCTTTGGTTATCTTGATCCAGGGGAGTATAGCGATGATGTTTGAAAGACGAATTGTTGTTGGATTTCATTCAGAAATAAATAAGATAAGAGTAACTGCTGTATAATGTCAATTCTTAACGATTGAACAGCAACGAACTTCGGTTATGAAGCCGAACAACTAGCGAAAGTCCAAAACTGCTGCAAGGCAGATATGCGATGGAATAGACTCGCCAAAAAGATAATAAACAAAACGACAACTGCTACGGAAATTATTATCGACAGCAAAAGCAAGGCCTGTTTACATGCGGATTCGTTGTTAGAGATAGACTAAGGCAAGAAGTATTGAGTTTGCAGCATGTGAACGAGCGCCTCAAGACAAAATTTCGCCAACAGTAACCTTACATGCGCGCACGCTACCATTCACCACACAGTTAGAGAAATGCCAATACGAGTAGCATTAAAAATCCAGTCACATCCTCCATTCGAACGCTCATTTATAATGACATTCCAGCTGTCAGCTTTTTGGTCAAATTCAATCTGCTTGCTGCACATTTTGCCTCCAGCTCAACTCTTCCAGATTATGCTTTGTCTCCGCCTACACTTGAGTGCGTCGAATCTGCAATGAGACGAGAGATTTCCGTTCTCGTGTAGAAGCAAGAGTACTTAAAGATCTAAGCATTTCTAAGGCCTTTGACAGAGTCTGGCATCAGGTTCTTTTGTAGAAAATGTGTGCATTTGGGATCGACGACTTTCTTCTTCAATGGATTAGAAATTACCTTTCGGAACGTTAAATTCAAGTTGTCTTGGATGGTTTAAAGTCTGATATTCACAATAAAATGCTGGTGTGCGCCAGAGCTCCGTTCTGTCACCGACACTCTTTTCAATTTTCATCAATGATCTCTTGTCCTCTGCTTCTAATCAAATATATTTCTTTCCTGAAAACAGTACTCTCTGCTTTTCATATTCATTCCCGGACTCACATCCCTGCTCTTCGGCTGTAGAAAGGAAACGGCAGCGTATGTTAAGCTCATTAAATTCTGATATTAATAGCATAACCACTTGGGGAACTATCAACAGGGTGGAATTGAATGCTTCCAAAACATAATGCAGTCTGCTGTCGTTAAGGCGAGATCTGAATTCCCAGCAATTATCCATGAATGGCACTTGCATCGTTGAAATTGCAAAACTTTCCATTCTCGGTATGTGCGGCAATAAGAACTAACGTTGGAATGACCACATATTCGAAGTCGCCAAAAATACTGGGAAATGTCTAGGTTTCTTTAAGTGATGTAAGAAATATTTCACCCCATCTGATCCAGCTTCAGTATATATAAAATTGGAGTACAATGCTCATATACGGTCAGGTGCACCAAAGACTTCCTTGCTCCTACTCCATAGGATTCAAAACCGAGCGATAGAACTTATAGGTGATGCTAATATTACACAGTCAATTAAGACCATCGACCACCATTGCAATGTCTCCTGCCTCACCTTGTTCTATCTCTATTTTTACCACCAGTGCTCCATTTGAATTCCCAATTACCAGTAGCATTCCGTCCCTTCAAACCTCCTACCACAATACCCTTCTCGCTAATAAAGCTCACCAGTACACCCTTAACCCCACTTTCGGACGTACTCTGATACTTTCGGAAGCCGAACAACTCACTTATGGAATGAGCTACCGAGCTCTTTATTCCCTAGTCATTATAACCTCCTAACATTGAAAACCAACGTGCATCGGTACCTCTCTTTTTATCCTCCCTAATTTTCCATTGTCCGCGCTGTGGGTTGTCATTTAAGAGATGCTAATAACCTTTTGAGCCCGCGCTTATTAAAAAAAATATAAAAAAAAATAGAAGAGAAAGATGACGGACGACAATGATAACTTCTACGAGCTCGTAAATAAAACCTACGAGGAATGACCTAGCTATGGCGATTTTAATGCAAAGCTCGAATGAGAGGGCATTTTTAGTAGTACAATAGGTACCCGTATAGCCTACACAATATCACCTCCGATAATCTGAATCAACTTGTCGACTTTACGGCAGGACGAAACATTGTGGTAACTAAGAGTAGCATGCGGTTTACGTAGCTTTATACACACAAAAAGACTTAAAGAACTTCTGATCAACCATCAACAAGATTGTACCACATTGCAATCGACGCAAGACAGTTTTCCAGCATTATGAATGTACAAACTTTCCGAGGAGCCAACATCGACTCGGACCATTACCTGTTGTAGCCAAGGAACGGTTATGGACACCATATTCCGAACATGGCAAAGACAAGCTTAAGCTGTTAGGAACTTCGATTTTGGACGCCTTTAATCGAGAGAAATCTTTCTTAAAAGCTCCTCTGTCGATTTCAGGCAAAAAGAACCCCTAACATTACAAGATGCAAGATGTAGACCAACCATTCCGTTCACCCAACCCGGATGAAGTGAAGATAGTTAGTATCTAAACACATTCCTCGTTATACAACTGAATAATTTGTAGACGCTGCGCCGGGCTAAATAACATATCAGTGTGACACTGCGCATGCGTGATCTCTCATATAATTACCCACTGGAACAAGTTCATCTAAAAGAATAACCCTTCAACATATGCTTGCATTCCACAGTCAGCTTTTTTACGTTCTTAATCATTGTGGTGGCATGACACATCTTGGAAGCTACGTGAAAATTTAATTAGGAAAATAAATGAGAAAGTATTAAATAGACTAACCTACATATTTTTTTAAAAATGTGTTGCTCCGAGCTAGTGTGTTCTTTTTCGCTTGCTGATATTGGGGCAGTTTTGTTTTTCTTTTTAGTAGTAAGGGGTTCTAGACAAAAACTGGATTTGCATCTTAACGTAGCAAAGGGAATCAAAAAGGCATATAATGGTCTTTTTATATGCAAAAGGACGGTGGAAAAAAATTTGAGGCTTAAAATCTACTATGGTACACATGCAGTGATAGTAAGACCCATTCCTCAATATGGCGCACTAGTTTGGTGGAAAGCAAGAAACAAGAAAACGGCCTAAGGAAAACTAGCGACGGTTCAAAGAAAGGTTTCTATAGGCATTACAGGTGAGCTTCGTACCATCTTTACGGCAGGATTGGATAATTTTCTATACCTCACACTTCCTAATTTAGAGTTCAAAAAACTTGCCGGCAACAATGCGATACACCTCACGATCTCAGAAGACCCAGAATGTCCATAAGCCTACCGGACGCAAGCAGTGCCTTCCAATCAGAGGTTTTGGCTGTCCTCAGGGCTGCTGAGCTAGTGCAGATGAAATCGGTTTCCGGTAGAGATATCACTAGCTACATCGACAGCCAAGGACGCACTTAAGCTAATGGAATCGACCAACATCAATTTTAACATAGTCAAAGTATTGTGCAGTGAGAACCGAGTGAGACTGTGTTGGGTGCCAGAACACTGCGGTATAGAGGAAAACGAACAAGTGGATGTCCTTGCAGGATGAGTAAGGCTACTTGATAACAGTGAGGTTGCTAGCATAAAAAAACAACAACATTTGTAACTTTCTGTTGGCTGTATAATGACAACATACACCTATGTACATTTAATGGGTTCCATCTGGAAAAAATTACACTCGTATCTACGGAATTCATATCTCGGATTCTCCTACGAATAGTTTCTCGTGGTGTCGTCATCACTTTAACAGCAGATATCGCAGGATGTTATGCCACTTAATCTTTCACACTTTTGTGCTTAGCAAACGCGTATTCCTCGTTGCGACGCTAGTAAGAAGTCTACTGTCTTTCTTACTGAGGGACTGCAGCTGGCCTTTTAGAGACATTAAAAGGCATTCGCAGTTCTAACATATACAGGTTGGGACAAGACTCGGTTAATTCAGTCTTCAACATACGTTTAGAGAAGCTTTGAACTCTCTTACTAGCTTAGAAGTGGTGGAAAAGTTTAGCAAGGTGTACAATACAGCTTGACTTTGTCGCTACAGGTACAAATACTTCTTGCTTTCCACAGAATGCGGTTCTGTGTTTTTCCGTGGTATTCAGGTTAGACAGATAAAGTAAAAGAGTCATTCCAGAGTGGTTCTCGAAGGGCAAATCGAAGGAAATGCCTTTGAATCTTCTCGAGTTGGAATATATGAACTCGCTGAAAGGAGGACAACACTTAGGTGATACTCGTATATTCGGGATGGGGTTTGAAAAATTCTTTGGAGCATCGTTTGGTAAAACAAAGTACTGAGTTGGCTCTCAGAATTATCTCAATAACATGTAAGCAGAAGTTTAATTTTTTGTCGTACATTATCCAAGGTTGGCCATGAAAAAAATAAATTCAAGAAGGGGATTGACTGAATTTGCAAACAAGTCATATGTTAACGCTTGGAGATATTCAGCTCTCAGCGATTTTTTAGAGACCAAGTGGAAGCCGATCAAAGTTTTCTTGAAGGAGATTAGAGTGTTGGGGGGAAAGAAAGAAATAGTTTCCAAGAGGACTGACCTAAAGCTCAGATAAGAAGAGAGATAAAAAGCCGAAAAAGACCATTTGAAAATGATTTTCTGCAGCAATAACACCGATTACGTTTCCGCTTTATTGTGTTATAAATGCAAAGGATAAAAATTTAACTAAGTTTGTAGTAGTTGATCTACTAGAAGTTGATCTACCTTTTTGATATAAGGACTTGTACTAAAAGTTAAGCATTTCAGCCTGACCCGGGTGCATACAAAGAATTGTATCCCTGTATCCTCATTCTGAAATCGTTCAAGCCTTGAAGGATAAAGGGTATCCACGGCCACTTCTTGACGGTAAAAGATCCAGGGGGTTAATAAAATTAAACAGGGAAAATTATAGGACAATAATAGGACCCCTGACAAGACACTGTCTCCTGATGAAAAACGCAAAGACATTCAAATTGTCAGATATGGACATTTGTAGATTCTGCGGTACAGTGTTCATGCGATCCAATATCGAGTAATCGAAGGAAATTTTTATGGTAATACTTTTTCGAAAACCTAGAGGAAATAGACTGCACTAACTTCAAACGCCATCTTGGCTTTTGTAAAGAAATTTGATGTGTTACCAGAAATATTGTTTACGTTATTGCAGTATAATTAGAAATTTTACTGGTTTCACAGGGATTGCGATGACCCTGTTTTTGTGCCTAGTGTTTGTGTCATGACACACCCCTATTTTAAGCTAACAATTTTTCCTTTTCAATTATGATATAAAAAAATCTTCGAGAACCAAAATATTGATAAATTGGAAATGGGAAAGGGGGATACATTTCGAGTTTTACTCCCGTCCGGGCAACTGCTCGCTTTTGAACGGTGGACACCCGAAATCAAATTTCTGGTCATGCTTTTACCATTGTTACTGAGTCCGTTATGCTCCTTTTATTCTAAATTTTTCCACGGATTGTCCACAAATTTTGGAATAGGAGATCTTATTCCTTCTACTAAAAAGGCCTCCATCATAGCTGTGTCATGCTGTAGAAAAATCAACAAACTTCCTTCCCAACAATTTGTGCCTCCACTGTTATTGCCTAAAGGCCATGCAAGATCACATGGAGCATAGTTAATACTCAAGAAGCCAACCGGGCTTATATCCCAAGAACTATGTTAAAGAAATCACATAACAGCGCGTCACCTCATCTAAAATATTTTTTTTATATCAAAAATCTTGGTTAAATCGTTACCGGGTTGGACGGAGCGGCGAGCATTCTCAATTGACATTCTGCACAGAAGAACGAGCTGTGCACGAATTCCAAATCAAGACATTACCCTACATTTATAGCTCGTCTTTATAAATGCTGTCGTATGCGGACTTAAAATTCGGTGAAATGGTGGTAGGTATTGGCTTGAACTGCTTGAGTTTTTCTCCCGGGTCTACCTGAGAAGATTTGGTCGATTCTAGACTCTTCTGGTCTTAAACCATATATATGGGGGGCTAATCAGATTGCTGACGATGGGTTTCAAACGTTTACACAGTACGGCAGATAAGACCTTGTACACGGTGTTGATGAGACTCTCTTTAGTTGGCGCAGTTTAGGGGGGTTCCGTTTTTTGTCAATCGGGCAAACTATATCAAGAGAATTTGAGAAATGGATTTGTGTATTCTCTACATCAAGTCATTTCCAGCAGCTTTGAATACCTGTGCCGGTAAGTCTGCAGGTCCTGCAACTTTGTTAAATTTCATCTTAGAAATTGCACTGATTTTGGTCAGGCGGGCGAAAGTTTTGGCTATCACCATCTAGGGTTAATAATCTATTTTGATCTTTTTCGCGGTTACACAGATTGCAAGATTTTTTTTCCATATTCTAAGAACTTCTACTACGAGGTTTCAATTCTCATCTCTACAGTCTTCTCTAAAGGTGTTCATTTTACCTGTAGAATATCCTTTATTCCTGGAGTGCAGCCTCCTTCACATCTGGCGTCGGTCAGCTACTGCCCGATCATTCTCCAGTCATTTTAGTAAGTGTTTACTCATAGAGAAGAGTTACCACTACTGGGAGGTAAGGCAAGCACTTCATTACAAACTTGACTGTTGCGCTGTCCCAATACAAGTAGTTAGTAGTTTCCCAATCCATAGCCACGCAGGTCCCCAAATAGATATTAATAAGAGTTAAATAGTCACTGATCGTATAGTTAAAAAATTTTTAAGAGAAACTACACGAGTGTCCACAATAGCTCTGCGAAGAGGATACATTTTATCACCTCTTATCCTGTTAGTGATAATAAACTAAGTTATCAGGCTAACACTATGACAACTCAATTTAAAAGGACGCCCTAAGCAAACTTGGTGAAAAACAGGTGAGGAGAAAACGAAAATTACAATGATAGGACTTAAGGACGATACAGCAAAGGGAACAATATACATGGGAACTCAGCCGACAAAGACAATACTCTGTGGGCTATTGACTGACTTCAGACAGTTGATGTGCTAATATAACTTTGTAATTTTCCCAACCATGCTCAGGGCACATAAGCTATCTGTTTCTCCTTTGCCGAAAATCATTTTGAATCAGAAAAGTGAATGACTGGTCTTAATACCCATAAGCCTTCTCTTTTTGGGACTAGTCAAATCCTAGTAACCTAAAGTAAAAACAATTTCATAAGCATCCCCAGTCGAATAATACAGCATGGTTGATACTCGTATTCGAGACTAGCCAATCCATCTTTTGCCTTAAACCAATTTAACCAAAACGAGGTTTGCATATTCAAGTGTATAAGCTCATATCCCTTTACCCCCTTCGGGTAGGGGTTAGAATATACCCGAGGTATGCATGCCTGTCGTAAGAGGCGACTAAAATGCACCCTCCGTATACCGAGCGCGAAGTGTATACTAATTATGCAATGAGTAAAACAAATGGAATTATTACCCCAGGTGGCAGACCAGCTATGCTGGAAAATCCACCCTCTACGGAGGTCGGCTCGATGCATTCTGGGGCGAGCCAATTATTGCATCTTATCAACCCGTTCGGAAAAAGTTCACGGGTTTCGAGATCTCCACCACCTAGATCTCCAAAACAAGAAGATAACAACAGAAGTCCAACGACATCAAAAACGTCGTCTTGTTAAGAATGGACCTCAGCGAAAATAAATAGCCTGAAAGACGAAAATACCGAACTTCGTACTAGGCTAACCAAAATGGAAGCGACATGCGAAGATCTTAAAAAAGAACTGGAAAAACTGAAAACCAAGGAAAAGTCAAACAGCGACGTTATGTCTATTGAATCTGTTAAAAATATCTACGAAACAGATGAAGAAGAGCTAGGTCGAGAAACCGACTGGATCTTGCAAAAACGCCCCGGAAAAAAGCGTAAAGCTGTGTCTTCTCCCAAAATCGTCTCTCAACGTGAAGCAAAGGGAAATGAATCGAAGAAAAATGTCAACAATAACATGAGTCCTGAAAAAATCAAAGCGGAAAAACAACGAACACCCCCGCCAATCAATGTCACTGGAGTTTCAGATTACAAGAAACTCCAAAACATATTGATGACCCTGCCGAGATCGGACTATATAGTAACATCGCGCAATAATAATGTATGGAAAGTCAACGTCAAGGACGCTGACAACTATCGCATTCTTTCTCCAAAAAAAATCCAATGGTTCACATACGAGAACAAGTGCGAAAGACCTATTCGTGTCGTCGCCAGAGGACTGCATCCGTCTTGCCCAAAAGAAGATATCGTAAGTGATTTAAAAAACAAGGGTTTTAAAATCATTGATGTCGTCAACATCGAAAAGCGAGAGAAACAAAAAATTGAAGGAAAGGATATGACAGTTAAACGTAGCCTTCCCCTCTTTATGCTAACCTTTGAGAACACTGAACATACCCAAAAAATATACGATATTAAGTCAATCCTCAACATTATTGTTAAAATTGAGCCTCGACGCAAAAATTCGAAACTGATCCCGCAGTGTAAGCGATGCCAGGAATTTAACCATACGCAAGCTTACTGCCAAAAAGAGCCTCGGTGCGTAAAATGCGCAGGTAAACACCTGTCCAAAGAATGCAACGTAAGCAAACAAACCCCTCCGACTTGTGTCAACTGCAGGGGTAAACACGTAGCAAATTTCCGTGGCTGTGAAGTAGCAAAGGAGTTGCAAAACAGACGTGACAAGTTGTTTAAGCCACAAAAAGAGAATCCCAAAACTAAAGAAAAAACATCGGGATCTGCTCAAAATATCGTTAAAAACGCCAAGGCGAAAGTGATTGATTCCAGTGTTGAAAAGAAAGCATCGGAAAAACTTACGTACGCTGAAGCTACCAAGCTAAAGGCAAAAGATTCCGGAGATCCTGCTTCCCAAGTATTTTCCGTTATTCTCGCGCAGCTTGAGCAGCAAAACAAAATCAATGAACTTATTTTAGATAAGCTAAAGAAGTTTGAAAATAGGTTCAATAAAAAACGTCCTTCGCCTAAAAAATGAAAAGGGAAAAATTAAACGTACTCACCTGGAATGCAAACGGAATCTTAGAAAAACTTTATGAACTTGAGTTATTCCTAAGGAAAAACGACATTGACGTTTGTTTGGTTTCCGAAACCCACTTGAAAAATGGGTCATCTGCAAAAATTAGAGGTTTTAAAGACTACTACGCGTATCACCCTTCGGGAAACGCGAGAGGCGGATCCTCTGTATACATTAAAGAGTCTCTTGAGCACAACGAAGATATAAAACTAGAGCTCGAGTCTGTACAACTAATTGCGGTGCGCGTAAAATCGGTACGGAACTCCTTTACTATTTCAGCCATCTACTGTCCTCCACGATTTACGCCTTCAAAACATATATTTAAAAATATATTCAATTCTCTTGGATCGGCTTTTATGATTGGCGGTGATTTCAATGCCAAACACACTTTTTGGGGATCAAGATGTGTCTCCCAAAAGGGTAAAATACTCTATAAAGCATGTATGGAACACAATTGTGACTTCTATTCAACGGGCAAGCCGACTTATTGGCCAACAGACACAACGAAAATACCCGATCTTGTCGATTTCTTCGTTGTTAAAGGAATTCGTAACTCGGATATAAACGTTGATGAAAGCTTCGATCTTTCCTCCGATCATTCTCCAGTCATACTGACAATTAACGACACGTTTATTAAAAAACAAGGACCATTAAGACTAACTGGACGAAATACTAATTGGGAAGGATTCAGAAATGAGGTTAATAATAACCTAGAACTAGACGTTTCACTTAAAGCAGCACTTGAACTCGAAATCGAAGTGGATTCTTTCGTTGAAATAGTCCAATGTGCTGCGTGGAACAATACACCTTGTCAACGAAAAAACACGGCTAAACGTAACTTAAACTACCCGCCTGAGGTAAAAGATATGATAAGAGAAAAAAGAAAAGCTCGCAAAAGATGGCAAACAACTCGAGCGCCGCAGGATAAAACACGCTTAAACAGGCTCTGTAATCTGCTCAAGGAGACTCTTAAAAGTTACAGAAATTCCGAAGTAAATACATATGTTCAAAACCTGACGGCAGGAAAAGAAACAAATTACTCGCTTTGGAAAGCTTTAAAATGCTTAAAAAGGCCCAAAATCCCCGCGCCACCAATCAAGGTCGGCAATAACGAATGGGCTAAGGGGGATAAGGAAAAAGCGGAGGTTTTTGCCGACTATCTTGAAGAAATTTTCAAGCCCTCCGACGGCCCGACACTGGCACCCGGCACCAATTCTTTAGAAATATAGTAATATAGTAATTTTGTAATGACAAATGCAACTCTTGCTGAAATCAAAACTGTAATAAGGAAATTAAAACCAAAGAAGGCTCCGGGGTATGACCTTATTACCGGAGAAGTTCTGAAAATGCTACCCCAAAAAGCACTTATAAAGCTCTTACACATTATTTCCGTGGCTCTGAGGCTTGAATACGTGCCAAGCCAGTGGAAAGTTGCAGAAGTCATTATGGTACTAAAACCAGGAAAACCTCCAAACGATAAAAAATCATACAGACCCATTTCTCTTCTACCGATCCTGTCGAAAATCTTTGAGAGGATTTTGCTAAAACGTCTTCTCCCAATTATCGAAAACCAAAATCTTATTCCCAGCCATCAATTTGGATTTCGGACTAAGCATTCAACAATTGATCAGGTGCATAGAATTACTGATGTAATTGAAAGATCCCTGGAAGAAAAAAAGATTTGTTCGAGCGTATTTCTTGACGTCTCACAAGCTTTTGACAAAGTATGGCATGAAGGTTTGAAGTTCAAACTGCGACGAATTTTGCCATTAAAGCTTTATAATATATTGACAAGCTATTTTGAAAATAGAATTTTTCGCGTTCGATACGGAAATGATGTTTCGAAATTTAAAGATATCCTAGCCGGAGTACCGCAGGGAAGCGTACTGGGCCCACTTTTGTACCTTTTATATACAAGAGATATACCACACGTCGAGGATACTGTTCTCGCTACTTTTGCTGACGACACCGCTATCTTAGCGGTTGGAGAATCAATAGAAGACTCAACGGCGAAACTCCAGACTGCTTTAAATAAAGTCTACGAGTGGACAAAGATCTGGCGAATTACCCTTAATGAGACAAAATCTGTACATGTTGACTTCACCTACAGAAAGATAAATCACTTGCCCATTTCTATAAACTCGGTGTGTATCCCCTTTGCAAACGAGGCTAAGTATTTGGGAATGACACTTGACGCGAAGCTTAAATGGAAAACGCATGTTAGAAAGAAACGAAAAGAACTAGAGGCCAAATACAGAGAAATGTACTGGCTACTTGGTAAACATTCCAAGCTAAGCTTAGAAAACAAGCTGCTTCTTTATAAGCAAGTGCTAAAGCCGGTGTGGACCTATGGTATACAACTCTGGGGTTGTACTAAGAAATCAAATGTAAATATAATACAAACTTTTGAAAATAAAGTGCTACGACAATCTGTGCGTGCCCCATGGTTTATAAGAAATAATGACCTGCATCGAGACCTCGGAGTTCCTTTCGTGGAAGATGAAGTCAGGAACTGCGCACGAAAACATAAAGTCCGGTTAAGCGGCCATATCAACAATACAGTCCTAGAAGTCTTGGACGAACGAAACATACTACGCCGTCTTCAACGAACTAAACCGTTGGACCTTGCGCGATAAATTGAAACCGCATTAAGAAAGCGGAATATGTAGGGTCTTCCATTGGAAAGTGTCCTACCAATCGTGACTAACTTATGAAATAAAAACTGCTTGATAAGTTCTACTTAGTTGCGGTATTAAAATCAACAATGAAGGGAGGTGTTTTTAGTGAGTAAGAATCTCACACTACTATGAGCACGCGCTTCTGATTCTCATAGTGTCTGATGGAAGATTTTCACCTGCCCTCGCCGGGAAAAAAAAAAAAAAAAAAAAAAAAAATATATATATCTTTAAGCCACGTCGTTTGAGAGGTGGGACTCCGGTTTTGGCACACACAAGCTTTGGGTGTCCTCCACCATGATTTCCATTGTTTGGTTTACAAATTGTTAACAGTTTCATAAGTCTATGTGCCTTTCTATCAACTTACGAATAAGAACCTCTTGTATTTACATTCATAGACTAGACTTCAACTTCTCTGCTTGTGCACCGTAATAGTCTTCACTAAATTTGTTAATGGATAAAATGTTGCAGTATAATAATCTCTTCCTGGAAAAATACAGCCTCACGATGGAGATTTATTTGTTCGTAACGAAACAGGGATCATTTGTATGTACCTCTTCAGTGATGTACGTTGGGAATTTTGATTAGTTTTCATATAATTCTGAAACATTAAAGGATCAAAGCAACATCGTTTTATTGGATTTCCGTTCAAACGGTTATCCAGAATTTCATCTCATATCAAAAATTTTGTGGCTTCACTATTGGAAAGAAGAATTCACATAACATCATAACCGAACATGCCACTTACTCAAAGCAATTTTATATGGTCTTCGAATTTTATTCTTTCGTTCTTGATATTGATAGTTTAGTGTAAGTTGTAGATACATACACAACATACTAAGGTAAGTAGTTCTCCTCCTCCGTAATCCATAATCCGTATTAGGTTGGGGTCAGCCGTATTTGTTTTATCCTTGAGCCATGTACCATGGGAATTACTATCCAGCATGTGAATCCTACCCTCAGAAGAGAGATATCTACTTTTTAAAAGTGGAATTATTGAAAATTGTAATTGTAAGCGATTTCTATTTTTGCAGGATGCAATCACGAACTGCAATAAATAAAAATGCAGAATCAATTGAAGTTAGAATCCTATTTCATATAGTGATGTTGCACTTCTTTTGTGTGCAACAATTACCAAGAAGAAATAAAATATTAGAGAGGATAACGTAGAAGCACTTTATTTGTTTAATTCATACTTAAGACTAACTTAATACTAGCAGCTTTTAAACATGTCTCTGATCTTTGTCTTCTCACGAAAGACAAGGATAGAGACTATCTCGTTTCCGTTTCCGTTTCCGTTTGTCATTTCACCATGACGTGAGTGTTGCCATTGTAGACATTACGTAGTACTTAATTATATAACATATCTATTATATGACAATATGTGTAGCATGGTTCAATGAGATGCTTACGTAATTGGATTGAACATGTCGAGAAGAGCGCTACCGTGATCAAGAAATAAGGTGAAACAGTTTATAACTTTTGGAGAATTTATTTATTCTTCCAAATCTATTTCATTGCCTCCAAAGTACCCCCTCTCGATACAATACACTTATGCCAACGGCTTTTCCAATCCTCGAAAAATTCTTTAAAAGTCGAATGGCCTTCAAAGCGCGCAGCGTTTTTGTGTTTATCTCATCAATCGTGTCGAAACGGTATCCCCGGAGTGGTTTCTTGAGCTAATGGCATAGCCAGTTGTCAGTGCTAAACCAGGTGTATACAGGGGTTGTGACAGGATATAAGTTCATTTTTTGGCGAAAAATTGATGCCCTCTTCAAAATATTGCTGTGCCTGGAATCAAACGAGATTTGACTTTTTCAGACACAAAACATTTCTTAAAATACTCTGAAGTGATCCACATGAAAGATAACAGTATCAGCGATTTCTCTTATTGTCAAATCAAGAAATCCTTGCCGTGTTGCTCATCAGTTGATGTTGATGGCTGTCTAAAGCGATCTTTGTCTTTAACCCTTTCACTGCCTTCTTTGAACAGTTTGTACCATTTGTAAACATTTCTTTGTGACATAGCCTGGTCACCGAAGGCCTTTTGCAACATTTTTAACGTTTCTGCAGCAGAAATTTAAATCCACAAACAAAATTTCATGCAACATCTTTGCTCGACAAAATCGGGCGTTGTAAGATCGGTAAATTCACTTTTTGTTGTTCACGAATTACGTCTGTAGCTATAACAAATGCAAATTTTAACATGAAATTTGAAACAGATGTCAGTGATAGTACTACCAACATAAAAAAAAATATTTTCCAGAACCGAAGAGGCCGCGTATTTTTAAATTAAATGTTCTCCTTATTTTATTATTGTTATTGAATGCTTGCAAACATTTCTTTGCCAACTGACATATGAATTATAAAAATATGCAGATAGACTTGGAGTCAACGTGCATAGGAACACAGTATTTATGTCTAAAGATAAGGTACCTAGCCCCGGCGGCGGTTCATGATTGACTCCTTTTTCGGATAGACAAACCCCGTACACTGATAAATGGCGGCATCCATGGCAGTGCCGACTTAAGGTTTTACGACTGATCGCATACATTGTATCGCATAGTAGCCTTAATGTTCGAAATATGTATGTTTGATTGTGTAAGTGTGCCTATTGCCTGTGTACTATATGTAGATTCACTGTTTCAAGTGTATTTGGCGCATGCGTTAAATATATTGGCGCACTGATTCACACTGTTTGCCAGACGTTTAGTGAATTATTTCACAACAAAATGCAAAAAACTGACAGTGGGTTTGGAATGTGGATATTTAAGTGGAATATTTTATCAAATTTCTGGAGGGAAAAATTTAAATGAATGAAATGAAAGTGGGAAAAACAATATCAGTGACAGAAGTTATTCTTCGCTTGATCTCAGCGCTGGTGTCGTTGTCTGTATTTATAGCGGAGCCTAGGTAAACAAAGTCCTTAACTACCTCAAAGATATATCTGTCGAGGGTGACGTTCTGTCCAAGACGTCGGTGTTGGTTGTCCTTTTTGCTTGACAGCATATACTTGGTCTTGCCATCATTGACCGCTAAACCCATTTTCGCCGATTCCTTCTCAATACTCGCGAACCGCCACTGACATCACGCTGCTTTCTCCGGATTGTGTTGAGGGTCTCCTTTCTTGAGAATTGGACAAACATTGCTGAGTTTCCATTCATCGGGCATACTTTCGTCCGACCATATTTTACAGATGAGTTGGTGTATGCTCCTTACCAAGTCATCGCCTGCCGCTTTGAAGAGCTCGGCAGTCAGGCCATCCGCTCCAGCAGCTTTGTTGGACTTAAGCTTCGATATGCCTATCTTCACTTCATCCAGGTCGGGTGGAAGGAATTGTTGGTCATCATCGTCCAAGTTAAAAGGTTGATTCTGCCTAACAGCGGTATTTGGTCCGTCATCGCCGTTATACAGTCTGCAGAAATGGTTCTTCCAAATCCTCAGCATCGACTGCGATTCTACTACGATGTTCTCTTGTTCATCTCTACAGGCTTCGGTTCGGGGTTTGTTTCCGTGGCATGTTATTTTTACCTTTTGGTAAAACTTCTGAACCTCATTCCTGGAGTAGCATCTCTCAATTTCCTCGATCGCGCGCTTCTCATGCTCTTTCTTCTTCCTCCTGAAAAGCCGGTGTTCGTCTCTCCTCTTCCGCTCATAGAGCTCATGAGCAGCTCTGGTCTTTTTTTGCAGTGCCGCATTGCGTGCTTTTTGCTGCATGTTCTTGCCGGCATTCGTCATCTAATCAGGGGTTTCGTTGTGGTGGACGAGTGAAACCCAGGACATCAGAAGCGGCATCTCTGATGGCGTTTTGGCAGTGTTTCCAGTGGTCTTCGATGCTTGATGCTGGCGGCATTGGACCTCTTAAAAGAATAAGAGACACTCGATCGGAAAAGGTCTTGGCGATCTCTTGCGATTGTAGCCGTTAACGTATATAGTATTTTTTAATTTCCTTGGCACAATATATTTGCGAATCGAGTTCGGAAGCCAAAATGAATCTGATGCAAAGTAAGACTGGGCTTAGCAATTGAATAAATGTGGGTCGAGCACTTCAACGACATGAAAATTCAGCAAAACACATTCAAAGTCTGTTGGTCAGACAATTTAGAAAAGAGTCAAGTAATATTGATAAAATGTTTGTCAGCAATGTCGAAGAAAATATACTGTATTGGACAAGTATTTTAAAGCGAATAATTTCCGTCATAAAATTCTTGGGCTCCAGAGGGTTGGCATTTCGTTGCAGCGATCAAATTATTGAATCAAAACACAATGGCAATTTTCTCGGAATTATTGAATTGATTAGTGAATTCGACCCAGTTTTATCATCACATTTATCAAGATATGGAAATAAAGGAAACGGTGAAAATAATTATATGTCCATTGTGAACAGTTATCAACTCATATCTTCATTAATTTTTTCGCTTCAGGCCGAGCATCATATCTTATAGCAAGTATTTGTGATGAATTCATCATGCTCATTGCTTAGCATGTAAAAGAAAGAAAGATTTTTGGGGTTTATTAAAATTACGGAACATAGGTACATCGCTGTCACTTTCAAGCACCGTTCAGCAATCTTTGACGGACAATACCTTCAACATCATGGATTGTCAAGGTCAGTCTTACGACAACGCAAATAATATGGCTAGCCCATATAGTGACTTCCAAGCAAAGATATCTGATATCAATCCTTTGGCCATTTTCATACCTTGCGACCGCATTCATTAAATTTGGTCGTAAAAAACGCAATTTCAAAAAACAGGCGAGCAACTGAATTTTTTCAGCTGGTGGAAAATGTGTATCATTATTTCATTTATTCTGAGTATCGATGGGATCAATTGAAATCTCAATTAACCGAAAAATGTGAATTTTCCTTGAAGTGAGGAACGGGAACTAGATGGTAGGCAAAATATGACGATATTAAAGCGCTGCATTCAAGTTATATGAAAGTTGTGAATGTGCTTGAATCTTTAACATCAGGAAGCAGTACAGAAACTGATGAAAATAAAGCCATTGCTCTTGGTTTTATCAACAAATTGTGTCAATTAAGCAATATATTAATGCTCATTATCTGGAAATGGATTTTGATTGAATTTGATGGAGTCAATGTCCATTTACAAAAATCTGATCACGTTAGCGTGAAACTTTACACATCTTTGACATCATTCCTCGAGAATTTAAATAGCAATTCGATTTAATCTTTAAGGAAACAGTCAAATTGTTTGAAGAGAGACAAACTATTCAAACTCGGACAAAACGTGAAAATACACAAGATCCTGAGCAACAAAAGCAGCAACTTTTTGATACAACATTTTCGCCGATAGTTAACGATTTAAATACTAATTTAAATCAACGTTGTGCTGTTAACAGTCGTCTGAATAATAACTTTTCTTTTATCACTTACTTAAATCGTATGACAATTGATGAAATTTCCACTGAACCTAAAGAACTCGCTTCAATTTATTCGAATGATATTGATGAAACTGAATTATTTGGCCGATGCCAGTTTGCAAAAACTTATTTCTTTTCGGGCGATTCTATGCAATTACATTAATCAATGTATAAAACCACCATTGAAGAGGACTTACTCTCGATTTTTCCAAATATCGAAATCTTCTTATCCTTTTATTAACCCTTTCCTCGTTATACGAACTTATGCGTAACGAGTTTCCCATTTTTACTGCATCGCTACTGCTCCGCTTATGGGGTTGGCTAATGTCGCAGACCGCAGAACGCGTCTACATAATGCTCGGTCCTGGATCGCTTCAGTGGTTAGCTCCAGGCGTTGTTGCGCATTTGCCATCTGAGAAATCCATGAATTCTTTATCCGACCTCGTTTTCTTACAGTTGGAGTGACCGTAGTTAATAGTGCCTTTTTAACCGGATTTTCCGCAGATCTTCTTTGAACGTGGCAATACCAGCTTATTCTATTCGCCTCAAGCTGTTCGGTTACCGAACTCTTTATATGTAGACTTCCTCTTATACGCGTAGATCTAATGCAATCGCGTTTAGTCACTCCACTAGACATTCTCAATATTTTCATTTCCGCTGCCGTCATTTTGTTTTTAAACGCTTCGTACATTGTCCAGCACTGTGAACCGTATACAAGAGCTGGTCTAACAACCGTGGTGTAGAGTTTCCCCTTTAATTTAAGTGGAAATTTCCGGTCGCAAAAGATTCCCGAATTTTCCCTCCATTTCATCCATCCCACACTCAATCTGTGGTTTACGTCGTCGTCACATTTCGCTTCCATGTTAACTATTGATCCTAAGTACTTAAAGGTAGTGCTTTTCGAAAGAACTATTCCGTCTAGCATTATATCCGGAACAGGTCGGAACGGATGCGCAAATGGACACGTCAAATGCTCCGTCTTTGAACGACTTATTTTAAACCCGTTTCTCTCTAGCGCATTTCTCCATGAATCTAAGGCGTTCTGTAAATCTTCGACGTTATCGCTAAGTATAACTGCGCATGCAGTCTTTTAAAAGATAGTCGAATACTACGTTAAAGAGGAAAGGGCTAAGTACGCTTCCTTGATGCACTCCGACATTAACTGGAAATTCTCTCGTTAGTCCAGCAGAGCTTTTTACCGCAGTTTTCACGTTTCCGTACATGTCTTGTATTATTCTAACATACGTTTCCGGTACGTTTTAAGACCTCAGCGCGGCCCATATGAGATCCCTAGGCACTCGATCGAATGCTTTCTCGAGGTCGATAAATACCATGTGTAAATCCTTAGATGAATCTCGGTGCTTTTCCATTATTATTCGTAGGCTTTGGATAGCGTCCACCGTCGATCTTCCATCAACAAATCCACACTGGCTATTATCGAGCTTTATTATTTGTCGAAGACGTTCGTTTAAGACTCTTTCGACGATTTTCATTGTGTGTGACATAAGCTTGATTGAACGGTAGTTGTTGCATTCTCGAGTGTCGCCTTTTCCTTTGTATAATGGAACCAAGAAGCTACTTCTCCATTGATTCGGCATAGTTTGTCCACATTTTAATTTATTTAAAAGTTTCGATAGCCAAACGCTGCCGATCCCCTCCATCTTCGACCAAAACTCTGATGGAATGCTGTCTGATCCCGCCGTTTTCTCCCGCTTCATTTTTCCAATTGCTATACTTATTTCTTCGATTGAAAAGTCCGAAACTTCCTCCTCGAATAGACCGGCTGTCGGCACGATATCACGTGGAAACTGTTTATTAAGCAACTCCTTACAGTATTCAAGCCACCGGTCACAAATTTCGTTTTCATTTGTTAGTAAGCGACCGTCTGCGTTGATGTATTTCAGCGAGGTTATTTCCATTGAATTTTTTCTCCTCTGTGCAGCGAGCTTAAAAATATTTGGTATTTTAGTACTGTACGATGTTTGAACTTCTTGGATAGCTTGTCTTCTATCTGCCGATCGTGAGGATATTTGTTCCAACTGCTGGTACAGGTTTTCCGCTGCTGCCGCTCGAGTTCGAGCCAGGACTTTCTTTGCGATCTTTTTAAGACGCTCGTATTCAAGAGCCAGTCGAGCTTTTTCGATATCGTCGCTCCGATCGTAGTTTGTCTATGCTTAAAATGCATTCTTCTTGTTGGCTACAGCTCGTTTGGTTTCGTCATTCCACCACCAAGTTTCTTTGCCGGCGTGATGGTATTTCGATGGGACTTTGCGAGTGTTATGCATTCCTTGTGCATGCTATTCCACATTTCTTGCGGGCTAAGTGAGTCTGCTATACCATTTATATTTTGAAGTACTTCTTTAGCCAGTGCGATAAATCTTGCGCTTCGTTCCTTCGATAGATTATAACACCGGATTTTTGGCTTTCCAAACGATGGCCGTGTTTTCGGTGGTTCCGCTGTGAAAAATTCTGTAATGAGCAGACGGTGTTGGCTTACTAGCGATTCTCCAAGTATTACTTTACAGTCCTTAACACGGTTTCTCTTCGACATTTTGCAGAGGTGATAATCTATTTGCGTTTCGTGGCCTCCGCTGCTATAACTGATAAGATGTCGTTGATGTTTAATAAACATTGTATTTAAGATGGTTAAGCCGTAAGCCCTACATGCTACAATTATGTCTTCGCCAGCTGAATTTCTGGTTCCAAAGCCTTTACCGCCGTGGCAGTCCTCATAATCAACATTTGTTTCTCCGACGTGGCCATTTAAATCTCCGCCTACGAAGAGCATCTCATCGATAGGTATATTTCTAAGCAAATTACCGAACTCTGACCAAAATCTATCTTTTGGTCGCATCCATTTCGTGGAGCGTACGCGCTAACAATGTTCCACGTTTCATTGTGTATGACGAGTTTAACACTCATCAAGCGGTCGCTTATTTTCAAGATACCAACGATGTTGTTTAGAAGATCCGCTGCAACAACGATTCCAACACCGTTTCGTCCATTGACCGTTCCATGATAGAACATCTTAAATGCTTTAGTTTTTAAATCAAGAAAACGCGCTTTATTTCCTGTACGCACAGGATTTGTAGATTTCTGCGACGCATAATCGCTTCCATTTCTAAACTTTTTGAGGTCATCGATCTGACGTTCCAGCTTGCAAACCGAAGTTTAGGAAAATATTTTGGAAACTTCATTTTGCCCTCCCCCGGAATCCGTCGGGCTCTGACACAAGCACTTCTGCTTGCTCTGGGATCACCCGAGTGCGTTGCAAGCGTTGTGCCCAGCGGGGTAGTGCTATTAACTGCGATCATTTCCATGAAGTGTATCTAAAGTTTGAGTGGTTTGACACTTGTATGCTCATTTCGAATTGATTGACTGTTCTTTTACCCCACCGGTAGTCTCCAGATGTGGGAACCCCAAATATCGAAACAATTTTAAGAAATATACTGCGTCACAAATATTTCTGACGAACGTTCATTTTCTAAATTAAAGTATATTAAAAATTACTTAAGAAACGCAATAGCTGAAAATAAATTGAATGCGCTTGCTTTATTTTCTATTGAAACGGATATTTTCGAAAATTTGAATGTGGGCGACATGATTGAATCTTTTGTATACGCCAAATGCCGGAAAAAGGCAATATAAATAAAAACTTTTAATGTTGCAACTAATTATTATATGTCGACTTTGCAATCAAAGTGGGGTTGTAAAAACACTGTAAGTAAATTTTGTTTTGGAAAAAAATGGTTTTGTCTTCTTATTGCTGCTTTTTATCGGATTTTTGGTGGCCCGCAGGAATTTTGGGCCTGGAAATCTCGCCTCAAAGGCCTATTCATTTAAATAACGCTGATCCAAGGTCTTTTTGAGAACTTGGTGCCCACCTCTTGTTCAAACTTAAGATTAAGTTATATTTGTAACGAGAGTTACCGGGCGACCAAGATCCACCGTGCAATTTATTTTTTTATAAAGCAATTTTGTCTATGCATAGCATGCAAGCCGACATCGTGCGATTTCTGAAGTTTGTCTGTTCCCAGGATCACGAATGAATTATTATATGTGTATAAGCTTTGGTCACACGGTAGCTTCTTGAAATTAGTAGTTGTGAATAATTTTTAAGCAAAACAAAATCAGTTGTGATTTGACTTTCAACATAATTCAGTTTGTTTTAGAGTTTCTTCGACGTATTCGAAGTCAAGGCCTCGTAAAAATCTCCGTAGTTGAGTCGGGACTCTGGAGTACGGAGGGCGATGCGATACATTTTTACAGAACAGCGATTTTCTCATAACCTCAGTGTGGCTACCGGACCATTGAGCCAAACCATGTTTTCAACAGCTTATTAAGCGTGGTGGTAACTTCTCCATAGTAGAGCGAACAAAATCTAAAGACAATCTGGATGTGATGCCAGCAAACATTTTAGGGGGAATAAATTTCGGCTTTTCAAATGGAATTTAAGGATTCTAAACAGATAACGTGCTGCAAAATAACTCTGTAAGGACTATTGGCTGTATTAAATCGGATATTACTTCAATTAAAGAATTACAATGGGACGGATTTGGAAAAATTCGGATGATAACTAACGACATCTAC
The DNA here is from genome assembly GCA_928272305.1 of Volucella inflata. Classification (NCBI taxonomy): domain Eukaryota; kingdom Metazoa; phylum Arthropoda; class Insecta; order Diptera; family Syrphidae; genus Volucella; species Volucella inflata. The sequence goes on along the minus strand of OV743720.1, from coordinate 53,889,007 downwards.
TAAAGCGACTGCTTCAAATAATAAAGAAGGGACTTTGTTATTCGAGGGAGACTCAGTGTGTCAATGATATAATATATTTGGATTTATGTCCCTACAGGATGACAGCATCAGAGACGCACCAAAAGATCTCAACACAAAACTGGTTAAAGAGGACATCCTTGAGCGGATGATCAGAAAAGACAGACTGCATAACACTACGTTGGACAATGGGTTTTAGAATTTTAGTCAAGACATACATTTAAGTAGTCAGCACGTGGCTCCAATTTCCCAACATTCATTAAGGGACTTGGTTTTTCTTCAAATCGCTTTTCGCGAAGTGGTTACTCGAGTCGTGGGAATAGAATAAAGTCACAAGGAGCCATGTCAGGTGCATGTGGAGATTGCAGAATGGTATGAACGTTTTTTTGATCAAATAGTCGCGTACAAGATGAAATGTGTGAGTCGGTTGTCGTTGGGAAGAAACTACGAGTTTTTCTCCAAAATGCAGATATCTTTCGAAGAACATTTTTCCTTAAACGCTTTAATACGCTCACGTAATACTCCTTATATACTGTCTAGCCTGGCAGAAGAAATTCGTACACACCACCCCAATCAAAGATCGAATTGGATCGACTTTGCCGTGGGTTTTTGGGTTTTGGTTCATCTGCGAAGCGTCCTTCCGATATTTGAGCGCTAAATAACAGATGTACCAACCTACACAAAAAAAATCGTTTGACAATATCTCAAGCGCGGTTTGTTTGAATTGGAAATTCCGGGTCCTTTTTGATCAGAAGGTCCATACTGCAATTAGTTTTTAAACATAATTTCTGGCATATGCCTAGGACGGGTGGATATGATGAATGTCATCCGAAAAAAAAAAGTTTTCGATCAATTTTCCAAGCACTTGTGGCCGTATGTCCTCAAAAATGCGAACAACATTGGCTTCCAATGCGTCCATCAAAAGGCTTCAAATTACAAGATCTTGGAGATCAATTTACAGACCCATTATATGAAATTATGTGTTCATAACATAAGTTGATTGTTCCATTTGCTGTATGCTACGAAGCGTCAATCTGCTGGCACCTGCATTTCCTCCACATTGGCTAGCAAGCGAATGCCCTTGATCGCGCTTCATTTTTGAAAAAATATGGTCTGATGAATCCACCAGCTCATAAACGTTGTTTCGATAATCTCATGTGGATTATCTTCGGTCCAAATGTGACAATTTTACGTGTTGACATACCTTTTGAACCAAAAATTAGCCTCATTGTTAAACACAATTTTTCGATAAACCAGCGGATCCAATCTCAGTTGATTTCGGGCCCGTTCACCGAAATTTCGAAGCGAACAATGGTCATTAAAACTAATTGCCGTTGTTGCACAAGCTGGATTTTGTAAGCCTTCAAACCAGGATCTTATGTAAAATTTTGCATTAAGTGGACGGACATAGACTAAGCGGTTGGGCCTTCCTTACTATTCTGAACGGAGGCAAAAAAATTCTCTTCAGTACGGACTCTTCTTTTGCGTCTGTCTCGGTGACATTGCATTTTCCAAAGGAAATGATTAAGGGAAACCGTCAATATTACAACGGATAGGGGTCTCTCGATTGTGTCGGGTTTAATATGGTGCAAGTCCTTTATAATCTTGGCGCACAGAACCATAAATTTGGAATCAAATTTCTTAAATTTGCAAACGATCGTGGAGCGTTTGTTTTATAACAATAAATTTGCAAAGATTACTGAATAAAAGTGACACTGACAATTTACAATCTGATAATGAGACGAAGTTATGGTAGCAACATCAAACCTGATAAATTTGATTATGCATTTAATCAGCTAGATATGACTAGGTTGGGAAAAATGCAACCTGATATGGCAAGAGGCAAACGTGCCTGAAATATGTAACCTTATCACCGTATGTCTAATCCACAAGAAGGGAGAACATTTCGAGTACGTCTACGATAGAGAAAGAAACCTTCAAAACATCATCTTTTCTGTCGTATTATGTGAACGTCTAAAACCATTTACAAACATTCCAGGTGGTCCACATCAGTGCGGTTTCAATTTAGGAAAGTGTAATATCTATCAAGTATTCACATTGTGACAGACTTTTGAAAACGACCCAGGAATTCCAGATTTTTTCAGAATTCTCGCATTAAAGCTGGTTATGAATTCACCGAGTCCTTCTATGTCTAGAGAGGTTATAGACAAAACAACGCTCGAAAGTGTTCCTTTTTAATAATCGCTCTAGAAAGAGTCCTGGTGTTTATGTGATTGAACGAACCCAGCGAACCGTTAATGAAGCTTTCATGAGTTTTGAGACGAAGCCAGTGAAGATGGGTCTGACGGCAAACGAGGAAAAAACTTAATATAGGGTATATGTATACTGCTGTTCCTTATTTTTTGTTTTTGAATATCAACTGCAATAGTCATTAAAAGTGAAGAGACTTTGTGTGAAGTCGATTCTAGTTAATTTCATACATTAACTCCTATATTCCCCAGTAGTTCTAATTTTTTTCTTATCTGCGGTCGTTTTGAATACATATTACAAATGCCAGGATTATTGCCTTCGAGGTGCAAAGAAATTATTGCCTTCCATCAATGACAATATTACCAGTGCCTATACATATCCAGAAGCACACATTTAAGGAATAGAAATAGAATTGAAAATTGTTAATATTGCCAGCGGAGACGCGACTTCAATAAATTAGTGAAATGCCATTTCGCCTTTGAGCATATCACAATAGAAATATTCTACAATTTCTTAAAATTAAAAGTAAGTCGACTAAACACATTTCAATAGCAAATACTCGTATATCCTCGCATTGATCTCTGTGATTATACTCCATTCTCAAAACAAATGTATTAACAAGACAACGATGATCAAGGATAATCAAGGATAAATTTTATGTGACAGCTGCGACAGAAGACATTCTATGGGTCGTGGTTGCAAAGCATAAAGTACGAGTACCACAAAGGATGTCAATGAATAAATGAAGCTAACTAACGCAAAGTGCAACATGTGTCATGGGAAATGTATGTGAAAAACTGAAGCTGCTAGTAGCTATTAACCTTCTTAATTAAGGTTGAATAACGAAATAAGTTTGCCCAGACACTATGAATATAGTCGTAACAGATACAATGTCATCTACTCAATTTGTAGTGAAGGAAAACTCGGAAATTCACTTTATTCTATTTTTGTTGGATAAAGGATTTTACTCGTAAATAATATATTTATGGAAACCGTTCGATGGTAAATCAGGAGGTCCTTGAGAGTTTGAGGCTGGTGCAGTAAGTCATCCTTATTTAAGATACTTTCTGGGTTCAAATAAATGATGCTAGTTTCTGTTTGTTTAATTGACTGACATTACTGCATTACTGTGATTTTGAAGACGACTTAAAAATATGGTTCAATGGCCGAAAGGCCGACAGATTCATCCATTTTGTGGCACCAAAAGTAAATTTAAATAAAAAACATTTATGGTTTAGCTCTAATAAAATTTTTATTTCAATATATTGGTTGGATCTTGCCATTATGAATGAAGTTTTACATCAGTCAAATGTCCTCTACGGGAGTCCTTCTAGGACTTTATTGTCACAAGGTAATTTTGGATGTCTTTTCGACATATATCGGGCAATAACTCGGCCAAAACTTGACGAATATTCGTCCGACGAGCTAGAGCAGAGCAACCGCGAGCGTGGCACTGCCACCTGATATTGCATCACGGAGGCCTTCATGGCTAACTAGACTCCTTACAACGCGAAATAACTCGTCCAGGAAGGTTTCTTTGCAATACAGCCAAAGCAGGTTTTCTTTTATTCTTATCTAATTAGTGCGCACTCAAGAGGTTATTAGAACCTTTAAAACCTTTGCACACAGCGCGGGCGATAGACAATTAAGGAGCAAAGAAAGAGAGGTACCGATGTACGTTGGTTTTGAATGTTTGAAGGTTAAAATGGTTAGGAAATAATGAGCTCGGCAGGGCATTCCATGCGCATGTTAATCGGCTTAGGGAAGAATCATGATATTTCAGGGTGCGTCCGAAAGTGGGCTTGAGGGTGTACTGATGAGCATTCATTGCAAGACTGGTGTTACGGTTGGAGGTTTGAAGGGGCAGAATGCTTCTGGCAATTTTTGGAGAGTACTGGTGGTAAAAATAGCGATAGAACAGGGTAAGACAGGAGACATCACGTCGGTGGTCGAGGGTGTCAATCGACTGTGTAATATTGGCATAACCTATAAGTTTTATTCCACGGTTTTGAATCTTATAGTGTCTAGCAAGTGCATGGAAGTAAGTAAGGAGCACCTTACCAGATGTGAACATTGTACTCCAATTTTGGGCGGATGAAAGTCTTATATACTGAAGCCAGATCAGAGGGGGTGATATATTTCTAACATCGCTTGAGGAAACCTAGATATTTCGCAGAATTTTTGGCGACTCCGGATATGTGGTCATTCCGACGTAAGTTGTCACAGATGGCAGCATTGTGTTCTGGAAGAATTTAATTCCACTCTGTTGGTAGTGCTCCACTTGGTTATGGTGTTAATATCAAATTTTAATGGGCTGAGCATACGCTGCCGTTTCCGTACTACAGCCGAAGAGCAGGGACGTGAGTCCGGGGACGAATATGAAAAGCAGAAAGTACTGTAGTCAGGAAAGAAATATATTGGATTAGAAGTAGAAGACCAGAGATCATTGATGAACATTAAAAAGAGTGTCGGTGACAGAACGTAGCCCTGGGGCACACCAGCATTTATTTTGTGAATATCAGACTTGAAACCATCCAAGACAACTTGAATTGAACGTTCCGAAAGGTAATTTCTAATCCATTGAAGAAGAGAGTCGTGGATACCAAATGCACGCAAGAGCCTGATGCCAAACTCTGTCAAATGCCTTAGAAATATCATGTGCAACTACCTTGCTTTCGTCAGATCGATGCAAGGGATGGGTTGTGTTGTATGAGACGTGGCACCGTCTTTTTGAAACCACATGTCTTCCATATACATATTTAACATCAGAATTCTGTTAACAATTGGCTATAGCGACGAGAACACATTCCTCATTTTCGAAATGAAAACAAATTTTACACAATACAGTGACTTTTTGTGGATGCAATACTTTTATCGCAGTTACATTTGGATTTTCACTTTCCCATATGCCACAATTTTGCTTGTTAACGTATGCACCGAGTCAAAAATGAGCCCCATCGCTGAAAATAAATGGCTGTGTGCAAATTGGCTATCCAAACGCTGATGTTCAAGCACCCAATTGGCGTATGCTCTACGCTTTCCGTGGTCAGCTGGCTTCAATTCTTAAGTGAGTTGAACTTTATAAGAGTGAAGATGCAAATCTAAATGCAAAATACGCCATAATGTGCCGTAAAATCGATAGATTTGGATCTTCTTTAATACTTTCACAAACGGCAGCCATATTTTCTTTAGAGCGTGCATTCCGATGATGTGTAGGCCTTAAGTCGTTTGTATCAGAGGCAGCCTCTTAGAATTTATTCACAGTTTTACTTATTGTACGTTCGGTCTTAGTTGCCAGTCCGATTTGACGAATGTGATTGAAAGAGGGATTGTGATTGACCACGAATTGGATGACGATATATTTTCGCTGCAACAGAAGTGGTGATATATTTGTCATATATTATATTCCTAAGGCTTTGGTCGGCGTTCCTTGACATCAAAGCCTATTTCTGAACTCTACTCTATCAGGCGCAGTTTAGCAGGCCTTCTCAGCCAAAATAATGCCCGGACACCCGCTTCATTTGACCATATTAGTAATGCAAGTTAAAGAGTTTTTTATTCGAGCAAGGGGCTTTGTTTTACAACAGTAATAACAGGAATTATGTTTGAAAGGTTCTATATATAACTTCTACTCCTCCTTCATCTCTTCTTGACTAAGTGTATTCAATCGATCTTATTTCAAGTATCTAGAGTTCTATCCCATCAATGACGAGCTGAATATTGGTTCAAACGCCTGAATAGTTGGGAGTTCATACGCATGCACTGACGAATATAGATTACAAGAACTAATCGAGAGGCGTCAACTCGCACGATTTCAGTGACTAATTGACTGCTCCATTTCGGAATACTCTTGTGGTGTAATCGTTGAATTCAGTCCTCTGTACTTTTGTAAGTGAATGGATTCATGGCTGTCTGAACCGCATACAGTCGAAGTCGATGTCAAGGCAATCACTAATTATTTTCCGGTAATATTGGCTATTGATTGTAACGCAAGCTCCTGGCTAATTCCTTAAGTAAAAGTGATGCCTCCAGTGTGAAGACTACAAGAAACAGTGGACTTTCGTGGGGGTAATTGAGTTTGATGCGACTTAAAGATTCTTCTTAATCTGGAACTGCCAGTTCTGCTTGTTTGCAAAACTAATAGGGCTAAGATGCGGTACGATTGACCCATAAAAAAAGGGTCGATATAAAGGTGCTTAGAGACCGATCGGCAAAATTCCGTTTAAAGTCATGGTCGCTAGGTATCGATTTCTTCAGCAGCTAAATTTTTTGTGAGTGCAGTTCGACATGTATGTTGCGCAGCTGTTTTCTACAAATCAATTATGCTTGTAACACAAGTACCTCCACCGTGGTAACCACCGGGCACTGGTCAATGTCCATCCGGACTGTACTTGCTTAACTTATAAGCCCGTAACGAACAGCACAAATTACAGCACTATAAACGGGACAGCGGATGAATTCCCCAGATGAAATCAACGGCGGAAACAATCCCGAAACAAATGAAACCCGACATATTTGGAGCTCAGGCCGGTAAAGATTTCCGAGACCAAGTCAGGGTCTTGAAAAACAGACGGAGGCGGGTGAACCCTCCAGACTATCTGGACCATCGCCAGCACTCATATCCCAGAACGGGTAACTGGCTTTAGATCTAACCGACCCCTCGTCTTAAGGGTATCAAAAATGGCTGTTGTGTCGCTGGGGTAACTGTCCGGCCATGGAAAAAATACAAGAGTTAGGAAGAAACAACAAGCCTCTGCTACGGACGGATCTACTGTTGACAACCCATGCAAACGAATTAAGGATGACGAAGTTCGGATATGCACGTGGAATGAACAACTATCCGGATGGGCCGGACAAAAAGATGATGAAAAACTGCGACATCTACTTCGGCGATTGTTACCGACGGGATCAAAGCTAGACTTCCAAACATTAGCTTGATATGCGCACACGCCCTCACAGAGGATAAAGATTACGACACCAACGATACCTTCTATGAGCCACTGATCAAGACCTACGAGCAATGCCCTATTTATGACATTAAAATTACCCACGGCGATTTTAATGCAAAGCTAAGAAGAGATGGCATCTTTGGTATAACTGTTCGAAGATAAAGCCTGCACGACAATACCTTCTATAACAGATTCAGGCTAATCGACTTTGCGACGGGGCGAAACATTGCTGTAGCTATTACGCTGCACTCCAAACTCGATATTCACAAAGGGGCTTGGAGATTCCACCAGTATTATGGATGTCAGATTGTTCCGAGGAGCCAACATCGACTCGGGCCACTTCCTTGTTGTAGCTAAGGTACGGTTGCGGGTATCCCGTACAACGCCAAAGCAAGCTAATATTGTGAGGAATTTCGAAGTCAGATGGCTACAATCGCAAGAGGTCCCTAAATCCTTTTGCGATTGAGTTAAAGAGTTTCCTTGCCGCCAGCATCAAGCATCGAAGACCAGTGGCATCATTGCAAAAAGGCAAAAAGCCATCAGAGATGCCACTTCTGATGTGCTGGGATTCGCTCAAACATCGCAATGAAAACCCTGGTTTGATGACGAATTCCAGCAAGCACATGCAGCCTAGTAAAAAGGACGCAATGCGGTGCGGCAAAGGAAGACTTGAACTGCTAACAAGCTCTATGAGCAGAAAAGGAAAGACGAACACCGGCTTCTCTGGAGGAAAAATAGCACGAGAAGCGCGCGGTCGAGGAAATTGAAAGATCATTTCTGAAGACTGTATAACGACGACGCCAAAACAAATATCGCTGTCAGGCAGAATTAACCTTTTAACCTGGACAATGTAAATCAACAATTCCGTCCACCCGATCAGGATGAAGTTAAGATAGCAATATGTAAGCTAAAGTCAACAAAGCTGCTGAAGTGGACAGCCTGACCGCCAAGCTCTTCAAAGCGGCAGGCTATGACTTGGTAAAGAGCATACACTAACTCATCTCTAAAATATCCGCCCATAAGGAACATCGCAGTAGAGGAATACCGCAACTTATGTGGCGCACGCAGGTGAAAGAGTACATCAGCCAAGTTAGCGATCGAGGGAAAATGAAGAATATTTAAAGATGATAGTTATTCGATTTACTTTAATGTTAATGACCTAAAACAATCGTTTGAGGTTGGAGATGAGGGGATCCTGTATTCGGTTGAAATATCTTGTTGTCATATAAAGATCGCCAAAGATAGAGAAATTTATATGGGCAGACCTATAATTGAAAAAATCTTTTGGTACGAAAAGAGCATGCAGTTCTTTTTTATACCAGGGTATGAGCGATGATTGTAGGGTTAAAACGGTAAACATGGTAATGGCTGTAATTCGACTTTATCGCTAGCAGCAAATGATTCCTAGGCCTTTTTCAAAGCTCTGTGTCCCTAAGCCGGTTTTTATGTGGTATTCAGGTGAAACCCAGCACAGCAGATGCGACATATCTGATGTCTTGCTCACTAAAGTGATAATAGTCTCCTGCGCTTGATGTTGACAACATATGACTTCGGAAAAAACGTAAGCAGCTGCAATTAAATAAGACTCTGCAAATAACATAACCCGTAGTCCACTTTAATTCAACTTTCCACATCACCTGTAGAAGAACTACATGGCCGTCAACGTCGCACTTTGCGTTCTGCTGTATCCGTATATCTGTTTCGCCTCAGCATACGAAGCTAAAGATTAATATGGGACAGCCAGTTTACGTTCGAAAATATTCAGAAGGAGACAAGTGGACAGTAGGGTACACCAAAAAAATCTTGTGCCGCATTCTATAGATCCTAAGATCCTTAGTTGCGCTGACTCTTGAGCGAAGACTTGAAGACTATGAGACGGAGCTGTATCGTCCATTCGCTTAACATAGCACAACCATCTCTGTCGTTAGATCCGTTTAAGTCTGATTAGACGTTCCACAGAGGTACGAGTACGTACACCGGTATACATGGCTGAATCTTCTCATCTATTCCTTGTCAATATAAGCGAGACCACAAATAACGTGCCACATATTTTTGGCGAAACGGTCAAGAGCTACTTTATTCTCTTTAGACAAGATGCAAGTCTCTGTGGTATAGCGCCATTAGGCTTTACGAGAGAGGGCTTTGTTATTTGATTGCCCCCGGAGCACAAGTCATCCGGTGACGCTAAGAATATCTTGAAATTTGAATTTGAAGTTTGAAAAATGAACGAGAATAATAGAAGAACGCGGGCGTCCATATTAAGCCGTGCCCTTGTGCCCTTCAATGCACAGAGATGGCCCTGGACATAGCGTTAGTAATTACTCGTATGTTCCTTCAATTATTGTCCTTAACTTTTTCTACACACATACGAGTATGCACTCTTATGCATTTGTATCTATTTTTTTTTTAATTTTGGCAGTTAGCAAATACAACGGAGCACAAAACTTCCGCCAGAGTTAATTTAAAGTTTTTTTTCTTTTTGTTTTTTTTTCTGGTGGTCATTGGGGTAGGATGATAGAGTGAGGACAGGAAGGAACAAAAAATCGCATCACTGGACACCAACAAACGGCAAATAATAGAGTGTGCATACAAATTTATAAAACAAAAGGCCGAACAGTATCTGAAGCCAGATATTTCGCCTTTTTACTCCCCCCAAAAACAGACAACAGATGGTGCAATGTGTGTGCGGTCAGGACATTTTCATTTATGCATGGTGGTTTGAATTTTAGAGAATTTTCGAGCTACTAAAGGTTGTCCTGATCCCCATCCCTATTACTAGATTCTATTACCAAATTTCCAAGGACTATACTCTCTCTCTGTGTCGGAATAGTGAAATTAACTTTCAAATATATGAACCAAGGCATGTTGTGTTAGTTCTTTATTTTTCACTCTTTTGCTTTTAACTAAACGATTTTCCAACAGAAATTGAATTTACAAAAAAATCTAATAAATAACTAAAGTAGGGCGAGTCCTACCGGTGGCAATGGAGTTTGGAGTACCATATGCGAATTTTTTTTCGGCAAAATGTAAATTGTTGCCAGAATTGGCGTTCATATTTCTTTGAAATTGAAAATGGAAACACATATTACAATTGAGAAGTCGAGAACTATTGTAAATTGGATGTGTGATATTTATGGGACTCCCACCAATTGTAGATGTTTAACTTTTAAAGGTCAAAAACTAGTGGTTTCGCCTTTATTTTTCTGACAATTAACTATGAATTTTCAATCAATGAATTCGGAAATATTCTTTACTACAAACCCCCCAGAGTTTAAAATACGATTCATACAGATTTCATGCATAGCGGCTGAGTGTGCACGATTAAGTCAGGCATTGACCCACGTCAACCCATCAACCCATGCTCAGTACTGCAACTATGACTGCACCTCAATTAAAATGCTTATTTTACCTCCTCAGTACTGTTCTCATCCAACTGAACGTGACCTGACAAACTTATACAGTCCGATTCTAAATATTCCCGGGGAATTCATTTCTCGTGGAATATTTTTTCCCGAGAAAAAAAATCTGGCAGAACAAAAATAAGGGAGAAGAATTTCGAATTTCGAAAATCAGCTGTTCTGCCGCTTTTTGACATTTCATAGTGATTTGCAAATGAAGGAAAAGGTTGAACATTTCAGTAAAATTCAGTTAAAACGGGAAATTTTAGAGAAAAAAAAATGCATAGTATTGCATTCAGATTAGTAGCAGAAGAAGAAGAGCAGAGTAATATACCACAGAGGCTCTTTAGACGGGACCTGCGAGATTGCACAAACCCTCTGGAGCACCGCATTTATCTCCAAGTTTGATGTTTGGTGTTGCTTTGGTGATGCTCTTTCAAATCCTCCATCACAGACTTAAAAGTCTCGCCTATATCTTGTTGGATATTTATTTCATCTGCAAGGCCATCGGAAGGAGAACATTTTTTGTCATTTTTAGCCGAAGTTTTCCTGGTTGCGGCTTTTTCTACGATTTCAAACGCAGTCGGCAAATGACTTGTAGGCATTTGAGTATCGTCGTCTAGCATATTCATTTACACATCCTGAATTTGCGTTGGAGCTTCGAGCCTTACGTTTATTGCAGTTTGTAGTTCAAACACGGTAGCAGTTACTTCTTCGACAGACTCCTTCATGCCGATGAGGTCATAAATCGTCTGCTCAAGGGATGAACATTTTTGCTGGGTCTTTGGGCCTCCACCAGCGCCTTTTTGCGATGTTAAATTTTGCGCCACTTTTTGGCGGACATAATTTTTTTGGTCGGCCGACACCTAAAATCCATAAAGCAGTAATATTTTAAGACTTCACAATTACTTATAAATACCTTTTTCCACTCCTTTTTCCGTCCCACTGAATTTTATCGCCTTTATAAAATCCGCGCGCAATACCAGGATTAGCTTCCATCAGGCTTACAAGGCATTGGAGCTGGTGCTTGGTTGTTGTTTCGACCTGAAATCAAGTATTTCATGAAATTATTCTTAATAGAATATAAAAATTTAAAGAAAACTTACATTTTCGCGTGATTTTCCCTTCAATAATGTTCGAGGAATAATTCTCGAGAAAAGACACCGCTTTCTCGCTATTTTACATATTGGTGATGCCTTCTTTTTCCCGACGAAAAAAAACGCCCTTTTCGAACTTTATTGAGAATAACTGCCATTGAGAATATGAGAGAAGGGAAAAGAGAAAAATTACTGTTGAGAATCGGGCCTATAAACGCGAATGTTGATTTTGAACAGAAAATCAAAACACTATAATCCACTGTCAGGAATGAATGAACTTCAGGAGGAGTACAGCGCATGAATTTATGTCATTGGATCAACGGTGGCTTCAACAGTTAGTAACGCAGATTCCTTATATGGGCTTCTTCAACGTATTTGGGTGCTGAAAGAGAGATGGTGGCGGATAAACCTAAAATTAGTCAAAACCAGCTCTTACACAGCAGTGGATTCTGGTTTGTAAGTGTGGATACCTGCCAGACCAAGTAAAAGGCAAAAGCAAGGTGAGAAATTATGCCATATACGAGTACTACTATGATTTTTAAAGAGAAAACAAACAGTGTCTAAAGGAAGACGCTTCCAAAAAACGTTTCCACAAATTCCATTACAGAACTAATGATTTTAATGTCAAAATAGAAGGACTCAACATTTTTGGCGTCCAGTCGATAAATATATCCTGCGTGACATCACGTCTAAGATTTTTTTAATTGTTTGCGGGACTGTACATTACTGTGATTAGCACACAGTTCTTCTATATTCAAATCTATAAACTGCTAATGTCAAAACATCAGCCAAAGCTTACACTGGTTTTATGGTGAAGTTCACGAGCAACTAAAGTTTGGATATTATTAAAAATTACTACCGAAATTCTCATTCAGTGATGGCAACGTAAAGAGCGATTAGTCCAATTTTCAGTCGTAATATTCGAGTCAAAATATTCATTATTGACAGGAAATATCGCAGCTGAAAATCTTTTATCAGCTGATTCCAATCAGCCATTCTCTAGAATTGGGAATCCCTCGGACCTCATTAAGGCAAATTTCCCGCAAATATCTTGCCCTACACCCTTACAAGGTCAAATCAGCTCACGAACTGAAGTCTTTTGACTGTTTGAAGCGACGAAATCCAATCGGAGGGCGTTGCATAAGTTTAAAGAAAATTCTAGATTTCATCGATAAATCATCTTTAGCTATGAAGCTCATTTCTGGCTTATCGGCTTTGTCAATAAAAAAAATCTTCATAATTGGACAGCAAAAAGAGACGTCCACAAAATGTGACAGTGTGCTGTTGATTGAATGTCGGGGGTTGGATTGGACCGTATTTTTGTCATATATGAAAATAATTGTCATGTAGCTGTCAATAGAGTTTGCTATCGTGGCATATTGGAAGACTATTTCTGGCCAGAATTGGATTGATGCTTCATGTCTCACAGTTGTTCAAACAATTGATCTAGTGAAGGGCGAGTTTGGTAATCGTGTAAACTGGAGAAATGGTCTGGTCGAATGGGTACCTCGCTCATGCGATTTAACGGACTTCTTTTTTTATGGGCTAACGCTAAATTTTTAAGGTATGCCTATAAGCCAACCATCTAAGAAGAACTCAGGATCAATATCGAAAGCCAAATTGCGAAAGTCCTGGCAGATATGTGTGTCTAAGTGGTTTGAAATTGGCTCCTAAGAGTCGATCACTGCAAAATTGCTCGCTGTGGTCATAAAAACGAGATCGAAATAATTTTCAGACCGATATTTTAATTATTGTAAGTTTTATTTATGTACAAAATTGTTATGACCTTCAAAATTTGTTGTTGTACCCGCAACAAGCTGGCAGAGTCTTTGCCAAGCTGATATTCCTTAATCGTCCGACACGTCTTATGTAAGATACATCAAGTGTGGAGGACCAGTGACATTCATTTCAAAAAGCTATTAGAAACGCCGCAACTGATGTGCTAGATTTCGCCCGAAAACCTTTACGAATTCCATGGTTTGATGAAGAATGTACACAAGCATATGTATGGAAACAACTCGTTCGTAAAATTGCATAAAATAGTGGCCCGCGGGATTTACGACCCGCGTCGGGGTAAAAGCATCGGCTTCTCCGGATGAAAAAGAAAGAACTTGACTAGCGGTGAATGGAGGGAATAGAAACGTAATCGTTTCCATGTTGTTTGTAAGTTCTACCAAAAATTAAAAATAATGTCCCAGGACAAGAAACTTAGAATGGAGCCCTGTAGATATAAACAAGGAAACAAGAATCAAGAGATCTATCCACCCGACCAAAATGAAGTGAGTATAGCAAAATCAAGATTTAAGCCTTAAGCAACAAAAATTATTGAATGAGAGGCTTCGCATGCAGCTTCTTAAAGCAGCGAGATTTGTTAAAGATTAGAGCAAGCACCAATCCATTCCGAGTGATCAGTCGACAGGAAGGTATGCCTGAAGATTGCTCTATTATAGAAGCATCAGTCTTCTTAACTTCGCGTATAAGATCTTTTCTGCCATGAACGTGTGAACGATTGTACCTATTCATTAGCCAAAGAAGTCCATATTGATACGCACTATCTCCTTATTGATTTTAAGGCCGCATATGACAGTGTATAGAAACGGGCTACACAGAATTCTCTCCAGCCTTGTTATGCCTGCCAAACCCAGGTTGTGCAAAATCAGTCATTTCCTAGCTACCTTCAGTTTCGTTAAGTTGGTTTACTTAACTCACTCACTTGCGTACGCCACCTGAGTCTCGATCTTTCTCTACTGCGCTGTCTTTCGAGGGCGGATTCGAAGACTTTTCAGACCGAAACTTTGGTGGCCATCCGCTCTACATAACCCAGCCATCTCAGTCATTGTATCTTCATCCATCTGGCTAGGTCACCCACCGTCAATGCAGACGGGACCGAAAATCACTCAAAAGATTTTTCTCTCAAATCAACATACTCGTAGAGCCCCCTCATCCATTTTTGAGAATTTCCATGCCTCTGCGCCATAGAGCAAGACTCTGGAATTATTAAGGTCTTATATAGGGTAACTTTTGTTGTTGTAATCAATAGTCTTCTCAACTCAATGAAGCAGTGATTGGTAAGAGTTATTCCTCGTTTGATCTCAACGCTGGAGTCTTTGTCTGAATTGTATGCGGAGCCCAGGTAGACAAAGTCCTTAACTAGCTCAAAGTTATATCTGTCGAGGATGGCGTTCTGTTCAAAATTTCGGTGTTGAGTGTCCTTTTTGCTTGAGAGCATATATTTGGTCTTGCCCTCGATGACAGTTAAACCCATTATCGCTGCTTTCGTCTCAAACATCGCAGAAGCGGCATTGGCAGCGTTAGGCCTTTCGGATGTAAACACTGTCATTGGTCCATTAAGCGCTCATCCATCACCATCTCTTTTTCAAGACTTAGTTTGGGAAATCCTTACCGGTCTAAGCTCAAAATATGTCGGAGTAGTCCGGATAAGGTCTCATATGTCCCGGGATTTTTTCCTTCTTTGATTCCATCTGGAGAATTCATCCGCTGTCCAGTTTATACTCGTAGTGCTGATTTTTTTGTCTGTTGGTCTGCACTCGCGCTTATAAGTTTAGCAAGTCGAGTCCAGTGGACAGCTGTTGGTCTAGTAGCCGACAGTTACCATGTGGAGGTAGTTGATATTTCTCAGTGCCTACCCTAATTCTACAGCACCCCTCGCAAACTCAATTATGACTTGAGAAAATTCTGCGAAATTCTTAAGCCAATAGTACAGGCACAATTTTTCAATTTTTCAATTTTTCATGTATTGATAGCACTGCCTTCACTAGCAGAATATATCGTGCTGTCACCAATGTGTTGCCAAGTTGGGCTTAGTTGTAAATTAGAGCAAAATTAAGTACATGCTGTCAACTTGACATATATGATCAAAGAATCGGATAGAATGTCAGAATTGACAGCTACCGTTTGTATACCTCAACTTGAGTATTTAATCTACTACCACTATGACAAGTGAAGGTGACATAAGAAGAAGTCAAATAATTAACACGTTTTTGTCAACACAACAGATAAGACATGAACATAGACCGAAAGACCAACAACGCCCCAGTCAGAGGAGCCTTCAATCGAGCGCAGAAGAGAAAGACAGCGGTTTAGGTATCGCGCAAAAGTGGTAGGAGACCTTAACCAACGTGGAGTGAAGAATTAGAGTTAGTTAGCCAGAGATCGCGCTTTCTGGAGAGTCTTTGCTTGCGGCCAGGCCACTTTCGAAATGTAGCGCATATGTATCTAGTTAGATAATTATGTAGAACCGTTATTTTTAAAATCCTCGATGTGCTGATGAGATGATTACAGTGACTCCAACAATTATTAGCTCACTTCACTCTTACTCACATCTAACAGAGGTAGGCATGCGACTGCAATCCATTCTATGTACTCGTATTTTGAGCGTGTAGAGTATATAGGTACAACACATGCAATGGGCAACCAAAAGGCTTAATACTATTACCCCAAGTGGCAGACCAGCTTTAGCCACTACGGTGAAAAATACGCCAAGGACAGGCGAACAACAAGAATAGCAGCTCAAATACTACCATAAAACAATCAATGATGACGCTACTGACCACCACAAAGAAACTCCTGGCCTGATGACGAATCCCGGCAAGAACATATAGCTAAGCAAGATGCATACAAAGCGGCGCTGCATAGAAGGATTATACGAGTAACTGCTAACGAGCTCTATGAGCAGAAGTGGAGGGACGAACACCGGCTTCTCAGGAGAAGAAAGAAAGAGTATGAGAAGTGCGCGGGTTGAGGAAATTAAGAGATGCTACTTCAGGAATGAGATTCGGAAGTTCTACCAAAAGTTAGAAAAACAAGCAACGGACGGGGAAATCGTAGTAGAATCTCATTCGATACTGAAGATTTGAAAAGACCTTTTCTCTGGACTCTATAATGGCGATGACGAAACAAATACCGCTCTCAGGCAGAATGAACCTTTCAACCTGGACTATGTAGACCAACAATTCCGTCCACCCGACCTTGATCAAGTGAAGATAACTATATCTTAGTTGAAGTCCAACAAAGCTTCTAGAGCGGACGACCTGACGGCCGAATTCAAGCGAACGATGACTTGGTAAGAAGCATGCACCAACTTTTCTCTAACATATGGTCGGACGAAAGTATGCTCTATGAATGGCACCTCAGCGTTGGAAGAAAGGAGATCCTCTGAACTGCGCCAGCTACAGAGTTATCAGTCTTTTTAGCACCGTCTGCAAGATCTTACCTGCAGTATTGTGTGAAAGCCTGAAGCCGTTCGTCAACAACCTCATGGGTTCATATCACTGTGTCCTTAGGCCAGAAAAATCCATCATCGATCAAATATTCACGCTACTGCAAATCTTGGACAAAACTCATGAGCTTCAGATCGATACACACCACCTATTCATCGATTTTAAGGCCGCGTATGACAGCATCTATTGGGATGACCTGTACAGAGCAATTTCTGATCAAGGTCGGTAAAGATCTCATTGAGACCTTTGATGTCTCAAAAAAGGATTTAGACAAGGCTATTCGCTGTCAAGCAATTTTTTCAACATCATTCTTAAATGAATAGTGCAAAACTCAAGAGACAAAATCTTTCAGAAGTCCGTCCAGTAACTGATATACGCCATTGGTAATCGGAAGAAAGCAGCCTTATGTAAGTGTTGCATTCGCGAATGTTGAAATGGAGGCGGACAAGATCAAGTGTATGCTTTCAAGATGAAAATACACCACACATTCCGCTATCAATTCAGACAAGGACCCTAGATAAAACGAATAATAACTCTTACCAATCGATGCTTTATTGAGCTGAGAAGGTGATTGACTAGCAACAACAGTGACCCTAAGCAGTGTCATAGAACGAAATTAAAAGCCATTTCTTCCTATCGCAGCGCGCTTAAAAGTTGCCCATTTCCCATTTTTTTCATTTTACCATTATTATAAAACTCATTTTTGATAGACCTTAAAAATCGAGTGTGTATATATTTGCTTACTTAAGAAGTAAAGTCAAAAAGACGTGTTCTTTCAAGAAAGCTTAGGCCAGAACGATGTAAATTTATTCTGTTAGTGCTGCGAATCGATGTGGCGTAGATACATGTACTCTGCCATTTGAACTGCAAAAAAACGCGCATTTGTTTCATTCTTTGTCGATCTTATTACAGATTAAAGCAATGTTTACCTAAATATGGCATTTCCACCCAAAGGATAATGCTCAGTACGGGTACAGTACGGATACAGTACGAGTGTTGAGTATAAAATAATTAGGGGATTCCCCAATTTTTAGGTATGACATCAGAAAACCATCGAGAACTATAAAAAGGAAACACCGAGGGCCACGCAAGCATTCAGTGTTGTGAGTCGCAGTTGATCAGATTTAATCTAAGCGTTTTGGCATTGAGTTAGTAATTTTAATATTTTTCTTGTAATTTTTGAAAGTGTCACGTCGTTTGGTTGCAGCTTATTTATTAAAAGAGGAGAACACCGCTGGTTTGTACTATAAAAAAAAAAAGAAGAAAAATGTCGAGCGATTCCGACAGTGATACCCCGACTATATCAAGAACACGTATTAAAGTCGATGAATTCTTAACAAGATTATTAATTTTGGACGACTTAGAACGAATTAGAGACCAGAAGATGTTGAAGACGGAAAATGTTAATGCTTTTGTTGTCGAACCGGACTCTAAGAGAGAGCGGACGTACGAAGCGCTTCGATATATATTCAGTGTTGCCGGTTGTAAGAAACCTGAGGCTCCAAAAATCAGTGATCAATAATTCCTCTGTTTGAACAAATTTAAGCGAGAAAATGTGACAAAGTTTTCGTTTAAGTGCGCTTCTAATTGTCGTGTTTATTACATTGAATAAATTATAATTTTGTTTTTTCAATCTTTGTTTTAATAGTTTCTTAAAGCCATGTTTTGGGTTCAAGTGGGGGTTGTTCATATGTAAGTCATGTTGTAAAAGAAAGACCAAGGACTTCTGGGCTGTAACTATTTTCACTTATCACTATTCCGTGTTGCTTAGGAGGAGGCCGACGCACGTTGAAGTCGCAAAGATTACATAAGTTTCATTTGTTCTTTACAAAATTGTTGGCCTGGCAGTGCAGATGGCATTTCTTTTGAAATTTGAAAGTTGGAGGTTATAGACGTCGGCGCATTTTGCATTTTCGGATTTGGAGACACTTGTGTGGAGACTTTAGATCATAGGGTCTCCAGGTCGCTTTTTTTCGAATGGAAGATAGCCTGAAATCTAATTTCAATGAAAATTTACTTTAACTTCTCAAATTTGGAGACAAATTGTTGGCATTTGATATGCCTTCTATTAGAATCGGTGCGGTTTTAGTTCTCATTGTTCAAAGGGAGCTGTCACTTCTATCTATGTATGCCTCTACCAACGGCTTCAAAAGGGTATATGGATGTAGAACGCCGACATCAGTATTAGGCAATCAAGTAACCACAGATTCTTTGTATCTAGTGCCAATCTGGCAACGTATTTGAAAACGAAGGACCATGGGACTATCAAGACGACGTCTATAATGCAGTACGACCGTTACGTAAGGATTGTAATTAATCATAATCTACAAAGTAGGAATGAACACGTCCCAGCTTTCATTTTCCATAATAATCCACGAAATGCAATACTTACCTCCGCCAACCAAAATGTGATTCCACCATGAAAGGGAGAAAATTGCTTCTTGCTGGTTTCCAAAGTTTCACTGTCGGGATAAACTAAAAAGCATTCCAATCATGCATCCTTGGAAGGAATAATTGCATTTTTCTGTGTGGTCCAATGTTCCTGTTTTCATTACCACCCTGTCGCAACTCTTTTCGCGTTAACTCCGAATAAGTTAAGAGCACGTCCTGGATTGTTTTGATACAGTTTTCTGCAATTTACTTGCTCTCACACTGTTGACAATACATTTACACAAATAAATAGGTGCATGCGAGTTTATACTCGTAGGATAACTGGTTGCTTGATTTTGCCTGAAAATTTTGAACTTGATGGTTTGAAAAAGTTAGGTCACATCAGTTTGTCTAGTTGATTGTTATTTAGCGTGGTTCATTACATGTAAAAAAGGAGTTCAAAATTTATACGCCGAGTTAGAGTTTAAGTCCAGTTTGATATATCTTTCTAGTGTTTGCCATCCGCGTCTCCAGCATTAGCGGCGTTCACATTGTATTACACTCATCAGATTTCAAATGTGAGGCTAATTTCGAAGCATGAACATTGAAGGGCGATAGATCAAATACAGGAGAATGAAGAGAAATAGGAAAAAAAGAACACTTTTTACCAGAAATGAAAGCCGATGCTCAACGAAAAAGAAAAATTCTCTGAATCCGTTCGACAACTGTTCACACAAAACAACATGTCGTCCGACCAAGCGAAAAAGTTGAACTTCCATACGATCGATCGGAACCACCGTCGTAAGATCGTTCACACTGTATGACCTAGTACATTTAGGTCTATTCGACGAAGTCGAACGATTCGTCGTACAACGTGAACGCCGCTATTAATTGCGGATGATCAGCGGCAACGATTAGTATAAGGCCTCGTAGAAGTAGCATATTCCGACAGGTGCTGGTTCCTTAAATGACGAGAATGAGCCTCTGCAGCCGAACCTTTTGCAGCTCTGCTAATAAGCCCTACTTCACGCCTCCCCGTGGCGCCATCTGGGAATCTCACTAGAGGTTGCGAAGTGAAGAGGGCAAATGGCGAGTTTCCTGCTCCATTAACCAGGATTAGTGTCGGAAAAACAAAACAAGACCTTATCCGGACTACTTCGACATATTTGGAGCTCAGGCGGGAAATGATTTCCAGGACTTAGTCAAGGTCTTGGAAAAGAGATGGTGGCGGACGAGCCTTATAAGGGCCAACGGCAGCGCTCACATCCCGGCACGGGTTACTGGCTTCGGTGTAACCGACCCCTCGTCCTAAGGGCACTCAAAATGGAACTGGTCCTCCAGGTTGGGGGTTGTGCCGCCAGGGTAACTGCCCGGCCATTTAAAAAAAAATTAAGTTACGAAGTATCAACAAGCCTTGGATATGGACGGATCGACTGTTGACAACCGAGGCAAACGATTTAGGGACAATGAGCTTCGGATATGCACGTGGAATGTTAGATACCTTAATAGACCATGTGCAGCCGAGCAACTAGCGGAGGCCCTAGACTACTGCAAAGCAGACATAATCGCCATTCAAGAAATGCGATGGGATGGGCCGGACAAAAAGAAGATGAAAAACTGCGACATCTACTACGGCAATTGCTGTCGACGGCAAAAGCAGCGCTTATTTGGATGCGGATTTGTTGTCGGAGGCAGACTAAGACAAGAAGTCCTCAGCTTCCGGCATGTGAGCGAGCGCCTCGTAGCAATCCGCATCAAGGCTAAATTCGCCAACATTAGCCTTATATGCGCGCATGCCCCCACAGAGGAGAAAGATGACGACACCAAGGATGCCTTCTACGAGCTCCTTAACAAGACCTACGAGCAATGCCCTAGCTATGACATTAAAATTATCCCCGGTGATTTTAATGCAAAGCTAGGAAGAGAGGGTATCTTTGGTGGAACAATCAGAAAATATAGCCTTCACAACACCACCTCCGATAACGGATTCAGGCTAATCGACTTTGCGGCGGGACGAAACATTGTCGTGGCTAGCACGCGGTTCCCACATCTAGACATACACAAGGGTACTTGGAGAACCCCTGATCAATCAACAGTCAACCAGATTGATCACATTGCGATCGACGCAAGACACTCCTCCAGTATTATGGATGTCCGTACGTTCCGAGGAGCCAACATCGACTCGGACCATTACCTTGTTGTAGCCAAGGTACGGTTGCGGATATCGAAACCCCTCGTTCGATGATGAATGCCGGCAAGCACATACAGCAAAGCAAGATGCATATAACGCGGCGCTGCTTAGAAAGACCAGAGCTGCTCATGAGCTCTGTGAGCGGAAGAGGAGAGACGAGCACCGGCTTCACAGGAGGAAGAAGAAAGAGCATGAGAAGCGCGCGATCGAGGAAATTGAGAGATGCTACTCCAGGAATGAGGTTCGGAAGTTTTACCAAAAGGTAAAAATTACATGCCGCGGAAACAAACCCCGAACCGAAGCCTGTAGAGATGAACAAGGGAACATCGTAGTAGAATCGCAGTCGATGCTGAGGATTTGGAAAGACCATTTCTGCAGACTGTATAACGGCGATGACGGACCAAATACCGCTGTCAGGCAGAATCAACCTTTCAACCTGGACGATGATGACCAACAATTCCGTCCACCCGACCTGGATGAAGTGAAGATAGCCATGTCGAAGCTTAAGTCCAACAAAGCTGCTGGAGCGGATGGCCTGACTGCCGAACTCTTCAAAGCGGCAGGCGATGACTTGGTAAGGAGCATACACCAACTCATCTGTAAAATATGGTCGCACGAAAGTATGCCCGATGAATGGAACCTCAGCATTGTTTGTCCGATTCTCAAGAAAGGAGGCCCTTTGAACTGCGCCAACTACAGAGGCATCAGTCTCCTTAACATCGCATGTAAGATCTTATCCGCCGTATTGTGTGAACGCCTGAAGCCGTTCGTCAACAACCTGATAGGTCCATATCAGTGTGGCTTCAGGCCGGGAAAGTCCACCATCGACCAAATATTCACACTGCGGCAGATCTTGGAGAAGACCCATGAGCTTCAGATCGATACCCACCACCTATTCATCGATTTTAAGGCCGCGTATGACAGCATTTATAGAGACGAGCTATATAGAGCAATGTCTACTTTTGGCATTCCTGCCAAACTCGTCCGTCTGTGCAGGATGACGATGGAGAATGCGCGCTGCTCCATCAAGGTCGGTAAAGATCTCACTGAGACTTTTGATGTCCAGAAAGGACTTAGACAAGGCGATGCGCTGTCGTGCGATTTTATCAACATCGTACTGGAAAGGATAGTGCAAAACTCACGAGCAAACACAAGAGGCACTATCTTTCAAAAGTCCCTCCAACTACTCGCATACGCTGACGATATTGACATAATCGGGAGAAAGCAGCGTGATGTCGGTGGCGCTTTCGCGAGTATTGAGACGGAAGCGGCGAAAATTGGCTTAGCGGTCAATGAGGGCAAGACCAAGTATATGCTGTCAAGCAAAAAGGACAACCAACACCGACGTCTCGGGCAGAACGTCACCTTAGACAGATATAACTTTGAGGTAGTTAAGGACTTTGCCTACCTAGGCTCCGCTATAAATATAGACAACGACACCAGCGCTGAGATCAAGCGAAGAATAACTCTTGCCAACCGCTGTTTCTTTGGGTTAAGAAGGCAATTAAGTAGCAAAGCCCTCTCTCGGACAACAAAAGTCACCCTTTATAAGACTTTAATAATCCCGGTCCTGCTCTATGGCACAGAGGCATGGACATTATCAAAAATGGATAAGGGTGTTCTTGGTTGCTTCGAGAGAAAAATTCTTCGGGCGATCTTTGGTTCCGTCTGCATTGACGGTGAGTGGAGGAGGAGATACAACGACGAACTGTATGGACTGTACAGCGACATGGACCTAGCCAGAAGAGTGAAGATCCAAAGACTGAGATGGCTGGGTCATGTAGAGCGCATGGACACCAATGCTCCGGTCCGAAAAGTCTTCGAATCCGCTTCCGAGGGACAGCGCAGTAGAGGAAGGCCAAGACTCAGGTGGCGCACGCAAGTGGAAGAGGACCTCAGCCAACTTAGCGTGCGAAACTGGAGACAGCTAGCCAGGGATCGAGCTGGCTGGAGCAGCTTGTTGACTGAGGCCCAGGTCAACTCCGGACTGTAGCGCCACCTAAATGAAAAAAAAAAAAGGTCAGCGGCAATGTTGCCAGGAAGCTTTTGGAATAAATGGTTCATTAGCAAAGAAGGGAATGAAACACAGCGAGAAGGAGATTAAAAGATGCTAATGTAGAAATTAAGTAGAGAATTTTGAGTAGATCCGAATTTCAACTGAATGCAGCTTCCAGACAGGGCGTAATGTGTGCCCGGAGGAAAATCGTGAAAAATTCCGTCCATTTGATTTTAACCCATTTACTACCACTGTACCCGCTTGGGTACAGAAAATTGAACAATTTTATGATTTTACCGTTGCTCTTCTTCAAATTTGTTTTGATGAAATTTGAATTGGTTTTGTTTGTTGATATGTTTTCAATAAGTAGGCGTGCAGTTTACTGTAAAAAATATAAAGTGATTTTTTTACTACTCCGTCTCAGATGCGATTTCGATTTTCTCGATTTTTCGGACGTTGGCCTCTATTTTGCAATGCAAAAATAATTTCTCTAGCAATTTTCTATTTATTTTTTTGGAAAAAGTTCAAAAACGAATAATAAAATCATTTAAAAGTACAAAATAAAGTGTTCATATATTTTGACGCTAGGTAAGCACGCGTAAAGTTAGGTGAACCCGTTTGGGTACGAAGGGAAGATCTGACTTTTTGATTTTTTTAGAATGGATTTCAAAGCAATCTCGTCATAATTATTTTATGGAAGGAGATTCGATAATCTTCCAGATGCAATCGAAGAAGATGATCATAACGCTGCGTTTGACATTGCATTTATAGCACCAGATGCAGATTACAATACAGACGAGGAGGAAATAGAAACGGAAAATTAAGATAACGACCACATACCCAATGATGTTCCAGGTAACGTTGAAATTTTCATTGGGGAAGAGGATTTTGATAGCAAGGATGAAGCTACTTTATCAGTCATCAGAGCCTCAAAAACTGAGCAATCTCAAACCCAAACACACTGGTAAAAAGTGATGCTAATATGACGATGAACTGTTCTGATAACTTCAAAATAAACAAAATGAATATGAAATGTGATTTAGACAATAAGTCTCCAGTCGAAATATTTGAAATGTTATTATGAGGTTAAAGAATTGATCTTGAATCAAACTACACTTTAGGCTTCTCAACATAGCCATCATAGCTTCAATTTCCAAAAAGAAGAGTTGGAAATTTTCATAGGAATTATGTTCTATAGTGGTTACCATTCAATGCCCTGGGAGTCCATGTATTGGAAATTGGATGGATTGGATTGGATACAAGAACCGCATTGGTAGCAAACAACATGCCGCGAAATCGTTTTTATGAAATAAAAAAATATATTCATTTCGCAAATAACAATCAACTAGATGCTCAACACAAAATGGCAAAGCTCAGACCTCTTATGAATCTTTTGTGCTAAAAATATCAACTATGGGGCTTCATGCACGAAAAATTATCCATTGATGAAGCCATGATAAAATATTTTGGCCACCATTCTTCAAAACAGTTTATAAGAGGAAAACCTGTTCGTTTTGGTTTCAAGAACTGGATGCTGACAAGTACGTGTAGTTGTGGCTACCTTAACAACTTTGATACATATTGTGGTGCAAAAAATGTGAACGCTGATTTGTTACAAATGCCACTGGGATCTCGAGTTGTGCTTGAGCTTCTAGAAAAAGTTCAACTTCCATCTGACCACATAGTTTATTTTGACAACTATTTTACTTCTCATGAGCTTTTGCGATTGTTGAAAGGGAAGGGCTTCAGAGCAACTGGAACAGTAAGAGAAAACCGAACGAAGAAATGCACATTGAAGCTAAAAAAAGAATTCAAAAAGGAGATACGAGGGCATTTTGAGCACAATTACGACGTAAATAATAATATTCTTTTTGTAAAGTGGAATGACAATAGCGTTGTCACCATGGTCACAAACTTTGATACCATCTAGCCTATGCATTATGTCAAAAGTTGGTCATCAGTAGAAAAAAGAAAAGTTTTCATTCAGCAGCCGAATCTGAATCTGATTGCGGATTATAATAACGGTATGGGTGGCATTGACCTTCACGATCAGTGTGTCAATGCCTATAAATTTAAAATTCGGGGCAAAAAGTGGTGGTGGCCGCTTTTTACGTCCATGCTAAGCTCAACGTTGGTGAACGCTTGGAAACTTTATAAAGTCGCAGCAGATTCCGAAGATGACTTGCTATCGTTTCAAAGAGATATCGCTCGATATTATCTTAGAAGATATACAATTCTACAACCCTCGACGTCAAAACGATCTAAATGTGCAAGCGTTGCTTTGACTGAAAGTTACCATTTTCCTAATAGAATTGAAAAGCATCTTAGATGCAAAGTATGTCATATGAGAGTCAGATGGGTTTGTGAGTTCTGCAACATAGTTCTGTGTGTCGAAAAAGATTGCTTTAAAAAATTCCATTTAAAAAATTAGCAATCATATGTTCCCATTGTACCTGTTTGGGTACAGCTTGAAAACAGTAGTTCCTTCATTTTTAAAAAAATAAAAAACTATTTTTGTATTCCCTTGACACTATTCTGATCTGTAATAGCGACTGACCTGTAATAGCGGATCCCATGTTCAGTGAGTGGCATCTCTTTGAACCTAAAAGAAATTTCATGAATACTTTCAAAAACATACGAAGAAAGCTCTGCCATTGTACTAAGTTTGAAATGCGGACTTTTACGAACTAAGCAACCTGTTGTGTCCATATGAGAACGACTTTTGATTTGATAGCTCGACCAAATATTTGTTCTGGTGCACATCAATATTCCAACCTAGGTCCACGACAAAAAGCCAGTAGGTTTAGGACGATCTTGGTGGAAACCGTTGTGATGATTCGAAACTAACTTGGTGACAACTTTAAGCTGACTAAAAAGGCGTAACGATTGTAAAATTATTAAAATGAAATTAAACAAAAATTGTTGTAATTTATTTTAGGTAGGTAATGAACAAAACAACTAAAAGTGCACAAACAGAAGCTTGTTTTCGCTCAAATTTATTGAAACTGGAGATCTCATTGATTAGATACTGTTTTCAGGTTTTGAACAACCGGAAGATGATGGAATTTTAGTGTCGCCATACTCTTGGTTTTGGTTCTCCTGGGAATCCGGGTTGCCAATACTAGCACTAACATTTCCAGCTCCATCTGCGTCTTCGGTTCTCCCTAATTTTGGTGATGCTTTCATTGGAAGTTTTTGGAAATATATTTCGCACAATTCCTGTGGAGTTATTCCTTTAACACTTGCTTTGAAATGTGACTTGAATTTAGAGTCAGAATTCCTGGACATTGTTTCTTTTAGATCAGCTATGCTTTCTTTTTATTAAAAAAACACCTTTAAAAATGACTAAGAAAAAAATTTATTTAAATTCCTATCTTAAATGAAACTCAAAAACATCAAAGATTTCCTTAAGTCAGATAAAATAATTCTAAAACTGCGAGGACTTTTCCTTTGGGCGGTAACGCATTTTATTTGTACGATATCAATCTTTAATGAGATTAATAATAAACGAGCGCTTTTTTATCGTCTAAGTCTTGATATTGAGCGACATTTTAACGCCTGTATGGGTGGGTAGAGGAAGAATATTGAAAAGCTTTGTATATTTCGTATAGAATGGGTATCTTGTACAAGTCCCTAAGTTCATGACTATAATGAGCTCATTTCGATTGATGTCATGTTCAGCAATTAGTCCTTTGATTTCGTGCACAGCGACGTTCTCGTTTTACGATAGCCGAGACAATCTTCGAATAGGCAGAAGCGCTGTAGCCGAATTTTCTGAATTCTACGACTATTTTACATTGAATAATTTAATGCTGCTCTTTGCAAGAATGTTAGCTCATAGTTTTCCTTTATTTCTGAGGAAGATTGTGTTGCATTTCTTGCTTTTGGTTTCATGAATCTGTTAATATAGTACAATGTGTCGCAAAATTAATCATCTTATCGGAAGATGTTATAATTTTTGGAAATCGCTTCGCACCTCAATCATATTTAACATTTGTGAACTGGACTAGGATGAAACAGACAAGCAATAGAGCGCTATACTCCGCTGTCAAGACATCCTCAATCTCAAAAACGAATAGGACGATTTTGTGTCGAAAACAATCCGCGGCGGGAGGTGTGATTGGGCCATATATTTTTGAGGACGCCATCGGTAATACGGTCACAGTTGTTGGCGAACGCTATAGGGCCATGATAAACGACTATTTGGTTTTAACAAGACCAGGTGTAACTGCACACACAGCACGAGTCACAATGGATATTGTAAAGGAAGCGTTTCCTCGTCGCGTAATCTCCCGTTTTGACGATTTGGCATGGCCAGCAAGATCACCCGATTTAATCATCCCAGACTACTTTCTTTGGGGCTACTTGAAGTCGCGGGTTTATGCCAAAAAGCATCAGACTATGGCAGCCCTTAAGGAGAATATTCGACAGGAATGCGAACGGTTATCACCAGAAATCTTGTGAAATGTCATGGAAAATGCGATAAAACGTTCACAAATGTGCACTCCATATTGTACTATCCAAAGTTATCTGAATTTCCCACATATGAAGAGCTACATTATTTACCTTTGGTGGGCAGAAAAGATTGATCCCAACTATCGAATATCATGTCGCCGTCTTTAGAGATGATGTCGGAGATGATGTCGGAGATGATAGAAAATTATTTACTCCGAGCCAATTTTTGTCCCGTTTGTCGGTTAAGCAATCGTCCCCCCCGTGTGAATATTTCCACAGCTCAGTTTTTATCTGATAAGACAATTGGAATTGGCTAGACATTCGAGTTTATTCCCCAATAACTCCAAGTCTTGTTAATATCGGGTTTTCCAATAGGGACTTGACAACTTTGAATTTAATTTGTGAACGCACTCTTTCACTAATCATGAAACTGTCACTGTCAATTTATTCAGTAAACTCAATATTTTCACCATGGTAAAGTACACGAACGAGCAGCGTCTGCAAATTATAAAGATTTTCTACCGAATATCGGAGTCGGAGTTTAGTGCAAAAACTACATATTCGTTGTGTGATGTTGCCGTGTCAGTGAGACAACGGGTTGGTCGAAGTGTCGAAAATATCGCTGCCGTTCAGGCGTCCGTAGCAAACGTTCCAAATCAGTCAATTCCACGGCGTTTTCAGGAATTGTGCATCGCTCAGACCACATTATGGCGTATTTTGCGTAAGGATCTTGGTTTACACTCAAACAAGATCAAGCTGACTCGGGAATTGAAGCCGATGGAGCATTTGAAGTGACGTACGTTCTCCGATTGGGTTCTGGAGAAGATGCGCCAAGATGGTGACGAAGTGACGAAGCTCATTTTTGGCTCAATGGGTTCGTCAATAAGCAAAATATGCGTTATTGGTCGGGTGAAAATCCACATGTGCTTCATGAATCACCACTTCATCCACAAAAAATAACTGTTTGGTGCGGTTTGCATGCCGGCGGCGTTATTGGACCATATTTTTTCGTCAACGATAACGATCGTCACGTTACTATGAATGGTCAGCGTTATCGCGCCATGATCACCGATTAATTTTGGCCCGAATTGGAAGATATGGACTTGGACGACATGTGGTTTCAACAGGATGGTGCCACAAGCCACACAGCACACGTTACAATCGATTTATTGAAGAGTAAGTATGGTGAGCGTGTTATCTCAAGAAATGCTCCAGTCGATTGGCCGCCTCGTGCGTGCGATTTAATGCCGCTTGACTATTTTCTGTGCGGCTACGTTAAATCATTGGCTTATGCCAACAAGCCGACGAAGTTGGAAGAGCTCAGAGCCAACATTGAACGCGAAATAGCGGCCGTTTCGGCCGAAATGTGTGGCCGACTCTTTGAAAATTGGGTGCAACGAATCGACCGCTGGGAACGTGCCCGCGGTGACCATATGAACGACGTCGAGTTCCATTCATAAATGTTTTGATTGTACTTCAAGCCGATAATAAAGTTTTTGAAATATCTCAAATGGTTTGCGTTTTATTTATAAAAAAAGTTGTAAGTCCTTATTGGAAAACCCTGTAGTGGATAGTTGTAGGCGTATTGTGATGCCATTCAAAGAGCGTGGAGGACGGTGGGTTTTTAAGGCCGATGATCTCAGGGATTGCATTCTGATGCATGCTTGGGCAGTTGGAAAGATAGTTTCTCGCAGATTCTGGAGAAATGGCTGTGAGGAAACCCTGATATATTTGGACACGTACCTTCTTACTAACTGTAATCCTTTTACCTAACAATGCCTGCGCGCCATCTTATTCGGACTTCTGCAACGCGTTTGAGCTCCCTCCAACTCATTCGTAAAGAAGTAAATTCCTTCTCGACTGTTCTGTGACACATTTGCATCGGGCGTCCTGCTATTTTGCTTGCCTGTGTAAGCGGATTCAACTGCATGGATTACTTTGCAAAGAAGTTGCTTTCATGCAGTAGTTTGTGTCCAATTCACTGCTGATCTCGCTTTTGTATAGTGCTTATAAAGTTGTTTGTGGGCGACCAGACTTCGTAGATAAAGAAATTTATCAACTTTCTCGAATGCCTGCTTACCAATTCACCTTATCATGGTGTAAGACGTGACACATAACTTTCTTCCCAATGTTGCCTTGGTAATAGCTTTACAATTTTTTCTAGGATTTTTCTCCTGCGCAAGACCAACCTAATAGCATTTTGGTTCAAAGAATTGCTTAACGTTTTGGCCATTTCATGCTATCTGAGTTCAGGTAATTCAAGCTAGTGCTGGAGTTGAGTTAAGTTAATGGAACGCATTTATACTCGTGAAAGCAAAGTTGCTTATCTTAGTAATTTTCAAAACTGCTTTGGTTAGCAGAATTTTGACAGTTTTACTTGCATATGTTTGTCCTCGACTGACTGCGATTTAAGTCCTTAGCAACAGGATTAAATTTTGGCCCCTCACAAACATGCCCACTTGAAGACATCTGCTGATCCTTAACCCATTTTTGTTAAGCAGTTAACATTGAGATTTATTGAGCTTTGCATACGCTGTCGTTCTTGTTCTACAGCCGAAAAGTAGCAACGTTAGTCGGGGAAGAATATGAGAACTAGAGAGCAGGTGAATATATAGGTATTGGATTGGAAGTAACAGTCAAGATATCATTAATGAAGATTAAGAAGAGTGTCGGAGAACGGATGGAGCCCTGTGGCACACCAGCATTTATTTTGTAAATATTAGACTTAAAACCATCCAAGACAACTTGAATTGAACGTTCCGAAAGGTAATTTCTAATCCATTGAAGAAGAGAGTCGTCGATCCAAAACGCACGCATTTTCGACAAAAGAGCCTGAGGCCAAACCCTGTCAAATGCCTTAGAAATATCAAGTGCAACGTGCCTTCGATAGATTGATGTTCACTTTGGTGCCATCAAATCGCCAGTGGGCTTGTTTGGCTGACGATTTATCATCGTTTCTATGACTTCGGAAAGAAGTCCAATGGGTCTGTAGAAGAAGAGAAAAGAAGATTCGGCGTTTTTTAGGGACCGGCCAAACAGGCAAGTGCTGTTTTCAGTAATTTTCTACTCGAAAAGAGTCCCAAAGTGTTGGATAAATGAAAAGGCTTTCGCAGTTGTTTTGCCATCTTTGATAAAGAAGGGAAGGTATACCACATCGCACTTCCGGTCGTACAACGACGTATGTACATAAGTGCAAATATTAAATTTTCTGAGTTAAGTATGAAGCAATTCTCAAAAAAGGTTTTTCTTTCCAATAAAACAAAGACCCAATTGAAAATATTATATTTGTCTCCAGGGGCCAGAGTTTCGGGAATACTTAGCCTTATCTGTCAGTTGTGTTACAAATCTCCAAGGAACACTACTACGACTAGTAAGTCAACAACCTAACTGCGAATTCCAATGCTTTTTGTTTGATTTTACTTGATTTTCGGTTGAGCAAGGACGAAAGTGCATGTTATAGCAATTTTAGTGAGACATCGACACAAGTGTGGATTGCATCATTTTTTGGGAAAACAAATGTCTGTTTTAGCGATGTGAGTATTGTTTGTGTCATTATTCAACCAATTATTAGCATGACATTCTGTATTGAGAAAAGTTTCCCAGAAAACATTCAGTGAAATCACCCATTCGGAGAACGAGGTTTTTTTTGCGGATGAAAGTGGTTACTCTCCTACAGAAGGACAAGGTTCAGAGACTTATTCGGATAGTGGCTCATCGAATGTTTCTATTAATGAAACAACTAATTAGGTTTGTTCAACTTACCTATAAAGAAGGGAAGAAAAGGATCTCGAAACTCAGACAATTGGTACTAGAATGTCGCAAGAAACTTACGGATCCAGGACAAAAAGTTATGGGAACACCTTGCTCTTATCGTTATGAGTTGGAATACTCAACAAAATTAGATGAAAATTTAAGAGTCGAATGGTTAAAAAATGATTGAACTATCGCTTTTTCAAAAACTCATGCATCGAACCACTGCAGGTTAAATACCGTCGCATATCTCTATAAAAGGAGGCAAAACTGTGCCTTTTTCCGAACAATCAGCAGAGGCCCTCGACTGCTACAAAGCAGATATAACTGCCATCCAGGAAGTGCGATGAGATCGGCGGGGCAAAAGAAGGATGAAAAACTGATATTTACCACGGTAACTGTTAAAAAGAGCAAAAACAGCACTTTTTTGGATGCGGATTTGTTAAATGCGGCAGACTAGGGGAAGAAGTCTTAAGTTTTCGACACGTGAGCGTCTCATGGCAATCCGCATTAAGGCTAAATTCGCCAAAATAAGCCTAATGCACACGCCCAACGGAGGAAAAACACAATCCTACCAAAGATAGTTTCTACGAGCTCCACGACAAAACCTACGAGCAATATGACGTTAAATCGTCCTGGGGCATTTTAATGCAAAGATAGGAAAGGCGGACATCTTCGGTAGCACGATTGGGAAACACAGCCTACACGACTAGCGAATGCAGAAAAGCAGAAAGTGTATAAACCGGTCCTGCAAAAAAGAACGAGAGCAGCTCGCGAGCTCTACGAGCGAAGGAGAAGGGAAGAACACCAGCTTCTGAGAAAGAAATAAAAGAGCACGAGAAGCGCGCGATCGAGGATATTGAGAGATGCTACTCCAGGAGCAATGTACGGAAGTTTTTCCAAAAAGTAAAGAGAACGTGTCCGGAGAAAAAATCCTGCACAGACCCCTGTAGAGATAGTGATGGTAATCTCGTAGTAGAATCACATTCGGTGCTGAGAATATGGAAAAACTACTTCTGCAGACTGTATAACGGCGAGGAGGAGCAACACCTCGCTGTCAGGCGAAATGATCCATTCATCACAGACGATAATAATCTCCGTCCGCTGACCAAAACGAAGTGAGGATAGCAATATCCAAACTCAAGTCCAACAAGGCCGCTGACCCGGTCTACCCGCTGAGCTTTTTAAAGCTGGAGACAAACTCATCTCTAAAATTTGGTCGGACGAATGGAATCTCAGCATCGTTTACCCAGTCCACAAGAAGGGAGGCCTCCACAACTGCTCCAACTACAGAGCAATCAGTCTCCTTAACATCGCGTACAAAATTCTATCTGCCATTTTGTGTAATCGCCTAAAACTCTTCGTCAACAACTTGATTGGTCCATATCAGAGTGGTTTTAGGCCAGGGAAGTCCACAATCGATTAAATATTTACACTTCGGAAGATCCTGGAACAAAACCTAAGAATTTCAAATCGACACCCACCAGCTTTTCATCGGTTTTAGAGCCACGTATGATATCATCTATAGAGATGAGCTAGATAGAGTCATGTTTAATTTTGACATCCCTGCTAAACTCGTCCGCCCGTGCAGGATGACAGAAAATTGAAAATTCTCGCTGCTCCATTAAGGTCGGTAATGACCTCACCGAGACCTTTGATGTCAAAAAAGGATTTAGACAAAGTGATGCGTTGTCATGCGATTTCTTTAACATCATTCTTTAAAGAATCGTGCGAAACTCCCAAGCCAACACAAGAGGTACGATCTTTCAGAAATCCGTTCAACTACTCGCTTATGCAAACGACGTAGACATAATTGGAAGAACACAACAAGATGTTTGGCGATAAAAGAATGCAAAACCAAGTATTTTCTGCCAACAAAAAAGGACACACTACACCGAAGAATTGGACAGAACGTCACAATAGACAGCTATAACTTTGAGGTGTTAAGGGACTTTACCTACCTCGGCTCTGCTATTAACTCTGATAACAACATCTTATCGGAGTTCAAACGAAGGATTGCACTTGCCAATCGCTGTTTCTTTGGGCTTGGAAAGCGATTGAGTAGTAAAATCCTCTCATGGGCGTCTTAGGAGAAACTCTATAATAAACTTTTCTTCCCAGTCCTGCTGTATGGAACGGGAGCATAAACCTTATCAGAAGCAGACGAAGACATCCTTGGTCGATTCGAGAGAAATGTCCTTCGCAAAATTGTATGTTTTTTTTTTGATAAAAAAGATTTTCAAAATGTTAAATTGCGTTTTCTGAATAAACGACATTTCTGCACTTACGTCGTTGTACCACCGGAGGTGCGATATGGATTAGCCGATTTGGGAATTTAGAGACCTTTAACTACCCTTGTTACTACACGAGGGCGAAAGTGGATTCGTCCCATTTTAGATTTGGCTCACTCAGGTTTGCACAATCTGGAAGTGTTTAGCTGGCCACAGAGTGTGCAGCAAGGAGATTGGCTTTTTTCAAAGACAATGACAGCTGAAATGTCATCATTGTAAATGAGTGTTGGGATGAAAAAGAGTCAGAATTTTTGATGTTTTGACAAACGACCAACATTTTTGATACCTTTGGGAGATTGATTTGAAATTTAATTCCTTACTTCTCTAAATCATTTGCGATTTTCCTCCCTTGGGATTATCTCGTAAAACCGGAAAAACATTTCTCTAGCCTACACAGCTTCTTTACTGCTCAAGTTGTACCATGCCTTTCTTTTGTTTTGATACCCCCAATCTCAAAGGATCTCAAT
The DNA here is from genome assembly GCA_928272305.1 of Volucella inflata. NCBI lineage: Eukaryota > Metazoa > Arthropoda > Insecta > Diptera > Syrphidae > Volucella > Volucella inflata. Next base: position 53,854,574 of record OV743720.1, on the reverse strand, counting down.
CCATCCTGGCATCCACGCCAGTTTAAATTCCTAAAAAAGGTTTAAAGTCCGCTCGAATTGGCTTGCAACATGTTCCCCAAATTCTTTTTATGAGCCTTTCCACACAGGCAGTTGCTGCAGAAGTGGAAATCTTAAACTTATTCTTATTCTGTGTATTTGTTATGTTTTGTGAGGTTGAGAGTTCTGAATGAAAAATTGGCAGAGTCGACTGAATATGCCTTTGACCCGCGTGACTTTTTACGTTACTATTGTAATATCTGGTTAATGCTCGAAAACTTTAGGATTCAATGCTCCAGGATTATAAATGAAATAGGGTTCGAAAAGAGCTGCTTCCTGTTGGTTTTTAAAGAGGTCCTTATTCTCCTCTTGGGTTTTGTTTATTTTATTTTGTTTATCCATAGTGGTACTATGAGTGGCGGCCAAAGAGTGGTATATGTGTATAGAAAATCATCATCACAATCGAGCCCACAACTAGGTGTTTTATCAGCATGGGATCTTAAAACTACCTATAATCCATCGATGGAATTCGCAGTATTAAAATATTTACATCTTAAAAGTGAGGACATCGTCCATCAAACAAATGTAGAAGTACTCATACGTACATATGTATGTTCACATTTAAATGCTCTGTTGAAATTTCACTTTAACAAAACTTCGTAGAAAATCAAAACAAGATAAAAGTACGTTTCCTTCATATATCTTCTCTTATTGCTTCATTTTATAAAATGCAGCAGCAATACCTGCTGGCAGTAGAATACCCTGCAGTGTGCTGCTGCTAAAGGTGCCCAATTTGACAAAACGACGTTAAGCTCAGAGTGCTAATTTATGTCCTCGAAAAGTGTTTTTTTTTTTTTGTTTTGCTCTTTTGACTAAAGGCAGATTGAAGCTAAAGCAACGTTGAAATTGGCAAACACTGTAAAAGATGAATGGTAAAAGAGAATGTACACGAACCGAACATAAATTATCTGCATTCGGACTACTAAAACAGTCGCAGTCGCAATCGTAGACTTCTATGCGACAGATTCAAAGCTACGGGCTACAAAGGTAAAAGGATATCCTGGTTGGAAATTTAAAATATCCGGTAGTTCCTTACAGCACTAGGTTCGATACAAATTCTAATAAGCGAATCCAATGCCTCTATTTATGCAAGAGCTAATGGGCCAGTATCTCATTCAGGAATAAGGACATAGTACAGACTAGAGATACGTATGTATGCAGTTGTATGTGCATATTAACGTGTATCTTACTCTTGTAATTAGTCATGTGCCAGATAACGTGTGCACTTTGATAAAGCTCCTCATATACGGATAATTGCGTTGTCTTTTGATGTTCATTTGTACTTTTGTCTGATACTGCTTTTACCTGAGCACTTGTATCTTTATCGTTCTTTTTGTTATGAATGTCTCTTTGTTTACATCTCGGGCATTAGTTCTGGGACAAGAAAGAGAAAAACTTTCAACCTGTCTAGCTAGAGAAATAATTATTCAGAGAAAGTTTATATTTCAACTTTTCTTTATTTTTGTTCTTTTTGTTGGCTTCTTTGGATCTACTGAATTTTGCTTCAAGTCCTTGGGAAGAAAGGTGTGAATCTCATTTACTTCGAAAGATAAGGAATGACTTTAATAATAACAAAAAAAAACTTTGGAAATTAGAACGCACCTGAGGTGTAGTATCCATCTCTGGATAGAGTGAATCAGTCATAAAGAATGAGATTTCCCTTCTTTATCACGTCCTCTTGGTTGATGTATTAATTTTGGAGGAGTTTATAAGTTTTCCAGTTAAGAAGTCCCATCGTCTTGGTTGTTTTGTTTGAGAAAGATTTTGATAGTTGAACATTATCGGAAGAATGGTGAGTTGTCGATGATTTAGTTAAATAAGTTTGACTGAACAAGAAGAAGGAGACGATAACAATACAAATTTCATATTTTCTTTTCATTAAACTCAAAGGCAAATCTTTCTATCTTCTATTTAGTCCAATTGTAGTAACAAGAGTATTTGTCAGCTAGTTATGAAGATGGATGGGAGCAATGTTTGCTACCTATGCGACATATCAAACTCAGCACCGAAGAAAAAGCTGAACAACGCAGGGTTACTGTAGACCCGATGCCACAACGTACGAACTGTAGAAAGCAACTTGCCAGGCATTCAAAGGTACACATCATGTCAGGAAAGGAAGGCATTGTAAATAAAACCAGAAATGCACCGCTGGGTCGGTAAAAAAAATAGGGCTCTTCCAAAGCAAATCGTCCGTTGTTATTACAGTGGAAAGAGCTAAAGTTAACCCTAAGACTATTGTTTAAACCTCTTCAATTCAGGGATTAGGAAGCAAGCAGCTGAGTTCTAAACTTAAAGGAAAACTAATAGATGAGAAGGCTACATAGGATAGGGAATACGGTGGAATCGGAGAGCAATCTGCTATTGTTCAAGACGCTTTTATAATTAGCCGGGGATGAACTTGGATTTCAATTAACAAGCCGTTCTAATTAGCCCGATCCTTGGCTAACTGCCTCCAAATATCCACACATATTCAGTTAAGGTCTCCTTCGACTTGTGTGCATCAACTTAGGTAAGGTCTAATTCGAAGACTCTGAGGGCTGGAGCATTGGTACTTATTTACTCACAATATCCTTGTCAATTCAGACGACTGATGGCCAATTTTGTAAGTATGTGAATGTTGCCACATCTTGTTTGTTGCTGAATCTTGTCTTCGTGAAACAGTGATTGGCAAGATTGATTCATCACATATATTTTATTTATTTTAACTTAGGTGTTGTTGTGAGACCAAGTGCCAAGTACCTTATTACCTCAAAGTAAAAGCTATCGACTGTGAAGCTCTGTCTAATTACTTGTTTTTTCCCCCGTTTATCTTGTAACGGCGGGCACAAGAAGTTGTAGTCCCTTGCAATGGAGTGAGTTGCGGCACGTTATCGAAGCCACGTTAAAACTCGTCGGATTAGGGGGAGGGGGGGATCTTTCACTCCACATGACCACACTAAGAAATAAAAAAAACAAACGTGCCTTCCTTCTTACCGCACTACTCTGATAATGACAGATTTCGTTGTTACAACTGCCTTGGATAGTCCCTCCAGCATCTAAGAAAAGAGCTCCTCACCATGGTTAATCCTTTATCCCGGTATCTTAGGAATAACCCCCTACTTCAAAATATCTTTTCTTCTGTTCTTTAACCTACATTAAACTTCATCTGCCCACACCTGTTCTCGTCAAATATCTTTAGTTGTCCATTTAAAAAAAAATCATCACAAAACTATCTTACTTTAGGTGGCGCTACAGTGGCTAGCTTCTCCAGCTTGCTCGATCCCTGGCTAGCTGTCTCCAGTTTCGCACGCTTAGTTGGCTGAGGTCCTCTTCCACTTGCGTGCGCCACCTGAGTCTTGGCCTTCCTCTACTGCGCTGTCCCTCGGGGGCGGATTCGAAGACTTTTCGGACCGGAGCATTGGTGTCCATGCGCTCTACATGACCCAGCCATCTCAGTCTTTGGATCTTCACTCTTCTGGCTAGGTCCATGTCGCTGTACAGTCCATACAGTTCGTCGTTGTATCTCCTCCTCCACTCACCGTCAATGCAGACGGAACCAAAGATCGCCCGAAGAATTTTTCTCTCGAAGCAACCAAGAACACCCTTATCCATTTTTGATAATGTCCATGCCTCTGTGCCATAGAGCAGGACCGGGATTATTAAAGTCTTATAAAGGGTGACTTTTGTTGTCCGAGAGAGGCTTTGCTACTCAATTGCCTTCTTAACGCAAAGAAACAGCGGTTGGCAAGAGTTATTCTTCGCTTCATCTCAGCGCTGGTGTCGTTGTCTGTATTTATAGCGGAGCCTAGGTAGACAAAATCCTTAACTACCCCAAAGTTATATCTGTCGAGGGTGACTTTCTGTCCGAGACGTCGGTGTTGGTTGTCCTTTTTGCTTGACAGCATATACTTGGTCTTGCCCTCATTGACCGCTAAACCCATTTTCGCCGCTTCCGTCTCAATACTCGCGAAAGCGCCACTGACATCACGCTGCTTTCTCCCGACTATGTCAATATCGTCGGCGTATGCGAGTAGTTGGACTTTTGAAAGATAGTGCCTCTTGTGTTTGCTCGTGAGTTTTGCACTATTCTTTCAAGTACGATGTTGTAAAAATCGCATGACAGCGCATCGCCTTGTCTAAATCCGTTTTTGACATCAAAGGTCTCGGTGAGATCTTTACCGACCTTGATGGAGCAGCGTGCATTCTCCATCGTCATCCTGCACAGACGGACGAGTTTGGCAGGGATGCCAAAACTGGACATTGCTCTATATAGCTCGTGTCTATAGATGCTGTCATACGCGGCCTTAAAATCGATGAATAGGTGGTAGGTATCGATCTGAAGCTCATGGGTCTTCTCCAAGATCTGCCGTAGTGTGAATATCTGGTCGATGGTGGACTTTCCTGGCCTGAAGCCACACTGATATGGACCTATCAGGTTGTTGACAAACGGCTTCAGGCGTTCACACAATACGGCGGATAAGATCTTATATGCGATGTTAAGGAGACTGATGCCTCTGTAGTTGGCGCAGTTCAGAGGTTCTCCTTTCTTGAGAATTGGACAAACAATGCTGAGGTTCCATTCATCGGGCATACGTTCATCCGACCATATTTTACAGATGAGTTGATGTATGCTCCATACTAAGTCATCGCCTGCAGCTTTGAAGAGCTCGGCAGTCAGGCCATCCGCTCCAGCAGCTTTGTTGGACTTAAGCTTCGATATGGCTATCTTCACTTCATCCAGGTCGGGTGGACGGAATTGTTGGTCATCATCGTCCAGGTTGAAAGGTTGATTCTGCCTGACAGCGGTATTTGGTCCGTCATCGCCGTTATACAGTCTGCAGAAATGATCTTTCTAAATCCTCAGCATCGACTGCGATTCTACCACGATGTTCCCTTGTTCATCTCTACAGGCTTCGGTTCGGGGTTTGTTTCCGTGGCATGTTATTTTTACCTTTTGGTAAAACTTCCGAACCTCATTCCTGGAGTAGCATCTCTCAATTTCCTCGATCGCGCGCTTCTCATGCTCTTTCTTCTTCCTCCTGAGAAGCCGGTGCTCGTCTCTCCTCTTCCGCTCACAGCGCTCATGAGCAGCTCTGGTCTTTCTAAGCAGCGCCGCGTTATATGCATCTTGCTTAGCTGCAGGGGTTTCGTTGTGGTGGACGAGTGAAACCCAGCACATCAGAAGCGGCATCTCTTGGCGTTTTGGCAGTGTTTCCAATGGTCTTCGATGCTTGATGCTGGCGGCATTGAACCTCTTAAGAGATTGAGAGACACTCGATCGGAGAAGGACTTGGCGATCTCTTGCGATTGTAGCCGTCTGACGTCGAATTTTCTCACAGCATTAGTTTGTCTTGGCGTAGTTTGGGATATCCGCAGCCGTACCTTGGCTACAACAAGGTAATGGTCCGAGTCGATGTGGGCTCCTCGGAACGTACGGACATCCATAATGCTGGAGGAGTGTCTTGCGTCGATCGCAATGTGATCAAGCTGGTTGACTGTTGATTGATCAGGAGTTCTCCAAGTCCCCTTGTGTATGTCGAGATGTGGGAACCGCGTGCTAGCCACGACAATGTTTCGCCCCGCCGCAAAGTCGATTAGCCTGAATCCGTTATCGGAGGTGGTGTTGTGCAGGCTATATTTTCCGATTGTTCCACCAAAGATACCTTCTCTTCCTAGCTTTGCATTAAAATCACCGAGGACAATTTTAATGTCATAGCTAGGGCATTGCTCGTAGGTCTTGTTGAGGAGCTCGTAGAAGGCATCCTTGGTGTCGTCATCTTTCTCCTCTGTGGGGGCATGCCCGCACAAAACTATCACTTTTATCATATTAAGACAAATTTATTAATTTCAACAAATCGAAGTTGATATTCACTCATTTGGCATTTAATTAAACATCAATCGAAGCATAGAAAGAAAGCTTAATTTTATAAATTTTAATTCAAATATTTGATACGTATGAAGTTCTTGAAAATGTGTGGAAATAAATGAAAATATAACATACTTTGATAGTCTTCGCCTCACTTTGATAAAGTTTTTATAAAATTAATCAAATTACATTCACAAGAACTTGATGCACGAAAAAAAATCTAATGTTAATTTACATATGTATGTGTGTATATTGGTTATATAACTTAATTCGTGCGGTTTTTTTTTTCAAAATTTGAACGTTTATTTATGAAAAACATTTACAATAGTATTATTCAAAGTATTGCCCATCTGAAGCTATGACTTTTTCCCATCTATCTGGCAATTTGTGGATCCCATACGCAAAAGAACTACGCCGGCTTGGCAGCCAAGAATGAATCAAGCCAATTTTTGATATTCTGCTCTGATGTGAACCGTATTTCAGTGAGGGCGTTCTGCATCGACCGGAACAAATGGTAGTCAGAAAGGGCAAGGACTGGGCTATAAAGCGGGTGGGGTAAGACTTTCCATCCACTGTTTTCCAAATAGTTCTTAACCGGAATAGCAACGTGGGCCGAGCGTTGTCATGATGGAAAATTATTGCCTCGTGTCTGGTCGCATATTCCGGGCGTTTTTCGGCTACTGCTCTCTTCAAACGGACTAATTGTGTTCAGTAGCATTGTCCATTGATGGTTTCACCCGGTTTTAGCAGTTCATAATACAGCACACCCATCTGATACCACCAAATACAGAGCATTACCTTCGCGCCATGGATATTCGGCTTTGCCGTTGATTTGGCTGGTTGACCGGGTTTCACATATGATTTTTTGCGGTTGGGGTTGTCGTAATGGATCCATTTTTCATTACCAGAAACAATCCGATGCAAAAATGACTTCCTTTTGTGGCGTTCCAGCAGCATTTCGGACATGCAAAACCGCCTTTCGACGTCTCTCGGCTTGAGTTCATGTGGAACCCAATTTCCTTGCTTTTGAATATGTTCAGCTGCTTTTAAAAGTTTTGAAATGGCTGCTTGAGTGACATCCAAAGATTCTGCGAGCTGTTCTTGTGTTTGGCAACAATCTTGTTAGCGAAATGCTTCCAGTTCTTCGTCTTCAAACTTTTTTGACTGCCCAGGACGTGCATCGTCTTTCAAGCCAAAATCACCACTTTTAAATCGTGCAAACCACTTTTGGCACGTTCGCTCAACTAGCGCAGGTTCACCATAAACTTCCACCAAATTTCGGCAGCAATTTTCTTCATATTAAAGTAATGAAGAAGAACTCCCCGCAAAAACACTTTTTCAGGCACAAAGTTCGACATATTTGAGTGAAAAAAAATTCTTGTTGTTTACGCTACATATACTGAAATGACGTACAATGACAGTAGCTTTCCAACGCATGTTCCAATGGAATAATACAAGTTACGCCATCTCTTAGCAAACCGCATGAATTAAGTTATAGACCCAATATATTTATGTATACATATAATTGGATCTGTGATAATAAATTTATTGTGATAAAGGTACTAACTGTGATATTTACACAAATATGTTAAGATAGAGTAAGTAAGCAAATTTTAATCAATGCAATAACATATCAAAAGATAATTCACAAAAAAATCTATTATAAATGATTAATCAAAGAATAAAAGAACGCCAACTGTACGCTGCGCTTATGGTGCTTTGCTCCTCATGGTAGGTTTTGCTGCGATCTTCAAATTTGATTATACAGGGAATCCCACGTTGAAAGTGTGACTGTACTTGATCTTCTTAATACTTAGGTACAGCACATGTGTAAGCGATAATTGATCGTCTGCTGATAGATTAGATTGATAGCAGATTTCGTATCAAAGTTACTTCGCTGCTGCTTGGGTTGAAATTTTTTTTGGCGATCTTCGGCAATCGTGATTCTTGGTCGGAATTGGACTTTATACGTTTTATTTGTATAATTAGGAGTATTCTATGGGCCGTGGTTTTACAAAACCACATTCAATAATAATTTGGCCATACTCAAGGCAATTAAACTACACTTTACAGTCCACAACCTTTCACTAGCGCGGCCAAAATCCAAGCGAGAGCAGTCGATCGCGGAAACCAAACATATTCCCCAAGATTCATGTAAAATCATTGCGGCTTACAGATCAGTATTACTACCAATATAGTTCAGTGTCATTTTAATTGGTAAAACCAAGTACAGGGTGTTTCTGTTTTGACATTTTGGGACAAAACATAGAAAATAAGATTTTATCATTTTATGCAATCCAATTATTTGCGATGACCATTACAATCTTTAAACATTATTTGGAAGCTTTCGTGTCAATACTATTCAATAAAATGTAGCACACTATTGACAAGCCGAGGAGTTCTGTAAATTATGCCAATAACTTTGTTGTACGTTTGCTAGACTTTCGAATGATCACTTTTAGTCAGTTTCGTACAATCCTTGCAAATATGATGATAAAGAACTTACATTACAGAGGGCTACCTTTCCTAACAACCTTTCGACATCAAAGGTCTTTGTTTAATCGTTACTGAGCTCAATAGGTGATTGAGCATTTCCCATATCTGTTCTGCATAGATGGACAGGTTTGTCAGAAATGCTAAAACCAAATCTATGAAGCTCCTGCCAATAAATGCTGTCGTATGCGGTCTTAAAATTTCTGTTTTTTCCCGGAATCTGATGGAATATGAAATTTTGATCGATTATTGACTTTCTAATCCTGGAACCACACAGATTGGGGTCAATCAAGTTGCCATTTACATTAAAAATAATAAGAATTATACGTTTCATGTCGTAAAGAAATCGGCAAGGAGTGAGCTTGTGGAATATGTGTTTATTGAAGTAATAGGTGGCTGTGACATGGATAAAATGTTGCTTGGTTGTGTATACATGACACCCGATGTTGTTAATTGAGTGCATAATTAACAGGGATATATTTGAGGAATTAGCTCCGCTACACTCCAAAATCGTTATCTGTATAACGATTCAGTATTCTCATATCAACTTGGAAGAGCTTTTAGCTGAATGTCGTCGTTTGAATTGGTGGCTCATTTATAGCACGAACAATACCAGTTTTCAGGTGGAGTATCTGAATAGCATCATCCTATATTTGTTTAATAAATATGTCCTGCTTAAAATAAATAGGATTAAAAAAAATAACATTCCACTGTTTACTCAAGATATTCGTGACCTTATAAAAGTGCGTAACCTTTTGTACTCCAAGTGGAGACGATCCAAATGCTTATCCCTACATAGGGAGTTCGTAACATAGGGCTGCTCGTAACAAAGTAACGACCCTTATCCGAAGAAAAAAAAGAAACTTCTTCAAACACAAATTCGACTCTGTTAGCTCAAGCTCCGAGTTTTGGAAAAAAGTTCGTCATATTGGACTAACAACAGATAAGACATCAATTCCTAGCACTACAGACTTAGAAGACCTTAACTCAAAATTCGTCTCCAATAGTGAAAAATTAAACGGGCCAGTTATGTCGACTTCTTTTATTCGAGAAAACAATCTTGAAAGAAGCTTCTCGCTTTCTTGCGTTGATGAAGATGAGGTGGGCGAGACAATATTAAACATCAAATCTAATGCCATTGGTTCGGATAATATCCAACCAAAGTTTTTTAAAATTCTCCTACCTACTACTCTGGTCCTCCAGGTTAGGGGTTGTGCCGCCGGGGTAACTGCCCGGCCATTTAAAAAAAAGGAAGTTACGAAGCATCAACAAGCCTTGGATATAGACGGATTTACTGTTGACAACCCACGCAAACGATTTAAGGACAATGAGTTTCGGATATGCACGTGGAATGTTAGATCCCTTAAAAGACCATGTGCAGCCGAGCAACTAGCGGAGGCCCTAGACTGCTGCAAAGCAGACATAATCGCCATTCATAAAATGCGATGGGATGGGCCGGACAAAAAGAAAATGAAAAACTGCAATATCTATTACGGCAATTGCTATCGACGGCAAAAGCAGCGCTTATTTGGATGCGGATTTGTTGTCGGAGGCAGACTAAGGAAAGACATGTGAGCGAGCGCCTCGTAGCAATCCGCATCAAGGCTAAATTCGCCAACATTAGCCTCATATGCGCGCATGCCCCCACAGAGGAGAAAGATGACGACACCAAGGATGCCTTCTACGAGCAATGCCCTAGCTATGACATTAAAATTGTCCCCGGTGATTTAAATGCAAAGCTAGGAAGAGAGGGTATCTTTGGTGGAACAATCGGAAAATATAGCCTGCACAACACCACCTCCGATAACGGATTCAGGCTAATCGACTTTGCGGCGGGGCGAAACATTGTCGTGGCTAGCACGCGGTTCCCACATCTCGACATACACAAGGGGACTTGGAGAACTCCTGATCAATCAACAGTCAACCAGATTGATCACATTGCGATCGACGCAAGACACTCCTCCAGCATTATGGATGTCCGTACGTTCCGAGGAGCCCACATCGACTCGGACCATTACCTTGTTGTAGCCAAGGTACGGTTGCGGATATCCCAAACTACGCCAAGACAAACTAATGCTACAATCGCAAGAGATCGCCAAGTCCTTTTCCGATCGAGTGTCTCTTAATCTCTTAAGAGGTCCAATGCCGCCAGCATCAAGCATCGAAGACCATTGGAAACACTGCCAAAACGCCATCAGAGATGCCGCTTCTGATGTGCTGGGTTTCACTCGTCCACCACAACGAAACCCCTGGTTCGATGATGAATGCCGGCAAGCACATACAGCTAAGCAAGATGCATATAACGCGGCGCTGCTTAGAAAGACCAGAGCTGCTCATGAGCTCTATGAGCGGAAGAGGAGAGACGAGCACCGGCTTCTCAGGAGGAAGAAGAAAGAGCATGAGAAGCGCGCGATCGAGGAAATTGAGAGATGCTACTCCAGAAATGAGGTTCGGAAGTTTTACCAAAAGGTAAAAAAAACATGCCACGGGCACAAACTTCGAACCGAAGCTTGTAGAGATGAACAAGGGAACATCGTAGTAGAATCGCAGTCGATGCTGAGGATTTAGAAAGATCATTTCTGCAGACTGTATAACGGCGATGACGGACCAAATACCGCTGTCAGGCAGAATCAACCTTTCAACCTGGACGATGATGACCAACAATTCCGTCCACCCGACCTGGATGAAGTGAAGATAGCCATATCGAAGCTTAAGTCCAACAAAGCTGCTGGAGCGGATGGCCTGACTGCCGAGCTCTTCAAAGCTGCAGGCGATGACTTAGTAAGGAGCATACACCAACTCATCTGTAAAATATGGTCGGACGAAAGTATGCCCGATGAATGGTACCTCAGCATTGTTTGTCATATCCTCAAGAAAGGAAACCCTCTGAACTGCGCCAACTACAGAGGCATCAGTCTCCTTAACATCGCATATAAGATCTTATCTGCTGTATTGTGTGAACGCCTGAAGCCATTCGTCAACAACCTGATAGGTCCAAATCAGTGTGGCTTCAGGCCAGGAAAGTCCACCATCGACCAGATATTCACACTACGGCAGATCTTGGAGAAGACCCATGAGCTTCAAATCGATACCCACCACCTATTCATCGATTTTAAGGCCGCGTATGACAGCATCTATAGAGACGAGCTATATAGAGCAATGTCTAGTTTTGGCATCAGCGACATGAACCTAGCCAGAGTGAGGATCCAAAGACTGAGATGGCTGGGTCATGTAGAGCGCATGGACACCAATGCTCCGGTCCGAAAAGTCTTCGAATCCACTCCCGAGGGACAGCGCAGTAGAGGAAGGCCAAGACTCAGGTGGCGCACGCAAGTGGAAGAGGACATCAGCCAACTTAGCGTGCGAAACTGGAGGCAGCTAGCCAGGGATCGAGCTGGCTGGAGAAGCTTGTTGACTGAGGCCCAGGTCCACCCCGGACTGTAGCGCCTCCTAAAGGAAGGTTCGGATGCCTGCCTTCTGCTGTTCGCCATGGCTTATCGCTCAGCTCAAGAAGAAACCATTAAATTATCTCCATCCTCAATGCTTTTCGGAAGAGAGATGAGACTGCCATTCGGAATCTTCGGAGTCCTACCGGAAGAAGACGTGCCTTTAAGCGATTACACTAAGGCACTACGAGAACAACAAGGAGAGATACGTGAAAAAACGAGACACCGGATGCATCAAGCTGCCGCTAAAATGAAGTCCAAATACGATCTATCCTCTAATACTATTCGTTTCCAGTTTGGACAGTTTATATGGTTCCACAACCCGAAACGCAAAGTTCGTGCTTGTCCAAAATTGCAATCGGATTGGGATGGACCCTATCGCATAATAGAATTAATTAACGATGTCACGGAGAAAATTCAGAAGCTTCCGCGAAGAAAGCCCAAAATCGTTCGCGTTGATCGGTTGGCCTCATACCAAGGAACTAACATCGGTGCGTGGAAGCTCTGGAAACAAGCTTTCGCCCAACAACAAAGAATCATCCTTTACGAGCTTCCTGCCTTACTCATACTTCAAATGAGTACGATGACGCTCTCAAATTCATTTACTTGTAATTTATGTTTTTTTTGTAGTTACGTACAGATTCCCTTGTCGCAGAACGTTTTTGCGACTTGTCTGCCAACTTAACTAATCAGAATCATGCTGACTCTGGGTCTGAGGCTTGGCCCCCGCCCAATTATCAAGTTTTCGTCCATTTATACCGTAGTCTCACTGTACTACCAGTCAGGGCCTCTCCGACTTCAATCTGTTAGTGGTAGGCACTTTGGTGAGAGCGTCACGGTTGCTATGGCTCAAACATCAAACGCAGTCATGATTTTCTAGTTTTTTTTAACCCCGATCTAGGGTAACAAAAGAAAGGGTGAAATCTGTGCCATCAACAAGTGTTCCGAATTGGTATTAAAAGAATGAAGGATTGCAATTATCAGGGGCATCTCGAGCCTATGGATGTATGAAAATCTCGTAAAACTTTGTCTCACAAGATATGAATTGACGGTTTAAAGCAGATTCGTTTTGTCTCCGAAGCAGTCCAACATGTTCCTACCATCACTAGTCTGGGCTCAACAACTTCAAGAAAGACTTCACTTCACCACATGACGTCGCAACCTTCCAGCTCAGAACTTGATTTTAAAGAGTTAATATCAAAATCCAACAAATGTCTGAAGAGATGGCACAAAATATTTGTTAACCTCAAAAGGCTGCCCACTGGGAACTGGATTAGCACTGTACAATAGCACAGTTTTGACCACTTGAGTGCCCTAATTCTCAAAGTCTCTGCAGTTACAATTGAATTAAAAATTGCAGTATGCGGACCTGTGCATGATTTAAAAAAAAAAAAATTTATTAACAAAAACTCGCTGCTTAAAAAAACAACACTTCATACAAATTTTTTGAATTCCATTCAAATTTGCGGACAACATGATTAAATTCTACAGAGATGCACGTTGTAACCCCAGACCAATATATGCATAAGGGATAGATTGGCCACCGGAAGAATTCATGAATTTCGCAAATAGTTTTAGATTGAAGTACAGGTGGGAAAGCATGTTGTTTTCCCCTCTATTACAAGCACCAGTTACAGCTATGGTGTCCTTGTTCTCGTTCTCGTCCTCGTAATATGGAATATTTCCATCCCAGTTCGGAATGCGAATTGCGAAAACTGAAAATTTAAATTTGGAAACTATTGAGAATAGGTTTTTTTTTGTCGGGGATAAATATGACCACACTCGGTGTGACAATAAAACGCAGACGGCTTGTTTAATTTAATTTTTAAAAATCCGCCACACAATGGAGGACACTTGGCGGAAACAAATGCAATAAAGCAGAAGTGGGGACACAAAAACCGAGGCTAGATACGAGTATTTTGCTATGTAAAATATCTAATTGAATTTGTAATCATTGCATTGGGGACTGAACAAAGAGATTTTGAACACCATGAAGGACATGCTCGTAGTAAACTTTTGTTTTGAATATCCAATAGGACATTACCCAAAACGCCATAAATCTCCTAAATAAACCTATAAGTGCACACTCGTATACACCATAACTTCATAATTGACGCGTATTTAGCACGTCAAGAGCAGACAGAAGATTTGAAAAGTCTCTTAAGCTAAAATGTCTGTCAATATCTCGAAGCAAACATCAAACCCTCCCATCAAATTGGACAGTTCCATGGAAAATCCTTCAAGTCAATTCCGTCACCACAAGGATATCCTTCAAACCGTAAGACAGACAGAAGAAATAAGATACGAACACGTGCGGTTGCAGACGTCAATTCGAAAAGGATTAAAACTCAGAACATATTGATTTAACATCTTCGAGTATCCATTATTTCTTGACACATACTTACTCGTACTGTAGCAAGGCACAGACAGAACGTAGGCAACAGTGAAGGAAAAGTGAGAATCGATGGCTTAACTGATTGTACTGATTTAACTGATTGCAGAATCGCACACATTGATTGGATTAATTAACAACAAAATATGATTCGATTTGTGTCACCACTTTAGCCCCATTGTCATTGATTTGATTTGGAGCAGCACTCGTATCATACTCGTATGTTGCCTTGTTGTCGTGTAAATGACATATGAGATGATTAAATCGAGCATTTAAGGATAGCATACAAAATAATTCTGAATCCTCTGGGATGGTTTGAATGAATTTATGAATACAAAACGTTGATGAGGTGATAGAGTATTTTTTAATTTATTCTGTGCCAGTCTAATGGAATATGTAGGGACATTTTATGTACCGAATATTGCACGAAACTGGAATAGTTTGGATTGGTCCAGATGTTGAATCTTCCATGAAGGACTTTACATTTTTGTCTGCAACAAAACACAAACCAAACGGCGTCCCTTTAGGATGCTCTATTTTTAAATTTGAAAAGAACGTAGTGAGGATTTAAAGAGTTCTGATGCTTTTATTTTAATAGAGAGGTTATGTGAGGGATGCAATATCCGATAAATTGCCGGCTCGTAACTAATAGTACACGTTGGTTGGTTTTTGTTACATTTTAACATAGCGCCATCTATTGGGTCTGTAACTTAATTCGTGCGGTTTGCTAAGAGATGGCGTAACTTGTATTATTCCATTGTTATTATTCCATTGGAACATGCGTTGGAAAGCTACTGTCATTGTACGTCATTTCAGTATATGTTATTCATTTGAAGCGTAAGCAACAATAATTTTTTTTCACTTAAATATATCGAACTTTGTGCCTGAAAAAGTGTTTTTGCGGGGAGTTCTTCTTCATTACTTTAATATGAAGAAAACTGCTGCTGAAAGTCATCGTATTTTGGTGGAAGTTTATGGTGAACATGCGCTAGCTGAGCGAATGTGCCATAAGTGGTCTGCACGATTTAAAAGTGGTGATTTTGGCTTGGAAGACGATGAACGTCCTGGGCAGCCAAAAAAAGTTTGAAGACGAAGAACTGGAAGCATTACTCTATCAAGATTGTTGCCAAACACAAGAACAGCTCGCAGAATCTTTGGATGTCACTCAAGCAGCCATTTCAAAACGTTTAAAAGCAGCTGGATATATTCAAAAGCAAGGAAATTGGGTTCCACATGAACTCAAGCCGAGAGACGTCGAAAGGCGGTTTTGCATGTCCGAAATGCTGCTGGAACGCCACAAAAGGAAGTCATTTTTGCATCGGATTGTTACTGGCAATAAAAAATGGATCCATTACGACAACCCCAACCGCAAAAAATCAGATGTGAAACCCGGCCAACCAGCCAAATCAACGGCAAAGCCGAATATCCATGGCACGAAGGTAATGCTCTGTATTTGGTGGGATCAGATGGGTGTGCTGGATTATGAGCTGCTAAAACCGGGTGAAACCATCAATGGACAACGCTACCGAACACAATTAATCCGTTTGAAGAGAGCAGTAGCCGAAAAACGCCCGGAATATGCGACCAGACACGAGGCAATAATTTTCCATCATGACAACGCTCGGCCCCACCAACCAAATGACATAAATGACATAAATGACATCAATGCCGCCTAGAATCTTGTCTTTCAGTTCATAAATTGTTCTTGGGTTATTGGCATACACGTTTCCTTTAAAAAAAACTCCAAAAAAAGAAATCCAATGCGGCAAACCGCATGATCTAGTTGGGCAATTCGTCCTCAACAATTCCATTGTTTCGAGCGATGTGTGTCACGTTGGGCTGTCCAGCTGAAGCCTCATGTCTTCGAGGTCCAATTAAGCAATTTGAAATCAGAAGAAGCTGTTTCTCACTGTAGATAAAAGTCGCTGAGGGTAATCGCATTGCCGGTTAATTTTCGAAGAACAATGCTTCAATCACTCACAAAACAGTGGCTCATGCTAAATGTATGAGGCACTGATGGATCATCCATGGATTCTTATCTTTCCAATTGCGACAATTCTTTTTGTTAACATAGCCATCAAGTTTGAAATGCGCTTCATCTTTCTTTTTCTATGTCAGGGTTTTGAAAAAGAGATGGTGGCGGATAAGCACTTAATGGACTAATGACAGCGCTCACAATTCCCAACGGGTTACTAGCTTCGGGCTTACCGACCCCTAGTTCTAGGGGTATCTATAATGGAACCTCCAGGTTCGAAGTTGTTCCGCCAAGTAACTGCCCGACCATGAAAAATAGATCAAAGTTGCGAAGTAGAAACAAGCCTTGAATACGACGGCAAAATCAGCACCTAAGTGGCAGACTTAGGCAATATGTTTTGAGATTGCGGCATTTGGAGGAGCGCCTTATAGCAATCCGTATCAAGGCTAAATTTTGCAGCATTCGACTCAAATGCGCACACACCCTCACAGAGAAGCAAGATAGCGACATCGAAGATAGATGTCCTCGGCGATTTTAATGCAAAGCTAAGAAGAGAGGGCATCTTTGTTAGTTACGCTAAAGGATATAGTCTGCACGACGCCACCTCTGATTGCAGATTCAAGATTCGACACTTGCTTTGTTTAAATTTTTTTTTTTATTATGGCTTAGTACATTATTTTGTTGGCTAAAAATAAATGGCAAAAAAAGTAAAAAAAATCCCCGATCCCGTGGGATCTCTCTGTTAGAATCCTCGGGGACGTTGATATTTCCTGGATGGCAGGAAATGGCTTGAAAAAAAGAATAAAAATAGCTATGAAGTAGCATAGAATAATTTTTTTTTTGCATTTTTTTTTGACGAAACGACGGACGTTGGAAAAAAAATTTAAATTTTTTCCTTGAATTTCGAGGTAAAGATTTTTTTTGAAAATGAAGGAGACATCGCAATGCAAAACCACCATGCTACTCGATCGATAATAGAATTAAGAAGGTATAGCAATAAATATCAAAATCGGTCGAGAAGATCTCATGATATAAGTTACACGAGTTTGAAAAACGTAGTTTTGAGAAAAACGCAAAAGAAAAAAAATTGCCGCGCTAGCGTATTATTAACACGTAAATTTGTATATTACCTTCAATCTGCTATTCAAAGAAAACTGATTCTCTAACGTTAATGTTGAGAGTCCTGTATATCTGAGTTGAAATTCTATTGTGCACATTCCATTGCAATTATATTTCACGACAGGCCATCTGCTGTTCTCCGCCCAACCGTTACTCGTCCCATTCTATACCGGGGTCAGAATCCATTGTCGGCCGCGCGCACTGCAAATCGCTATAACTCGGGTTATGATTGGCATGCTTGATAGCGTAAAATATTCTTAAAAGAACAAATCTAGGCGAACAAATCGATTTTTTGAAAATCTGAGGATGGTGTAAGCCTTTAAGCTAATCGACTTTGCCCCGGGGAGACTTGGTCATAGCTAACATGCGGTTCTTACTCGATATTCACAAGGGGACATGGAGAGGTAGTGATCAATCAACCGTCAATCAGATTGTTAAAATTGCAATTGACGCGAAATACTCCTCCAGTATTACAGATGTCCGGACGGTCCGAGGAGCCAACATTGCCAATTCGTTGTAGCCTAGCACGAAAAGATTAGAGCTGCAAACGAGCTCTATGAGAAGAAGAGAAGAGACGAACACCTGCTTCTCACAAGGAAATAGAAAGAGCATGAAAAACAACGGCCAGGAAATTGAGAGATGCTACTTCACGAATGAGGCTCGGAAGTTTACTTCGCTATGAAAACTGCACCAACAGCTGCACTGGAAGTTATACTAAACATCCCACCACTTTATCCAGAACTCATGAAAGAAGCAATAGTAAATACCTACATGCTCATCCAAGAAGATGAAACAAACTCCAAGCTAGTTCATCCTGCAATCCTTCATTCATGAATTCATGAAAAACGAAATACTTGGAATAAACCTTAAAGAAAAATGTCTACCACGCTACATTTTCGGCAAAACTTCAGGGTTGTTGAGGACTCGTATGTATGGTATACAGATGGACCCAATTCAAATGAGGGAGTTGGAGCCGGGGTATACGGTCCTCTCACCAAAACATCCATACATGTCAATATATACATAAGCAGCACCGTATTTGAGGCAGAAATTCACGCAATAGATCTCTGCATCCGGGAGAATCTAAACAGAAATTTTAAAAACAAAAACATTTACATTCTCTCGGATTCCAAAGCTGCCCTACTTGCAGTTTACGCATTTGAAATTAAATCAAAACTGGTCTGGGACTGCCTACAACTCCCATTACTACTGGCCATGACAAACAGAGTCCATCTGATTTGAGTGTCAGGGCATAGTGGATATGAAGGCAATGAAAAAGCAGACAAGTTAGCCAGAAAAGGATCCGCATCACAATTCATGTTGTCTTTCTAACAAACTCTGGCATCAGAGATAAGCTCTAAATGTACGACATCACAAAGAAGCAATATCTAAGCTGAAGTCCAACAAAGCTGCTGGAGAATTTTGGAGAAGATCCATGGGCTTCAGATCGATACACACCACCTATTCATCGATTTTAAGGCCGCGTATGACAGCATCTATAGAGCAGAGCTATACAGGGCAATGTCTAGTTTCAGGATCCCTGCCAAACTCGTCCGTCTGTGCAGGATGACGATGGGGAATGCAGGCTGCTCTATCAAGGTCGATAAAGATCTCACCGAGACCTTTGATGTCAAAGACGGATTTAGACAAGGCGATGCGCTGTCATGCGATTTTTTCAACATCGTACTTGAAAGAATAGTGCAAAACTCACGAGCAAACACAGGAGGCACTATCTTTCAGAAGTCCGTCCAATTACTCGCATACGCCGACGATATTGACATAATCATAAGAGAAAGCAGCGTGATGTCAGTGGTGCTTTGCAAGTATTGAGACGGAAGCGGCAACGAGGGCAAGACTAAGTATATGGTGTCAAGCAAAAGGAATACTGAACATTGACGTCTCAGACAGAACGTCACCCTTGACAGGTATAACTTGTATAATGAGGTAGTTAAGGACTTTGTTTACCTAGGCTCCGCTATGAATTCTGACAACGACACTAGCGCTGAGATCAAACGAAGGACAGCAATTGACTAGTAAAGCCCTCTCTCGAACAACGGAAGTTACCTTATATAAGACCTTAGTAATCCCAGTCTTGCTGAGTCATGGCTGATTCATATAGAGCGGATGGACACCAACGCTGCGGTCCTGAAAGTCCTTGGATCCGCCCACGTTAGAAGTTGCATTCTGCAGGCAGCTAGCGAAGGGTCGAGCTGGCTGGGGATGCTTTTTGATTGAGGCCAAGGTCCACCCCAGACAATAACGCTATCTTAAATAAGCAGTGAGTTGTCAAACTGTGTGTGAAATAATCTGCCAAATCATGTTAAGTCTGTAATCGAATTCAGATTCAGGTTTTACTCAGCTTGACGCGAACACGCTACCATTCATTACTGAACTTGCTTATCATTTTCTTTAACTTTCATTATAAATATAATATTGTATGTCTTGGTTGCGCTTTCCCTTTTCTCTTTTACCTTTTCAATTTTATCTTTCGAATTTTTTTTCATAACTTTTATACACACATATGTATAATTCAGCTATGGCATTCGGGCGTAAATTTTTACAATTCTCCATATGTGGGTTTTCCTGAATACACTAAATGGGTGAAATCCCCATAGTTGCACCAGGCTTAAATTGAATAGTCTAACTAGACAATCCCGACAAAAGAAGGCAACGGTTCTATCATTCTATCATAAAAATAAATCGGATATCCTTTGGAAAATTTGATAAAACCAATTACACTCTGACAAATCGAAGGGAGAAAAAATCCATGATCATCCCTATTAACAGGAAAATTTGGAAACAATACCCATAAGCTCTGAATCTTTTCCACTCAGACATGTCCCATAAGGACATCCATTATGAGTATGAAACCACCCCTCTCTTCAGCATATTACCATGACTGAGATTTTACTGACCGGCATGATAAGGTCAATATATTTATTTTAAAAATAATTGAGTTTCCTTGCAGCTTATCGGACACGAATTTCTCCAAATCAAGGCCAGAAATATTGCCAAAAAAAAATAGAAAAATAAACTTTTCATCAACTGTCTGGGCAACTTTCTTTTTTAAAATGCTTTATCGTGTCTTTTTTCGAAATAACGAAGGCAGAAAAGGAGAAACAAATTGAAAATTTGAAATTGAAAATCACATCATTTTGTAGCGACCTTCAGGGGAATGCGGTACTTAGGAACAGACACAGAAATGAAGTTACTTAACGTCATCCTTAAAGGCATCTACTTCATAAATAAGCAGGCTCATCCCATTTAAGCTTGTGCAAAACAAAGCTATCAAAAAGGTTGTTATTTTTTTTTTCACTGTTATTTTGGTATACCTTCCCCTTCATGTGATGTTTATTACTTTGCGTGTCCTGGTTTTGTTTTTTAATGCTTGGGGAAGACATAATTCATTTTGGTAAGGAGATTTTCCCGGAGTAACCACGAATGATGTTTGTACGTAGGTCTTTCCAGCCAAAACAAGTGCTTGACTGGAACAAGGTTAAACAGAATTGAGGTATTGTTTCTTTAAAAACAAAAAACAAAAGAGGTTAAAGCGACTAATGGGTAATGTAGACGTACCGATAACTTCACCTTCATTCAACTCGTTGGGGAGTAATTGCTTGGTTATGCCACAATTAGTCTTGTCTTGTTGTGTATCTTGCCTTAAAATTTATGAACTTTTATCGTATTTTTTTTATGAGTTTTTTGTTAATGATTCTTCTTGGATATTCCACTTAAGAAAGTATCTATATGATTGGTATAGGACGTGGGGATGGCGCGTTAATTAAAATTGTGCCGGACTTTCTGTTTTGGAATTGTCTAAAGTTTGTCTAGAGGCCTCACTTTATTTTGTTTAGCTGTGCTGCAAACGAAACTAGGGTAGGTGCACCAATACCCGACCAGTCACTAGTATCCGGCCACTTTGCGTTAAATAGTTGAGAATAAGTAAATAAAATAGTTATTTCCATGGGCAACTAATTGTGGCTTTAGTTTTTGACCTATCTAAAAAAATTCGCAGTCTGCGTAGTTCGTCGAGAAAGTGAGAAGTGCGTTTTAGAGTTCGCGAGTGTTAGTGGAGGTACCAAACAAAAAACGTGAGTTTCTATGTTTTTTGAAATTTTTTCCGACTTATCTTTTGTTTTTCTGTTATGTTACAATAATTATTTATCATAAAACATGAAAAAACTACGAGTTTTACTTTTTACATTATTATTAGACGTTGGCCGGTTACTAGAACTTTTTTTTGCTAGGTGGCCGGACACTAGATCTTTGGTTAAAATGGAATTTGTTGTTTCTTTTTGGTTCAAATGAAACCAAATGCTTTTCTCTTTCAGTCCTTATAAATCTTATGTGTTTAATATGTAAGGTTTCAGTAAGCGGCCACCAAAGATTACACTGGCCAGTTTCTGATGCAACCTGTTTAAGTATCCGGCCATAGAGATAATTTGGTTTATTTTCCTTTTTTCATAGGAAATGAACACAGAAACTGAAGAAAACGATTCAAAAAGCTTATCGCGAAGTGATAAAATCAAGCTTGCCTTGGAGGATATTCGGCAAAACGAATTGAGTCACAGAAAAGCTGCTTCCAAATACAATATTCCAAAGACTACTTTACAAGGAAAAGTAGATGAGGAATGCAAGAAAAAATTACCAAAATCTGTTTTGTATCCTGAAGAGGAAAAGACGATAACAGACTGGTGCATTGATGTGGCAAAATGTGGCTTTCACCTTAAGAAAACGGACCTTATTGACACAGTTCAAAGAATTCTTAAAGCAGAAAAACGTAAAAACCCATTTCAAAATGATCACCCGGGTAGAACATGGTTAAAATTGTTTTTTTAAAAGAAATCCCTACCTAAGCGTTAGAGAAGCTGAGACCATTCGACCACCTGCCGATAGTGTCAGAAGCGTTCCAAAGGATTGATTCTTAGGAAGAACCATATCAGGGTGGATGCGGAGTGAGACCTTTTATGAGTATATACCTAACTGCGTCGACAAATGAATTGAAGAGAAAGAAGTTCCGAAACCAGTACTGCTGTTTGTAGACGGTCATAACTCTCATTTGTCTATGCAACTAAGCCAACTTTGCCATACAAAAAATATTATTTTTTATGCTCTGCTACCAAACACCACCCATATCCTTCAACCAGCTGACGTCAGTGTGTTTAAGCCTCTGAAACAACATTGGAAGCAGACGGTAAGAGAATGGCATACGAATAATATAGGAAAGGTTTTGACTCCTAAGGACCTCTGTCCACTTCTTGAAATTGTGGTCACAAAAAACAAAAATTTGCCGGTTAACATAAGGAACGGATTTAGAAAGTGCGGACTTTTTCCATTTGATCCAAATGCTATCGACTATGGAAAGTGTGTTCAAGACATGCTTGAAAAAGTGTCTAGAGAATCTCATGAAGAAACAAGGGAACTTTTGCCTACCGAACAAGATCGGTTTGCAATGTCTGCATCCCTAATAGTTGAAACTAGAAATGAACTGGAAAGAAATGGGGTCAGTGTTGACATAATATTAAAGACGTTAGAAAGTGCAAAATTGGCATTTAATCCAGAGCCAGCGCCAGAACACATCGACCTTTCCTCAATTCCGATTAACATTGTTTTTGATTTGAACGAAGATGGAACGCTTGAGTTAGCTGACGAAAATCTAAACAGTAACACGTTTTCCGAGCGAGCATACTGGCATGTTAAATGAAATACCGGAAGGCACATCTTCATCACCAGTTAACTATCTCGCCACACCAACTTCATCAAAAAGATCTTCCCTTGCCCAGATAACTTTGAAAGAGCCAAATATTTTTGAAAATCCAGGTTCCCCTTCTAATTCCACCGATTTAAAATCCACTGAAATTCAATCCACCACATCAACAACACAGAAAACATCTCCAATAGCTCCTGTTTACGTTAACCCAGTAAATGCAAAAACATAGAATATAAAACACTGATTTCTTCAAACGACTGATCAGAATCCTGTTCACCAAGCATATCTCGTTCTCCACTTGCTTTGTCGAAGCATTTGTTTTATCCAGCTCCTTTTACGAAATATAATAGGACCCCTATACAGCCTTGTAGGTCTTTCTTCTCAGACTTGGAGGGATATATACAAGCGAAAAGAGCGAGCTAATCAAGAAAAAATCGATGCGATCAAAAAGAGAAAAGATGAAAGGTTACGGAAAACAAAAGAAAAAGAAGTTAAAAAGTCAAAGGGACATATTCATTTTGTTGTTGAATATTTTTAACGAAACCTATATTTCTTAGCAATATAACAAAACGGTGAACTCACGAGGAGACGAAGGCATTGCTCCACTTTTACGCCTCGTGCCAACGCGAATTTACAATTCCTAGAAAGAGATGGGTTGCATTTAAAAATGTAGTCAAAGACCTGATTTCGGCCGGCTATGTAAGTATTTTCCTCTTAAATGTTAAAAAAGTGAATTACAACAATACACATCTATTTCAGAACATCAATATTACCCCACATCAGTGTCAGATAAAAATGCAAACGCTGTTGAGGGTATACAAATGCGTCAAAGATAACAATAGGTCGACAGGTTCTGCACCGTGTGTTCGTCGTTCCTTTGCAGAGATGGAGGAAGTCTTTGGGACAAAGTCGATTCACTCTCCAAGCGAGAGTGTGAATATCGGTGTAAGATTTTTGGTGAGTGTAGAAAAGTGTGTATTTTCTTTTAAATACAAATTCTAAAGTTGTTTTTGTTTTTACAGGATTCTGATTCATCCATTCTCGGACCACCAGAAAGTATGCCCTCAACTTCGGGTGCATTTTTAACTCATACTGAGGCAGATGTCGATGATGAAGCTCCAGTTCCAGAATAACTGCTCTTGCAAAACGATGGTAAAGTTTTGTTTCCGATTATAATAGCATTCTTTGTGTTCTTTTGGAGCAGCTATTGTGATGTGTGTGCAATCAATGGCACCAATTATCTTCTTTTTAGCTTCGAACTTTGCAGATTTTTGTTCAATGATTTCTCCTTGGGGCCACTTGATGTGTTCGTGACCTATTGAGAGAAGCCAGCTGCTCACCCGTCCAACTACAGATTATACTGAAGATGTTGCTATTCCAACAAGTTTCCTAAATGTAACCGTGTTGCTTATGTACATGTATGTTTGATACATGTAAATTTCCTTCTTGACTTCAATTTTTTGCTTGCCCCCATGGTTCGAAGTTGACGGAAAGTCATCGGAAAGTGAATATTTTACTGACACGAAATTGAACAGTATAACACCTAAAACAAATGGAACGAATAATTCTCTTACCTACGAGTATTTATTGTTCCAGAGTTGATCATTTTAACCTAAAATATTTTTTGAAATCGTCATCGCTGTTGGCCTCAATGTTTTCTGTAAAGTTAGAAACACTTGCATGCGTCTCCTCTTCTATTGAAGTGTGAACGAAGCTCTTCATTTCTCCACTGCTAGACGATGAATCTAGAAATTTTAACACGAGCTGTGAAAGAAAATCTTATTATTTAAAGGAAAACAAACCATTCGTTATCCATTTTAATTTGTTTATTTGTTAATTGAATTTATTTTTTTTACTCTTTCACAAGAACAACAGATTTTTTTTTGACAACCGATTTTGAAATTTTTTATGCCAGTGGTACCAACTTTGAAATGTAAAACAAATTGACGTTTGAAGTGAGTTAAATTGTTTTATTGGCGTTGAATGCTGAGCTACTGACCTGCCAATAAAATGCATCTATTACTATTTCATCTATTTGCGCGAACCCGAACTCGCCTTTCCGCTTTCGTGATAAACCAAGTAGCTCTTACCACTTTGACTTGTTTTATTTTGATTAACTTTCCTTCTACCGAACCACCCCCGTGCTGAGCAGTCGGTGTGCAGCTTTAGCCAGCTGCTTGTTGAAACTCCATTTTTTTCGCGATCATATTTTAGGCCCACATTCTAT
Organism: Volucella inflata; assembly: GCA_928272305.1. Taxonomy (NCBI): domain Eukaryota; kingdom Metazoa; phylum Arthropoda; class Insecta; order Diptera; family Syrphidae; genus Volucella; species Volucella inflata. Next base: position 53,829,310 of record OV743720.1, on the reverse strand, counting down.
CCTTCGTATTCCTCTTCATTCGCTTACCAACCACCTTCCATGTGGCTATGGTTTTTACTCGTCATCCTGCACAAACGGTCGAGCTTGGCAAGGAAGCCATAACTAGACATTGCTCTGAATAGCTGCCATACGCGGCTTTAAAATCGCTGCATGGACCAATCAGGTTATTAACGAACGGCTTTTAGGCGATGTTAAAAAAAACTGATGCCTCTGTAGCTAGCACAGTTATGAGCGTCTCCTTTCTTAAGAATCGAACAGACAATACTGAGGTTTCATTCATCGGGTATACTCATCATTAAAAGAGAACTCAAAAAAGGAATACTTTCCGAATGTTTCTGTTATTAACCTTTCTTAGTCTTTCGCCGAAATATGAGTAAGCGCTTCAGTGATTAAGTGTGTAGAGTACCAGCATTTATTACATCAGCACCGAGTAGCTGCAGACTTATATGATTTCACAGCTCGACACTTCCATAGGTATTGCGATTCGGTGTCGTCATCACTTCTCAGGATTTTAAGTCACTTATGCGGTTAGCAAAAGATTAGTGCCACAACCTGACACCATCTGGCAGCCTGAAGTCACCTTTAACAGTTATGCTAATATAGTATGAAACAAAATTGTTAATGAAATGGATTAACAAGATTCCCTTGAGCTTTCTGTAGCAAGCCCATAGACGATTTCATTTCCCGGGTCCCAAACAAGACTAAGTGAATTCGACCTTCCAACTGGGATCAGTAAAGTCTTACATGCTCGAACTAGATTAGAAGTCGTTACCCTCGCCTGCTAATTTCAGCGATTCTTCACAGTATAGTTCATATCCATCAGGACTGCATATATCTTTTCTTCAAAAACTAGTTTTCTTAACGAAAAATGAAGTCTAATGTTGTCCAGAACGACAACAGCCGCGCATTCTAAGCCGCTTTTTGAACCATCTGTAAAATGCGCCTACATTCTTTTCTTCGCTTGAATTCTAGCCGAAACTATTTCTATGGATCAGGCCGCAAGTCTATAAGACCAAAGTCAAAAGACAGTCGGCTAGTTCCACTAAAATAAAATATGACTGAGTGCATCGGATATAAAGAGGAGAAACACTCAACAGTGCATCAACAGCAGGGGTAGGTATGCTAGGAAAAACACTCATACAGCTAAGAGACTTCTTTCCTTGAAATCTCGTTAAAGTAGGATTGACATATTTTCGAGAAAGCCTGTGCGTAAAATGTTATTGCCCTTATCATAGTCGTGTGAACTACTTTCAGGGAAAGACCTTGTCTCGTCGAATGATCATTTAAGCCGACAGTGCCTTAAAGGTTTTCGACGTGGTATAATGAGTGCAAAATACTTAGGGAAAGTTAGACCAGTCAGTTTCGAAGAATAATCGCAGTTGCATCATAATAGTAAGGGAACGATGCCCTCTTGCTTTCCACAGCTATCGCGTATTGTTCCCAATCAGTATAATATTCACCAGCATTATTTTAATCCACAAATTTAGTGATTCATCTAAACCGTGTTGCCTAGCCGAGCTTAATATGCCAACCGAAGTCTTGCAAGATCTTCCGCGTTGGTACTCATGTTCCATCTAAAACAGCAGATGCATTCGCAAAAGAAGCTCGGAAATATTGTTCATTCATGCAGCTACTCTTAATGTTCGCCAGAATTCCAGTATGCATGCCAGCGACAGGCTAGTGGTGAAGATTTTCTTCAGAGTTACCAACAGCTGGTTAATACTTTTGAGTATATGCCGTGGGTGCATCGGTGCGACTTGAAACCACCAAAGGTCACCTCAACCGATGACAGCTCAATTTTTTTTTTTTTTTGTTATTATTAGCTCCCGCCCGAGGGGTTATTAGTGCCATTAAAATGTTTGCACACAGCGCGGGCGACAGTAAATTAGGAAGGATCGAAAGCGAGGGACCGAGGTACGTTGGTTTTAAATGTTTGAAGGTTGTAATGGTTAGGAAATAAAGAGCATTCTATGAGCGAGTTGTTCGGCTTAGGAAAGAATCATGATATTTCAGGGTACATTCGAAAGTGGGCTTGAGGGTGTACTGATGAGTATTCATAGCGAGACGGGTGGTACGGTTGGTGGTTTGAAATGGCGGAATTCTACTGGCAATTTCTGTGGAGTACCGGTGGTGAAAAGCTAAAGAACCAGATGAGGCAGGATTTTTTGCATCGGTGGTCCAGGATGTCAAACGATGGCATCATCTTATCTGGGAGTCTTAAGCACGAAACAAGGTCTCTCTGCTTCAACTCAGTAAAGGTGCAATGAAGTTATCTGAGTGTTTCCCATCCAGCTGATGTCCATCTCTTGAGGGCCTTGACCAGCCTCATGGCTTAACCGAGTAGTTCATTTATCCCATATTGATCTGTTGAGATTCTACGATAGTATTCCTCTTACTTACTTTAGGTGGCGCTACAGTCCGGGGTGGACCTGGGCCTCAGTCAACAAGCTTCTCCAGCTAGCTCAATCCCTGGCTAGCTGTCTCCAGTTTCGCACGCTTAGTTGGCTGAGGTCCTCTTCCACTTGCGTGCGCCACCTGAGTCTTGGCCTTCCTCTACTGCGCTGTACCTCGGGGGCGGATTCAAAGACTTTTCGGACCGGAGCATTGGTGTCCATGCGCTCTACATGACCCAGCCATCTCAGTCTTTGGATCTCCACTCTTCTGGCTAGGTCCATGTCGCTGTACAGTCCGTACAGTACGTAGTTGTATCTCCTCCTCCACTCAGCGTCAATGCAGACGGGACCGAAGATCGCCCGAAGAATTTTTCTCTCGAAGCAACCAAGAACACCCTCATCCATTTTTGATAATGTCCATGCCTCTGCGCCATAGAGCAGGACCGGGATTATTAAAGTCTTATAAAGGGTGACTTTTGTTGTCCGAGAGAGGGCTTTGCTACTCAATTGCCTTCTTAACCCAAAGAAACAGCGGTTGGCAAGAGTTATTCTTCGCTTGATCTCAGCGCTGGTGTCGTTGTCTGTATTTATAGCGGAGCCTAGGTAGACAAAGTATTCCTCTAAATTAGCCTTAAAAGACTGGCTCAGAAGGAAGTTCCTTGGATTCTTTACATAGTCGTACGATTTGCTGAATTACTTCCTATTCAGAAGCTTAGAATCAAAATGCTCGATGAGGGCACCGTTCAGGTTTTAAATAGTCTAAGGGGAGATTTAACAGGCTTCCCAACCTCCTCCTTAGGGTGCCTCGCGTTGGTTTATTCTGGATATCCCTCTTTAACAAGGTCGAGAAGACTTCCCACTCAAACCTATGTACCTATAGCCTGAAAAGGAGACTTCCGAAGGCAAATTAAAGCCAGTAGCCACATAAGGGTAGCCGGTTAATAGCGTAAAGACTTTCTATCTTACTCTCGTAATAAATGCTGCCTGGTTGCCAAAATTATTGAGAACCAGGATAGCTCGATAATATCCATGCCATGTTGGATTTACTAATAGTCCAAAAAGTATTGTATATTATTCTCGTACGCTCGGCAGCAATAACAAGTTTCATCTTCCTGGAACCATAGTATTCTTTGCCCACTGCTAGAAGGTGGTTCAAATTTGGAATCATAGAGAAAGTAAGATGACGCAAGGACAAATTTGTTCCAATCTCCATTCGTTTTGCAGCTTATGTCTGTAGCAACTTAATTTTGGTTGTGAAACTGTCCAAGTTTAAATGAAGAGAATATGTTCAGCACACAAAGACAAGTTCTGAGTCTTTCCGATTGCTCGTCATAAATACCGTGAAACCCCCGTAACATCCAAAACCACAGAGGAGTTTATTCCACACCCATGGTTACGGTATGGATATTTTGTTTATCTTAATCGTATACATTCCATTTGCCAGACGTAATTGGGGCGACTTTGATATTTTCATTCTTCCCAGAAGGTTACGAATTCACCTACGTACGAGTATATGTGTACATCTGGCTTTGTTAAATTCCAGAATACTAAATGCAAGCAATTTCCTCCAGACTAAGAGTCAACCTTTAATATTCAGATACCTGTCTGTTGAAGAAACAGCTCATGCATGCATAACCAAACCTAATTAAGTTCTTTCTAAATTTATATTATTTCTGAATGTTTAATTTAACATTCAGAAACATGTTATGGAGGTGTTCCCAGATTTTGTGTGCGTGCTATTATAAGCGTACCACCAACCATCTCGCATCCTTTTTCGATGCTATGGTTGCCTTTTCGTTTCGCCCAAATTATGACAAAAAATGCACAACCAAATTTTACTTCAACGAGTCTTTGAGCATGTCTTGTGCTATGGTGGGCTTCATCCTTCTGTCTTTACTATATTTGGGGGCATGTGGCACGTAGCACATATTAAAGGTATCCTATGTACTTCGTCTTAACGGAATTAATTAAATATTTATGTGGTTTATGAGATTCATGGTATTGGCTTAGTTGGTGCTGCTACTACTTGCTACGTAAATGTTATGCTTACCTGTGGTGAAAGTTACTCTTACATTCATACAGGGTGATTTTAACCACTTTAATAGAACATTTTAAATCCGAATTTAATGACTATTTTCGAGTATTAAGTTCTTCATCTTTAGATCACTCTATACCAATTAAATCTCAAGTCGATGTCCTTATACTAAGTTTTGTCATGTTGAACATAAGTGAATGCAGTCTGCAAATTCTGCAATAGATGCAGAGAAAATTTACTCAGATCGTTTAAGGATGTAACTCAAATGGGTGGCAGATAGAATAAAGCTTAAGGGATTCAAATTTTATCAGACAACTTAAGGTAGTTGTAACCTATAATTGTTTGGCGCACATGGTATCATGACTAACTTCGAAAGTTTGGTGAGCAGCATGGAGGAAAATAATGAGAGATACCGATTACTAGCTTAATAAGGTAGCGCTATAGTTCGAGGTAAACTTGGTCCTCGACAATTAATCCTTTCCAGTTACGCACTCAAGACCGCTTTAAGTCCCCTTCTACTCGTGCGCGCGACCTTAGAGGAGGTATTTCAGTACCGCATTGCCTCCCATTTAATTCTGCTGAGGTGTTGTTAACAGAATTTATTGCAAAGGTAGATAAAGTCCTTTTACTCTCCAAATTATAGCTGTTTTTTTTTTTTTATCGAGGACTCAAAAGCATCGAGAACCTAAAAGTCAATGTGGGAATTTAACCGCACCAAAAACATGTCCTCATCGTCCGGACGGGAAGTTCCTTTTGGAACCACCGTTAGGTATTTCAACAGAATGATGTCCTGAGGAAAGGCTCAAAGCGTTCGTCTAGACGTCACTGTCAAGTTTGTGGAGAAGTTACACCTCGCTGGAAATGCTCACTCTCCCTGCGGCATGCTATAACTCTCAGCTCCATCATCAATGTCACGATTAAGTCTTCAATAGCCTGCCATTTTCGAGGGCTGCTTAACGTACTGGAGACCAGGTTTATCGCTGAGGCTGGTTCCCCAATCGCTTAGTTAATGGAGCTCCTGATGTGCTCGAATCTCGGGCACGGGAAGATAACATGCTCCGCATCCTCTATTGTTCTCTCACAGTTTAGGTAGTGAGGACCATCTTCAATGTCGAAGCGATGGAGATAGCCTCTAAAGCAGCCATGTCCACTGAAGGCTTCCGTGAGGTAGTAGTTTACTTCTTCATGCCTCCTTTGCAGCCATTCACCGACGTTGGGGATACGGGCGTATGTCTATCTACCCTTTTGGGAACGGCTCCATCTACTTTGCCATGCACGAATTGTCTCACGTCGGGCATCCTCTTTTTGCAGGTTGTTCTGTCGGATCTTCTGCAGCTCTTCCGCGATTAGATCGATCGGCGGCTTGCCAGCCAGGATGCATGCAGCGTCATCAGAGACGGTCCTATATGCGCTCACTATACGCGGTCGGAATAACTTCCACCGCCTGAGTGCGTTTTTAACCATTGCCGATGCCCAGATGGGACCGCGTACAAAATCACCGAACTGGTGACCCTTGCTAGCAGTCTTCGCTTACTAGACCGGATGCCTGATGTATTTGACAGAGCCATCGTGTTCCTGTCGGCTTTACCTTTTACTTGCTTAAGATGCTCCTTTAAGCAGATCCTTGGGTCTAGGAGTACTCCCAGGTATCGCAGGAAAGGCTTCGATGTGACCGTAAAATCGCCACTATGAAAGGAAAACACCTCTCCTTTTTTCCTTGTGGTCAAGAGGACAGGCAACTTGCAGACCGCCTCCGTGCTTATAGTCGTAATTTCTTCAATAGTCTTGGTCATAACCACTACGGCCAGGTCATCCACTTAGCCCACGATAGTGAACTCCTCGGGCAGTGCAATCTGGAGCACGTTGTACATAGCGTTCCAGAGGGTGGGGCCCAGCACCGAACCTTGGGGGACTCCGCATGTCACTCTGTAACGCTGTACACCAACATCCGTTGTGTATTGAGGCCTTCTATCCCTAAGGTAATTGCGCACGATTCTCTGGAGGTAGTTTAACACTCCAAAGGCCGGCGTGAACGATACGGAACCATCTGGCTGAGTTGAAAGCGTTCCTTACGCCCAACGTGTCTCCAGCACAGTATTTCTTGGAACCGCCTTTCCATCTTTCTGCAGCCGTAGCGTCTCGAGCTATGCTGACGATCATCTCTATAGCTGTCGACTGTGGCGTTCTGTCCAATATGTCGATATTGTATGTTCCTTCTTGTTGAAAGCAGATACTTAGCTCTGCTCTCATTTACCAGTTAACCTATTTTGGGAGCCTTCGTATCAATACTCGCGAACGCAGTAATGACGGCAGCCTTTATAATTGATTCGTTTCACCCTAAATCTTATAGCTTTAATTTGAACGCATGTGATGTACTTAAAGTTATAATTGGGGAGTTGAAATTATCGTTTCTTTGTGTCCATAGATTTAATGAGTCTTCGTCAATTAATATGTTTTATGAGGAGTTAGAAGACTTATTGATAGAAAGATAGATTTTTTATTTACGTAATAATAATAATAATAATATAGTAATAATATAAAATCAATTAGCATGGCATTGCCGTCTGCCAGATTGACAATTGAGCTAATAATAAGTGCATTTGCATTGATTTATATCTACATAGATACATTGACCAACATTTTTAAAAGTTCCCTGCTAATATACTCTCTCTATATTTCAATGCAATTTTGCAGTATCTGTATAGTTTAGCAACGTTTACTTCGTTGAGAAGGGATATCATTTCTTGTTCCGATAAGAATTCTTTTCCCGAGAAACTTCTCCTCGTTTCCCTTAGGATTGGGCACTTGCCTAGAAAATGCATGGTATCTTCTCTTTCTTCCAAATTGCACATACTACAGAATATGGGAAGATCTTCTCCATGGGGGATATAATTGAATTTTAGGAGTTCTCTACGGAGTTTAAACATTGTTGATATTTCGAGAACACTATGGCTGTTTTTGAAGTAGTTTTTATGCTCAAGATTGTGGTTTAACCGGCTATGCGTACTACGATGTAGTGATCCCGTCGCTTCTTCTACAAACTTCATTCTGGTTTGTTCATCAACTCTCGTTATGAGCTGGTGTAGTGAATTCTCCCAGTTCATAGCTTCCGCATTCAGCTCTACACCACACCCACTAGCTAATTCCAGCCATTCTTCGAACCATGCTATTCGTATTTTGTTCCGAATCGCGTGTAAGGCCAGTTTGTTTCTTTGGATGTCGGTTGTCCGACATATTTATAATCCTTAGTATGTAGTTTACCTGCAAGGTAAGTGTTTTAATTAATAGCGGAGATAGTCCTGTTTCCAGCATGAGCATATAGTTCGGAGCCTTTGGGGGGAGGAGGAAGGTTTTCTTAATGAAAAAACGTTGTAGTTTTTCAACTTCCACATATGGCTTATAACCCCATACTTGCGCCGCGTAGAGCATTACTGCCTCCGATGCAGCTTCAAATACTTTGAATTTACTTCTGTGCGTAATCTGTGAGTTGCTGAAAAAGTTTTTCCACACTACATTGATGACGGTTTTAGACTTCATGAGTTTCTCCTTCAGATGTTTTATCATACTAAGGCCACTTGTTAAAAGGATTCCAAGATACCTGTATTCATTTACAACTTCTATTCTTTCTCCCTTAAAGTGTCATTTTTCGTTGTAAGCAAGTCTACCACCTCTCTTTTTAAATATCTTTGATTTATCCAAATTTCACCGTACTCATACAATTTGTTAATCATCAATTGCAAGGATTCCAGTGAGCTTGCCATCAGTACAATGTCGTCTGCGAACAGGAGGGCTTTAATAAGAATCCCTGCAATTTCTATTCCTCCTGATAGAAAGTCTACTATATCGTCTATAAAGAGGGCAAATAGATTTGGGCTCAGCGAACATCCCTGCTTTACTCCCGACTCCGTCTGAAACCATTCTGATAGTGTTTCACCATTCCAAACAGACCTTCCCGAATTTCGATGACATTCCCATATTATACAACTTATAAAATAAGGCGTTTCGGTTCACAGAATCGAAGGCAGCTTTAAAGCCCGCAAAGAAGACGTAGAGTCTTCAGCTCATGAATGTATCTGCTATGCTTATCAATACGAAAATGTGGTCTACAGTTGAGTAGTCTGACCTAAAACCCGCCAGGAATTCCATGTGCACAGCCGCCTCTGCGACATTGCTGCAAGGATTTTATTCGATGCATTTAAGAACGATATTACCCGATAGTTAGCAGGATCCGACGTATCACCTTTTTTGTGGATGGGAAAAATCAGAGCTTCTTTAAACCGTTGGGGCACTGTCCCCTGATATAATATGCTGTTGTATAAGCCAATGAGGTTGTCTTTCAGCCCATTTGTACTATATTTAAAAAATTCGGTTGGTGTACCGTCCGACCCTGCAGCCTTTCTATCCTTCAGACCAAGCAGCGCACCCGCGCGCTTCTGATAAGATATAGGGTCATCTAAAATGTTGTTTCGTGTATCTGGCACAGCATATTTAAAGCTAGGATTGCTCACTGATGGGTTCAGTAGTTTCCTGAAAAGATCTAGCAATATATTAGGGCTAAGACATCTGTTGATCACATATCTTCCTCCATTAAGTGCATTTGCGAGTTTCCAAAATTCGGATGCGTTGTTACAACACCCCAGTCTGCGCGCCTCTCATTCAGAGTAATTTCGCCTACTTTGTCTGCCATCATCTTTATACTCCTGATTCGCTCTTAGATAAGACTTTTTGAGAGTATCTGTGTTGAAAACACGAAATAATTTAAGCCACGCAAAAGACATACGTCTTGCTCTCGGGCAGTTTTTATCGAACCATGGTTCTTTATTTTGTCTGCGGGTGTTTGGATTTACGGTAGGATAGAACTCTTTTATAATTTGTTCCATATCCGCTATTTTCGTAATACTTCTTCCTTGCAATTTCTCATCAATTTTCGTTCTAATATATTGGGCGGCTTTGTTCTCGTTCTATATTATTTTTGGGAGCACCATCATATCTCTTATTTGCTCGTTTGTCGGCGCGTAGTGTACAACCGTAACAATGATAGGTAAATGATCAGAGTATATGACTTGCTTCACTTCCAGATCAGAAGGCTTATTGTCTGATGTTTCTAATGACGTTGTCCTTTTGGAAGAAATTAATTTAGATATCTTACAAAATTCAATTTGGGTGTATAATTATTTGTTTTTGTTATCTACTTTCGGTTTTGAGTCGTGTATTAATAGACCAACGCGTATTTTTGTCTCTTCCAGTACTTGTATTGATCACATATGATACGTCTTTCCTGACGTCAAAGTGTAGTAATTTGTAGCTCTGTTGTTGATTTGCAAGTCTCTGATCATTGTTCCACTTGTCTTGGCTTAAAATATTTTTGTTCCCCTATAAATAAAAGACTTTCAAATGGTGATGTTTTTATTAAAACCGATTTTGCCTCTCTTAATAATTTCCTTAGATTAGAACGTTGAAAATGTATTGAATGAATGTAATCCTTCCACTGCCTTCTCTAAGTTTATTATGACACTAGAATACCATACCCTTCAATGTTCCAAAAAAAAAAAATAGTAAAAAAAGAGAACAAGTTGAAAAAACTCAACCCATGGATATCTTTTGATTTATTGAGAAAAATCAAGAATAAAAATCTTCTTCTTATCCTTTTATTAACCCTTTCCTCGTTATACGAACTTATGCGTAACGAGTTTCCCATTTTTACTGCATCGCTGCTGCTCTGCTTATGGGGTTGGCTAATGTCGCAGACCGCAGAACGCGTCTACATAATGCTCGGTCCTGGATCGCTTCAGTGGTTAGCCCAAGGCGTTGTTGCGCATTTGCCATCTGATAAATCCAGGAATTCTTTTTCCGACCTCGTTTTCTTACAATTGGAGTGACAGTAGTTGATAGTGCCTTTTTAACCGGATTTTCCGCAGATCTTCTTTGAAAGTGGCAATACCAGCTTATTCTATTCGCCTCAAGCTGTTCGGTTACCGAATTCTTTATATGTAGACTTCCTCTTATACGCGTAGATTTAATGCAATCGCGTTTAGTGCCTCCACTAGACATCCTCAATATTTTCATTTCCGCTGCCGTCATTTTGTTTTTAAACGCTTCGTACATTGTCCAGCACTGTGAACCGTATATAAGAGCTGGTCTAACAACCGTGGTGTAGAGTTTCCCCTGTAATTTAAGTGGAAATTTTCGGTCGCAAAAGATTCCCGAATTTTCCCGACCTTTCATCCACCCCACACTCACTCTGTGGTTTACGTCGTCATCACATTTCGCTTCCATGTTAACGATTGATCCTAAGTACTTAAAGATAGTGCTTTTCGGAAGTACTATTCCGTCTAACATTATATCCGGAACAGGTCACAACGGATGCGCAAATGGGCACGTCAAATGCTCCGTCTTTGAATGACTTATTTTAAACCCGTTTCTCTCTAGCGCATTTCTCCATTAATCTATCGCTAAGTATAACTGCGTCGTCAGCGAAGAGAATTGGCCTTACATTTGCTTCGCGCATGCAGTCTTTTAAAAGATAGTCGAATGCTACGTTAAAGAGGAAAGGGCTAAGTACGCTTCCTTGATACACTCCGACATTAACTGGAAATTCTCTCGTTAGTCCAGCAGAGCTTTTAACCGCAGTTTTCACGTTTCCGTACATGTCTTGTATTATTCTTACATACGTTTCCGGTACGTTTTGAGACCTCAGCGCGGCCCATATGAGATCCCTAGGCACTCGATCGAATGCTTTCTCGAGGTCGATAAATACCATGTGTAAATCCTTAGACGAATCTCGGTGCTTTTCCATTATTATTCGTAGGCTTTGGATAGCGTCCACCGTCGATCTTCCTTCAACAAATCCACACTGGCTATTATCAAGCTTTATTATTTGTCGAAGACGTTCGTTTAAGACTCTTTCGACGATTTTCATTGTGTGTGACATAAGCTTGATTGAACGGTAGTTGTTGCATTCTCGAGTGTCACCTTTTCCTTTGTATAATGGAACCAAGAAGCTACTTCTCCATTGATTCGGCATAGGTTGTCCACATTTTGATTTATTTAAAAGTTTCGATAGCCAAACGCTGCCGATCCCCTCCATCGTCGTGGAAACTGTTTGTTAAGCAACTCCTTGCAGTATTCAAGCCACCGGTTACAAATTTCGTTTTCATTTGTTAGTAAGCGACCGTTCCATTGAATTTTTTCTCCTCTGTGCAGCGAGCTTAAAAATATTTGGCATTTTAGTACTGTACGACGTTTGAACTTCTTGGATAGCTTGTCTTCTATTCGCCGATCGTGAGGATATTTGTTCCAACTGCTGGTACAGGTTTTCCCCTGCTGCCGCTCGAGTTCGAGCCAGGACTTTCTTTGCGATCTTTTTAAGACGCTCGTATTCAAGAGCCAGTCGAGCTTTTTTGATATCGTCGCCCCGATCGCATTTTGTCCACGCTTGGAATGCACTCTTCTTGTCGGCCACAGCTCGTTTGGTTTCGTCATTCTACCACCATGTTTCTTTGCCGGCGTGATGGTATTTCGATATAGTCCCCAGATGGGACTTTGCGAGTGTTATGCATTCCTCGTGCATGCTGTTCCACATTTCTTGCGGGCTAAGTGAGTCTGCTCTACCATTTATATTTCTAAACTTTTCCATACGTTTCGGTTTTGCGCTGCATGGATCCAGTTTCCAGTTACTCTTCTGATGTAGTCGCCCCACCGTGATAGTGGTATTCCTCTGTTTCTTAGATCTCCGCTTGGTCTCCATTCCAGCAATCACTTTGTCCATCTGTTATCTGTAATTCGAGCTTATTGTCCAGCCCTTCTCCACTTTGCCGTTGTTACAAGTGTTGTTATATCCATCACTCTTGTTCTCCTGTGTATCTCTTCATTGCGTACTCGCTCTCTTCTTGTAATGTTTAGCATTGCCCTCTCCATCGCTACCTGGAGCTTGCCAATCTTGTTGTCTTGTTAGGGTTAAAGTTTCTGCCGCGTAAGTTAAGACTTGTTCTATTTCAGCTCCTTCTTCGTTCTTAAGGTTTCCACACGGGACTAAGTTCGTCATATATTTTGTTTCGTCGAAGTTTACGTTTAGGCCGACGTTTCTTGAAGCTGATTTAAGTTCTTCTATCATAATTCGGGCATCGTTGAGATTATCGGATACTATCACTATTTCGTCTGTGAAACGCAGGTGATTTAGATATTCTCCATCTACATATATTAGTTCCTTTATTGTCCCAATATAGTTGTTTAAAAGCGTATTCTAGAACGGCCGTGAAAAGTTTCGGTGATATGGTGTCTCTTTGCCTTATGCCCTTCTCTATTCGATCTTTGCCGGTTTTTTCGTGTAGTACAAAGCATCCTGTAGCCGTGTCGTACATATGCTGTAGAAGTTGGATGTATCTTCCATCTATTCTGCATTGTTTTAGAGCCTCCATGATGCAATGTTTTTCTACTGTGTCGACAGCTTTTTGGATGTCTACGAATGTCAGTATTATAGGTCGATTGTATTCTATCGTTTTTCTATAAGTATTTTCAATGTGTGTATGTGGTCGTTCGTTATCTTTATAGGTACATTTCAGGCCCAAAATAGTGTGGTAAGTCGTTCCCTTTTAAGTCTTGCTTCGTTGGTTGGAACTCGATTTTCATGAATCATCTCTACTTCTCGTAAAGAAGCACCATCCTGAACGTACTGCGAGTAATCAGGCTTTGCATACATAATAATTAAACTGTGAACAATAGCACACGCCAAGACGATTTGCTTCACTATCGCAACTTGATATACAAAAACGAAATCCAATATTCTAATCTTCTTTTTTAAGATCCCAAATGCTTGCTCAATAATCACACTTGTTGATTTATGGCCGTTGTCTTGCCATGGGACCATAAGATGTGTCTCCAATGGGTAGGCTGAATCCCCAAGTAGGTGATAGTCTACTGGAATCTTGATTTTGTGACTTGCAATACCTTTTTGCAATGGGCTATTACGCCAGACAGTGGCGTCATGACAAGAACCTGGATAGCCAACGAAAACATCTGTGAATACATTGTTGCTGTCACATACCCCCTATTGAAATAGAGAAAAATAGTGTTGTATTTATGATAACATACCTGCATGACTATAGAATAGCTTGGTGTCTGCTGTAGTAACTTCATTTGGTGCCGGAATTTCAAAATGGGTTCCATCCAGGATAGCCACTTGACTTTCGGGCCATTTTATAAGCCTCTTCTTTAACTTTAAAACAAGCATTAATGTCTTTTTAAATAACCTATAAACAGTTCCTCTTCCTATTCCAAATTTATCAGAAATCTCACGAGAGCAATCCTGATTGCTTAGATTCCATAACGTCACATAAAGCCAAAGTTCCAAAGAATACATTGGTCTACCGATTCCTGAAACTTTGTACATTGGTCGTAGCATTCTTTTGAGCACCTTAAAAAATAAATATATATTAATAATGTTGTCTGTATGCACATAAATAAAAATTCATTTCAGTTACCAGAAAGGTTCTTTTCATCCGAAAACGACCATAAAATACATCGTCAGGGTATGATTTTATAACTTTTAAATACTTTTTGCACTTAAGAATTTTTCTCTTTGTGTTGACAAATGAATTGTTTCCTTTTAAGAGTTAAGATAAATTTGAATATAATATATTAACATTGTATGATGAGTTTATATTGTTTATTAGATTGTTCAAAACTATGTTTGTATTAAATTTGAGCCCATTATTACTTTTAAAAACAAAAACAACTTTTGCAAGGAAAATTTCGTGATCAATCACAATCTGCATCATGTCATTCCAAAACGTCAAAAATTGCAAAGCATCACAGTTTAAATCAGTATGAAAAGCATCACAATATTGCATCATGAAAGCATCATGCAGTCACAATGCGCATTTTTGTGACGTTTGGGAATTCAGCCACTTTTTTCTCTACCTTTACGCTAACGATACAAGATATTTCAAAGCTTTTTGTTCTTCCCATGACTCTAGCCCTCTTCAAGAAGACCGCGATAGGTTCAACTTGGTGACTTAAAAGCTTATTACAACCTTATATAGCCAAATGCCAATATATAACTGTTTAGCTAGATTTTTAGGTAAAAGTTTGCAATCAAAATATATCGCAGAATATTCGGCAAGCAAAGAAAAAAAACTAAAACTTGTACTATATTCTATAATACAAATAATCGGTTATGCCAGGTGCGGTGAAAAGTAACCTCCTTGACCGCCAGAATACGCTGCTACTGCAAAAAAGGTTATGGTGCCTTGAAGTCCGTTCATATTTAGGCAGACATGCCAAATTTCAGTGCGATATTGTCTTTAGTTTTGTTTTGACAGCTGATTGTTGTTGACGTGTGACAAAAACGATTTTCGCTCTCTCATAAAACATTATTTTGTGAGAGGCAAAACGGCGAAGGAAACAAAAGAAAAGTTGGATAAATATTATGGGGCTAGTGCTCCGTCAGATTACACCGTCAAATATTGGTTTCAAGAGTTTCGTGGTGGCCGCAACTCCACTACCGATCAAGTCCGCAGCGGCAGGCCCTCCGATGCGGTTACAGAGGACAATGTCAAAAAAATACATGAAATGGTGCTGGCTGACCGGAAAGTGAAGGTGCGCGAGCAAGCAGATACCACAAAGATTAGTACTGAGTGCACACGCCATATTTTGGGCAATATTCTGCATATGAAAAAGTTATCCTGCCACTGGGTGCCGCACATGCTCACTCCTGACCAAAAACCCGGACACGAGAGCACTTCAAAAGAGTGTTTGGACTTGCTGACGCGGAATCGGGCGAACTTTTGACGTCGATTGGTAACTATTGATGAAATCTGGATCCACTATTACACACCAGAGAACAGAATGAGTGCCCCGCAATGGACTGAAGCCGGCACGAGTGCCCCGAAGCGGCCGAGGGAGGCTCAATGGGTCGAAAAGGTTATGGCGTCGGTTTTCTGAGATTGTCATGGCATTCTCTTCGTGGAAAGAAGGAAAAACCATTCACAGCGAGTATTACTGTGCATTATTGGAGCGATTGAAGGCCGAAATCGCTGCAAAACGGCCTCACATGAAGCGAAAAAAATTTTGTTTTTGCAAGACAATGCGCCGGCGCATAAGAGCATCGCAACCGCGGCTAAAATCAATGACTTACGGCTTCAATTGCTGTCGCATCCACCGTATTCGTACGATTTGGCTCCCTCGGACTATTATCTCTTCCCAAACCTCAAAAGATGACTCATCAAGGAGGAAATCATCGACGCCACGGAGGTGTATTTTGCAGACTTTCCGCAAAAATTACTTTTCGGACGGGATCAAGAAGTTAGAAAATCGCTGGAATAAGTGTATCAAGCTAAAAGGGGACTATATTGAATGAAAAAAAAAAAACTTAAAAAAAAAAACGTTTTATTCCCAAGGAGGTTACTTTTCACCCCACCTACTAACTGGTTGTGATCCGGCGCCTTCGACGAATGTACAATACATGAACTGTGTCATTGCCTAGCTTGTCTAAGCTTTTATTTCATTATGTTATGCATACAATATGCAAGCACTTGTTGCAATTTACGTCGTCATTTTCGGTCCCAACAAGCGGTTCCCTTTAATAAAACATTCACTGATGTCGGTCGCAACTACCACTATTTTGGGATCGACAACCGATGCTGCACACAAATTGTGTCAAGGGCACCTTTGCGCAGTTGTGACACAGCAATGTACCACTTATCGGGAGCGACCGATGTCGATGTTGACTTCCATGCGAAGTTGTGTACGTCGCTTATGAAGCAAGCGCAAATTTCATACATTTCGGTCGCAACCACCGCTATCCGGGGGCGATCGATATTTATGTGCAAAGTGTCTTGGCTAACCTTGGCCCATTTTTGATGGTGGCTTGGAGTTTGTGGTGCGAATGATGGTGCAAAAAAATCAAAGGGTGTATATGGTGATGGTTGCTTGTTTTTTTTTGTTGAATGACAGACAATGAGTTGCGAGTAGCAACAATAACTTTCCCGCATATGTATTGGGTCTATAACTTAATTCGTGCGGTTTGCTAAGAGATGGCGTAACTTCTATTATTCTATTGGAACATGCGTTGGAAAGCTACTGTCATTGTACGTCATTTCAGAATATGTCATTCATTTGAAGCGTAAACAACAACAATTTTTTTTCACTCAAATATGTCGAACTTTGTGCCTGAAAAGGTGTTTTTGCGTTGAGTTCTTCTTCATTACTTTAATATGAAGAAAACTGCTGCCGAAAGTCATCGTGGTGAACATGCGCTAGCTGAGCGAATGTGCCAGAAGTGGTCTGCACGATTTAAAAGTGGTGATTTTGCCTTGGAAAACGATGAACGTCCTGGGCAGTCAAAAAAGTTTGAAGACGAAGAACTGGAAGCATTATTCTAACAAGATTGTTGCCAAACACAAGAACAGCTCGCAGAATTTTTGGATGTCACTCAAGCAGCCATTTCAAAACGTTTAAAAGCAGCTGGATGTATTCAAAAGCAAGGAAATTGGGTTCCACATGAGCTCAAGCCGAGAGACGTCGAAAGGCGGTTTTGCATGTCCGAAATGCTGCTGGAACGCCACAAAAGGAAGTCATTTTTGCATCGGATTGTTACTGGCAATGAAAAATGGATCCATTACGTCAACCCCAACCGCAAAAAATCAGATATGAAACCCGGCCAACCAGCCAAATCAACGGCAAAGCCGAATACCCATGGCGCGAAGGTAATGCTCTGTATTTGGTGGGATCAGATGGGTGTGCTGTTACCGAACACAATTAATCCGTTTGTAGAGAGCAGTAGCCGAAAAACGCCCGTAATATACGACGAGACACGAGGCAATCATTTTCCATCATGACAACGCTCGGCCCCACGTTGCTATTCCGATTAAGAACTATTTGGAAAACAGTGAATGGGAAGTCTTACCCCACCCGCCTTACAGCGCAGACCTTACCCCTTCTGACTACCATTTGTTCCGGTCGATGCAGAACGCCCTCACTAAAAAACGGTTCACATCAGAGCAGAATATCAAAAATTGGCTTGATTCATTCTTGGCTGCCAAGCCGGCGCAGTTCTTTTGGGACGGGATCCAAAAATTGCCAGAAAGATGGGAAAAAGTCATAGCTTCAGATGGGCAATACTTTGAATAATACTATTGTACATGTTTTTCTTAAATAAACGTTCAAATTTTGAAGAAAAAAAACCACACGAATTAAGTTATATACCCAATAAATGCAACGCGTCTTTTCCTTAGCTTTAATTTCTCTACTGTAAACCTATTCCCCTTATTCATGGTCCAAGGAAAATCCGAATGTAACCAGATCTCTATATGTTACTGTTACCGTCCCGTGCTAAAGTGCTCCTATCAACGAGTTCATATTTTCCGTATCAAATTTACTCAACATCAATCTGCCTTGGAGACGATCCTTTAATCATACCTCCCTATCAGGGCAGCTTCAAACTTATCAATTTGAATTCCTTAGAAGAACGTAGGAATATAGTTAACATTCTTTTCATTCATTGACTGAACTTAAGATCCACGGACTACGCATCCCTTTACAATTTACGTAGGGTAAAACACCCAGTGATCGGCATCCTTAAGGTCTCGCGCAAGTTGTTTGGTCGAAATATATCTGGTTATCAGAGTGCCGATCATACATTCTTACTGAGACTCTTGTTTAAGGTGTATTGGATTGGATTATTGGTTTTGAATTAAAAAATGATTCGAATTTTAACTTATAAAACGTAAAATGCCGATAAAGTGTCATTTTCTAGTCATCGGCACACTAATTTCAATGATCGGCACACCTCAAAATCAGTTATGGGCACTGCATGAAATGCAATATTCTACAATACATAAATACCTAGATACCTTTTAGATACTTGCTTTTTTTTTAGAATCTGCAACAAACCTTAAAAAGATAATAAAAAAATAAATTTTGTAGAAGTCTAAACTTTTATTTGTTAAGGTAAGTTAAAAAAGATGGATAAATTAAATAAAATTAAAAAATCTATAACGAAAGCATTTCTGATATTTCTATTTCATTTAGTACTAGTGTACTTAACTTATCCGCGGATGTTTCTACTTTATTATGAACATCTTTTCTTTTAGGACTTGCTTCAAACCCCTCACCTGAATTGTTGACTTTCACGTTAGAATTTGGGTCCTTTTCTTCATCCAATTCATTTCTTTGCAAAAGTTTCTGTTTCTTTGCTTTTTGTGTTGCTTCCATTTATTGCCCTGATTTTAGTGCTTTATCTTCTAAATTTTTGTTTACCTTTTTCTTGTTGTGTTTTTCTTTTCTTTATCTGCTTATTTTTTGTTATTTTTATCTCTTTTAGTGCTTTTTTCACCTCTCTTTGATTTTTCCTCATGGCTTTCTGACTTTCCATTTCTAACTTTCCTTTTTTCTAACTTTATTGATTCCGCCTGTTTCCAGGACGATGATGTTATAACAAATGATCTATTTTCTGTTATATTTTGCCTGTTATACGAGTATTTTTTCTGCGGTGTTTTTGGCAATTTTAAAAATGTTGTTATGTCTGCCGATTTCGTATGACCTTTTGATGTCGATGGAGTGTCATCACATTGAAAAGGTGTAGGAGGAAAAGATGATGAATCAGATGGGTTTGATGAGCCAAGGACGTAATTTGCAGATGATAGCGGAAGGTTGCGATCTAGAAAAACGACTGGCAAATTTAATATGTCAAGTGAATTGCCTACAGTATCATTATCATTATCATTCGTTATCATTTTAAAATTCTCGTCAATTTCGGACTCGTACTCTTCGACAATTTGAACATTTGTTTGATCGTTTTTAATGTTGTGTTGAGGCAGAGCTTTTTTTACCTCATCATAGATTTTGAGGAGGATAACAAAATCCTCTGAAATGAATTCATTCAATGTAGATTTATGATTTTCGAGCTGTTTCAATTTTTCTGGACCAAGAATTGTGACAAATTTTTCATGATCGAAGCGACCTTCCGCTAAATTATGCTCGTCTTCCGCGAAATTCGCATCCTCGACATGCCCATCAAATTGTTGGTTTTTGCCTAAACATTTTGAAAAATCAATGGCGTTAACATTAAAAGGATACAAGCCACTAGCTCGGAAACCATTCATTATTGTCTTTTTCTTCATACAGGTGTCCAAGACTTTTTTTTAATATGGGCGCAACTTGAACTTTAGAGAAATTTGAATCAAAATTTTCCCTTTTCCATTCCTGCACAGCTTTTTTCCATCCGTTTTTTAATGGCTTAAATGCGGAGACGTCAGCGGGTTGCATGAGGCGAGTTGCATTCGGAGGAAGGCAAATTAAAATGATTTTTAAAT
Organism: Volucella inflata; assembly: GCA_928272305.1. Classification (NCBI taxonomy): domain Eukaryota; kingdom Metazoa; phylum Arthropoda; class Insecta; order Diptera; family Syrphidae; genus Volucella; species Volucella inflata. The sequence goes on along the minus strand of OV743720.1, from coordinate 53,809,571 downwards.
CAGAGCATAGTTCAGAAAGTTTATAGGTCATGTGTGTTTTGTGACCATCTACAAAAAGAATGACTGGGAATACAACTTTTTCTTTAACTAAATAAGGATGGAAAATATCTTTTATGTAGTCATGAAATAAATCTGTTTTCATCCATCCGCTTTCGCTTAAGCCTATACCCCATTCGTCTGGCACTGACTTACAAATAGCTGCGGGAAGCCTTTTTTTATGGATAAATGATAAATGGAGGCGTCAGGTCACCAGCAGCAGAAAACGTAAGTAAGACGGTCAAATTTTCTTTAGCGGGTCCCTTGTCTGCTTCGTAAACATTTTTTGATCCCTTGGGCGCAACTACTTTTCCAATCTTTGGACAAAGAAGGAAATTCGTCTCATCTCCATTAAAAAGCCGCTTAGGATCACTGAGAACATCGCAAAACTCATTTTCATCAATATAATTTTTAATTTTATTAAACCAGCTGCGAATGTCTGTTTCTGAAACTTTGACGCTGGCGTCTGTTACTGCCTCCAGTGTTCTTGCAGCAATCTCGGGATATCTTTTTAGGAAGGCTTTGTACCATGTGTTACCTGGTTTATTGTCGGTAAAAGGAACCTTTCTGTTGGATGATTCAAGGAATTCCTTTACAGCCGCCCGAATGTCTTCCTTTCTGCGAGGAAATCCTTTAGAATGGTTATTAAATATCCATTGTACAATTCGGCTTTCTTCCTCAGCAGTAAGATAAGGTGTTGGTCCAAAATACGGTTTCTTTGACCTACCGCTCAATCTCGATTGAATGGTAGTTCTAGGCACTTTGAAGACTCTAGCCGCTTCTTTTTTCGTCATTCCCTTTTTAGCAGCATTTACAGCTTTCAGCAAGTCATCTTCCGAATATTTTTTCTCATATTTTCCTTTATTGGGGTTAGGCATCTTCGATCGGTTAGCTTACAATTAATAGAAGACTAACTTAAATCTAGCAACAAGAAGAAGCAGTAAGAATTAGTGTTAGTAAGTGGCACTGTGCCGATCACACAATTTAATTCTAGGTAACATTTTTGCTATGATCGGCACAATGCCGATTAATAAAAAAGCACGGGCAGGCGAATCTAACTGTCGGCAGCGTTAGAAATTGAAATTGAAATTCACTGTTATATCAAATTCTACATTAAACGGGATTAATAAACATTAATACACATTTAAGTAGAACACTAATTGATCAAATTAAAATATACTTTTGGAATTTGTAAAGAACTCACCTCACTCTCTTAACAAAATACTCTTGTTTTTACGATTTTGCGTGCTGTGCTCAACTGATACTTTTTCTGTGAAAAGCTAAGGATGAACTGAAATGTCACATTTGAAAGTAACACTCAAAAGACGTTGAGCAGACTTGCCAGATTAAAATTAAAAGGTTCAAAATAACAAATTATTGCTCGTAAAACTAATAATAAGACAAATTGTGAAGGTATGCCGATCACCGGAGCGAGTGCCCGTTACTGGATAGCTTACCCTACCTGTCCACAGCGCCTCATATGGTTCCAATGAGTCAGTCTCCCACATGCCTGGAAAGATCAGCTCAAAACCTTCTACTCGCCTTAGACTAGTCCTTCTCCATCATTCCCTTGATTACTAGCTCTTAAGTCTTTTTGTAAGTTCTTAAGTCTTAGTGTAAGACTTCTATTAAGCTAAATAAATGGAAGTCTCAGTTCCACAAAAATCTTAATTAATTAAAAGTCTCCAATAAAATGTGGTATCCATCAGAAAAGTCGTCATACGAAACTGATATGTGAAGTCTCCCCTCCAGAGACTGGATTAGTTTAGAAAAGAGGGGTTTTCGTAATTTGACCTATTGCATAGGATGTGGTCAAAAACGTCCTTCCTTCCGTATCGTTTAACAGGCCGGGACTTGCAGGAAATATTACATTAACGTTAATCCGCAGCGAGTGATAATTTAAGAGGGCTTTTTCTTTTACTTCTCGTAATTTGAGAATAGTTGATCACCGCACCTTAGTTAGAGTGGTACCTCAGTTAAGACGAATATAGCTCACACGAGTTTCACATTTCACCCTCATTTCTCGGAAACTGAACAGAATTTTCGCAGAAAAAAAAAATTCGCCAAATAAAAATCTTCTTACTACAAAGTGACTTTTACACTTAAACACATTTCCCTATCTCATTTCGCAGCGGAAGAGAAAGATTTCATTTCCCGGAAAAGAAGCAAAATGCAAATGTTCCTTTCTCATCACCATAAAGCCACGCCAAATACGGCTCGTAAGAACATTATCCCTAACCCCAACTAGAGGCTCATAATCGAACGCATTTGTGCTTTCTCTTATGCAAGATTGCCAACTGAATGGATTTCAATCCTCCAGCCTAATCCGCCCACTCCATGCACACGCAGGAGTGTAAACTTTCAATGTTTCCTGTTGCTATTCGCGTAGTGTACTTGTTTTTGATACAACGAACACCAACAACGAGTGGGGTGCACAAACGTACACAAACATCAGCGTGATTTAATAAAAGGAATTTCCAACGATGATTGGATCCCTAGGGACGATATAGAGATTGTTTTGTGCTATTTTTTTCTCCACTCCTGTGTCTCCCTGATTTTCCCTGCTCATTTTTCCATTTTACCATTTTTTCCCATTTCTTCCATTATTCGGATTTTTGTTTTTGTTTTCTGAATTGTAACAAAAACTCTAGTGGAAAAACTTTTCGAAAATGAATTCTACAATGAGTGCATTGAAGCTCGTTTTTTACAGACCGAATCGGTCTGAACCAGGACAAGCAAAACGTAAAGCTGAATCCCTACACTCCCAGCCTTTCCCAATATTATCGATAAAAAAAAGATCGAATGTCAATTAGTGAAATTTGTGTGAGAGATTGTTGTTTGCCATTCGCAATTGCCACACCTGGGGGATGTTTTTGCCGTCAAACAATGGATATCCCAATCGGCGGATAAAAAAAAAGAACCATCAATGTTGAAAAACGAAAATAAAAATGATATAACAAACGCATTGGTAGCCGCTCAACCGGAAATTTATGCCGAGAATCCGTTCGGTTTTCCATCTAAATTTATTATGAAACCATTATGGGAATACGGTTGTGCAATGCGGCTATTTAAAATGTTTCAGATCAAATTGGATTTACAAAAAAAAAAACAACAAAAAATAAAAACAGGAAAAAGAGGGAAAAAAAAACTGGATTCCTAAATGCTTCCTTTTTGTTTTGCTTTAGATACAAATAGCGTTTTAATAGAGCACAGATAGAGGTTGATGTGAAGTGAACATAAGCGCATTTTATTACGTTGATTAAGATTTATTTAAAAAACTTCGAAGGATCGACAGACAAATTAAGGATGATTAGGTAGATATAGATTGAATGAGCTCGTAATATGGTATGCCTTTCGAAATGAACTATGGTCACATGACAAGAATGCACGTTTTTGAAAACTTAACCACCCTTACATAAGAGATGTTTGAAGTTGTTGTTTTTGGGAGTGGTGTTTTGGTTAAGGTTTTTGTTTACTGAGTACAAATATTTTTAATTCTGCTCACATTGGATTGTTATATGTACTCGTATAGAGGTTGGTTGGGTGCTGCAGAAATGGGGTAGGTGCTGAGAAGTCTCAACCTGGCGATGTTCAGTGTTGCAACTGTTTTCATTAAACCATATAACCTCCAAGTGACAACCATCGGGTGGTAGTTGGTGTTCATTGTGGCCACGATAAGCGCTAGACCATGGGAAAACGATGAAAGTTACGAAAAACAAACGAGCTTCGTTTACTGGTGGATCAACTGTTCACAACCCCTGCAGACGAATTAAGGACAACGAAATTGGGATATGCATGTGTAATCTTAGGTCCCTTAATAGGCTTCTAGGAGGTTCTAGACTGAAAATCTAGAACTAATCCGAAAAGAGGATGAAAACCTGCGACCTCTACTAGGGCAATGGTTATCGACGGCAAAAGCAGCGCTTATTTGGATATTTCTGCCATGCGAACGAGCTCATCGTAGCAACCCGTATCATGGATAAATTTACCAACATTAGCCTCATATGGATACATGCACCTACGGAGGAGAATGATGAGGACACCAAAGATAGCCTCTACGAACTCTTGAACAAAACCTACGACCAATGCCCTATCTATGACATTAAAACTATCCTCGGCGTTTTAAATGCAAAGCTAGGAAAAGAGGGAATCTTTCATCGAACTGTCGGTATGGCCTGCACGCCACCGCCTCCGATAACGGATTTAGGCTAATCGATTTTGTAGCGGGGCAGACCACTCTCATAGCTAGCATGCGGTTCCGAAATCTCGATATTCACAAGGGCACTTGGAGAACTCCTAACCAACCAATGGTCAACCAGTTCGACCACATTGCGATGAGACTCCTTCAGTATTATGGATGTCCTAACGAACAATTGCGGGTATCCCGAACGGCGAGTGCTGTGAGTCCTTTTCCGATTGGGTCTCCCTTAATAATTCAAGGGGCATACTGCCGCCATGATCAAGTAAAGAAGAGCAGTGGAAACACTGCCAAAAGTCATCAGAGATGCCATTTCTAATGACCTGGGCTTCACTCGAGAGGAGAGACGAACAGGAGGAAAAAGACGGAGTATGAGAAGAAGGTCCAGGAATGAGATTAGGAAATTTTACCAAAAGGTACAAACAAACATGCCACGGACACAAACTTAGCACTGAAGCTTGTAAATACGAACAAGGGAACATCGTAGTAGAATTGCAGTCGATGCTGAGAATCTAGAAAGATAATTTCTGGAGACACTATAACGCCGATGATGAAACAAATACCGCTGTCAGGCAGAATGAACCTTTCAACCTGTACAATGATGACCAACAATTCAGTCCACCCGACCTGGATGAAGTGATGATAGCTATATCTAAGCTTAAGTCCAACAAATCTGCTCTAGCGGATGGCCTGACTGCCGAGCTCTTCAAAGCGGCAGCTGATGACTTGGTAAGTAGCATACACCAACTCATCTGAAGAATATAGTTGGACGATAGTATGCCCGGTGAATGGAACCTTTGATGCTCAAGAAAGGAGACCCTCTGAACTCCGCCAACTACAGAGGCATCAGCCTTTTAAACACCGTCTACGAGTTCTTATCTGCCGATTGTGTGAACGACTAAAGCCGTTGATCAACCACTTGATAGGTCCATACCAGTGTGGCTTCAGGCCAGGAAAATCCAATATCGACCAAATATTCACACTACGGCAGATCTTGGAGAAGACCCATGAGCTTAAGATCGATGCACACCACCCATTCATCGATGACAGCATCTATAGAGACGAGCTATACAGAGCAATGTCTAGTTTCGGCATGCGTGCCAAACTCGACCGTCTGTGCAGGATGACGATGGAGAATGCACGCTGCTCCATCAAGGTCGGTAAAGATCTCACCGAGACCTTTGATGTCCAGAAAGGATTTAGACAAGGCGATGCGCTGTCATGCGATTTTTTCAACATCGTACTTGAAAGAATAGTGCAAAACTCACGAGCAAACACAAGAGGCACTATCTTTCAAAAGTCCGTCCAACTACTCGCATACGCCGACGATATTGACATAATCGGGAGAAAACAGCGTGATGTCAGTGGCGCTTTCGCGAGTATTGAGACGGAAGCGGCGAAAATGGGTTTTGCGGCCAATGAGGGCAAGACTATGTATAGGAAATAGGACAGAACATCACCCTCGACAGATATAACTTTGAGGTAGTTAAGGACTTTGTCTACCTAAGCTCCGCTATAAATAGAGACAACGACACCAGCGCTGAGATCAAGCGAAGAATAACTCTTGCCGACCGCTGTTTCTTTGGGTTAAGAAGGCAACTGAGTAGCAAAGCCCTCTATCGGACAACAAAAGTCACCCTTTATAAGATCTTAATATAATATAATAAATAATCCCAGTTCTGCTCTAGGGCGCAGAGGCATGGCCATTATCAAAAATGGATGAACGTATTCTTGGTTGCTCCGAGAGAAAAATTCTTCGGGCTATCTTTGGTCCTGTTTGCATTGAAGGAGAATGGAGGAGGAGTTACAACAATAAACCCTACGGACTGCACAGCGACATCGACCTAACCAGAAGAGTGAAAAGATACCTCAGCCAACTTAACGTGTGAAACTGGAGGCAACAAGCAAAGACCGAGCTAGCTGGAGACTCTTGTTGATCGAGCGCCAGGTCCACCACAGACTGTAGCGCCACCTAAACACAACGCCAATATCGTTTTCCTTTGTAAAGTATTAAAAATATTTTGAGAGATTGCTCTTTACGCATTAAAAATGCCCCATAACATCGCATTACCTCGTCATTATCCATTTGATGTGAACTAATCAAGGCGCTTCTAAAAGCAAGGAAACGATGACATATGTCGAACAATTTTAACGATACCACAAGAGCATATCTTAGCAACAAGTACGGAATATTTCTCCTTAAAGTCGTTAGATCAGATATGATTTAAGAAAACACAAACCAACAATTAATTTTAACGAGTTTATTAGGGCATGCCTATTAAGCGTTTTACTACAAGCTGCCCAATTTGTAAACTGCTTGATTGCGCTCCCTTAATCCTCAATTGCCCGGAAGGCGGCATAAATAAATATTCCTCCAAATTATCCCTCATAATACACACACACACATACACACACTAACAATTTTCAAACCCCGCTGAACGCATACAATTTGGAATTTTATGAGGATAGCCATCGTGCCATCGAATGACACAATACTCATACCCGTAACTCTCCCTTCTTGCTCGCTTTCTGACTTCCTCTGAAAGCCATAAATAGTTCAAGTTCATTTGTGGTTTAGGCGACAACGTCTCAAATTTACAACGGCTTTATTCCTTCCGATTTTCACAGTAACTCTCCCTTATATCCGGCACTGCCGCCATTTTAGAGTTTATGGAGCTGAGCACATCAGCCGAACATAGGAATAAAACCTCACTACCAGACCAGGGCATCCTCGTAAATATTAATATTTCCACAAATTGATCTACGACTGTGTTCAGGTTCGCATCGCGTCGAGGCAACTGAAGTTGATGCTCTAATAAAATGCGCTCCATTTGGGGTACGTAATGCATAGATGTTGAGTCAAAGATACATTGCCCAGACATAAAGTTCATAAATGGGCGAGTGCTACTATTGTGTATATTTAACGAAGTGTTGCAACTGTATTGTGTGCATCACTTCCATTCACATGGGTACAAATCCAACACGAATGGGGTAGATGCGGCGACTACGAGTAGGATGCAATTACCAAACCACAAAAGCCTCCAACTCCAAACTGTGAATATTAATTCGGCACCACATTCTACAAGCTTGGAATTTCTGTACTGCTATACACATACTCGTATGTATACACAGTCCCATGTGTAGATATGCGCTAAACTAACTTCTGAATTATAATTAATCCTCATGACTTCTAAGAATTGTGGCTTGGATGTACCTACATAAAGTCTAAGCATCGAGGATATCCCAACGTCGACGATAGGTTGGTCTGTCGGTTGGGCGGTCGTACATTACCTTGCCGTTCGAAAGGATTCGCTTGTTAAGCCGCATCTACTCTTACCTCATACCTACAATATACCTATATGTATACTCGTAGTTCAAAGTTAATGAGCATTAATCAAAGTTTGCCAAAGTTACCGGCTGCTGTTGTGTCAGTATCATCATGATGGTTACAATGGGTTGGCTGTGACAGTGCCGGTGATGGTGACGACGGATAATCACAGGACATTATTATGCCGTTGTGATAGATGTTATCGCAATCACAAACATGTTATATTAATTATGTTGTGGAAATAGTTTAACGGGATTAAGTAACCGTAATAATTAGAAGACATTATCTCGTTGCCTACACCAAGGAAGGACTTAACAGGAGGCAGGCTTCGTAAAACTTTATCCTTCGTCTTCGAGCCTAGGGTTAAGTTTGATGAGCGACAGTAGAGAACGTTTATTATCATCGAATTTCTTTTCTTAGAAACTTACGAATTATGTTAAACTGAAACTTTTGAGAATTTTCTGTTGCCATTTCCCTTTTCTTTTGTGGGCCTTTCGATGGACAATGTGATTAGAAGTTCATAACTTGGAGATGGAGACGCATTCGGGCTTAGTAGGTGATCCGTAGATTTATGAGTTTGATGGTAATTAATGTTTCTGACTAGCTGCGTTGGATGGATTACACCTTAGATTTACACCCATAAATAAAGATACAATTTCGCTTATGTGACAGGTTGATCTGTTAATTGGGGTAAATTTTGCAGATGGTAAGGGTGATGTAGGGTATCCCGAAATTTGGTTGCAACAATGCTTAGACATTTTGATGTCCTTTAATCGTTGCATTGATTAAGGGAAATTGCATTGGAAGTTGCAATACATCTCTGTATTTTGGCACAGTCCTTATTTGTATTGAGTATCATCATCGATTTAAAGTTCACGGAATAACACGGTTCGTATTACGAGAAAAGTGTCCGAGATCCAGTTAAAATTCAACCAGTTGTGCTGGAAATTATTATGAAATATGGGTTTATCGTGATGCTTCAACAACGTTACTAAATTTTAGAAATTTAATTCCAAAATTATGGTTTTGTGCGCCAAACTTATAAGAGGACTTGCGCCATATTACATTTGATATAATTCAAAAGCCAAGTATGTACATACGAGAGTGAACAGACGTGTTGATTTCCCGCTCCGATAATTTTCTCATTGTAACTATAGTTAAATCGTTAATATACAAACCCCTAAGTGCGCGAAGATATTAAGCTTGCTATTTCTGCTCGAATGAAACGTATTAAATGATCAAATAACAAGTGGCGCGAACACCAGTCTAAATTATAAACAAAAACTACATCTTGAATTCGTGCAACTATAGTGCGCTCTTCCGCTTTCCCCTCATTTCCAATTTTTTTCATCTCACTCGCGAGCATAATGGTGAAAACGCGCGGTCAAGTCAAAGAGTTGCAGTCAACACTAACTCCAAAGCAAAATTCAACACCAACATCTAAACAATGTTCAACACCAATATCATTGCCGTCTGCAGCTGCTAATGGAGAACCTATCCTCACCACGAAAGCCTCTCAAGTGACTCTCCTTACTGACCGAGGAAATCGTAGATCGAATCTCTTTGGAAATGAAAAATCTATGAAATGACGTCCTTCAGCGTATTGCCTTAATTGAAGAAAAGATTGAAACGCACATTAATGCAACTGAAAAAACCCTGTGTGGCCTTCAAAAGTGAGTTGAGGAAATCGAAATGCACTTAGGTGATACACAACTTCTGTGAGGGGAAGTAGCTGCCTTGCAAAAGAGATGTGATGAGCACGAGCAAAGGGAAATAGCAGCTGATGCCATTCTGTTTGGGATCCCACAGCTAGCCGATGAAAATTTGAAACCACCTTTAACCACCTTTGCTGTACCATCGATTGCATGCCACCCACGATGAAATGTATTTTTCTATACCGGCAGCGAAACAGAAATAATGACAATTATAACAATATACGACATGATGCTCCGATCATCTTAAAATTCAACATTCCCCACGAGAGAAATGCCGTACTAAGATCCGTCACTCTCTTTTGCAAAAACATGAAGATACAACTGTGCCTCGATGACGTTGGTATTGCCTCCACTAAAGAAAACAGTAACATCCACCTCCGCGGAAGCCTTGTTACAAGAAGCATTGCGTTTAAAACGTAGAAAACAGCTGTTCTCTGTTTATACCCGCTATGGTTCCGTTTTTGTTAAAGAGAGTGCAGATGGAACAAGCATACGTATTGGAACGACGAAATTATTAACACTATTGCAGCGAGGAACCATGATACAACTGACCCATGATGCGCGTATTATTATATTGTACTCTTATACTAAATTTATTATCTCTTTTACTTAAAAGTATATTGATTGAATCTTTCATTCATTTATAATTGCTTTAAAATAGAGAAAATGTCAAAGCATCCGGGTGAATTTTGTGTGTGTCCCTTCCTTGTTTTATCAGTAATAGTACTCCAATATGGTTGATGTAAATGCAGGGATTGTCGGGTCCATAGCTAGTGGCAGTAGTGATGGAATTCTGCGCGCGATGGTTAATGTACTTAGTGGTCGAAGAAATGGCTTTAAAATATCTCATATAAATGCACAGAGCCTGTGTCCAAAACTTGATGAGTTTAGAGATGTCTTTGAGAAGTCGAATGTAGATGCAGTCTGTGTATCAGAAACTTGGTTTTCACCATGGATAAAAGATAAAGTTTATTCACTTAACGGCTACAAACTCTTTCGTGGTGATAGACACAATCGTGTTGGTGGAGGGGCCGCACTTTACCTTAGAGATGGTATTAGTTATGGGAGGAAGGTATTATTCACCTGTTGGTTCTGCTATTGACTATGTGTTTGTAGAAATTTTCGGTGGTGGCAGCAGTCTGCTTTTGGGAGTAGTCATAGACTCAACAACTATGTGGATTTATTACCATTATATGCTTTACTCGAAGAAATGTCCATTTATGCGGCTAATATTATTATCTGTGGTGACCTTAATAGCAATCTCATCACTGACAGGAATTTATGCGAAAACATGATTTGCTATGATCTGCATCCTGTAAATAATATTGTCCCAACACATTTTACTGGAACTTCTAGTACCCTGCTGGATGTGGTATTTGTAAGTCACTCTGATAGTGTACTACTATACCAACTTTCTGCATCAGCATTCTCTAAGCATGACCTATTATTTCTCACTTACGATTTTATTGTTGATACACGTCCGAATTCCTTTTACCATTTCAGAGATTTCAGAAGTGTTGATAGACTTTCTTTGGAGCAACATATACAAAATATACCATGGGACTCTGTTTATCGCATGCCGTCACCAGATGACCAGGTTCCATTAAAAACTAGGGTATCTGGAAGAAAGTCAACATTATGGTTCTCTCGGGAGATACGGGAACTCATCGCTCAGCGTGATCAGGCCTATTGTCGCTGGAAGCGTTATCGGGTTGAAGAACTCTACCAAGCCTATAAAACTTTGCGAAATAATGTCGTACGAGAGATTAGAGCTGTTAAGGTCCAGTTTTATGCCAACCGTTTCCAAACAAATGCGGGAGGTCGTGTATTGTGGAATAACTTACGGGATTTGGGCATGGGGAAGCAAAATCCAGGTTTTTCTTGTAACATAGACGTTAACGATCTAAACCGCAAATTTTTATCGCATTCTCGGCCTGAACTTACGAGAGTAAATTACTCTTTCTATTGCGCTGCACTTTCAAGAGATACGGGTCTTGGTTTTGTAAATGTTGACAGTCGAGATGTTCTTGAAAGCTTTCTTTCTTTAAAATCTAATGCAGTGGGAATTGACGGAGTACATCCAGTGTTTATAAAAGCTATACTCCCATTGCTCTTGCCATACATAACGCATACGATGAACACGATATTGACAACTGGAGTTTTTCCCCAACGGTGGAAAATGGCAAAAATAATCCCAATCCCAAAAAACTCCATAGGTGATGAGCATAGACCTATTTCTATATTGCCATATCTCGCAAAAATCTGCGAACGTATAATACAAAAGCAACTGAGTGAACATTTAAGCCGTAACAACTTGTTGACTCCTGTCCAATCTGGTTTTCGTGTTAAACATAGCTGCACTACTGCTTTGCTTAAGGTCATAGATGACATAAGGTCAAATTGAGACGAAGGTTACGTTCTCAGTCGTCTTAGATTTTTCGAAGGCTTTCGATACGGTCGTCCACACAGTCCAGTGTCATAAACTACAACACTACTTTAACGTCTCACAGGTAGCAATAAGATTGATATCTTCCTACCTCTCCGGAAGATCACAGGCGGTGGCCGTTGATAATAATTTATCTGAATTTCTTCCCCTGACGAGAGGTGTTCCTCAGGGGTCAATTCTGGGCCCTCTTCTGTTCATGCTGTATATCAATGAAATCTCTGGTATCATTAAGCATTCGTCGATGCATATCTACGCTGATGACGTACAAGTTTATGAAAGTTGTGCCCTTGGCCTTATCGAAGACTGTGTCTGTAAAATAAATGAAGACCTCAAACTGATTTCAGATTGGTCAGTAACAAATGGTTTGACCCTGAATCCAGTTAAATGCAACTGTCTAGTGATATCTAAGAAAACTTTAGATTTAACATATTTCCCACCCATTAAGGTAAATGGCTTGTCAATAAATTTTGTCAATTCCTCAAAGAATTTAGGCGTGGTGTTCAACAGAACGCTTACATGGAACGATCATATTAATGTCATAGTTGGTAGGACATACGGCGTTCTCCGTACTTTATGGACAGCACATCAATTTACTCCCTTGAACACACGCCTATTACTTGCAAAGTCTTTGGCAATTCCAGTTCTCATTTATGGTTGTGAAATCTTTTATAATTGTGATGCTGCCAGCAAAAGAAAGTTACAGGTAGCATTTAATAGCATCATTCGTTATATATATGGTCTGAGGAAGTATGATCACGTTACCCATTTATCTAAAAATCTACTGAGCATGACTTTCGTAAACTACATCAAGTTTCGGACGCTGGTTCTTTTTTTCAATATTTTGAAAACACGGCAGCCATCGTATTTGTTTAATAAGCTCCGACTTCCAGTATCAAACAGATCTTCTTGTTTAATTCTGCCGCGGTGCTCTTGCTTAACATCTGAGAGACAATTTTTCATTGCCGCTACTCGTTTGGAACGCGCTCCCTCTTCAATTGCAGGGAATAGACGACGCACTACATTTCAAAAAACAGTTAACTATATATTTATCAAATCTTAGCAGTTGAATTCTCTCTTTAAAAGCAATCTTCTTTTTCTTTATCTTCTCCTTTCCTTCCTCTTCTTTTCCTTAAATTTATACGTTCAATATTTTTTAACTTAAATTTATATTTATATTTTTATTAATTGTAACAATATCATTTTGAATTCTGTATCATTATTTTTACTAACTCTCATAGTACTTCCATTTTTGCTTTTTAACTTTGATATTGTGAACTATATATGTAATTGTAAATCTTCCACAACCTTATAAGCTCTGAGCTTACCTCTTACACAGTAAGTTTATTGAAATAATAATAAATAAAATAAATAAATAAAAATAAATAATCGACCATTCGAAACTGTTATTCGCCGTATTGTTGACCGTTTTCGCACAACATTTTCTTTGTAAGATGTATTGACAGGAAAACACATAAGAGGTTTGAAGAAATCATTGCATCGATTTGAGAGAGCTTGGTCCTTGTCTATTCACTTTATTTAAGGCAACGAAATAAGGGAACCGTCTTTGTCTGCGTCGAATAGGCCCAGAATCAATTGGCCTTGAATCTACAGTTTTATCGAAAAATAGTGTTGATAGGGCTAATTTTTGGCTCAATAGGTATCCTAATACGAAAAATTTTCGCATTTGAAGCGAAGTGAATGCATATGAGATTATGGAAATGCTATTACTTACTTCTTACTTAAGGTGTCGCTACAGTCCTGGTCGGACCTGGGCTTCAGTCCACAAGCATCTTTAGCCAGCTCGATTTCTCAGTCGTTCGTGGATCTCCGCAGAGAATAAACGTGTTCGGCTTTTTTATAGTGAAAAGACAGTGCCTTGGTGTTTATAACAAAGATAATTGTCAATATTTTGGTATTAGACTCGGTAGCCTAGCAGTTAGCGGCGCCGATCATCTAATTGTGGTCGGATTACGATTTCGATCCCTGCAAAAACTTTTTTGTTTTTTGTTTTATTATTAGTGCAAAATAAAAACAAAAACAATATAAAATAATAAAACCACGTAATGGATGGTGGAGAGCGCTTCGCTCTTCCCATAACGGGAGTTGCGAAAGGCAACAATGTTGTTGCCGGTGCCGTGGCGAAAGCTATTCAGAAGAGGAGGAGGCTAAGAACCACTCCTAATTCAAAAAAAAATGAAAATGGGTGCAGCCTTGGCAACAGAAACAGCACAGCAACGCAAGAACAAATCAGATGATGCGTTGATGCACATCACTGATGAAGTGCAGTATGTGGGGGGCAACAACAACTTTGCCTCTTTAGCTGCGTCTGAATCAGAAGATGAGGATGCGGAAATAAACGACTTAAACAGCAGCATTCAAGAGCTGAAAAAGAAAGTGCTAGCAATTAAGCAGAGACAAACTGCACGCAGGCAGAGGGAGCAATCCGAAGTGGAGAGCTCGCAACAACGAAAAGAGCAGAAACAAAAACTGCAGCAACAACAAAACCGGCAGCAGCAGAAACAACAACTGCAGCAAACAAAACAGCAGCAGCAGAAACAAAAGCAGTTGCAAAAACAATAACTGCTGAAACCACACCAGCTTAAAACACAGAAGCAGCAGCGGCAGCAACAACAACAACAGCAGCAGCAACGGGGTCTGCCGATCTTCCTGGTGCAGCTCAGTCCCGAAAGCCGTCTGGATAGTCTTAGGAGTATCAATGTCCTAGACAACCAGGTGGTTCACTGGGAGAAATTAAAAAGGAGCGAAGGCGTTATACAATGCGTTCGCTGCCAGAGGATCGGGCACGCCGCATCGAAATGCCAAATGCAGCCTCGATGCGTGAAGTGCGCAAAGAACCACAGTTCCGAGGAGTGTGCTCTGGGTAGGGGCGGAGCATCCGATAGGACGCAGCTCTCGTGCGTGTTATGTGGGAACGTAGGACACACCACAAACTATCGGGGTTGTCCTAAGTTCGCTGACATTAAACAAGCAAAACTCGCTCGGCAGCAGAAGGTGGAGATCAAACGTTCACCTGTTAGGCTTCAAACACCAGCCGTCACGTCCCAAATCTCCTACGCCCAAATGGTGTCAGGTAGGGGGGCTACGGCACAGCAAGTGGCTGTTGCTTCTCCGGCGCCAATGCCGAGAACAAAAGAAGCTGCACCTAACATGTTGGCCATCTTGCTCGCAATCCAAGGGCAGATGGCTCAGCTGCAACAGCAGGTGCAAGAACAGGCCAAGCGGGTGGACCAGATCTACGCACTGCTGCCGGGCCTAACGCAACACATGTCATAATGGGTACGCACATTGTGGAGCAAACTTTGAAGGTCCTTGCGGCGAATGTTAATTCACTGATTAGGATCGAACGAAGAGCCGCGATGTTAAAATTACTACAAGACCAAACTCCTGATGTGCTTTTCGCTAGCGAAACCAAGCTAACCGATAAGCACAAACTGGAGTACAATAATTATATTGTTAGAAGAAGAAACGGGCCCAGATCCAAACGTGGAGGCGGTGTCGCGATCTTCATTAAAGAAGGTATAAAATTTCACAGAGTGTACAAGAGAGTGTTGCGCAGGTTCCGGGTGTTGGAGGCAGTCGTCATTTGCATCCCGCTCCGCAGTGGAAAGCGGCTGTACTTGGCCTCTGTTTATGCACCTGAGGCCTCACAATCCACTTTATTTATAACAGAGCTCGACACGCTTTTTCGACTTCTGAGGCTGGAATCGGGGGAGAATTATTTTATAATCGGCGGGGATTTCACCGCTACACACAGAGATTGGGGAAATAATTTGCCAAATACTAGAGGGAACCTACTACTCGATTGGTGGGGTCAGCACGATACCATGTTCAGACTCGGTCTTAAAGCGACGGAAAACCCGTCGTTTCCCAGAGGCGGGTCTTATTTGGATCTATTACTGTACGACGAACGTATACGACTGACAGGTACGAATTTACAAACGCTTAACTGTCTGTGCACATTCATGTATGACAGCGACCATTGCGGTTTTAGCACCGAAATCACAGTTCCCAACGAAATTGCGGAATTGGAGGAGTTTGTCCAAAGATACTCTTACAACTACAGTAAGACTCGATGGACACGCTTCTCCGCAACCTTGACAAGAGCTCTCTCCTCGAACACGCTCCACCCACCATCCAATAGGAATTTATCAAACGAGGAGATCGATAAGTACCTTAAACGAATGGACGAGACAATAAAACAAACTATGGACACAACAATACCGCGGTATAAACAAACGACTAAAGAAGATCTGTTCCGCAATGCTACTATTGACGCACTGCACCGACAGAAAAATAGACTTCTGACAAGACTAAAAAACTTATACAGACAGTTTACAGACAGACAAGACCCAGAAATTAGGACACTGAAGTCATCGATTAAAAATATTCAAATGCTAATCGAAGAGAATTACAGAATTGCTGTAAGTCTGTATTGGAACAACAAGATTCGGGCTGTAAACACCAGCAACCCGAATATGTTCCCGCAAATAAATAAACTATTTCGGAGAAAAAATCAAAACGAACTTCAGTGTCTTAAAATAACCCGGACAACAGACAACGAACGATTATTAACAATAGCAGGCATTGATACAAATGAGGCCGCTGATGATGACGACTTCTTTGTGATCGAGGATCCAGGAGAAGGTTGAGGCTATAGGGGCGACTTTCCAGGAAGTATACAAGGCCAATGATATCATTGGCCCTAATTATGACCTGGACAATCGCGTCTTGGTGCACAACTTCTATATTCGAAATGAAGTAGACAACTGGCGATCCGAGGGCTCTGATTTCACCCGGTTCAGTGACGAAAATATGGCAAATAATGTCATTGCCAGAGAAGGTGACCTACCCCCGTTCATTTCGAAGGAAGAACTCCATGAGATCCTCGACACAATCAGAAGTAAGAAATCAGTGAGGACCGATGGTAATCCGAACATCGTGCTTCGACATCTTCCTCTAGAAGCGGTGGACATTTATACCACCCTGTTTAATAATGCAATGAATAATGCACATTATCCAGCGCATTGGAAAACGGCGGTGGTTCAACCTATCACCAAAAAGGGAAAGGATATATCCAATCCGGCGAATCTTCTGTCGATAAGTCTCCTTCCGAATATCAGTAAGGTGTTCGAAAAAGTAATCAATAGAGCTCTGACTATGTGGGTTGAGGACAAACATATAGTTCCGGATAACCAATTCGATCTTAAGGCAGGACATGCCATCTCACATGCCGCGTCTAAACTGGTGTCCGATATCCAATGGAAAAAAGGCAAAAAAACAGTGTACTGGTGCTTGCCTAGTTGACTTGGAGAAGGCTTTCGACACTGTGTGGTTAGAAGGTCTTTTCTACAAGCTGGCTAATCTGGGGATCAGTAAACCACTCTCGTACATTCTTTATAATATGCTAACCAACAGACAGTTCATCGTGAAAAATGGTGATGTGACTTCTGTTGGAATATTTCAAATTAAAAATGGTCTGCAGCAAGGCGCGGTCAATTCGCCGATCCTACTCAACATTTATACAAGCGACTTGATAGGTTCACTTCCCCATACTATTGCGTACGACTTGATAGTGTACAGAACAGGTCCAAAAATCGGGGTCATTAATAGTCTCTTACAGCGTGACTTCGATAAGATAAGACGATTTTGCGATGACTGGAAGTTGAAAATCAACTTTCAGAAGTCGGAAACCATTCTTTTTAGGACTCCGTTGTCTGGAGCCTATAGGGATACCAGAAAAAATTGGCGAAAGTTCTCGATCATTGGACAACACGGACAGCCTCTTGCCTGTCGAAATGTAGTCAGATACCTTGGGATTTGGCTAGATCAGTTTCTGTATTTTGAAAAAAATGTAGATGCTGCTCTAGCCAGAGCTAAAGGCGCTTTTGCCCTCACAAAGAGACTGTTTTATAGCAGCCAACTCGATGCGAGGGTAAAGATAATCTGCTGTGTCCCGTGTGGTGCAATGTACGAGCAAGCTTAATGGAAAAAATTCGGGTGTTTGAGAGGGCTTGCCTTAGGTCTTGTCTTCGCTTGTACAGAACACCAGAGTCGGAGTACAAAATTTTTTATCCTAATGAGGTCCTTTACAACAGGGCAAACCTAATACGAGTGGACAACTTCGTAATTAAGCTGACTCGAAGGCACATTGCAAAAGCAATGGCCTCTACGAATAACCTGATATCCGGGGCTTACTACCCCAATTACATTTATCATGAGAGTGTGCGCTCTAACGGCTTCGTTCCACCGGAAGCATTCCTCTACTTTGATCAGATAGGGTTGATCCAAGATAGGTCAGCGTTCCCGTTAATCTTCCATGTCGCTCGGACAGCTGGGGACAGGCGACTCAACTACAACAGAGACGTCGCACACGGAAGGGTGGATCGCCTTAGGTTCAGTAGGGCGGTGGGGAATCGCGATAAGAGGGATGTCGTTCGGCAGCACCAGCATTTCTGGTGGTTGAATGACGGGGAAGATGTTTCGTCGTCGTTTCCGTCAATTACGGACCAGCCTCACTAATGAGGCAGAGCTGACCAATCTATTTGCTTTGTAAATAGCGATGGCCAGCTTACATAGGTTTAGGTTTGCATTTAAGAAAGATATGTATATATTAGCATATATAAAGGTATATACTAATATATGTATATTATTGTGTGTGTTTATATGTGTGTATTGTGTATGTAGGTTAGCTAGACTAAGGTTTATTATAAGTTAGATATTAAGTTTTTATAATAAATACAAAATATTGTCCATATACATATATATATGTAAAATAAAACGCATTTAAAACTAAAACTAAAACTAACCAGCTCGATTTCTGCTATTTGCCTCCATTTTCGTACGCTAAGACGGCTAAGGTCACGAACTGAAGAAGCTAAAACATCTGTTTTCTGTTTTTACGCGGGGCGGACGGGCGTATGCACGTCAAACACCTAATGGAAGAGCTTTTTTGCTCGACAGTATTCAACGCTTGGATTCTCTTGCTGCTGCCGTTACGTATGATGCTACATAAACTTCTTTTTGATTTCTCATTTTCTCATTTCTTATGACTTGTAAGTATTTTCTGTATTCGTATCTTATGCCTGTTAGCAATTGGAGTTTTGCTATTTGTTCTGCGTTTGGTGCTTTTTTACGTTGGGTGCATGTTTTTCTAATTTTCACTGATGGGAGATGTTAGAAATGTCTCTTCCAGTGGCGATGGTGCGTATGATAAACTGCGTGTGCTTATAAACATCTTGTGTGCACAACATGTTGGCATAAAAGTATGCCATATCCATGCTCAGAGTTTGGCCGGGAAAATTGATGAATTTAGAAGTTTGTTTGTTGGTTCAGATGTTGATGTAATCTGCGTTTCCGAAACATGGTTTGACCCAAATATTCCAGATAACGTATACCCCGCGGCTGGGTACAGCATCTTCCGCGCCGATAGAAAAAACCGAACAGGTGGGGGGGTAGCAATTTATGTGCGCATCACATTGACATTGACCGTAAGACTTATCTCTACCTCAGCTTGTTTGAGCATTGCTTCATTGAGCTTTCGAGCGAAAGGAAAAAATGTTTACTCGGTGTTGTTTACAGACCTAAAAGTCACATCGATCTTACAGCTTTTTAGAAAATAACTCCTTTTCTTTTTGGAAAACGATAGTGTGTGGCGATTTGAATTGCAATATACTGAATTCCGAAA
Organism: Volucella inflata; assembly: GCA_928272305.1. Classification (NCBI taxonomy): domain Eukaryota; kingdom Metazoa; phylum Arthropoda; class Insecta; order Diptera; family Syrphidae; genus Volucella; species Volucella inflata. Next base: position 53,790,143 of record OV743720.1, on the reverse strand, counting down.
ACTCGGTTTCTTTAACTCAGTCCATGAAAACTTTAAATTTAGATCTCCTTAACTCATCTACACCGACACATTTTACCCGATCAAGCTGAACTATTCTTGAAGTATTTTTTGCAAGCAATAGTCAAAATAATTTTTACAGCCAAGTCATTCGAAGCATGACATGATTTTTACTTCATTTGTCTTTGGAATCAGTAAACAACAATTTAGGCCGTCCTTTAGAGACTTTAGGAATCTTAAACCGGATTTGCTTGAACATGACTTACAGGGTGTTAACTGGCAACCAATATTCTCAGAGGTTTCTCCTGACGTTGAAGTAGATTATTTTCAGGGTCTGGTTACTCACCTGTTTGATATGCATGTTCCGTTAAAAACGAAGCTCGTAAGATAAAAAAATAATCCGTGGTTTACATCAGAAATCCATAGGCTGAGAAATCAAAGAGATGCAGCGTATAGGAAATGGAAGTCTTTTCGACTTCCGGAATTTTTGAACGGCAGGCAAATCGCCGTTTCTTTAGCGAGCATTTAAATCATCAACTTCCCAAAAAAAGCCTATGGAAGAATCTGCGCCAATTTGGTATTATTTCTAAAACAAACTCTATGATTGATAACATTGATCCAAACCAGTTAAATAGTGAGTTTGTTAAAATACCATCGACCCCAAGTGCTAGTACTCTAACTTTATCACCACCACAGTGTTCATTTCTTAAAATAAAATCAAAAGCTGTTGGTTTTGACGCAATTCATCCCTGCCAACCATCCCATAAAAATTATTTCGCCGTACATTCTTCTAGCGCTAACACGCATTTTCAACACTATAGTGACGACATCATCGTTTCTAGTATCTTGGAAAGCCCCAAAAATAGTCCCAGTGCTTAAAAAGAAAGCAACTAGTAACTCAAGAAAGCAACTAGTAACTCGCCTGCAGAGGACTGACCCATTGCAATCCTTTCGTATTTGTCAAAAGTCTTGGAAAAGTCTATTCACTTTCAAATGTCAGCTCATCTGCAACGTAACAACCTGCTCTGTCCGCATCAATCTGAGTTTAGGCAATACCACAGCTGCACTTCAGCATTACTTAAGGTAGCGGATGATATACGGGTAGCGAGCGGTAATGACTATTTCACTTTTCTGACGCTTCTAGAATTCTCCGAGGCATTTGACACATCACGGACTTCTCGTTAAAAAACTTTGCACGTCTTTTGGATTCTCTTCTTCCGCGGCGAACCTTATTCGTTCTTACCTATCGGGTCGCAAGCAAGCTGTTTTCTTAAACAACTGCCAATCTACTTTTGCTGCAACTTCAGCGGGTGTCCCCCAAGGATCTATTTTGGGTCCACTACTCTTCACAATCTTTATAAACGACCTTCCAACAGTCGTTCAAAATTCATCAGTGCACATGTACGCAGATGATGTACAGCTGTATTTTAGTAGTGACCTCGGTTTGGTTCAGGACGCAGCCTACAAACACAATGAAGATTTGAGAAAAGTTCTCACCTGGTCTGAAGAAAATTCCCTATTGCTTAATCCAAATAAAACCAAATAAAACCAAATGCCTAGTCATAAGCAGAAATAATTTGAACACCACATGCTTCCCTAACATATATCTTGGGGATTCGCAATTAGATTTTGTCGATAAAGTAAAAAACTTAGGCGTTTGGTTCAATACAACTTTGATTTAGGATGTTCATATTTACGGATGCCTCAGATATCTTTCCCTGTCGCGGGACTATACGCCATTGAACACTAGACTAATGTTGGCACAGACGCTACTTGTTTCACTTATATCTTATAGTTGTGAAGTTTTTTGTTGCAACGGGGCACTTATTAATCATAGTCTCCAGGTTGCATTCAACAATGTTACTCGTTGCGTTTATGGACTTAAGCGTTTTGACCATGTTTCCGCCTACGCTAAAAATATTCTTGGTTGCTCACTAGACAAGTATCTAGACTTTTGTGCAGTCAAGTATTTGCACAAGATCTTTACCACCAAACAGCCTCAATATTTATATGAAAAATTACGCTTTTCACAATTACAATTGCCCCGTGTTACATACCGGGTCTCGCAACACCAGGTTTTTGTGCATGCCATTCGCCTCTGGAATGCATCAGAAGCCCTATAAAGCGAACATTTTTGGTGATATTCTCTTTCGGCACATTGTTGGTAACACATAAATACAGAAAATATCATTTTGAGTAAATTATTTGCATTTTAATTTAATTTGTTTTTTCTTTTCCTCTTTCTTTCCGTAGTAATTTCAATTTATTTTTTTTCTTATATTCGCTGTTTGTTTAACGAATGTTAGGTTAGTTTAAATTAAAATATAATGTAGCATAGTAATGTTTATCTATTTTAAACTTCCACATACATATACCATATCGCATTTATTACTTATAGATGATGTAAAGTCTACTATAAACGCTGTTGAAATATTTAATAATAATTATTGGGGGCTTTAGCCTCATATGCGCGCATGCCCCCACAGAGGAGAAAGATGACGACACCAAGGATGCCTACTATGAGCTCCTTTACAAGACCTACAAGCAATGCCCTAGCTAAGACATTAAAATTGTCGTCGGTGATTTTAATGCAAAGCTAGGAAGAGAGGGTATCTTTGGAGGAACAATCGGAAAATATAGCCTGCAAAACACCACCTCCGATAACGGATTCAGGCTAATCGACTTTGCGGCGGGGCGAAACATTGTCGTGGCTAGCACGCGGTTCCCATATCTCGACATACACAAGGGGACTTGGAGAACTCCTGATCAATCAACAGTCAACCAGATTGATCTCATTGCGATCGATGCAAGACACTCCTCCAGCATTATGGATGTCCGTACGTTCCGAGGAGCCAACATCGACTCGGACCATTACCTTGTTGTAGCCAAGGCACTGTTGCGGATATCCAAACTACGCCAAGACAAACTAATGCTGTGAGAAAATTCGACGCCCACAATCGCAAGAGGTCGCCAAGTCCTTTTCTGATCGAGTGTCTCTTAATCTCTTAAGGGGTCCAATGCCGCCAGCATCAAGCATCGAAGACCATTGGAAACACTGCCAAAACGCCATCAGAGATGCCGCTTCTGATGTGCTGGGTTTTACTCGACCACTACAACGAAACCCCTGGTTCGATGATGAATGCCGACAAGCACATACAGCAAAGCAAGATGCATATAACGCGGCGCTACTTAGAAAGATCAGAGCTGCTCATGAGCTCTATGAGCGGAAGAGGAGAGACGAGCACCGGCTTCTCAGGAGGAAGAAGAAAGAGCATGAGAAGCGCGCGATCGAGGAAATTGAGAGATGCTACTCCAGGAATGAGGTTCGGAAGTTTTACCAAAAGGTAAAAATAACATGCCACAGAAACAAACCCCGAACCGAAGCCTGTAGAGATGAACAAGGGAACATCGTAGTAGAATCGCAGTCGATGCTGAGGATTTGGAAAGACCATTTCTGCAGACTGTATAACGGCGATGACGGACCAAATACCGCCGTCAGGCAGAATCAACCTTTCAACCTGGACGATGATGACCAACAATTCCGTCCACTCGACCTGGATGAAGTGAAGATAGCTATATCGAAGCTTTAGTCCAACAAAGCTGCTTGAGCGGATGGCCTGACTGCCGAGCTCTTCAAAGCGGCAGCCGATGACTTGGTAAGGAGCATACACCAACTTATCTGTAAAATATGGTCGGACGAAAGTATGCCCGATGAATGGAACCTCAGCATTGTTTGTCCAATTCTCAAGAAAGGAGACCCTCTGAACTGCGCCTACTACAGAACTACAGAGGCATCAGTCTCCTTAACATCGTATATAAGATCTTATCCGCCGTATTGTGTGAACGCCTGAAGCCGTTCGTCAACAACCTGATAGGTCCATATTAGTGTGGCTTCAGACCAGGAAAGTCCACCATCGATTAAATATTCACACTACGGCAGACCTTGGAGAAAGCTCATGAGCTTCAGATCGATACACACCATTTATTCATCGATTTTATGGCAGCGTATGACAGAATCTATAGAGACCAGCTATACAGAGCAATGCCTAGTTTCAGCATCCCTGCCAATCTCGTCCGTCTGTGCAGGATGACGATGAAGAATGCACTCTGCTCCATCAATGTCGGTAAACATCTCACTGAGACCGTTGATGTCAAAAAAATATTTAGACAAGGCGATGCGCTGTTATGCGATTTTTTCAACATCGTTCTTGAAAGAATAATGCAAAACTCACGAGCAAAAACAAGAGGCACTATCTTTCAAAAGTCCGTCCAACTACTCGCATACGCCGACGATATTGACATAATCGGGAGAAAACAGCGTGACAGCAGAACGTACGAAACTGAATATAAAAATTTCAGAAACAAGATCAACAGAGAAATAAAAGCACAGAAATTTTTATAGAAATAAATTTAACGCAATTAAAGCTGACTCTCGTAAAACCTGGAGCTTAGTCAACGAGATAATGGGAAGAAAAAAGTTAAGCGTTGATGAAATGCTTGTTAAGAACTTCGCATCGGAAAAAAGTATGATCAGCTTTTCTAATGAATGTGATAAACTTTTCTCGGAACAGACTCTCCAAATAATTCATCAGTGTAACGCAATCACATCCTATCATGCGAATACCTTCGTAGCCAACTCAATTTTTGCTAGAGAAACCAATATCGCAGAGGTGCGCAGCATAATTAATTTCCTCGACGAAAATAAATCCCCCGGAATCGATGGAAAACGGCCGGTAGATATTAAAAAACACGCAGATATTTTTGCTCCCCTCTTGTGTAAATTTATTAACCTCAGTCTGATGCAGGGCAAAATTCCGAAAAAACTGAAAACTGCTGTGGTTAGACCTATTTACAAAGGAGGTGTTAAAAGTGAAATCGCCAATTATAGACCGATATCGATACTGCCAGTCATGGAAAAGTGTCTAGAAGATGTAATTAGAAGTAGACTAATTAGCTTTATTGAAAACCACTCCCTTATCCACCAAAGTCAGTACGGTTTCTAGAAGCAAAAAAGTACTGGACAATTGCTTGGAGAGTTTGCGAATTGTGTCAATGAATCCCTAAATAAAAGTCATCACATTCTGGTAATGTTTATGGATTTTAGTAAAGCATTTGATACACTAAACCACGCAAAGCTACTGGAAGCACTTGAACGGATGGGTATACGAGTAGTGATGGCGGACTGGCTAAGCGATTATCTATTCACCAGGGCCTTTCGTGTAAAAATCAAGGACGTTTATAGTGAAAAGGAGCATGTACAATATGGAGTTCCTCAAGGGTCGAAACTGGGTCCAATTCTTTTCATTTTGTACACAAATGAACTTCTTCGAACTTTTAAAAATAGCATCCCATTTGCTTACGCTGATGACACCGCGAACGTCTCGGGCAGAACGTCACCTTAGACAGATATAACTTTGAGGTAGTTAAGGACTTTGTCTACCTAGGCTCTGCTATAAACACAGACAACGACACCAGCGCTGAAGAATAACTCTTGCCAACCGCTGTTTCTTTGGGTTAAGAAGGCAATTGAGTAGCAAAGCCCTCTCTCGGACAACAAAAGTCACCCTTTATAAGACTTTAATAATCCCGGTCCTGCTCTATGGCGCAGAGTCATGGACATTATCAAAAATGGATGAGGGTGTTCTTGGTTGCTTCGAGAGAAAAATTCTTCGGGCGATCTTCAGTCCCGTCTGCATTGACGCTGAGTGGAGGAGGAGATACAACTACGAACTGTACGGACTGTACAGCGACATGGACCTAGCCAGAAGAGTGAAGATCCAAAGACTGAGATGGCTGGGTCATGTAGAGCGCATGGAAACCAATGCTCCGGTCCGAAAAGTCTTTGAATCCGCCCCCGAGGAACAGCGCAGTAGAGGAAGGCCAAGACTCAGGTGGCGCACGCAAGTGGAAGAGGACCTCAGTCAATTTAGCGTGCGAAACTGGAGGCAGCTAGCCAGGGATCGAGCTGTCTGGAGAAGCTTGTTGACTGAGGCCCAGGTCCACCCCGGACTGTAGCGCCACCTAAAGTAAGTAAGTAATTATTGGGGGTGGAATCGAAGACTTTTCGGACCGACGTGGTGCTGTTCATCCTCTCTATATGACCCAGCTATCTCAGTCGTTGGACCTTTACTTTGGCTAATTCAATGCCGCTATACAGTCCGTACAGTTCGTTTATCAAATCGCCGCCTTTGCAGATGGGACCGGAAATCCCTTGAAAAGCCAACTCATAATGTCCATCCCTCTGCACAATAGAGCAGAACTGGGATATTTAAGGTCTTTTATAGAGTAACTTTAGTTGTTCGAGGGAGGGTTCAACTAGTAAATTGCCTTTCTCAGCCCAATGAAGCAGAGATTGGCAAGAGTTATTCTTGGTTTGATCTCACTGCTGCTGTCAAGACAAAGTCCTTAACTACCTAATAGTCATATAGTTGAAGAACTCGCATGACAGCGCATCACCTTGTCTAAATCTTCTTTCGACATCAAAGGTCTCGGTGAGATCTTTACCGATCTTGATGGAGCAGCGTGCATTCTCCATCGTCATTCTGCACAGACGGACGAGTTTGGCAGGGATGCCAAAATTAGACATTGCTCTGTATAGCTCGTCTCTAAGAATGCTGTCCTACGCCGCCCAAAAATCGATGAATAAATGGTGCGTATCGATCTGAAGCTCATGAGCTTTCTCCAAGATCTGCCGTTGTGTGAATATTTCATCGATGGTGGACTTTCCTGGTCTGAAGCCACATTGATATGAACCCATCAGGTGGTTGAAATTTCTCACAGCATGTCTTTGCGCTGTTCACCCTGTACACCCACAATACTGAAGGAGAGTCGTGCGATGTGATCAATCTGGTTGACGGCTGATTGATTAAAAGTTCTGCAACTCCTCTTGTGAATATCGAGATGTAAAAACCGCGTGCTAGCTCGTAAAAGCAATCTTTTGTGTCGCCATCTTTTTCTATGTGGGATTGCTACAAGAAACTGCCGGAAACTCAAGATTTTTTTGCTCAAGTCTGCTTCCAAAAGCAAATCCGTATAACAACCACCTTTATAGGTGTCGCAGTTTTTCATCCTCTTCTTATCCAGCCCATTCCATCACATTTCCTGGATGGCAGTAATGTCTGCTTTGTAGCAGTCTAGGGCCTCCGCTAGTTCTTCATATTATGCACGTGGCCGTTTAAGAAACCTAACATTTTAAGCGCATATCCGAAGTTCGTTTTCCCTAATTCGTTTGCGTGTAGATCCGCCGCATCAGAGGCATGTTCTTGTTTCGTTACTTTCGTCCTTTTTTCATGGCTAGGAAGTTGCCCCGGCGGCAATACCTGGAGGACCAGTGTTATATTTAATAACATTAAGACAAGGTGCCGATTAGAACGAAGCCAGTAAACCGTACGGGGATGTAAGCGCAGCCTTCGGTCCATGAATAACTCCTTCGCCACTATCTCTTTTCCAAGATCCTCAATTAGTCTTGGAAATTCATGCCGACTTGTGCTCCCAATATGTCGGAGTAGTCCGCAAAAGGTCTCATTTGTTCCAAAATTGTACTTCGGCGTTGACTTCATCTGGAGAATTCCGTCTGCTGATAAGCACTTATTAGTCTACCAAGTCGAGCTTGGACCTCCGCTAATGCCAGATCATGTTTCGTTACACTTACATTTTGAGCTGGACTAACGACGAAGGATGATACAAACCTTTAAGTTTAAGTAGCCTTTTTCTGCTAGGTTTAAGTTAGCTTAAGTTTATAGTTAGCTTAAGTTCCGTGCAAGGGTGCCGTGAAATAACGCCGAATTTCCATGTTCGGTCTTATTGCACGTTGCTAAAGTGCGAATTCCAAAATTCGGCGTTATTTCACGGCACCCTTGCACGGAACTTAAGCTAACTATACATGCTGACCCTATATTCGATTTTGTCATCAAAAGTTTATTGGTGTTAAGTATGAGTAATGCTAGAAATGCTCTTTGCTAAGTTAATTACTTACATATCCATCTCCTGTACCTCTAAGTGACGATATGTATTTCCAAATGTACCTATTACTGTGCTTATAGATCATCGATGCATGCATCCCTGTGTCGCATCTGAATCCAATATTCCCTGCAATTCGTCATAAAATTGGCAGTAATGGTCGAATATATGTATGTGTACACCCCATCCGGACAGACCCCGAGCAATATTTCAATTATCTTCACATTCTATATTCGACCTAATTATACTTAATGTAATTATAATGGAATATTACCCAAAACCACATTTATGTGTGGCGTCGTTACGTCGCCTGGTCAATAAGTAAAGCGATGTACCAACTTCCAAAGACCTAGTCAGCCATGGAACCGACGAACCAACCTGATAATTACCCAACCGCTGGCAATTTGAACTTATACCAGAGATACGAATACCACTCATTTCATTGGAATTATCGGAACCACATTCGGTAAAGATTACAAGTGTACAACTAGGATTCAACCAGGAGCTGGAGGGTCCAATTTGACGTATGCTATTACAGTAGCTTCGTTCAACTTCCTCCAATTACAGTGTATTCGATACACTAAGAGTAGAAGGGGTCGAAAAAAAAATGAATAAAGTACTTTCTACATGATTCCTGCTTCCAATGGGAGCACTTTCTACAGACCCAGTTCAATGGCAAGCTATGTACCTATCGCAAACGACCTTGGCATACGAATAGGTAGCGTAATCATTGTGTGATAATGGGAAATGAATTATCCTTCATGCTTGGAATATTTTCGCTCCATTCTGAACAATTCAATTATTGGTGCGTCTGATGATGATGATGATGATGTTGGGTTTGTGTTATGGAATGCAACAGAGGAGTATTGTAGACGATTTCAGGGTATTGGTTCGAATTTCTACCAATAATGTTATGCGGTGGAGGGTCGGTCGACTAGGTGCAGCACACGCGGTCACATAGTGCTGTATCAGTTTTAACTCAATCGAATTAAAGCGGTGCAATGTGTGTATTGGCGTGTGGAAAGCCACCTGATTAAGAAGCTATATCCTCCTCTTGGGAATGATTTTAGGTAACTTCTTGCTCGAGATTCTAACCTCGATCAGCATAGAATGGAACTCTTCAAGTTATTAATTCGTTTTCCATTGCATCTCCTGTACACTTCAAATTAGATTTCGGTCCAGGTAATTAAATGTTGCAGGCATTTTCGTGTTTGGGAATCGGGGAATGCTTTCATATACAGTCGTAAGGGGAAATTACAAATGGAAACTAAGGAATGCGGCTATTGTGGAGATATTAATCTTGTTAGGATGTTGAATACGTTGTTTGTACTTCTTATTCTCAGAAGACAATTACCTACTTGGTTATGCAATAGTCTCTTGAAGGGGTAGATGCTCTGGGAGATTCCGTCGTGGATCATAAGGACCAGATGAAGCATTTGGATTCTCTTAATTTTTTAAGAAAATTGGTTTTCGTAGTTTAAAAAATCATCCTTTCGTTTTGCTGAAGTAAAGTACCAGCCTGGTGATTAGTAATAAGTGAAGAGTTTCTGACTTTAGCCTTCACGTAAAGTAGTACTAACTTCAAGAATTAATATCTGTCAAACCAATTGTCAGACTGCAGTGTCATTTTTGATCAGTAGTCTTCGCAATTTTATTGTTATGACATATACGCGTTACCAACTTTAAAATTCGATTCTGTGCTCTAAACTTATAAAACTTCACTCCAAGTGGAGGCGTTTCTAACGAAAAATGAAATGTCAAAAAGGCTAAGTCCGATTTGGTGTTACCTTTCAGTTATCGGAATCAAAACAGAACCGTGAGTGGGAAACTTCGAAAGATATTTGGCTCAAGCTGGGGGATGTACGCATCGAAGGGACCGGTAAGGAAAGCGATGTTGCTCAAACAGTTAATGATGCAAAACATAGACGACGGCGGTGTTGCCAAGGATCATATGGCATGGCGAAATTTTTCGATGCTGTTGTCAAATTGAAGGGACAAATAAAGGAATATCTGCTGACCAGAAACCTGGGCCCACGCTTAATTATCAAAGCTTCTTCCATCAATGACGTTGTCTAATAAAAAGCGGGAGTAGAGCAATGCTACAGGGGCATCAGCTTCCTTTACATCGCATACAAGATCTTATCTGCCGTATTGTGTGAACGCCTGAAGCCGTTCGTCAACAACCTGATAGGTCCATATCCGTGTGGCTTTCCTAAATCGCAGGGAGAGTGACCCTGCTAGGGCTCAATATCCGCAGTGGAGTTGCTGAAAATGCTGGGTACTGAGAACCTTAGATTAGTAAGAGGTTTTAGGCAGGCCTCGACTCATACCAACTGTGGAGCTGTGCCCTCAACACAGTTTTACATTGGTATTATTTCAAGTTGCAAATAAGCGATGCCAGGGCATATCCTTGCTCCCGTGGATGTAGTGGCATCCTGTGAAATTAAGTCTCCACGACAGGTGTTCACGTTGAATACAATTGTCGTTCTTACCAGAAGCATACTGGGCTCCGCCCAAATATCAAGGCTTATTCGTCGCAATTGAATCCAATGACTGTCTGCCTATTGCAGTGGCTCTTTAAGTCAAAATCATTGTGGAGAGGAAAACAAGACAACAGGCGCCTGGTAGTGTGGTCGTAGCTATGTATGTTGGAAGTAGTGGCCGTCTTCATTAAAGCCGATTCAAACGTGATAAGCTATCACTGAGGGACAGTGGAATTAAGTGCTTCAAGTGTGGTCTACTAGGGCACAAAGCCGATGGGTCTCCGAAGAAGATTTTCGACGAAGGCCAGAAGAAGAAGAAGCAGTAAGCAAATATCATTGATGAATCTTACGGATTGAATCATATGGGGACAACAAATATTGACAAAAAATAATGCTAAAATTAGATCAACAAACAAGGTATGGACTATTGCCAGTGGTTGCACAGCATATCTGGGTGGTGTTGAAGGATTTTTTCAATCCATGTCTGCTTCGTTAAAGGCACCCTATAGAAACTCGTAGAGTGTAATACTCGTATCTTTATTATGGAAAGAGCTTTTCATATCTGCTGTCAGCTTTAACAGAGATCGTTTTGCCTGATGATGCGCGTATTGGCGTATTGGCACGGGTGTAGAGGTAAGCTATTTTCTAAGCGTTCTCTGATATGAATGTCAATAACTCTAAAACTATGTCAAGCTTATAGGGCGGTGTGATTTAGGTAGTTCACTAGGCTTATTGCATGGTTTATACTATGTTGACCTCCCTCTAAGTGCATTGTACCTAGCGCCAGTTAAAGTTGCACCTAAAAAAGGCTGTTTCGGTGCGGTTAGCTTTGTTACGAGTAATAAGTTTCCTCACTCTTTTCCGAACGGTTTCGAGGTTTTCATTTCACTATGGCACGTACTCTCTTACCACAGTTTGCTTTACTTTACAGTTATATGTAAGAGAGCAGAGGCTGATGTCATTTAGCTGAGATTGTGCCTCGTCGGGATCCACTGTTATAAGTGGTGTTGATGGCAGCAAGTCAACTTTGACCGCTAAATGTTCGCAATATGTTCTCCAGTTAGTAAGTTTGTTATCATGTCGCATAAGCTTGTGTTCGGTGTTGCATCTTATGCGGATACGATCTGACAAAGATCCCTCGTCGAACATGTGCCAGCCTCACCGATATGTTTTAGAAAAGGAGAGGGAAGAGTGAGGTCTAGGACTCTCTTCTTTCTCTCTTGGTTACTATAAAGAAATTCTGAAAGTGACTTGCCACTTTTGTTTCTATCACGGCTGATGCAAGGGCTGCGCGGTCTAAAAGGATTTTTGGCAACAACTGTTTTTCTGCTATTACGTACTTCTGGAACCAAAAATCTAAGCATTATTTGGTCATGGCTCTTGAATAAGTCGAATAGGGATGTCCTGTTCAGCATATCACTGGCTAAAGGTGTCCCATAGCTCAATGCTCCCTCTTGAGAGCGATCACCCTAGAATTTTGTTGAAAAATACTTTTTAGAAGAGGGCCAAATCTATGTAGAAATTAGACTGACCAGCTCTTCTCGCTAGTGAGGCTACTCTGTATTGGGGGAATTCGACGAAGCAGCTTCCTCTCCTTCAGAAAGCCATAAAAAATGCTGGTGCTGCCGAGAAACATCCCTCATTTCGTGGCTTCCTACCGCCCTACTGAACCGGAGACGGTCCGCACTGCCATGTGCTACGTCTATGTCGTAGCTGAGTTGCCTGTCCGCAGCTGTTCGAGCGACGTGAAAGATTAACGGCACCGCTAATCTGTTCTGGATCAGATCTTTCTTGTCGAGGTAAAGGAATGCTTCTAGAGCAATAAATCCGTCAAAGCAAACTTTCTCGTGATACATGTGTTTGGGGTAATAAGTTCTGTTTTATCCGGTCATTGCTCTTGCAATATGCCTTCGAATCAATTTAATAACAAAATTGTTCACACTTATTAGATTTGCTCTATTGTGCAAGACCTCGTTAGGATGAAATTTTGTGTGGTCAGACTCTGGTGTCCTGTATAATCGAAGACAAGCCCTCTCAAACATTCGAATCTTGTCCACGTTAAGCCACACGGGACGTCCACGTCGCAATATCGCTTAATTTTATCGATGTCACGTAGTAAAAGAATTTTTATGACCCCGATCTCTGGACCTGATCTGTACGCAATTAAGTTGTCTGCATACGCTATTAGATCGGATGTTGGATAGGATCGGCGAATTGACCGCACCTTGTTTTTAATGTGAAATGTCCCAGTGGAAGTCACAACTCCATTCTTCACGATGAACTGTCTATCTGTGAGCATATTGAAAAGAAACAGCAGTGGTTTACTAACACCCAGCCTGTTCAACTTGTAGAAGAGTCCCTCTAACCATACGGTGCAACTGTGCACTGTTTTTTGGTTTTGTTCCATTGAATATCAGAATCCAGTTAAGACGCGGAATGAATAACATGATGCCACGCCTTGAACCCACATAGTCACGGTTCTGTTGATAGCTTTTTCAAAAACCTTACTGATGCTTGGAAGGAGACTGATCGATGGGAGATTCGCCGGATTGAAGTGTCTTTATTCCTTTTGGGGATGGCATGTACCACCGATGTTTTCTAATACGCTGGATAATGTGCATTATTCTTTGCATTGTTAAACAGGGTGCTATAAATGTCCACCGCTTCTAGTGGGAGATGTCGAAGCACAATGTTCGGTATTCCATCGGCTCACACTGATTTCTTACTTCTAATCGTGTCGAAGATCGTTTGAAGCTCGTCCTTCGAGATGAACGGGGGTTGTTGCCTTTCATTGGCGATGACATGATTTACCATATCCTCGCCACTAAACTAGGTGAAGCCCGAGTTCTCGATTCGCTAATTTACGAATTCATATTGAAGGTAGAAATTGTCCACAAGCACTCGATTTTCCAGGTCTTGGTTCGGACCACTGATACGAGTATCATTCGCGTTGTATACTTTCTGGAAGGTCGCTCCTAGAGTCTCTACCCTCTCCTGCGGATCTTCGATCACAAAAAAGTTGTCATCATCAACAGCCTCATTTTGATCTAAGCTCCCTGTTAAAAGTATGTTTTCGTTGTCCGTCGTTCTGACGATTTTGAGACATGAAAGGTCGTTTTGATCTTTCCTCCGAAATATTTTATTTTGTGTTGCTGGTGTTTGCAGCCTGAATTTTATTGTTTCAGTACAAACGAAAAGAGGCCCTGTAATTTTCTTCTATTTACGTTTGGAGGTTTCTGATCAACGATTTTAATGTGATGATCCTCGACTTATGTCTTGACAGCAAGTCGGGATAAGTCGTTGTCGTTGTCAGTGTATTGATCTCGTCTATTAGTTTTAGATATCTGTCAATCTCCTCGTTTGACAGATTTCTATTGGACGGTGGGTATAGCGAATTCGAAGAGGGTGATCTTGTCAGCGTTCTGGAGCAGTATGTCCAACGTACCCAATTATAATTGTAGGAATGCTTTTTAACATGCACATTCAATTCCGCAGTTTCGTTCGGAAGCATTATGTCGGTACTAATACCGCAATGGTCACTGTCATACGCAAATTGCGTAGACAGTTTATAGTTTGTTGGTTCATGCCTGTCAGTTGTAGCTGTGTTTCAAACAATAGAAAATATAAATAGGAGCCGTGTCTAGTAAACGATGGAATCTCCTTCGCTTTTAGGCCGTGTCTATACATCAGACTTTGCTGACCTCACCAATTATTTCAACAATCTCTATGTTTGGCGTTGAAATCTTTGCCGATAATGAAATAAATTTCCTCCAATTTCAGTCTCAGAACTCGAAAAAGTATCTCGAGCTCTGAGATGAATAGGGTGGATTGAATAGCCATAGGTGCATAAACAGTCACCATGAAGGGATATATATGTTGCATGATTCCGGCACATGAAACCGACTGTAGTAGTAGTAGTTAGTGGACTTTTATTTCAGGTAAAGGAAAACAATTAATTTAGTTAGATTCCTAGTCTCTGCACATGGTATGGCTGAAGGCAGTCTACCAGACTGTATTGAAATTTTTAATCTTTTGACGAAACTGGGGTGACAACCGTCTAAAAGCCTAACAGAGTTGTGGCAAGAAAAGGGATAAGACAAGTTGGACCTTTGACCTCAGGTGAACGAGGAACCCTTGTCACAGTGACAAACGCAATAAATGCAATCGGAAATGCTATCCGTCCATTTGTCATTTTTCTCCGTCCCCGCTACCAAAGTCATTTTGTGAGGGATGGTCCAATTGGTTCAATTGGAACAGGCAATGCCAGTGGATGGATGCACGAAAAGGAGTTCGTGCAATTGTTGAAACACTTCCAGCAACATACTAATTCTTCAATAAGTCACAAGGTTTTGTTTCTGCTGGATAACCACTCTTCCCATACATCAATCCAAGCTCTGGATTTCTGTAAAGAAAATGGGGTAGTGGTTCTTCTTTAACTACCGCATTGCTCAAACAGGTTTCAATCGTTGGATCGTTCTGTATACGAACCTTTTAGAGAAGCTGTGAAGTCTGCCTCAGACAGCTGGCTAAGTAACAATCCAGGTAAGACAATGACGATTTACAATATTCTAGAAATCGTAAGAATAGCTTTGCCTTTGGCGCTAACCCAAAACAATATCCAATCCGGATTTAGGACTACAGGAATAATGCGTTTTAACAGAGACATATTTACTGAGATTGATTTTGCGCCATCGCATTTAACGGATAGACCGATGCCTTCAAGTTTGGTACGAGGGCGGGTCAATAAGTCCGTGATTTTTGGATTAAAACACAGATTTTTTGATAAAAAAATAATTTTATTTTTCAACGTAGTCTCCCTTGAGCTCTATACACTTTGTCCAACGCTTCTCCAATTTTTTTATCCGTTCCAAAAAAAATGATTTGTCGAGGTCCTCAAAATAGGCCTTTGTTTGCGAGATGACTTCATCATTGGAGTCAAATCTTTTTCCACCAAGCCATTTCTTCAGGTTTGGGAACAAGAAGTAGTCGCTCGGAGCCAAATCTGGAGAATAGGGTGGATGAGGGAGCAATTCATAGCCCAATTCATGGATTTTTGCCATGGCAACTGCACATGTGTTTGTGGTTGACTGTGAGCAAACGCGGCACCCATCTTGCGGAAAGCTTTCTCATGCCCAAGTGATCATTCAAAATTGAAACCACTGAGCCATGCGAGATCCCTACGGCTTCCACAATCTCTCGCACTTTCAATCTTCGGTCGGCCAACACCATATCGTGAATTTTTTCGATTGTTTCGGGTGTAGAGACCTCAACTGGGCGTCCAGGACGTTCGGCATCTTCAGTGCTTGTACGGCCACAACGAAATTCAGTAAACCACTTTTTTACCATTGAAATCGATGGTGCAGAGTCCCCATAGTATTTATCAAGCTTAGCCTTGGTCTCGGTAATGGTTTTTTTTCGCAAGAAATAATGCTTAATAAGCACACGAAATTCACTTTTTTCCATTTTCTCCTCAAATTAGTTAGTAGTCTGATAAAAATAGCTGTCAAACACAAACTAACTGACGCAGCAAGTTTAAATTTTGACAGGAGTCAACTGACAGATGCCTGTTGACAGGAGCAGTGTTGCTGTTTCAGTAAAGAGGTCAGAAATTCAAAAAGTCACGGACTTATTAACCCGCCCTCGTGTATGCTGGAAGCTTAAAAACAGCATCTCAAGGCTATTTAAACTCCCATCTAACCATTATTTCGGAGAACAACCAAACTGCGGATATGTCTGATCCAGTTGATGAAATGGGCAACACTGGCAAACTCATTGTTCCCACAGGGGTTGTGTAATATTTTTCTAGCATATCTGCTTATTCTCATGGTCGTAGCAACTTTACTGTGACAACTTTATCCCATTTAAAACAACAACCATATACAAGCGCAGAGGTCCACCGTGCTGATGAAGTTAGAAATATTGGCAGACCTAATTTTTCACCTGAAGTTTTGACCTTTTGCTTGGTGTGCCTAGGGGACTATATCCCAAGCTTCTTCTTCTTATCCTTTTATTAACCCTTTCCTCGTTATACGAACTTATGCGTAACGAGTTTCCCATTTTTACTGCATCGCTGCTGCTCCGCTTATGGGGTTGGCTAATGTCGCAGACCGCAGAACGCGTCTACATAATGCTCGGTCCTGGATCGCTTCAGTGGTAAGCCCCAGGCGTTATTGCGCATTTGCCATCCGAGAAATCCAGGAATTCTTTTTCCGACCTCGTTTTCTTACAGTTGGAGTGACCGTAGTTGATAGTGCCTTTTTAACTGGATTTTCTGCAGATCTTCTCTGAACGTGGCAATACCAGCTTCTTCTATTCGCCTCAAGCTGTTCGGTTACCGAATTCTTTATATGTAGACTTCCTCTTATACGCGTAGATCTAATACAATCGCGTTTAGTGACTCCACTAGACATCCTTAACATTTTCATTTCCGCTGCCGTCATTTTGTTTTTAAACGCTTCGTACATTGTCCAGGACTGTGAACCGTACATAAGAGCTGGTTTAACAACCGTGGTGTAGAGTTTCCCCTTCAATTTAAGTGGAAATTTTCGGTCGGAAAAGATTCCCGAATTTTCCCGCCATTTCATCCACCCCACACTCACTCTGTGGTTTACGTCGTCGTCACATTTCGCTTCCATGTTAACGATTGATCCTTAGTACTTAGAGATAGTGCTTTTTGGAAGAACTATTCCGTCTAACATTATATCCGGAACAGGTCGCAACGGATGCGCAAATGGACACGTCAAATGCTCCGTCTTTGAACGACTTATTTTAAACCCGTTTCTCTCTAGCGCATTTCTCCATGAATCTAAGGCGTTCTGTAAATCTTCGACGTTATCGCTAAGTATAACTGCGTCGTCAGCGAAGAGAATTTGCGTTACATTTGCTTCGCGCATGCAGTCTTTTAAAAGATAGTCGAATACTACGTTAAAGAGGAAAGGGCTAAGTACGCTTCCTTGATGCACTCCGACATTAACTAGAAATTCTCTCGTTAGTCCGGCAGAGCTTTTAACCGCAGTTTTCACGTTTCCGTACATGTCTTGTATTATTCTAACATACGTTTCCGGTACCTTTTGAGACCTCAGCGCGGCCCATATGAGATCCCTAGGCACTCGATCGAATGCTTTCTCGAGGTCGATAAATACCATGTGTATATCCTTAGACAAATCTCGGTGCTTTTCCATTATTATTCGTAGGCTTTGGATAGCGTCCACCGTCGATCTTCCTTCAACAAATCCACACTGGCTATTATTATTTGTCGAAGACGTTCGTTTAAGACTCTTTCGACGATTCTCATTGTGTGTGACATAAGCTTGATTGAACGGTAGTTGTTGCATTCTCGAGTATCGCCTTTTCCTTTGTATAATGGAACCAAGAAGCTACTTCTCCATTGATTCGGCATAGGTTGTCCACATTTTAATTTATTTAAAAGTTTCGATAGCCAAACGCTGCCGATCCCCTCCATCTTCGACCAAAACTCTGATGGAATGCTGTCTAGTCCCGCCGCTTTCCCCCGCTTCATTTTTCCAATTGCTATACTTATTTCTTCGATTGAAAAGTCCGAAACTTCCTCCTCGAATAGACCAGCTGTCGGCACGATATCACGTGGAAACTGTTTGTTAAGCAACTCCTTGCAGTATTCAAGCCACCGGTCACAAATTTCCTTTTCATTTGTTAGTAAGCGACCGTCTGCGTTTTTGATGTATTTCTTCCATTGAATTTTTTCTCCTCTATGCAGCGAGCTTAAAAATATTTGGCATTTTAGTATTGTACGACGTTTGAACTTCTTGGATAGCTTGTCTTCTATCCGCCGATCGTGAGGATATTTGTTCCAACAGGTTTTCCGCTTCTGCCGTTCGAGTTCGAGCCAGGACTTTCTTTGCGATCTTTTTAAGACGCTCGTATTCAAGAGCCAGTCGAGCTTTTTCGATATCGTCGCTCCGATCGCATTTTGTCCACGCTTGAAATGCATTCTTCTTGTCGGCCACAGCTCGTTTGGTTTCGTCATTCCAACACCATGTTTCTTTGCCGAAGTGATGGTATTTCGATATAGTCCCCAGATGGGACTTTGCGAGTGTTATGCATTCCTCGTGCATGCTGTTACACATTTCTTGCGGGCTAAGTGAGTCTGCGATACCGTTTATATTGTGAAGTACTTCTTAAGCCAGTGCGATAAATCTTGCGCTTCGTTCCTTCGATAGATTATACCACCGGATTTTTGGCTTTCCAAACGATGGCCGTGTTTTCGGTGGTTCCGCTGTGAAAACTTCTGTAATGAGCAGACGGTGTTGGCTTACTAGCGATTCTCCAAGTATTATTTTACAGTCCTTAACACGGTTTCTCATCGACATTTTGCAGAGGTGATAATCTATTTGCGTTTCGTGGCCTCCGCTGCTATAGGTGATAAGATGTCGTTGATGTTTAATAAACATTGTATTTAAGATGGTTAAGCCGTAAGCCCTACACGCTACAAGGATGTCTTCGCCAGCTGAATTTCTGGTTCCAAAGCCTTTACCGCCGTGGCAGTCCTCATAATCAACATTTGTTTCTCCGACGTAGCCATTCAAGTCTCCGCCTACGAAGAGCATCTCATCGCTAGGTATATTTCTAAGCAAATTACCGAACTCTGACCAAAATGTATCTCTTTCCGATTGGTCGCATCCATTTTGTGGAGCGGACGCGCTAACAATGTTCCACGTTTCATTGTGTATGACGAGTTTAACACTCATCAAGCGGTCGCTTATTTTCAAGATACCAACGATGTTGTTTAGAAGATCCGCTGCAACAACGATTCCAACACCGTTTCGTCCATTGACCTCCAAAGAAGGAGAAAAGTGGGTGCAGTGCATTGAATGCAAAAACTGGTCGCATGAAGAGTTTACCATACAAAATCATTTATATATTTGTCACAATTGTGAGTCACAATAGGACACTCTTTTGTTTGCTTTTTTTGTTAGTTTTTTGTTCTGAATTTTTAATTTATTTATATTTTTGTTGCTGCCATTAAACAAAGTTAATAAATACTAAAAGTAATCAAAAGGTTGAGAAAAACATAATTTGTCTTCATTCTTACCTATGTTACAACTGTCCTCAGGCAGTTGCCCCATTGCATTAAAAGTGCATATATCTTATTTCCTATAGCTCCTTGTCGGTTAATATTAAGTTATAATACTTGGTAAAAAATACGTTGTCTATTGTTGTAAATTACTTTTTGATAAATATTAAATAATAAATTCTATAAGAGCTAAAAGCAAAAGTGTTACTATTGTCCCCGGTCCACCCTACTCAAGGATTTCTCTAGTTCGAGTGCCTGCACTCGAAACAACTTAAGTCGAAACTCCTTTAATATGGGACACACCGCAATGAAGTGATATATATCCTCTCATTCTCTGAAATTGCAAAGGCTACACAAAATTGGGAGATCCGGACGATGTGAAACAATATTCAATTTAATTGTTTCACCTCTTATTTCAAAGGTAGTGGTCAGTTTGTCTGTTGAAATCCTATCAATAAAATATGTCTTGTCTTGTAAGTGATGATTCAATTTACTGTTGTATTGGCTACATATAGTGATGACCGAGCCTCATTTACATATTTGCTATAGATTTTATGACCTGTCCTCTCCAGCAAGGTGTTGAATTTTCGTTTTAATGAAGTTGGCTGTGCATTGGGTGTAACTTGCAGGTCAAAATCGCAATCAGACGCTAGGGCCACCCTTTCTTCGACACATTTTCCCCTGTACAGCAAACATTTGGGAAAGCACTATCTTAGGTTAGGCATTCTTTTCTGTTTCATCTCCATGACTCGTACTGTGTGATGCAGATGAAGCTTTGGAGTATGCAGGAAAAGACGCGCAACTTCTGTCTCAAAATTCATCGTATAATTTGGAGAGCTGCTGGAAAATATGCTGATGAAAAAACACTGGAACTATTCCACGTTTTCGTAGGAGCTGAAGCCCCAGATTTGTGCTGCATATAAAAGGATGGAGGTTGCAGAAGCTCGGAATATGTTTGCTTCGCGTTATGTGATATCTGCTAAGTGATATCTTTGATACAACTACCCGAAACTGCACCTATTGCCCGCTTTGGCCTGTAAATGCTTATTTATACCTAAGTTGGGAGTAATCAAAACTCAGAGATATTTATACTCTCGCACAATCTAGATCTGCTCACTCTGTAAATCTGTTCACTCCGAGAGTATGTACCTCCACCAACTCGGAATATCATTACATTTGGCTTTAATAAGTTTACAGTTAAATTTTAAGTTTTACAATACCTGTCCAGTCTATACTAGACACTGTAGTATCCCTAAGGAGGACAATATCATCCGCAATATAATTATATAATTACGACACCGGACAATTTAAGAATAAAAACAGTGTCGTTACAAGAACTTAACCAAGCAATTAAAAAATTGAAAAACAACAAAACCCCTGGTTATGATTTAATATCTGGTCAAATTCTCAAGGAGCTGCCAAAGAAAACCATGAACAAACTGCTCAAACTTATAAATGCCGCGCTAACATTATTGAACGTTTCAAACCAATAAAAAGTTGCCGAAGTTATTATGGTCCCGAAACCAGGCAAACCTCTAAATGGAAAAAAGTCCTACAGACCCATATCGCTTCTGCCGATTAGATCTAAAATATTTGAAAAACTCCTATTGAAACGCTTGCAACCGATCATTGAAGAGAGGCGTCTAATTCCTGATCATCAATTCGAATTAGAACTACGAATGAAATTGAGAAAGCCCTAGAGGGGAAAAGATATGTTCTAGCGTGTTTCTTGACGTGTGTCAAGCCTTCGACAAGGTATGGCATGAAGGCTTAAATTTTAAGCTAAGTCAGGTTCTTTCGAGAGAGCTGCATATGATTCTGAAATCGTGCTTGGAAAACAGAATTCGTCGTGTTAAACATGGCACCGAATACTCGGAATTTAAAGAGATAGCTGCTGGAGTTCCGCAAGGAAGTGTACTTGGTCCGGTATTGTTTTTACTCTATACTTGAGACATACCGGAAGAATCAGGTACCATAGTAGCTACGTTCGCGGACGACACGGCGATACTAGCTACAGATACTTCAGTCGTGTTAGCTACTGAAAAGCTACAAACGGCTTTGGATAAAATCTACGAATGGACAAAGATATGGCGAATTGTTCTCAACGAGACAAAATCTACTCATGTTAATTTTACTTACCGAAAAATAAACAACCTTCCCGTTTTCATTAACTCGGCACAAATACCATATGCAAATGAAGCAAAGTATCTAGGAATGACACTAGATGTAAAACTGAAATGGAAGCCGCATGTTAAGAAGAAACGTGATGAACTTGAAAATAAATTCAGACAAATGAACTGGCTACTAGGAAGACATTCCAAGTAAAGCATACATAACAAACTGCTCATCTATAAGCAAGTGCTTAAGCGTGTATGGAAGTACGGTATACAACTTTGGGGTTGTACTAAATAAGCAACCGAAATATTCTCCAAAGATATCAAAACAAAGTTCTTAGACAAATCGTGAATGCCCCATGGGATATTAGAAACAGTGATATCCACAGAGACTTAGGAATAGTTACCGTCGAGGACGAAATAATGAACTTTGCTCGCAAACTCCGTATTCGTCTTCATGGTCATTGTAATAATAAAACATTCCAAATTCTGGACGAGACTAACTTAGTGCGTCGATTACAAAGAACGAGACCATTCGATCTGGTGCGATAAGGACTTACTAACTTACTTTAGATGGCGCTACAGTCCGGGGTGGACCTGGGCCTCAGTCAACAAGCTTCTCCAGCCAGCTCGATCCCTGGCTAGCTGCCTCCAGTTTCGCACGCTAAGTTGGCTGAGGTCCTCTTCCACTTGCTTGCGCCACCTGAGTCTTGGCCTTCCTCTACTGCGCTGTACCTCGGGAGCGGATTCGAAGACTTTTCGGGCCGGAGCATTGGTGTCCAAACGCTCTACATGACCCAGCCATCTCAGTTTTTGGATCTTCACTCTTTTGGCTAGGTCCATGTCGCTGTACAGTCCGTACAGTTCGTCGTTGTATCTCCTCCTCAACTCACCGTCAATGCAGACGGGACCGAAGATCGCCCGAAAAATATTTCCCTCGAAGCAACCAAGAACACCCTCATCCATTTTTGATAATGTACATGCCTCTGCGCCATACAGCAGGACCAGGGTTATTAAAGTCTTATAAAGGGTGACTTTTGTTGTCCGAGAAAGGGCTTAGCTACTCAATTGCCTTCTTTACCCAAAGAAACAGCGGTTGGCAAGAGTTATTCTTCGCTTGATCTCAGCGCTGGTGTCGTTGTCTGTATTTATAGCGGAGCCTAAGTAAACAAAGTCCCTAACTACCTCAAAGTTATATCTGTCAATGGTGACGTTCTGCACGAGACGTCGGTGTTGGTTGTCCTTTTTGCTTGACAGCATATACTTGGTCTTGCCCTCATTGACCGCTAAACCCATTTTCGCCGCTTCCGTCTCAATACTCGCGAAAACGCCACTGACATCACGCTGTTTTCTCCCGATTATGTCAATATCGTCGGTGTATGCGAGTAGTTGGACGGACTTTTGAAAGATAGTGAATCTTGTGTTCCCTCGTGAGTTTTGCACTATTCTTTCAAGTACGATGTTGAAAAAATCGCATGACAGCGCATCGCCTTGTCTAAATCCTTTGTTCACATCAAAGATCTCGGTGAGATCTTTACCGACCTTGATGGAGCAGCGTGCATTCTCCATCGTCATCCTGCACAGACGGCAAGTTTGGCAGGGATGCCAAAACTAGACATTGCTCTATATAGCTCGTCTCTATAGATGCTGTCATACGCAGCCTTAAAATCGATGAATAGGTGGTGGGTATCGATCTGAAGCTCATGGGTCTTCTCCAAGATCTGCCGTAGTGTGAATATCTGGTCGATGGTGGACTTTCCTGGCCTGAAGCCACACTGATATGGACCTATCAGGTTGTTGACGAACGGCTTCAGGCGTTCACACAATACGGCGGATAAGATCTTATATGCGATGTTAAGGAGACTAATGCCTCTGTAGTTGGCGCAGTTCAGAGGGTCTCCTTTCTTGAGAATTGGAAAAACAATGCTGAGGTTCCATTCGTCGGGCATACTTTCGTCCGACCATATTTTACAAATTAGTTGGTATATGCTCCTTACCAAGTCATCGGCTGCCGCTTTGAAGAGCTCGGCAGTCAGACCATCCGCTCCAGCAGCTTTGTTGGACTAAAGCTTCGATATAGCTATCTTCAGTGCATCCAGGTCGAGTGGACGGAATTGTTGGTCATCATCGTCCAAGTTGAAAGGTTTATTCGTTTGATTCTGTCTGACAGCGGTATTTGGTCCGTCATCGCCGTTATACAGTCTGCAGGAATGGTCTTTCCAAATCCTCAGCATCGACTGCGATTCTACTACGATGTTCCCTTGTTCATCTCTACAGGCTTCGGTTCGTGGTTTGTTTCCGCGGCATGTTATTTTTACCTTTTGGTAAAACTTCCGAACCTCATTCCTGGAGTAGCATCTCTCAATTTCCTCGATCGCGCGCTTCTCATGCTCTTTCTTCTTCCTCCTGAGAAGCCGGTGCTCGTCTCTCCTCTTCCGCTCATAGAGCTCATGAGCAGCTCTGGTCTTTCTAAGCAGCGCCGCGTTATATGCATCTTGCTTTGCTGTATGTGCTTGCCGGCATTCATCATCGAACCAGGGGTTTCGTTGTGGTGGACGAGTGAAACCCAGCACACCAGAAGCGGCATCTCTGATGGCGTTTTGGCAATGTTTCCAATGGTCTGCGATGCTTGATGCTGGCGGCATTGGACCTCTTAAGAGATTAAGAGACACTCGAATGGAAAAGGACTTGGCGATCTCTTGCGATTGTAGCCCTCTGACGTCGAATTTTCTCACAGCATTAGTTTGTCTTGGCATAGTTTTGGATATCCGCAACCGTACCTTGGCTACAACAAGGTAATGGTCCAAGTCGATGTAGGCTCCTCGGAACGTACGGACATCCATAATACTGGAGGAGTGTTTTGCGTCGATCACAATGTGATCAATCTGGTTGGCTGTTGATTGATCATTAGTTCTCCAAGTCCCTTTGTGGGTGTCGAGATGTGGGAACCGCGTGCTAGCCACGACAATGTTTCGCCCCGCCCCGCGATAAGGACTATCATCCGCATATAATAGCAGTACTTGGAGGTGTTTTTGCCTCACGCGAACCTTATTTGAAACGGAAACTACTTGATAAGATAACTTAGTTGTAGTCGTTAAGAAGGGAGGTGTGTTTTAAGTGAGTAAGAATCTCACACTTCCATGAGCCACGGGTTCATAGTGTCTATGAAGATTTTCCGACCTACCCACCAAAAAAAAAAGAAAAAATCCGCAAACATTAAAGCTATGATTTTTGTCTGTCCTGATTCTATTCCTGCACACACCTGCTTCAAGCCCATGTATTAAATTCGCCCGAAGCTTTATTTCCATCTTAGATACACACCTAGTTATTGTGGTACAAAGACCTCAATTCATTTATGACTTTATTTGACATTTCATATCCGAGGAGCTTGTTAAAACGGGCATCACGTGATACACTGTAAAAGGCGGCTCGAAAATCTATAAAATCTCCGCGATGTTGGTGAGTGCGAATAGGTGGTCAATATAACTGACAGAATCTTATTTGGTTTCCACCCATCGGGTAATTCGGTTGAAAATCACTTCGGTGAATAACTTGGTTGATACAGTCCGTTTGATAAGATCGTATACGGCAAAAATTAAAGAAGAACTTATAATAATGAAAAAGAAATCAATTGTACTGGTTTATTTTGTTTATTTAATTGAATGCTTTTCAATTAATATGTTGTCCACTCTCCTCCATTACCAATAATTGCTTGGAGTCTTCGAGGCATGCTTTCTACTAATCTTATAGCATAATCTTGAGACAAAGATCTCCATAAAACTTGTATTTTTCGTGATAATTGCTTGATCGTCGAGATCTTCTTTCCTTGGAACTTTAGCTTCATGAATCCCCAACATTTTCAATGGGATTTGCATCCGGCGACTGTGATGGCCAATCTAAAACATCGACGTCATTTTCTTGTTTCCACGCACTGCACAAACGACTGCGATGTTTCGGGTCATTATCTTCTTGCAGTAACCTATTTTCATTCCTTCTTTTAAACCACCTTTGGGCAGATGGTAATAAAGCCTTCTTATAAATTTTGACCATCTTGGGTGCGTTTAAGTTATTTGTAAACATGAACAAATTGCCAAATCCTTGTTTTGAGAAGCATCCCCACCCGTGCACCTTTGCCGGGTGTTTGACGGTCCGCTGGATTAATTTATTGGATTGTGTACACCAGGCATGAGTGATAGGAGACCATGCCCAAAAAGAAGCTTCATCCGAAAAAATAACGATTGGAACAACTCTGTCCAAATTCTCCTTGGCCCAACTGAGTCGTTTTTCTACGTGTTTTTTTGACAGTAGTGGTTTCTTCATTGTGCTTCGAAATTTTTTATTATTGGCTAGTAAACGTCTTCGTATCGTATCACAACACACATTTAGACCCCTTTTACGTTAAATCCCTTGTCCTCCACGTAACGATAGAAGAGGATTTTTTTCAAACACGCGTATAATCATTTTGTCCTGCTTTGTTGTTTTTGGCGTGGACCCACTATCCGGCAAATCATCCACATTTTTAACTTGGGAATAACGGTGCACCCACTTGCTAACAAATGCTTTTGACTTTTTCATGTATTTAGCAGCTGCTCCGTATGACATTTTCGGTCCTTTTGGATGCATGAACAAGAATACTGCTTCATAACGTGATGCAAAAGCGACACTCATTTTAAAATACAATATTATTATAATAATAATTAAAAATAATTAGAAAAACTTTATGAATTTGAGTTATTCCTAAGGAAAAACGACATTGACGTTTGTTTGGTTTCCGAAACCCACTTGAAAAATGGGTCATCTGCAAAAATTAGAGGTTTTAAAGACTACTACGCGTATCACCCTTCGGGAAACGCGGGAGGCGGATCCTCTGTATACATTAAAGAGTCTCTTGAGCACAACGAAGATATAAAAGTAGAGCTCGAGTCTGTACAACTAATTGCGGTGCGCGTAAAATCGGTACGGAACTCCTTTACTATTTCAGCCATCTACTGTCCTCCACGATTTACGCCTTCAAAACATATATTTAAAAATATATTCAATTCTCTTGGATCGGCTTTTATGATTGGCGGTGATTTCAATGCCAAACACACTTTTTGGGGATCAAGATGTGTCTCCCAAAAGGGTAAAATACTCTATAAAGCATGTATGGAACACAATTGTGACTTCTATTCAACGGGCAAGCCGACTTATTGGCCAACAGACACAACAAAAATACCCGATCTTGTCGATTTCTTCGTTGTTAAAGGAATTCGTAACTCGGATATAAACGTTGATGAAAGCTTCGATCTTTCCTCCGATCATTCTCCAGTCATACTGACAATGAACGACACGTTTATTAAAAAACAAGGACCATTAAGACTAACTGGACGAAATACTAATTGGGAAGGATTCAGAAATGAGATTAATAATAACCTAGAACTAGACGTTTCACTTAAAGCAGCACTTGAACTCGAAATCGAAGTGGATTCTTTCGTTGAAATAGTCCAATGTGCTGCGTGGAACAATACACCTTGTCAACGAAAAAACACGGCTAAACGTAACTTAAACTACCCGCCTGAGGTAAAAGATATGATAAGAGAAAAAAGAAAAGCTCGCAAAAGATGGCAAACAACTCGAGCGCCGCAGGATAAAACACGCTTAAACAGGCTCTGTAATCTGCTCAAGGAGACTCTTAAAAGTTACAGAAATTCCGAAGTAAATACATATGTTCAAAACCTGACGGCAGGAAAAGAAACAAATTACTCGCTTTGGAAAGCTTTAAAATGCTTAAAAAGGCCCAAAATCCCCGCGCCACCAATCAAGGTCGGCAATAACGAATGGGCTAAGGGGGATAAGGAAAAAGCGGAGGTTTTTGCCGACTATCTTGAAGAAATTTTCAAGCCCTCCGACGGCCCGACACTGGCACCCGGCACCAATTCTTTAGAAATATAGTAATATAGTAATTTTGTAATGACAAATGCAACTCTTGCTGAAATCAAAACTGTAATAAGGAAATTAAAACCAAAGAAGGCTCCGGGGTATGACCTTATTACCGGAGAAGTTCTGAAAATGCTACCCCAAAAAGCACTTATAAAGCTCTTACACATTATTAACGCGGCTCTGAGGCTTGAATACGTGCCAAGCCAGTGGAAAGTTGCAGAAGTCATTATGGTACTAAAACCAGGAAAACCTCCAAACGATAAAAAATCATACAGACCCATTTCTCTTCTACCGATCCTGTCGAAAATCTTTGAGAGGATTTTGCTTAAACGTCTTCTCCCAATTATCGAAAACCAAAATCTTATTCCCAGCCATCAATTTGGATTTCGGACTAAGCATTCAACAATTGATCAGGTGCATAGAATTACTGATGTAATTGAAAGATCCCTGGAAGAAAAAAAGATTTGTTCGAGCGTATTTCTTGACGTCACACAAGCTTTTGACAAAGTATGGCATGAAGGTTTGAAGTTCAAACTGCGACGAATTTTGCCATTAAAGCTTTATAATATATTGACAAGCTATTTTGAAAATAGAATTTTTCGCGTTCGATACGGAAATGATGTCTCGAAATTTAAAGATATCCTAGCCGGAGTACCGCAGGGAAGCGTACTGGACCCACTTTTGTACCTTTTATATACAAGAGATATACCACACGTCGAGGATACTGTTCTCGCTACTTTTGCTGACGACACCGCTATCTTAGCGGTTGGAGAATCAATAGAAGACTCAACGGCGAAACTCCAGACTGCTTTAAATAAAGTCTACGAGTGGACAAAGATCTGGCGAATTACCCTTAATGAGACAAAATCTGTACATGTTGACTTCACCTACAGAAAGATAAATCACTTGCCCATTTCTATAAACTCGGTGTGTATCCCCTTTGCAAACGAGGCTAAGTATTTGGGAATGACACTTGACGCGAAGCTTAAATGGAAAACGCATGTTAGAAAGAAACGAAAAGAACTAGAGGCCAAATACAGAGAAATGTATTGGCTACTTGGTAAATATTCCAAGCTAAGCTTAGAAAACAAGCTGCTTCTTTATAAGCAAGTGCTAAAGCCGGTGTGGACCTATGGTATACAACTCTGGGGTTGTACTAAGAAATCAAATGTAAATATAATACAAACTTTTGAAAATAAAGTGCTACGACAATCTGTGCGTGCCCCATGGTTTATAAGAAATAATGACCTGCATCGAGACCTCGGAGTTCCTTTCGTGGAAGATGAAGTCAGGAACTGCGCACGAAAACATAAAGTCCGGTTAAGCGGCCATATCAACAATACAGTCCTAGAAGTCTTGGACGAACGAAACATACTACGCCGTCTTCAACGAACTAAACCGTTGGACCTTGCGCGATAAATTGAAACCGCATTAAGAAAGCGGAATATGTAGGGTCTTCCATTGGAAAGTGTCCTACCAATCGTGACTAACTTATGAAATAAAAACTGCTCGATAAGTTCTACTTAGTTGCGGTATTAAAATCAACAATGAAGGGAGGTGTTTTTAGTGAGTAAGAATCTCACACTACTATGAGCACGCGCTTCTGATCCTCATAGTGTCTGATGGAAGATTT
Source organism: Volucella inflata (assembly GCA_928272305.1). NCBI lineage: Eukaryota > Metazoa > Arthropoda > Insecta > Diptera > Syrphidae > Volucella > Volucella inflata. The sequence continues at coordinate 53,760,986 of OV743720.1, read as the reverse complement.
TCACCTGCCCTCGCCGGGACAAAAAAAAAAAAAAAAAAAATTTTAAAATACTTCCATCTCTGACAAAAATTGTACACTCCTTAAATTATTTTATTCAAAACATCTTAGCAGAAGTATTTTTTTATCTGCTAATCCAAATGCGACTTCCAAACCGGTTTTCATAAACGAGTTTTGCCGTATACGATCTTATCAAACGGACTGTATATTCAGAAAAATATCCCTCTGTAATATTCAGGATTATGATAGTCTCCTTTTTTGTGTAATGAGTATAATAATGCTTTCTGAAAGGATTCATGGATATCCGCAGTTTCAAATATTCGGTTAAATTCTTTCGTAAGCGCTGTTAAAAATGTTGGTGTGGAATTTTTATAGTATTGGAACTTTGTTCTTCTTCGAATTTGACATTGCAAATATTTTTGAAATGACTGTTTGCTGCTGCGCATAGGACTTTAAATATATTGGTGTTGTGTGCTCTTAGCAATTTGAGAAAAGCAAACGATGTATTCCTTGAGAGTATGCATTTCTTATCAAACCACTTCTGTTTGTTATTTTTGTTATTGGGACTTATTACCGGGAGCAAGGTGTCAGCTTGGGTAAATTCTTTCAAAACGCAGTTCTTTTGTTACAAAGATCGCAACGCCTCTTCCTTGTATGGAGTTGGGTTGATTTCTTCGTATAATGGTTTTGGTTGGCATATTTTCACTTCTAGGGCTTGGCATAGATATACTAAAGCTTTAACGTAAAACAAAATAAATATGAAGTTTCTGGCTACCTTTGGCGCCATGAAATTCGACCAGAGAAAATTAGATACGAAACCAGGAACAACATTTTGACAATCTAAAATGAAAAGTGCATCCAAACAAAATCACTGTTATTTACATATCAAATCAAACTCGTAAATATCAATGGAAATTCGATTTATATCACCAACTGACAGTTCGACCGGAAAACATCCATGCCGCTCATACAAATGCCACTAGACCCTGGCCCTTTTTGGAAACTTGAACACTTTGCGTGCCCAAAATCGCATTACCATCACGAACAAGTTCTGCTCTCAATGCATAAATCATGTCATCATCAATTTGCCATTTCAATTACAGCCGCAAAATTTCATTTGAATCCTCCATTGAAAATGCCAAAATAAATTTCGCCACTCGAACTGGAATGCATTATACAGAATAGAAATAAAATTTAAGGTCGTGCGTTCGTTTTTGTTGTTTTTTGGAAATTAATTCAAATTTTCCATTCATTCGACCAAGCGATACGATATTCACAATTCGAAGAGTTAAGAGGTCGGTTGTCTGTTTCTGTATGTGTTAGTATTGTACTTGATATTAAACCTTATAAATTGTGACTCGTCACATTTAAGGGGTGAATCCCGGGGGGGAAATCGCCGCCCTCATTTAATCAACGTCATAAATTGCATTCCATTGGGCACAATTTTTTCGCAGATGAAGGGCTATTCCTGCTTATGGGTTACTCGTATGTTAAGGGTAAACCAATTTCCACCCTCTCGGGACGTACATCGGTTCGCGGCCTTACAATTTTCACAAAATTTATAACGAATAGACAAAAAGTGAAATTTTCCTTGTGCAATTGCTGTAATTGTAAATCTTTCTGTCGCGCTGCGGACTAAATTGCAAAATTTATGTCGCACTCCAAATGCAGTCCATTACGAGGGAAACTAAGCGAATGAATGAGTATTCTTGGCGAGTTGAAGGTCATGTAGGGAGAGCACATTAAGCACGTTTGTTTAACAATGAAGGTTGTATAGGTACTTGTATGTACATAGTACACCCGTTCGAACGTAACTCAGGACAAGGAAGGTGTATCTCACCGGAGACATTTCTCATGTGGTTTTCGTATTAATTGCTAGAGTCTCTGGTTACAAGTATCGCCAAAAAGATGGGTTGTCTCCAGTGAAAGAGCTAATTTTATCTGCCCTTGTGTTAAAGGCCCTGACACTGAGGATAATTGGGCTAGCAGTTCCTGGAATTATCAGGACATAATTGCTGTATAGGAGGAATCTCTATTAATGGGAGTAGTCAAGTTCACTTATTAGATTTTCACTAAGCGCTTTAAGGTAATTTAATGAGACGTGATGTTGGGAGTTCTGACTTTCTACGTATTTCTATTGGATAATTTTTCGAGCGTTTGATTTTTAATTTTCAATCCAGGAAAATTGATAATTCAATGCTTGACATTTTCTTTTAAAGACTTTTTCATGCTAATTTTGACCATGGCTACGCTTTAAGTGGTTCATATGTGAAGTGATGTTATCACGTGTAGTGTTGTCTTCCAATGCTGCAAATAACGCTGACTTATCGGCATATAAAAAAGTCTAAGGGCGTTAAATGCATGGCCAAGCCGGCCAATTCACCGGTCTAAAAAAAGAGATAAATTGCTCATCGAACTCATTTCTCAATTGGTCCATCGATTCGCGTGGTCTGTGCCATGTTGCACACTCTTGCTTGAACCACATGTCAACCAGATTCAGCTCATGCATTTTGAGCGAAAAAAAAATTCCGATTCATTGAAAGATATCGGGCGCTATTGATGGAAACGTTGTTCTTATGGTCATCTTTGAAAAAATACGGTCCTATGATTCTGCCGGACCATAGACTGTAAACCTCACCAAACAGATCATTTGTTCGGATGCATTAGCGGCTCTTATGTCCCCTGAGGTTGCTTATCGAAACAAACATGGCAGTTTTGTTTAATAACATTACCATTCAACCAGAAATGAGCTCTGCTGAATGTAATTTTTCGATAAAAAAGCGAATCTTCCTTTAGCTCTTCTAGGGCCCACTTACCGAAAATTCAACGCTGTGGCTCATCGTTTGGTTTCAGTTCTTGCACTTCCTGTGTTTTTCGGAACAAAAAAAAAACATCTTCCACGTAGTCGAGTAACACAATTCTAATTACTGCGAACGCGACTAATGGACACGTCAAGGTCTGAGTCAATGAAATATATAGATGGAAATTATCTTACCCATACCACAGACAGATTAACTGTCGCAACACTCTGCATTAAAACTCCCAGGGCAAACAAAATTCCCAGAACTTTTTTCCCGAGGTTCTGGGTAGTGAAAGTGGCATGGCAGAGCGGTCTAGTAGAGCTCCAAGACATGGTTACAAACTATAGCTAACTAGCGAAGCGTTGTATAGATATAACAGACATTGGGCTCGTTGAAACCGAGTTTATGAAATCCGTGAATGTGTGAGTGGATGGTCAATAGTCTGAGTGTACATAGAAAAATCAGGGCGACCGCTTTTTGGTTGACCGTAAGGCTGAAAAGAAGTCAAGAAACGAAATTAAAAATAACAAGGAAAGAGGACTGATTAATTGAGGAGGTTAAGAAGGGAAACCACGACAGGATAAAGGACAATAGCAAGAGCCGGGACGACGAAGGAAGATGGAAAGTAAAGTACAAAAGAAAAGTATTATAGTATTAAATGTCTATTGTATATGGTAAGAGTGTAGTGAGAACCTGGTAGGCTTTCGTCCGCGCAAAGAAAAACGGAAAATCCCGCAAAGAGAAAGGGTAATCATGCACGCAACCCGCTAAAGATACAACTTGCCAACCGTTCGGGAAATCGGTCGGAAGATAGCGGCCTATTCTTAAGCGTTTTTTGTCCGGTAGCTTTAACTGCCATTCCTTTCTAACTTTTCTTGCATTCTTCTTATTTTTGTGGTGAATCGATTTATTTCAGTATCTTTCGAAGGTTTTGCAATTCCTTATTACAATAAGAAGATTGCATAGCGCCCTATATTGTATATTTTTAATTTAATTTTCATTTTTTTTATTTTGTCCATAAACCCACATCGCGCTGAGCAGCCGAAAGAGGCAGCACTCGACCCGCTGCCTGTTGCAAATCTCCCCCTGGGGTTTCTTTGTTGGCGTTGTGAACCGCTATTATCGATTTAACCACTAACTGGGTGGTTCGCATTCCTTTCGCTTCAAAAAAATGAGTTGTTTTATTCCTTCCATCTGAACGGCTACCGATTAATTAATTGATTGTTTTAATCCGGGAAAAAATTAAAGAATACAATTTTGCAACAAGGCCTTCATGCCATGCCTCGTCGAAGGCTTGACAAACGTCTTGAAAAGATCTTTTTATGCTCAAGAATTTTCGTTGTTGTTTTATAAATCTGGTCAGTTATGAAATGTTTTGCTCTGACGCCAAATTGAAGGTTGACTTTTCCTGAATTTTCAAGCTTTGCGAGCCCACCTTTTAATATCGCCTTTTCACATATATAATTTGCCACAATTATATGGATGTGGCCAACCCAATAGATACCACTGGATTTGTAGACCGCCGTGCGACATCGGATAAAGAATAATGCCGCAGTGCGTCCCAGCTTGTCGTAAGAGGCGACTTCATGGGACACCAATCATATACAGGCAACTATGATACCAAAAATGAGCCTGTGACACTTTAACACCTTAAAACTTTCCCACAAGTTTGTATGCAATCAGTGGGTTTCCACGTCTGGAGACTACCGGTGGGGTAAAAGAACAGTCAATCAATTCGAAATGAGCATACAAGTGTCAAACCACTCAAACTTTAGATACACTTCATGGAAATGATCGCAATTAATAGCACTACCCCGCTGGGCACCACTTCGGTTTGCAAGTTGGAACGTCGGATCGATGACCTCCAAAAGTTTAGAACTGGAAGCGATTATGCGTCGCAGAACTCTACAAATCCTGTTCGTACAGGAAACGAAGTGGTGTAATGCAGGAAAGAAAGCGCGTTTTCTTGAAATAAAAACTACGGCATTTAAGATGTTCTACCATGGAACGGTCAATGGACGAAACGGTATTGCTATCGTTGTTGCAGCGGATCTTCTAAAAAACATCGTTGGTATCTTGAAAATAAGCGACCGCTTGATGAGTGTTAAACTCGTCATACACAATGAAACGTGGAAAATTGTTAGCGCGTACGCCCCACAAAATGGATGCGACCAATCGGAAAAAGATACATTTTGGTCAGAGTTCGGTAATTTGCTTAGAAATATACCTATCGATGAGATGCTCTTCGTTGGCGGAGATTTAAATGGCCACGTCGGAGAAACAAATGTTGATTATGAGGACTGCCATGGCGGTAAAGGCTTTGGAACCAGAAATTCAGCTGGCGAAGACATCCTTGTAGCGTGTAGGGCTTACGGCTTAACCATCTTAAATACAATGTTTATTAAACATCAACGACATCTTATCACCTATAGCAGCGGAGGCCACGCAACGCAAATAGATTATCACCTCTGCAAAATGTCGATGAGAAACCGTGTTAAGGACTGTAAAATAATACTTGGAGAATCGCTAGTAAGCCAACACCGTCTGCTCATTACAGAATTTTTCACAGCGGAACCACCGAAAACACGGGCATCGTTTGGAAAGCCAAAAATCCGGTGGTATAATCTATCGAAGGAACGAAGCGCAAGATTTATCGCACTGGCTAAAGAAATACTTCAAAATATAAACGGTATAGCAGACTCACTTAGCCCGCAAGAAATGTGGAACAGCATGCACGAGGAATGCATAACACTCGCAAAGTCCCATCTGGGGACAATATCGAAATACCATTACGTCGGCAAAGAAACATGGTGGTGGAATGACGAAACCAAACGAGCTGTGGCCGATAAGAAAAATGCATTTTAAGCATAGACAAAATACGATCGGAGCGACGATATCGAAAAAGCTCGACTGGCTCTTGAATACGAGCGTCTTAAAAAGATCGCAAAGAAAGTCCTGGCTCGAACTCGAGCGGCAGCAGCGGAAAACCTGTACCAGGAGTTGGAACAAATATCCTCACGATCGGCGGATAGAAGACAAGCTATCTAAGAAGTTCAAACGTCGTACAGTCCTAAAATGTCAAATATTTTTAAGCTCGCTGCACAGAGGAGAAAAAATTCAATGGAAATAACCTCGCTGAAATACATCAAAAACGCAGACGGTCGCTTACTAACAAATGAAAAGGAAATTTGTGACCGGTGGCTTGAATACTGTAAGGAGTTGCTTAACAAACAGTTTCCACGTGATATCGTGCCGACAGCTGGTCTATTCGAGGAGGAAGTTTCGGACTTTTCAATCGAAGAAATAAGTATAGCGATTGGAAAAATGAAGCGGGGGAAAGCGGCGGGACCAGACAGCATTCCATCAGAGTTTTGGTCGAAGATGGAGGGGATCGGCAGCGTTTGGCTATCGAAACTTTTAAATAAATTAAAGTGTCGACATCCTATGCCGAATCAATGGAGAAGTAGCTTCTTGGTTCCAATATACAAAGGAAAAGGCGACACTCGAGAATGCAACAACTACCGTTCAATCAAGCTTATGTCACACACAATGAAAATCGTCGAAAGAGTCTTAAGCGAACGTCTTCGGCAAATAATAAAGCTCGATAATAGCCAGTGTGGATTTGTTGAAGGAAGATCGACGGTGGACGCTATCCAAAGCCTACGAATAATAATGAAAAACCACCGAGATTCGTCTAAGGATTTACACATGGTATTTATCGACCTCGAGAAAGCATTCGATCGAGTGCCTAGGGATCTCATATGGGCCGCGCTGAGGTCTCAAAACGTACCGGAAACGTATGTTAGAATAACACAAGACATGTACGGAAACGTGAAAACTGCGGTTAAAAGCTCTGCTGGACTAACGAGAGAATTTCCAGTTATTGTCGGAGTGCATCAAGGAAGCGTACTTAGCCCTTTCCTCTTTAACGTAGTATTCGACTATCTTTTAAAAGACTGCATGCGCGAACCAAATGTAACGCCAATTCTCTTCGCTGACGACGCAGTTATACTTAGCGATAACGTCGAAGATTTACAGAACGCCTTAGATTCATGGAGAAATGCGCTAGAGAGAAACGGGTTTAAAATAAGTCGTTCAAAGACGTGCCCATTTGCGCATTCGTTGCGACCTGTTCCGGATATAATGTTAAACGGAATAGTTCTTCCGAAAAGCACTATCTTTAAGTACTTAGGATCAAACGTTAACATGGAAGCGAAATGTGACGACGACGTAAACCACAGAGTGAGTGTGGGATGGATGAAATGGCGGGAAAATTCGGGAATCTTTTGCGACCGAAAATTTCCACTTAAATTAAAGGGTTGTTAGACCAGCTCTTATACACGGTTCACAGTGCTGGAAAATGTACGAAGCGTTTAGAAACAAAATGACGGCAGCGGAAATGAAAATGTTAAGGATGTCTAGTGGAGTCACTAAACGCGATTGCATTAGATCTACGCGTATAAGAGGAAGTCTACATATAAAGAATTCGGTAACCGAACAGCTTGAGGCGAATAGAATAAGCTGGTATTGCCACGTTCAAAGAAGGTCTGCGGAAAATCCGGTTAAAAAGGGACTATCAACTACGGTCACTCCAATTGTAAGAAAACGAGGTCGGAAAAAGAAGTCCTGGATTTCTCAGATGGCAATGCGCAATAACGCCTGGGCTTAACCACTGAAGCGATCCAGGACCGAGCATTATATAGACGCGTTCTGCGGTCTGCGACATTAGCCAACCCCATAAGCGGAGCAGCAGCGATGCAGTTAAAATGGGAAACTCGTTACGCATAAGTTCGTATAACGAGGAAAGGGTTAATAAAAGGATAAGAAGAAGACAAAGGTATATAATTTCTATGTGTGTGTATGAACGTATTGTATGTAGGTTAGGTAGATTAAGGTCTAAAATCAAATGCATTTAAAAACTAAAAAAAAAAAAAAAAAAAACACTCATCCGTTTTTTAACTGGTCCTCAAGAGTTGCAAGTGTGAGATGGGAGTCATTATTTCTGCGGAATTTATTTTCTCCTTTGTTTGGTGCAGGAGAATTTACTTTCGATGGTGTGAGTTCAGACACAGGTGTTTTTTTGTTGTTGTATTTTTTTCGATCGGACATTTTGAGCAGAGAGTTGTGGTTAAATAAAATTCTCAGAAGACTTTAGTTATGTAGTAGGAAATCCACTTGAGCAAACCAAACTCACGCGCTTTAGAGATAAATATTGGCGAAATACGGTGCAGTAGAAAGCCGATCACGAACGTCACCAATTTACGTCTATTCTTTGCGATTCATACTCGTAGTTGGTCTATTCAGTACCGCTGTAAAATTCCGTGGAGAAGCTTGTCGTCATCGTGACACAGACTGCAAATTTGGAGTAAAATGGAAATGCTATAACCTTGGAGAACAACTTGATAATATTTAGATGGTACGAGTATTCTCCTATACTGTTATGGTATTCGATGCTTAATCTTCGTATGAAATGGAAAACTTCTAAGAAACTTATAGTATGGAAATGGAAGCCTTCAATTGATTACTTCCTCAATCACTTTCAAATTTCATAGCTACATAGTTGGTCTAATAATCCACGTTTGCTCACTGAACTCTAATCCAATTGTCACCATGGAGCATGATCGCAAATACCATCGAATCAACCGACAGTGGAACGTAGCTGGAGAATGTAATTAACTTTTTGATCCGAAAATCATTTTCAAATATCCATTTGCATTTCGGCAAAAATTCAGCGAACCTCACAAATTGTTTGTTCAATGCGAATACATGAACGAACTTTAACTGGGGCAATATTTCGGTTAAATACACATTTCAGGAATTACGAGTACACTTGCTTCTGCTCGCGGACCTGGATCCCCTCATTTGATGATGTTTTCGCTCGCACTATGCCGAAATGAACTTCATAGTCGATGTACCAGAGCATTTTCATTTAAGCCTTAATGAGAAGGATTAACAGCTTTGAGGCTGAATTAGCATTTTCTCTGGTAAAATCAAAATATATTTGAAATGTTGTGCCAATGGAAAATGTATTTTCATTAGGTACCGCCATGGACATCTGATGGTTTTCCAAATAATTGGATTTAGGTTACCCTGGTTAACGCCGAGGAATGGGTCGTCACTGTGCATTGATTTAAGATAAATGTAATCAAAGTTGTGTTTCAAGTGAAACATATATAGTAAATATGTAAATAGTTTGATTATTGAGTTCGGTGGACTTTAAGAGATTTCGAGTTTGAGAAAGTAGAACTGAATCCTGGAATCTGTGCCTAATTGGTCTTACATTTAACTCAAAATATGTTGAGTCTATTCTAGAAAAAGGCATATATTACTCGTATATTGAAAGTCTGCAAAATATGGTGAAATAATGAAAAAAACAAAAAAAACAGGGACGTAACAATTATAAGAGAAATGACGAAAAGGTCTGATTTAACGATTAACATTGATGAATTCAAATAATGGTTATAATCAACCATTATCGTAAGATATATTTAATTTTGGTCATCGTAACCAAAATAAATGAGAAATATTTTTTTTTGGTTATGAATAACTATTATAGAAACCAGAATAATTTTTTGGTTACCAATAACCATTATCGAAAGAAATTTTATTTTTTGGTTATCGTTACCATGATACGAGGGCGGGTCAATAAGTCCGTGACTTTTTGAATTTCTGACCTCTTTACTGAAACAGCAACACTGCTCCTGTCAACAGGCATCTGTCAGTTGACTCCTGTCAAAATTTAAACTTGCTGCGTCAGTTAGTTTGTGTTTGACAGCTATTTTTATCAGACTACTCACTAATTTGAGGAGAAAATGGAAAAAAGTGAATTTCGTGTGCTTATTAAGCATTATTTCTTGCGAAAAAAAACCATTACCGAGACCAAGGCTAAGCTTGATAAATACTATGGGGACTCTGCACCATCGATTTCAATGGTAAAAAAGTGGTTTACTGAATTTCGTTGTGGCCGTACAAGCACTGAAGATGCCGAACGTCCTGGACGCCCAGTTGAGGTCTCTACACCCGAAACAATCGAAAAAATTCACGATATTGTGTTGGCCGACCGAAGATTGAAAGTGCGAGAGATTGTGGAAGCCGTAGGGATCTCGCATGGTCCAGTGGTTTCAATTTTGAATGAGATGAGGCATGAAAAAGCTTTCCGCAAGATGGGTGCCGCGTTTGCTCACAGTCGACCACAAACGCATGTGCAGTTGCCATGGCAAAAATCCATGAATTGGGCTATGAATTGCTCCCTCATCCACCCTATTCTCCAGATTTTGCTCCGAGCGACTACTTCTTGTTCCCAAACCTGAAGAAATGGCTATTAAAGATTTGAATCCAATGATGAAGTCATCTCGCAAACAAAGGCCTATTTTGAGGACCTCGACAAATCATTTTTTTTGGAAGGGATAAAAAAATTGGAGAAGCGTTGGACAAAGTGTATAGAGCTCAAGGGAGACTACGTTGAAAAATAAAATTATTTTTTTATCAAAAAATCTGTGTTTTAATCCAAAAGTCACGGACTTATTAACCCGCCCTCGTACATATGGTATTTTAAATGTAATGGATACATTTCTAAGAGGTTTGTAGGGTAAGAAATTAAAATGTCCTTGGCAAAGAAAAGAAAATTAGGATTTATTGTTCAATTTTACAAACATAAGCGATCGCAATGATTCGTCTGAGAGGTTACATCTAATATCACTTAGTACCAGTCTCAATGCAGAGAACGCTCGCTCGACACTAACTTGAGTTGCTGGAGCGGCATGAACAATGTGTGCCAGTTGTTTGAGGAATGGAAATGTATATTTTTTCTCGTCCCAGTATTGGAGAAGGTTGGCATCGACATCATCTCTTCCCTCCCGGTAGGTGTCAATTTCGGCAAAGGTTTCTAATAAAGATTTTGAATATACACTTGGACTTGACGTCTCATCCTCTGACGACGAGTCAACTTTCAATCTTCGTAAAGTCTGACGAACTACAGAGGAAGTGCTAGTATTTGACGTTTCGTCAATGAATACATTGCTTTCTGATGGAAACTGCGATGCTTGAGGAAGATGTCTATTGATCTGAAATAGAACAAAAGTATCATTTAGGTTAAAGGTATACAGCAAAATTTATTGTCAGTGCCCACAAACCTGTTTCAATGCACTAACTTGTGTTGCCAACTTCTTTAGGTGAACTCTCGCTTCTTCCTTTTTATTTGGTGGAAGCAACCGTCGAAAGCGTGGATCCAAAAATATTGCAGCGTTAAGGACGTCGGCGTTAAGCAATTGTGGCTTTCTCATCCTTATACAATTTAAAATAGTAGATGATGACTCCGTGTTTAAACATTCTAACTTAACCTTCAGCTCAAACCAAGCCTTGTAAGAGTCGCCCATAACCAGCTGCTCACGCTGCAATTTAAGTGTCGTTTCATGAAGGGGGCTTAAGATAACTCGTAAGTCATTTAATTGACCCCATTCTTCATCTAACAATGGTTGATTCAGGTATTCATTGCAAATTTCTCTGTATTTGAAGAGCTTCTCTATCATTGTAAATGCAGAGCTCCACCTCGTTGGAACATCCAAGGAAGGTGTGCCTAGTTTAAACATTTGCAAAACTTGTCTAAAAAAATAAAAATTAAAAGACAAATTTATACACAAATAATGGTAGTACATCTTAAAAACGGGACCAATTCAATAAGTCAAACAAAAAAGTTAAAAGATTGAGTTTGAGGTTTAAAATTAAAGATGTTTTAAAAATTGGTTCGTTGTTGAAAACTTACCTACACTTCGGCGTTCTTAAAGTTTTCACTACTTGTCTCGCTTTTTCAACAATTGAAGTAATGTTGGCTTGGCCCAGAAAGTCTTTCACGACTAATTGCAGGGTGTGAGCTGCATTGTATTTTCAAACTCTTCCAGGTTAAATAATGTTTCCTCAGAATCATTTTCAGCATTATTTTCTTAATGTGTAGTTGCTGCAAGCAAATCAACCGCTTTTAGCATATTTCGGCCGTTATCTGTAGTTATGGTATATATTTGTTTTTTATCTATATTGAAGTCACACAAAACTTTTTCAACCTTTTCTTTCAGATTAAAAGCAGTGTGCGGCACACAAATCTCTCTCATGGATAATGTTAAAACTTCCACTTTCTCCTTTTCTATAATTTGTGCATTAATACCAAATACTGAACGGCTGTGTCGGGTTGCACTGTCCATTTTAAGGGATATTATTTATCTCGTTAGTTTTTTGGTGATAAGTCTTTTCAGTCGTGTTTTTCCTTCATTTACTACTGCCATAATATTGTGCGACGTAATGGGAGTCATATTAAGACCTTTAAATATTTGATCAGTCAGACTCTTAAAACCATTTGAATCAAAGAACGATAGCGGTTGAGACTCCTGCGTGACCAATTCGAGGCAAGCATAATTAATTTTTTTTTTTTTTTAATATTTCACAGAAAATTTGACTACTGTATCACAATCACTCGTATCCTCAGTGTCTTCGTATTCATCAATTGACCGTTGATAAATTTCATAATGCTTACCCATCATGTGTCTCCTTAAATTCGTTACATGATTTCCTACAAATTTCAAGGTGCAGGTCTTGCAAGTCGATTCGTTTGTCCTTCCATTATAATGGAAAAAATCGCGAATAATAACGTTGCGTTTTCTACTATGAGCGGGGCCTACGTGATGGCAACAACATCACGATAGACGGTCGTCGACACTGTTGTCGAGAGCATGTCCCGTCAAACCAGTCTCAATAAATATTACATTTTACATTGGCCGTTTTGAGCTGCCGAGGAACATAGCTCTAGACTATTATTAAACCCTATCAGTTAGGAAAGGAAACCAAATAGAATGAATAGAACCTGAAGACAGCTCAGAAATAAGTTTAAGGCTAGGAGGGCCAATACTAGGAAGAACCCTAACAAGCCTTCCTTTTAGTAAAGAGTTTTTCCAAAGCAACATAAAAATTTTGTATTCGAACTTAATGCATTCTTCAACTTTTTTTTATGACCTGTCAATGTTAAAATGTCAGTCAAGGTTTGAACTTTTATCATGGTGAGGTCTCCTCCATTCGTCCTCCTCACATATGGGACCAAATATTCGACGAACAATTTTTCTTTCAAAAGTGTTCAAAATCTGATCTGCTTTCCTGCTTATCGTCCAGCATTCGGCACCGTAGAGCAGAACTGGCAGGATTTGGTTTTGTAGTGCATGATTTTCGTCTTTCGAGTTAAGAGTTTTGAACCCAGTTGTTTCACCAAACCGAAGTAGCAGCGGGTCCCTAGGGTTAGTCTTCGTCGAATCTCCACTAAGATGTCATTCGTGGAGTTGATATTTACTCCGAGGTAGGCAAACTCCCTAACCACTTCGAAGTTGTTGTTGTCAACAGTGAAGTTTTGTCCTAGGCGGTGGACAGATGCTGTATTGTTTGTTGACAACATGTACTTGGTTTTGTCCTCGTTTACTTCAAGGCCAACAACTCGGTCCGCCTGTTCTTCAATTGCCGTAAACGCTTCTATAACGGCACGCTGGGAGCGACCGATTATGTCGATATCGTCTGCATATCCCAGCAACTGGTCGGATTTGTGGAAGATAGTGCCTTCCATCCTCCATGCCGAAATCCTGTGCATGTTTGAAATAGTTCAGATGTACTGTTTCCAAACTGCAAATTGCATCGAGTGTATTCCAGCGTAAGGCGACACAATTCGATCAGTTTTGAACGGATCCCGAGTTTGGCCATAGCATTGTAGAGCTCTACACGATGAATGCTACGAGTATCATACGCGGCTTTGAAGTCGATGAAAAGATGGTGGGTCTCGACTTAAAATTCGGTGGTCTTTTCCAGGATTTGTCTCAGTGTGAAAATTTGGTCTATGGTCGATTTGCCGGGCCGGAAACCACACTGGTACGTGCCGATGAATGTGTTGCAGAAAGGTTTGAGACGTTCACACATTACGTTGAATAGGATCTTATACGCGACATTTAGCATCGATATGCCTCTGTAGTTCGAAAGGTACATAGGATCGCCTTTTTTGTATAGTACATGGGGCATATGGAGCTGATTGTCCAGTCATCGGGAATGCTTTCATCCCCATACTTTGTTGATGATTTGGCGCATGTACCCTACCAAAACATCACCACCGAATTTAAAGAGCTCTGCTGGAAATCCATCAGAGCCGGCGGCCTTGTCATTCTTCAGCTTTTTGGAGGAGGGACTGCATCTTCATTGACTGGATGTGGGTGTTCTTCTTCCCCTAGCGCATTCTCTACATGATGCCCATTTAGCAGCTGCTGGAAGTTCTGCTTAAACACATCTACAATTTCCTGTGCTTCGGTGACAAGATTTCCTTCACTATTTCGAAGAGCTTGCGTTCCGGGCTTGAAGTCAGCTGCCAGTTGCTTGACTTTTCTATAAAAAGTCCGGATGTTTTTCTATCGCGGGACTCTTCGATCTCCTTGAGCTGCGTATGCTCTTTTCTTCCTACGCAGAACTTTTTCTCCTTCCTTCTTCGGGCTCGATACTCTTCCCTTTCTGCTCTCGTTTTACGCTGCAGCGTTTCTTCATATGCATTTTCTGTAACCATTTTACTTCGTACGCATTCATCATCATACCACGGCGGTTTTTTCGGGGGTGGTTGTTAACCAACGGTGGTCACGGCTGCCTCTTTGATGATGTCTCTCGCTCAGGCGCTCACAGTAGTCTCTGGCTGCTCGATTTGGCGTCCAACGTGAGCGGGTCGTAGCTTTTCTCGTTGGACAGTCGAGCTCTGAGTTTTGCTGCTACGAGGAAATGATCAGAGTCGACGTTGGGCCCGCTGAATGTTCGTACATTCAAGATGTTGGATCAGCATGTCTCGGATCAATTAGCACATGGATGATTTGGTTCGCGGTTCGACTATCTGAGGAGCGCCAGGTTGCTGTGTGGATTCTTAGTCTTAGGAATCTGCTGCTGCAAAGTCGATTAATCGGAAGCCGTTATCTGTTGTTGTGTCGTGGAGGCTGTGCTTTCCGACTAATCCGCCAAAGATGTTTTCTTTACCGATTTTGGCGTTAAAATCCCCGACAACCATTTTGACATCATACTCCAGACAGGTTCCGTAGGCTCCGTCCAGGAGGTCAAAAAATTTCTGCTTGATAGGATATTCGGCCTAATCGGTAGGGGCGTGTGCACAAATAAGGCTGGTGTTATAGTATACGCCCTTGATGCGGATCACAGCTAGGCGATCACTTATCGGCTTAAAGTCGATGACCTTTGACCTGTGTCTTTTTCCCACAGTGAGTCCGCATCCCAGCATGTTCAGCCTTTTGGGACAGCTGTAATAAATTTCGCAGTTTTGTTGTTTTTGCATACGTGATCCTATCCATCGTATCTCCTGGATCACGGTAATATGTACGTAAATTTTAATTCGAAGCCCATTAACGTTCCGGATCTTGTTGATCTTTGAGGGGGTCGCTTATCCGAGGCATGGCGTGTCTCTCTCATAACTAGGTTTTTTTACGTGGTAGGGAAGTTTCCCCGACAGCACAACCCCCAACCTGGAGGACCAGTTCCATTTTTGCCTCAGGACGAGGGGTCGGTTACACCGAAGCCAGTAACCCGTTCCGGGATGTGAGTGCTGCCGTTGGCCCATATAGGGCTCGTCCGCCACCATCTCTTTTCCAAGACCCTGACTAAGTTTTGGAAATCCTTACCGGCGTGAGCTCCAAATATGTCAGAGTAGCCCGGATAAGGTCTTCTTTTGTTTTTCCAACACTAATCCTGATTTATTGCGCAGGAAACTCGCCATTCGTCCTCTTCACTTCGTAATCTCAAGTGAGATTCCTAGAAGACGCCACAGGGAGGCGTGAACTAGGGCTTATTAGCAGAGCTGCAAGATGTTCGGCTGCAGAGGCTCATTCTCGTTATTTAAAGAACTAGCACCTGTCGGAAGATGCTACTTCAACGAGGCCTTATACTAGTCGTTGCCACCTACCGAAATTCTGAATATGTAAAAGCATTTTTAAGAGCGTTTTTTCCAATTTTGGGTCATAATAATCGTCCCACCAGACAAGTTGTGCGCACTTTAGTTGAAAAAATTCGAGTCTTTATATTCGCCATTGAATTTTTCTGTACCAGTGAGGTTACACACTGGCTGAAATACCATAAATGCTTCAGCTAAAAATGAGCCAAATCAGTCGATTCCCCGTCCTTAACAAGAACTGGGATTCTCTCAGTCCACATTGTGGCGAACTTTGCTAAAAGATCTTGACCACAAGAACAAATTAACTCACGAACTGAAGTTTGAAGAAAATTTTGAATTTCACACAAAGATCATCTTAAGTGATGAAGCTCATTTTTGACGTAATGACTTTGTCAATTAACAAAATATGCATTATTTATCGGCGGAAAACCCACATGTGCTTCAAGAGACTCCATTCTATGTACAAAAACCGACTGTGTAGTCTACTACTGCGATCAAAAATAAGGTTGCTAGTACTGTCACTGGCATAGGCGTCAAATTTCATGCCAAAATCTAATAATGGTGTTTGTCAATAGATGGCTCCAGCAGTAAGTGCTGGTTGACTTTGGCTTATCCAAAACGTAATGAACCAAGCTTAGACATGTGGTAAACAAATCATTTTGACATATTTGTAATTTTGTTTTGGCGTTATGCCACCGCGTGGCGCTCCCATTGTCCCGATTTGAGTTCTATTTTTTTTTGTTATTGATATTCGCTCTAAATCTTATCGTCATAGCTTGAGATTTGCAAAAGTTACGTAGCCAAGAGAACATCTATCTCTGTGTGTGTTGGCGATTTTTTAAAATTTTAGAAATGAATTCAAATTTGCAACAACGAACTTCTATTAAATTTTGCGTGAAAAACGGGTTTAATGGTGCGCGAAATGTTGGAAAAGTGTTTCGGCAACGATTTTCTAAAGAAAACTGTCATTTACCAGTGGCACGAGCGGTTCAGATCGGTTCAATTGAAGATGATGAATGCAGTGGCAGATCATTGACATCGTTTTCATGGAATACAACGGTGTAGTGCATCATGATTTTTTGCCAGAAGTCCAGACAGTAAACAAAGAGTATTATTTGGGCGTTATGAGACGTTTGCGTGGAGCAATTCGCCGAAAGAGACCAGAATTGTGGGCAGAAAACTCGTGGATTTTGCACCATGATAACGCACCGCCGCGCAGTGCCATAATTATTCGTAATTTTTTGACGAGTTAAAAAAACACTACGGGGAACGCGTTTCGGCAGCCGAGAGGAAGTAATGGAAAAATCGCAGGAAGCAGTGATGGACATACCGAAAACCGAATAAAAAAAATGTTTCGAGGATTGGATCTAACGCTGGCATAAGTGTGTAGCAGCCGATGGGGATTATAGACTTAGATGAATAAACTTGTATTTTTAATTTTCTGAATTAATTCCGGGAACTTTTTGAATTTCTTCTTTCATTCGAAGAAAACGGCAGGTGAAAAACAGAGGGAGATCCAACCAGTTTACGGAGATGCCGCACTAAGTCAAACAACTTTCCGTCACGGAACCAAGTCACTTCAAACACGGTGATTTCGAGGCTGACGGCCGTCCACGTGAAGGAAGGCCAAAATCCTTCGAAGACGTTGAATTGGAGGCATTGCTCGATGAGGATCGGTGCCAAACGCAAAAAAAGCTTGCTTTAGTATTAGGGGCTACCCGCCAAGCCATTTCCAAGCGATTGTATGCATTGCGAATGATTCAAAAAAAAGAAATTTGGGTTCCTTATGATTTGAAGCCAAGGGACCCTTATCGTCGTTTTTTCGCATGTAAACAGCTGCAAAAAAAGAAGAGTTTTCTTTATCGCATGGAGATGGGTGATGAAAAATGGATTCATTACAGCAACTCAAAGAGAAGAAAGTCATGTGCATTGCCCGGTCATGCTTCTACATCGTCGGTTCGGCCGAATATTCAAGCTGCGAAGGTTATGCTGTGTATTTTGTGGGACCAGGTCGGCGTTATTTATTATGAACTGTTGAGACCCAACGGAAATATCACTGGGGACCGGTAGGTATCTACTTCAATTGATGCGATTGAGCAGGGCATTGCAGAGGCACGATAAAGTGACTCCACCTTATGACAACGCTAGGCCTCAAGCTGCCAAACCCGTTAAAACTTCCCTGGAAAAGCTTAAATGGGAAGCCCTACCCCATCCGCCATATTCCCTAGATATAAATAGTCCAATTATCACTTGTTCCTTTCGATGGCACACAATCTGGCTGATCAGCAGTTCCTCTCATATAATGAAGACATCAAGAAATGGCTTGATTCGTGGATAGCCTTAAAAGATGAACACTTTTACCGTATTCGAGCTCTGCCAGGAAGATGGGAAAAAGTTGTAGCTAGCGATTGGCAATACTTTGAATGATTCATTTGTAAACATTTTTTTACAATAAAGTTGCATTTTTATCAAAAAAAAAAAAGAAAAAAAAAACAGAGAACTGCGCACACACGTGTTTTGTGAAGAACAAAATGTGAATTTATTGATTTTCTGGCCCTGGACAACGATCAACATCAACTGATGAACAACACGACAAAGGGGGACACTGTTTCGACATGATTGAGGAGATAAAAACCGAATTACTAGCCGATTTGAAGACAATTTCGGAAACTGACTTTGATTATTTCGGAGATTAATCACAGTATAAGGTACTACTATGGTAGACAATCTGATGTATTAATGTAACATCTGCCAAAAGCTGGTATGAGTGAGCTTAGAGAAGCTCTATTGGTAACATGTGACTCATTTAGGATGTCCTATTTCAGTAGAAATTATCAAGCTGTAAGATTTGTATGTTCTCGACTCATAACCACCTAAGGATAATCGGTGCTTCGATTCAAAGATCGTGTAATGGTATATAGAAGAAAATTGCTACGAAAACTGGACACTGCACTCCCAGGATCAAGACAACGAAAACGCAACTGCGCAAAGTTCGAATTTTTTTTGTTTAGATTGCGGTTTTAATATTAAAATAAAATTATTGGCTTGCTATAAATGCAAGAATTCGTGAATAGTCCGTTCATCTGTCATTAAACGTGCAAGCGGAGACTTGGGTCAGAAAGCCTTTTTGGTTCAGCATACGCAAGGAAAATTGTGTACACCCAATTGCATGAAATTGATTGAACGAAAATATGTTTTTATGCGATGAGACATATTTACATGCAGGGTCTTTCAAAAGGGATGTTCTAAATTTGTAAGGTTATAGATGCCAAGCTGTTAAGACATCATCTGTGAAATTTGTTCTGAATTGTTCGGAATCGTATGGCAGATTACTTTGTGAGGTTATAGCCTTAAGTTGTGTAAATCATCAAATTATTATACTTTTCCACAATCAGTGCTCCATTTGAGCCGTCCTGCTGAGTCGACTGAGTCGACTATTCGGCATTTGGTGGGCAAATTCGAGACAACACATACGTCACCGAAACGCGAAACATGTACTGTCAACTATGTGCCACATAGCGCATGCTAGGATGGACATTATGCACCAACAATTTTAGGGCCTGTTTATTTCCGGCTGCTCCGGAGTGAACATCTAATTTACTGGCACACATAAGGTATTTGTCACATGTCAAAAAAAAATGATACTCAAACGTATATTTTGCACCGTTGCTAAGCATCAAAAAAACTCAGAGTCATTACCTCATAACATGCCAGGTACAGTCTGTGGATATTTAAGGTTAAACGGTGCAATGGCAACAATCGCCAGAATTCTTACAATAAGGTGTCCCTTAACCTCTCGATATATGCAAGCCACCAACACCAAGTCCTGACGACTAGTGATATTAATGCCAAGAAGCCATCAGAAATGCCGCAATTAATGTGCCGAATTTGAACTGACCATACGCATTTGCCATCTGAGAGATCCAGGAATTCTTTTTCCGACCTCGTTTTCTTACAGTTGGAGTGACCGTAGTTGATAGTGCCTTTTTAATTGGATTTTCCGCAGATCTTCTTTGAACGTGGCAATACCAGCTTATTCTATTCGCCTCAAGCTGTTTGGTTACCTAATTCTTTATACTCGTATGTAGACTTCCTCTTAAACGCGTAGATCTAATGCAATCGCGTTTAGTGACTCCACTAGACATCCTTAACATTTTCATTTCCGCTGCCGTCATTTTGTTTTTAAACACTTCGTACATTGTCCAGCACTGTGAACCGTATATAAGAGCTGGTCTAACAACCCTTTAATTTAAGTGGAAATTTTCGGTCGCAAAAGATTCCCGAATTTTCCCGCCATTTCATCCATCCCACACTCACTCTGTGGTTTACGTCGTCGTCACATTTCGCTTCCATGTTCACGTTTAATCCTAAGTACTTAAAGATAGTGCTTTTCGGAATAACTATTCCATCTGACATTATATCCGGAACAGGTCGCAATGGTCACTTCAAATGCTCCGTCTTTGAACGACTTATTTTAAATCCGTTTCTCTCTAGCGCATTTCTCAATGAATCTAAGGCGTTCTGTACACGAGTATTCGAGTCCTTTGTTTTACAAAAAAAATTTAAGGAAAGTGATGCGAATGGGAAAGAATGTATTCTTCAAAATTTTGGACGCACATTTTTTCGAGTGTTTTTTGGCCATATTTGCGTGGACAGGAAATTTAACCGCGAACTTTGCGATTTGTAAAATAAAGTTGAATTGGGTAGGAAAGTGCACATTAGTTGCCTCAGGTAGCTAGAACATGTAGAGCAAATATTGCTGCAGCCCGAAGGGTGTTCAACTCCCAAAGGGGCAAAGCGGTAGATTAAAATAGCCCAGTAGATATCGCGCGTACGTGGAAAGGCATTGCAAACAACCTGGAGTGGGAATCTGGGGGCAGTTAGACACTGACTTCACAAGTTGGAGAGGCCTATGGGCAAGGTCAAAGTCTAGAAGTCCACCTCGAACTGTTGTGCCATCGAAGTAAGTAAAATTGTAATCTACCCGTCCTTTGCAATTAGTATGTACCCGTATTCAAGCGGAGCTTTGCCGTATCAAGTATTACTTGACCGTAAGATCTGCATGAGTTTAACATATCTTCTCTTGTTTCCATTGCAGTTTTGATGTTCACAGACCGGTTCCCGAAGGTCTCATCAAAGTTGCGAGAAGATGTTCATTTTTCTGAATTCTTACTGCTTTCTTACTGTAGTATGTATGGGCTTAAAATATTTCCAAGTTTTATGCTAAATTATTATCAGTCGTGTAGTTATTATTCCCCGCAGCGATTCCTAAAGCAACTCTAGCGTTTGCCAAGCTTAATACGAGTAATAACATCCAGAGTACATTCTACGTTTGAAATGTATCTTCATTGTTTTAATTGTTTTAATTGAGATCGGCAAATTTTGAAAAGGTTTTACGTAAATCCATTCAGTGGAACCGGGTTCTGAGGTTTTTACTACCGCACTCCACTATATACGAGTCGTTAGACGGAGTATTTCATCATAACTTACAGCGATAATAACGAAATCCAATTTTATTTCATAAGCAATACATTGCGTGTTGCTTGAATGGTCAAAATGGCACATTTTATGACCACTGTTTTCCAATGGTAAACATAGAACAAAATATGTGATGTTGGTAAGTATTCAGATTGGATTAGGATACACCAGTGTAGCACATTTATTGTCCAACAACCGTAGGTTGACACATTGTGAAATTTACTCATTTCCAGCCGACACTGATAATTTGATAGCTGATTTCCACTGTTTTTTTGAATCACCCTAGCTCGAAATACATCTACGGGTATGTTTCAATAAAATACGAGACGTGACTACACATTTCTAATATAACAATTTATTCTTACGATGAATGGACTTAATAACTACAACCTTATCACTACAAGTACTCTATCGTCTTAATCACAAACTCACAAATGAAAAAAACACTTTATCATTAGAAAAGCAAAACAATTAACAAATTTATCACAAAAGATTAATAAAAATTCAATAGAACTGAAGTCGAAATACTAAAATAAAACAATGACAAACGACAACTCAAAAGAACCGAATTTTGATGAATATGAGGAAGAAAGTCACTGCCGTAAATCCAAATGAAATGCCGAATATCTCCCACGGATTATGGGTGAAGAGCAGCGATATGAGGGCGGTACTACCGACAATAAGAGTAGTTACTATATATGCCAGCATGCATATTGTCTTTATATCCTTATACCATGGTGAAGCAAGATGTGTGTAGCTCTTAGGCCCGTCAAAATCATCAAAATCTTCAGTCCTTTGAGGCAACGCATGATACTGTGGCACTTGAACTTGTCCCTGCGATATTACTTCTGTAGTCATGGCGATGATGTGATTCAAATTGTGTGAACTGCTCCAGTGTTCGGATCAAACTGAAAAAGCAAAATATAATTGAAATTATCGATTGATTGTGTTATCTTGGTCAATTTAACTAACGATAACAAGATAAGACTGCGGTATTCTACATGGCTGTTAGGTAGTGGGCATCGATTTTTAAGAATCGATAGCGGGTGGCCTTTGTTTTTTTTTCGTACTACGATTAGAAAATGGGGGGCATTGTTTGAATGATATAACGAAATCACTGTGTTAGGGACAAGTGAACTTGTGTAGCGCTGCATGAAAATATTTTGTTTACAATTGTAAACTTAGAGAAGACAAACAACGAAGCAGACCTGAAACAATTGGCATTATATCTGTATCTCTTCCGATCTTCAAATGTTTAAATTGATTAACTTCACACCGATATTGAAATAAACTCCCAAGAAGCTCTGACCAAACGGGTGCCCTGAGTCAGATCACCTATTCACCGATGCGCATTAATTTAACCGGGACCGAAAATCAATCGAAGAATTTTCCTCTCGAAGCAACCAAGAGCACCCTCATCCATTTTTGATAATGTCCATGCCTCTGCGCCATAGAGCAGGACTGGGTAACCGCAGGTCTTATGTAGGGTAACTTTAGTTCTTCGAAAGAGGGCTTTACTAGTCAATTGCCTTCTTAGCCCAAAGAAGCAGCGATTTGTAAGAGTTATTCCTCAGCGGAGGTGTCGTTGTCTAGGTAGACAAAGTACTTTTCTACCTCAAACTTATATCTGTCGAGGGTGACGTGGTTCTCGAAACGCCGGTGTTGGTTGTCGTTTTTAATTGACAGCATATACTTGGTCTTGCCCTCATTGACCGCTAAACCCACTTTCGCCGCTTCCGTCTCAATACTCGCGAAAGCGCCACTGACATCATGCTGCTTTCTCCCGATTATGTCAATATCGTCGGCGTATGCGAGTAGTTGGATGGACTTTTGAAAGATAGTGCCTCTTGTATTTTCTCGTGAGTTTTCCACTATTCTTTCAAGTACGATGTTGAAAAAATCGCATGACAGCGCATCGCCTTGTCTAAATCCTTTCTGGACATCAAAGGTATCGGTGAGATCTTTAACGACCTTGATGAAGCAGCGTGCATTCTCCATCGTCATCCTGCACAGACGGACGAGTTTGGCAAGGATGCCAAAACTAGACATTGCTCTATATAGCTCGTCTCTATAAATGCTGTCATACGCGGCCTTAAAATCGATGAAAAGGTGGTGGGTATCGATCTGAAGCTCATGGGTCTTCTCCAAGATAGATCTGCCGTAGTGTGAATATCTGGTCGATGGTGGACTTTCCTGGCCTGAAGCCACACTGATATGGACCTATCAGGTTGTTGACGAACGGCTTCAGGCGTTCACACAATACGGCGGATAGGATCTTATATGCGATGTTAAGGAGACTGATGCCTCTGTAGTTGGCGCAGTTCAGAGGGTCTCCTTTCTTGAGAATTGGACAAACAATGCTGAGGTTCCATTCATCGGGCATACTTTCTTCCGACCATATTTTACAGATGCTCCTTACCAAGTCATCGGCTGCCGCTTTGAAGAGCTCGGCAGTCAGGCCATCCGCTCCAGCAGCTTTGTTGGACTACAGCTTCGATATAGCTATCTTCACTTCATCCAGGTCGAGTGGACGGAATTGTTGGTCATCATCGTCCAAGTTGAAAGGTTGATTCGGTTGATTCTGCCTGACAGCGGTATTTGGTCCGCCATCGCCGTTATACAGTCTGCAGAAATGGTCTTTCCAAATCCTCAGCATCAACTGCGACTCTACTACGATGTTCCCTTGTTCATCTCTACAGGCTTCGGTTCGGGGTTTGTTTCCGCGGCATGTTATTTTTACCTTTTGGTAAAACTTCCGAACCTCATTCCTAGAGTAGCATCTGTCAATTTCCTCGATCGCGGGCTTCTCATGCACTTACTTCTTCCTCCTGGGAAGCCGGTGTTCGTCCCTCCTCTTCCGCTCATAGAGCTCATGAGCAGCTCTGGTCTTTTTTTGCAGTGCCGCATTGTGTGCTGTTTGCTTAGCTGCATGTGTTTGCCGGCATTCATCATCGAACCAGAGGTTTCGTTGTGATGGACGAGTGAAACCCAGCACACCAGAAGCGGCATCTCTGATGGCGTTTTGGCAATGTTTCCTATGGTCTGCGATGCTTGATGCTGGCGGCATTGGACCTCTTAAGAGATTAAGAGACACTCGAATGGAAAAGGACTTGGCGATCTCTTGCGATTGTAGCCGTCTGACGTCGAATTTTCTCACAGCATTAGTTTGTCTTGGCGTAATTTGGGATATCCGCAACCGTACCTTGGCTACAACAAGGTAATGGTCCGAGTCGATGTTGGCTCCTCGGAACGTACGGACATCCATAATGCTGGAGGAGTGTCTTGCATCGATCGCAATGAGATCAATCTGGTTGACTGTTGATTGATCAGGAGTTCTCCAAGTCCCCTTGTGTATGTCGAGATGTGGGAACCGCGTGCTAGCCCCGACAATGTTTCGCCCTGCCGCAAAGTCGATTAGCCTGAATCCGTTATCGGAGGTGGTGTTGTGCAGGCTATATTTTCCGATTGTTCCACCAAAGATACCTTCTCTTCCTAGCGTTGCATTAAAATCACCGAGGACAATTTTAATGTCATAGCTAGGGCATTGCTCGTAGGTCTTGTTAAGGAGCTCGTAGAAGGCATCCTTGGTGTCGTCATCTTTCTCCTCTGTGGGGGCATGCGCGCATATGAGGCTAATGTTGGCGAATTTAGTTTTGATGCGGATTGCTACGAAGCGCTCGCTCACATGCCGGAAGCTGAGGACTTCTTGTCTTAGTCTGCCTCCGACAACAAATTGGCATCCAAATAACTTCGCAATCTCTAGTGAGATTTCCAGATGGGAGGCGTAAAGATGGGCTTATTAGCAGACCTGCAAGATGTTCGGCTTTAGAGGCTCATTCTCGTCATTTAAAGAACCAGCACCTGTCGGAAGATGCTACTTCTACGAGGCCTTATACTAATCGTTGCCACCCATTCGTTTTCATTTTCAATTACAATTAACAATTCACAAGATCAGACATTCAACATTGCGGGCTTAGATGTAAGCGTTGAGTGCTTTTCCTATGTGGGCAGCTATGAGTAGTTCTTTCGCGCGTCACTTCCAAACAAAATTTGTTCTTATTGTCTAACCAAAAGTCAGCTACAAACATTATTTATAAAGAAATTCTATTATCAAAGGCAGTACTTCACATTCTTCGCGACGTTTGTTTTCTAAGTTACACCCGTGCGAAGCTGGGGCTGGTCGCTAGTATTAAAATAAAACCGTATTTTTTAGAAATTTAATTTTTTGTCCATCTCATAAATTAGAGCTGATACAAAAAAAAAAAAGACATTTTAGAAATCACCTTCTTAGATATATTAGATTTATATAGATATAAATATATAGATATAAATCTATAGGCACCAGAATGTGTGTAGAGCAGTGTAATACATAGACTAGCGCCGTTCGCAAATCGTGGAACGCACATCCATTTTTATTTTCGAGAAAATCGCAGCTCTAAAACTAAACTCTGTTTTCGACAAAAACGAAACGTGATGTTTTAATAGAGCGTATCATGTTGTACGTCGCACTACTTAGGCGCTATAGATGACTGCAATATTGAAAGTTCTTCGTGGTCGAATTGCCTTTTAAAAGAATCGATCTGGTTGGATCTCCCTCTCATTGAATGAATTTCAAATGGGCACTTTGGTGCTTAAAGAATCAATTTTTAACACACATAAGTACACATCTGTATGTTAAGAGTCGTAAATAATTTTATATTTATATCTGCTGCGTTTGATCGTAGGAAGGTACTTCAGTCAAAGATTAAACTCATTGGCCAATGGACACTTGACTAATTTTAGCCCGGGGTACGACCGGGGTATCTATTTTTACTTCAATCGCACATTGAAGGAATATTTTGGGCCAAAATTGTATATACATGAACCCATATTGGTTGTAGTGGTATCTGTGATAATTTTTCTTAGCCCTAAAATTGGCAACTTATGTGTGCATTGGTTTTCCCCCGATGTTCCACCGCTTCGTCTCTGGTTGAAGATCTTATCCCGTTTCACACTTTACATTTCATCTCCCGGCCCAATAGTAATACAAATGCTGGAGTGATTGTTTATATGAAAAAGTTTGAAGAGCATAATTGGCGACGAAGTTCAGTCAAATCAACTAGATCCCTTAAGAACGGAACGATTACGAAATATGATTGAACAGCAAATCTTTGTATTTGAAACGAACGGATATGAATATGGATTTATCTTATCTAAACATTGTTGTTTATAATTTTTATTCGCTTGTTTGTTTTTATGTAGATACTACTCTGTCAGAAGTGTCCGTTCGTTGGAATTGAAATATTTAATTTTTTGTTTACGTGGCATATTAATGTGTTACAATGAAATGCAGCTGAATCAGATTGGATAACACGACCAATCTGTTCATGATCACCACAATGGGTTTTAGTTGTGTCTAAACCTTTGATCGGTCATTACAGATTCTTTTGGAAAGTTTGTAGGAAGTTCGTTCGTAAAAAAAATTAGCTATTCTTTCGCAATGGATGACACAGAAGTTGAGGAAGGAATTTCAGTTTCTGATAGTGATCTACTGGTTACAGATGAAATAAATCCATGTGAATCGTCAGTTAAGCTTATCGTTACGTTCTTCTGTTTCGTTAACGTGTTCATTGTTGTGGCTTTGCTATTATCCGCTTATAGAAAAGTCTTTTATTAAAAAAATATATAAAGACACAGTCGCTTTTGTTACAAACAATTGTGAAAAGAAATGTTTGCTGATATCTTTGGCTACATTCACAAACTCTTAATTAGTGCATAGTTGACAGAGTCGGGGAAAATATCTTGATGGGAAATTTAAAGCTGACATCAACTCGAAATAATATTCAGTCGTAATTTATAAAGGATTGAGAAAACAGGATGACAATCGGTGTGGTGTATACATCGGGTAAGGTATGAGTGTGTAAAGAGCTGTCTTTACTACTTTGAAGACACAGAAGTTCTTTTAAAGCTTCTCAAAATCAGTGGTCTTCCTAGAACAAACATCATTTAGATCTATAAAGTGGTAACTGACAAAGAGATTATATTTTTCAATATAGTGTATATTCATTTTCTTTTCCTTTCTCTGCAGAAATCATCGCTTGCCTTCCATCTCCCGTCCCGTCATTATGTTTGCGAGTTTAATTTAATTTAAAATAAATAAATCATGGCGTTGGCATTATGACTTTTCACTCGAATTACTGCGTTACCAGTTAAATTTACCACGTTACAGTTAGCGCGAAGTGTTGCGAATTGCAGCAACGAACGATTCTTTAAAGGGAAGTGCTTCACAGGGCCAGAACATTGGTCAATGCGTCTTGCGCATAGCCCAGCCAGCTAGAAAAAGAAAAACACTATTCCTTGGAGTAGCAGTTAAGCACATATTTATGCATATGAAAGTTTATTCTACCTTACTGCCATGCATTGGAAGGACTTGGTGTAGTTCCAAAGTACCCTCCATTATATGGAACAAAAAAAAAATTTTTGTCAGATGTTGAGCCACTTTGGAAATGGGGCAGATCAGTTTCTTTATTTTTTGAAGAGGACAGCAATAACATTAAATCGAGCAATCAGTGACTACCCGAATAAACGCTCTAGGCCAACATTTGTTGATTTATTTTGCCAAAGTGTGACTGCTTCGTCTGGCTTTGCATTAGGTCATCCTGTCAGCACAATTTTTCAATACATTTCCCATGGTTTCGGTTTCTATTTTACGAATTACTTGACCAATAATTCTCTTGAAACCCTACATCGTTTTTGGATTGTTCGCATAGCATAGATCTTAAACGGCACCCCACGAAGCCCAAAACTGTCAAGTCGTAGCTCGCTAACAGCCAAGCAACATCACCAAAACGACTGATAAAAAGGTAATTGAACTTAGTCTGGAATAAAACGATTTATTGGCAACTTGTATGGCCCGCAGCCCCATCTTGCTGAAACGTTAGTGCTTTCAATTGTCTGCAAAGTTTCTTGCATTGTCGTCTTGGAAGAAAAATGGGCGAATAATGCCGCCACTCAAAAATCCAGAGCAAACAGTCACGCATTCATGATACAATGGTGTCTCTATGAATATGTGTAGATTTTTTGGACCCCAAGTATGGCAATTTTGCTTGTTTACGTACCTGGCGAAATAGAGATGCGTTTCATATGGAAAGATGATGTTTTGAGCAAAACTGTCGTCAATTTCGGGCTGCCCCAAACACTAAACAGAGAAGCGATAGCGAAGGGGATTTGCTTCAATTCCTGATTCAATTGGACCATGTAAGCGAACAATCTTAGATCTTTATGCTAAATTCTGCGTATGCTATTGCGACTACTGTTCAATTACTAAGATCTAAGGTTCAGCTCTTGGGAATATGTTTCAGCAAATCAGTCTTTCTCAACACTTTTCACAAGCTGGCATATGCTGACTGCAGTTCGTGAAATTTCTTTTCAAAATTCGCAGTGTTTTTCTGCAATACAATCATCCATTTTGGAAGTAACTTTGCAATATTTCCCAACGATATTCTTGTCGCGAAAATATAATTCTCAGTTTCTGTCTAGTTTTTGATGCATGCACCCTAATAGAAGAGACAGGACACTGACCGGTCCTTGTTTATTCTCGCTATTATATTTTAACAGCAAGCAGCATTCTTTACCCATGTTCGTCTACTTCCGTCCTTTGACTAGCTCGCACAAGTCATCTCCACTGTGGATACAACTTCCATCATTCACAGATTTGTCAATTCGATGCCTCACACGAGAAGGGGCAACTCTGTTCTATGTTACCCAATTCGATTTCCTGCGAGGTAGATTTTTTCGTTAACCCTAGAACACTAAGCTTTTTGTTTGTCCCTAGACACTAACCCTTGCCTGTGAGGCTACTTTAAAGAAAAAGCGCGATAAATCATAAAAAACAGTTTTCACAATTTAAAAGTATTTAGATGTCCTTTTTAGACTTTCTTCTTAACGGAAAAAAAACATCTTCTTAACTTAATAATAAAAAATTGTATTTTACACTTTAAAATGAGCGACGAAGCTCACCAAAAACAAATAAATAAAATAAAAAATTTATTCCACAAACTTAAACAAAAAAAAACTAAACTTATAGAACAGTGCCTTCGACATAAAAATAAAAATCACCTCTTTTGTGACTTATTTTTTATCGCATCCGAAACAATTTGATGATCTGTGCTCCAGACAGTAGGTGCTGCCGCATTTTGCGCACTTGTACACGCTCATGCGGCGTTTTTTGGTAGGACAAAAGCTGCAGACTGACCTTTTCCGTTTTTTTATTAGGGGTTCGTCAGGCCCTGGCGAAGAACTTTCGGCAGAACGAGTGTCCGCATTCGGCACTTGATGAAGAGCTTCACGAATTCGTTTGTTCATTGTTGGCCTTTCTGTTAGGCGAATTGTCTGCCAATTTTTACACAAGTCATTACTCAAGCTTTTGAGAAAATTGCGCCTACTCATTGACTTGATTTTACAAGCATGACTGTTAGAAACGATGGCAACGATTAGTATAAGGCCTCGTAGAAGTAGCATCTTCCGACAGGTGCTGGTTCCTAAAATGACGAGAATGAGCCTCTGCAGCCGAACATCTTGCAGCTCTGCTAAAAAGCCATACTTCACGCCTCCCCGTGGCGCCATCTGGGAATCTCACTAGAGATCGCGAAGTGAAGGGGGCAAATGGCGAGTTTTCTGCGCCATTAACCAGGATTAGTGTCGGAAAAACAAAACAAGACCTTATCCGAGCTACTAGACATATTTGGAGCTCAGGCCGGAAAGGATTTCCAGAACTTAGTCAGGGTCTTGGAAAAGAGATGGTGGCGGACGAGCCCTATAAGGGCCAACGGCAGCGCTCAGATCCCGGAACGGGTTACTGGTTTCGGTGTAACCGACCCCTCGTCCTAGGGGCACTCAAAATGGAACTGGTCCTCCAGGTTTGGGGTTGTGCGGCCGCGGTAACTGCCCGGCCATTTAAAAAAAATTAAGTTACGAATCATCAACAAGCCTCGGATATGGACGGATCTACTGTTGACAACCCACGCAAACGATTTAAGGACAATGAGCTTCGGATATGCACGTGGAATGTTAGATCCCTTAATAGACCACGTGCAGCCGAGCAACTAGCGGAGGCCCTAGACTGCTGCAAAGCAGACATAACCGCCATCCAAGAAATGCGATGGGATGGGCCGGACAAAAAGAAGATGAAAAACTGCGATATCTACTGCGGCAATTGCTATCGACGGCAAAGCAGTGCTTATTTGGATGCGGATTTGTTGTCGGAGGCAGACTAAGACAAGAAGTGCTCAGCTTCCGGCTTGTGAGCGAGCGCCTCGTAGCAATCCGCATCAAGGCTAAATTCGCCAACATTAGCCTCATATGCGCGCATGCCCCCACAGATGAGAAAGATGAAGACACCAAGGATGCCTTCTACGAGCTCCTTAACAAGACATACGAGCAATGCCCTAGCTACGAGTGTGACATTAAAACTGTCCTCGGTGATTTTAAATCAAAGCTAAGAAGACAGGGTATCTTTGGTGGAACAATCGGAAAATATAGCCTGCACAACACCACCTCCGATAACGGATTCAGGCTAATCGGCTTTGCGGCAGGGCGAAATATTGTCGTGACTAGCACGCGGTTCCCACATCTCGACATACACAAGGGGACTTGGAGAACTCCTGATCAATCAACAGTCAACCAGATTGATCACATTGCGATCGATGCAAGACACTCCTCCAGTATTATGGATGTCCGTACGTTCCGAGGAGCCAACATCGACTCGGACCATTACCTTGTTGTAGCCAAGGTACGGTTGCGGATATCCCAAACTACGCCAAGACAAATTAATGTTGTGAGAAAATTCGACGTCAGACGGCTACAATCGCAAGAGATCGCCAAGTCCTTTTCCGATCGAGTGTCTCTTAATCTCTTAAGAGGTCCAATGCCGCCAGCATCAAGCATCGAAGACCATTGGAAACACTGCCAAAACGCCATCAGAGATGCCGCTTCTGATGTGCTGGGTTTCACTCGTCCACCACGAGGAAACCCCTGGTTCGATGATGAATGCCCTCAAGCACATGCAGCTTATCACAAAGCACGCAATGCGGCACTGCAAAAAAAAGACCAGAGTTGCTCATGAGCTTTGTGAGCGGAAGAGGAGAGACGAACACCGGCTTCTCAGGAGGAAGAAGAAAGAGCATGAGAAGCGCGCGATCGAGGAAATTGAGAGATGTTACTCCAGGAATGAGGTTCGCAAGTTTTACTAAAAGGTAAACATCCCACGGAAACAAACCCCGAACAGAAGCCTGTAGAAATGAACGCAGTCGATACTGAGGATTTGGAAAGACCATTTCTGTAGACTGTATAACGGCGATGACGGACCAAATACCGCTGTCAGGCAGAATCAACCTTTCACCTTGGACGATGATGACCAACAATTCCGTCCACCCGACCTTGATGAAGTGAAGATAGCTATATCGAAGCTAAAGTCCAACGAAGCTACTGGAGCGGATGGCCTGACTCCCGAGCTCTTCAAAGCGGCAGGCGATGACTTGGTAAGGAGCAAACACCAACTCATCTGTAAAATATGCTCGGACGAAAGTATGCCCGATGAATGAAACCTCAGCATTGTTTGTCCGATTCTCAAGAAAGGAGACCCTCTGAACTGCGCCAACTACAGAGGCATCAGTCTCCTTAACATCGCATATAAGATCTTATCCGCCGTATTGTGTGAACGCCTGAAGCCGTTCGTCAACAACCTGATAGGTCCATATCAGTGTGGCTTCAGGCCAGGAAAGTCCACCATCGACCAGATATTCACACTACGGCAGATCTTGGAGAAGACCCATGAGCTTCAGATCGATACACACCACCTATTCATCGATTTTAAGGCCGCGTATGACAGTATCTATAGAGACGAGCTTTACAGAGGAATGCCTATTTTCGGCATCCCTGCCAAACTCGTCCGTCTGTGCAGGATGACTATGGAGAACTCACGCTGCTCCATCAAGGTCGGTAAAGATCTCACCGATACCTTTGATGTCCAGAAAGGATTTAGACAAGGCAATGCGCTGTCATGCTTTTTTCAACATCGTACTTGAAAGAATAGTGGAAAACTCACGAGAAAATACAAGAGGCACTATCTTTCATAAGTCCGTCCAACTACTCGCATACGCCGACGATATTGACATAATCGGGAGAAAACAGCGTGATGTCAGTGGCGCTTTCGCGAGTATTGAGACGCAAGCGGCGAAAATGGATTAAGAACAAGTATATGCTGTCAAGCAAAAAGGACAACCAACACCGACGTCTCAGACAGAACGTCACCCTCGACAGATATAACTTTGAGGTAGTTAAGGACTTTGTCTCCCTAGTCTCAGCTATAAATACAGACAACGACACCAGCGCTGAGATCAAGCGAAGAATAACTCTTGCCAACCGCTGTTTCTTTGGGTTAAGAAGGCAATTGAGTAGCAAAGCCCTCTCTCGGACAACAAAAGTCACCCTTTATAAGACTTTAATAATCCCGGTCCTGCTCTATGGCGCAGAGGCATGGACATTATCAAAAATGGATGAGGGTGTTCTTGGTTGCTTCGAGAGAAAAATTCTTTGGGCGATCTTCGGTCCCGTCTGCATTGACGCTGAGTGGAGGAGGAGATACAACGACGAACTGTACGGACTGTACAGCGACATGGACCTAGCCAGAAGAGTGAAGATCCAAAGACTGAGATGGCTGGGTCATGTAGAGCGCATGGACACCAATGCTCCGGTCCGAAAAGTCTTTGAATCCGCCCCCGAGGGACAGCGCAGTAGAGGAAGGCCAAGACTCAGGTGGCGCACGCAAGTGGAAGAGGACCTCAGCCAACTTAGCGTGCGAAACTGGAGGCAGCTGACAAGGGACTGTTTAGTTTAAAGTTTAGCATTTAACATTATGGTAAATGGTAATCGTTAAACGTATTTGAATTGTGAAAATTTACTACAAAATTGATCATTTTCTAGTGGCTAGGTTTGGGCATTATGAACAGATTATGGTCGACATAATCGTCCATCTGAGCGTACTTAAGGCAAATCTGTTAGTAAAATTCGAGAAACTGGCTTTGTTACAGATTTCGGTATCCATCATCACAATGCACGTTCTACAGAAAACATGGTTGTCGTTAGTGAAAATGTCAAAGAAGATCCAATACTATCGATTTCACGGCGAGCGTAGCATTTAGGTTTATCTTACGGCACATTATGGTGCATAAAGTTCAGCTCACTCAACTTGCAGCTGACCACGGAATGCGTAGAATTTACGCCGATTGGGTGCTTGAACATTATCGTTTGGATGACCAATTTTCACACAACATTTTATTCAGCGATGAGGCTCATTCGGTCGATACGTTAACAAACAAAGTTGTCACATGTGGGGAAGTGGAAATCCGCATTTAATTGTCCAAAGACCCTTACAAACCCAAAAAGTCACTGTATTGGGCGCAATTTGGTCTGGCTATGTCATTGGTCTATACTTCTTTAAAAATGAGGAAGGTATGACCGTCAAAGTCAATTCTCATCGCTTAAGCCAAATGTTGACCGAAGTTTTTGGGCCTCAGATCGAAGAAGATATGTATGGTTTCAACAAGACGGTGCCACATCTCACGCAAAATCACTCATATCGGCTTTATTGCAAGAAAAATGTCTGGGCAAGTCATTTCGCATTTTGGTGTTGTTGGATATCCTTTTGTGGGCCTATGCAAAGATGGTGTTTATGCGCCTAATCCGCAAGCTCTATCCACTATGGTAATGAATATTCGTCCAGTTATGGCCGAGTGATTGTTCGATATGTGGCGAAGAGTGATCGGAAATTAATCTTTCAGAATCAAGACCTGAAAGAGCTCCCATGATAAATATTTGAATGACATTATATTTCATTCATAATGGCAAGATTCAGTACGAGTACATATACTTAAATAATAATTTGATTGAAATCTATACCAAAAATGTCTTTTATTTTAATTTGCTTTTGAAACAACAAAATGGATGACTCTGCACAACTGATGATGGCTAATTTCGATCACTGTCCGTTGAAATTGCCATCAACACCCTCGTGGTCGGTTTCCACAAGTCTCCTACTTGGCGCTTTCAAATCAAAAGAAAAACACGCAATAGCACTAAATATTAATGGCACATAGCATGTTCACTACGAGTATGGTGCATTGAAACTGCCTGCTTCCTCGGTTAAGTTGCAATAACTGCAGGTAGCAAAGCTTTTCAGGATGTCGACAGTCCAACCGAATGATTTCCAATGTTTTTGGAAAGTCAAAGTCTTTTTTGCAATTCACCAACTCTAGGGTATTTATTTAAGTCGTAGTATACCATTACCGTTTTGAAGGCCGCCATTTCGATCATATCCAATGTTATGATGGCCAGGAATTTTTAGGTAACTACTTGCATTGCTCAAATGTCAGATACTCGTAGTCCTGACCCATCGAATTGAAATGAAATGGTTGATGTGTCGCAAATGTTCATACGTAAGGAGAGGATAGAAAATACGTTTAGAAGCCATGTTTTGATTGACTGGCTTAGCAAAGAATGCGAAACCTTGACCTTTGCTGGGTAGCCGCATTTCTCTTGTTGTATACGGGATTAAGCGACGTTTGTTTGTATTATGTTCTTATCCCTATCGCAAAAAAAATTGCCACAAGTGCAGTTTATTATTTCCATATTTTCTTAGTACGACAGTGTCAAGAACTTGTCTCCTTTCTTTAGTGTTCTAAGAGCTCATGGCCATTTAAAATAAATCACGTTGTGTGGAATCAGTCAGTTATGAAACTGACTGTTAAGATTAAAATGTAATTAATCAATGCCTTCAGAAAGAATAGAATGCACTACAAACTACCTTACAATGGTGCTTTTTCTCTTCGCCAATCTTTTACACTTTTTTTTTTTACAGGGTCTAGTCACCAGGCACATGGGGCTCTTTCCACCCTTAGAAGCCATACAATCAAATAACAACGCACTAGAGAACTTATTCAATTAGGCTGAGGTATAAAGACAACATGCAGGCACTACAAAAGCGCAAAGTATTTCTCGACACGAACCTCGACCCAACGAAAACATTTAAAAAAGAAAAAAATTAAAAAAAAAAGAAAATAAATTTAAAACATCTCCAAAAACATAAAGTATTCATAATTTTACCAAAGACACCAGCAACGTGAGAGTTATTATAACCAACCCTCGGGTCTCCCAGTGTATAGTGTGTAATTTTATTAAAAAAAAAAATAAAAATAATAAACAAAACTGAAAGTTAAAGAAAAGACAAGTAAACTTGTGAGAAATCCTAGCCATGGTTGTAAATTTTAAAGTTTTCAAAAAATGCTCCCCCAACAACAAGCTCACCCTGTATATGGGACGACGTGAATTCGTCGATTCTGTTACCGTTGTGGAACCTATTGGTATGTATTTATACAATAAATAACAAAATAAATTAATTGTGATCGATTTTGTAGATACTCGTATTATGTGTGTGAATGTGTGTTCTTTCTGACTTTACCAAAAAGATACGAGTAATTGAATCCCTTCTGCACGAGCGACTAACTTGACTTTGTTCCCTTTGACCATCAAAAATCGACAAATTAAATTTTCCCAGAGTTTTGAAGACAAGAAATCGATTTGACTTTAATTTCCTGAATTGTAAATGATTATTGGATTTGTTAGGTAACCCACATCATTACAGTGTTTGTTGTATTGAAGTTGGTGGTAGGTAGGTTGATCAGCGTGATTAGCGAACTTGTGCAGAGGTTAAGGAGTTTCGCAATTGATTTTTTGACTTTTCATAGATCCTGGTATGAGGCCATATTAGAAAATGAACGTCACTATCACATTACACCCTTCAGATACAATTTCAAGATATTTTGTTGTTTTTTCTCACTTTGGCAACTCACAATTATTAGTAGTTCCATGCTCTCTTCTATGGCAAAGGAGGTCTAGAACTTGTTCAAACCTAGACTTTGACTATGTCCTGAATTTTAGCTTAATTCTGCTTGCAGGTACCCCTAAATGGCATATTTTACAAATATTTTCCGAAAATTTTCAACATTCCTTCTTTTGACGATTTGGTCTTGCGGAGTCTACAGGGGAAAAAAATTTTAAATTATTCCAAAGTCTTTTTACAAAAACTTCTTGCGAGTGAAAGTAGTCAACTTCCATCTATTGTGCACTTATGTAAGTGCAATACTTACGGTGTGACAGCATGGATTGAAACTTGATTTTAATGAACAACTTATAAGCTTTTGTTATCCAATCTTTGGCCCCAAACCGTTTTTTCTCTTCGGATTTCCCAGCGAATCGAATTACGGTCTTTCTATTTTTTTGTGACCATAATAGTTTCATAAACATTTATAGGTGATAACTTATTGCCATAACTCAGATGTTTTGATTCGAAGAAAATTCCATAGTCATGGCTCAGATCTCTTTAATTAAATCACATTTTACAGATGAGTTCATGTACGTACGCTCTATAGTAAGTTACTTAAATAAAACGGAGTTTTTTAGTCCAATTCAATTTGGCTTTCAGAAAGGTAAATCAACTGAAGATGCGCTAACACAGTTTTGTTGGCAGGAAATGTCCCACCTAGATGGTAAAAAGTGTACAGCTGGTTTATTTATCGATATTACCAAAGCTTTCGATATGGTCAACCACAACATATTGCTGAGAAAACTGGAAAAAGCTGGTTTTCAAGAATTCATGCTTGATTGGTTTAGGTCGTACCTTGGAAATAGGTCACAAAGGGTGAAGTTGGATGATATTAGGAGCGAAATTACGTTCTTTAATTTGGGTGTGCCCCAAGGCTCTGTCTTGGGACCAATTTTGTTTTCAATTTACATTAACTCACTGTTCTTATTAAATTTTAAAGGTGCACCTACTGCTGTTGCTGATGATATAGGATTTACATACGTATGGGTTGAATAGTTCTCTGGATCTAGTCTCTAATATTAATTGGAACCTTGACTTGTTGAGAATTTGGTTCGCTGAACAAAAATTGGTGATTAGTCCCAAAACTAAAATAATGTGTCTTAGTCTTTCAACTCTACCCAATTTTGAACTTAATTTTTATTTCCACGCACCAGATACAAACTGTATAACTGCTCCTGCACGTCTGATTTTTCTTTTCCTACTTTTAACAGCAGCCTATGCTGCAGTGATGTGTAAGTGTTTCTTGATTGAAAAAGTGGATGAATTTAAATACCTGGGACTCACCATCGACTCTAGAATGAGTTTCTCGAATCACACAAAATCGCTGAAGAATTATTTCCGTGGTGGGGAATTCCACTGTGACGTTCGCGACATTTGAACATTTTTTTCAATATTTAAATCGTTCTAACATAGCACCGGCAATACTTGCGGATTATTGAAACATATTATTTATAAGCGTAATATCAATTGACTTAAAAACAAAAATATAATATGTTCTGTATGGTGTGACGCATGCGACATTGATACTACCAATATTTTTCTTCAAATCTTTTATTTAACTTATTTAGCTAAACTAGTGTGTAATGAATTGAAACAAAAAATGGCTTTAAATGCTTCGATTTCAAAGAAAATAAAATTTAAGAAAATTCAAGTAAAAAGTAACAATTCACTTTGGTAGGAACAAAAAGTGATGTGTGACGCATGCGACATATGATGTGACGCACGCGACACATACGATTTTAAAAACTGTAGTTAATATTTTTTTAATTTAAACACTTCCGTTTTTAGATCCATAGAATGTTTCTTAGCATAAATTTCATCCCCAATACACTGCAAAATGTGAAAATTAGAAATGCCTGTGATGGGTTGCACTTCATTCCATGGCGATATTTCATCAATCTTGCATTTGATTTCATCCTCTGAAATTTAGACTATTTTGGTGTTTAGCACTAAAGATGAGGCAGCGGAAGCAAAATATTTGGCAGACTGCACAATTAAACCGTTGCCTTGAGACATAGACTTTTGTTTTACTAAACGTTTAATATTTCCACCTATTCCATCGACGATACCCTTTCCATGCGAAGTCGCAAAATACTTCCACTTGAATGAAGAGTTAAATTTTTTGCTTACATAATGGAGGAGTTTAGCCATATAATTGTTTTTGAATTCGGAAGATGGACCATCACTCCATATTATATTGGTTATATCTTCACTTCTCCTTTCAGACATAATAGAGTCTAATATATAATTAATAAATACAAATATTGCGTTTTTATTTTTTTATTTTATGTCCGAACATATGGCGTAAGATTGCAGTTGATTTTGGAAAAAGACCGCTGCTGTGAACAATGTTATACTCGCTCTAGACCACAAAGTGCTTTGTACTTCATTTTGATATTCACAAAATCGATTTGCAAAATTTGAGTTGATGATGCTATTTTATCTTTTAGGAATTCATCATTTTGTATTCTTTTAATATTAACATGTTTTAAGAAACTACAAAAATCTTCTTCAGTTTTTTCTAATAATTCTCCAACGCTAGTTTCCTTTAAAATTAATTTCAATTTGTTGTTTTCAGTTTTAGACCACTCTTTCCAATTTTCGTCTTTAGCTACGTTATTTGGTTTTTTAATTGTTCTAAGGTTTGTACATTTTTCACATAAATTTTGCCAGCAGTTTGAATTGGGAGCACATCTTTCAAAAAAACTTTGGGAATAAGGGATGTTTAGTCCTTTGAGCTTCATTATAAAATTTTCGTGGATAAGACATTTACAACATTCATTTGGAGTATCTTGAAAATGAAGAAAGCTTCCTTGAGAAACATTGTCATATGATGTTTTTGAGGGATCCTTTTTTGACCATTTTCCCAAACAGCTATACTGTCTTTTAGGCGAGGACAAGTATACACAATATCAGGCCTGTAAAAAATTCTGTCACAATTTGTTCCTCCTCTGTATGACCTTTTTCAGGTTTTGAACTAGTATCCATATCTGTGGCGAAATGTATCCCTATATAGCCCATCACACCCTTGACTACACATTTTTTCTTTTCCATACAAGTGGGAAGACTTCTTAAGCATTTAAGAACGGCTTTGCTATATGTTTGACGACACCTATAGGGATAATAATTCGTAGTTATGGAGACGTCGGCGTTTTGGGAAGTAGTTGGTAACGATTCCATTTTTTGTATTCTTTGCCTTTCCCTCTCCCGGCGTTTCTGATCTCTTTTTCACTTCCTTGATTCTTCTAAATCTATTCTAGACATACCTTCCTTTAGTGATTTTCTATAACTTTTTGCTCTCTCGTTTTCTTTTTTTCTATATTCTGGATCTGTCAGTTTCTTCTTATTCCTATATTTCATTGCTCCAGCAGCATCTGCACTCCTTTTCGTGTTCTCCATCGTAGATTAAAAGGGCTAAATCAAAAATTCGACTATAAGATCTTTCAACCTAGTACAAATGAAAATTTACCTAAAAACGTGACGCACGTGACAAAACAATAAAACTGCAGAAGATTCAAATATGGACAATCTACTTAGAAAAAACAATAAGTTAATTACCTAAGAAAAATTAAGATTCTGTCTGTAATATACGACTCACAATGGAAAACAATGTCATTTAAGCGTGACGTACGCGACAAAGATCATTCAATCTGAAAATACCGTTTTCTTATAAAATGAGAGAAATGAGAAAAATAAATGCAGTATTAATTGTTCCAGTTAATGTATATTACTTACTTACTTTAGGTGGCGCTACAGTCCGGGGTGGACCTGGGCCTCAGTCAACAAGCTTCTCCAGCCAGCTCGATCCCTGGCTAGCTGCCTCCAGTTTCGCACGCTAAGTTGGCTGAGGTTCTCTTCCACTTGCGTGCGCCACCTGAGTCTTGGCCATCCTCTACTGCGCTGTCCCTCGGGGGCGGACTCGAAGACTTTTCGGATCGGAGCATTGGTGTCCACTCTACATAACCCAGCCATCTCAGTCTTTGGATCTTCACTCTTCTGGCTAGGTCCATGTCGCTGTACAGTCCATACAGTTCGTCGTTGTATCTCCTCCTCCACTCACCGTCAATGCAAACGGGAGCGAAGATCGCCCGAAGAATTTTTCTCTCGAGGCAACCAAGAACACCCTCATCCATTTTTGATAATGTCCATGCCTCTGCGCCATAGAGCAGGACCGGGATTATTAAAGTCTTATAAAGGGTGACTTTTGTTGTCCGAGAGAGGGCTTTGCTACTCAATTGCCTTCTTAACCCAAAGAAACAGCGGTTGGCAAGAGTTATTATTCGCTTGATCTCAGCGCTGGTGTCGTTGTCTGTATTTATAGCAGAGCCTAGGTAGACAAAGTCCTTAAATACCTTAAAGTTATATCTGTCGAGGGTGACGTTCTGTCCGAGACGTGGGTGTTGGTTGTCCTTTGTGCTTGACAGCATATACTTGGTCTTGCCCTCATTGACCGCTAAACCCATTTTCGCCGCTTCCGTCTCAATACTCGTGAAAGCGCCACTGACATCACGCTGCTTTCTCCCGATTATGTCAATATCATCGACGTATGCGAGTATTTGGACGGACTTTTGAAAGATAGTGCCTCTTGTGTTTGCTCGTGAGTTTTGCACTATTCTTTCAAGAACGATGTTGAAAAAATCGCATAACAGCGCATCGCCTTGTCTAAATCCTTTCTGGACATCAAAGGTCTCGGTGAGATCTTTACCGACCTTGATGGAGCAGCGTGCGTTCTCCATCGTCATCCTGCACCGGCGGACGAGTTTGGCACGGATGCCAAAACTAGATATTGCTCTGTACAGCTCGTCTCTATAGATGCTGTCATACGCGGCCTTAAAATCGATGAATAGGTGGTGGGTATCGATCTGAAGCTCATGGGTCTTCTCCAAGATCTGCCGTAGTGTGAATATCTGGTCGATGGTAGACTTTCCTGGCCTGAAGCCACACTGATATGGACCTATCAGGTTGTTGACGAACGGCTTCAGGCGTTCACACAATACG
Source organism: Volucella inflata (assembly GCA_928272305.1). Taxonomy (NCBI): domain Eukaryota; kingdom Metazoa; phylum Arthropoda; class Insecta; order Diptera; family Syrphidae; genus Volucella; species Volucella inflata. Next base: position 53,719,846 of record OV743720.1, on the reverse strand, counting down.
GCGGATAAGATCTTATATGCGATGTTAAGGAGACTGATGCCTCTGTAGTTGGCCTAGTTCAGAGGGTCTCCTTTCTTGGGAATCGGACAAACAATTCATCAGGCATACTTTCGTCTGACCATATTTTACAGATCAGTTGGTATATGCTCCTTACCAAGTCATCGGCTGCCGCTTTGTGAGCTCGGCGGTCAGGCCATTCGCTCCAGCAGCTTTGTTGGACTTAAGCTTCGATATAGCTATCTTCACTTCATCCAGGTCGGGTGGACGGAATTGTTGGTCTTCATCGTCCAGGTCCGTCATCGCCGTTATACAGTCTGCAGAAATGATCTTTCGAAATTCTCAGCATCGACTGCGATTCTACTACGATGTTCCCTTGTTCATCTCTACAGGCTTCGGTTCGGGGTTTGTTTCCGTGGCATGTTATTTTTACCTTTTGGTAAAACTTCCGAACCTCATTCCTGGAGTAGCATCTCTCAATTTCCTCGATCGCGCGCTTCTCATGCTCTTTCTTTTTCCTCCTGAATAGCCGGTGCTCGTCTCTCCTCTTCCGCTCATAGAGCTCATGAGCAGCTCTGCTCTTTCTAAGCAGCGCCGAGTTATATGCATCTTGCTTTGCTGTATGTGCCTGCCGGCATTCATCATCGAACCAGGGGTTTCGTTGTGGTGGACGAGTGAAACCCAGCACATCAGAAGCGGCATCTCTGATGGCGTTTTGGCAGTGTTTCCAATGGTCTTCGATGCTTGATGCTGGCGGCATTGGACCTCTTAAGAGATTAAGAGACACTCGATCGGAAAAGGAATTGGCGATCTCTTGCGATTGTAGCCGTCTGACGTCGAATTTTCTCACAGCATTAGTTTGCCTTGGCGTAGTTTGGGATATCCAAGACCAAGGTAATGGTCCGAGTCGATGTTGGCTCCTCGGAACGTACGGACATCCATAATGCTGGAGGAGTGTCTTGCGTCGATCGCAATGTGATCAATCTGGTTGACTGTTGATTGATCAGGAGTTCTCCAAGTCCCCTTGTGTATGTCGAGATGTGGGAACCGCGTGCTAGCCACGACAATGTTTCGCCCCACCGCAAAGTCGATTAACCTGAATCCGTTATCGGAGGTGGTGTTGTGCAGGCTTTATTTTCCGATTGTTCCACCAAAGATACCCTCTCTTCCTAGCTTTGCATTAAAATCACCGAGGACAATTTTAATGTCATAGCTAGGGCATTGCTCGTAGGAGTTAATGTATATTAAGTGATTTAAAAAAACAGTTATTAAAGATTCCAATCAGAAAAAAAGAATATTAAATTCGGAAAATACATGATTTTTAAGTAAGACCACTCAATGTCGAAGTGATAGGGTTAAACTTGGGTATTTGGTTTTTTTTTTTAAACGAAAAAGAAAATAAGAATTAAAAATGCAGAGATTGATTCGGCATCTTAAAATATTATGTATAATATTTTTGAAATTTGACAAATTTTACCGATTTGTGTGGAGTCCCCCTAGTACACCTTGACATTTCTATTATTTTCCACTCCAAACTGCAGAATGGAATTACTTGGTGGGGAGGTGTTTATCTGAACAAAGAATAACCTTTACTTATCTTGCAGAAACATGTTTTAGTAAAAATTTGCCGAACACACGTTAGACATCCTAGTTTTCCATTGTTCTCTGACCTTAAGGTTCTTCCGGTCCGTCATTTGTACTGTTTCAAAGTCTTGAAGACCTTTTTCACGAAGTCTGGTAATCTTTATTTTCGATTACTTCCTAATTTTAATTTACGTGGAAACCTTTTGTATATAGGATCTGCCCCCAATTTCCGTACTACTGAATATCGTAATTTTTATTCTATATCGTCTTATCGATTGTTTTATAAACTTTCGCAGTCAATAAGGGCAATATCAATGCTTGGAACATTCCTAAAACATGCAAAATCTTGGCTTTTCAATTTTAACTATGCTGGTTTGGAAGCAATTCTTTCTAATATTCTGGTGTAATTTTGCTTCAGACTTAGTTTTAATTTATTGGGTCTATAACTTAATTCGTGCTGCTTGCTAAGAGATGGCGTAACTTGAATTATTCCATTGGAACATGCGTTGGAAAGCTACTGTCATTGTACGTCATTTCAGTATATGTCATTCATTTGAAGCGTAAACAACAATAATTTTTTTTCACTCAAATATGTCGAACTTTGTGCCTGAAAAAGTGTTTTTGCGTTGAGTTCTTCTACATTACTTTAATATGAAGAAAACTGCTGCCGAAAGTAATCGTATTTTGGTGGAAGTTTGTGGTGAACATGCGCTAGCTGAGCGAACGTGCCAGAAGTGGGTTGCACGATTTAAAAGTTGTTATTTTGGCTTGAAAGACGATGAACGTCATGGGCAGCCAAAAAAGTTTGAACATAAAGAACTGGAAGCATTACTCTATGAAGATTGTTGCCAAATGCAAGAAGAGCTCGCAGAATCTTTGGGTGTCACTCAAGCAGCCATTTCAAAATGATTAAAAGTAGCTGGATATATTCAAAAGCAAGGAAATTGAGTTCCACATGAACTCAAGCCGAAAGACGTCGAAAGGCGGTTTTGCATGTCCGAAATGCTGCTGGAATGCCACAAAAGGAAGTCATTCTTGCATCGGATTGTTACTGGTGATGAAAAATGGATCTATTACGACAACCCCAAGTGCAAAAAATCATATGTGAAACCCGGCCAACCAGCCAAATCAACGGCAAAGCCGGATATCCATGGTGCGATGCAGAACGCCCTCACTGAAATACGGTTCACATCAGAGCAGAATATCAAAAATTGGCTTGATTCATTCTTGGTTGCCAAGCCGGCGCAGTTCTTTTAGGATGGGATCCGCAAATTGCCAGAAAGATGGGAAAAAGTCATAGCTTCAGATGAGCAATACTTTGAATAATACTATTGTACATGTTTTCTTAAAAAACGTTCAAATTTTGAAAAAAAAAAACCACTTATATACCCAATACGATTTTCGCTTTGGTCACTTCATATAGATTTGTTAATGTTCTTCCTTTGTCTTGCTTATCTAGTGTCTAAATAAGTAAATCGAATGGATTTGTTCATATATATAATTCCATAGATTTGAATTAATGCTCAAGTATATTAATTGCTTCATAGAGTCACCCCACTCATAATAATTTGATTTGTGCATTACTCTTTGAAGTGGCGTTTAACACTATTTTGTTACTTTTGTATAAAAATAAAGAATGTCAGCAATATTTCTTATATTTTCTATATTTACAACTTTTGTACTATGTATGAAGAAGCATATGTTTTATAATAAATTTGTGAGAAATAAAAATGAATCTAATCTGATCTAATATGAGATCACTAGTCTGATCTGGGGTTCATCTTGGTTTCCAATTTAAATGTAAACATCCTTTTGGATTAGAAAAGATTGCTATCGATTAATAGCCCCACATTGAATGGGTTCTTAACAATGTACTCGTATAGTAGAGGATTTCAATCAACAATCAACATAGTTTTTGAACTATGCATGTTCTTATTTTTAAACTTGGGTTAAGCCGAGTTCTTCTCACCTTTATTGGAACATCATGATCTTCATCTTGATCACATTGATTGAGACCTTTCTCCTTCCTCTTGTTTTGAAGGAGTTCATGTTTGTCTAGGGTTTCTTGTCCGTGGAACAAGACTCACTGTAATTTAACTTCATTCGCAAGCTAGCATTCTTCATGAAACCAGTGGTTCCATCGAATTGCTTTGTCAACCTATACTTTGCTATTGAATTCATCTAACTTATTAATTTTTTGTGGTCTCTACTGAAACAGATACTTTGAAGTTCTCCTTCTCGTAAGAGATCTTCTCTTAGATTCTTTATTTATCAAAATTTCTGATATCTTCAGTTTGGCATATCCAGTGATGGTTTTTTGTTTTTCATAAGTCATTGACTCGGACTTCATTTGCATAGTCTACAAATCTTAACATCAACTTCTATCTGTCATGATTGTTTTGTTTTCTGACACATTTGCTACTTGAACCAAATTTCTTTTTTGGAATGAAGCAGATAATTTTACATCAATTTTTCTACTTTGTATCTTTGACTATTTGTTCATTAGTAGCTTTGTGAGAAGCAGCGTCTGCATAGCTTGTGAGCTCATATTTTTCATGTTTTAATTTTCATACAGCTAAAGCGACAATTGGTGTCTACTCGTGATAGTTGAAACTGCATTCTCACATCACTTGTTCCAAGAGTTGTTCCACATTATAGGGGTGGTGTTGTGCATATGGGCATTATTGTCTACTGTGACAAACAGTTGATACATAATTTCGTATTTTCCGTTTTTGTTTTTGTTTTAATTTCATTTTATGATGTATCTACTGTTTTATTTATTTAAGCAACAAAAGTCGCAATCATCGAAGGGCCACCACTGTCTTTATGTATACAGTTCTGCAGGTTTTTTATTTCATTTCGCGGTTTGGTACGCTTTCCCCAATTTGCCATTGTGTCAGAACAAATATTTGGGCATTCAGCCTCCTCTCTGACACATGACTCCTTTAAGTTCTTTGGAGTCCTACCAAGATCTACCATCTTTCTTGTCATATATACCCTACAAATTTTTAACTGTATTCAGATCTGGGCCATTTGAGAGTTGAAATGGCTGGTGAGCCAGTTTTGTACTAATTTGGGGATATGCTTGGGCTTTTTGTCTTGTTGGAAAATCATTTCATCATTGGTTTCTTAGATGTTCAGATAGGCCCCCTCTTCCCCATCTCGTTGATTTTTTCTAGTGCGCTAATATGCTACCATGCTATGGAATGGGATCCCATAAGACTACCTCCACCGTATTTAACGATTTTTTTGACTGGGTGGTTTGGGATACTTTCGTGTGATCGGTGTCAGTAGTATTCCCTTCCTTCCGAATGAAAAAGATTCATTATTGTTTTATCTGACCAAATGATAATATTTCAATCTCACACCGTCTAGATCTTACGGTCTATCAACATCGTGATATTTGCACCAGCATTATGTGGTTTGGCGTCATTATTTTTGACAAGTTGCTCAATTATGCGGACTTCTCCATCTGTTAAAAGTTTTGGCCGACTCCTTGTATTGCGTGCTATATTCAGACTTTGTTCTTTTTCTCACCATAGGAACACTACGATGGTAAACATTCAATTTTCTGGCTAATTTTCAAGCCGAGTGATCGCGTGGAGATAAAAAGACTGATTCTTTGAATGTGACTTTTTCGAAAATAGAAAACGATCCAAAAGTTCAATTTTAGCGGGTAATTGTCATTTCCGTACAGAAGAACTATTTTTTAAATATTATTTCTCTTAAATTTTGGCCATTACTGCGGCTAAAATGGTCAATTTTGAAGTTGCAGTTTTCGATGAAGCGTTTGAGCATTATCAGTGGTGTTTGACTAATGACGTGAGTAATGTTGGCCTCCAAATCGTCAACTATAGCCGGTCTATCCATGTAGACTTAGACTTTACGTAGACCCTATGGAGAAAGTCTAAAGGTGTGCTTCCAGATCTAGGGTTTCGAAAATGTGATATTAACTGTTTACAGAATCATTCTTTCTATAAAGCCATGGTTTTAAAGACTGTGAGGTAACTAAATGCCTGCCTTGGAACTAAATGTCTTTAAGACAACGGTCTTTAATTTTAGACGCGATACAGCTACGTTCCGGCTGGCCTCAGTTTTGAGGAAGTATGAATAGATGATTCCGCCAGCCAATAAAATAATTTAAACCGTTGTTTTGTCTGGATGTTTTGGTAGCTCTTGAACTTCTTCGGAGTGCTTCGCACTTTAAATATTGGTATTTTGCTTATCGGTGTATTCATTAAGTCAGATGGGGCCTCATCGCTGAAAAAAATTTTGGTCGAAGTGGTGGATCTTCTTGAAGCGTTTCAAGAGGCTAATGGAGATGACTTGGAAGGTCGACAGCCTTCAGTTCTTAAACGAATTTACTTGGTCGGATATTTAGAAATGAAAGTGGGGTTTCAAATTTGCCCCCTCGATAGGATGATTATGTTGAAATGAAGTTGCTCTTTTCCCGTAAAACACATTCCTCGTTAAACCCTGAATTTTGCAACACAATACTTAGAATCAAGACTCAAAAGCGGAGCATAGTTTGTAGTCGAACTGACTGAAGTTCGTACTACTACCTATAGATGGTGAATTATCTGTTAAAGTGGAGTTCGGAACGTGGTTTTTGAGTCGTTTTTGCCTAAATATTTGAAGTGGAGTCATATTTAGTTGTCCACGATTTGTTGCCAATAACGTTTTACTTAATGGGCTCTATAACGTTCTCTAAAATATTCATTTGGTGTACTATCGCCCAGGTTTTGGCACTTTTCCCTCAGAAATGGAGCTCGGCGATCGCGTAGAAGACTATTCTCCACCAAAAGCTGGGTGGTGACCACGTTGAAATCTCAGTACAAGTTCCGACGAAAATCGTGATGACAGAAGTAGTGATGACAAGTAGTTTAACGATTCTTCTCGTCAGTAAAAGAGTTCGTCAAGAACTGGCGAAGCAAGTCTTTCAAATTTGACTTACGTTTCTCTTTCAATGCTTCCGTGAGTAAGTGGTCGATATATCTCTTGTATGCGCTGTGTCTCCCATTACGTTTAAAGATGCAGGGCATGCTGCTTGCTGATATCCATTACCGAAACATGATGCAGTGGATTTTAATCATTTCGATTCCCGACGGCTTTCCGTGACGTTCGCACAGTTGGCTGTCGGCTGGATTTTGCACGATCTACTTTTCTAACAACAATTTCAAATAACTTCACGGTAGGATACACAAAGTCTTGTGTGATTTTTAGTGGCCGTACTATCCGTAAGATTTCGCCTTTTCAATAGCCGGAAACAAATTATGACAACACTATCTCCGAGCGAGCCCCATTCCATTATTGCAAACAACCGGAGTCGAAGCCGACAGCTGTTTACGCGGGAATATTCCATTAATGTCACTTGTCAAATGGCCGTAAAGTTGAACTGAATACGTTCATTTGGTTGTTGAGAATGATTGCGTTCATTAAAACATTTGCTAGTTAGATTAGGTGTTGACTTTACTTACTTTGTGGCGCTTAGATTCATAATTTCTTAAAATTATTTTTAACTTTAATTGCAGATGGTATTGTCGTTCTTGACGATGAGTACATTCGCCAAGATCGAAAGGTTTTCGTCCAACTCTTGTGTAATTTCCGTTATGGACGCGAGGATGACGAAACAATGGGCCTTAATTTCCAAAAGGAACTAACCTTAGCTTCCCAACAAGTTTACCCGCAACAAAAGATTGACATCGATCTTACCAAGTTGCATGATCGTCTCTTACCCAAACTGGGTTCTAATGCCTTTCCATTTGTGATGACAATGCCACCAAGCTCACCAGCTTCGGTGGTACTGCAACAAAAGGCCGCTGAAGATGGTCAACCTTGTGGAGTGCAGTACTTTGTCAAGGTGTTTGTCGGTGATTCTGAGATTGATCGTACTCACCGTCGTAGCACGGTTAGCCTTGGGATACGCAAGGTGCAATATGCTCCAACCAAGCAAGGAATTCAACCATGCACGGTGGTCCGAAAGGACTTCCTCCTATCGCCTGGTGAACTTGAGTTGGAGGTTACTCTGGACAAACAATTGTACCATCACGGGGAGAAGATAGCTATCAATGTTTGTGTTAGAAATAATTCAAATAAGGTTAGTTTTTTTTTTACAATACCTCTATTGATAAGCCATATTTTTATAATGTTATCGATTGCAGGTAGTAAAGAAAGTCAAGGCCATGGTACAACAGGGTGTCGATGTGGTGCTCTTCCAGAATGGGCAGTTCAGGAACACCATTGCCTTTGTTGAAACCAGTGAAGGCTGTCCAATTCAACCTGGCTCTAGTCTTCAAAAAGTTATGTACATGGTGCCAAATTTAGCAGCCAACATTGACCGACCTGGAATCGCTGTAGAGGGCGATATTAAACGCAAGGAAACTGTCTTGGCTTCTACCACTTTGTGAGTACATTTTGATTGTTTATTTTTGAAATACGTTGGAAAACTTAATACAAAAATAATTTTACCACTTCAGATTGGCTAGTCAAGAAGGCCGTGATGCTTTCGGCATTATTGTATCATATGCTGTCAAAGTTAAGTTGTTCCTCGGTGCATTGGGTGGCGAACTTTGTGCTGAATTACCATTTATTCTTATGCATCCAAAGGTAGCATCAAGAAACTGTTTTTGATTTTATTTTAATTAATAATAAAAAAATTGTAAAATATTTCTTTTTAGCCAACACGTAAAGAAGAAGCTGCTGGTGGTGAGAAGAGCGATGTTTTCGAGTAAACTTTTGACAAAACAATGGACCTTATTGACCTAAATCGGTGAACTGACCTACTGCGCATTAAAAAGGACCACGCATGCGGACGATTCGATACAAATACAATTTTTTTGTTAAGTTTTAATATATGTTTTTTTCTTTTTTATAAAATTTTTTGAGTTGAATGCCTTAAGTTTCGTTAAAGCATATTTGTATGTCAATGCAGAGTCGATAAAATTATTATATATATATACCGACAGTTAATATTAACAATGTAAGAATGATTATTTTACATAACAACAATCTTGTACGTAATATTATTATTGAAGAAGAAAATGCCTACGGCTATAAATATACAAAATATACTCGTTAAGATAGAAATATAAATATATATATGTGACACAACAAATATATTGTATTATATCATGTATGTATCTTTAACTAGCTGAATGTATCCTGTGGAGGAAAATGCTGTGCCACGAGAATGCAATGATCAGTGAATCAGTCTGACAAACCAACAATCGAGTGAAGTTTGATTATTTTATGAAATTAGTTTATTCTGTGACAATGTGTTTGTGATAAATTATCAAAATAAAATACTAAATACTAAAATACTAAATAAGCAGGTAACAACGGAATATAGTTGTTTCCTTTTTTGAAGTTTTTTTTTTAGATTTAAGTATCCTCTTCGGTGCAGGAGTCCACGTACGTTAAACTGTTATTTTCATTAACTTTTCCTGCTTAGATATTTAAATTTCCCTAAGAGAACATATTTGTACTCTTAAAAACATTGTCATTAACAATTCTTGCCTGAATTTCACGGGTTTCTTGATTTTTGAAGTGCAGTGATGGCGTGAAGTAAGGAAATTTATTTTGTAAGTAAAAAACATTCTGTTTTCAATAAAAATATTACGTCACTTTAATAAAAACATGAAGATCTTCTTATTTAAGTGGTGCTATATTCCGGGGTGGACCTGGGCCTCAGTCAACAACCAGCTCGATCCCTGGCTAGCTGCCTCCAGTTTCGCACGCTAAGTTGGCTGAGGTCCCCTTCCACTTGCGTGCGCCACCTGAGTCTCGGCCTTCCTCTACTGCGCTGTCCATCGGGCGCGGATTCGAAGACTTCTCGGACCGGAGCATTGGTGTCCATACGGTCTACATGACCCAGCCATTTCAGTCTTTCGATCTTCACTCTTCTGGTTAGGTTGATGTCGCTGTACAGTCCGTAGAGTTTATTGTTGTATCTCCTCCTCCATATTCCTTCAACGCAGATAGAACTGAAGATCGCCCGAAGAATTTTTCCCTCGAAGCAACCAAGAACACCCTCATCCATTTTTGATAATGTCCATGCCATGACTTTTGTTGTCGAGAGAGGGCTTTGCTACTCAATTGCCTTCTTAACCCAAAGAAACAGCGGTTGGCAAGAGTTATTCTTCGCTTGATCTCAGCGCTGGTGTTGTTGTCTGTATTTATAGCGGAGCCTAGGTAGACAAAGTTCTTAACAATCTCAAAGTTATACCTGTAGAGGGTGACGCTCTACCCGAGACGTCGGTGTTGGTTGTCCTTTTTGCTTGACAGCATACACTCGGTCTTGCCCATATTGACCGCATAACCCATTTTCGCCGCTTGCGTCTCAATACTCGCGAAAGCGCCACTGACATCACGCTGCTTTCTCTCGATTATGTCAATATCGTCGGTGTATGCGAGTAGTTGGACGGACTTTTGAAAGACAGTGCCTCTTGTGTTTGCACGATGTTGAAAAAATCGCATGACAGCGCATCGCCTTGTCTAAATCCTTTCTGGACATCAAAGGTCTCGGTTAGATCTTTGCCGACCTTGATGGAGCAGCGTGCATTCTCCATCGTCATCCTGCACAGGCGGACTAGTTTGGCAGGGATGCCAAAACTAGATATTGCTCTGTATAGCTCGTCTCTATAGATGCTGTCATACGCGGCCTTAAAATCGATGAATAGGTGGTGTGTATCGATCTGAAGCTCCTGGGTCTTCTCCAAGATCTGCCGTAGTGTGAATATTTGGTCGATGGTGGACTTTCCTGGCCTGAAACCATACTGATTTTGACCTATCAGGTTGTTGACGAACGGCTTCAGTCGTTCAAACAATACGGCATATAAGATCTTGTTGGCGCAGTTCAGAGTGTCTCCTTTTTTGAGAATCGGACAAACAATGATGAGGTTCCATTTATCGGGCATATTTTACAAATGAGTTGGTGTATGTTCCTTACCAAGTCATCGCCTGCCGCTTTGAAGAGCTCGGCAGTCAGGCCATCCGCTCCAGCAGCTTTGTCGGACTTTAGCTTGGATATAGCTATCTTTACTCCACCCAGGTTGAGTACACGGGATTGTTGGTTTACATCGTGCAGGTTGAGAGGTTCATTCTGCCAACAGCAATATTTGGTCCGTCATCGCCGTTATACAGTCTGCAGAAATTGTCTTTCCAAATCCTCAGCATCGACTGCGATTCTACTACGATGTTCCCTTGTTCATCTCTACAGGCTTCGGTTCGGGGTTTGTTTCTGTGGCATGTTATTTTTACCTTTTGGTGAATCTTCCGAACCTCATTCCTGGAGTAGCATCTCTCAATTTTCTCGATCGCGCGCTTATCATGCTCTTTCTTCTTCCTCCTGAGAAGCCGGTGTCCGTCTCTCCTCTTCCGCTCATAGAGCTCATGAGCAGCTCTGGTCTTTCTAAGCAGCGCCGCGTTATACGCATCTTGCTTAGCTGCATGTGCTTGCCGGCATTTATCATCGAACCAGGGGTTTCGTTGTGGTGGACGAGTGAAACCCAGCACATCAGAAGCCGCATCTCAAATTCGTCTGACGTCGAATTTTCTCACAGCATTAGTTTGTCTTGGCGTAGTTTTGGGTATCCGCAACCATACCTTGGCTACAACAAGGTAATGGTCCGAGTCTATGTTGGCTCCTCGGAACTTACGGACATCCATAATACTGGAGGAGTGTCTTGCGTCGATCGCAATGTGATCAATCTGGTTGACTGTTGATTGATCAGGGGTTCTCCAAGTCCCCTTGTGTATGTCGAGATGTGGGAACCGCGTGCTAGCCACGACAATGTTTCGCCCCGCCGCAAAGTCGATTAGCCTGAATCCGTTATCGGAGGTGGTATTGTGCAGGTTATATTTTCCGATTGTTCCACTAAAGATACGCTCTCTTCCTAGCTTTGCATTAAAATCGCCGACGACAATTTTAATGTCATAGCTAGGGCATTGCTCGTATGTCTTGTTAAGGAGCTCATAGAAGGCATCCTTGATGTCGTCATGGGCATGCGCGCATATAAGGCTAATGTTGGCGAATTTAGCCTTGATGCGGATTGCTACGAGGCGCTCGCTCATATGCCGGAAGCTGAGGACTTCTTGTTTAGTCTGCCTCCGATCCAAATAAGCGCTGCTTTTACCGTCGATAGCAATTGCCGTAGTAGATATCGCAGTTTGTTATCTTCTTTTTGTCCGGCCCATCCCATCGCATTTCTTGAATGGCGGTTATGTCTACTTTGCAGCAGTCTATGGCCTCCGCTAGTTGCTCGGCTGCACGTGGTCTATTAAGGGATCTAAGATTCCACGTGCATATCCCGAAGCTCATTGTCCTTAAATCGTTTGCGTGGGTTGTCAACAGTAGATTCGTCCATATCCGTCCATGGCCGGGTAGTTACCCCGGTGGAAAAACCCCCAACCTGGAGGACCAGTTCCATTTTTAATGCCCCTAGGACGAGGGGTCGGCCAGTAACCCGTTCCGGTATGTGAGCGCTATGGTTGGCCCATATAGAGCTCGTCCGCCACAATATATTTTCCAAGACCCTGACTAACAACAACAACAACACTGTGGCGCTGGCAGCCCGGTGTGGGCCATGACCTAGCTTCTTGACCTTCAATTGTGTTGCTCATGTTTTCATTTTTGGCACATCTGAGCGGGGCCTACGGTTTATCGCCGAGTCCGAACGGTACTCCTTAGAAGCTTTTTCGTATGCAATTTTTTACTTTCGGGAGTTTGCCATTGCCCGCCGAAAGGGTGATGGCGATTTGAAAATTTGTTAATGACCCAGCCAGGAATTGAACCCAGACTATCTGCGTTATAGTCCAATGAGCTAACTATCGCGCCATCGCCAAGACATTGACTACGTCCTGGAAATCCTTACCGGCCTGAGCTCCAAATATGTCGGAGTAGCCCGGATAAGGTCTTGTTTTGTTTTTCCGACACTTATCCTGATTTATGGCGCAAGAAACTCGCCATTTGTCCCCTTCACTTCGCAATCTCCAGTGAGATGAAGATAAGATACGTAGTATTTTTTTTGACAGTGTATAAAATGCATTAGATTCATGCGCGCTTTTTGGTATAACTGGCACATAAACATCGAGTACACATACTCGTACGTGTACACAGAAGAAAATGGCTTAACCTATGTGTACTTCGGATGTTTCTGCAAATGAAAATATCATCTGTTTCATTGGTTTTTGTTTTGCTATTCTTTCAAAATTTCCTAACAAAAAGAAATTTTTAGATCTCTCGGATGAAGATGAAGACTTTTTTAAACAAATTTTATTAAGTGCTAGACGAAAATGAAGAGCAATGTGAAGCAGAGCATAGGTGAAATAATTTCTGACATATAGGTAGATATGCCTGAAAGTATTTTAGATGCATTCTTCGAATATTTAGCTTAATTCTTTTGCGAAGAAACCGCTCGAGTCACGAACTGTGGCCGATCTCAAAAACGAGACCACCGACCTCTTAACAGCAGAGGGGCTTCTACATTTGACTGGAATACACGTTTTGATGGGAACTTTAAATGTATTGGTCAAATGATTTTCAGATTGAAAAAGTTGCTAACTGGATGTTGAGGAATTGCTTTTGCGAAATTCGAAAATCCTTGCTTTGCTGATGACAATAGAGCGAATAAAGCGGCAGATCGGCTATGGAAAGTAACACCGTTCGTCGAACCGATTTTATGAAAATGTAAGTCCCTTCCAATACCCTTTCATACTGCCGTTGATGAACAGATGATTCCGTTTTCTGGACGATGCGGTTTTCGCCAGTATATGCCCGAAAAACCCAACCAGTTTGGCTTAAACAAATTTATACTTGCTGCTAGTGACGGTTTGGTCCTTAACTTCCATATTTACACTGGTAAGGGATCTGTTCCAGAAAAAGATATGAAAGATCTTGAACTAGATGCTTCAATAGTGAAATTCCTAATCAGCATTATTAGACAAGAAGGCTGTGTCTACACCGACCGTTTCTTTACTAGTGTAAAATGTGTGAAAGCCCTTAAGGAAAAAAGACTTGTACCAAACTGGAACTGTTATGAAAAACCGCATTGGCACAGTAATTCAAAAACTAAAGGAAGATATAGACATGAAAAGAGGTGAGTGGGAGCAGTGGATGAAAGAAGATAAAAAAATAACCGCGAGTAAATTGAAAGAAGATAAAGGTGTGCTTCTTCTCTCATCATATTTGAAGCTCAGCCCGAAGCTACATGTCAGCGCTGGTCGAAGGAGCAAAAATCAAGGGTTTCGTTGCCGCAGCCTGTCATCGTCAGCTTATATAATAAATATATGGGACCAACGTCCACATACGTGTACCCTCTAAAACTTATAGTTGTAAAATTTAAATTATTTTTTTTTTTGGCAAAACCAACAAAAAAACTTCATCGCGAAGCAGCTAATAAAGCCATGCTTCATAGACCAAAAACTATGTAGGAATTTTGCGAAAAGTTGTCGGAATACGAACGATTTATACAGAGTTTACCCAGATCGAAGCAGAAAGTTTTTAAAAAGCCGACACGGTTGATGTTTCAATTGCGGAGGCAGTGGACACACAAAATCTAACTGCAATAAAAACAAACCAAAGTGCTTTGAATGTAACAGCTTCGGGTACAAGTCATTAAAATATCAAAGAAGAACGAAAAAAACAAGATGTTCTGCGAATTGTTCAGCGTTTATCCTGGGTGAAACCGACAAGCGCAGAATTTGGTACCGGAAGTGAAACTACTTGACTAGGATGAATATTTCGCTTTGGGGGCATCCAAGTTGATTCCAGACAAGATTATTGTCCAAGGACTTGCGGAAGACCAGTTCAGACGTACGGTACTTTAAAGCTCACCTGGAGATAGATGATGAAAGGTACGACAAATTTGTTTATGTAATTTCAGTTATTGTTCTTAAGAGACCAGTTGGGTGCTGGTGCTGATGACCAGTTGGGTGCTGTAGAAATAGGGTTGGCACTGAGAGATGTCAACCTGGCGATATCCAGTGTTGCAACTATCTTCTACATAGTGCGTATTATACCTCCACGTGGTAACTGCCTGGTACTGGTCAGTGTCCATCTGGACTGGACTTACTAAACTTATAAGTGCGAGTGCTGATCAGCAGACAAAAATAGCAGCACTTTGAACGGGACAGCGGATGAATTCTTCAGATGGAATCAACGGTGGAAAAAATCCCGAAACAAATGAGGGCTTCTCCGACATATTTGGAGCCCAGGCCGGAAAGGATTTCCAGGACTAAGTCAGGGTCTTAGAAAAGAAATGGTGGTGGATGAGCCCTTAATGGATCAACGGCAGCACTCACATCCCAGAATGGGTTACTACCTTTCGGTCTAACCGACACCTCGTCCTAGGGGTATCAATAAATGGAACTGGCCCTCCAGGCTAGGTGTTGTGCCACCGGAATAATTGCTCGGCCATGGATCAAGATGAATGTTACGATGCAACAACAAGCCTAGGATATGGACGAATCTACTGTTGACAACCCATGAAATAGAATTAAGACAACGAAGTTCGGATTTGCGCGTAGAATGGAATGTTTGGTTACTTAACAGACCACGAGCAGTCAACCAACTAGCGGAGGCCCTAAACTCCTGCAAAGCAGACCTAACCGCCATCTATGAAATGCGATGGAGTGGACTGGACATAAAGAGTATGAAAAACTGCGACATCTAGTACGACGATTGTCATCGATGGCAAAAGCAGCTCCTATTTGGATGCGGATTTGTTTTTGGAGGCAGACTTAGGCAAGAGATCTTGAGTTTCCAGCATGTGCCTGAAATGTGCGCACGCCCCCACAGAGGAGAAAGATGACGACACCAAAGATGCCCTTTATGAGTTCTTGAACAATACCTACGAGTAACGCCCTAGCTATGACATTAAAATTGTCCTCGGCGATTTTAATACAATGCTAGGAAGAGAAGGCATTTTTGGTAGCACTGTCGGAAGATATAGACTGCATGATACCACCTCCGATAACAAATTCAGGCTATTCGACTTTGCGGTCAACTAGATTGACCACATTGCGATCGACGCAAGACACTCCTCCAGTATTATGGATGTTCGTACGTTCCGAGGAGCCAACATCGACTCGGACCACTACTTTATTGTAGCCAAGGTACGGCTACAAGCAAAAATATTGTGAGGAATTTCGACGTCAGGCGGCTACAATCGCAAGAGATCGCCAAGTCCTTTTCCGATCAAGTATCCCTTAATCTCTTAAGAGATCCCTTGCCGCCAGCATCAAGCATCGAAGACCAGTGGCAACACTGCCAGTAAGCCATCAGAGATGCCGCTTCTGATGTGCTGGGTTTGACTCGACCACCACAACGAAACCCCTGGTTCGATTATGAATGCCGGCAAGCATATGCAGCTTAGCAAAAGCACGCAATGCGGCACTGCAAAAAAAGACTAGCGCTGCACACAAGCTCTATGAGCAGAAGAGGAGAGACGAATACCGGCTTCTCAGGAGGAAAAAGAAGGCCGACCGCCGAGAAATTGAGAGATGCTACTCCAGGAATGAGATTCGGAAGTTTTACCAAAAGGTAAGAAAGCCATGCCAAAGACATGATCTCTGAACCGAAGTTTGTAGAGACGAACAGCATGGTTTGTCCGATCCTCAAGAAAGAAGACCCTCTGAACTGAGCCAGCTTCAGAGTCATCAGTCTTCTTAACACCATCTACAAGATCATATCTGCAGTATTGTGTGAATTCCTGAAGCCGTGCGTCAACAACCTCATAGGTTTATATCAGTGTGGCTTCTTAGGCCAGGAAAGGCCATCATCGACCAAAGATTAACACTACGGCAGATCTAGTAGAAAACCCTTGAGCTTCAGATCGATACACCCACCTATTCATCGATTTTATCGGCGCGTATGACAGCATTTATGGAGACGAGCTTTACAGAGCAATGTCTAGTTTTGGCATCGCTGCCAACCTCCCAAACTCCGTCTGTGCAGGATGACAATGTTGGATGGATAATGTACACACTGCTCCATCAAAATCGGTCAAAAAGGTCTCACAGAGACCTTTGATGTCAACAAGGGGTTTTGACAAGGCGATGCGCTGTCATGGGTTTTCTTCAATATAATGCCGATGATATTGACATAATCGGAAGAACGCAGCGTGATGCTAGTGGTGCTTTTGCAAGTATTGAGACGGAAGTGGCAAAGATGGGCTTAGCGGTCAATGTGGGCAAGACCAAGCACATGCTGTTTAGCAAAAGCATACTTAACTCCGACATCTCGGGAAGAACGTCACCTTTGACAGATACAGCTTTGATGGAGTTAAGGACTTTGCCTACCTAAGCTCCAGGGTATAGATTATGAGTGAAAAAAAAGATACAACGACTAACTGTGCGAACGGTAAAGCAACATCCACTTAGCTAGAAGGGTGAGTACATAGTCTGAGATAAGTGTGTCATGTAAAGTAGATGTTCACCAACTCTTCGGTCTGAAAAGTATTCGAACTGCGCACGAAAAAGGAAGGGGACCTCAGCTTGCGAAACAAGAGGTAGCTAGTAAAAGAGGTAGCTGGCTTGAAACGCTTATTAGCTGAGGCCTAGGGGCACCCCAGCCTGTAGCGCCGTCTTAAGTAAGCAAGTAAGCAAACCCAATTCGTGTTAAAAATTACTTATGGTGCCAAAGTCCAAAGTGCTCTTAAGCTCTCTAGTTCCCACTCAAGCCCACTCAATAACACGTTTTATGAAACTTAAAGGCAACCTTAAACTTATAAATTTTTATTTCTTTCTTACAATGTATCTTTATACGAGTATTAAGATTTGTTCAATTAATCTAAGTCTTTTTGATCCTTCTGGCCCTTCCAGTTTCTCGTCATTGTCAAGTAAGTGCCCACTATTATTAAAATTGCTCCAATTGATGTGAAAGCTATTCCAGTGTAAACTCCATATGAAGGAAGTCCCAGAGCGAACTGAGAATATTAAAAATGTCAGATTTTTCACAAATTGCATAGCAGATACTACTTACTCTAACTTCCTTTGCTAAATCTTTGCTTATCTCCGCTCGATTCGAGATTGTAAAGAACGGGGCATAGAAATCCTCTCGTATATTATTAAAAATCCTGTGAAATGAAAAATACTTCAACTTCAGTCAATTAAATTTTGAAATACTCGTCATAGTAAATATCAATGGCATTCTGATATTAAAGGCTAAAATACCACCTATTATTGGTGTCTAAAGATTGTTCACTACAAAGAGGATGATTTGATAGTTTTCAATAGTTTTTTACCATTTAGTACAAACCATTCTTAGGATATTGAAAGAATTTTAAATATTTTTCTTAATTTTATTGGAATATTGTGTTTTTTCTGTACAAAAACTGTTGCGATCTATTGCCCAACCTTTTATATTTTAGTTATTCAGCTGACTCAAATACAATACCAAGGTCGATCTAAGAAGTCTGGCCATATTGGCCAAAAAAAGGACAACTTCAATATCGAATTGAATCTAGTTAGAACGCTATCTAGTTAAACTTGCTTTATCCAAATGATATCCAGGTACAATAGGAACCAAGTGGCGGCAGAAAAACTTAAGCAATAACCTTCCTAACTACGTTGCGAAAATGTTGTTTCTTCAGCTAAATTCCAGTGTAGATAAATCAGCAAGCGAGAATTTTATAGGCAACTTTGAGCAAAATAATAATGATTACAGAAAACTCATTCGAATGAAGTTGGCTGCATTTGAAAAAACCTTAGCTAGTGAACTCAATATCTAAAAAAGTCAATTTAATATCAGATGTGTTAAGCGTACTTCTAGACCCAAAATCAAAGCAAAGGCAAACAGATCATTTAAGCGGTGATCGGTAGTCGTTTTTCTGTGCTCTGCTTATCTTCTTTGCGAGCAGCGGATGTGATAAGTGCACAACAAAAGAAGGACAAGAAGATGCCGACCATTGGAGATGATCGGTGGTCATTGATCTGCTTGTTTTAAATGTTCATTCATTTATCACATAGAGCATTTAATTAACTTCTTAGAAGATCGACGCTTCCAACATACAGATGTTTGCCAATAAGACTAGATTGAAACACTTGTATAAGTAGTAGAATAGCCCTGACCAATAAAAGTATTCGTACTTGATTTAGTTTTGCCTTTTCAAAAAAATAAGCAGATAGATTATACTCGTATACTAGGTGGGGCGAAAAGTAACCTCCTTGGCAAAGAACAAATTTTTTTTTTAAATGTTTTTTTATTTTATTCAATATAGTCCCCTTTTAGCTTGATATACTTATTCCAGGGATTTATCAACTTCTTGATCCCGTTTGAAAAGTAATTTTCCGGAAGGTCTGCAAAATACTTCTCCGTGGCGTCGATGATTTCCTCGCGTGAGCTGAATATTTTATTGATGAGCCATCTTTTGAGGTTTGGGAAGAGATAATAGTCCGAGGGAGCCAAATCGGGCGAATGCGGAAAAGCACCGAGATTAGTCTAAGGATTTACACATGGTATTTATCGACTTCGAGAAAGCATTCGATCGAGTGCCTAGGGATCTCATATGGGCCGCGCTGAGGTCTCAAAACGTACCGGAAACGTATGTTAAAATAATACAAGACATGTACGGAAACGTGAAAACTGCGGTTAAAAGCTCTGTTGGACTAACGAGAGAATTTCCAGTTAATGTCGGAGTGCATCAAGGAAGCGTACTTAGCCCTTTCCTCTTTAACGCAGTATTCGACTATCTTTTAAAAGAGTGCATGCGCGAAGCTTATGTAACGCCAATTCTCTTCGCAGACGACGCAGTTATACTTAGCGATAACGTCGACGATTTGCAGAACGCCTTAGATTCATGGAGAAATTCGCTAGAGAGGAACGGGCTTAAAATAAGTCGTTCAAAGACAGAGCATTTGACGTGCCCATTTGCGCATCCGTTGCGACCTGTTCCGGATATAATGTTAGACGGAATAGTTCTTCCGAAAAGCACTATCTTTAAGTACTTAGGATCAATCGTTAACATGGAAGCGAAATGTGACGACGACGTAAACCACAGAGTGAGTGTGGGATGGATGAAATGGCGGGAAAATTCGGGAATCTTTTGCGACCGAAAATTTCCACTTAAATTAAAGGGGAAACTCTACACCACGGTTGTTAGACCAGCTCTTATATACGGTTCACAGTGCTGGACAATGTACGAAGCGTTTAACAACAAAATGACGGCAGCGGAAATGAAAATGTTAAGGATGTCTAGTGGAGTCACTAAACGCGATTGCATTAGATCTACGCGTATAAGAGGAAGTCTACATATAAAGAATTCGGTAACCGAACATCTTGAGGCGAATAGAATAAGCTGGTATTGCCACGTTCAAAGAAGATCTGCGGAAAATCCGGTTAAAAAGGCACTATCAACTACGGTCACTCCAACTGTAAGGAAATGAGGTCGGAAAAAGAATTCCTGGATTTCTCAGATGGCAAATGCGCAACAACGTCTGGGGTTAACCACGGAAGCGATCCAGGACCGAGCATTATGTAGACGCGTTCTGCGGTCTGCGACATTAGCCAACCCCATAAGCGGAGCAGCAGCGATGCAGTAAAAATGGGAATCTCGTTACGCATAAGTTCGTATAACGAGGAAAGGGTTAATAAAAGGATAAGAAGAAGAAGCGGTGAATGCGACTGCAATTGGAGCAGTAAGTCATTGATTTTATCCGTGGTGGCGATGCTCTTATGCGCCGGCGCATTGTCTTGCAAAAACAAAATTTTTTTTCGCTTCATGTGAGGCCGTTTTGCAGCGATTCCGGCCTTCAATCGCTCCAATAATGCACAGTAATACTCGCTGTTGATGGTTTTTCCTTTTTCGAGGTAGTCTACGAAGAGTATGCTATGACAATCCCAGAAAACCGAGGCCATAACCTTTCCATTGAGCTTCCCTCGACTGCTTCGGAGCACTTGTGCCGGCTTCAGTCCATTGCCGGTTCTCTGGTGTGTAATAGTGGGTCCAGGTTTCATCAACAGTTACCAATCGATGCCAAAAGTTCGCCCGATTCCGAAATGGATGACGTTGAAACTTCACTCAGGTCTAGCATCTCACAAACGACAGGTCGGGTTTGTCCACTAGCCTTGAAAGGCCCCACATTTACATGAGAGAATCCTATGGTAATTTGTTGAACTGCAAATTTTGAGTTCGAGCGCTCCAACAGTCGGTAAATTTACGAATACTTTTGCTGTGGGGTAGAATCAATGTACGAGTATTTCATACATTTATTTGGTTTACTTTTTTAGAATTGTTTTGTAATTATCTTCCTTTTTCGTCAAATCAGAGAAGTAAATAACGAAGTGGATTCATAGAGCTTTAAGTCTGTATATATGGTACTCGTAGAAATTTCTTGTTTGTTTTATTGAAAAAGCGAAACAATGGAAATTTCGAATACTTTTGCTGATCACTGTATCTAAGAATCTATCAAAGCAACGCGAGGGTCTACCTGTAAGTCCAATATATATTTCTGAAAGCAAAAGTGAGATAAACCCGACGAAACAAACTTATAAATTGGAGCAGGTTTTCGGCATGCATTAAGTGCATGGCTCAATATACTCGTAGAATGTCTACCGATATAGCATTTATATTAAAAAGTTTTCTCATATCATAGTATTGAAATAGCTTTGATAAAAATAGGTGCATATTAGATAAGATATTTCTACCAAGAAGTAGCAGGGCTCTCATCACGTGTGAGGACTTCGTCTGACAGTCAAAACGACGATAGATTGCATCACGTATCTTTCAACAACTATTATCTTTTGGGCGATGTCGTTTTAGCGATTGAGCGCTTACTTCATGTAATTCGAAACTGTCAAACACAATCGTCCAAGCGATAGCGATTAAAGGATAGATATTTTAATATCATTTCGTATCTTGTTGTGTTGTTGAAAAATTCTTAAAGTGAAATTTTATTGTAAAGAAATGATTCGCAGTTATTTATTTAAATTTATTGAAAAAAACGAAGAAGAATTATAAGTGTTACGAATGCAAAGAATACTAAACGAAACATCGGATCCTTTATTACTTCTAACGTCGACCGACCACAGACGACGATCAAATCTTGGCTGCAGCAACAGTGGATAGGCATTTGACGATACAGGAGATCGCTCAGTGGCTTAACATCGCCCATACAACCGTTTCGCAGAGACTGAAAAGGCTTGGAATGTGGAAAAAGGTGGATTTGGAACTCAGTAAAAGAAACATTATGGATCGCATAATGGTCTGTGAGTCTTTGTTGGGATGGAACTCGCTTGAGGCTTTCCTGAAAAGAGTGTTTACGGGAGGCGAAAAATTTATGGTTTACAATAACATTTGTCTTAAGTAGTCAAGGTGTGCTTCTGGTGAAACACGGCATTCAGTCGATAAATAAGATTTGGGTCTCACAAAGGTCATGTTGGGTATTCAGTGGGATTGGCGTAGTGTCCTTTACGTCGAGGTGCTTCCAAGCAATCAGACAATAAATTCCATTAAATATGGCTCTAAGCGTGATTCTTTGAAGCAGGCAATGGAAGAAAAACAACCAGGGTTGGCAAACAAGAAGGGCATAATGAGAACGCCAATCCACACATAAATGTAGTGACAAAACAAACTTTGCGCCTTTTAACTACCATCTATTCCGATGTTATCAAAACGATTTGGACGGAGGGCAATTTTATTCGGAAGATGGGATAAAGACGTACCCGGAAAACCTTGTTACACATAAGACAGTAGAACGTTAGAAGGTAGTAATAGATCACAATGGACTATATTTCATGGATTAAATTTAATATAAGCTTTTATAACAAAACTTTGTGTTTAGCTACGAGTATAACCCTTAAAAGGCCACAAAACGTACTGTACAAACTAATAGATAAAAATCTATAACAACTCCATTTGGCTTTTTCTAGCAGAATTATTAGTTATGCGGATCATTAATTGGTTTTCCTAAGTTAATCCCAACATTAAAAAATATTTAGATATTTTGCAAAATGACCAAAAAGATTTACAAAAAATTCAATAACTCGCACTTACGTAAAATCATTATCCCTTCGAATCCGTAAACTGATCATAACATCAGCATTGACCACCAGCGGCACACCCAAAGTCGGTTCCATGATAATAAAATAGGTATGTTCTTCCGGATCGGGTGCCATTCCAGTTATGTTCTCCGTGTAACTAGGATCGGCTAAATAGAAATGAGTATGTGACAAATACATTGGAGCACCATTTGCGCAAGGGGCAATATCAATAACACCAGCCTTAGCACACTCATTACTTTCCGGCGGACAGAAACACTTCATATTTGGGAAATTTTCTCCACTGTCAAAAGTCATCTTATTAGATCCATACTTGATAGCATCGATGCCAAATCTGCGCACCTTTTCACCTGGGAACATATTGATAAATCTACAAGTGTCAGGAATAAACATTGTGATGGTTTCATCCTCTGACCTATGCGGTACCCATAGATCACCTGTACTTCCATTTGCTTTACCACAATCACCCTCATAATAACCAGTGTGGTCATTGCCATTCCAAAGATTAATCTCACCCATTAGACCTAGGTTAGCGTGACCCGTATGAATTGTGAATGCTCCATCAAAGTCTTTAGATCCATTACGGCCAAGGAAAAGTCCGAAATAAGCTGAATCAACTGGGACATCGGAGTTGTTTTGTTTCATGGCAAAGTCCAGGTATTTGTCGAAGAAGCCCTTAAATAGCCATTCGTCAGCTGTCTTAGTTGCTGTCAACATACCACCCTCGGTATTAAGTATTGTATTGATAAATTTCTTCTTTATAATGTTATCATCTCGGACCATATTCACCGTGGCCTGTCGTCAAAGAAGATTCAATAAAGTAATTGGATTCAACTACAAAATTTGAAAGTGAAGGTCATCTTACCAAGGTTGGGAGATGGGGGCACGTAACCAAATCCTCCAATGTGCCATTTGACATTTCGGGTTCAAAGTACCAAGTCCGCCTTCCATAATATGTGACTGTACTATTAGGATGCCATACCATCTCTTCCTTGACCTTGTGCTCACGGAAAACATACGGACCCATTGGCACGAAATTCGGTTTGATTGTCGGATCTCTCACTTCATCTGGGTTCGTCCAATTCCAGAGAATCAACCGTGTGTAAATTGGAACTGGAGTAACTTCCCACTTCTCGAATGTCTTGGAACTTGGCGAAAGCGGTAGTTGCTAAACAGATAAATAAAAGTAGATTTAGTACGAATATTGTTGGTAAAACTTGTAACTATCTTACATCGTCCATTATTCTTCGAATCATACCGGGCCACAAGCAAATAGTCAGTACTCCGAAAACAACGAAGAGAATGCCTAGAGTGAATACCCATATTTTCTGTTGCCGAACACTGCAGCACTTGCAACACATCTTGAGGTCGAACAAACTAAGACTGCAGCCAAATTCGGGCAACCACCAACTGAGGTCGCTTATGCATCTAAATGGCTTTTATTTTTAAAACAGGTGTACTCAAGTCCTAGATACAGGTTATTATTCTGATAGGAGCTAGCAACGTTATCATTATTATCGACAAGTGCTGATTAAAGTTTAACCAAATACATACAGAGATTAGTTGCAGATATTAGAGTGACACATATTGATAATCCGAATTAGCATGGATTATCAGCTTTCAAGTGCACTTTAATAGTTCATTGTGGCAGTTTTAATAGTAGTTATCGACATAACCTTGAAGCATACTGATAGTTCCTTGAGGAATCTTTAGCTGCCACCCACAAAGATGGGTGATAGGTGATTAGATTTCAAGCGTTTATTAGGGCCTTTAAATAGATTAAGACATGCTGGCCTTCAAAAAGATATTCCGGTTGCTATAGCCATAATATTCAATTTTAACAACCAATTTAAAGATTAATTCAAGGATTGCAAATAGAAGTGCAAACTGTTCGAAACGTGATCTAAGTGATGCGTAAAAGTTGAAGAAATTTGTCAGTACATAGAATTCGAAGGTCGAAAAATGTTCGTATTCCAGAGATCTTGGTGCAAAACAAAATCAGTAACCGATTGATCTAATATTGTCTTGGTTTCAAGTGGTCTGCAGATTCGATTGCGCGTGGAATTAATGAAAACTGAATCTAATCACACATCACTAACTGATAAACGAAACAAGAGTACTTTTTTGTTATTGTGGGTAACTTTACATTAAAAGCCTTCTAAATTGCGCACCAATAGCAAATTTTCTCCTGGCAGCGGCCACAACAACATTGACCTGTTGCACATCTAGTTAACGCTTGGCACGAAATGTGTGTGTTACCTTTAGCAGCAGAATTACCCATGGCAATGGAGATATGAACACCTACTAAGGTGTTGCACTACCTCCCCGTGGTGTAATGGGAAGGTTGGAACATCGGAGGGATGAAAAACTGTGATTTATACTAAGGAGGGTACTGTGGTAAACGAGAAAGAAACAGCGCTTGTTCAGATATAGATTTGTTTATATGGGTACAAGTCTTTAGCTTCTCTGGAAGATAAGGAAGATGCCACTGAAAAAATGTTTCTACAAGCTCCTCGGCAAGGCGTTTACTAATGTCCGAAGAACTCTGGGATAAGAAAGAAAGACATTTTTGGTAAGAAAGCTGCTTAACATAGCCTACGCCATACTACGTCTGGCAAAGGAACAAGGACGTGAGACGAAATATAACTATAGCAAGCGCACGGTTTCCTCATCTCAATATACACAAGGGAAATGGCGGTCTCTGGGTAATCAAACGCTAAATCTAATTGATCACATTGCGATGTACTTCAAGCATACCTCCAGCAAGTGGACGTATGAACTTTGCGGGCATCCAAAATTGACTCGGATTACTACCCTGTTGCAGCTATGGTGAATTGGCGATTTCCTTAGCATCAGAATAAAAAAAGAATCATTGCGCGAAGGTACAATATTACGTATAGAAGCTAAAATCGCAAGAGACTGCCAGAATCTTCGCCTAGACTTGTATATCATCAGCATACCGAAGATTAGAGGCAGTAATGCCAAAAAGCAATCAGATATGCGGCTTCTTATGTGTTGGGTTTCACTCGGTCACCACAATTAAGCCCCTAGTTTGATAAATTATGCCAGCAAGTACATGCAGTTTAACAGAAAGCATATAAAGTTCCGCCGCATAGAAGCATTAGAACTGTTCACATCAAAATCAAATGTAGGAAACGTCGAAAGACAAATTTTAATTGTTAGGTTTAACTTAGAGATGGCAACGATTAGTATAAGGCCTCGTAGAAGTAGCACCTTCCGACAGGTGCTGGTTCCTTAAATGACGAGAATGAGCCCCTGCAGCCGAACATCTTGCAGCTCTGCTAATAAGTCCTACTTCACGCCTCCCCGTGGCGCTATCTGGGAATCTCATTAGAGGTTGCGAAGTGAAGGGGGCAAATGGCGAGTTTCCTGCGCCATTAACCAGGATTAGTGTCGGAAAAAACAAAACAAGACCTTATCCGGGCTACTCCGACATATTTGGAGCTCAGGCCGGAAAGGATTTCCAGGACTTAGTCAGGGTCTTGGAAAAGAGATGGTGGCGGACGAGCCCTATAAGGGCCAACGGCAGCGCTCACATCCCGGAACGGGTTACTGGCTTCGGTGTAACCGACCCCTCGTCCTAGGGGCACTCAAAATGGAACTGGTCCTCCAGGTTGGGGGTTGTGCTGCCGGGGTAACTGGCCGGCCATTTAAAAAAGATTAAGTTACGAAGCATCAACAAGCCTCGGATATGGACGGATCTACTGTTGACAACCCACGCAAACGATTTAAGGACAATGAGCTTCGAATATGCACGTGGAATGTTAGTTCCCTTAATAGACCACGTGCAGCCGAGCAACTAGCGGAGGCCCTAGACTGCTGCAAAGCAGACATAACCGCCATCCAAGAAATGCGATGGGATCGGCCGGACAAAAAGAAGATGAAAAACTGCGACATCTACTACGGCAATTGCTATCGACGGCAAAAGCAGCGCTTATTTGGATGCGGATTTGTTGTCGGAGGCAGACTAAGACAAGAAGTCCTCAGCTTCCGGCATGTGAGCGAGCGCCTCGTAGCAATCCGCATCAAGGCTAAATTCGCCAACATAAGCCTTATATGCGCGCATGCCCCCACAGAGGAGAAAGATGACGACACCAAGGATGCCTTCTACGAGCTCCTCAACAAGACCTATGAGCAATGCCCAAGCGGTGATTTTAATGCGAAGCTAGGAAGAGAGGGTATCTTTGGTGGAACAATTGGAAAATATAGCCTGCACAACACCACCTCCGATAACGGATTCAGGCTAATTGACTTTGCGGCGGGGCGAAACATTGTCGTGGCTAGCATGCGGTTCCCACATCTCGACATACACAAGGGGACTTGGAGAACTCCTGATCACAGTCGCTTTCCAACTCTTAACGAGGACAGACGATTTTTGTTAGCATTAAAAAGTGTTTACAGAGTGCTAAGTACTTAATTTGTCAAGTGAAAACCAAGTAGTGGATTGGTTCGATAGAACAATTGGTGTCTCGAGGTGTGGAGTACCAAGGTTCGAGTCCGCGGAGTTCGCGAAAATAATTCTGTTAGTCTTTTTTTTTTTTTTTTTTTAATTTATTCACTAAATTAACATTGAACGCAAAGAGCCGAAAGGCAGTCAGGTGATGGATACCGGCCAGCCGGGGATCCCGCTAAAGGAGCCGTTGCCAAAGCGACTAACAAGGGCATCTGAAAATCACCAACAATCAGACACTACATCAAAAACAACAACAGAAACAATGGATGATATATCCAAAGCGGAGAAGAGGCGGATGAAACTAAAGCCGAAGCCAAACTCAAAGAAAAAGTCTAAGGAAGATGGAAATAGGACGACAGAAAAAGAGTACTCCTACGAATCAGAAGGAGGAGAATGTCGCTACGTTGGAGAGGGAAATTCCTTCAGGGAGTTGTCGGAAGACGAAGAAGTCTCATCAACAGATGAAGAGGAAGACGAAGAGTCGAAGCTCGATAAGCTTATAAAAGAGCTTATTGAGAAGAAACAAAAATTGCAACAACACAAAAAACAACAACAGCAACAACAGCAACAACAGCTAAACCAGCAACAGCAACAACAACTACAGCTGAACCAGCAACAGCAAAAACAAAACCAAACATATAAGCAGCCACAACAACAACATAATTAGCAACAAGAAACAAGACAGAAACTGCAGAAGCAACAACAACAGCCGAAACAACAACAAAAAAAACAACAGCAAACACAGAAGCAGGAACACTCACAACTACAACAGAAGCAGCATGTGAGTAACCTAGATATTAAGGATAGTATTAAGTTATGTAAGCTAGTAAGTAAGAATTTTTATGTAAAGCGATTGAGCTCAAATAAGCACATAATAATGTGTAACAACATTGAAGAGTACAATAAGGTACGTACTGCCCTAGGAAAAGCGGAGACAGAGTACTTCACTTATACGCCGAAGGGTGAGAAACTGCAGACAATGCTGCTAAAAGGTATCGACCCATCAATTAAAACGGAAGAGCTCGAAGCGGAGCTAAAGATATTTGAGGACGACGACCTGAAATTCGTGGGTGTCAAGCCGTTTACCACGGCCACGGCAAGGGGTGCTAACCGAAAATTGCCGTTCTTTTTAGTACAGCTAAAAACATGCGTACTACAATGTATGCGCTGCCAGAGGTTCGGGCATGCCGCTGCTAACTGCAACATGCAGTTCAGATGCGTTAAGTGCGATAAGGACCACAAAAATGGAGAATGTCCTCTAGGTAATGATAGAGTAGAGGATAGGAGTCAACTCTTTTGTGTACTCTGCAGGAATTCAGGACATCCCGCCAATTTTAGGGGATGTCCTAGATTCCAGGAGCTTAAAAAAAAAGTCCTGGCTAGAAAACAGTTGATCGAAGAAGAGAAGCGTCAAAAGAGTCGTGCTTTCTCTAATTTTGTGGCACCCAGTATATCCTTTGCCCAAATGGTATCTGGATCGGGTAAGGCCACAATGACATCAAAAAATACGCCCAAGGTAGCTGAAAAAGCACCAGAAGCGGATTTGGACTTGAAAGCGATTCTTCTGTCCCTGCACGGAAAAATCGATCATTTCCAGAAACAGCTAAATGAACAAGCGGCTCGAATTGACGTCATTTATTCGACTCTGTTTGACAAGTCTGGCGCGCCGATATAATGTCTGCTACGTTGAATGAGGTTAACCTAAAGATCATTGCGTTAAACGTCAACTCACTAATCAGGATCGAGAGAAGAACCAACCTTTGCAACTTGTTGTTAAGCGAAAGCCCAGATGTGCTTTTGGTAAGCGAAACTAAGCTTAACCAGAATCATAAAATCGGCTACAGTGGCTACGATGTATATAGAAGAGACCGGCCTGACTCCACTAGAGGGGGTGGGGTTGGTGTCTTCATACGGCAAGGCTTGCGCCATAGGGTCATATACAAAGGGCGCACGCGTAGGTTCCAGGTGTTAGAAGTTTGCGTCGTATGCATTCCTCTTCGCAGTGATAGGCGATTGTATGTGGTGTCGCTTTACGCACCTGAAGCACTTCATCCCGCTCAATTTATTACAGAACTCGAGTTACTTTTTCAATCTCTCCAGCTTGAATCTGAAGAAAATTTATACGTTTTGGCCGGTGATCTTAACGCTAGACATGCGGCATGGGGAAATAATCCACCGAATACTAGGGGCAACCAGTTGCACAGCTGGTGGCGTCAAAATATTATTGAGTACAAACTTGAGTTGTACGCGACGGATATCCCGTCTTTCCCATCATCCGGTTCCTTTTTGGACTTAGTACTGATGGATAACAGAATACAACTAAGGAATAGAGATCGACAGACCCGAAACTGCTTGAGAGCGATCGAGTACGATAGTGACCACTACGGACTCGCCGCCAAAATACGGATCCCAAACGAACAAACGTTGCTGGAGCAGTACGACCATGAGTTCTCATACGATTTTCGTAGGGCACGATGGCCGCGCTTCTCTAGAATTTTAAAGCGTAACTTACGTTTGTGTGGTATTGATCCCCCGACACATAGAAACCTTACAAATGACGAAATTGACCAACATTTACTAGAAATGGACAACGTAATCAAACGAACAATGGAGCGAACTATCCCCCGGGTAGAAAGCTCAAACGACAACCTGACTGACAAATACAGAAACCCAACAATCGACGCACTACACACACACAAAAGTAGATTGCTTTCAATGCTGAAACAGAGGTACAGACAGTTTAATGACAGGAACAATGCGGAAATTGGGATACTGAAATCATTGATCAAAAACCTAAAACAACTTATAAATGAAAATTATAAAAAATCCGTTAGTCTGTATTGGGGCAATAAGATTCGGGCTATAAAATCCAGTAGTCCGAATATGTTCCCGCAGATAAACAAATTGTTCAGGCGGAAAGATCACAATGATATTCAGTGTGTCCGAATTCCGCAAACGACAGAAAATAGACATATATTAGAAACAATTGGTATAAGTCCAGAAAGTGTAGATGATGGCGATGGTCTTTTTGTAGTCGAAGACCCACAGGAAAAAGCGGATTTGCTGGGAGCTTTTTTCGAAGCCGTGTATACGGTGAACGATCCAGGTCACCGTAACCACGACATTGAGAATAGAGCCTATGTAAACCATCTTTATCTGCGCAATGAACTTCAAAATTGGCGATCTGAGAATAACGGTTTCACCGTATTCAATGAAGTAAACGCGGCAAACGTTATCGTCGCCGATGAACAAGCTGCAGCTCATTTGTTCGTGCGAAAAGATGAACTCCTGTGCATCTTGGACTCACTGAAAAACAAAAAGTCTTCTGGAATAGACGGAATCCCAAACGTCGTATTGAGACACCTGCCCTTGGAAGCAGTGGATATTTTTACTACGTTATTTAACAATGCGCTGAATAACGCTTACTATCCAGCTCATTGGAAAATAGCAGTGGTACATCCCATACCGAAAAAAGATAAAGTTAGGACTAACCCTGCAAATCTTCGGTCAATTAGTTTACTTCCGAATATTAGCAAGGTATTCGAGAAAATAATCAATAGGGCTCTGTTGAAGTGGGTTGAGGAAAACAATATAATTCCGGACAATCAGTTTGGTTTTAGGGCGGGGCATGACACTATTCATGCCGCGTCGAAACTGATCTCCGACATACAATGGAACAAATGCAAGAACCAGTGTACGGGTGCCTGCCTGGTTGATTTCGAGAAGGCCTTCGATACTGTATGGTTAGAAGGGCTTTTCTATAAGTTGACCAGATTGGGTATGGCTAAACCCCTTTTATATATGATTTACAACATGCTTATAGGAAAGAAGTTCGTTGTCAAATGTGGCAACGTAATTTCAAGAAAAATATTTGACATTAAAAACGGCTTGCAACAAGGAGCGGTTATTTCCCCGATACTGTTTAACATATATACGAGTGATCTAGTAGGTTCCCTCAATAACGCTATAGCGTACGCAGACGACTTAGTGGTGTACAGATCAGGTCCCAAAATCCAGGACATCAATGCTCTGCTGCAGACTGACTTCGATCACATTAAAGCGTATTGCGATGATTGGAAATTGAAAATCAATTTTCAAAAGTCGGAAACAATACTGTTTAGGACCCCATTGAGATGGGCTTCTTGGGATACCAGAAACCACTGGCGAAATCTGGCCGTCATTGGACACCACGGGCTGCCATTAGCGGTGAGAAGCGTAGTTAGATACCTTGGTATCTGGCTCGATCAGTATTTATATTTTGACAAACATATAAATGCTTGTTTGGCTGGAGCCAATAGAGCCTTAGCCTTGACAAGAAAACTGTTTCACAGCAGTCAACTTGACTCGAGGGTGAAGGTTATTTGCTACGTGGCCCTAATCAGGCCAATCATCGCTTATGGATGTCCCGTGTGGTTCAACGTAGCGCCGTATTATATGGAGACAATTCGGGTGTTTGAAAGGCAATGTCTCAGGACCTGTCTTGCACTGTACAGAACACCAGAATCTGCGTTCATTAAATATCATCCCAACAAGGCCCTTTACGATGGGGCTCAGCTGAACAGGATTGACAATTTCCTGATTAAGGTGATTCGAAGGCACACTGCAAGAGCGATGAACAGCGACAATAACCTGATCTTTGGGGCTTACTATCCCAATTTTATGTACCATGAGAATACACTCCGATCCGGCTTTATTCCGCCAGAGGCATTCCTCTATATAGATTCTAAAGGGTTAGTACAAAGTAGGAATGGTATTCCGGTAATATACCACCGCCACCGAGGTGCGAGGGAAAAACGGCTCACCTACGACGGGTACGACGTCAATTCTCAGGAGCTCTTTCGTTTTAGTTCCGCAATTGCGGAAAGAGACCGGGTTGATACGGAGAAACAGCACGCCGATTTTTGGTGGCTTAGAGAAGAGGAGAGGATTGAGACGCTCTCCTAGGTC
Organism: Volucella inflata; assembly: GCA_928272305.1. Lineage (NCBI taxonomy): Eukaryota > Metazoa > Arthropoda > Insecta > Diptera > Syrphidae > Volucella > Volucella inflata. The sequence continues at coordinate 53,687,849 of OV743720.1, read as the reverse complement.
AGTGCGTTACAATTGTAACATAATTGTTCTAGTTTTAAGGTAGATTAGGTTAGTTAGGGGGTTTTCGCTGATGGCCCGGGCTGGTTGATATATTCTGAGAAGTAATTGATTCTTCACGGCATCAGTTAAGTCTCGGCGGTGCGTGTGCACGATGTTAACAAGCCCAGGGCACTCGAATTCGCAATTGAGATGGTGACCGCTCAGGGCAAGAGGCAATGAGCGCTCGCCATATTGATTATAATTAAGATAGATTAAGTAGCATAGGTAGTTTTAAGTTTTAAATAAAAATAAAAAATGTGATAACGGTTCTAAGTTTTTTATTTCCTTCAGAATTTTCTTAGAAATTCATATGTAATACAAGTTAATCGTAGAATAGATTTTAGGCCGAAAGGCATCACTTTTATATTAAATGTTAAACTTAGAGTGCTCGGTAAGAGCCAGTAAGTTAAATGAAGAAAACAAAAAAAATATAGTGGAATTAGATTTAAGCATTTTTGTCTAGCATGTAAGTTTATATGGATAAATGAAATAAAAAAATGAATTGAAAAGTAAAAAAAAAAAAAAAAGAACTCCTGATCAATCAACAGTCAACCAGATTGATCACATTGCGATCGACACAAGACACTCCAGTATTATGGATGTCCGTACGTTCCGAGGAGCCAACGTCGACTCGGACCATTACCTTGTTGTAGTCAAGGTATGGTTGCGGATATCCCAAACTACGCCAAGACAAACTAATGCTGTGAGCAAATTCGACGTCAGACGGCTACAATCGCAAGAGTTCGCCAAGTCCTTTTCCGATCGAATGTCTCTTAATCTCTTAAGAGGTCCAATGCCGCCAGCATCAAGCATCGAAGACCATTGGAAACACTGCCAAAACGCCATCAGAGATGCCGCTTCTGATGTGCTGGGTTTCACTCGTCCACCACAACGAAACCCCTGGTTCGATGATGAATGCCGGCAAGTACATGCAGCTAAGCAAGATGCATGTAACGCGGCGCTGCTTAGAATGACCAGAGCTGCTCATGAGCTCTATGAGCGGAAGAGGAGAGACGAGCACCGGCTATTCAGGAGGAAGAAGAAAGAGCATGAGAAGCGCGCGATCGAGGAAATTGAGAGATGCTACTCCAGGAATGAGGTTCGGAAGTTTTACCAAAAATTAGAAAAAAAACATGCCACGGGCACAAACTCCGAACCGAAGCCTGTAGAGATGAACAAGGGAACATCGTAGTAGAATTGCAGTCAATGCTGAGGATTTGGAAAGACCATATCGGCAGACTGTATAACGGCGATGACGGACCAAATACCGCTGTTAGGCAGAATAAACCTTTCAACCTGGACGATGAAGACCAGCAATTCGGTCCACCCGACCTGGATGAAGTGAAGATAGCTATATCGAAGCTTAAGTCCAACAAAGCTGCTGGAGCGAATGGCCTGACCGCCGAGCTCTACAAAGCGGCAGGCGATGACTTGGTAAGGAGCATATACCAACTCATCTGTAAAATATGGTCGGATGAACGTATGCCCGATGAATGGAACCTCAGCATTGTTTGTCCAATTTTCAAGAAGGGAGACCCTCTGAACTATGCCAACTACAGAGACATCAGTCTCCTTAACATCCCATACAAGAACTTACCTGCCGTATTGTTTGAAAGCGTGAAGCCGTTCGTTAACAACCTGATAGGTCCATATTAGTGTGGCTTCAGGCCAGGAAAGTCCACCATCGACCAGATATTCACACTACGGCAGATCTTGGAGAAGACCCATGATCTTCAGATTGATACCCACCACCTATTCATCGATTTTAAGGCCGCGTATGACAGCATCTATAGAGACGAGCTATACAGAGCAATGTCTAGCTTGGCATCCCTGCCAAACTCGTCGGTCTGTGCAGGATGATGATGGAGAATGCACGCTGCTCCATCAAAGTCGGTAAAGATCTCACCGAGACCTTTGATGTCCAGAAAGGATTTAGACAAGGCGATGCGCTGTCATGCGATTTTTTCAACATCGTACTTGAAAGAATAGTGCAAAACTCACGAGCAAACACAAGAGGCACTATCTTTCAAAAGTCCGTCCAACTACTCGCATACGCCGATGATATTGACATAATCGGGAGAAAGCAGCGTGATGTCAGTGGCGCTTTCACGAGTATTGAGACGGAAGCGGCGAAAATGGGTTTAGCGGTCAATGAGGGCAAGACCAAGTATATGCTGTCAAGCAAAAAGGACAACCAACACCGACGTCTTGGACAGAACGTCACCCTCGACAGATATAACTTTGGGGTAGTTAAGGACTTTATTTACCTAGGCTCCGCTATCAACAACAGCGGTTAGATCAAACGAAGAATAGCTCTTGCCAATTGCTGCTTTTTTGGCCTAGGCAAGACATAGTAACCCTTTATAAGACCTTATTAAACCCAGTCCAACTTTATGGCGCAGAGGCTCGACCTTTGCTACTTTGAGAGGAAAATTCTTCGAGTGATTTTCGGCCCCGTCTGCATAGACTTTGAGTGGAGGAGAAAATACAACGAAGAGATATACGGACTGTACAGTGACATCGACTTAGTGTGAAGGCCCGCCCGAAGGAGACGCTTGTTGGCTGAGGGTCAGTTTCACCCCGTCTTGTACTTACTTCAATATTCGACGAGGAAGTACCTATAGTAGGCCGAGCATGCAATTTATTTGGTCGTGGATTCAAAAGCTTGGGGAAGAAGCAAAGGTTAACCAAATCCTCCATTACCATCAATGTGAGCAGCGATGCCAGAACATGTGGCAAATTCGATTCAAAATTATTAGAAATCCGCTTAAATCCATTAGGAAAATTGTGGACTGTTTTCGAATAAAAAAAATATGTAGTTCACGTTATTTTGAAAAAGAAACTAAAGTTCTGCTTATATGTAATGCAAATCATTTTCAACGAAGATGCTGCGACGTTTTCGAAAATCACAGACGCTTCTGGGTAAACATACGAAAATTGTTTACTGACGAAGCGAGTTTTTATATTGTTAAGTAAGAGAACATGAGAGACTAGTGCTCCGACAACCCTATGGAAGGCCATCATTGTCCATAAATGGCAGTGTGGCATGCAATTTATACCCGTGGTATATTTGGCCATTAATTTTGTAATAATTTGTTAACCAGCGAGAGACAGTCGCTGCTGACGTGCATTACTGAACGATCGACGAGTTTATGCCACCCTATTGCAGCTGTTTCCCGGGCCACTTCACACACAGCTAGAGTTTCAATGGAGAGGCTGAGAGTAGTTTTCCCAATAAATTAATCAAACATACCCCGGGCACTTCCGGGCGGGTATTCCTTAATTCGAGGTTTAAGCAACAATCCCTGAACTTGAAAGACAATTTTTGCTATGAAATTGCTGCCATTGTATCAATGCTGTGCTATTGAGTATTCACACGTTGAAAGAAATTGAGGGCAAGTAGAGGACGATATGGTTTAACTTAAAATCTGGAACTGAATGAGTTAGTGTTATTCCTTAGTATCAATTGACGTTTGTTTAATTGCCGGAAACCACTTGGAAAATGGGTCGCACGCAAAAATAAGGGGTTTTACGGATTGCTACGCGTATCACCCATCGGGAAACGCTAGAGGTGGATCCTCCTTATATATAAAAGAGGCGACTGTGCAGCTTATTGCCGTACGCGTAAAAACCGAACGCAATTCCCTTATCCTTCCAGCCGTTTACGTCAATCATATTTCTTCACGTCTCACAAGCCTTCGACACGGCTTGGCACGAAGGTTTAAAGTTAAAATTAGGGCAAATTTTGCCATCGAAACTTTGCAACATTTTGACCAAGTATCTTCGTGTTACTTGACGTGTCTCAAGGCTTCGACAAGGTATGGCATGAAGGCTTAAATTTTAAGCTAAGTCAGGTTCTTCCGAGAGAGCTGCATACGATTCTGAAATCGTACCTGGAAAACAGAATTTTTCGTGTTAAACATGGCACCGAATACTCGGAATTTAAAGAGATCGCTGCTGGAGTTCCGCAAGGAAGTGTACTTGGTCCGGTATTGTTTTTACTCTATACTTGAGACATACCGGAAGAATCAGGTACCATAGTAGCTACGTTCGCGGACGACACTTCCCATTTTCATTAACTCGGTACAAATACCATATGCAAATGAAGCAAAGTATCTAGGAATGACACTAGATGTAAAACTGAAATGGAAGCCGCATGTTAAGAAGAAACGTGATGAACTTGAAAATAAATTCAGACAAATGCACTGGCTACTAGGAAGACATTCCAAGTTAAGCATACATAACAAACTGCTCATCTATAAGCAAGTGCTTAAACCTGTTTGGACGTACGGTATACAACTTTGGGGTTGTACTAAACCAAGCAAGCGAAATATTCTCCAAGGCTATCAAAACAAAGTTCTAAGACAAATCGTGAACGCCCCATGGTATATCAGAAACAGTGATATCCACAGAGACTTAGGAATAGTTACCAACGAGGACGAAATAATGAACTTTGCTCGCAAACTCCATATTCGTCTTCATGGTCATTGTAATAATAAAATACTCCAAATTCTGGACGAGACATAGTTCGTCGATTACAAAGAATGAAACCATTCGATCTGGCGCGATAAGGACTATCCACATTTAATAGCGGTACTAACAGGTGCTTTTGCTGGAAAGCTACTTGCCCCACGCGAACGTTATTTGAAACGGAAACTACTTGATAAGGTTACTAAGTAGTAGTCGATAAGAAGGGAGGGTTGTTTTTAGTGAGTAAGAATCTCACACTTCCATGAGCCACGGGTTCATAGTGTCTATGAAGATTTTCACACCTACCCACCAAAAAAAGAAGAAAAAAGTACCTCTTTTAATATTGGGCTTGCGCTCGAACTGCGTATGCTAACATGCTGCATACTCACAATCCAACAACGAGTACATAACAACAACAAGGCGACCATTACCACATAATTATAATAGTGGAAGATCAACCTACTGGTGCAAATTAAACAATAATTAAGTTATTGTTCTAAAAAAAATATTTTTATTGAACCTCTTACATTGAGGGAGAATAAAGAACTAACTTAACAATAATTTCATACTACCTAAGATACTTATGTTTCTAATGCATCCCAATGTCCCACGGTTGCTCCAGATGCATCGTCAGCATTTCCGTTGATAGTTGTCGTCCGGTGACACAGGTGTTGGGTCATATGTCCGGCATGTGGCGAACGAATTGTGGGAAAGAATGTGTTCACGCTGCCTTCTCGTGAACTCAGCGTATTGTCCGTTAACTCCTCCGCCCTTAGATTTGAACGTTGTTTGTTTTTGTTTTTAAATGCATTTTATTTTATTCTTCTAATACTTACTATACTTACATGCTAACAGAAAAAATGCTTAAATATTAGCCTAAAATAACTTAACTAGCTTATACTAACTTAATGGCCCTCCAAACGGGCACTCTAAGCTAAACTATTGTATATAACTGTTTTATGTCTTTCGACGTCATTACAAATAATAATTACTATTCTTATACATCTACTTAAACTAAGAAAATAAGTATTTAGAAAAAACTTAGTGCCCGAACAATTTTTTTGTATTTTTATAAAACTTATATTTTAACCTTAAACTACTTAGCCTAACTATATCTAACCTAGCCTAATTGTTAGCAAACTTAAAGTTGCTAATCTGATCATTAGCTAACCCAAGGTTGCTAACTTTAAACACTTAAAGCTACTCTAACCTATGTAAGTCGGCCATTCCAAAAGGAAAAATGAGGAAAAAATAAATAAAAATAAAAACAAAATGGCCCACTTTGCCTTTTGACTAGGCTAACTCGGACTTGAAAGAAACGACGAAGGAATCAGATCTTCTTCACTCAACCACCAAATATTTTGGTGCTGCAAAAAAACATCTTTTTTATCGCGGCTTGAAACCGCCCTACTAAACCTGAGACGTTCGATACTGCCGTGTGCGACGTCTTTGTTGTAGTTGAGTCGCCCCTCACCCACTGCACGAGCTACGTGGAAGATTAGCGGCACCGCAAAGTTATCCTGTATAAGCCCTTTCATGTCAAGATAAATGAACGCTTCAGGGGGGACGAAGCCCTTCAAGCGCACACTCTCATGATATAAGTAGTTGGGGTAGTAGGCCCCAGATATCAGGTTATTGGACGAGATCATTGCTCTTGCAATATGCCTTCGATTCAACTTAATAGCGAAGTTGTCCACTCTATTTAGATTCGCCCTGTTGTATAGGAACTCATTGGGATAGAATTTTATGTACTCCGATTCTGGCGTTCTGTAAAGGCGAAGGCAGACCCTAAGGCAAGCCCTCTCAAACACCCTAATCTTTTCCATCAAGCTTGCTCTCACATTAAACCACACGGGACACTCATATACCAGCATGGGCCGGATGAGGGCCATGTAGCAGATAACTTTCACCCTCGCATCGAGTTGGCTGCTATAAAACAGTCTCTTTGTAAGGGCAAAAGCACCTTTGGCTCTGGCCAGAGCAGCATCTACATTCTTGTTAAAATATAGATATTGGTCTAGCCAGATCCCAAGGTATCTAACTACATTTCGACAAGCAAGTGGCTGGCCGTGTTGTCCAATGATCGAGAATTTTCGCCAATTTTTTCTGGTGTCCCTAGAGGCACCAGACAACGGCGTCCTAAACAGAATGGTTTCCGACTTCTGAAAGTTGATTTTCAACTTCCAGTCATCGCAAAACCGCCTTATTTGTTCGAAGTCACGTTGCAAAAGCATTTTAATGACTTCGATTTTTGGACCTGATCTGTACGCTATCAGATCGTCTGCGTACGCTATGCTATGAGGAAGTGAACCTATCAAATCACTTGTGTAAATGTTGAATAAGATCGGCGAGTTAACCGCACCTTGTTGCAGATCGTTTTTAATGTGAAATGTTCCGGCAGAAGTTGCATCGCCATTTTTTACGATGAACTGTCTGTAGGTAAGCATATTATGAAGAATATACAAAAGTGGCTTACTGATGCCCAGTCTGGTCAGCTTATAGAAAAGTGCCTCTAACCATACGGTGTCGAAGGCCTTTTCCAGGTCAACCAGACAGGCTTAGATTTGAACGTCCTCGTTCGAAGTTGTTATTGTAAAGTGGTGGGGAAGATCTTCTATTCCTAGAGTTAACACGTTGTCCTGTCTCTTTTAATCATTCTTACGATTTAATATCATACATCTAAATATTCTAATTGATGTAAATGTCAGGATGTTGATGGACAGGCTGACCTTATTTTTGGTTTCCAGGATGTCGATTTGTTTGGTACTGTTGACGTAAAGTTGTTTCATTAATTTTAGGGATATCACCTCTTCTATTCTGTCCTTTTAAGTAGCTGGTTGTAAAATTGCAGGTAAAGGCTGGTATTGAGTGACTTTTTTCGCAATTATTTGTTTCCCATTTAGGTACTTCCACTGTAGTGTTGAAATGCCGTATTATGAACGTGCCTTTGAGCATGCTTGTTTCTTGATTTATGTTGATAGGACAATCGAACTGGTTTAACAGCAGAATTCCCGGGGACACTTCTTCAACTTCTGGAATGTGGTCGTTGTTGATTAGAGAGCAGTTAGCCTTTTTGCTCTTCATGAGATATGGGATGCATGTTGTATTACTAATGTCTAAAATATTCTTATTGTTACAAATAGAGATACTATCAATTCAATTCAATTCAACTGGGAAGTTAGTGTTGAATGGTACATTTGTAAATTAAAATTTGCATTAATAATAATAAAATGTAAACTGTTGTGTGGTGACAATCAGCAATAAATAATAGTTTATCAATATTTGAGAGAAAAAAAGGGTAGCAAGAAAATGATATATATAATAAATTGTTTAATAATAAATTTTCAACAATAGTTATCCATTTTTACCATTTTTGAGAAAGATTTAAAATTTGGAGTTTGCCTTATAGACAGAGGTAATTTATTAAAAGACTTAGGGGCTGCGACAGTATAAAAGTTAGAGAAATGAGTTTTGTAAGCAGTGGGTACAGTTACCAGGTGCATGTTGTTTATTCTCAGGTTAAATAATTGCGGGTTTCTGCTGGGAATATTGCCACTTCGTTTAAAAAATTCTTTAAGTACTTTAAATATATAAAGATGTCTCAAAGGTAGAATTTGCAATTTCTTGTATAAAGGCCAACTTTCAGTATAACGATTTTTGTTGCAGATAATACGAATAAGATTCTTTTGAGCAATTATTAGAGGTCTAAAAGTATTTGCATAGGAAGCACCCCAACTAGATAACCCATACTGTAGTTTAGAGTGCGCAGGGCCATAATATATTGTTTTGAGAATCTTTTTAGAGCAAAATCGCCTTAAGAGATACATTTTTCGTGTTTTTACTATGGTCTTTCCAATTGAGGTTAGAATCAATTGTAACACCTAAATATTTGAAATTCTTCACTAAATTGATTTTGAAACACGAATCAGAACAAGAATTTTTATGTTGATAGTTGCGCATTCCACAATCATGGATTGGAAAGCTAAATTGCCTACAATTTGTAGCATGAAAAAACAGGTTGTAATTACAAACTGGATGATCAGAGGTTTTAAAGGTCATGAATTTAGTTTTTTCACTAATTATTAGTTTATGGTACGAAAACCAAGTTCTTAGAATTTCAAGGTCGTCTTCAATTAGTAAAATACAATTAAAATCAGAATTTGACTGGTAGGTAGGTAGGTAGGTAGGTAGGTAAATGATATATCATCTGCAAATGCCGTCGAAATACCGTTTAATGGAAGTTTAAAGATTGAGTTGATGTATACTAAAAAAAGCAATGGGCCGAGGACAGATCCCTGTGGTACTCCATTTTTTAAAAGCTGAATTTCACTTTGTGTCCCGTTTATAATAATTTTTTGAACTCTCTCTTTTAAATAAGATTTTAACCATCGAAAAATCACGCCTCTAAATCCTGCACTATGTAATTTGCCTAGTAGTATATCATGATCAACCATGTCAAACGCTTTTGTCATATCAATGAAGAGGGCCATAGTAGACTTATTATCATTTAAGCTGCCATAAAGCTGGCTGCATAGCCTAAGAATTGCATCTTCGGTTGACTTCCCGAAGTGGAAACCAAATTGATTATCGCTAAAAAATCGTATTTTATTTAGAAAAGAAGAAATTTTATTGACCATAAGTTTTTCAAATATTTTAGAAAAGGTAGGAAGGATTGAAATAGGTCTATAGTTAGACATATTTGTTTTATCTCCTTTTTTAAAGAGTGGAATAACCTTAGCACATTTAAATTGTTGTTATTCCATCTGACGTGCAAGAGTTCTTATTTTTTAAGGATAAAATAGCTTTGTATGTATCCAAAGAGGTGATAGGATTAAAAGCAAAACTATTTGGATGTGAGAATTCAGTATTTATACACTGTTGACTAAAACAGTTACAATCACCACTAAAATTAATGGACTGATTCAATGTTGCAGGTATTTCTGTAAAATATTCATTAAATTTGTTTGATATACTTTCAAAATCTGTAAGAGTAGCATTATCAACTACAATGGTTTCTATTATATTAAGCTTAGGTGTTTTCCCTAAAATTCTGTCGATTGCTTTCCATTCTTCTTTAATATTGCCCTTCAATTTTTCAAACAAATTAAGATAATACCTTTCTCGAGTCAATTCAACATTTGCTTGCGCTTACAGTCTTGCAAAGTTTAAGGAAGTATTTTTTTAATTTTTCATTGTTTGGATGTTTTTTTTAGCTTTATACTTATTTTACTCTTTTGTTTAATCTGCTTAAGGAGAGACCCATTCATCCAAGGCTTGAGAAACTTATTTCTATTAGATTTTTTTAAGGATATAATTATACTATTATATGTCTTACATTTATTCATTATACCAAAGGTTTTTTCTTTGCATTCTAGAATAGAGTTATAATTGATTTTATTAATAATATTCATTGATTTAACAGCTCTAATGACAAAAAGATTACATACATCTAAGCTTACTGTAGGAATATTTCAAATATATTTTAAATTCTTATTATTAGTTGCGATTCGTATTTCCGCAAATTCGAGTGCTTCGTCAATATTGACAAATGGAATATTATTTAAAGTAAACAATTTTTCTGTAATATTTATTTCAGTGTCTGATAGTATGAAGGAATTGGCAATATTAGCTTTTGCCCAATGGATGGTATAAGTAATGTTAATTATCTATTCTTTAAGTAGTTCTACTCGTAACTTGTATTTAATTTTTAATATAGAATCGTTGTTTATTTATTTCATTTTCCTTAAAAATTTTAATTATTTCATTAGCTACATTTGACAGTTCATTAATTTTGTTAATGGTAATTTTATTAATTATTAATTGATTATTATTATTTTTTTTTAAAACACCATAAATTTTATCTGTTCCAATTTCAAAGTCGTGATGATCCGGAGAACCCGAGATCCATTTCCACGCTGTACCAATTAAATCTATTGAACGTTTACTCTTCTTATTTATTCTAAGCCTATCTAAGTATGACTTAATTCTAAGGACTTCATAGGAAAGGATGTGGTATAGGGGATGGTTGGTTTTAATGTTTGACCTTAATGTTACGAGGGCGGGTCAATAAGTCCGTGACTTTTTGAATTTCTGACCTCTTTACTGAAACAGCAACACTGCTCCAGTCAACAGGAATCTGTCAGTTGACTCCTGTCAAAATTTAAACTTGCTGCGTCAGTTAGTTTGTGTTTGACAGCTATTTTTATCAGACTACTCACTAATTTGAGGAGAAAATGGAAAAAAGTGAATTTCGTGTGCTTATTAAGCATTATTTCTTGCGAAAAAAAAACCATTACCGAGACCAAGGCTAAGCTTGATAAATACTATGGGGACTCTGCACCATCGATTTCAATGGTAAAAAAGTGGTTTACTGAATTTCGTTGTGGCCGTACAAGCACTGAAGATGCCGAACGTCCTGGACGCCCAGTTGAGGTCTCTACACCCGAAACAATCGAAAAAATTCACGATATGGTGTTGGCCGACCGAAGATTGAAAGTGCGAGAGATTGTGGAAGCCGTAGGGATCTCGCATGGCTCAGTGGTTTCAATTTTGAATGATCACTTGGGCATGAGAAAGCTTTCCGCAAGATGGGTGCCGCGTTTGCTCACAGTCGACCACAAACGCAATCGTGTAACAACTTCACATGAAGGTTTGGCGTTGTTTAATCGCAACATGGAGGAGTTTTTGCGCCGTTTTGTAACCGTGGACGAAACATGGATCCATCACAACACACCAGAGAACAAACAACAGTCAAAACAGTGGGTTTCTAAGGGTGAATCGGCGCCAAAGAAGGCCAAGGTGGGTTTGTCAGCCAATAAAGTTATGGCGACTGTTTTTTGGGATGCACGCGGGATAATCCACATTCACTACCTTCAAAAGGGAAGAACAATCAATGGGGAATATTATGCCAACTTATTGGACCGATTCAATGACGATTTGAAAAAAAAACGACCTCATTTGGCCAAGAAAAAAGTTCTTTTCCACCAAGACAATGCAAGGGTGCACAGATGTGCAGTTGCCATGGCGAAAATCCATGAATTGGGCTATGAATTGCTCCCTCATCCACCCTATTCTCCAGATTTGGCTCCGAGCGACTACATCTTGTTCCCAAACCTGAAGAAATGGCTTGGTGGAAAAAGATTTGACTCCAATGATGAAGTCATCTCGCAAACAAAGGCCTATTTTGAGGACCTCGACAAATCATTTTTTTTGGAAGGAATAAAAAAATTGGAGAAGCGTTGGACAAAGTGTATAGAGCTCAAGGGAGACTACGTTGAAAAATAAAATTATTTTTTTATCAAAAAATCTGTGTTTTAATCCAAAAGTCACGGACTTATTGACCCGCCCTCGTACTTCCAGATTTTTTAGAGTTGTGTCGTAAGCCTCTATGTCAATTAAGTGTATAATTTTGAATGAGCTGTTTTGAAGTTTTGCTTGTCCTGCGTCAATCTTGATCAATTGGGAGTTGGAGTAGTCCAAGATTTGTACGCTTGCCATGCACAATGGCATCAGTATCCTATTGAGAAATTTGATTTTTAATAAGACTTTTGTGTATAGTCCTGCCTGAAGTGGTTATAACTGTGGTATTTCTATTTTCTGCAACAGTTTCTTTTTTGAATCTAAGTGTAAGCTTGTTTCCTGTTCTTTTATTTATTCTGACATAAATTGTTTCGCCAACTGAATAATTTTTTAAGGAACATTTTTTCCTATTATGATATTCTATGTCATGCCTATCTTTTTTTTATATTTTCTTGTCGTAATCGTTCGAGTTCTACTGGGTTATTTAATAATTGTTTTCCGAAAAATATGTCGAGCGGTTTCTTACCAGTGGTTGAATGTATTGAATTATTGTACTCGTATATTGATTTATCTAGGTGTTATAGCGATTTTCAGCTTTAAGACATCTCAAGACTTCTGAAAGCATTGAGTGGAATCTCTCCATTTGTCCGTTAACAGAGCTTGTGTAGGGCGGGGCTTTAAAGACTTTTATATTGAAAAAGTTTTCTATCATGAATAACACAGAAATAGAATTAATGGACTTCTCATTATCAACAACTATTGCTTCTGGTACACCAAATGATGGAATGAGTTCTCTTAAGGGATGTTTTATGTCTTCTGCTGACCTGGATTTGAGTATCCTCGCTAGGGCATATTTAGAGAATTTATCAATTGCAGTGAGGGTAATATGTTTGTTGGTAAAGTAAATATCTATGTGGATTATATGGCCGGGATATTGGGGAATCGGGGTTGCTTGCAACATCGGCTTGTTTGGATGCCGATCATACTTATATTCTGTACATATTCGGCAAATTTTCGTAATTTTTTCTATTTTCGCTCTCATCTGTGGGAAGTAAAATTGTTGTAATATTTGAATTTTATTTTCGCGACCGTTACGTGCTTTAATGATTTCGGTTTCCTGCTGTGTTTCATCGGTTAAATCTGTAACAAGTTTCCTAGCAAAGCGTATTCTATATTGAAGAAAATGAGTGGGGTATATTTCCTGAATCTTTCCTAAAGTTCTCTCATCTGTTTTAATGCCATTTGTGACGGAAGGGTTATGGTATCGTTTTAGAATATCGGTCAAATTCGTTTGTAAATTCGGTTTCAACTATCGTATGTCGGTGGTATGTGGGAAACATTATTTCAAAATTGTAAGATGATGTATTTTCAATGCTAAGGATTATTTGATTTTTAAAAACATTTATTGGCTCGTCTGCTGTTTGGATGAGGTTTTGTCCAGAACTCTCGTCACTGTGTTGGGTAGGCGTAAGTGAATTGATTTCGTTAATTTATGGTGGTCTTGACAAGGCATCCGCAATAACATTGGATTTACCAGGCTTATATTTTAACTCGTAGTTGTATTCCTCGTGTATAGCCTTCCAACGTTTGAGTTTTTTGTTAGAATTTTTGTTGCTGAGTGCGTAAATCAGGGGTTGGTCATCAGTGAAAATTGGACTGTTGGACCATAAAGATAATTACCTAGTGTGTTAAGAGCCCATACTATAGCCAACATTTCCTTTTCATTTGTGGCATAGTGTTCTTCGGCTTTCGTGTGTGTGCGGGAGATGAATGTAATTGGTTTGTTTTCTTGAGCAAGCACAGCACCAATGGCATAGTCAGAGGCGTCTGTGGTTAAATGAAATTCTTTTTTTAAATCCGGAAAGGTTAAAACTACATCTTCTGAGGTAAAAGAATTTTTTATTTTTTCAAATGCGTTAAGAGCATTTTCCTGACGCTTGTTTTGACGTGCGTCCATTTTCCCCTCTCACAAGGGATGTTTGGCATAATTTCTAATAAATCTGCGGTAAAAACCTGACAGACCAAAAAAGATCGCAAATCCTTGAGTGTTTTAGGACAAGGGAACTTAACTATCGCCTCTACCTTAGCTGGATTTGCCTTTATCTCTTCATCTGAAATTATAAACCCGAGAAACTCAACATTCGATTTCAGAAATTCACATTTGTCTATTTGAACCTTAAGATTAGCATCCTGAAGGGTTTTAAAAATGATTGAAAGGTTTTGGAAATGAGAGTCTACATCTTTTCTGAAGACGACGATGTCATCTATGTAGACGAAGCAAATCTTCCCTATGTGTTCCCGCACTGTCGTCCAGTGCCCTTTGAAATATGGACGGGACACTTTTTAACCCAAATGGGAGACGCACAAACTCGTACTTCCCGTTGTTAACTGAGAAGGCGGTTTTCTCGATGTCTTCTTCATGTAAAGGGATTTGATGAAATCCGCTTTTTAAATCTAAAACTGAAAACCATTTATTCCTTCCTAGTTGAGATAAAACCTCGTTTATCTCGCGAATGGGATATCGATCAGGAATTGTAACTGAATTCAGTTTCCCGTAATCGATTACCATTCTATATTTTTTCTCTCCCGAAGCATCAGCTTTTTTCGGTACAATCCATCTTCTAATCCTTTTATTAACCCTTTCCTCGTTATACGAACTTATGTGTAACGAGTTTCCAATTTTTACTGCATCGCTGCTGCTCCGCTTATGGGGTTGGCTAATGTCGCAGACCGCAGAACGCGTCTACATAATGCTCGGTCGTGGATCGCTTCAGTGGTTAGCCCCAGGCGTTGTTGCGCATTTGCCATCTGAGAAATCCAGAAATTCTTTTTCCGACCTCGTTTTCTTACAGTTGGAGTGACCGTAGTTGATAGTGCCTTTTTAACCGGATTTTCCGCAGATCTTCTTTGAATGTGACAATACCAGCTTATTCTATTCGCCTCAAGCTGTTCGGTTACCGAATTCTTTATATGTAGACTTCCTCTTATACGCGTAGATCTAATGCAATCGCGTTTAGTAACTCCACTAGACATCCTTCACATTTTCATTTCCGCTGCCGTCATTTTGTTTCTAAACGCTTCGTACATTGTCCAGCACTGTGAACCGTATATAAGAGCTGGTCTCACAACCGTGGTGTAGAGTTTCCCCATTAATTTAAATGGAAATTTTCGGTCGCAAAAGATTCCCGAATTTTCCCGCCATTTCATCCATCCCACACTCACTCTGTGGTTTACGTCGTCTTCACATTTCGCTTCCATGTTAACGATTGATCCTAAGTACTTAAAGACAGTGTTTTTCAGAAGAACTATTCGATCTAACATTATATCCGGAACAGGTCGAAAGGGATGCGCAAATGGGCACGTCAAATGCTCCGTCTTTGAACGACTTATTTTAAACCCGTTTCTCTCTAGGGCATTTTTCCATGAATCTATCGCTAAGTATAACTGCGTCGTCAGCGAAGAAAATTGGCGTTATGTTTGCTTCGCGCATGCAGTTTTTTAAAAGATAGTCGAATACTACGTTAAAGAGGAAAGGGCTAAGTACGCTTCCTTGATGCACTCCGACATTAACTGGAAATTCTCTCGTTAGTCCAGCAGACCTTTTAACCGCAGTTTTCACTTTTCCGTATATGTCTTGTATTATTCTAACATACGTTTCCGGTACGTTTTGAGACCTCAGCGCGGCCTATATGAGATCCCTAGGCACTCGAACGAATGCTTTCTCGAGGTCGATAAATACCATGTGTAAGTCCTTATATGAATCTCGGTGCTTTTCTATTATTATTCGTAGGCTTTGGATAGCGTCCACCGTCGATTTTCCTTTAACAAATCCACACTGGCTATTATCGAGCTTTATTATTTGCCGAAGACGTTCGTTTAAGACTCTTTGGACGATTTTAATTGTGTGTGACATAAGCTTGATTGAACGGTAGTTGTTGCATTCTCGAGTGTCGCCTTTTCCTTTGTATAATGGAACCAAGAAGCTACTTTTCCATTGATTCGGCATAGGTTGTCCACATATTAATTCGCTGCCGATTCCCTCCATCTTCGACCAAAACTCTGATGGAATGCTGTCTGGTCCCGCCGCTTTCCCCCGCTTCATTTTTCCAATTGCTATACTTATTTCTTCGATTGAAAAGTCCGAAACTTCCTCCTTGAATAGACCAGCTGTCGGCACGATATCACGTGGAAACTGTTTGTTAAGCAACTCCTTGCAGTATTCAAGCCACCGGTCACAAATTTCCTTTTCATTTGTTAATCGGCGAGGTTATTTCCATCGAATTTTTTCGCCTCTATGCAGCGAGCTTAAAAATATTTGGCACTTTAGTATTGTACGACGTTCGAACTTCTTGTATGGCTTGTCTTCTATCTGCCGATCGTGAGGATATTTGTACCAGCTCCTGGTACAGGTTTTCCGCTGCTGCCGCTCGAGTCCGAGCCAGGACTTTCTTTGCGATCTTTTTAAGACGCTCGTATTCAAGAGCCAGTCGAGCTTTTTCGATATCGTCGCTCCGATCGCATTTTGTCCACGCTTGAAATGCATTCTTTTTGTCGGCCACAGCTCGTTTGGTTTCGTCACTCCACCACCATGTTTCTTTGCCGGCGTGATGGTATTTCGATATAGTCCCCAGATGGGACTTTGCAAGTGTTATGCATTCCTTGTGCATGTTGTTCCACATTTCTTGAGGGCTAAGTGAGTCTGCGATACCGTTTATATTGTGAAGCACTTCTTTAGCCAGTGCGATAAATCTTGCGCTTCGTTCCTTCGATAGATAATAAAACCGGATTTTTGGCTTTCCAAACGATGCCCGTGTTTTCGTTGGTTCCGCTGTGAAAAATTCTGTAATGAGCAGACGGTGTTGGCTTACTAGCGATTCTCCAAGTATTACTTTACAGTCCTTAACACGGTTTCTCATCGACATTTTGCAGAGGTGATAATCTATTTGCGTTTCGTGGCCTCCGCTGCTATAGGTGATAAGATGTCGTTGATGTGTAATAAACATTGTATTTAAGATGGTTAAGCCGTAAGCCATACATGCTACAAGGATGTCTTCGCCAGCTGAATTTCTGGTTCCAAAGCCTTTACCGCCGTGGCAGTCCTCATAATCAACATTTGTTTCTCCGACGTGGCCATTTAAATCTCCGCCTCCGAAGAGCATCTCATCGATAGGTATATTTCTAAGCAAGTTACCGAACTCTGACCAAAATGTATCTTTTTCCAATTGGTCGCATCCATTTTGTGGAGCGTACGCGCTAACAATGTTCCACGTTTCATTGTGTATGACGAGTTTAACACTCATCAAGCGGTCGCTTATTTTCAAAATACCAACGATGTTGTTTAGAAGATCCGCTGCAACAACGATTCCAACACCGTGTCGTCCATTGACCGTTCCATGGTAGAACATCTTAAATGCCGTAGTTTATAATTCAAGAAAACGCGCTTTATTTCCTGTATTACACCACTTCGTTTCCTGTACGCACAGGATTTGAAGAGTTCTGCGACGCATAATCGCTTCCAGTTCTAAATTTTTCGAGGTCATCGATCCGACGTTCCAACTTGCAAACAAAGTTTATGAAAATATTTTGGAAACTTCATTTTGCCCGCCCCCGGAATCCGTCGGGCTCTGACACAAGCACTTCTGCTTGCTCTGGGATCACCCGAGTGCGTTGCAATCGTGGTGCCCAGCGGGGTAGTGCTATTAATTGCGATCATTTCCATGAAGTGTATCTAAAGTTTGAGTGGTTTGACACTTGTATGCTCATTTCGAATTGATTGACTGTTCTTTTACCCCACCGGTAGTCTCCAGACGTGGGAACCCACTGATTGCATACAAACTTGTGGGAAAGTTTTAAGATGTTAAAGTGTCACAGGCTCATTTTTGGTGTCATAGTTGCCTGTATATAATTGGTGTCCCATTGGTGCCTCTTACGACAAGCTGGGACGCACTGCGGCACTATTCTTTATCCGATGCCGCACGGAATTTCGGTACAATCCATATGGGCGAGTTATATGGAGACCGTGATGGTCTAATAATACGAGTACCATCGCTCAGAAGTTGATCAAGCTGTTTATTTACTTCGTCTTTAAGAGATACGGGGTACGGATAATACCTAGAGTAGACAGGGTCGTCCGTAGTTGTACGGATTCTTCCCTTTACAGTAGTTGTAAAGGTAAGCCTTTCATTGGGATCGAGAAATAAGTTGGGAAATGATTTAGTTAATTGAATCAATTGGTCTTTTTGACTTTGGGACATGTGATCAGTTCTTATATCTACAGAATTTATTGACTCAGATATTTGCTGTTTTAACCGTATTTTTCAGTGGTTATCAATGAGCATGTAACTTTCTTTTGCATAGATTACTGCTGAAAGTTCTATCAGAGTATCGTTGCCGAGAATTCCATGGAAAGATCTAAGAGTAGGCAGAAGGAACAATTTTATATTAGCTGACTCAATTCCGAATAAATTAACGAAGGTATGGTGGGTGACTTCAACTTTGATTCAAAAGAGTTGGCATAGAAATTTTGTTTTTTACAAGTTGGGGTTGAATATAATTCCTATTAGAGCCTGTATCGACGAGAAGTTTCATAATTCTGTTGTCACTAGTCCTACACTCAAAGTAAGGCAGTGACGAGTGGGTTAACCTAAAAAATGTATATCTGCAAAATCAATCGTCTGTTCATTATCATTAACGTTATATTGAGCTATTGAGGTATTCGTCAAGGGTTTGGTTTTCTGTCTGGACGTTCTGTGACTCAATCACATGGATACTGTTCACTAATTTCAGTAGTCACATGGAAATTCCTTTGCAATTTGTTGGGAGGAGCGTGGTGTTGTTGTGAAGGGATCATGGGTCGTTTTGCTGCAGGAGGCCCGTTCTTAACTTGTGGCTGGTTGATATTCTTAGTTTTAATAGTTTCTACTTCCATTGGTTCTGCCCTTGGCATAGATTTCGGGTGATGTGGGTTAGGAGACCGGTTATCTTGTTGATAGTTATATTGAGCGTTGTGTCCGGTATTTGGTCTGACATTTTGTTGGATGTTCTGTTGATGGTAATATTGCTGGTAATGGGGAACATCTGGTCTTGGAGGGGGATGCACTCCTGGTTGTGGTAAGTAGACAAGTTGTGTGTAGAAAGGCTGTGTAGATTGATTTCTACGAGCAGAAGGAGGTGGTGGTGTAGGTTGAGGTACGGTCTTCTTTGTCAAGCCACTATTATTATTAGCATACAGAGCTCTAAAACGTTGATTTTCGAGCTTCTGGCAGAGGTGTAGGGCCTCATGAAGGTCGATCGGTTCTTTAATACCCAACAATCTGGGTAAATCACCTCTTAATCCTCTTACAAATGTGTCCAGAGCCTTATCCCTATAAGAAGATGTTTATAAGTTCATAGCATCTGGGGAGACGTCCATGCTTGAAATCTTATTTAGAATTAAGGACAAATGACTGTAGACAGATTGATAAAATTGTTCTACGGTGCTATTGCCTTGAACCAGCGTTGACATCTGGTACTCTAGAGTTCCCAGATCTCGCTTGTCGACAAAGTGTAATGTCAAGCATTTAGATATAGAATTCCAGTTTAATGGGGTGTTGTAACTTTTTAAAATAGCGTCTGCGTGTCCCACAATTTTGTTTCTTACAACATTTATAATGCCGTAGTATTTTGGCGTTCCTCTAAGGTCACTATAAATATTGAGAATTCGTTCGACACTTTTGCGCCATGAACTATATTCTCCTGGAGTTCCGGAAAATTCTCTAAGACTGCGGACTACGTCCGGTATTTTGTCTAAGTCGCCTAGATTTGCTCTATACTGTTCATCAAATTGTTGCACTTGGGTTTACGATAGATTGGACTAAACTTTTGCATTGGGAGATGCAAACTTTTGTAACTATTCCTGTTATCAAGGCTTCTAATTCTGGACTTGCACTGGGGTTCATGTTTAGTGATGGAGGGTTTTGGTTGGATGTTGAAGGATGAGGAGTAGGATTGTTAGGGTTAAGGATTGGTGAACGAATAATAGGGTTAGTCATACTGAGTTTAACTTTTACACGTACTTTACTTTCACTTCTTATGATAAATATAATATAAACTTATTTTATACACAATATGCAAATTTTTGTTAAGGATTTTAGAAATAATTGAATTATAATAATATTTATTGATGTCTTAATTCTATCTTACAATGATACTGCGAACATTCCACCGCTGGTAAAGGGGCTCGTTCCTGTTTGCTGTTGTGCTACTAAGGGTTGCACAAATGTTCGCGTGAGTTCTGGGGCGCAGGTTATTTTTTAAGAATTTGCACT
This sequence comes from Volucella inflata, assembly GCA_928272305.1. Taxonomy (NCBI): domain Eukaryota; kingdom Metazoa; phylum Arthropoda; class Insecta; order Diptera; family Syrphidae; genus Volucella; species Volucella inflata. The sequence goes on along the minus strand of OV743720.1, from coordinate 53,667,735 downwards.
TCACCTTTTTTTTAAAGAAATTCGGGCTACTTGAGGCCGGTATTTTTCTTTTGCACTGAAAAGGGGACGCGAACTACTTAAGGCCGATATCTTTTGTGGGTACGTGCACTAGCTACTTGAGGTCGATATTATTCTTTCCCTGGGCCCCACGTTGGGCGCCAATTAAACAATAATTAATTTATTGTTCTAAAAAAAATATTTTTATTGAACCTCTTACATTGAGGGAGAATTAAGAACTAACTTAACAATAATTTCATACTACCTAAGATACTTATGTTTCTAATGCATCCCAATGTCCCACGGTTGCTCCAGACGCATCGTCAGCATTTCCGTTGATAGTTGTCGTCCGGTGACACAGCTGTTGGGTCATATGTCCGGCATGTGGCGAACGAATTGTGGGAAAAGAATGTGTTCACGCTGCCTTCTCGTGAACTCAGCGTATTGTTCGTTAACTTGCATAACAACAACGGACGTTTCTCAATCAACTTCAAAATCATTTAAGTAAACCAGCCATTTGTGTCCAGTTGTGCGACACCTAAAATTAGTGTTAAATTGATTACACAAGTTAGCCTTAAGCTTAAGGCTGAGAACACACCGGATGAAAACAAGATGTCTTATCTGATCCGGTGTATTTTCAGCCTAAGTAAATCGTCGAAGAATAAAGATCTATTTTCTTACAGTCATGAGAAATCATTTGTCTCATTAGCTACAATCACACCCAAAACTATCCCATGATCTTCCATGCACTAGGTACATCTACCTAACCAATACAAGGAGTGTAGCCAAAACAGAAACTGTTGCCTTGCCGGAATTAATATGGGCACACTTGAGACTGTTATCTTTAGTTATCATTGCAAATAATTTTTTCCAAACTTGCTATGATAAAAAAATGTCACAGCAGACATTCAAATCTATTTTTAGACCAAATGCAAGGCCATTCTCGTTCAATAAAAAAATGATAACACTGGCTCATATAATATGAAGCATTAATTTAAAATTAAAAACTGATAAGAACATTCAACAGGTGCTATCTGCATCTGCAAATTTAACCAAACAATTTCTAATACAGTTTCTATAGGTATGTGCCCAGTAATCTTATATTTATTTATTCGAGTTTCAATCTAAGAAAGATACAATCTGATTCACTGGTAATTGTTACTTTTTTGCGCACCAATTAATATTACACATTAACTGGTGTTTTTAGATTATCGGTTGTCTTAAATTCTACACAACAGCATAATTACGAGTAAACTATCGTGATCTTGGCATTAGCTGAGCCGGATTCTAAGACATGACATTTTTAAAAATCTTTTTCCATGTTAATGTATAAAGGGTGTTTTTAAGAGATTCGGACTGTTTGTTTTAATAAAATACGACGAAATTAACTCGATGTGGGACTTAATTCATTCGAAAGAATATTTCAAGCCATTTGATATTTGAGAATAGTCCTGCGATGGGTCCACCATGCACAAACTGCAGTCTAGAGGTCCAATTTTCGACCACTTTTTCGTTTAAGCATCAATCATTGTTCATCAAATCTCGGAGATGTCGCCAGTTGAAATCATCTTGAGTTCATCCGTCCGTAGGAGGTTGTCAAACCGAACAAGCCCACAGCGTGAACTTATTTGGTGTTTGGTCAAAATATTACAATAGATGTCAAACCAATGGTGGCAATCGGACAAAGAGGTAATATTTTCAATAGAAATATCTCTAAATATTTATACAATTCTCTTAGACAATAGCAAGCAAAAATATGAAATAAAGAAATATAAAAAAGAAAACTGTGGACGTTCACCCAGGAGAAAACTCTGGTTGAATTGTGGGAGGAGAAGATTGGCGAGCTCAGAGGAAGTAAAAATGAAAATACATAAACTCAGAAAGCGGTAAAGGTATAATTGTCTGGCTTATTATATCTAAATAAACTTTGCCGAGTTCCTCTCTCAATGACGCCTCTTTAACAAGGTTCATCAAATCCTAGGTGCCCTGAAAATGTCAATGTGGAACTGCTGGTTCAAGACAGCATCGTCGGGAGTAAGAAAAATTATAACATTATTTTATTTGAAACTGTTAATTAATTTACGTATGTATTTATATTATTCTATAGGTGATGAAGTTATGGCTTCATCCCACTCATGAGATTCGGCGGCAATAACCTCCAGCACAGCATCATCGACTCCAAACACTTTGGCGGCAAGCACCTCCGGCACAGCCCCATCGACTCCAAACACTTTGGCAGCAAGCACCTCCGGTACTGGTTCATCAACCTCAAACGCATCAACACCGCGAGCTCTAGAAAAGGGAAAAGAGGATGATTTCGAATTCAAAGTGATTCAAGATTGTGGCAAAGAATTTTTACAGCAATTTAAAAAAAAAAAACAAATTAGCATTTAAAGAAGTTAATAAATATTTTGAAAAATTAAAAAAATAAATTTATTTATTTATTTATCATTATCCTCGTTTAATAATTTACAAATAATTTCTAAAAAAAATAAAAAAAGTATATCGCAGCTTAAAATGCGAGAATAGTTAGTGACGTTTTGTATTAAATAACATAAATAGAGGCAAATGTCACTTTATATTAAACTAATAACAGTGGGGGGAACAATAAGAAAAAGAGTAAAAATAAGAACCATTTTATTCTAGATGCAAAAAGGAAAACAAATTCATAAGGAAAATTTGTTTAGAGTATATTAAAAGCTATTAGTCAATGTAGTGTAGCAAAATCTCGATTTCGTTCTGATTGTAGCTAAAAAGCCATTTTTTAACTCTTTTTATGAAAGTACGCAAATTACCTACGAATCTTGTATCTACAGGGAGACTAATGAATAATTTGCAGGATAAAATAGAATATGAATTTCTGTAGCAGGTGGTACGAAAAGCAGGAATAGCAACAAGAGATTGTTGATGGCTCCTCAAGTTGTAAGCGTTAGAAATCGGACTCTGCATAGAACCACCTCGGATGAAAAATATTTTTAAGACCTTAAAATAAAACAGATGCCTAACTGGTAGGATTTGCATGTATCTAAATAATTCCATGGAGTGGGCCAGACGAGAAGAACCACAGATCTTCCGTATGACACACTTCTGTAGAACAATCAACGGCTGAATTTTACTCAGGTAAGCACTTCTCCAACATCCTATACCGTACTGCAATTTCGACTGAAATATCCCATAATAAATTGATTTTAGAGTATTAAAAGGAAAACAATTCATTAGACGGTAGAATGAGCGAACGGTAGATAACAGATATTGCTTTAAACTTAAAATATGGTTAGACCAACCTAAATTTCGGTCAATAATAACACCTAGGTATTTAAAATGGCTTACATTTTCAATTTTAAAGCAACTGTCCTGGCAGGGAACATTCACGTCGAAAGACATTTTAGAGCATTGGACAGAAGATGGAATGTGAAACATGTTAAACCTTGCACATTTAGAAGCATGGAATACGACTTCAATATCTGGAGACTCGTGCGTGGTAAGACTGAAAAACATAAGTTTTGTCTTATCGCTTACTATTAGCTTATGCTCCGTGAACCAAAGTCTTAGCAATTCAACATCATGGTTTATATCAGCCACAAGGGATTAAGGGATTGGCGGAATCATATGCGATCCCAAGGTCATTTGCAAAAGCCCTGACTTTTCCTACAAATGGCTAAGTAAACAAGGAGTTGACATATATGAGAAATAATATAGGTCCATGGACCGAGCCCTGAGGGACACCAAGGTTGATAACCATAAAGTTACTTAGGCTGGATTCGATTTTCACTTTTTGTTTTCTGTCTTTTAGGTAGGACATATTATATAGCTTGTTTGGAATAATATTATGGTCAACCATATCAAACGCTTTTGTTATATCAACAAAAAGTCCAGCACAAGACCTTTTTTCATCCAAACCTTTCTATATAATGGAACAAAAATTTAAAAGGGCGTCTTCAGTAGAGATCCCAGCTCTAAACCCAAATTGCATTGGACTGAAGAATTTTAGTTTGTTCAGATACTCTAACACTCTTTTCTTTACGCATTTCTCATAAACTTTACTGATAGAAGACAACAGTGAAATTGGTCTATAGTTGCTTTTTTCATGTTTGCTTCCTTTTTTAAAGAGGGGAATAACAATAGCACGTTTTAAAATTTCAGGAAAACATCTGGACAGGATACTCAAATTGAAAATATGCTCCAACATATCAACAATATTGAAGGAAATGTTTTTAAGCATAACATTGGAAATACTATCGCTGCCACAGGAGTTGGAGCTATTTAAGGAGTGGATGGCCCTCGAAATCTCAACCCCAGAAATTGGTTCGAAAAAGAAGCTATCCCTTTCAAAACTAATATCTGTAAGCCTGGATTCGGGATAGCAATAATTGCAAATGTTAAAATTATTTGTTTGAAAAGAATGTTGCCCAATTGAAGCAAAGTATTTGTTAAATTCGTTTGCTATTTCTGTGGGTTCTGAAACATTAATATTTCCATTTTTTAAGACAAAAGAATTATTTTGCTTGGTTACACTTCGATTCATTATTTTATTGATCACTTTCCATAAAGTGATTGTGATTATTGACCACATAAAAAAGTTTGAAATTCGTCGAGAAACACATGAACTGACTGTGAATTAAATCTGTACACACAAACTAAAGTAAAATCTTCATTTCCTACGTTAATTTTTAAGATATTTTTATAATGTCTGCACTCACCAAATTATAGCGCTTCACGTCACATTCATCCAAATCGTACAAATCTCGTATAAAAATTCCAACTCCCCCTGCAGAATACGATTCATTGGCATTTGCAAAGAACTTATAACCAGGTATAGTACGAGTATATTCATTAGCCTCGTAAGAATAAACCCAAATTTCAGACACAAAAATAATTTCAGGCAAGTTCTTAAAGGATTCTAGGTTACTTACTAATAAATCGAAATTTTGCCGTAAGCTTCCAAAACGAGTATTTTGATGAATAATGTAAACAGTTTTGCTATTAGTAAAAGAAAATAGACTATCAGTATTGCTACTTGTAGCTTGAATGGTAAGGTCGTTGTTTATAAGATCAAAACTTTCATTCATATTAAAAAACATTTCGTAAAAGTGTGATTCGAAATTATTAAATTGCATTTAAGTCATCAAAAGATCTTATAACAAAAACTTCACCATTTACATCCTTTCTCAACAGAATGTTACAATTATTAAACCATAAGTATTTGAATTTTTTTTTCTGCTTTAAGTTTTTTTGCTGCCATAAACAACGCACGAGTGTGCTTAGTGAAACAATCGTTGATAAAAATATTTCTTAAAATAAATATTTCTTAAATAACGACACAATAAGTTGTGTTTTCTACATGATACGTAGGTGCTGATAGTTTTTCTTATATTTTCAGTGGAAAGGTTGCTGTTGGTTATATGTGAAACATGCTCTATTTGCTCGTGAATTGAAGATTCCTCTTCTTCTAGTAGCCAATAATTATTTATTTGGTCGTTGTGCACATTTAAAAAATTGTGCAAAAACCAGGAGGGCTTCACTATCAAGGAAGTGTTGTCTATTTGGTTGTTCAATCCTTTACCAATTCCTCTGAATCGTGCTTTCAAATGCCCGAACGCGTTTTCAACAACTCTTCGGCATTTTGACAAGGCAAAGTTAAATTTTTTTAGTTCGGCAGTTGCCGTTGGGCTACATGGGTGTAGTTCCATAACCATTTCCGAAATGCGGAATACGGAATCCCCAATCAGAACTACGGGAACGTCAACATCACAAGAGTCTTGGAACTCTCCTTGAGAATGGGGTTTTGGTGTTGCACTTTTAATTTGGAACATTCATATATTTTTGAGTCATTGCAATGACCTGGACTGCCGCCGCACAGTGTTGTATTTGGATCAAAAACCTGGCCAAAAATATTTTATAGCTCTAATGGTTAAATTTCTATGTTTAATTAATTTTTTTATATCAAATAATGGTAACACAAAGTCTTTTTCATAAGAAAACAATATGTTTATTTAATTTTCACTACTATTTGCAATTCACTTTCCAATAAAAACTTTAAAACATGAGATGATAAAGATTTTGTGTTTTTTTTTGATTTCGTGCCTGTTATTAATGGATCAGATGTTAGAAGAAGCCTATTCAGAACATCCATGCTGCGAAAACTTTCTGGTATAGATTAATCGGAATAAGGGTATGTGTTTGTTGCGTGCTTCTGCAGCTTCCTCTGATAGTTGTCCTATTGCTGTTTTATTACCTCGGATCCATGAATAAACACCTTATGCATTGTGGAAGACATAGGGTAAAACTTATGTAAGGAAACATATAGCTCAGCAGTTTCCTTGCAATATTTTTCGAATTCTTCGGTGTTAATTTTGAATCAAGATACATAATGTATCTAAAACTACTTTAAGGCGATATAATAAATTTTTATCAATTCCAGTTACATATATCTGCTGATACTTCATGTAAGTACTTCGTGTTTCCGAAATTTAATTTTTGGATGTCCACTAACAGTCCGAGTTGTTGCTTGAACTGATTCTGAATTTCTTTTTTTCTATTTTCTACCACTTGTTTGTCCTCCTGAGTAAGTCGAACATTCTATTTTTTTTTACAGGCAACCTGTAAGCTACATGTACTATACTTTCGAAAAGTAGTCTGCGAGCATGAAGCAAAGACAGGTGGAAGTTTAAAAAAAATGTTTGTTAGTTTCTCTAACCATCTCATATTGGGCTTTAGTAAGTCCTGCTTCTGTTAACATGGACAGAGCACGCAGTGGCGATACCTAATTGGCACGGTTGCGATTGTCTGCAGTTTTTTTTTATGGCCGCTTGATATTTCTTTCCTCTCCGAGGACTACTTTTAAGATCTTTAACAACTTCTTTTGAAGCATCGGCATGCTTCACGAAATTTCAGTTCTTCTACATGTTTTGATCGAAGGTTTTCGGTTCTTCGTCTTTTGCTTCTTCCACTTGATTCCCCAAGAGATTTCTAAGAACGACCTCGACTGACTCCTGTAACAGAACAGAATATACATAAGTCTTTCAAAATAAACAGAATAATAAACACACTGAGGCTTGTCTATAATGAGCAAAAGGTAACGAAACTGTCCCATTAAGCCATTCAGCATTAGTTTCCTCAAATCTTACTTTTGTTTTTCGGGCAACTAACCATTTTTGTTTAAGCTGATGTTTATTAATAGATAGCTTTTGCTTTGCATCTGCCATGTTATCATTTTCAATATAATGACTCAACAATTCTTGTTGCATGAAATTAAGCTTGCCGTCAAATGTAGTCCCATTTGAGCGTTGCATGATATTATACAACTCATTTTGAGTCATTATTTTCAGTCCAGAAGATCCTGTTAACACAGTAAAAAAAAAATTGTAAAAAAAATGTGTAGGCACCAGCAAACAAAAGAAACATTTTTAAGAAGGGCCTTTTCAGGCGGCAGAATCGTTCATAAAACAATTAAATATTAACCACCTTCCTAAACAAAACAAGTTTCTTAGCCTAGAAATATAACAAAACCCTTTTTAAATTACAACGGAACAAATAATTATTAAAAATTTATTTATTGCTAAGTTATACCCGGTAAAAACAAAAGTCAGATAGGTATTAACTCGAAATATATTTTAAATAATAAAATAAACACCTTGTCCAGAATAATCCATAGCAACTCGAATCAAAAGTTAATACTTGAACAAAACTGCAGAGCTTTCTAATAAATCACGATATTCGAGCTTTTTAAAAATCACACTAATACTTTACACAACTGTTTACTTTTGACTAATCGCGCTGCAATCTGTTTGCATTTTGGTGCACTTACTGTTAAGCTTTTCGGAAAATAACAAATCAGGGTTGACAATTAGCAAAAAAATAGGTTCTTGGCCAGGTTTTTGACCCAAATACCACACTGTACGAAGTCGACATAAGGGAATCTATATCTATATATGAATGATTTATATTAGTATCTTAACATATTTATTTAATATACGAAGCCGATAGTCCACTGCAGCTACTTAGGAGAACTGTTGTATATCATCCTTTATAATTGTAGTAATCAGTAGCATCTTCGGCAGACTGTTTAACCTCAATACGACAAATATCTAAAATGATTGCTTGTGTGTACAACATTTAACTTTATTCATCTATATATTTACCAATAGCTGCGAAGCACTGTGGAAATCCTATTTTTTTGAAGCAACGGACATTTTCGTCTATTAGTTGCCTGGTAAGTGGATACAAATTTAAATACTTCGGCTGTGGGACATTCAACACTTCTTCACAAAATGATTTAAAAATTTTGCAAACTGAAGTTTTTCCAACTCCAAACAGATTTGCAATACCTCGGTATTCCGCTGATGATCCCAGAGCGTATAAGCCGATAGCCACTCTCTTTTGCGATGGAATACATTTTCTGAAATTTGTATCTCGCTTACCCATACTTTGGCGCTCGTTGAATAGCAAGTTAAATACTTCTCGTGACTTCCGGAAGTTTTGTTTAAAGAAATTATTATCATTCTCACAAACATCCTTCTCCCAACGTAGGAGTTTAGTAACTTGTACATTTTGTGTTGTTATCAATTGGCCCAATTGATTTGTTTGTACCGCGAAATCACTTATGACCACTGCAATAACTTTCTTTTTAATTTCTGCAGAACTCATTTTTAATTTTTTCTTTACAACATTTTTATTTCCTGCTAACAAACAGCTGTTTTGCCGGCCACCTCAAAATTGACAGCTAATGACATTTGAAAACACCTCAACTCGGTGGGAACGGCTTATTGAGGTTTCAGTAAAAGTCCATCCAAACCACGCGATTTCAGTTCCGTGTGAACATCGTTTTATAAACTGCTCTCAAATTGCTAAGAGATTGAAAGACCTAAGATCAAAAGCACCAAAATTCGGTTTCTACACGATAACCTTAACCTTTACGAAAAGGATAAGCTTCAGCATCCAGCATAAGTAACCCCTCCTCTTATTTAAATGAAACATAAAGTTTAGCCCTAGATCTTGGAGCGTCGATTACTCGTACCTTCCTGTACAACATATCCGAGGTGTTAACCAAGGCGACAGTGTTCCCCTTTGACACTTTGTCGGAGAAATGATAATCGACGACGAACTAAGAAGGGATCCTTTACGAACAGATAATCAAGACGATGGAGTCTTTTTTTGGTTCCTCCAGATTAACCTTCAAGTCTGAGCTGCACTTGTTCTGCGCCTATTCAAAGACGCAAAAGATATCATCCTTATGTAAGACCCATGGATTGGTGGAGGCATGGTTCATAAACTTGGGACATTTGAATACGTTTCGTTTCGTTCTATACAAAAAAACAGAGGCAATATAAAAAATCATCATCGAAACGAAGCCTTAACGTCCTTTTATTTTTTAACTTCAGCGACCCCAACATAACCGTTGGCACACTAGTGACAGCTAAAGACACCAACTGGCTGGCATCGGTCAGGCCCTTTCCCTGGTAAAAACCTAGAAAGGGTGTTATTGGTAGCGGGAAGTCTCATAATTGGCATAACTAAACCGCTCCGGTGCACATTAATACTGGGAACGATAAAAACACTTGCAGGAAACTTTTCAACAATGCAAAAAGCACAGGAAAAGTGACAGACTTTGACTCATATATCATCCTTCAAAATAAAATATATAAAAATAAGAACTAAGGAAGGCGAAACGACAATCCTGAAGGTCATTCTGTGACAGGATAACAGAAACCTCTGAGGCGTTTGGATACGGAAGATACTCTTCACAAGTCCTTCGATACTTAGCTGTTTGAAAAAACCTTACAGCTGAGTGACGTGCCACTACACTTGCTACTGAACACATACTTTCCAGGTAGCTCCCTTTTTCATGGCCAGTAACAACCTCAACAGGACTACTGCAGCTGCGAAAAAATTACAAGAAGCAAGCTACTCCAAATGCTGCATAGATCCGAACGATACAAGTTTGCTGGGTCGGTTATTGTAATATCTCCCGAGTTATAAAGGTGGTCTGATACTGTCCTACCACCGCTTGAGAATATCATGATGAGCTGCGTAAAATTGATTCACATTCCCCTGCCATGAAAACAAGTTAGTCTTCATTCACAAAGTCGGGAAATGTTTTCATATTGTCCAAAAGGATCTTAAACATATCATCTTGCTTTTGAAATCTCTAGAACTACATATTAATTGATATCCATATTCGATCTACTCGTAGTATCGATCGCCGATTTTTGTCTATAGCTCAGCATGCCTGGAAAGGAAAGTCGGCTCTACATTCACTGACTAATATCAACCATTGGCTATATATCTCGCCTATAAGACCAGTACTCACAACCGGGGTGTTTGTCCGGTGGATGGCCTTAGACAAAGTAGTTGCAGCAAACTAAGTTTAAAAGACAGCATATATGGGAATAAGCTGACACCCCTCGATATTTTACCCGGCAAGTAGCAGCCAAATCAGCGATTTCTTTAAGAGTAACTAGGCTGTCGACAATAAACTATTTGGTCACGTTAGAATTCTTAACGAAGTGCGCGGTTCCTTGCAGAGAAAATCGACTACACTACGCCCCAACAATGGTTTGACAAAGACTTTCATGTTAGCATCCCCTCTTAATCTTTTAAAATGGTTCCAAAAAGAGGAGCATCATAGATACGCGTGGCATTACAACGACTCAAAACGCCTAAGTGAGTCGGTCTTTCTCGAACAGCTAACCTAATCTGGAAGAATCACACTGAGGAAACTGCTAGAAAATCAACCCTTGCTCTTATGATATGTAAGAGGCTAGCTGGGAAGTCGTGGGGCGGTATCCCTAACATTCTGCGATGGATGTACATAGCGATTGTGAGACCAACAATCACAAATGGTGCAGTAGCATGGGCAAAACGAGCCAGTCTGATCACAACGAGAGAATCTCACAACAAGGTGCAAAGACTGGTGTGCGAATGCATCACCTGTTTAATGCGTACATGCCCAACTGCTGCAATGGAGGTGCTATTGAAATTAACTCCCCTACATCTCATTGTCTCAGAGGCGGCGGGCAAAACTATTCTAAGAAGAATAAAAGAAGGAACTAGAAAGGAGAAATACATAAGTTCGAAAGAATATGACGCACTACTCGGAAAACTTCAACTCTTGGCTATTCCAAGAGATGACAGCATTAGGAAATACAACTTTGAAAAGAATTTCTAAACGAAGCTCAGCAACAAGAAAGAATGGAGCGATGAATCCACAATGTATGGACTGAGCAACAACACAATTAAGTGATATACAGATATGCTCGAGAACTGCCGCAGGAATGTCGGGCAAGAACGAAACTCCATGAATCTATGAGCAAGAGTACCAGCAGCTTTCAAGCAGAAATATGCGCAATAAAAAGATGCGTTCGAGTCAATCTCGAAAAGAATTACAGAAACTGTAACATAGCAATAATGTCAGATAGTCAAGCAGCTATCAAAGTACTGGACTCATTTGTCACTTAATCTAAACTTGTATGGGAATGCCTACAAAGTCTCAACAAATTTTGCAAGAAAAATAGAGTATCTGTCTGCTGGATACCAGGCCATATGGGCATCATTGGCAACGAGGCGGCGGACTCTCCAGTGAGAAAAGTGGCAGCAGAACCCTTCGTAGGAGCTGAACCTGAACCTGTGAGGGGGCTCTGGAAGAGGGAGCGAACCTCTCCAAGGTATAAGTAGGGGGCACAATAGACCACAAGGTCGCAGCGTACTACACCCTATATATTATTATTATTTTTAACTTAATCTTACCTATTTTCCACATTGAATTGAGCTACATAACTAAGGGACAATACAATGTGTTATCTAAGAACACGTTAAATATTATCAATTTATTTTTTCTCAATTTTAATGTTTCTAATATAAAAGTATTCATATAAAACTATCAAGATATAAACCATTATAAAATTATTACATTGATGTTTCATCCAAAATGTGTAGAAGTTTATCTCTTAGTCGCTTTCTTTTTCATTATGTAATATCGATAAGTAGCCACTGTAAGGATAATTATTCCAATGGCGAGTAGTCCTGCGGCACATCCCTGTCCAATGGCTGGAGCTTTAAGGGCAAGCTAAAAAATTAGAATTTTATAATTAAAAACAAAAAAATTAAAGTGATAAATAAAATATTTTTAAAAATGAAAACTTGCACCTCTGGTTGAATCTTAGAAAGATTACATCAGCTTGTTTATAAAACACGTAGACGAACAGAAAAGATTTTGGAGATGACCTATGAATCTCCACAAATTATTCATTGATCCAAAAAAAAAAAAACACAAAACAGTAGCTACTAATTTTTCAGAATTTGAAACGCGAATCTAATCTACTAAGGCAGAAGCTCTATATTAGCAATATAGGAGTGTAAGACATGATGAAATATGACAATTGGAGACAGCTCTTTCTGCTTTATGTGGGGTTACCTTTCACAGACCCGTCCTTAAAATTCTTATAATTATATAAGGATGTGGATTTCGGAAGAGACACACAAAATGTCCACATCCGATGTACTTTCGAAACTCAGCCAGTAGGCTTAGAAGGATGACTAAGACTTTAGATGCCAGTGATGAGTTTGAATAAACCATTTGATGCCACAATGTGGTATAGATACTTGGTGGAGGAAGAAACACGTACAATTTTCCTTCAAAATAATCACTTGAGAATGTCATAATCATTGTGTTCTTCAAAGTGTGCTTTACAGATGAAAAGAAACCTTAACAGTTCGACTTGGCCGGAGAAGCTATTTTTGAAAGTACCATTTCTACCGATGATCTGACATAAAACTTGAAATCTAACTAACTTACACAACATTACGTTTTGAAATATTTTTAAGCAGTTTCGGTAGTCTCACTTAAATATTCAAAGAGGATCCTTCTGCATGGGAGTCATCTAACAGTAGGTCATATGCTGATTTTACTATAAATGCGAGATAGGCTTCGTATACATATCGATATTTGACATATTTGACAACCTCAACAGAGGGCCAACATCGCCAAGAAGCCGATAAATCTAACACACTACATAATGTTCTCTAATTGAAATACTGCAATCAAAATGAGAACGAAACTTTCTCCGACAATGTATGCATGCGATGGAATAAAAAAGAAGAGCCCAAGACTTCTATTTAAAAACAGTACTATAGGTCGAGGGCATAAAGAATTTTGCATACTAAAAAAACACTATCATAGGACACTCGATGTTAACCATTAGACCTAAGAGAAACACAGAAAGGACACTTTCTACTTACCCTGACTAGCTTAGCCATACTCTCGTTGAGATCACCTCGTTCTGATATTATGAATAGCGGTGCATAGAATTCATTGACATTCTTAAAGATTCTTAAATAAAATATTTTAAATCACACGTCACATGTCAATAGTATGTTAATGTTATATTTACTCAATAAGTTCGTCACCTTTCAGGGGCAGGCTGATCTGCAAGCTGGCATTCACCTTCACAGGTACACCCAGGGTAGGCTCCACTAACAAATAGAAGCCATGCTCCTCCGGGTTAGGGTTCATTCCACTCACCGAATCTCGATAACTGGGATCTGCATCAAGAAAATGTGGTTGCGACAAATAAAAAGAAGCTCCATGTTTACATGGCCTAAGATCCAAGGCTCCACTGTGGGCGCAACTTTTACTTTTCTTCGAGCAGAAACACTTCATGTTCGGGTACATTTCACCACTGTCAAATGACATACTATTCGCTGAATACTTAATTGTATCAATACCACGGACTTGTTTCCTTTCACCAGGAAAAATATTAATCGCTCGACAGGCATCAGAAAGAAATATCGAAATAGTTTCATCGGGACCACGTGCAGGCGCAAAAATATCCCCAGTGCTTCCGTTCACACGACCACATTCACCATCATATGCATACGATTCATTACTTCCACGCCAATGAGATAACTCTCCTAGCATGGACAAATCCTTCTGTCCCGTTTGAATGGTGTATGTTCCTTCGTACTCCTTGGAGCCATTTCGTCCAAGAAAGAAGCCAAAGTTTTTATAATGCCACGGAATCAACTTCGACTCCAGGAGCATAGCAAATTCGGCTAAAGGATCATAGAAACCCTTGAAAAGCCACTCATCGACAGTTTTATTGACAGCTAGTAGGCCACCTTCAGTTTTTAGAAAATAATTCATTATTTTCTTCATGTAGCGATTCCAGTTCCGTACCCGATTGGCCAATACCTAGATATGTGAACATCAAAACTGTAAAACTTAAGCAGACCACTAGATTCATGAAAATAACTTACCACACTCGGTGGATGAGGAAGGATAATTAAGTCTTCCAACGACCCGATCGACATGTTTTGCTCAAAAAACCACGTTCGACGTCCGTAGAATGTCATCGTGTCATTGTCGTGCCAGATGATGTCCTCTTTAGTTTTTTCATTACGAAAAACATACGGCCCACATTGGACAAAGTTGGGCTTTACATTGGGATTACTTGCCTCATACATGTTCGTCCAGTTGAAGAAGTACACGAACATGTAAATATTGATTGGAGGATTTAACCAATGTTTTAAGGACCATGACTCGGGGCCGAGCGGAAGTTTCTAGTTGAACGAACGGGGGTGTTAATTGTATCCTGTCGTTATGGCAATAAACAACACTCTTACGTTATTGATGATAGATTCAGCAACACCTGGCCAAATGATGATCAAAACTATTCCAATTCCGGTACACAGAGCTCCGATGATAAATAGTAAAATTGTACACTGATGAGGACTACAACATCCGCAGCTCATTACGCAGCTGTTTTGCTAAAACTCTGCGGGCTAAATGAACAAGAGCAGCAACTCATTTTGTTGAAACGCGGCTGTCACAAATGAATTTCTGGGGGAAACTAAAAATTTCGTGTGAACGCACAATACGATATGTATTGATAACGGGTTACTTTGTGTAAATAATGATATGACCTGCATATTAGAGGTGCGTGTATCTACACATCAGATAGCAGGGAATGTTATCATGTATTAGATTATGTATTTACTTATCGGAGTTGTATTTATTTATTTTAATTTTGTGAGTTTTTTTTTTGTTTCACATGATGGTGTGGTGTGATAGGTGAAATACTTCAGTTGGGTCTGAAAGTCTTTTATCAGTGTTTGGATTAGGTTTGATTTATTAATTGATTGAACCTCAAGGTCAATGCCAGATAGAGTATTTACTTCTTCTTAAAGTGCTTATACTATCGTGCATACTACGTACAGACCTTACGAGCTACATGGCTTTAAGTTCTCTTAGTGACCCTTACAGAATGGTCTGATGGGGAAGCTGAGGCCCTTGTTGAAAACTCCAGCAATTAGGAAAGTTTCGCAGATAAACCCAGTCCAATTTTAGCGAAGATAACACAAAAAAAGACTTCCTGCATAAAAATGAAAGTTTACTTTATTGAGCGATTTCGATGCTTACTCGTTGAATGCTTGTACAAGAAGAAGGAAAAATGATTACTTGAAAATTAATAGCTGAGTTCGATTCGAAGTTCGAGTTCGAAGATCAATATGGTCGTTATACATCCGTCGCCCGCCATCTACATTTGAAGATTTTATTTAACAACCCTTATTGCGTGTGTCATTTGTCAATCGAACCGGCAATTGTCGTTTGTCGATCACAATCACAATAAACAATACCAAAACTCACAATCGACTGTCGACAATTGTGAGTTATCAATCGACTATCGACACTCACAATAAGGAATTGAAGGTCCGCACGACTTAAAGGTTACCTTCGCAAAGAAACAACGTCCGTGTGTTGGACCCGCGGAACCGCAGTAAAGCACAACATCGTGGAATTTGGCTAGAAGTCATGGGCTTGTTAGTCAAGTTCTCGTTTCACCCAGCAGACCTTCTTCCTTAATTATTTATTTATTAATGTATTTTATTTTAAACTTGCTAACACAGTAAGAATTCACTTATAAATCTGTGAAAGATAAACATTATTGCGCTTAAGCTTTAATTTAGAATTTACATTTTAACTCTAGTGAAACTATTTATTAGAAATAGAAATAAGTTAAATTTAATATTAATGAAACTTTATCAGTTTGATATTTTATCCTTTAATTCGAAAAATAAAATTTTAATTGCAGTCATCATCGTACTCTCGTAGTGTGAAGACCTTTTTCTCGGCTGTGTTTTGACTTCTATATCTAACTGACAACTATTGTTGTTTTCCTTGCACCTGTCAGTTTTTTGCAATCGTTTTCCGCGTGGTGTGATTATTTAACCCCATTCTCATATATTTTCTTTTATAAACCCACAAATCATGGGCCCACCGGGGCTTATTTCGACCTGTTGTCCGACAGTTGGTCGTCTGAGCCCAGGGCAAAAAAAATAAACGACCCCCTAACATACAAGAATTCTCTGACCTACCAACATTAAGGAACACAAGGAACCCAAAGTTCATTGTCATTGCCGCGACAAACCCTGAAATTCCACTATCCAGTGTAAGTATATTTTTACTAAAGAAAGTCATTGACGGAATTAGTACGGAATACGACAGCGTCTCCTCGCTTCATGACGGTAGCCTTCTAATGCTTTCTAGAACCATGAAAGTCGCAGAAAAAGTCCTCAAACTTTCAAATATTGCTAATCAATGCCCAGTATCTGTTACCCTGCACAAACAACTTAACACATCTAAATGCATATTGTACGCTCCATGGCTTATTAACCTCAGCGAGACTGAAATTATATCAAATATGAGATCTCAAGGTATCAGTAAAGTCTATAAATTCACAAAGAGAGTAGACGGAATTCAAAAGCACACAGGCTTAATGCTCTTCACCTTTGACTTATACTTCTTGCCTCAAACAATATTAGTCGGTTTTTACATTGCTAAGGTCAAAGAATATATTCCGTCACCTATGAGATGCCGAAACTGCCAGCTACTTGGGCACACCACAAAGCGATGCACCAAGAACAAGCTATGCGAAAATTGTAACCTTCCACCCCACGATCCTAATGAATGTATATGTGTGATGTGCGCTTATTGTCTAGACAACCACCCCTCTTCATCAAAACAATGCCCTAAATACATTCAGAACAAAGAAGTTTTGAGAATTAAAACCACAAACAAGTGAAGCGTGGCTGAAGCTAGACGCGCCAAACTCAACCCCTACTCCCAAAAAGTCAAACAAACAATATCCCAGTCGAAAACTAAGCCCTCTGAAAACCCTCAAGCTAATCAACCCACAGTATCTTATGCTGTCTTAACCACAAACCCAAACCGCACCAGCCAACCCAAGAAAAACCCAACATTAAATCACCAAAACCCCCAAACACTGTCTCCCTTATCTAATATAGACCTGCATCCCATCTCTTCTTCACAAGACAACACAATCTTACTCAAAACAAATCACCACAATCATAACAAAACAACCCCATCTCCTATTTCGCAAGCCAACTCGAATTACCCAAAAACAACATACACCAAAAATAACCCGAACAACTCTCAACTTTTCCAAAACAATAACTCTCTAAACACTAGTCAATCAATTCAAACCACTTACAAACCAAACACAGCTCTAATAACAAATAACCAACACACTACACCTTCACACTCACCCACATCTGCCTTCACTCAATCGCACATAAAAAATAACGAATAATTCATTCAAATCTCACAACACAATGATGATGACATCAAATAACACTTTTCTCGCCACTAATTCTGACTCTGCGGCTCGGGGATTGAACCCCCCAAGTTCGACTACGAGCTTGAACGCTTCAACATCTGGATCGCGAAGTCATTGCTTAACATCCCCTAACTTGACCGCTGATTTTTCACAATATACCTCTGGTTATGTTGTTCAAAAGTCTCCGATATCAACAAACACAGTATTGAAACTCCTACAATGGAACTTAGATGGTTATTTTAATAACTATCATGAGTTACAGTTACTGATAAATGACCTCAAACCCTCTGTGATATCGCTTCAAGAAACCCATTTACCCGCAAAAGTTACAAAACCTTTCTCAGCGAAGCAATGTACTTCATTTTTTCATAACCTCCCAGCTAACACTACGACCAAACAAGGTACAGGACTCCTAGTCCACAAATCCCTTCCACACAGATTTATTGAAATCAATTCTCCAATATCAGCTGTTGCCGTCTTAATCGAACTAAAACAAAAAATCACAGTCATATCCTCATACATCCCTCCTCAACAAACTTTTTCTGTTACTGAAATCGAAAAAATCGTTAATACCTTTAAACCCCCCATACTGATAACAGGTGACTTAAACTCATGGAGCCCATTTTGGGGCTCCCCCCATTCCAATACGAGGGGCAGAGTTGTGGCAGATTTCCTGACACACTCCAACTTGACTGTATTAAATGACGGCAAACCCACCCACTTTTCTACCTACAACACTTTCACCCATGTAGACCTATCCCTAATTTCATCCCAGTTATACCCCAATACAGCATGCAAAACCCTTCCACACTTACATGGCAGTGACCACTTTCCCCTATTCACAACAGTGACGATAGGAACCCAGTCATCAAACCCAAAACGACCTCCAAAATTTCAAACTGATAAAGCCAATTGGCCCTTGTTCCAAAGTATATCATCCAATTTCACCACATCCACCACACCATCCCTTAACATAATCAAAGAAGCAGCTCTCATTCACAAATGGGATAAAATAAGATCACTCACTGGAGATTATAAAATCCGCTCTATAAGTCTTATTAGATCTGAGTCAAACACACTATCCTCTCCTAACGACATCGCCGAACATTTCGCCAAAACATGGTCTAACCATGCCTTTGACTCCAATTTTTCACCTGCCTTCCTCCAAGCAAAATATTTAGCAATTATCAACAACCCACCTACCCGCAACCATCCATTCCCAGCAAGCTTTATCGAGGTTCCTATCAAACTTACAGAACTTGAAACCTCTCTCCGAACGACGAAAGGGAAAACCCCTGGCCTAGACCGAATTTCATACCCTATGATCAAAAATGCCCCCATAGTCCTCAAACAGCGCATATTTTCTCTGTACAATTCTGATCTTTGACAAGGGGATCATTCCCCAAATATGGAAAACTGCCAGCGTGGTCTCAATACAAAAGCCGAATAAAACAGCCACCGAATGGATATCGAGCTATATCCCTCTTACCATGTGTTGGCATAGTTCCAAAGACGATAATCGCAAAACGGTTTTTCGGGTTTATAGAAAAACATAAGCTCATAAATATAAACCAAGTCGCTTTCAAGCGCGGTCGGGGTGCCATAGATTCTCTTCTTCACATCGATAATTTTATTTCATCTGCATTATCATCAAAAAATCATGTTACAATTCTGTCTATTGACTTCGAAAAAGCCTTTGATAGAATTGGCATACACACAATTCTTAACAAACTCATCCAATGGAAAGTTGGTACAAAACTTTTCAAATACATCAAGTCATTCCCAATTAACAGACAGTTCCGAATAAAATTATATAATGTGCACTCCCAAACATGTAGCTTGAAAAATGGTATTCCCCAAGGATCACCACTCTCAGTAGTTATCTTTATGATAGCGTTCAATGAATTAAGCCTTATCTTACAAAAATATAATACCATTCGGCACTCTCTGTACGCCAATGACTTGATCACATTTTCCAAATGTAAAGATTTGATAACAACCACCTCCACATTCTCTAATATCCTAATAGACATAGACCAGTGGTGTAATATCTCTGGGGCAAAAATCTCCTTAGAAAAAACTAAAATACTACATATTTGTAATAAAACAAGCTGTCCAAAAAAACTAACACTTTATTTTACTTACTTACTTTAGGTGGCGCTACAGTCCGAGGTGGACCTGGGCCTCAGTCAGCAAGCTTCTCCAGCCAGATCGATCCCTGGCTAGCTGTGTCCAGTTTCGCACGCTAAGTTGGCTGAGGTCCTCTTCCACTTGCGTGCGCCACCTGAGTCTTGGCCTTCCTCTACTGCGCTGTCCCTCGGGGGCGGACTCGAAGACCTTTCGGACCGGAGCATTGGAGTCCATGCGCTCTACATGACCCAGCCATCTCAGTCTTTGGATCTTCACTCTTCTGGCTAGGTTCATGTCGCTGTACAGTCCATACTGTTCGTCGTTGTATCTCCTCCTCCACTCATCGTCAATGCAAACGGGAGCGAAGATCGCCCGAAGAATTTTTCTCTCGAAGCAACAAAGAACACCCTCATCCATTTTTGATAATGTCCATGCCTCTGCGCCATAGAGCAGGACCGGGATTATTAAAGTCTTATAAAGGGTGACTTTTGTTGTCCGAGAGAGGGCTTTGCTAGTCAATTGCCTTCTTAGCCCAAAGAAACAGCGGTTGGCAAGAGTTATTCCTCGCTTGATCTCAGCGCTGGTGTCGTTGTCTGTATTTATAGCAGAGCCTAGGTAGACAAAGTCCTTAACTACCTCAAAGTTATATCTGTCTAAGGTGACGTTCTGCCCGAGACGTCGGTGTTGGTTGTCCTTTTTGCTTGACAGCATATACTTGGTCTTGCCCTCATTGACCGCTAAACCCATTTTCGCCGCTTCCTTCTCAATACTCGCGAAACCGCAACTGACATCACGCTGCTTTCTCCGGATTGTGTCAATATCGTCGGCGTATGCGTGTAGTTGGACGGACTTTTGAAAGATAGTGCCTCCTGTGTTTGCTCGTGAGTTTTGCACTATTCTTTCAAGTACGATGTTGAAAAAATCGCATGACAGCGCATCGCCTTGTCTAAATCCTTTCTGGACATCAAAGGTCTCGGTGAGATCTTTACCGACCTTGATGGAGCAGCGTGCATTCTCCATCGTCATCCTGCACAAACGGACGAGTTTGGCAGGGATGCCAAAACTAGACATTGCTCTGAATAGGTCGTCTCTATAGATGCTGTCATACGCGGCCTCAAAATAGATGAATAGGTGGTGTGTATCGATCTGAAGCTCATGGGTCTTTTCCAAGATCTACCGTAGGGTGAATTTCTGGTCGATGGTGGACTTTCCTGGCCTAAGGCCACACTGATATGCACCTATCAGGTTGTTGACGAACGGCTTCAGGTGTTCACACAATACGGCAGATAAGATCTTATATGCGATGTTAAGGAGACTGATGCCTCTGTAGTTGGCGCAGTTCAGAGGGTCTCCTTTCTTGAGAATCGGACAAAAACAATGCTAAGGTTCCATTCATTGGGCATACTTTCGTCCGACTATATTTTACAGATGAGTTGGTGTATGCTCCTTACCAAGTCATCGCCTGCCGCTTTGAAGAGCTCGGCAGTCAGGCCATCCGCTCCAGCAGCTTTGTTGGACTTAAGCTTCGATATGGCTATCTTCACTTCATCCAGGTCGGGTGGACGGAATTGTTGGTCATCATCGTCCAAGTTGAAAGGTTGATTCTGCCTGACAGCGGTATTTGGTCCGTCATCGCCGTTATACAGTCTGCAGAAATGGTCTTTCGAAATTCTCAGCATCGACTGCGATTCTACTACGATTTTCCCTTGTTCATCTCTACAGGCTTCGGTTTGGGGTTTGTTTCCGTGGAATGTTATTTTTACCTTTTGGTAAAACTTCCGAACCTCATTTCTGAAGTAGCATCTCTTAATTTTCTCGATCGCGCGCTCCTCATGAGCAACTCTGGTCTTTTTTTGCAGTGCCGTATTGCGCGCTGTTTGCTTAGCTGCATGTGTTTGCCGGCATTCATCATCGAACCAGGGGTTTCGTTGTGGTGGACGAGTGAAACTCAGCACATGAGAAGCGGCATCTCTGATTCGTCTGACGTCGAATTTTCTCACAGCATTAGTTTGTCTTGGCGTAGTTTGGGGTATCCGCAACCATACCTTGGCTACAACAAGGTAATGAAGGCTCCTCGGAACGTACGGACATCCATAATACTGGAGGAGTGTCTTGCGTCGATCGCAATTTGATCAATCTGGTTGACTATTGATTGATCAGGAGTTCTCCAAGTCCCCTTGTGTATGTCGAGGTGTGGGAACCACGTACTAGTACTAGGACAGTATTAGCCAGCCAGGGATATGGTTGATTGTATCCTTGGTATCTGACTCTATTTTGCAGATATTCTGTGAAACACTTACAAAGGCAGAGTCTTTGGAAGTATGGTGTATCCATTTTGACTAGTGACCTTCTTATAAACGACCAATTTGCTGAGTTAAAGGCGTTTTTAATGTCCAGCGTGATACTGCACAGTATTCATTCGCCCAGTATTCCATAGCCATATCTCTCTTGTTATTGGTTCGGCTGCTATGTCTTCTACTGGAGCGTGATCTGTTGATCGGATAATGTTCCCTTTTCTTCTGACAGAATGAGCAATCTATCATACTCGTATATGATCCGTCCAAGTATTTTGTCAAGTGTGTCCAGTAAACATATTGGGAAATATGATGCTGGGTCTCCAGGGGGGCTGGGTTCTCTGATTATATTGCACAGATTCGATGGTCTCTGTGGACATACATACTCGTATGTAGGTACTCTATAACAGACCTAATTGTGGAGATTTACAGCCCTTTAGCTTAGTCATAATTATATATGCGCCGTGCCTGCCCCAATCGCCTATGTCTGCTTTGTTGCACATAATATCATGTGTTATGTATCATGACATAATGCATCAAGTATGTGCGAATTAGTGCTTTTCCTTAGATACCTTAGTTTAGTAGATTGACACCAAATTTTTAATTCTTGTGCCAACCAATTTTAACATTTTGGGTTACGCCAGGCCAAAGTATTTTTTTCTCAAATTTCTGTTTCTTATCATCACCCAAAAAGTAGTTCCCAACATATTCCCATAACTGTGAAATTCAAACGGTTTTTGTGTGTCGCACGTTTTTGTACGACATAGCCCCATGATAGAAAAAATTACCAAAATGTACGACAGTAGTTTCCTCGTGTTATCTCTAGATTTTGGTAAGATTTTGAAGTGATTTCAAGTTGTCAATAATATTTTTTTAACAGTTACCTATAGATTACTGAAAAGATAATAAAAAATGAAAAGGCGAGTGATAGTGAGGTGACAACAGATCTAGAAATTGAAGGAAGTGGAGACGATTTTTCAAGCGATGACTTGGATTTCGATATTAATTGGCTTCCAAGTGATGACCCTAACTCCAAAAAAGGCTCAGGATCTGAAGATTTGGATGCAGTTGATGCAGAAGCACCACAAAATGGAGAGAGACAGTTGGGAGAAGAAGCCGAGGAAGTAACAGCAGCAATTGAAACATATAACTCCGGACGCTGGACGGAGTTTTCTTCCCGCCAAAGAACTTTTCCGTTTACTATTGATTGTTTGGAAGCGTTTAGCCTTCTCGTCGATGAGGAGGTTATACAACTTATTGTTTTCGAAACCAGCAGCAAATAAGTCGTATTACAATAACGTGCTTCCAGAAAAAAGTATTGGGTTCCCACAAACGGGCCAGAGATAAAAAAAAATCCTTGGACTTTTACTATAGATGGGCCTTGTGAAGATGGGATCGAAGATTATTGGTCGAAAAAAATACATGTAGCTTTGGGATTCTTGCAAAAAACCATGTCACGCAACCGTTTTCAACTTCTCCTAATCTCTGTTCATTTTGCTGACAACACCACCAAAGCAGCCGGAAATAGGCTTGGGAAACTGAAACAGCACAATCAAAAAATCATCTGACAGGAAAACAGCAAGAAACAACCTAAAAAGAACAACAACGTACTGTCCAGAATGTCCTAACAAACCACAGCTATGTGTTTCTTGCTTTCCAAAATATTCACATTCCAAAAGGTAGTTTGATCTTATTGCTTTTCAAATAAATAAGGTCAAACTGGTTTCTTTATAGACAATAGGCTAAAATCCTTTTGGATTCCTGCACCTACTAATGAACACTCTAATGAACTAATATATTTTCTTTTCTCTTTTTAAGTTTCTTTTTTATATATTGTTATATTTTTTATTTCATTATAAAAAGTTTTAAAAATGAAGCATGAAATTTATCTCTCATTTATTTTCCTCAAAAGTCATCCTACGGCCATTTCAGTTTGACCAAAATGTTCAGCAGATACTCGTACACAATACGAAACTCATATAAAATCCCATATACCGTCGCACAAAAACATACGACATGGCCTAAGCTAAAGTATTAGTTGTCGCACGACAATGTGCGACGCGGCTTCTGGAGAACGATAAGTTGTAGTGCGAAAACGTGGAACATGGTAGTCAATGTGATATGGCGTAATCTTAATGTCCAATTTTCGCACACTCTTCGCAGTAAATAAAATAGTTAGTAATCATGGTAAGTGCAACAAATGATGACTTTTTTTGGATATCATGGTGTGTCGACAACGGCTTGTGGATTATCATCGCTCCAAATGCGGGAATTTTGTGTATTGACATAGCCATTTAGCCAAAAGCGTGCTTCATCGTTGAACAAGATTTTCAAATGCAATTGTGGATCAATACTAATGTTTTCTTCCGCCCATTCACAAAATGTACAGCGCGAATGATGATGGTGTGGCTTCAATTCCAGTACAAGTTGAATCTTGTAAGCACGTAAACGAAGATCTTTACCCCAACTTTTTTATAAAGTTGATGGAAACAAGTATATTTGTTGACCACGATGATAAATTGACACATTTGGATCATCAAAAATCCGCTGCAAACCATTATTCGTTTGTTGTGTGTGGACTGTACGACGACGTCTTACGTCATACGGGTTACGTATTATTGGTTAGAGAAAGTAGAGTAGAGTAGAGTAGAGTAGAGATAGCTGTCATATCAGCTATCACAGAAAACACTGTTGCCAATATAAAGTTATTCGGCTTACCAGATAGTGTCATTGGAGAAAGTAAAACATTTTGCAATGTGTTCGCCGACAAAGATTTGGATATGCCGCGTCAAACTGCGAAATGCAGCCTCGGTGCGTCAATTGTGGAAAGGTCCACAAATCTGAAGAATACACAAAAGAAATAATATGAAGAAACCGACCCAACTCCTTACAAGGAGAAGGTAGGTATATGAAAGGAACTGCGTTTTAAAAGAGTATACAGTCGTGTACTACGTATATTGCAGGGACTGGAAGAATTCATCGTGTATATCCCTCTCCGTAGTGGAAAGCACCTAAGGCTACTCAATCCATCATATTCATCTCAGAGCTCAAGAGACTTTTTCGGTTCCTATCACTGAATTGGTGTTTACACTAGAGGAACCTACTTTGCAATTGGTGCAATCAGCACGTCTGGAGACTACCGGTGGGGTAAAAGAACAGTCAATCAATTCGAAATGAGCATACAAGTGTCAAACCACTCAAACTTTAGATACACTTCATGGAAATTATCGCAATTACGAGTAATAGCACTACCCCGCTGGGCACCACGATTGCAACGCACTCGGGTGATCCCAGAGCAAGCAGAAGTGCTTGTGTCAGAGCCCGACGGATTCCGGGGGCGGGCAAAATGAAGTTTCCAAAATATTTTCATAAACTTTGTTTGCAAGTTGGAACGTCGGATCGATGACCTCGAAAAATTTAGAACTGGAAGCGATTATGCGTCGCAGAACTCTTCAAATCCTGTGCGTACAGGAAACGAAGTGGTGTAATACAGGAAATAAAGCGCGTTTTCTTGAAATAAAAACTACGGCATTTAAGATGTTCTACCATGGAACGGTCAATGGACGACACGGTGTTGGAATCGTTGTTGCAGCGGATCTTCTAAACAACATCGTTGGTATTTTGAAAATAAGCGACCGCTTGATGAGTGTTAAACTCGTCATACACAATGAAACGTGGAACATTGTTAGCGCGTACGCCCCACAAAATGGATGCGACCAATCGGAAAATGATAGATTTTGGTCAGAGTTTGGTAACTTGCTTAGAAATAAATATACGAGTACCTATCGATGAGATGCTCTTCGTAGGCGGAGATTTAAATGGCCACGTCGGAGAAACAAATGTTGATTATGAGGACTGCCACGGCAGTAAAGGCTTTGGAACCAGAAATTCAGCTGGCGAAGACATCCTTGTAGCATGTAGGGCTTACGGCTTAACCGTCTTAAATACAATGTTTATTTAACATCAACGACATCTTATCGCCTATAGCAGCGGAGGCCACGAAACGCAAATAGATTATCACCTCTGCAAAATGTCGATGAGAAACCGTTTTAAGGACTGTAAAGTAATACTTGGAGAATCGCTAGTAAACCAACACCGTCTGCTCATTACAGAATTTTTCACAGCGGAACCACCGAAAACACGGGCATCGTTTGGAAAGCCAAAAATCCGGTGGTATAATCTATCGAAGGAACGACGCGCAAGATTTATCGCACTGGCTAAAGAAGTGCTTCACAATATAAACGGTATCGCAGACTCACTTAGCCCGCAAGAAATGTGGAACAGCATGCACGAGGAACGCATAACACTCGCAAAGTCCCATCTGGGGACTATATCGAAATACCATCACGTCGGCAACGAAACATGGTGGTGGAATGACGAAACCAAACGAGCTGTGGTCGACAAGAAGAATGCATTCCAAGCGTGGACAAAATGCGATCGGAGCGACGATATCGAAAAAGCTCGACTGGCTCTTGAATACGAGCGTCTTAAAAAGATCACAAAGAAAGTCCTGGCTCGAACTCGAGCGGCAGAAGCGGAAAACCTGTACCAGGAGTTGGAACAAATATCCTCACGATCGGCGGATAGAAGACAAGCTATCCAAGAAGTTCGCACGTCGTACAATACTAAAGTGCCAAATATTTTTAAGCTCGCTGCATAGAGGCGAAAAAATTCGATGGAAATAACCTCGCCGATTAACAAATGAAAAGGAAATTTGTGACCGGTGGCTTGAATACTGCAAGGAGTTGCTTAACAAACAGTTTCCACGTGATATCGTGCCGACAGCTGGTCTATTCAAGGAGGAAGTTTCGGACTTTTCAATCGAAGAAATAAGTATAGCAATTGGAAAAA
Organism: Volucella inflata; assembly: GCA_928272305.1. NCBI lineage: Eukaryota > Metazoa > Arthropoda > Insecta > Diptera > Syrphidae > Volucella > Volucella inflata. The sequence goes on along the minus strand of OV743720.1, from coordinate 53,640,830 downwards.
TGAAGCGGGGGAAAGCGGCGGACCAGACAGCATTCCATCAGACTTTTGGTCGAAGATGAAGGGAATCGGCAGTGAATGGCTAGCGAAACTGTTAAATAAATTAAAATGTGGACAACCTATGCCGAATTAATGGAGAAGTAGCTTCTTGGTTCCAATATACAAAGGAAAAGGCGACACTCGAGAATGCAACAACTACCGTTCAATCAAGCTTATGTCACACACAATGAAAATCGTCGAAAGAGTCTTAAACGAACGTCTTCGGCAAATAATAAAGCTCGATAATAGCCAGTGTGGATTTGTTGAAGGAAGATCGACGGTGGACGCTATCCAAAGCCTACGAATAATAATGGAAAAGCACCGAGATTCATCTAAGGATTTACACATGGTATTTATCGACCTCGAGAAAGCATTCGATCGAGTGCCTAGGGATCTCATATGGGCCGCGCTGAGGTCTCAAAACGTACCGGAAACGTATGTTAGAATAATACAAGACATGTACGGAAACGTGAAAACTGCAGTTAAAAGCTCTGCTGGACTAACGAGAGAATTTCCAGTTAATGTCGGAGTGCATCAAGGAAGCGTACTTAGCCCTTTCCTCTTTAACGTAGTATTCGACTATCTTTTAAAAGACTTCATGCGCGAACCAAATGTAACGCCAATTCTCTTCGCTGACGACGCAGTTATACTTAGCGATAACGTCGAAGATTTACAGAACGCCTTAGATTCATGGAGAAATGCTCTAGAGAGAAACGGGTTTAAAATAAGTCGTTCAAAGACGGAGCATTTGACGTGCCCATTTGTGCATCCGTTGCGACCTGTTCCGGATACTCGTATAATGTTAGACGGAATAGTTCTTCCGAAAAGCACTATCTCTAAGTAGTAAGGATCAATCGTTAATATGGAAGCGAAATGTGATGATGACGTAAACCACAGAGTGAGTGTGGGATGGATGAAATGGCGGGAAAATTCGGGAATCTTTTGCGACCGAAAATTTCCACTTAAATTAAAGGGGAAACTCTACACCACGGTTGTGAGACCAGCTCTTATATACGGTTCACAGTGCTGGACAATGTACGAAGCGTTTAGAAACAAAATGACGGCAGCGGAAATGAAAATGTGAAGGATGTCTAGTGGAGTCACTTAACGCGATTGCATTAGATCTTCGCGTATAAGAGGAAGTCTACATATAAAGAATTCGGTAACCGAACAGCTTGAGGCGAATAGAATAAGCTGGTATTGCCACATTCAAAGAAGATCTGTGGAAAATCCGGTTAAAAAGGCACTATCAACTACGGTCACTCCAACTGTAAGAAAACGAGGTCGGAAAAAGAATTCCTGGATTTCTCAGATGGCAAATGCGCAACAACGCCTGGGGCTTACCACTGAAGCGATCCAGGACCGAGCATTATGTAGACGCGTTCTGCGGTCTGTGACATTAGCCAACCCCATAAGCGGAGCAGCAGCGATGCAGTAAAAATGGGAAACTCGTTACGCATAAGTATAACGAGGAAAGGGTTAATAAAAGGATAAGAAGAATGTGCAATCAGCACAGACTCGGCCTAAAGGCGACGGATAGCCGTCAAACGTAGAGATTGACAGGTATCTAAAACTAATATGAAGATAAGACAACTAAGCGAATAATGGACAACACGATATCTCGGTATAAACACAGTTACATAAAAGTGGACTGCTGTCAGGACTAAAATCCTTCTACAGACAGTTCCGGCGGATAGATCAAAACGACATTTCGTGTCTTAAAATCGCCCGAACGACGAACAACGAACGCATATTTTCAATAGCAGTCATAGATCCAAATGAGGCTGTTAATGATGACAACTACTTTGTAATCGAAGATCCGCAAAAGAAGGTAGAGGCTACATGAGCCACTTTTCAGGATATATAAAAGGAGAATGAAATCATTGGCTCAAACCACGACCTGGAAAATCGAGTCTTTGTGCACGATTTCCACCTTCGAAATGTATACCGCCGTCAGGTAGAGGATACTATTACACTTACACGACCATAGTCAAAATGTCTTTCAACATAACCAAAACGGAAGGAGGATAGCGATATCTAAGCTCAAACTCATTTAAGATGTTCCGACTTCGGCCAAGGTATACAAGGCTGGAAAAGGCTTTGTGGATACACCAACTCATTTCTAAGATTTGGTTAGAAGAGTTTATGCCTATTGAAGCATTGGCAGAGGTAACATACCTTGGCGAGAAAATCGATTAAATTTTCAGCAAAGTGTGGCAAGACTTTAAAGGTCGACGTCAATACTCATCATCTTTTCTCTGATTTTAAGGCCGCATGTGACAGCATTTGTAGAGACAAACTACGAAGTCTTTTCAGTATAGCGATGGAAAACGCTGACGACTTCGTCAAATATGGTAATGACTAAATCAAGACATTTGATGTTGAAAAAGGTTTACACAAAGAGACGACTGTCATCTGACTTCTTAAAAGAGTCGTCCAGAACTCACAGGCGAACACCGAAAGCACAATCTTCCTGTGCATTCGGTAGTATTTACTGTTGGCCATCAATTCTTTCAACAGTGCCTTAGGAAAGATACTATAGTATACAAGTTAAGAAGCTTAAAGCGGTCTCGGTAGGGTGGTAAAATAAGGGTTCTATCGCAGCGTAGTCCACGAAGAGCAAATCGAAATGAACTCGCTGAAAGGGTAACACACTTGGTTGGCATTTTCGAGAAGGGGTCGGACAAAGGTAGTGTATAGGGAAAACTCTTTAGGCCATCATTTTATAAAACCAAGTGATGAGTTGGCTTTAAGGATTCTCGCATCAATATGTGAGCGGAAGTTTAACTCTCTATCGTACAATAGCTATTCCACGGTCGCGAATGGATTAAACCTGGGGTATGGGTTAGCTGTTTTAGATTGGTTGAACTTACGAGTACGTACTCGTACAAAGGCATAGATTGACATTTGAAGATATTAAATTCTAAGCAATTTTTTTGACACCAATTAGAAGACCTGTCAAGGTTTTCTTGAAGAAATATAGAATCATGAAATGAGGATATTGTTTAATGATTCTATCAAGATCGGTTATTGGTAAGATGAAAAGAAGGGGACCTTGATGGCTGCCTTGTGGGACACCAGAAGGGGATAGAAATGGAGTTGGAACGGCTAACCTGAAACGAACGCTATAACAAGGGTTTTCCAGATAAGAGGATGTCCATTTTAATAGTATGGGTTCAAAACCGGATAGATGAAATCGGGACGAAGTGTGAAGATAGATTGGAGTCACCTTTTTTTTTAGAAATCTTGCCTAGAGCTCATCTGGGCTGGGTAAAAATTCATCATTAAGTTTTTGGAACTTTTCTTCGATTGGAATAGGATCACAAGTTTGAGAGACATAGGGGCCAACAGAGAAATTGGAAAGCTAATTAAGATACTCGTATATGAGGTCCGAAACGAAGAAGCTGTCTGCATATGATTTTTTCAAGAAGTTTGCAAAGTTTGTGGGCAATAGTAATTGACAAACTGATGAAAAGACTTTCGATCTTTGATAAGATTTGGTTTGCGCAGTTTCAAGAAAGCGCTGAAAGAGTTTGTCATAAAGCTGGGTGAATTGGAGATACGTCCAGAGCAAGTTAAAGTAGTGGAAACAAGAATTAGTGCGAAGAAACACCTTACCAAATTTATTTATTTTGTTTCGTTATCAGTGAAGTTTTCTCTTATATCAGGGAGGAGAAGTGGATAATGTCGATTATTATTGCTAGAAAAAGGGACATAAAGAGAAATGAAATCAAATTTTTTACTGTAAAATCGAAAGAAGATTTGCTGAGGTAGGTTTTAATGTTGCAAAAATTTGCTTTATGGAAGTTGTAAGAAGATAGAGTAGGGTAATACGAAGTCTGAAATGGGAAGCTATGGAAAAGTTAGAAGAGAAGACTATTGTGAAAGTTATTGATAGTTGATAGGGTTACGGGACAAAGCGCTACCCTGGAATTAACGGGTTCACTATTAAAAATAAGGTCCTTACTTTACTTACTTTAGGTGGCGCTACAGTCCGGGGTCAACAAGCTTCTCCAGCCAGCTCGATCCTTGATACAGTTCGTCGTTGTATCTCCTCCTCCACTCACCGTCAATGTAGACGGGACCAAAGATCGCCCGAAGAATTTTTCTCTCGAAGCAACCAAGAACACCCTCATCCATTTTTGATAATGTCCATGCCTCTGCGCCATAGAGCAGGACCGGGACTATTAAAGTCTTATAAAGGGTGACTTTTGTTGTCCGAGAGAGGGCTTTGCTAGTCAATTGCCTTCTTAGCCCAAAGAAACAGCGGTTGGCAAGAGTTATTCCTCGCATGATCTCAGCGTTGGTGTCGTTGTCTGTATTTATAGCAGAGCCTAGGTAGACAAAGTCCTTAACTACCTCAAAGTTATATCTGTCTAAGGTGACATTCTGCCCGAGACGTCGGTGTTGGTTGTCCTTTTTGCTTGACAGCATATACTTGGTCTTGCCCTCGCGTATGCGAGTAGTTGGACGGACTTTTGAAAGATAGTGCCTCCTGGTTTGCTCATGAGTTTTGCACTATTCTTTTAAGTACGATGTTGAAAAAATCGCATTACAGCGCATCGCCTTGTCTAAATCCTTTCTGGACATCAAAGGTCTCGGTGAGATCTTTATCGACCTTGATGGAGCAGCGTGCATTCTCCATCGTCATCCTGCACAGACGGACGAGTTTGGCAAGGATGCCAAAACTCGACATTGCTCCGTATAGCTCGTCTCTATAGATGCTGTCATACGCGGCCTTAAAATCGATGAATAGGTGGTGGGTATCGATCTGAAGCTCATGGGTCTTCTCCAAGATCTGCCGTAGTGTGAATATCTGGTCGATGGTGGACTTTCCTGGCCTGAAGCCACACTGATATGGACCTAACAGGTTGTTTACGAACGGCTTCAGGCGTTCACACAATACGGCAGATAAGATCTTATATGCGATGTTAAGGAGACTGATGCCTCTGTAGTCGGCGCAGTTCAGAGGGTCTCCTTTCTTGAGAATTGGACAAACAATGCTGAGGTTCCATTTATCGGGCAAACTTTCGTCCGACCATATTTTACAGATGAGTTGGTGTATGCTCCTTACCAAGTCATCGCCTGCCGCTTTGAAGAGCTCGGCAGTCAGGCCATCCGCTCCAGCAGCTTTGTTGGACTTAAGCTTCGATATGGCTATGTCATCGAGCTAAATCAAATGAATTAACTTTTTATTTATTTATCTTTTATATTTTGAATTTTGTTTAGTTTTTAAAGGAAATAAGAATTAAATTGGATTAGTTAGTATAAGAATAGAATCAATGTGCTGGCAACACCACTCCCTTTGCTATTTACCAAGTTTAGTCAGAATTATCTTGTCTCTTTCCCGTCAACTAAGAGTTCACAGCTTTTTTCCGTTTGTTTTTGGATTTTATGTTTAACTGTCAGGAGTTGCCTGTTAGCCTTTTTGTATAAAGAGAAAAAATTAGTGGTTGTATTTTTTGGAAAAGTGAACTTTCCAAGGGGCAATTTAAGAAAGTACATGCTCCCTAAAGTAATGTAAGTTATTATAACTATTATTTATGTTCACAATGACATTTATTGTTTTTTTTTAGAAAATAAAATTGAACTGAATCCAACTTGGGCTTGTGGATTATTTTGTGTAGTTCGATATTTGTTTTGAAGGAAGGAGTGTGGGAAATTGTCCGTGCAACAACAGGCTATCTTCACTTCATCCAGGTCGGGTGGACGGAATTGTTGGTCACCATCGTCCAAATTGAAAGGTTGATACGTTTGATTCTGTCTGACAGCGGTATTTGGTCCGTCATCGCCGTTATACAGTCTGCAGAAATGGTCTTTTCAAATCCTAAGCATCGACTGCGATTCTACTACGATGTTCCCTTGTTCATCTCTACAGGCTTCGGTTCGGGGTTTGTTTCCGCGGCATGTTATTTTTACCTTTTGGTAAAACTTCCGAACCTCATTTCTGAAGTAGCATCTCTCAATTTTCTCGATCGCGCGCTTCTCATGCTCTTTCTTCTTCCTACTGAGAAGCCGGTGCTCGTCTCTCCTCTTCCGCTCATAGAGCTCATGAGCAGCTCTGGTCTTTCTAAGCAGCGCCGCGTTATATGCATCTTGCTTGGCTGTATGTGCTTGCCGGCATTCATCATCGAACCAGGGGTTTCGTTGTGGTGGACGAGTGAAACCCAGCATATCAGTAGCGGCATCTCTGATGGCGTTTTGGCAGTGTTTCCAATGGTCTTCGATGCTTGATGCTGGCGGCATTGGACTTCTTAAGAGATTAAGAGACACTCTATCGGAAAAGGACTTGGCGATCTCTTGCGATTGTAGATGTCTGACGTCGAATTTTCTCACAGCATTAGTTTGTCTTGGCGTAGTTTAAGATATCCGCAACCGTACCTTGGCTACAACAAGGTAATGGTCCGAGTCGATGTTGGCCCCTCGGAACGTACGGACATCCATAATGCTGGAGGAGTGTTTGCGTCGATCGCAATGTGATCAATCTGGTTGACTGTTGATTGATCAGGAGTTCTCCAAGTCCCTAGCTAGCCATGACAATGTTTCGCCCCGCCGCAAAGTCGATTAGCCTGAATCAGTTATCGGAGGTGGTGTTGTGCAGGCTATATTTTCCGATTGTTCCACCAAAGATACCTTCTCTTCCTAGCTTTGCATTAAAATCACCGAGGGCAATTTTAATGTCATAGCTAGGGCATTGCTCGTAGGTCTTGTTAAGGAGCTCGTTAAAGGCATCCTTGCTGTCGTCATCTTTATCCTCTGTGGGGACATGCGCGCATATGAGGCTAGTGTTGGCGAATTTAGCCTTGATGCGGATTGCTACGAGGCGCTCGCTCACATGCCGGAAGCTGAGGACTTCTCGTCTTAGTCTGCCTCCGACAACAAATCCGCATCCAAATAAGCGCTGCCTTTGACGTCGATAGCAATTGCCGTAGTAGATGTCGCAGTTTTTCATCTTCTTTTTGTCCGGCCCATCCCATCGCATTTCTTGGATGGCGGTTATGTCTGCTTTGCAGCAGTCTAGGGCCTCCGCTTGTTGCTCGGCTGCACGTGGTCTATTAAGGGATCTAACATTCCACGTGCATATCCGAAGCTCATTGTCCTTAAATCGTTTACGTGGGTTGTTAACAGTAGATCCGTCCATATTCGAGGCTTGTTGATGCTTCGTAACTTAATCTTTTTTAAATGGCCGGGCAGTTACCCCGGCGGCACAACCCCCAACCTGGAGGACCAGTTCCATTTTGAGTGCCCCTAGGACGAGGGGTCGGTTACACCGAAGCCAGTAACCCGTTCCGGGATGTGAGCGCTGCCGTTGGCCCTTATAGGGATCGTCCGGCACCATCTCTTTTCCAAGACCCTGACTAAGTCTTGGAAATACTTTCCGGCCTGAGCTCCAAATATGTCGGAGTAGCCCGGATAAGGTCTTGTTTTGTTTTTCCGACACTAATCCTGGTTAATGGCGCAGGAAACTCGCCATTTGCCCCCTTCACTTCGCAACCTCTAGTGAGATTCCCAGATGGCGCCACGGGGAGGCGTGAAGTAGGACTTATTAGCAGAGCTGCAAGATGTTCGGTTGCAGAGGCTCATTCTCGTCATTTAAGGAACCAGCACCTATCGGAAGATGCTACTTCTACGAGGCCTATACTAATCGTTGCCAAATAAGGTCTAGCTGGTAAAAAAGAATCGTCCAAAGGGATTCCTAGTTAAGCCCTATCCCCAGGAACTAAGGAAAAGGTGGGCCATCTCTTGGTGTATTTTTAAAAAGGCTGCAAATAAGATTATTCAATATTTTCCAGCAATTAAAAAGAGTAAATTTTCCGACTAACTAACTGACTGGGTTGGTAGTAGGCCATCTTGTCAATCCAATTTTTCTATGCATTTTTGATGGTTTCGGACCCTATTTACCGAATTGCTTGAGGGAAATCGTTCTTGAATACCTGAATTACCACACCACAAAAAGAAATTGTCAACGGCGCTAAATCGAAGACAAGCAACATCACAAAAACGACTGATTACAAGGTTTTTGAACTAAAAACTCAGTTATCATGCCCCGAGAGTGCGCTCTGTTGACTGCAACGGTTCTTCCACTATCGTCTTAGCCAAAAAAAATGGGCCAATAATGCCGCCACTTCAAATACCACACCAAAAGTCACATATTCACGATCCATTGGCTTTTTTTTTACTGCGTGTGAATTTTCTGAGATCTAAATATGACAATTTTGCTTGCACGTAGCCGGCAAGGTTGAAATGCGCTCTATCTGAAAAGATATTAAGCATAATTATCATCATTTAAGAGCTGCTCCAAAGTAGAAACAAAGAAGGTAAAGAAGCGGGTTCTCATTTTCCTTCAATTTTAAAGTTAATTGGGACTTGTAGGCGAATAACCTAAAAACACTGTAAAATTTTCCTCAGGCTAGTGCGAGTGATGTTAGGTATTTAGATCTTTGGCGCGTTGAGTTTTCGGGTTCAGGAGCTCAAGCTGCTGCATAAATCAACTCTGAGTACTAAGTTTCTGTATATTTTTTTGACAGCAAAAGAGCAGTCTGTGTCAAAAGAATATATATGCATGACTTAATGTCACATTAACATATTTTATCTGTATGATTCAAATATAAATAAACAAATGGCAAAGGCCTTTAGATTCTATATAATACCTTTACCATCCTAGTAATACTTGATGGCCCTTAAACAGAGAAAGAGTGAGAAGGAGAAGATTCGATGACGAACTATACGAGTTGTACAGCGATATCGATCTAGGTGGCACAGACAAATAGAAGGTGATCTTAAGTGACTTGACAGTCCGATGTAGCTACCAACTTTATCAAAGAGGAAGGCCGAAATGTTTAGCTCGCCATAGCATTACAGATGTACACAGCCTGGGTAGATTTTCCTTATATGAGGCTCTTATGTGATTGTAGTGTAAATATCAGCTCTAAATCAGGGAACCGCATCGCATGAGATTGTAAAAGTAGAGTAGAAAAGACCGGAGTTTATTGGTAGGATGAGGTATCTACCAAGATCCTTCTTTTTTTCTTCTAAGAAAACTTATGCCAACCATTATCTTCCATTAAGAAGATTTTTTCTAGTCTACTAGGCTTCTCCTTTAAACCAATAGAAGACTATTTCCCGAATTTGAGCGATGACATTGTAGAAATCCAAACTATTGAGCGATGACATTGTAGAAATCCAAACTATTGGACATGTTGGAATATATACGATTACGTAGGCTATGACCGATTTTCTTCTGAAAAATTTCACTAAACTAGACCACCATTCCGCATGGCCATGACCTAATAGAGTTCTTTTTATAAGTAAATTTATGCTTCCTAGGAAGTAGGAAGGCGATTCCACTTAAAGTCATAGTCCTTGCCGGCTATATTCGTATATATATGTATTTATGTATCTTATGAATACAACAAAATTCTTTAAATGTCCTGGCCTCATTGTGCAAGTTTAAATTGGTCGACAAATTTAAACTCCCCCATCAGTTGCATGCTAGAATTTACTAAACCAACACCTATGTACCACAAGCAATTTGTGGACACAGGCACTAGCACTAGTAGTAGCACCAGAACCCATTGCAGCAGTTTTACGTATAGAGGGTATTTCTGGATACATTTTTGGATCTCATGCTCCTGCCATTCTCCATTCGAATGGAATAAACTTTGTTATTTATAGCGACGCTTTGCGTTATTTATGATATTAACAAGATGAAGACTTATCCGCCTCCTTTTACAAACTGGTATTGAAGAAGCGGAGAAGTGGAACAGTAGAGAAGGTAAGTTTCAAAATTTTCAACCGTCGCATTGCTGTGGTATCCTGTACCTATACTCGTACATGGCGTCAAAAAGGCTTTTTCACGTTCAGAGTTCCTTACATGAGTGCTTTGCCAGTAACGAACATGATTCTGCCATTTTCCAATATGCAAAGTGTTATTAACCACATGATGTCGGGCTCCGATTCTCAGGCATGACCCAACATTCCAATTCTTGCACTTGTCTACGTTTTGCCCCTTCTGTCTTTTTGCAGCTTGACGCCAACACAATTGCATTTCATTGGATTTGAGGCTTTGGATAGGGTGGGCAATGTAAGAAGTTGGTCGTGTTGTCATGAAAGGGAATTCCGTCGAACCGGTGTAGAGTAGTTAAATTTAGTTTTTATGGCAAACATAAAATGTAATCAATTCCCGGAAATCAAGTAATGAAATCAGCTGTGGTACGTGGCAACAGCTTGTTGAATGGTTATGGCATGTATGCCATGCATGCTAATATTGTTCTTTCGACGTGTCAAAATTGTGTACTTAGCCTGCAGCCTTGTGGCGTGGTTTTTTTTTTTTGCTGCTGAGCTACTTTAATTGGAAGGGCATTGCTTGCAGTTTATTTGTTGAGCTAATAGTCGGATGGAAATTGGGAGACTGGTCACGGAAGTTAATTAATCGAGTGTGGCAGCTGTTATTACTGGAGCAACGTGTGCAAATATTTGATTTCCTAATAAGAACATTTTAAATTGATTGCAGCATGGTTATTTTTTGTCTAAAATGATTTTTCATTTGTATACTGCCCTTTGCAAGCATAATTCTAGTTAGTATGCAAAGCACCAACAATTTTGTTTTCATCCGCAGCAAGGAAGCTTCATATGTGTGTATTAAAACTTTACAAATATGGTCAATGATTCTTCTTCTATTCCTAGAAGTATACTTGTTCAGACTCTTAGAATGCTTGACAATAACTAAGACTCCTTAACCTTCATCTCACCCTCAAAAAAAACTTACGTTTATTGCCCTCGTGTGTAGTTTTCAACACGTATTTTACAGTAGCAACATAATTATTTTTGTAGTAAAAGTCGTGATTTATCATAAAAAACATATTTATTTCTATTTTTTGTGTGTGTAACATTCAATAAGTTTATGTTCAACGCATTTAACGCAAACATTTCGGTTATAAGAACGTTTACGTACACCTTTTTGGCAAAAACAGCACATTGTGTTGTAAACATAGCTCTTAGTTTTCGACTTCTCACTATGACAAATGTGACATCTAGCTTTTCCTTCAATATTTTCAGGAACACTTTTGGATCTTTTTGGAAGAATACTGAATGATGTTGATGAGCTCTATCGAGATTCTGAAGGTTCACGCAACTATGAAAATGTTGACTGGGCCATCGAGCTGAGAACCCAATAGCTGATTCATTTTGAGAATTATTACTGTTGGCAGAAAGTAAGAACGCTGCTGATTCGGTACGTTGGACACCTTTTCTCATTATCACATACGATTTTGCAAAAGATATTCCAAACTAGCGCAAAAAAACTCGTCGCATTGTTGGCTTGTTTGTTTGCCAATTTGGTTTTACATCTTTGAATATAATCAAAGCATTAAGAGGTGATATATCGATCATATTTGTCGCCAACGGCCACCGATTCATTTTTCTTTTAGCGCTGTAGCACGACAACATCTTATCAACTGTATCCACGCCACATATAAATTGGTGCTTTGATTTTATTATGATATCGAATGATTTTTAGCAACTTTTTGCCATTAGACTCTACATCATTTGAAGCATGCAATGTGCTTTGCAGATCTACGAAATTATCTTTCCTGCCAACGTATGATACGAGTTTTGTATTCTCGGTGAATGCAAATGTTGATTGGAACAATGGAACTTTTTTGCTTTTTTTGTTTGTGCGCATTGTACCGACCATTGTTAACCCTTGGGCACAACAACTTTTGCCCAAGTTGGTAAGAGGAGAAAAAGTTGTCCTTTGTTACGTTATGACCCTTGGGAACCAAATCCAGAACTACACGTTTACCTTGATTTTCTACTATACCATCTCCATATATAAAAATCAATGTTTGCTTGTTTGTTTGTCATTTATAGACTCTTATATAAATTGTAAGAGATAGAGACAACAGTCTTTGGCAACTTTGTTCAGAATTCTGTGGAAGGACTGTAAAAGGACTCATTTCACATCAAAAGTTCGAGTGCGAGTTAGAGAGTTAGTGAGTTAGTGCAAATAACAAATATTTTTTTAAACGGCAACTGGAAATTGTGTGAGCTATGGGTCTAGAGTTAATTCAGAAGTGCTTTGCTCTGCTTTTTAATATTGAATTTTTTTTTTTTTTTTTAATTGATTTGAAAACATTATTATTGACAACCATTCGGTGTATGAATACACGTATCGGATATACTTTTCATCTACTTTTGGTGCATTTTTTTTGGTGAGTTTTTCATTGAGTTTTCAATGAATGCATCGTCAATGGAATTAAATTTAATTTTAATTGCTTTCCAATGTCGAATTTTTGTATTTTTTTCAGTTGATTTCAACCCATTTGCCGATAAAATTCATCAACAAAGCTTCTTTCAAATGTTTTAGAATAATATTATTTTTTTTGTATTGAAAACGGTGGCATTTCAGATTGCAATTTATACTTATGAGATATGCCTCCCAAACGAGCAGCGATTGGTAGAAATACACCTCAAGCTAAAAAGAAAAAGCATTTGCAAGCCTCAGAATCTCACGAACAAAGTGAACTCGAAGTTTAACGATCACGCACAGTTGAAGCCCCTTCGTCTGAAACGAGCGAGCGACGTGAGCAAAGACTTGAAGTTCAACGATCACGCACAGCTGAAGCCCGTTGGTCTGAAACAAGCGAGCGACGTGAGCAAAGACTTGAAGTTCAACGATCACGCAAAGTTGAAGCAACTTCGTCTGAAACAAGCGAGCGATGTGAGCAATGACTTGAAGTTCAACGATCACGCACAGCTGAAGCCCGTTGGTCTGAAAAAAGCGAGCGACGTGAGCAATGACTTGAAGTTCAACGATCACGCACAGCTGAAGCCCGTTGGTCTGAAAAAAGCGAGCGACGTGAGCAAAGACTTGAAGTTCAACGATCACGCACAGTTGAAGCCCGTTCGTCTGAAAAAAGCGAGCGACGTGAGCAAAAGACTTTAAGTTAAGCGATCACGCACAGCTCGGTCTGGACGAACACTAAATGATTCATGGATGCCATTATTGGAGCTGGCTGCGTTCCATTATGATCAAAATTATGATTACAATCTTCATCCGAGTTGTTTTTGGGAAAGTGACCAAATTATGCGTGCATTGTAAGGCGCTCAAATTTAAGAGTGAAACACCTGGAATGTACTGCGCGGCTGGGAAAGTTAAATTGCCAGAGTTACATCCACCGCCTGATCCATTATCGACATTGGTATCAGGTAACACAAGCTAATTGAAACATTTTTTGGGAAACATTTAAATGACAACGTTCGACGCAACAAATGTTATACGCGAGAATTACATGCCAACCTTCAAAGTGCAGGGTCAAATTTATCATCGTGCTGGGTCAGATGAACAAATCGATCAACGTTGTCGATTCAATAGGGACACTAGAAGAAAAAGAGAAATTGTCGCTGAACTGCAAACTTTATTCGATCAACACAACGAATTGATTCAACTGCCCTTGAACAATTGCAAAGTTGTAATTCGTGCAGATAAGGCACACGTTTAATGAAACCGCAATCGTTATAGTTGGCCAAGAACTCCAGTCACGTGATATTATTCTCCATCGCAGAAATAGTAGGGTCCAACGAGTCCCAGAAACGCATCGCTCATATGACGGATTACAATATCCAGTTCTATTTTGGCAAGGAGAAGATGGGTATCATTTCGGAATCAAAATGAGAAATCCGCTAACCGATAAAGAAACGAATAAGAAAGTCAGCGCTAAGAACTACTATTCGTATCGGTTAATGATACGTGAAAAAGCTGATAATCACATCCTGAAATGCCGTCAATTGTTCCAACAATATATTGTCGATATGTATGCGAAAGTCGAAACCAAACGACTTCTCTATATTCGCTTGAATCAAACTAAGCTGTGCTCGAAAGAGAACATCCATTTACGCGATGTAGTCGTTATTGATGGCAACGTCGATCAATTCACTTGATTTACCCCTCATACCTCCGCACGTTTTAACATTGAAAATTGGCACGCTTACCATTTTGCTTCGAAACAAAGGAGAAGAAAATTCAAAGGAGAAGATGTACTATTGCCTCGCATTCTAATGATTCCAATAGATTTACCATTCGAATTCAAACGTTTGCAGTTACCGGCGCGACTCGCTGATGCAATGACCATCAACAAGGCACAAGGACAATCTTTACAAGTGTGTGGCCTGAATTTCGAAAGTCCGTGTTTCTCTTATGGGCAACTATATGTGGCCTGTTCACGCATCGGAAAACGTTCTGATTTATTCGTATTTATATATAAAAAAGGTTTACTTTGTGTGGTTTTCCACACAAGGGTGAGATGAAGGTTAAGATAAAAATGCCCTGATAACTTGGTAAAACACAGGTTGATCGCCGTTCACCCCTCAGAGTACTCTAATCTGAAGCTTGATATAGCTTGCCAAACTAAATCACACTGTAATCCCTGCTCCAATCCGGAATTGAATTACAAGTGGTTAAAATTTCACCTCCGGAAGCCCAAAATGGGACTGTATCCCTCCATCCTCATACTGAAATCGTTATTACGGGCGTTGCAATAAACACATATCTGGGCGGGTTCGACATTTTCGACAAACAATACAAGTACCAGGTCGATGTGCTATCTCCTCCAGGCTCTACGGACCATTGTGTCATCTCAGCTAATTTCTGTTATACCAAGCACACGTATGGCAATACTTTGGTTATGCTTTTGGATTATGTTTACCTAATGTCTTAAATTTTTTTCCATAAAGTCGAGAGTATTATATCGGTTTAGTGGCTGCTGTCAGAATTGATGACCATTCCAGCCCGATTTATGGCATTTTCCATCACTCTTGCCAGAACTTCCGGCGATAGGTTCTCGTATTCTCTTTGAAAGCTTCAAGGGTCTGAGGCTTGTTGACTACAAAAAAACCCCACAAAAAGAAGTCTAAAACGGTTAAATTCGGAGATCTTAACGGCCAATGCAAATCGCCAAAACGAGAAATTAGGTGACCCGGAAACGCAGCCCTCAGAATTTCGGTTGTGGCTCGTGCAGTATGCGCCGTTGCTCTATCCTGTAGGAATCACATATTCTCCAGTCCCAATTCATCCAATTGAGGGAGGAAAGCAGTAGTGTCAGTGTCATCAGTAGTCTCAGTGTCAGCAGTAGTCGTTTGGTCCGCGGCGTTTTCGAAAAAATAAGGCCCGGTAACGCCTCCATCGTGAACAGCACATCATGCAGTGTTTATTCAGATATCCACAGAGATGGAAATGGGCCTCGCGGCCCATGATAATTTTCAATCTAACAACTAATGGACTGTCTGCACTTTTTAAGGGGACATTTTACAGTCTTTCACCAAAATTCTCTGTTAAGACCAATAATGTGGCAAGTCGTCTAGTCAATACTCCGGGGTCCGCTGCGACATCTTCAACCACAGCTGCGATATTCTCAGCAAAACGGCTGGTACGGGGCCTGCTAGACCTGGCAGCGTCTTGTGTTGTCCCATACTTTTCTAGGCGGGCGGCTAAACGTCGTAGTTTTTGCCCATTTGGTGTCGAGCGACCGGGAAATCTGCACGGATATTCACGCTGCACCAACACCACCGACTAATTATTCCGCGTTCTTAAGGAGTATTGCGATTCATGTCTTGTTGACGTGTATTTTGTATCCATTTACTTCACAACTGTCAAAGTAGAACTGACATTTGCTGCCATTTACAAAAATTATAGCATCT
This sequence comes from Volucella inflata, assembly GCA_928272305.1. NCBI lineage: Eukaryota > Metazoa > Arthropoda > Insecta > Diptera > Syrphidae > Volucella > Volucella inflata. The sequence goes on along the minus strand of OV743720.1, from coordinate 53,625,098 downwards.
TCCGATAGGTTGATGACCTAGCACAATATCCCAAAGGAATTATAGTAATAGTATAGTCGATCGTCAAAAATATATAGAAATTCTGCCTTATCCTTCATCCCAAAGCTCATTTATAATGACATTCCAGCTGTCAGCTCCTAAGACAAGGCTGACTTGCTGCACATTCCGCTAACTCAGTACTTCCAAATCGTGCTGCCTACACTTGAGTATGTCAAATCTTCGATGTTATGAAAACATTTTGACGCTCATGCAGTAGCAAGATTACTTAACGATCTTAACATTTCCAAATCTGCAGGTCCAGATGGCATATCACCTCTTTTTTTGAAGAGGCCTTCCTGCACGCTTGCAAAACCACTGCGTAGGCCTTATCACGAAATATCTCGAAACATTAGACCTTCTTAAAGTTCGGACTTGTTTATAGTACTTTTGTTTTTATGGCATGTCTATCCGAAAAGTGTACCCAAAGAGTACATAAATCGGGCGAAAGCAAAATAGTTGCATTTGATATTTCTAAGGCATTTGACAGAGTTTGGTATTGAACTGTTTTTTTTTTCGAAAAAGCATGCATTTGGGATAAACGACATTTTTCTTTATTGGATTCGAAATTTCCTTTTGGGACGTTCAAATCGAATTGTCTTGGATGGTTTCAAGTCTGATATTTACAGCTCCAAGGCTCCGTTCTGTCCTCGCCAGAATTTTTTAATTTTAATTATTAATCTCTTATGCACGATTTCCAATCCAATATATTCCTCTGCTTACTAAAGTATATGGCATCACAATGGGCCAATAGGCCTAAGTGGGTTGGTTTTTTAACAGCCACTTAAACCTAACCTTACCTACTAAAGTATATACTATCGTTCCCGGACTTTCGTCCCTGTTCTTCAGTTTTAGAACGGCAACAGCAGTGCATGTGAAGGACATATAAACGCCCATACTATTTCTCGCCTTTTCAGGCCAACCATTCCAACCAATTTTCACATGTTCGTAAGAATAAAGGTGCTACTCCGTAATTCCGTGCTGCATCGATCTACAAAATTTGTCAACAGAACGGGCCAAGTCAGTTAAATTTGCAGAACTAGATTTGCAACATGCATACGAACATTGTCATGATGGGTAAAAAAAACTGATGCATGTCTGTCTATGGGTATGTTTTGGTCGTTTTTGCTTGATGATCGATTTAATTTCATCAGTTGCTGATAGTAGCGATCCCCAGTAATCGTTTCACCACGTTTTTGCCCTTGGGATCACCGAAATAGAAGCATGTTGTTTTTAAACCACTGTTATCTTCAGACATTTATATCTGTCAAACCAACTGTCAGTGTCATTTCTATTCAGTGGTCTTTGCAATTTAATCGTTATAACATGCACGTTTTAGCAATGTTGTTAAATTTTAGAAATTAGATTTCAAAATTATGTAATGTTTTGTGCGCTTTACTTATAGACCACTTATACTATAATACAGCTGACATAATTGACCATCTGAGACAGCTTTTCTCCATATTGTTGACCGTTTTGGCGCTGAATTTTCTTGGAAGGTGCACGCATACGTGTAATATGTGTAAAATTAGTACGCATGTACTGCAAGAAATCTTGCATCCGTTCAGGAGATTGTTGAAGAAGATCCAAGTTTATCAACTCAACGTCGTTCACAATAGCTTGGCCTTTGTCTGTCGACTTAATGGAAAATTGTACCCAGAGGTCTTGGTTTTAAAGGCTTACAAGGTCCAGCTCGTTCAAGAATTAAATCCGAGTGAACATGGTTTGCTTCGAAATTTCGGTTAATGGGCCAAATTCAACTTGCAGTGATGAAGCTAATTTTTAGCTCAATGGGTATGTCGATGAGCTAAATTGGCGGATTTGTTAAGAAGATAATCAAAATGCTGTCACATCCGTTTAAATGCATAGAATGGTGCGTTATGTTGGCTGGTGGAGTCATCGGACCATATTTTTTCAGAAATGAAGTTAATTAGCATGTTACGTTCAAGGATATTCGCTAAAGAGGCAGGAGTAATGAGTTTTTCATTCCCCGATTGCATGGCATAATGCGGTTCCTACAGCATGGCGATGTGCCAAACAGGAAACGAAGCAATCAACCTATTGAAGGAAACATTCGATGAACGGATAACGGATATGCAAATTGGCCTCCAATACCTTGTGATTTGACACCTCTTGATTATTTTCTTAGGGATATGTCAAGTCGCTAGTCTATGCTGACAAATTTATACAAATCGAAGCTTTGGAAGCTTACTACGGCCACAAATGTTTGGAACAATTATTCTGATATAAAAATTGAGATTTTTAAGGTGAAATAAAACAGTTGTTTGAACAATCACAACCATGACGTACTGGATTCTATTGGCAGATGTTCTTTTTTCAAAATAACTGATATATCATTGACACGAACCATGTGTAGTAGTAAGCCATCTGTTGGTCAAATTGATATTTTTTATTCACACGCCTATTAATTTAACCTTCTGCCGATTATTCGACAATAAGACTGACTCGTTATTTGTTATCTTCTAGCACCTTATTTTCAATTTCTGAGAGCTTCTGACTGCTTGTTGACTGAGGCCCAGGTCCACCCCGGACTGTAAAGTAAGTAAGAGAGTTGCTGAGACAGCTTTAAGAGCCGTCATGTCATTGGGTAAAGCAGAGAAGTTGTTTAGGACTCGTTCATATTCTGCTTCAATAAAAAATCTTGCAGACATTTAAAGGTAACGAACTTTGAAAGCTGCCTTAATGTACTTTTGTTTTTGCATCATCCTAGATATCGCGTTACATTCCTACACCTGCCTTGGATGGATTTTGGTATCAAACGTCTATTGCTACATTGATAGTTATGGCATTTAACAACATTTCGTTAACGACTGTCCAGAACTCGGTCGTAAACTTTCACAGTATCTGTCAATAGTTCCATCGATGGGAAGTTGTTGCAATTTATAGTGCCGCTTTTGACTTTATACCAAAAAGCACATTTTACGTTACCGTTCTCGCAGTTAAACGCAAGATTTCTGGGTGATATTCAAATTTCGGAGGGCATGTTGTCCGGTCAGACCGCAGGCTCTTGGCTTCGTCTCCTGTTGAATCTGCCCTTTGCCCTTCGAGCTTTACAGCCCAAGGCAAAATGTTGCCCGAAAAGGTGTTAATCTAGTCTTTCTAGGTATTGAAAATTACTTTAACCCCGTTTTGAAGTTATCCCCCCTCGTTATCAATATATTGGGTGACCAAATAAGAACGATAGGAAAAGCAATTTAAATAAAACAATAACGGTGTGAGATATAAAACTGGTTCCGACTTTATATTAAAGTTACGTAAATGCTATTATGTGTGCAATAGCACATCGTTCAAATGGCCGCTTCGGTTTCGCTGGCCGTGCTTTAAGCGGTCGGTCCAATTTTTGATGAATCGGTCCATTATGTAAGGCGTTATTCCGTCAGTAACATGTCGAATGTTGGCCTCGAGCCCGCAATAACCGCAATTTTGCTTGTTGACATAGCCGCTGAGCCAAAGATGAGCATTGTCCGAGAAGACGATTGTTTGGCCAAAATTCAGATCTCCAGCCAACATTTCCAACGCCCAGTTAGCGAAATCATGCCGTTGTCTCTGATCGTCCGGCTTCAATTCTTGCGGCAGCACAATCTTATATGGATGTGGGCCCAAATTCAATAGCAAAATAAACAAGGTTGACTCACTGGCCGTGCCCAATTCAGCTGATCGGCATCTCTAGGTCTTCTGCATATTTTTAGTTATTTCCGCACCTTCGGCAAGTGGAAAACGATGCATGATGAAATGGCAAATGTTACTGAATATTTTGACAGCTGGATGCTGTTGCATGTTCTTCGATGGCGTACCTACGATTCTATTTTCTTTGCCGCCAATTTCATTTGATTCTTTCACCACCAAAATTCTTTTCTTATGTGGAGCCGGCCCTTTACAGTATCGAGCAGAGTACCACTCTTACATTTCCGTTTTCTTCTTTGCTGATGTAAGAAGACAAAAATTACACTCGAATTGACAATATGCAGTAAAATACCAGTAGTTTGCGATTTTTACAAATGTACCCGTATTTCACTCTCTACCCCAACCAGTGAACTTTACATTTGGACATCTATCAATATCTCGATATCGAAGTTAAAGTAAATTAGGTACCACATAATACAGTTAAACATTGTTGTTCAAATACCGTTTAGGTAGGTTAAATTTCAGAGTGTTTATGTCAACCTTACGCATACCTGTTTGTACAAAATCGAAGACCTCGAAGGCTACATCAAAGTGTTGCTCAGACGAAACGATTTTGGCAAATATTTTAATTAAAACCGTTATCTCTATTGAGCAGGACTTGACTCAATTGTAGCATTCAACATTCCACTAGAATACTCAAACAAATTTCTCACAGCACATACATAGATAACCACAAAACAGAGGGTGGTTTCCTAAGAGTAGATACAGATAATTAATTGCAAATTCCATTAAAGAGAATTATGACTGTTATTAAATGCACACGACTAAATTGAATTCCATTCCACTATATCTCCTTATACATATGGAATTGTGAGTATGTGTGGAATGCAGTATCTCAAACAGTAGACAGATGGCGACATCCACGATAGTCAACCCCCCGTACGAGCGATAGCAGCCTTTGCATTTGGAACCAAAGGATGGAATATTGCCCTTCGAAAATGCTCTTTACAATATAATCCCTATGGCTACGAGTATAGTATTCCTGCATCAGCACTACTTTCTGTCCTAGAGTATGGGTAATGCTAAAAGCAAATAATACACTCTGATCCTCTTTTAAGGTAACTAAACTACTTTACTCGTACAGGCAATTCTATACCAGAACCGCATACTGAAAATGGAGCAATTTTGGGCTTAGTGGCGCTCTTTTAGGAGTACACTATTTTTGTATCAAGACCATATATGGTGGGATAAGTGATCTCTTTTACGTCTTTTTTTATGTAATTATACATGTAGTTCTATAGACCTAGAACCTTTGACTGAAGGCAGAAGGAGACATCATCGGCGGCCTGGCAAAAATCAGATGAGAAACTACGACACGAAGACGATGCTTATTTGGATGTAAATTGCTGTTCGTGGCAGACATAGTCTTAAGCTTTCGGCATGTAAGCGAACGCCTGATAGCAAATCGCTTCAAGGCCAAATTTGAAAACATATGCCTCTTTGCCGCCCCTTAAATGGAGGATAAGAATGACAGAGCAAATACGATTTGTATGGCATCTTATACCAAACGAATGCCCAGTGCCTCAGCAAAGCTAACAACACTATGCTAGAAGACCTTAATGCAGGGCTAGGTAAGGGAGCCGTATTCAAGCGAAATAGCCGAAAGCTATGGTTGCACAATGGACTAAAGAGTTTAGAACTTCTAGCGGGTGTAATACTTTAGTAGCCAGTTCACAGGTTCCCGAATCTTAAGATCCTTTCCCCTGATCCATCAACCGTCGACCAGATTGAAAACATTTCAATTGATGTTCCTCCAGAATTACGAATGTCCAAGAAGCCAACATTGACTCATATTATTACCTTGTTGTAGCCAAGGTTTGATTGCGGATACCCTCAATAGAGCAAAGGTAAGCTAACGCTGTGAGGAATTTAGACTTCAGATGGCTGTAATCAAAAGAGATTGCCAAAAGGGGTCCACTGCCCCCAGTGCTAAGTACTGAAAATCAGTGGCAATACTGCCACAAGCACAATCGGAGGTGCGCCTTCTGATGCACTGGGTTTCACTCGACCACCACAATGAAACCCTTAGTTTGACGAAGCGTGCTGGCAAGCACATCCAGCTAAACAAGATGTATACAAAGTGGCGCTGTATAGAAGGATTAGAGCTGCTAACGAGCTCTATGAGCAGAGGTGGAGAGACGAACACCGGCTTTTCAGGAATAAATAGAATAATAGAGATTTGAAAGTTTTAGCAGAAGGTAAAAATAACATGCTACGGAAACAAACCCCGAACCGAAGCCTGCAGAGATGAACAAGGGAATATCGTAGTAGAATCGCAGTCGATGCTGAGGATTTGGAAAGACCATTTCTGCAGACTGTACTGTATAACGGCGATGACGAACCAAATACCGCTGTCAGGCAGAATGAACTTTTTAACCTGCACGATGTAGACCAACTATTCCGTCTACTCAACCTGAATGGAGTGAAGACAGCAATATCCAAGCTGAAGTCCAACAAAGCTACTGGAGGCATCAGTCTTATTAACTTGGCATACAAGATCTCATCTGACGTATTGTGTCAATGCCTGAAGCCGTTCGTCAACAACCTGATAGGTCCACATCAGTGTGGCTTCAGGCCAAAAAAGTCCACCATCGACCAAATGTCTACACTACGGCAGATCTTGAAGAAAACTCATGGGCTTCAGATCGATACGCACCATCTATTTATCGATTTAAAGGCCGCGATGACAGAAGAAGCACAAATAAAACTTCGGCTAGTCTGTGGGCGGCTGCGGACATCACCATGATTACAGGTCCTGCTTCTTAGGACCTCTTTTTAGGCACTGGTCCGTCAGATCAGCAAGAGATTCCTTGGCTTTTTCAAGGGATCGGCTTCTCATACACAGGCAGATTCAGCATACGTCCATGATTGGTTCACTATTAGATAACTTTCCAGCTGACAAATCCAGTCTGTTTATTTACATATTTATAAAGAAGTGAAATCAGCCTCAAGTCTTAAAATAGTTCATTCATGTAGTAGAATTTTCTTTTCCAATCCACCAAATGCTTTTATTTGCAGAAACGCTCGTGCAAAGTGGTTCTTTTCACCACCACACTCATACAAATACTCGTATAAGACCTTGGATGCTAAAGCAAGTGCACGTTTCACCTTCTGATGATCTTTAACCCCAAGGCAAATACTGGCAGACTTTACTCATTTACACTTGCTCACAGTAGGATTTCAAATAAGATTTGCTTATACCATATACGGGTTCCTTAAAGTGACACCATCTCCTCATATTTTCTCTGTTACCATATTCTTAAAGGATAAAGGATAAAGGATTTAAATTTAATATACTCGTATATCCATAGGTAACATCATCAAACCTCTGCTTTTCTACATCATCAACTATATCTGTCGAAATCCTTTTAGCATATTCTCTCCTCATGCGAGTCAACATGTACGAAACAACTCTTTTGGGAGCCAACCAAGCTGACAATATATTTTGCAATGTACTTTGCCAACTGAAGCAATTTCTTTGATCCCTAATAGCAGCAAATTCACTCAACAATACACACAGGTGGAAATGTCGACTCCCCAGGATCCTTTTCGTTAACAATACATATATCTTCCCCACAAAAGAAATTTCTGTCTGAATAAAGAAAACGATACCAATAGACGAAACCACACTTGGGTTGGTTCTGTACTCCTAGAACACGCTTCAGCACGCGGCAGTAACCCACAGTCGTCATTACGCATTCCATGACCTTGGTATTGAATTTACCAACTTGATTTTCAAATACACAGCCGAATCCGTATCTATACGACATCCTTAACGCGAACATTACTTTCATTCTATTGAATGCGTACGAATTTTTATTTTATTTTTTTATTCTTCTCAAATTGGTTGGGGGTATTATGATTTCATTATTTGCCCCAAAGGCAGTATTTAAAATTAGACAATATTAAGGAAGGGGGCGAAATTCTGCTGAAAACGCTTTTCTAAGTGCCAAAGAGGGTGTGAGGACTCTGAAGGAAAGTCATAAAAAAAATGTTTTTTTTATTGAAATCAGTCAAGAATGTAATTTAATTACGGCGGTTAATTGATTTAGTGATATTACGTTCTTTTTTCCTTTCAGAGGTATCCTTAAGCTGGGAAATAAAATTATGATGTTCAATAAACACAAGGATGGCCCTGATTTTAGTAGGCACTTGGACACGAGTAATTTTATTGAGCAAATCATTTATTGAGGGCGAGGAAATAAAAATGTTCGCTTTTCCCTTCGTAATTTTAGATTGTGTTAAGACAAAAATGTATTTATTTCCAAAATATCTAGATGTTTACACTGTTATATATTTATATCAAAAATTATCCTGTTTTGAGTTTAAAATTAATGGTTGGCTTGAGGGGATGGATACTTATAGTTTGAGATCGTTTCATTGTTCTGCCCCTAGAACAGGATACTTACACATGAAAGACAAGAAAGAGGATTGGAGATACATCTAAAGGTAAAAGAGTCTTATCAGGAGATTAAGCTGAGCCGATGGAGGCTCCTGGAGGCTTTGAAAAGAGAAAGACATTGCGCTTTAAACTCTGCGCCGCTCTGATGAGTGAGCTCAATTTCGCCGATTACAATCTGATTATTGGCTTTCATGACTCTAATGAGTTTCAGATTATCTTCACAAGCCAACTACTTTACATAGCTTCCTCCCTCTGATACCCTTTACACTAGTTCACAATATTAAACTGAAGAAAGCAATGAGTCTTTAGGAATATCTACACGTGATGCGATTTAATTCAATAGAAAATTATAAGTATAATACAGTAGATCCGATGTGGTATCCATCCACTCTACATGACACAGCCATCTCAGTCTACTGACTAGGTCGATGCTGCTATACAGTCCATTCGTCGTTGCATCTCCTCCTCCACTCACCATTAATGGAGCCCAGAGCACCCATAAAGGAGGACAGGACAGGGATTATTTCTATCAGCAGAGGAATCCCTTAGTTCAGTGGCGTCAAGTTATTCTCTGAAAGTCACATAAGATGTGTTCAGCTGTTTCGTCATCTTCAAGAAAAAGTCGGCAGTACGGAGAGTCAACTTAATTTACTTTACTTTAAGTGGCGCTACAGTCCGGGGTGGACCTGGGTCTCAGTCAACAAGCTTCTCCAGCCAGCTCGATCCCTGGCTAGCTGCCTCCAGACTTATAAAGGGTGACTTATGTTGTCCGAGAGAGGGCTTTGCTACTCAATTGCCTTCTTAGCCCAAAGAAGCAGCGATTGGCAAGAGTTATTCTGTATTTATAGCAGAGCCTAGGTAGACGAAGTCCTTAACTATCACAAAGTTATGTCTGTCGAGGGTGACGTTCTGCCCGAGGCGTCGGTGTTGGTTGTCCCTTTGCTTGATGCGATGTTAAGGAGACTGATGCCTCTGTAGTTGGCTCAGATAAGAGGGTCTCCTTTCTTAAGAATCGGACAAACAATGCTGGGGTTCCATTCATCGGGCATACTTTCTTCCGACCATATTTTACAGATGAGTTGGTGTATGCTCCTTACCAAGTCATCGCCTGCCGCTTTGAAGAGCTCGGCAGTCAAACCATCCGCTCCAGCAGCTTTGTTGGACTTAAGCTCGATATAGCTATCTCCACTTGATCTAGGTCGGGTGAACGGAATTGTTGGTCATCATCGCCCAAATTGAGAGGTTGATTCTACCTGGCAGAAGTATTTGGTACGTCATCGCCGTTATACAGTCTGCAGAAATGGTCTTTCCAAATCCTCAGCATCGACTGCTATTCTATTACGATGTTCCCTTGTTCATCTCTACAGGCTTCGGTTCGGGGTTTGTTTCCATGGCATGTTATTTTTACCTTTTGGTGAAACTTCCGAACCTCATTTCTGGAGCATCTCTCAATTTCCTCGACCGCACGCTTCTCATGCTTTTTCATTTCCCTCCTGAGAACACCGACTTCTTCTCTTCTGCTCATAGAGCTCGTGACTAGCTCTAGTCTTCTTTTGCAGTGCCGCATTGCATGCTTTTTGCTTAGCTTCATGTGCTAGCCGGCATTCGTCATCAAACTCGGTGTTCCGTTGTGGTGGTCGAGTGAAACCCAGCACATCAGTTACGGCAACTCTGATAGCATTCTGGCAGTGTTGCCACTTGTATTCGATGCTTGATGCTGGCGGAAAGGGACCTCTTAAAAGATTAAGAGACACTCGATCGGAAAAGGACTTGGCGATCTCTTGCGATTGTAGCCCTCTGACGTCGAATTTTCTCACACAATTAGTTTGTCTTGGCGTAGTTTGGGATATCCGCAACCATACCTTGGCTACAACAAGGTAATGTTCCAGGTCGATGCTGGCTCCTCGGAACGTTCGCACCTCCAAAATACTGAAGGAGTGTCTTGTGTCGATCGCATTGTGGTCAATATGGTTGACGGTTGATTGATCAGGAGTTCTCCAAGTCCCCTTGTGTATATCGAGATGTGGGAACAGTGTGCTTGCTACGACAATGTTTCGCCCCGCCGCAAAGTCGATTAGCCGGATTCAGTTATCGGAGGTGGTGTCGTGCGGGCTATATCTTCCCACAGTGCTATTAAAGATGTCCTTTGTTCCTAGCTTTCCATTAAAATCGTCCTCGGTGATAGCTAGGGCATTGCTCGTCGGCCCTGTTCAAGAGCTCATAGAAGTTATCTTTGGTGTCGTCATCTTTTTCTTTTGTTCGGAGGTGCGTGCATTTGGTATACACGTAAATTTAGCCTTGATGCGGATTGCTACGAGACGCTCGTTCACATGTCGGAAACCCAAGACTTCTTGCCTAGGTCTGCTTCCAACAACAATTCCGCGTCTAAAAAGCCGCTGGCTTTATCGTCGATAACAATCGTGGTAGTAGATGTCGCACGTTTTCATGCTCTTTTTGCCCGGTACATTCTATTGCATTTCTTAGATGGCGGTTGGGTCGGCAGTTTAGGGCCTCCGCTAGTTGTTCGGCTACTCGCGGTCTATTAAGGGACCTAACATTCCACGCGCATATCCGAACTTCGTTTTCTTTAATTCGTTTTCATGGGTTGTCAACAGTAGAATCATCTGTATCCGCGGCTTGTTGTTGCATCGTAACTTTCTTATTTTTTGGCCGAGCAGTTACTCCGGTGGCGCAAACCCCAATCGGGAGATCTAGTTCAATTTTTGATAATCTTAGGACAAGGGGTCGGTTAGACCGATGCCAGTTACTCTTTCTGGGGTGTAAGCGCTGGTGTTAGTCCATGAAGGGCTCATGCGCCACCATATAGTTTCCAATACCCCGACTTAGTCTCGGAATTCCTCATCGTCACAAGCTCCAAATATGTCGGAGTAGTGCGGATAAGCTCCATTTGCACCGGGGTTTTTCCTTCTAGGGAATTCATCCGCTATCCAGTTTAAAGTGCGGCTATTAATATCTGTTGATCAGCATTTGTGCTTATGAGCCTAGCAAATCGAGTCCGGATGGTTGACGACCAATAGCCGCCAGTTACCACGTGGAGGTAGTATAATTGATGTGTATAAAACGATTGGAACACTGGATATCGTGCGCAACCTACCTACCTACCTACCTACCCTATTTCCAGAATGGTCATTGCTGTAGGGAGCCAAATTTTGTTGGGACTTTCATGTTCAGCAGCAATTGTGTTACACCTCGAGATTTGAAAAATAAAGTTGATCGTGTATTAAATATTATAGCGCTGCAATTTGTTTGGAAAAAAACTTCTCTTGAGTAAAGTAGGGAACAATTTTCCTTCTTCCCCTTATGCTGATTTTGAGACTAAATTTATTCGAATCAGACAAAAATTGATAATACTCTTATAGCACACCGGTTGTAGTTTCCATTGGATCGTTTGCAGCCTAGAGGTCTTATATTTCCTTTGCCAAATAAAAATTCATAAAACTCAAAGTTTTTGCGTGACCATTGTTGATGTACTCTACTATTCAAACACATTACCAGATTCTGTCTAAAAAATGCATCCAGATGAATTTAACCTCCGTTCTCAGGAGTATCACCATCACCATCACCACCACCAACAACACTTACGTAAGTATGTTCATCGACTAACTAAACAAGAAATGTGAACATGAACAATATTTTATGGAGACTATCCCAGCTGGGACTTGGCAATAAAGTCTTACTATAAAGATGTACGTGTGTATCTACGTATTCCCATTTGGACAGGCAATGATGATGACAATGGTGTCTTCTTTCTGAAGTGAATGATGACAATGCCAACATTTACCACAAGTACGAGTAGTACTCATATATGAAGATGACATTTCTTGATAGATGACAGCGAATGTATAAATGTTCTTGTACTTGGGAGCAGATGCAAAGATGAACGTACGAGTATATGCTTCAATGGTGCATTATCTTTAAGATAGTCCCTTGTCATAAACAGATAATTGTAAGAAGGTTTATAATTCAAACGATTATGTGAGCAGTACCTTTAGTAAAAGTTGTTGCCATCTGCATACAACATAAGAAAGCGTAGTCAACTTTGTATAGGTCGTTAAGTACTTTATTAAGCTTTTTGAAAGGGATATCTTGGCCCAAGAACCACAGATTAGAACAAATCTTTCTACGATCTAAGACTCCCTACTGTAGTAGTGTAAGTAGAAAGGCATGCATAATGAATAAATAACGAACACACTCAAAGAAGTGAATATCGTTGTATAAATAAGAAAGGGAATGAAAAGATCAAACCTGCACGAGAGATTCATTCTTTCGTGGCAGTTTGGTGTGTTAAGTTTACTTTTTCAACCAGAAATAAATTATTCCTGTGAATCAGATTTGCCAGTTGTTGTTTTATTTTTATTGTGCGTTAAAAAGAAGGCTTACACTACTACTAGCTCTTCATGAAGAAGAAAGGAAAGTTTGTGCCTGAGCTTGCATTCTTTTAAAAAGTTTATCCAGCAGTTCGACGCTGGCAATACAACCAAACTAATTTGTAGGTTTATATGTCATTATCTGTTTTTTTTTTATCATAGAGAACGCAATTCTCCTTAACTCGTATCGATAATATATTCAAAAGTCTTCTCTAAGATTTGATGTTGTGCAAGTGTATGGTTGAACGTGGATTTGTGTGATCAAGGGCTTCAGCTTTAGATAAATTTGAAGGAACACTTTCGATTAAATAATTTTTTTTTCTAAATTTAGCTTCATAGCGTCAAACACTGCGCCCTCTCCGATATGTTGTGCTAAAAGTCGATGGGAAAGGGCAGTCTTCAACTTTTTATATGAACTTTAGAGGTCACCAGCGAAGGTTTTGTTGACATTCTCACGCTTCACAGAATTTTTAGAAAAATACTCCTCATCGAGTGGCAGGAAGTTGCGCAATCACACGTAATAAGTTTGTCCTCCTAATAGAGTCAGCAGTCAATTTGCGAATACCGATTCATTTTTGTTTGGGTCATAACTTTAACAGCAGCATCAGAAGAGAAATAAGAAATGCCGTCTGATATCACTGCTGATGTCGTTAAGAATTTACTAAAAAATTTGATTTAAGGAATCTATGACTTGTCTATCTTGCCTCATTCCTTATACAAAAACTATTGAATTAATACTGGTCGTCGAAGCAGCCGGTGTTGAGTAAACTTGGAACCGGAGATGAAATCTCTTTGGCCAATCAAAAGCAAATCTGATTATGATTTTTGCTTACGATCATCAGGAAATGATCTCAGTAGATCAAGTCCATGTTTAGCAAGTGTGACACCGGCGTTTTATTGCTCCTTTTTGAAGAAACTCACAATGCATATAAAAGTACATAATTCGAATCGTCAAATCTTGTTCCTATCAAGTCACTCTTAAGAACTCCACCGCCGCCAGCGTCAAACATCGAAGACCAGTGGTAACACTGCCAAAAAGCCAAACTGGTTGTTTGTTTAAAAAAAAAAATAAGAAGATTTGTAAGAATCCCCTATTCCCTATATGTCTGCAAGAAAGTTTACGGTCCCCCATCATGTACCCCTAATGTTTTTTAAAATAGTTTTCCTACCTATTCGGCGGTCCCAATTGTAGCGTGTATGAATGAGTGTGTTGATAGCCAAAAAGCGCGACAAGAGCCAACGAATAAAGAGAAAACGATAGAATATATACAAAAACCAATACAAGAGACAGTACAAAGAAAAATAAATAAAACAAAACGAAAACGAGGACAGGAAGGAGAACAAGAACCAGAACACGAGCAACAAAATTGAAAACAATACTTATTCGAGGAACGAAGAACACACCAACAGCAAGGAATAACCCACAACACCCAAGACGACCAACACCTAAGACGAACAGAACATTGACTGTGGCAGAGACGGCCTACCCTCCTCTACCGACAGAAACCCCAACTTAAGAGCGACCCCGCATACGCAGGAAAGCCCCAGTCAAGCTAAGTACCCTTTTTGCCATTTAATTCGATAAACCTACATATTTGTACCGCGCGTATACCGTGTCCGTAAGCCTACTTACCGCTTGTGAATTCTTACCGAACGTGAGACGGTAAGAAGTCTCTTACCGTTGAAGTCTTAACCGTTTTCAACAAAGAGGAACTGTGGGCCTTCGGTTGGCCAGAGTAAAGTTGGTAAAGGAATATTTTAAAGAAACGTTTTTTTCCATTTTTTTCCCCGGCATACCCTGTAGCCTGTACTTACTGTTTTAACCCATTAAACAAATCTATATATAAATATATGCTGCCTATTTTTGTCGTACACTTTTACGCCGTTCTACTGAACCGAATGGCATGATACTTACACCATTGGAAAGGTAATTCTGCGTAGATGTGCAACGGTCTTACCAAACCTTGGTAAAACATGTAAAAGATTAGGCTCTTTTACATATATCTATAGATATAGATGTTGTTAAATCAGGAATCCAGTGTTGCATAACCTTAGGATCATACATCATGCATTATATCTCCCTCTTTCTCTCTGGTGAATTCATTTCTTACCCCAGTTTCAAACCAAAAGATACGAGAAAGAACTAGAACCCTACAAATGTGGTATAAATACAGGATGAGAAGCAGCGTGAGTTAAGTTAACTCTACTATTTGCTGACGACTCCATCAAATATGCGAGCTCTCTTTCCCCGGATATAGCGACAAAAAGAGTTGAGAATCACACAAGACGTCTTTGGGACTATTACTTAAAGTCGGGGCTAAAAATTAACAGCAGCAAGACGGAACTCATCTGCTTCAGGACCACAGTTACAGTCCTTCATGGAAGGACACTCGTAGGGAGATGCAACAATATCCGGATATTCTTCCCAGATGGTACAACAATCTCTCCGAAGCGAACAACAAAATTTCTTGGAGTCAGCTTCAACGAAAAATTTAAGTTCAACCACCATGCCAGGACCATCCTCAAACGAGCAAATTTTGCACTGCACTTAGTGCATCCACTGCTGAGGAAGAGAAGTGGCCTCAGCCAGAGAACAAAGTTGCTGGTTTACAAGCAACTCATCAGGCTCATCATTACCTATGCCTGTCTCATCTGGTATACCATTTCACCATCCGTCATGCGAGAGATTGGAGTATTCGAGAGGAAGATCTTGCGTTCCTGCACTGGACTTCACCGCAATCCGTCAACGCTGAAATACTTCAGGAACGAAAAACTTTACGATACAGCTAATTGTCTGCCCATCGACCAATATATGATGCAGTTATCCCGGAAACTCTTGCAGAATCTCAACGATCACCCCAACCAGGAAATTCAGGCATTACTCCAACAGCCTCTGAAGCCAATCCACAGATACCTTAGTGTGAGAGCAATCAACGCCCCGGAATTTGAGCAACTTTTCAACAGTGAGGTCAATCCTTTCTATGAAATTAGCATCAGTGGCCACAACAGAGGCTAGCCGCCTCCGGCTATATATTTTTTTTTCCTTTCTTTCTTTCTTTTCTTCTTTTTCTTCCTTTTCTTTTCTTTTCTTTTCTTTTCTCTTTTATCTACAGGTTCAATATATTACAAACATTTAAAATAAAACTATAAATTCACATAGAATAGATTAAGCAAAACAAAAATATTGTTGTAACAATGTTTAAACCACCATTTGATGTAAATCGGGCCCTTATTGTTGAGCCGACATATTAATTTTAGTTGTAAGTCTAGTTGTAAGTCATATTGTATATACTCGTATTTAGACTGGTAAATAAACAAAATCTTAATCTAATCTAATTGTGAGTTAAGTTGATTTTTGGAAAGCGACAGAAAAGGAGCTGAAGGGCTGAACAGAATGTGAATCTGAAGCTTGAATCCGTATCTGATATCGAACTTTCAAAAGTCCAATACATGGATAATCCGTATCTTGAATCTGTATGTATGATGTCCTGTTGAGCAGTTCACAACCCGGTCACAACAGAAAATCAAAGGCTAAATTTTTAATTTTGAAAAAAAAATGGAGGAGTGAGTGCTTGTGAGTGAAATAGACAAATAAAAGGAAAGATTAAAAAAATTCTACGCAATTTGCGGGAAAGGAATGATACTTTCTCATTAATCGATGACTGAATCGTTATATATCGATGAATCGTTATATTATTATTTATTTCACAAACTTCTATTAAATAATGATTGTCAAAAAAATAAAAAGTAATTTTTTGACAGAATAATGAATTGAATGAATAAGTATAACAATTTTCGCATCACAGACATTCGTCAGTTGGACCACATCACAATCAGAATAGGGGCATAAGTGTTTTGAAATAGAATAACGTTTTATCATTTTGAACCCTAGCCGAAATATTACAAAATTTTCAATTTTACGTAGTTTAACCTGCCATACACGACGAACATGTTCGTGCGATTTATTCGTTGATATTTGACCACACATGACGAACCGATTTGCAGAACATCACTTTGGCTGTAACTTTCAATAAGAAAATATGGAGAACGCACACGCGGATGATGCAATTACATTATTAAGAGTGTATTTATACAAAAAGCGAAAGCAAGAAAATAATAATAAACAAAAAATGCGAGAGGGGATGAAAGAGTGGCTGTATGGTAGAAACGATCGCACTCATACTAAATTGTTGAGAAAATTAGAAATGTCTGCACCAGAAGATTTTTTTAAATTTCTTAGAATGGATTCAGAAACTTATATTGAATTGCTGAGTTTGGTCAGTCCAGTGATTGGAAAACAAAACACAGGAATGCGAGAAGCAATTACAGCAAACGAGAGACTGTCAGCAACTTTAAGATTCCTCGCAACTGGACAAAGTTTCGAGGAACTAAAGTTTTAGTTCCAAAGGAAACGTTTTGCTAAAACTTGGCATTTTTTATCTTCCGCTGATGTGCATGCAACACAATTTATTTAAGAAAGAAAATGTTTTCGAACAACGCAACAAACGGAGAACATGCTCGCGAACAAATCCACAAATTTTGAAATTTTTCATAAACATTGGATCAGTTCGTCAAAAGCACCACAAACGTCGAACAAGACCATGAACATGAACAGATCGCACGAACATATTCGTCGTGTATGGCCAGCTTTTTTTCAAGTCTGCTTGCCTTCGAAAGTCATAGTAATTAAAAGGAAAGATGCTAGGGATAAGCGTATAGTCGAATCGTTTTTGTGCATGTGGTTCTACACAAGGAATTTGTTTGACTGCCTTGACTTATGAAATGTATTGTTTGGTTTTTTATGTAAGTTTGTGACTGTGAAAGTCACTACTACGATTGCAAAAGAGTTTCCCTACTCCAAGTGGGATATAGACTAAACAAAATGAAAAAAAGAGAAACATAGTGACGAGTGACGACACTTTTGTTGTGTTCACGACAACTGTTGCTTTTTTGAATCGTCGAATTTCGGCGACGGGAGGGCCTAGTAACATTAATTCCCCAAGAGGGAAAATACAATTTGTGCGGTTTATTTTGTTATCTGCTTTTGGATCTTCGAACCCCCTTGCTGAGCAGCTGGTATGCGCAGCAACTTCTCACCCCAGGTTTACACAGGACTTCTTTTCAATCAGGATTTATCATTGTGTTGTTTTTTTTCAATGTGTGTGTTGTTAGAAAATCATTTTGCGTTTTGTCGACAACCAGACGGTTTATTTTGTAATTGAACGTCATCAGCGACGGAGGTAAAGCGGAAAAAATCATAAAAAGATGCTGGGAATGCAAACAGACAAAACAAAATGAGATATTGGTACATATGTGGAGAAATCCATTTTTATTAACCTCATCAAGATTTGAAGCGTAAAACAATATTTTGAGCAATCTGCTATAAGGTGATGGGTATTGGGTATCTTCACCCTCAAAATTTAATGAATAAAGATGAGACAAAAGAAAATCTGAAGGAAAAAGCAACACACAAAATTTCTCAGATTTTAGAATCTTCGAATCCCGAGCAACATTTCTGCTGCCAGTAGATCGACAATAGACTTCAAATTTTCTCTCTCGTGTGCATGTACTCAACACATGTAAATATTTCTAGTTTCAATTGCGTGTGTGAACGTTAGGGAACTCGGTCTCTCGTGTACAGATACACATCCTGATTGTTAAGAAGTCCTGTGTAACCCTGGGGTCAGCTGCTTGTAGCTATTGCAACCCCGTCGTATTTCAACGATTCTCTTTTGTGCCCCTTGTTGATCAAATCATCATTCGCTCATCAGCCATCACTTGTGTGGTTGTGGTTTGTTGTTTGTTTTTTACCGGCAGCTCGGCGTCTTAAGCCCATTTTTTAACTTTAAATTTAAATTAACCGGGTTTTGGAACAACCTAGACGTATAAACCAACAATTCCGTCCACCCGACCTGAATGAAGTGAAGATAGCAATATCTATATCTATTCAAAGCGACAAGCGATGACTTGGTTAGGAGCATACACCAACTCAACTTTAAAATACGGTGGGACGAAAGTATACCCGATGAATGGAACCTCAGCATTCTTTGTCCGATCTTTAAGAAAGGAGACCCACTGAACCCTCTTTACATTGCCGTATTGTGTAAACGCCTGAAGACATTCGTCAACAACCTGAATGGTCCATGTCAGTGTGACTTCATGCCACGAATGACTACCATCAACCGAATATTAACGTTACGAAAGATCTTGGTGTAAGCCCATGATCGATAGCACCACCTGTTCATCGATTTTGAGGACACGTATAGCAGCATCTAGTTTTGGCATCCCTGCTAAGCTCGCCTGTTGTGCAGGATGTCGATGGAGAATGCACACGGCTCCATCCATTAAGGTCGGTTTAGATCTCATCGAGACCTTTGATGTCAAAAGAGAATTTGGACAACGCGATGCGCTGTCATGCGATTTATTCAACATCATACTTAAAAGAATAGTGCAAATTCACAAGAAAACACAAGAGGCACAATCTTTCAAAAGTCCGTCCAATTACCCGACGATATTGACATAATCGGAACAAAGCAGAAAGACGGCGCTTTCGCGAGTAGGCTGTCAAGGAAAGGGGACCATTTACCCGATACAAGACCTTAATAATCCCAGTCCTGCTCAGAGACATGGAAATTATCAGAAAACGTATGAGGGTACTCTTTGTTGCTTTAAGAGAAAAATTCTTCGAGTGATTTTCGGTCCCGTCTGCATTGCAGGTTAGGAGGACACAACGGTGAACTTTATGAACTGTACAACGACATCGATTTAGGTACAAGATTGAATATCCAATGACTGAGTTAGCTGGGTAATGTAGAGCGGATAGTCTTCGAATCCGCCGTCGAGGGACAGTGCAGTAGAGAAGGACCGAGACTCAGGTGAGGCACGCAAGTGGAAGGGGACCTTAGCCAACTTAGTGTGAAAAACTGGGCGCAGTTAGCTAACTGCGATGGATCGCGCTGGCTGGAAAGGTTTTTTTGACTGAGGCCTATGTCCACCCCGGACTGTAGCACCACCTAAAGTGGCAATACATTTGCAATCCATGCTATTATACCCAGTGGTTTATTTATTCACTAGTTAATTTCGTTAAGATAGTTTGGAAGGTGAGTTTTAGATCATCCTCTTCTAACTGCGGCGATATGGCAGCAATACGTTGAGGATGGACAACTTCGGCATAGGTTCTGTCAATCCTTTTCTTATGGATAGTTGGTTCATTTGTTTTATTTTTTAGCACCACTCCTCTCTACCAATTGTTTTGTATTGTCAGCTTTTATCTTTTGAAACCCCCTAGGTACTAAGCACGCTACATAGCTGGCTGGGTATGCCTGTTCTCAGTATAGGTTTCTTGGTATGTCGCTGAAAGGATATCTGTGATTATATGTGCATTAAACACATCTTGGATCTTTACCCCAGTATTTGTGAGTATGTTTAAAAGATTGACAATTTTTGCGTTGTGGGATTAGTTTGTATTTTTTTCAATGCTAGAACCACAGTTATACTTTAAACTTTATCGGCTTAACTATTTTCGCTGTAGAAAGCTCACGCTTCAAGATTTATCTCTTGTTCATTATTTTATTTTTTAAGATTGCATCGACATTTTATTTGTATGAAGACAACTTTGTTGAAATATCGAGCAAAGTCCCTGCACTATTTTTGAGAAATTCTTCCAAGAACCTTGTATGCTTGGTTGGGGTCACATAAAATCACTTCAAAACCACTTACGCGTCGATTGCGTTAGTACGGCATAGATAAAAATCGAAAACTAGGCTTTCGATACAAACTATTAAGATGTCATCAATAAGGTATTTTTCTTTAAAAAAACCTTTCCATATTGCAGATTTTATGACAGCTCCGTGACGGTATCTAAGAGAACAAACTTAAAACTCATCTTACAAAAGTTTGAAATTATGACAACTGTGCAAGATAAAAATTACAACGATAAAGATACTTGTACTTGTACTTTTCGTCGGACTTGTGATATCGAGCGTTATTCACAAAATAGAAGCATGATAAATTGTGGAACAAGTTTTTCTCATTTATTAGTTTTCGTAAGCACATGTACAGGGGAGGTACGTCTGCATATATGAGTATAAAGAAGATATTGTAGAGGTGCCTAAGTTGTCGCGTGAAACAAGAACACCTCTCAGTCTTTTATTACACTTGCAACGTTTTAAAACTTATACTACTGATGTCCTGGTTCCGGGGAGTTTTTTTTCTGGTATTAATGCATCTTAAAAACTAGGTAGTAGCATAGTCGTTAGCAAAGTTTTATTCAAGGAAGTTTTGTCCCTCATGAGTTGTTTTAATGTGTGCAGTAAGTCTCGGATATTCGGATACACGAAATTTCACTTTAATGGGATTATATTTTTTTTATTTATCTATTCAGCAAGATACTGACTAAGAAACAGTAGAAATGTGTTTGCATGACCAACCTTTAAATTATGTGTTTTACGAGTATGAGTTTGTGAGCGTTAAACTTTATTAATTTTACGAGTATTTGTTCACATTCATACAAAGCTATGTCGTAGAGAAGAATAAGTAAAAACAATTACTAAGCATTGAGTATGCAACACACGTTTGCATGCGATGGATGAAGGTAATTCCAAAAATGCTATTGAAATACATCAACCACTTCTTGAGGCTTCAAAAAACGTTCTTTTCCTTATAGAGAATTACTTGCGATCCAGAGATTTTTGTGAGTATTTTTTCTCCCTTCTCAGAGTGCAAAAGGCTGTAGAATGTTTACGAGCAGAGTGGAAACAGACTGGTTTCACTTCTTTATTTTATGCGTTCGTAATTGGCTGCGATCCAGAGATTATTCACTATGAATAACTGCGTGTATCTGATTTGCATTGTTTTATAAATCATCACTGGGTGCTTCAAGAAAACTAATTTACTTTTTAAAAAGAAAAATTCTAGAAAAATACTGAGTAGAATGAATTTCTTTTTAATCCACGTTTTCATATGTTTTCAAGTTAAGCTAGCCATTTATTTATCTGAAAAGGTTATTAACAAATGTGTTTTATTATATTAAACGACATCACTGAAAAAGAATGTAAAAATAGTAGTATTTAATTAGATAGATATTTTCTTTGTAGAATTTGTAGAAAGGATTGCCACCACACAATTTACAAACAGAGATATGATATTAAATATATTTTTCAACTGAAAAAACAATTTTACAATATTGTTCATGAACGTTTTTGAATTTTTGAGTATTTTTAAAGGGAAAACAACAATTAAAAACCCTTTTATGAAGAAAAATAAAAACAAATAATAATAATTAATAAGTAGATAATAAATAAATAATAAAATGTAATAAATGTAAATAAACACGTTTACAACAAAAACAGCAAAATATTTATACATTAACTATTATATTAATTTATTAACAACAACATTTCAAATAGATAAGTAAATAAATTAACAAAAAAATAAATAACGATTTACTTAGAGCGATTTTGTTTTGTATTTCAACTTAAGCTAAGTGGCATATAACTCATTAACGAGGGGATTTCCAGGTATACTACATCTCATAAGAAAAGAGTTAGTTAGCCTTTCTATTCTGTCAGAGATCAATTCAACATCAGCATGTCGATGCAATTTAAAGGTAGAATAGTACCAAGGTAAGCTTAGCATCATTTTTAAAAGTTTTGCTGAATCTGTAATTTTTTAATATGACACTAAGCTCATTTTTCCCACACAGGACAACCATAAAGCAAGAGTGCTTGAAAAATGACTTTATATATAATTATTTTAGTTTGGTCGAATAAGAGAGACTTTCTGTTTACAAATGAGCATAACATTTTTATAGAAATGCTAATTTCGTGCAAAGTTTTGTTTATATGCTCCTGAAATGTCAATCTCTTATGAAGATGTATACCCAGGTATCTAAAAGTGTTTTCCCAGGCTATCGGCTGCCTAATGACCACGATTCGATAGGATGGGAAGAAACAATGTTTTCTTTTCCTAGAGAAAAAGATAGCTTGTATTTTTCCCACATTCAATTTGAGTTTCCATTTTTTTTCAAATAATCACTGAATACTTCGGCCACATATTTAACATTCGTCTCAATGTTTAGACCGGACATATGCGACGACAGTATCGCTGTGTCATCAGCATAAGTTGTAAATTGTCAGCTTTTTTTTAACAAAATTGTCGTCAATTTCGTGCTGCTCTAAAGCTCAAACAGAGGATCGATAGCAAAAAAGGTGGTTATTTTGCTTCAATTCCTGAGTCTATTGGACCATGTTAGTGAATAGTCCGAGATCTTTATGCAAAATTCTCCTGTGACTAATGCGACCGATATTCAGTTGATAATATGTTTGACGCGTTGAGATTCTCGTGTTTAGACGCAAGCTTTTGGGTAGCAGCTTTCCCTTGAGCGCGAAGGACGAAGAAGGGAATTTGTTCGGTTAAGAATCACCAAACCAGTCTTCAAAAACTTGCGATCACCTGCTGCAGTTAGTGGATTATTAGTAATAAGGCGATTTTGCGATGACTGGAAGTTGAAAATCAACTTTCAGAAGTCAGAAACCATTCTGCGAGGGTGAAAGTTATCCGCTACATGGCCCTCATCTGGCCCATGCTGGTGTATGGATGTCCCGTGTGGTTCAATGTGAGAGCAAGCTTAATGGAAAAGATTCGGGTGTTTGAGAGGGCTTGCCTTAGGTTCTGCCTTCGCCTTTACAGAATACCAGAATCGGAGTACGTAAAATTCTATCCTAATTAGGTCCTATAAAACAGGGCGAAGGATGGCAACGATTAGTATAAGGCCTCGTAGAAGTAGCATCTTCCGACAGGTGCTGGTTCCCTTAATGACGAGAAAGAGCCTCTGCAGCCGAACATCTTGCAGCTCTGCTAATAAGTCCTACTTCACGCCTCCCCGTGGCACCATCTGGGAATCTCACTAGAGGTTGCGAAGTGAAGGGGGCAAATGGCGAGTTTCCTGCGCCATTAACCAAGATTGGTGTCGGAAAAACAAAACATGACCTTATCCGGGCTACTCCGACGTATTTGGAGCTCAGGCCGGTAAGGATTTCCAGGACTTAGTCAGGGTCTTGGAAAAGAGGTGGTGGCGGACGAGCCCTATAAGGGCCAACGGCAGCACTCACATCCCGGAACGGGTTACTGGCTTCGGTGTAACCGACCCCTCGTCCTAGGGGCATTAAAAATGGAACTGGTCCTCCAGGTTGGGGGTTGTGCCGCCCGGGTAACTGCGCGGCCATTTAAAAAAAAGGAAGTTACGAAGCATCAACAAGCCTCGGATATGGACGGATCTACTGTTGACAATCCACGCAAACGATTTAAGGACAATGAGCTTCGGATATGCACGTGGAATGTTAGATCCACGAAGCATTGTCGTGGCTAGCACACGGTTCCTAAATCTCGACATACACAAGGGGACTTGGGGAACCCCTGATCAATCAACAGTCAACCAGATTGATCACATTGCGATCGACACAATGCACTCCTCCAGTATTATGGATGTCCGTTCGTTCCGATGAGCCTTCATTACCTAGTTGTAGCCAAGGTATGGTTGCGGATACCCCAAACTACGCCAAGACAAACTAATGCTGTGAGAAAATCAGTCTCCTTAACATCGCATACCAGATCTTATCTGTCGTATTGTGTGAATGCCTGAAGCCGTTCATCAACAACCTGATAGGTTCATATCAGTGTGGCTTCAGGCCAGGAAAGTCCACCATCGACCAGATATTCACACTACGGCAGATCTTGGAGAAGACCCATGAGCTTCAGATCGATACCCACCACCTATTCATCGATTTTAAGGCCGCGTATGACAGCATCTATAGAGACGAGCTATTCAGAGCAATGTCTAGTTTTGGAATCCCTGCCAAACTCGACCGTCTGTGCAGGATGACGATGGAGAATGCACGCTGCTCCATCAAGGTCGGTAAAGATCTCACCGAGACCTTTGATGTCCAGAAAGGATTTAGACAAGGCGATGCGCTGTCGTTCGATTTTTTCAACATCGTTCTTAAAAGAATAGTGCAAAACTCACGAGCAAACACAAGAGGCCCTATCTTTCAAAAGTCCGTCCAACTACACGCATACGCCGACGATATTGACATAATCGGGAGAAAGCAGCTTGATGTCAGTGGCGCTTTCGCGAGTATTGAGACGGAAGCGGCGAAAATGGGTTTAGCGGTCAATGAGGGCAAGACCAAGTCAAGCAAAAAGGACAACCAACACCGACGTCTCGGACAGAACGTCACCCTCGACAGATATAACTTTGAGGTAGTTAAGGACTTTGTCTACCTAGGCGCCGCTATAAATACAGACAACGACACCAGCGCTGAGATCAAGCGAAGAATAACTCTTGCCAACCGCTGTTTCTTTGGGCAGAGAAGGCAATTGAGTAGCAAAGCCCTCTCTCGGACAACAAAAGTCACCCTTTATAAGACTTTAATAATCCCGATCCTGCTCTATGGCGCAGAGGCATGGACAATATCAAAAATGGATGAACATATCCTTGATTGGTCTTCGGACTATCTTTGGTCCCGTCTGCATTGAAGGAGAATGGAGGAGGAGTTACAACAATGAACTCTACGGACTGTACAGCGACGTCTACCAACTTGACGTGTGAAACTGGAGGCAACAAGCAAAGACGGAGCTAGCTGGAGACTCTTTTTGATCGAGCCCCAGGTCCACCACGGACTGTAGCACCACCTAAAGTAAGTTAGTACAACAGGGCGAATCTAAATAGAGTGGACAACTTCGCTATTAAGTTAATTCGAAGGCATATTGCAAGAGCAATGACCCCCTCCAATAACCTGATATCTGGGGCCTACTATCCAACTACTTATAAAATGAGAGTGTGCGCTTGAAAGGCTTCATCCCCCCTGAAGCGTTCCTCTGTCTTGACATGACAGGGGTTATACAGGATAACTTTGCGGTGCCGCTAATCTTCCACGTAGCTCATGCACTGACAACAAAGACATCGCACACGGCAGTATTGAACGTCTCGGGCTTAGTAGGGTGGTTTTAAGTCACGATAAAAAAGATGTTGTTTTGCCGCATCAAAATATTTGGTGGTTAAGTGAAAAAGTTCTGATTCCTTCGTCGTTTCCTTCCGGGTTAGCCTAGTCAGAAGGCAAAGTGGGCCATTTTGTTTTTTTTTTATTGTTATTTTTCCGTTCTATGTTCAGCAAATGGCCGACTTACATAGGTTAAGGTAGTTTTAAGTATTTAAAGTTAGCAACCTTGGGTTAGCTTATGATTACGTTAGCACCTTTAAGTTTCCTAACAATTAGGCTGGGTTAGATTGCATAGTTAGGCTAAGTAGTTTAAGTTTTGAGTAAAAGTTTTATATAAATCCAAAAAAAACTGTTCGTTCACTAATTTTTTTTTTAAATACTTAATATTTTCTTAGTTTAAATAGATGTAAAAGAATAATAATTATTATTTGAAATGTTAAACTAGGCGTCGAAGGCATGAAATATTAATATAGTTTAGATTAGAGTGCCCGTTTCAAAGGCTAGTATGTTAGTGTAAGTTCGTTAAGTTATTTTAAGCTGATATTTAAGCATTTTTTCTGTTATCATGTAAGTATAGCAAATGTAAGAAGAATAAAATAAAATGCAAAAAAGAAAAAATGCATTATTAGTAGTGATGCCAGATGTCCCGGTTTATCCGGATGTTTTAGGCGAAGATTCGATCGTCCCATCGGGACATCACAAAATATATAGACTTAAGTATGTGTAGAGTAAGATCGGCTATTGTGGTATAATGAAATTGTGTATGCCTGTAAAGTGAAGCACTAGCTTTCTTATCCTGCTCATGTTATGATACTCAGATAATTGAAAAATCCTTCTTAACGTGGCAGGACTCGAAAAATGGTATTTCAGCAAGAGGGTTGAACATAATTTAAAATAAGTAAAAGTAGTAAAGTTTTCGTAATATAATGTTACTTATCCTACTCATCACATGATTGTCAAAGAAATATCGAGTTTCTTCCTGGCAGACAAGCCTCGTGAGTCCAAGCCATGTTACATTGCAGATATGTAGTCCAGTTTTTGAATGATTTGTCACCAATTGAACTTTTATTGCAAAAAAAGCACATGGTATCTTTCTGTTTCTTGAAAAATAAGGCTTTCGTCGGAGCTACGATTGGGATTAACTTCTGAATTAACTTAAGTGAGTGACTTTTTCGGAGCTACCAAACGATTCTGTTTTGTTTTTGATACAAAGCCCTGCTTTGATAATTTTGGTTTCTAGGTGTTTTTCTTCTTTCTTAACAGTGGTTATTTTTTTGTTTATTACCTCAATAATAAGCATCAATTTATTTTTGTTTCAACATTGTTGAAGTCCTGTTTCTTTTTTCTACTTGCTTAGTTGTTGTTTTATTGATGACGGTGGAAATACGAGGGCGGGTCAATAAGTCCGTGACTTTTTGAATTTCTGACCTCTTTACTGAAACAGCAACACTGCTCCTGTCAACAGGCATCTGTCAGTTGACTCCTGTCAAAATTTAAACTTGCTGCGTCAGTTAGTTTGTGTTTGACAGCTATTTTTATCAGACTACTCACTAATTTGAGGAGAAAATGGAAAAAAGTGAATTTCGTGTGCCTTGCTAACCATTATTTCTTGCGAAAAAAAACCATTACCGAGACCAAGGCTAAGCTTGATAAATACTATGGGGACTCTGCACCATCGATTTCAATGGTAAAAAAGTGGTTTACTGAATTTCGTTGTGGCCGTACAAGCACTGAAGATGCCGAACGTCCTGGACGCCCAGTTGAGGTCTCTACACCCGAAACAATCGAAAAAATTCACGATATGGTGTTGGCCGACCGAAGACTGAAAGTGCGAGAGATTGTGGAAGCCGTAGGGATCTCGCATGGCTCAGTGGTTTCAATTTTGAATGATCACTTGGGCATGAGAAAGCTTTCCGCAAGATGGGTGCCGCGTTTGCTCACAGTCGACCACAAACGCAATCGTGTAACAACTTCACATGAAGGTTTGGCGTTGTTTAATCGCAATATGGAGGAGTTTTTGCGCCGTTTTGTAACCGTGGACGAAACATGGATCCATCACAACACACCAGAGAACAAACAACAGTCAAAACAGTGGGTTTCTAAGGGTGAATCGGCGCCAAAGAAGGCCAAGGTGGGTTTGTCAGCCAATAAAGTTATGGCGACTGTTTTTTGGGATGCACGCGGGATAGTCCACATTCACTACCTTCAAAAGGGAAGAACAATCAATGGGGAATATTATGCCAACTTATTGGACCGATTCAATGACGATTTGAAAAAAAAACGACCTCATTTGGCCAAGAAAAAAGTTCTTTTCCACCAAGACAATGCAAGGGTGCACAGATGTGCAGTTGCCATGGCGAAAATCCATGAATTGGGCTATGAATTGCTCCCTCATCCACCCTATTCTCCAGATTTGGCTCCGAGCGACTACTTCTTGTTCCCAAACCTGAAGAAATGGCTTGGTGGAAAAGATTTGACTCCAATGATGAAGTCATCTCGCAAACAAAGGCCTGTTTTGAGGACCTCGACAAATCATTTTTTTTGGAAGGGAGAAAAAAATTGGAGAAGCGTTGGACAAAGTGTATAGAGCTCAAGGGAGACTACGTTGAAAAATAAAATTATTTTTTTATCAAAAAATCTGTGTTTTAATCCAAAAGTCACGGACTTATTGACCCGCCCTCGTATTTCCAAAGATGTAACATAATCTGACCTTGCTGAAGAACAATAGATAATTTAACAGCGAGCTTTCAAAATTTCAATCAGAAAAAGTTTATAGGAAAAATAGAAATTAATAGGAATAATATTTAAAGAAAGAGAGAGAAAAGAAATAATAATACGAGTAATTAATTTGCATCAATAGGAAATAAAGTGTTTTAACAAACTGGGTATAAATCAAGCAATAATTGTTTTCTAACATTCCTTAAGCTCGTCTTCGTGTGTTTTGATTGTGCTGGATAGGTTTCAAAAATCGTTGGTCGTTCATATATATTACAAGTGCAGTCATCTGAAAAATCCCACTAACATCCATTGCTTTTAAGGATGAGTTAAATCCTCTGAGATTTTTTATTAAACGATGCTGTATGGCTGAAATTGTATCTGTATGGGCTTTTGCCGCATTCCCCCAAGCACTCTTAAGTTGCAGACGCAGTGCATTAATGTGTTCACTCCAAAGGAAATGATCGTCAATTGTTGTTCCTAGATATTTCGTCCGCTGTACAACTTTAATCGCCTGGTTCCCTGCCGACAAAGGACAATTTTCGTTTCGGTGAACAATTTAATTTCTCCTCTCCGCTTAAATGGTGTGCGAATGTGCACCATTTTCGTTTTTTTTTTGTGTTAATTATGAGTCTATTATCATGACACGACTTCGAAATGGCATCAAACTTAACGGCCGCGTTAAGATCTCTTTGTTTGACAACGATGGCTATATCGTCCGCAAATGCATACGCAGTACTATTTTTGAAGACCCGTAACAGTTCGTTTGTAAAAAGAATGTATAAGATAGGACCAAGTTTGGATCCTTGGGGAATGCCGTACGAACTTGATTTTTCTTGGCATGTTTCCGTTGCAATTTAACTCTGATTGTTCTATCAGTGATATAGTTTTTGGGCCAATTTAATATTACTCCCCTCACACCGATTCTTCCGAGACTCTCTATAATTTTCTCAGGAGATAATGTGTCAAAAGCCTTGCTGAAGTCAATATAAAGTACCAGTATGTTGAAGTTTCTGTTTAGTCCTGCATTGATTGTGTTCGCAAACTCTCCTAATAGTCTATCTGTGCTTTTGTTTCTTTGGAAGCCATTTTGGTTTGGATGAATAATTTGATGTTTTTCTAAGAAACCATTCAGCCTCAGTCCTCCAAACACTTTTCAACAGCAGATAGAATAGAAATAGGCCGATAGTTTTCTACATTATTTTTAGCATCATCCTTGTAGATTGGCCGCACGATAGCTGTTTTCATTAACCGTGGTACGTGGCCTTGTAAAATACTTCGATTAATCCTTCGATAAGTATGCTTTCGAGAAAAGTCCTACTAAATCATACTGCGTTACGTTCACGTAAAAAACGTCTAATTTTATCGTTATAATACACTTTTAATGTGGTGTCGAATGTGATGGCAATGATATGATCACTACTCCGTTATCCCTTGCGAGATTTAACACTTCAATATTTCGGGTAAGACTGTAGTGTCCATCCAAAACTAAAAGAACTGGGTCTTCTCTTGAAGGTTTTACATACGACAAAAAATGTTGGAACCAATTTGTAAATATGGTCACTTGAATCCATCCCGATATACGAGTATGATATGAATATTTTGGAACCAGGAGGAGCTTCTTCATAAGAAGAGGGTATTAATTTTTCCTGTGAAATATAAAATATGGTGGAACGAAATCTTCACCTACGCTCATGGAGTTTACAACTGTTATAAGAGACCCACACGATCAGCCGATGTCAAGCTCCTATCTGTCGCTTTCTTATACGCGGTAATACTTTTGGTTGCTTGGATTGAATAATGCTGAGACCTGTTTCATAGACTTTCCAAATACGAGCAGCTGGAGAGTTAAATTTGTTATATTCCTGTTTGAGCAATTTATAAAATGCATCCACGTTCTTGCGACTTAACCTTTCAGCTCGATCAAATGATGTACCTGTTGGCACACATAAACTTTATGCCTTCGGCAGCTATAGAACTAATCTTTCCCAGCGGACTCCTTCAAAATTCTAGGTATTCTATTGATTTTAGCTAACTAGCTAGGCCCCAGAATCGAGCTTCCATATCTAGCGCATACATAACCAAAAATCTGATTTTCAAGAGCTTCATCAAAAACTAATCTTCTGCCCAATTTGTTTGCTTATTTTTGCAAAAAAATGGGCAGGTGATCCAAGATACTAAGCTATAACACATTTGCCATCTATACCACAATTCCCGATTTTAGTCTATACATCAGTGTCTCACAAAATTGATCAAGTGTTTTGCATGAAGTCAATTGTGTAGCATTTTGCTAGTTTTAAATCTGTGTAGAATAATTTAAACACTTTTTTCAAGAATAAGTATTTATTAGACTTTTTTCTGTTTTATTTATTTTTTGTTCTTTATCTTTATTTCTGAAAAATAATTACAAGTAAGGTAGATTAGTATTTGATCAATTGTGTGAGTGTAAGGACAATTACCTTTTAGTACTTTGTGTGACCTCCTTTGGCTTTTAAAACGGCTTGAATACGGCGTAGCACACTGTTTATCAAATTTTCACACGTTTCTAAACTAATTGCATTCCACTCTGAGTCAACTCTGTCGTACAGTTCATCTAGATTTCGTGCTGGTGTTGAGAATTCCGCAAGTTTTCGTTTCAGGTGTTGCCATAAATGCTCTATGGGATTTAAGTCTGGAGACTGTGGAGGCCAATCTAAGACTTCAATCCTACGTTGTTGAATCCAAGCATTTGTCACTTTAGCAGTATGCTTCGGATCGTTATCATGCTGGAAGATAACGTTGAAAGCATTTTTGTTCCATTTTTCCAAACTTCCGACTAAACTTCTTTCTAAAATTGAAATGTAGTCTATTGCTGTCATTCGTCCGACCACTCTCTGACACAAACCGATGCCTTTTGTAGCCATACAACCTCATATCATTAAATTTCTGCCACCGAACTTAACTGTCTCTTTTACCATATGTCTTCTTAAAGGCTCGCCTGTTTTTTTCCTAGTCCATTCTCTTCCATCCGACCCAAAACGGTTAATTTTAGTTTCGTCTGGAAAAATTACCCTTTCCTAGTCAGCTTCAGTGAAATTTCTGTATTTTTTGGCAAAATCCCGGCGAAGTTTCTTATGACGTGTTGTAAGAAATGGCTTTTTAACTTTGGCGGGACCTTTTAATCCAGCTTTTCTCAGAGTTTTTCTCACTGTCTCTGCGCTAACGTGGAGATTATCGTTTCTAATTAGAGACCTCTGCACTGAAACAGCATTTTTTTCCTTTCCTCTTGTTATGGCTCGGCAAATCTTGCGTTGGATGGTCATTGATAGCAAAGGTTTTCGTCCCGCCTTCAAGCGTGGTACTGGTGTTGAGTTTATCTTTCGCCTGTAATTACTACCGGCACCAACAGAAATGCCCAATTGGTCAGAAATTTGACGGTGGGATTTCCTTTCTTCCAACAATTTATGGATTTCTTTGATTGAGTTTGATGAAATTGGCTTCATCTTCAATCTGTCATATTCAACGGAAAAATAGTAAGATTATCTGCACTTAATTGTTGTATTTTTAATTTTGACAACTGTCTTTTTTTACAGAAAAACCTTTACTTACCTTTTATTTCTTGTAAAATTAACTTTTAGTGTTACAATAAACGTGCGGCATCGGATAAAGAATAGTGCCGCAGTGCGTCCCAGCTTGTCATAAGAGGCGACTAAATGGGACACTAATCATATACAGGCAACTATGACACCAAAAATGAGCCTGTGACACTTTAACACCTTAAAACTTTCCCACAAGTTTATATGCAATCAGTGGGTTCCCACGTCTGGAGACTACCGGTGGGGTAAAAGAACAGTCAATCAATTCGAAATGAGCATACAAGTGTCAAACCACTCAAATTTTAAACTTCATGGAAATGATCGCAATTAATAGCACTACCTCGCTGGGCACCACGGTTGCAACGCACTCGAGTGATCCCAGAGCAAGCAGAAGTGCTTGTGTCAGAGCCCGACGGATTCCGGGGGCGGGCAAAATGAAGTGCGGCAAATAATAAAGCTCGATAATAGCCAGTGTGGATTTGTTGAAGGAAGATCGACGGTGGACGCTATCCAAAGCCTACGAATAATAATGGAAAAGCACCGAGATTCGTCTAAGGATTTACACATGGTATTTATCGACCTCGAGAAAGCATTCGATCGAATGCCCAGGGATCTCATATGGGCCGCGCTGAGGTCTCAAAACGTACCGGAAACGTATGTTAGAATAATACAAGACATGAATGGCAACGTGAAAACTGCGGTTAAAAGCTTTGCTGGACTAACGAGAGAATTTCCAGTTAATGTCGGAGTGCATCAAGGAAGCGTACTTAGCCCTTTCCTCTTTAACGTAGTATTCGACTATCTTTTAAAAGATTCCATGCGCGAAATAAATGTAACGCCAATTCTCTTCGCTGACGACGCAGTTATACTTAGCGATAACGCCGAAGATTTACAGAACGCCTTAGATTCATGGAGATATGCGCTAGAGAGAAACGGGTTTAAAATAAGTCGTTCAAAGACGGAGCATTTGACGTGCCCATTTGCGCATCCGTTGCGACCTGTTCCGGATATAATGTTAGACGGAATAGTTCTTCCGAAAAGCACTATCTTTAAGTACTTAGGATCAATCGTTAACATGGAAGCGAAATGTGACGACGACGTAAACCACAGAGTGAGTGTGGGATGGATGAAATGGCGGGAAAATTCGGGAATCTTTTGCGACCGAAAATTTCCACTTAAATTAAAGGGGAAACTCTACACCACGGTTGTTAGAGCAGCTCTTATATACGGTTCACAGTGCTGGACAATGTACGAAGCGTTTAAAAACAAAATGACGGCAGCGGAAATGAAAATGTTAAGGATGTCTAGTGGAGTCACTAAACGCGATTGCATTAAATCTACGCGTATAAGAGGAAGTCTACATATAAAGAATTCGGTAACCGAACAGCTTGAGGCGAATAGAATAAGTTGGTATTGCCACGTTCAAAGAAGATCTGCGTTAAAAAGGCACTATCAACTACGGTCACTCCAACTGTAAGAAAACGAGGTCGGAAAAAATTCCTGGATTTCTCAGATGGCAAATGCGCAACAACGTCTGGGGTTAACCACTGAAGCGATCCAGGACCGAGCATTATGTAGACGCGTTCTGCGGTCTGCGACATTAGCCAACCCCATAAGCGGAGCAGCAGCGATGCAGTAAAAATGGGAAACTCGTTACGCATAAGTTCGTATAACGAGGAAAGGGTTAATAAAAGTATAAGAAGAAACGTGCGGATCACAAAACTCACAAAATTGATCAAATCAACCACTCACCAGCACTTCTGAAATGACAGTGAAGTTTTAAATTTTCATCGCATTTCATGAAATTAGAAAACATGTGTTTACAAAACAACAGCAAATTTTCGGTCACCGGTTAACAACTTTACCGTTATAAATCGAATGATGTTTGTTTCAATGTGATATCTGTTGAGCTTAATTATTTATTATTGGTTGTTGTTCAATTCACAACACCTTCCCTAAACAATGCATTTATAGTCGTGCAACTTTTACATAAATGTTACATGAATATAATTCAAAATAAGACTTCGTATTTCAAAAACAAATATTCAATTTAGACCAAATTTTACTATAAGCTGCAGAAGTTTACTACTGGGTACTCCTTTCGTGAATAAATCTGCAACCATATCGCTAGTTGATAAGTACTGTAGATCAATTTCTTTGCCATCTATTTTGGAGCGGATAAATTTCACCTTAATGTCCACATGCTTGGTGTGTGACGAATAGGAATTGTTCATAGCTATTTGGATTGCGCCCTTGTTGTCGCAAAATAAAGTAATAGTTCTAAATTCTTCGGGAATAAGCTCTGTTGTCAAAAGTTTCAGCCATATCGACTCCTGAATAGCAGCAACGACCGCCATGAATTCTGCTTCTGTTGACGACAAAGCGATTGTTTTTTGCGCTGTAGTTGCCCAAGATACTGCTCCACATTGGAAAGTGAATACGTAACCGGTCGTCGATCGTCTATGGTCTACATCACTCGCCCAATCTGTGTCGCAATATCCTGTAATGACATCACTATGTTTCTTGACATATGTTAGACCTTTTTCAGTAGATGCCTTTAGGTAACACATGACACGCTTAACTGCTTCCCAGTTTGCCTCCCTGGATTTGAACCATATCTGCTCAGGATATTTATAGTATAGCAAATGTCTGGCCTAGAGATTTGAGCCGCAAACAAAAGGCAACCGATGGCTTGCATATAGGGCACCTTAGACATTCATCTTCTTTCAGCTTCGTCTTTTGGTGACGTGTCAGCAGATTATTTCTGATTGCAATCAATTGGTGTTGAATTGGGGTTGCAATCACTCGTTCCAAAACGTTGAAGTACGGATGAAAGTTAAGAGTATCGTTCCATACTCGTCCAGATAGTTTGAGGCCATATATATGTAGATTACAACAGTTTGCATACTTTACCGAAACTATCGTCAAATCCGGGAGGCTGTTGCATATAAACATCCAACGATCCACCCAAGTATGCACATACAGCGTCCATTTGATGGATTTCTATATCGTATTTCACTGCCAACGCCAATAAGAACCTAATAGACTTGTATTTTACCACAGGGGCGAAGGTAAAAAGCGACAGGCTCGACTTGCCCTGCGTATAAAGCGTTCATCACCATCGATTTTTGTCTTATAGACCCACTTCGATTTGATGGCTTTCTTGCCGTCTGGAAGGTCAACTAGCACCCAGGTCGCATTAGCTGAGAGCTTTCGATTTCGGAGTTCATCACTGCATCCCATTCCTTTGCGTCCTCTGATGATGTAGCTTCTTCAAAAGTTTCAGGGTCATTATGAATAAACTTCATGGCACAACAATTATATGAAGGTGTCTGCTTGCTAGCGATTCTTTCAGATCGAAGAACTTCAACGTTGGAAATTTCTTCATCTTGTTTTGCCATTGTTACCTCAGGACTAAATGCATCGAAGTTCACAGTATCTTCAAATTCTTCCTGAGAAGTTTCATTTGAACTAAATTCATCTACATGTGGTGTCAATTCAACGGCGCATGCATTACCTTCTCCTGAATTGGCATCTCCAGCAGAAACTGAATCTGGAAAATAAACATTATTTATTCTCTAAATTGGAAGGATTGTTTTCAAGGAACATAACGTCCCTACTTATGATGATTTTATTGTTCTTTGGGTTGAACAACCGATTAGCCTTGGATTCAAAACTATACCCAACCATTATACATTCAGTCTGATTTTGGAGATATGTGCATCCAAAAACGCGTAAAAACTCCAAATTTCTTCGGGACAAATTGGACTTCCTCTGCATGGTACATGATTGGTAAGGTATGCCGCTGTCACAGCCGCTTCAGCCCAAAACCGATTATTCAAACCGCTGTCAATAAGCATGCAACGAACTCGTTTTTCAAGAATGATTCGAAATTGTTATGAATATATTATCCGCCGTTGTCGGTGCGTGATATTTTTATTTTAGATGAGCACTGATTTTCGCATATATTTTTGAATTCAACAAATTTCCCAAACACATCAGACTTTTGTTTAATTGGGTAGACGAAAACTTTTCTCGAATGGTCATCAACAAACGATAATAAGTATTTAGCACCAGAGTATGATTTGCAACTTAACGGACCCAGTACATCAGAGTGTACTAACTCCAGTAATTTGGATGCGAGTGTGCCACTTTCTTTAGTTTTGTTTTTTGGTTGTTTTGCTTTCATGCATGTAATACATATTGAACTGTTTGTTTTTTCAATTTCAATGTCGCATGCAAATTTGTTTATGTCTTATATGCTTTTGTTACACACATGACAAAATCTACGATGCCATAGATTAAAATTAACTATAGTGACTAGCGCTTTACGCTGTCATCCGATCGCTTGGCTCTGAACTGCACATTGTTGTTAAATGTCTTGTTCGTTTTTTTTACTTGGACAGTTTTTCGAGAAATGTCCAACAAACTTACATGTATGACACTTAAACGGTTTAGATTTCTTTGTTGGCTTTTTGTTGATCTAGCCGCTTCCCGATCATTTGTGTTGTCAAATATGGCGTCCTGTAAAAGCAAATTTTTCACATTTTTCAACAGCCAGGACAATCAACTTGTAATCGTCGATTAATTTTAATAACAGTCATAACCAAATTGGTAATATATTCTTGGATCGATGCATGATCTTAAAACTTTATATTCACCAACTGCTTTAAAAGACCTACCTTCCTTGCCAACCCAGTGTTCTCATATGCTTTTATAAGAGAATCCCATGCTTCTTTCGAACTCGTTGCAGCAGCTATGTGGCTATATTTACTTGGCTCCACCATCAATGTTATTTCAGCTAATGCACGTTCGTCGTTAGCAGCATCTTTGCCGCTTAAGACACCTTTGTCAACGACACTCCAGATACCTTTGATGATAAGGCACGATTTCGTTTGCCTTCGCTTGCCGTTCTATGGGAAAAGATCCCATACCAGAAATACCCGAAGTGAACATTTGTTTTTTTTTTCGCAACTAGTTTCGCACACGTATTAGAGAACCCATAACCTGTTGAGTTTAATTCTTCATTAAGACCAACTAAGAATATAGTTTGAAATTTCATTATATATCTGTTATAACTGTGTATGAATATGATTAGTTGTTGTTCAATTCTCAACAATATCACCTTAGAAAAAATGACGTTCAAATTTCAGTATGAACACAACTAGCTTATCAACATGTCATTTATGCACTCTGACAAATACCTGCCAACTAAATTAGCAAAATATTAGGGTTGTTCGCGTAAACAGCCTAAATCTAAGGGAAAATAAATAGAACAATATGTTTGGATATTTTAAGTAGATATACCTGGTTCTTTCCTAGCCAGGTTGCGATCATTTGCGAGTTATTTTCGCAGGAAATAGTAACTGTTTTTGAAAATATTGGTTGCAGTATACTTAGAAATCAAAAATTCTTCTCATCACGATATTTCCTTCACAATAGATAAAAACAAATTTTTAGCTTTAACATAAAAGTACTTTACATCGTATGAACAACGAACTAGCATAATGGTTCAAGTAGAGAGCCTTAATTTTATAAAAAAAAAAAATCAGAATCATTTCTCACTTTTCTGGAAATAGATTTGCATTCATTATTCAAAATTTTATTCAACCTACAAACTTTATTCCATCCGTAAGTGTAGATACATATGCATCAGACCGCCATGTTGCAGGTTGCGGCCCAGATTGACCTATTCAGTTCGCAAGTTAGATTAAGTTTAATCGAATTTCCAATGCACATAACTTGTTAGAGTTTATTTATTTTTCTCCAAAAAGCTATGGGAATGCATCTATCCATGTGTATGGAGAATATTTTAAACAAACTTCTGCATCTACAATTTAAATAGAGCTTCATCCGTATGGGCATATGTTCAATTTTGACCAAACAGTACACGCCTAGAAGGACAAAACAACCTAGGCGTTCGAGTGCGTCTAAATGACAACAAATGATGACTTATGCCAGGATTAATGGTTGCTACACGACTGCACCTTTCTGATACAAGGATTAGTCGGCCATTTGTCATGGTTTTATCACACGGTGACACATTGTTAGCTTAGATTCTATGTATTCTTCTATTTTGCAAACTACTCAGCCAAGATATGTACATATGTGTTCATTGGATATATGTCCTCTTTGAATGAGAGGATGATGTGAAAGGATGTGGACACGGGAAAGAATTTCCTTTTAAAGGACACATGATAATTAGCATTTATCATTTAATCTGATAGATAAACTATCCACTTGTGCAATTTGTCCAGTTCCCGTTGCCTATCCTAATAGGAATATCACACAATTAACCGCATCTATTCTTAAAATCACACATGAATGCATACATGTGTCCGTATTGTAATAACTTAACAAGCAAACCTCCAGCCACCTAGATGAAGAGATGAGTGGCGACGATACTTGTAGTATAGATGTATCCTGATCCTGAACAATCTCCTGAGTTATGGAAATAATTTACATTCGTTTTTAAACGTCGTCATATGACCTACATTTGGTGGATGTACTCGCATGTAAATACGAATAACGAGAACATATGAGTACGGATACAAGTTCCATCTGTAGGTTTTGATAAGTGTTTAGCATCTGGTTGAATATGAGAATCAATTGTGGAGATGATGTGTGAGAAGGAGGCAAAGGAGTGCAAGTCGGAATACATTCTGATAAACATTGAAATATGCAATAGATATATTTTGGAGGATAATTCAAAAATTTCTCAAACCCAGTTGAAGAACATCGAAAGATTTATTACCGGGAAAATTATGTACGATGCCTAACGAAGCAGAACGATATGTTATGTCTTCCTTTCGTGATCTTGTTGGTGGTTTTATCGAATGATGATTCTATCTTTACCTTAGCACATTCTTGAGAGTATATCTTCATTGTGGAGATTTAACATTTTCAAGAAGCAATTTTCAACAGAAATTTGGATATTCAAATCTGTATGTACAATGTGCATGTACCTTGATTGCGTTTATTTATGTGACAAGGGTTTAAGTGGGATGTTTTGAGTATTCGAGTATCGATTAAGAAGGGGAACGGAGATGATGTAAACAGCTGGTTAGTGTATTTTTAAAACTGTGGTGTGCTCTAACACATATCTTGATTGGTTTGGTTCAGTTTTGTTGCATTAAATGCTTCAACAACTCCTTGCCTTTCCTTAAGACGTTGTAACAGTATAAAGACAAATCGAACTAGTTGTAAAATCATTTGCTTGACTCTTCTCAGGATCTTCAACATTTTGACTCGTTTTGCGGTTAGATATGATCATTATCGTGAGTATCATGTTCAAGCATCACCTCAATATATCTTGAATCAAGGAAGGTGTACTTTCTGTGTTCCCTCTCCATTGTTCGGACAGCTTTTACAGTAGTAGGTGTCTATGACCCTGCTGCTTTCTGGAACTATGTACACTCTAAAAGAGTATCTCACCTTCAACGCAGCCGAGTCGACCATGATAAATTTGTTCGTCCCTAGCTTATTTTCTTTGTCTGTTTCTCGACCATCTTCCCTTGCTTTTCCACGCAACAATCTTCTTCTTACATGTTTCCACCGAAATGTAAGAGGCTTACGCTCTAGAACTCGCGCTGTTTTGACTAAATTGCATACCCATTCTTTTGACGTTTATTTTCTTACAGAAAACAATCTATTCCCCAACATAATGAACCAGGAACTGTCTTATACTGTTTTCCAAGGTGACAGCAATTGTTTTCCTAACCCTGATGATCCTACCATCCTTTAAAGGAATTCTCTTTACCGAGAAGTTCTTTTTGCCACTCACAATAGTCTTAAATCTACTTCCATTTCTATCTTTTCTACTGCTAAACTTGACTTAGTTTCAATTATTATATAAACATCACTTCCGCGTTGGTCACTTAATGTTATGTGTTGTTTCATTCTCCCGGCCATCGAGTAGCAAATTACTCTGGAAGCATCACACTGAGGAAGCTGCTAGAAAAGCAACCCGTGGTCTTATGATATGTAAGAGCCTAGCGGGAAAGTCGTGGGGCTGTACCCCTTATATTCTGCGATGGATGTTCATAGCGATTGTGAGACCAACAATCACAAATGGTGCAGTAGCATGGGCAAAACGAGCCAGTCTGATCATAACGAGAGAATCTCTCATCAAGGTGCAAGGACTGGCGTGCCTATGCATAACCGGCGCAATGCGTACATGCCCAACTGTTGCAATGGAGGTGCTATTGGATTTAACTCCCCTACACCTGACTGTCTCAGAGGAGGCAGACTAAACTATTCTAAGAATAGCAAAAGAAGGAACTGGAAAGGGGAAATGCATTAGTTCGCAGGAATATGATGCACTACTCGCAAAACTTCAACTCTTGGCTATTCCAAGAGATGACATCAATAGGAAATGCAACTTTGAAAAGATTTTCTTAACGAAGCTCAGCAACAAGAAAGAATGGAGCGATAAATCCATGGACTGAGCAACCACACAATAAAGTGATATACAGACAGCTCGAGAACTGATGAAGGAACTGGTACAGAAGTATTTGGACCAAGAACGAAACACCATGAATCCATGGGCAAGAGTACCAGCATCTTTCGAGCAGAGGTATGCGCCATAGAAAGATGCGTTCGAATTAATCCCGAAAAGAATTACAGAAACTGTAACATAGCAATAATATCAGATAGTCAAGCAGCTATCAAAACACTGGACTTCTTTGTTATTATTAAATCCAGACTTGTATGGGAATGCCTACAAAGTCTCAACAAATTCGGCAAGAAAAATAGATTATTTGTCTGCTGGGTACCAGGCCATTTGGGCATCACTGGTAACGAGGCGGCGGACTCTCTAGTGAGAAAAGGGGCAGCAGAACCCTTCATAGGACCTGAACCATTCTCCAGGATAGGCAAACACACCCTACGTGAAGAATTCAGGAAATCGGAAAAGGGGAAAAGGGCTAGAACCTTTCGGGATCCCCAAGGTCTGAGACAAGCCAAAAAATTCTCAGGAGATTACACTCTCAAAAGATTTAAAGCATGTATCAGTCTTAGCAAAAATAACCTACGCATCCTAACTGGTTTTTTTACGGGGCATTGCAAACCCAGGGAACACCTAAGGAAGATAGGGATATTAGATGAAGCTCTCTGCAATGCACAGAAACTCCAGAACACATACTGGAATCTTTCGGGGCACTGACAAAGAAAAGGTTTAAATATTTGGGAAAACAGCAAATTCAAGAAGAGGATTTACCCACCTCGGATCCACGGCTCATTCTCAGATTCATAAAAGAAACTGGTCTGGTTTATGTGCTCTGAGTAGGTTTCTCTTGCCACGGCCAGAGCATAAGCACTCCATCATAATCCCTGTTGAATTAAGCTGTGAGGGGGCTCTAGAAGAGGGAGCCAACCTCACCAAGGTGTAAGTAGGGGGACAATAGACCACAAGGTCGCAGTGTAATACCTACACCCTATATATAATTATTATTATTATTATTCTCTCGGCCCATTCTATCGAATCTTACATTATTGCTATTTAAGCGGTGGGTCATCCATAGATGATATTATTATGTTCGATGATTTCAATCTACTCTAT
This sequence comes from Volucella inflata, assembly GCA_928272305.1. Taxonomy (NCBI): domain Eukaryota; kingdom Metazoa; phylum Arthropoda; class Insecta; order Diptera; family Syrphidae; genus Volucella; species Volucella inflata. The sequence continues at coordinate 53,583,720 of OV743720.1, read as the reverse complement.
AACTGCCTCTATCAGTGCTTTCCACATACTATTGCCAATTATCTACTTGCAACCTTTTTAAACAAACATATGCAGACAAAAGGTGTGCCTCTGATCTTGCTTTCCCACTTACTTCCCTATTTCATCCATCCTTCACAAATAAGGAAACTTTGCTAAACTTTTCACATACTAACAGTTTTCGAAAGCATTTTATGTGGAGTTGTAAGTTTTAAGTCCCTTATATCCCCCAGTAAGCATGGATTTCTGCAAGGTAGATCAACTACTACATATTTAGTTGAATTCGTGTTTTTTGTGCTTTCTGCTTTAGAAAATGGCCACGAAATTGAAATTATTGCTACAGATTTTGCTGAAGCCTTTGATAAAGTATTTCATCAGTTGATCCTTTTCAAATAGTCTTCCCTCGGCTTAGATCCCATATTATTAAAATGGATATCTTCTTATCTGGAAAACCGTATATGATGCGTGCGCTTTAGGTCAGTCCTCTTAACCCCATTTCTAGTCATTTCTGATATCCCACAAGGCAGCCATCTAGGTCCCCTTCTTTTCATGTAAACAAAAAACGATCTGAAAATAATTATAAAACACAGTTCCCTATCCATTTACGCCACCGACACCAAGTTCCCCAAAACAATTTCCTCACCCCATGACTCTTTACTCCTTCAAGAAGACCTTGACAGGTTTCCCACGTGGTGTCAATAAAATTGCTTAGAACTGAATATCTCCAAACATTAATCTATGCTATCTATGACTTTGTCACGTAAATCCAATCAATCTGCTCCTCGACCTTATTTTCTGCACGGCGAATCCATACCCCAGGTTCAATCCATTTGCTACCTTGGAATGTTGTACGATGGAGAGTCAATCTTCCGCTCATATATTGCGAGATTATCTCATCCGTTTCTTCAGAATCTTTTTACTTTTATTCTTCAAAGCTGGTGCTAGTTCCAAAGCGATGCAGCAATCGTCCGTGTTACTCATATTTTCTTTTAAAAACAGAAAACGGATTAAAGTTGAAACTGCACAAGAAACCGCACGTACTTTCAGAATTGAAGTAAAAATGATTTTTTCCAATTAATATTTTATTGCACGGGCGATTTTTAAGGATTGGGATGCAAATTTTTAAATATATATGAAGAAGTACCTTTCTTGGAGGATATATTGTGTTGTCCACCTGGAATCGTTTTCAAATAGAACTTGTTTGCCGAAAGAATTGCTTAGTAAAATTGCAAGTTTAGGAATATGCCTAAAATTTTCAATCGCGAAGAAACACTTAAAATCATTCAGTTATATCGTGAAAATGAGTGTTATGGAACAACATCGTTGGTATCTTGAAAATAAGCGACCGCTTGATGAGTGTTAAACTCGTCATACACAATGAAACTTGGAACATTGTTAGCGCGTACGCTCCACAAAATGGATGCGACCAATCGGAAAAAGATAGATTTTGGTCAGAGTTCGGTAACTTGCTTAGAAATATACCTATCGATGAGATGCTCTTCGTAGGCGGAGATTTAAATGGCCACGTCGGAGAAACACATGTTGATTACGAGGACTGCCAGAAATTCAGCTGGCGAAGACATCCTTGTAGCATGTAGGGCTTACGGCTTAACCATCTTAAATACAATGTTTATTAAACGTCAACGACTTCTTATCACCTATAGCAGCAGAGGCCACGCAACGCGAATAGATTATCACCTCTGCAAATTGTCGATGAGCAACCGTGTTAAGGACTGTTAAGTAATACTTGGAGAATCGCTAGTAAGCCAACACCGTCTGCTCATTACAGAATTTTTCACGGCGGAACCACCGAAAACATGGGCATCGTTTGGAAAGCCAAAAATCCGGTGGTATAATCTATCGAAGGAACGAAGCGCAAGATTTATCGCACTGGCTAAAGAAGTGCTTCACAATATAAACGGCATCGCAGACTCACTTAGCCCGCAAGAAATGTGGAACAGCATGCACGAGGAATGCATAACACTCGCAAAGTCCCATCTGGGGACTTTATCGAAATACCATCACGTCGGCAACGAAACATGGTGGTGGAATGACGAAACCAAACGAGCTGTGGCCGACAAGAAGAGTGCATTCCAAGCGTGGACAAAATGCGATCGGAGCGACGATATCGAAAAAGCTCGACTGGCTCTTGAATACGAGGATCTTAAAAACATCGCAAAGAAAGTCCTGGCTCGAACTCGAACGGCAGAAGCGGAAAACCTGTACCAGGAGTTGGAACAAATATCCTCACGATCGGCAGATAGAAAACAAGCTATCCAAGAAGTTCAAACGTCGTACAGTACTAAAATGCCAAATATTTTTAAGCTCGCTGCACAGAGGAGAAAAAATTCAAAACAAACAGTTTCCACGTGATATCGTGCCGACAGCCGGTCTATTCGAGGAGGAAGTTTCGGACTTTTCAATCAAAGAAATAAGTATAGCAATTGGAAAAATGAAGCGGGGGAAAGCGGCGGGACCAGACAGCATTCCATCAGAGTTTTGGTCGAAGATGGAGGGGATCGGCAGCGTTTGGCTATCGAAACTTTTAAATAAATTAAAATGTGGACAACCTATGCCGAATCAATGGAGAAGTAGCTTCTTGGTTCCATTATACAAAGGAAAAGGCGACACTCGAGAATGCAACAACTACCGTTCAATCAAGCTTATGTCACACACAATGAGAATCGTCGAAAGAGTCTTAAACGAACGTCTTCGACAAATAATAAAGCTTGGATTTGTTGAAGGAAGATCGACGGTGGACGCTATCCAAAGCCTACGAATAATAATGGAAAAGCACCGAGATTCGTCTAAGGATTTACACATGGTATTTATCGACCTCGAGAAAGCATTCGATCGAGTGCCTAGGGATCTCATATGGGCCGCGCTGAGGTCTCAAAACGTACCGGAAACGTATGTTAGAATAATACAAGACATGTACGCAAACGTGAAAACTGCGGTTAAAAGCTCTGCTGGACTAACGAGAGAATTTCCAGTTAATGTCGGAGTGCATCAAGGAAGCGTTAAGCGGAAAGGGCTAATTTCCTCTTTAAAGTAGTATTCGACTATCTTTTAAAAGACTGCATGTGCGAAGCAAATGTAACGCCAATTCTCTTCGCTGACGACGCAGTTATACTTAGCGATAACGTCGAAGATTTACAGAACGCCTTAGATTCATGGAGATATGCGCTAGAGAGAAACGGGTTTAAAATAAGTCGTTCAAAGACGGAGCATTTGACGTGCCCATTTGCGCATCCGTTGCGACCTGTTCCGGATATAATGTTAGACGGAATAGTTCTTCCGAAAAGCACTATCTCTAAGTACTTAGGATCAATCGTTAATATGAAAGCGAAATGTGACGACGACGTAAACCACAGAGTGAGTGTGGGGTGGATGAAATGGCGGGAAAATTCGGGAATCTTTTGCGACCGAAAATTTCCACTTAAATTAAAGGGGAAACTCTACACCACGGTTGTTAGAGCAGCTCTTATATACGGTTCACAGTGCTGGACAATGTACGAAGCGTTTAAAAACAAAATGACGGCAGCGGAAATGAAAATGTTAAGGATGTCTAGTGGAGTCACTAAATGCGATTGCATTAAATCTACGCGTATAAGAGGAAGTCTACATATAAAGAATTCGGTAACCGAACAGCTTGAGGCGTATAGAATAAGTTGGTATTGCCACGTTCAAAGAAGATCTGCGGAAAATCCGGTTAAAAAGGCACTATCAACTACGGTCACTCCAACTGTAAGAAAACGAGGTCGGAAAAAGAATTCCTGGATTTCTTAGATGGCAAATGCGCAACAACGCCTGGGGCTTACCACTGAAGCGATCCAGGACTGAGCATTATGTAGACGCGTTCTGCGGTCTGTGACAATAGCCAACCCCATAAGCGGAGCAGCAGCGATGCAGTAAAAATGGGAAACTCGTTACGCATAAGTTCGTATAACGAAGAAAGGGTTAATAAAAGGATAAGAAGAAGAAGAAGTCTATCACCGTCAAATCTCTAATCTGGCCGGCCAGTTAAAATCACCAAAACGAGAGATTGCACGGTTTGAAAATTGGTGATTCAAATCCGCTATCGTTACCCGAGCTGGGTGAGCAGTTAATGGGAGTAAGTTAACCTAACTTGATGGTCAACAGGCAGTAATCGCTGAATGGTTTGCACTTAATAAAATAGCATATTTCACAATATTTATTTTATTTATTTTAGATCTCGAAAATTGTAATTTTACAAATTTTAAGATAAAGCGTAATCATTAGTAGCCTTTGTGTGGACATAAGTGAGACGTTTGACATGATTCCCCATGCAATTATCTTATATAAATTATATGAGGCTGGATTTGGAGGATTCATATAAAGGGTGAGGTAACAGGTACTGTAGAAGTTGTCATTAAATTAAATAATAAAGGTCAGTCTATGGCAATTATGATTGGAACACAATATAAGTGAGTCAATGGCCGCTATTTCAGTTTGGATGTTATGTCTGAGATACAGAATTGTCGCTGGGTCATTGGTTTAGACATTACCCTTCAAATTGCCTCACAGGAAGAAGTCTTAAGGTGTCAAATCGTATGGCCTTGGAGGCCAATCAACTTTTCCTCAAACAGAAACAATCCGATCTTCAAATTTCGTACGCAATAAGTTGAATGATTGATGGCTTGTGTTGGTGGTAGCATCATCCTGTTCAAACTAGAGATCGCCCAAACAAAATTCATGCATTTTTGAAAAAAAAGCCAGTCAACATGTTGCGGTAACGTTCTCCATTCACTGTAACTGTTCCTCCAGCCTTATCTTCGCAGAAGTACGGACCAATGATGCCGCAAGCCCATAATCCGCACTATTAACCAACTTTTTTGGGACACATTGGTTTTTTCGTGAATCACGTTTGGCTTTTACGGTCCGCAATTTTAGTTATTTATGCACCATGCATCCAAAAATGGGCTTCTTCGGAAAAGATCAAATTCGATGACAAATTGTCCTGTCGATCCAACATCCAGTTAACAATTCAGCGCTTTTATAGATGATCCAAAGGCTTTAATTGTTGTGTAATTTGGATTTTATAGGCGTGCAAATGAAGATCGACTATTAGAATTCGCCGTAAAGTGCTAAAAGTGAGGCCCAATTGTTGACTTCGGCGACAAATTTAAGGGTCTGGCTAGTTTCGAACACTTTCGCTTACGGTGGTGATATTTTGGCGTATACGTGCTGGCTGAGTTGTTGATATGGAGTTTGACATGATACCGAACTAGTTTCTACAAAACACTTCACCATTGCACGAATTTCAGACTCACTAGGGCGGGGAAAAATTGACGAATTGTACGAATTGTTACTTTTACAGATCGCCCACTTACGCAATAAGATTGAATAACAAAAATGCATTGTTCCATGGTAAAAGATTCCAAGACTAAAATTGAAAAGCATAGTATGACATCTGCCAAAAAGATTAACCACATTAAGTTCAGTAACTGACAGTAATTGACAGCCAACATCCACATCATCTATTGGCTAACTCTTTACCATCAAAGGAAGATGGATATTCCAAACATAGGACCATGGGTGAAAAGTTTTTTGCCAGGTTTGTATAGAAAATATCTGAAAAAATCCAGTCAAGACTCTTTCCCAATCAGTCCGAATCAGGAGGAAGATCCTGATGACGTACTTTGCACTGCTTCCGCTTCAGAAGATCTGGTAGCAATTCTTCACAGGCAAGCAGAAAGCCATTCCATTTCCCATATTATCAGACCGAAAAGGGAAAGATAAACTTTTTGGCAAGGCATGTTCGACTAAATGATGAATATAAAGGAGCTAACTGACACCGAAACAGCAAAGAATATGTCGCATCACCTCACTCGCACTATAACCACTGCATGTAACGCAGCAATGGCCAGTTGAATACCGAGTAAAAGAGGTACATCGTGCTATTCGTGGACCCAAGAAATAATAGCATTCACAACATGCTTACAAGCACGGCGGATAGAACGATTATGCATATTCCAAATGGCACGAAGGGGCTAAGAAAAGGCTATAGATGAAGGCAGAGATTCAAGCCTGTGTAAGACAAAGCTTACATAAGCCCTTAAGGCTAAGGATGATGATGACTAAGCCAAAGGACTCATTGTCTACACAACTAATAAGTCCAACAATGCAGAAGTCTATTGCATAGCACCTATTCCCACGGAGACCATAGACTCTGTGCAATGTAATCAGAGAAACCAGCACGGAGGCAATTCCAAAAATAACACCAGACGAACTTTTTAGCACATTCAAAAAGACAGACATCCAAAAAAGGCTTCCATTCAAAATAGAGCAAAAATATTTATAATAACAATTTTAAAGTGTCAAAAGGGTGAGGGGGGGGGGTTAAGGAACAGTGGAATCTGCAACATTTATCACTCTTACCCAAAGAAACCAAACCACCACCAATATGATACGAGTAGATTGCTCACTGTGGGAGAAGTTCAGATTCAAGTGGTAGACAAAGCAGCCGAAGTAATAAAGGATTCTTCCTTTACCGATGGGGAACTAAGGATAACTATGCAGTACTGCCGCTGTAAATCAAAAATGTCCATAGCTCAGCTAATTGGCCATTTATAAGGAAGTCACAAGTCAAGTGAATTAAGTAAGAAGAAAGAGTGACTTCAATGACTATGTGGCAGGCTCTCTGGAACACTACTACGAAGGGCAGATGCAACTATAAAATGATCTCATATACAGACGTTTTAACAAACCGAAAGCATGGAAACTAACCACCATCTTACGGAGCTTCTATCTGGTCACGGTAGAGGAACGTCTTTTCGGTCACAACAACTTAACTTTCTGCCCAGACCCCCCAAATCAGGAGGACGACACAAAACATGCAATATTCCACTCCATATGTTTTCTGGGATAGAAAACTGACTTACCAAACCTACTATACAGTCAATAACTGACCAAATGTGGCGGTTAGAAGACAATTGGATGGAGATTTGCACGTTCAGAACAAACGTGCAAAACGAGCTGCGAAGGGGCGAAAGACGTGCAGATGGAGCAAATATAGAAGATTTCGTACGAAGGTGTTATTCCGGAATCGAGAAATCAGGCTAGCGAATTGTGCATGATAGCGCGGGCTATTGGTATCTTTAAAGATTACACACCCTTTGGCGTAACTAAGAAAATCGTAAATCATTCACGTAAAACTGATACCCAAAAAACCTTCATCGGTCTAAAACGCAAACAATATGATGAAATACGAGAACTTGGCCAACAGTCGGCTAACAAGGCTACTTCGATACTCCCACGAAGTTTCGTTTTACGCCGAAAACGAGTAAATTTTCCTTCCAGAGGTAAGGTTTGGTAACTAGGAGTCTCACACTGGTTTCGGAGTGGTTTCGAACATGTAACTTCCCGGTTTGAACATTTTTTATCACTGAGTTCAGCGTCTCACCTAAGGATCTTTCACTTTCCTGCCACCACAAGGCAACCAATCAAAGCAAGCCTTAACTTCCTTAATTAAAATTAGACCTGGTCACATACGAGTATGTGACGTAGTGAAATTTAAAAATGATTTCATCATTCTGATATTAAAACAATTCAAAGAAACTCTTATCCTTGTTAAATTATTCACAATTGAGTGCATCTAGAGTGGTTTCGCTTGAGTGGTTACAGACAGACTAACTGAAATCAATAGCTTATAAGGAATATACGAGTACATCGAAAACTTCATTAATTGCTATAACATACGAGAAATATGATGAAATTAATTTACATCTGAAGCCGAACTTTTCTTTTGGGAGATTCCGGAAAACAGCATGCCGGAGACAATTTCTTTAATCTAAATTCTTTGAAGGTGGAGGCAAGTACTCATACACCTCAAAAACGATAACCGAAGGCGAACACAACTGAAGTATCCAAGTATTTTTCATCTTTAAGAAAGGTAGACCAGCTAACATTTTAGTTATTCCCATAACTGAATTTCATTGATGCTGTTTTCCACTTCGATGATAAATAGTCTTCATGAAAAGTTACTCGTAATTTTCCTATTCAAAATGAAAATAGTTTCGATATACTCGTATCTATTTCCAACAAATGAGTACGAGTATACGAGTAAGTTGCGACATATGAAACCTTTCAGATCTCTGTTTTCAGTTAAAGTCTTCCGCTTTCAGCTTAAGATGAGGCACATCCCTTGAAGCTACCCCTAAATGATTAAAAACAAACTTCTTTTGTCACACGTCCAGATGGGATATTTTCATGGAAGTACTCGTATCCCCGTACAATGTGCTCTAACGCAGACACATATGGGGCACAAAATCCGATAAGATTCGCATTATGGATTCTCTCTTGCTTTGTTTGTAATTCTCATCGTTCGTACCGTATTTCGTTTCAACATTACAAAGTAACAGGAAAATTGAAAATGTTTCTGGAAAAGCTATCTTCGCCAAGAGTAAAACGAGTAAAACACATAGAAAAATAGAAAATCCGACAAAATACGAGTATCCCCAACCATTCTGAAGTCTAAGGTTAAAATGAAAAGTCCATTTCGAGAGTCCAGTTTAAGATGGCTCCTTCAAGTTAGACAACTACGAATACAAATACACGACTTCAACTACAACCAGAACTGATAGTAGAAAATAGGACCAAAAAATGACAATATTATGGTTTCGTATTTCGTGTCTAGGATATTGCTTACGTTTGAAGTAAACGAACTGTATTGAGTTGTATAGTGAAGATTGTTTGTTTTCTTTTCTTATTTTTTATTTTTTACTTGTGCCCTTCCCATTTAGTGTCCTTAGAGATGTCCTTTCTGCACGTTTTTCTTCGGTGAACAGATACTATGTGTGTCCTGTGAAATCCATAAAATACCCAAGTATACCACAAGAAGTCGTTCAATTTTCTACAAGTCTTCTGCTACAGTTTAACCCGTAACATGTTTGTCCATTGAGGTGTATCTGTCTTTTTTTTTTTTTTTTTTATTGACCTAAAATGAGTCAATGGGTGGATCTTTGTATCGATAACAAATAACTTTGTTGTTTGTACTTGTAATCAGAAGAAGAAGGACGGATTTTTTTTTTTTAAATAAAACAACTGTAACGTCTGAGGTGAAGGCCATGAGCGATGCCTTTTGAAGGATAATTTCATGAAAATCGATTAGCGGAAAAGAGACTAATTGCTTTTTCAAATCTGTCGAAAATGGCTCACCTACATACTTGAAGTTTTAATTAGTTTCTGATACTATGCAAACGTTGTCAATTAATTTCCGGATGGTTCTGGTATTTTGGTTAGGATACGGAGAGAAATTTCCGTCCTTCCTGCAGACTTAACTGCGAATCTATAGGCAATGAAAAATTTAAAATTCTTTCATTCCTTTTGAGTAATCGATTTCTATCTCAGGTAGGTAGCTATGTGTGGATGAAGGTAAGTGTCTTTCGGTTCAATTTTCAAGGCCAGAGTTGAAAGTTGAACTAATTACTTTTGAAGGACGTTTTATTCGAATTGAAACTTTGAGTGTTTGAACTGAGATGATGGGCACGACTATGCACTATTAGTTTTTAGGGTCACGTACGTTCGAACGGAACGGCTCTCAAATATGTTTTTTCATAATTTGAAAATAAATAGTTTTAAAGGAATTTCCTCTCTACGCGAGGTTAACTTGTTCTTGTCAGCTTTTTTGTTGTTTATTTTTTGTTTCTAAGTGAAGCTTGAGTCCGGGGTTGATCTGGGCATCAACCAACAAGCCTCTCCAGGTGACGCGGGTTTTCGATGCACTTCATATTGATCGAGGTCTAATTCCAGTTGTTCGCACCACAGTAAATTCGACCGTGCTGGGGCAGGGATTAAAAGATTATTCGGACCGAAGCTATACTGTCCATTCGCTCAACTTCTTCTTCTTCTTATCCTTTTATTAACCCTTTCCTCGTTATACGAACTTATGCGTAACGAGTTTCCCATTTTTACTGCATCGCTGCTGCTCCGCTTATGGGGTTGGCTAATGTCGCAGACCGCAGAACGCGTCTACATAATGCTCGGTCCTGGATCGCTTCAGTGGTAAGCCCCAGGCGTTGTTGCGCATTTGCCATCTGAGAAATCCAGGAATTCTTTTACCGACCTCGTTTTCTTACAGTTGGAGTGACCGTAGTTGATAGTGCCTTTTTAACCGGATTTTCCGCAGATCTTCTTTGAACGTGGCAATACCAACTTATTCTATTCGCCTCAAGCTGTTCGGTTACCGAATTCTTTATATGTAGACTTCCTCTTATACGCGAAGATCTAATGCAATCGCGTTTAGTGACTCCACTAGACATCCTTAACATTTTCATTTCCGATGCCGTCATTTTGTTTTTAAACGCTTCGCACATTGTCCAGCACTGTGAACCGTATATAAGAGCTGGTCTTACAACCGTGGTGTAGAGTTTCCCCTTTAATTTAAGTGGAAATTTTCGGTCGCAAAAGATTCCCGAATTTTCCCGCCATTTCATCCATCCCACACTCACTCTGTGGTTTACGTCGTCGTCACATTTCACTTCCATGTTAACGATTGATCCTTAGTACTTAAAGATAGTGCTTTTCAGAAGAACTATTCCATCTAACATTATATCCGGAACAGGTCGAAAGGGATGCGCAAATGGGCATGTCAAATGCTCCGTCTTTGAACGACTTATTTTAAACCCGTTTCTCTCTAGCGCATTTTTCCATGAATCTAAGGCGTTCTGTAAATCTTCGACGTTATCGCTAAGTATAACTGCGTCGTCAGCGAAGAGAATTGGCGTTACATTTGCTTCGCGCATGCAGTCTTTTAAAAGATAGTCGAATGCTACGTTAAAGAGGAAAGGGCTAAGTACGCTTCCTTGATGCACTAAGACATTAACTGGAAATTCTATCGTTAGTCCAGCAGAGCTTTTAACCGCAGTTTTCACGTTTCCGTACATGTCTTGTATTATTTTAACATACGTTTCCGGTACGTTTTGAGACCTCAGCGCGGCCCATATGAGATCCCTAGGCACTCGATAGAATGCTTTCTCGAGGTCGATAAATACCATGTGTAAATCCTTAGACGAATCTCGGTGCTTTTCCATTATTATTCATAGGCTTTGGATAGCGTCCACCGTCGATCTTCCTTCAACAAATCCACACTGGCTATTATCGAGCTTTATTATTTGCCGAAGACGTTCGTTTAAGACTCTTTCGACGATTTTCATTGTGTGTGACATAAGCTTGATTGAACGGTAGTTGTTGCATTCTCGAGTGTCGCCTTTTCCTTTGTATAATGGAACCAAGAAGCTACTTCTCCATTGACTCGGCTTAGGTTGTCCACATTTTAATTTATTGAAAAGTTTTGATAGCCAAAGGCTGCCGATCCCCTCCATCTTCGACCAAAACTCTGATGGAATGCTGTCTGGTCCCGCCGCTTTCCCCCGCTTCATTTTTCCAATTGCTATACTTATTTCTTTGATTGAAAAGTCCGAAACTTCCTCCTCGAATAGACCGGCTGTCGGCACGATATCACGTGGAAACTGTTTGTTTTGAATTTTTTCTCCTCTGTGCAGCGAGCTTAAAAATATTTGGCATTTTAGTACTGTACGACGTTTGAACTTCTTGGATAGCTTGTTTTCTATCTGCCGATCGTGAGGATATTTGTTCCAACTCCTGGTACAGGTTTTCCGCTTCTGCCGCTCGAGTTCGAGCCAGGACTTTCTTTGCGATCTTTTTAAGACGCTCGTATTCAAGAGCCAGTCGAGCTTTTTCGATATCGTCGCTCCGCTCGCATTTTGTCCACGCTTGAAATGCATTCTTCTTGTCGGCCACAGCTCGTTTGGTTTCGTCATTCCACCACCGTGTTTCTTTACCGACGTGATGGTATTTCGATATAGTCCCCAGATGGGACTCTGCGAGTGTTATGCATTCCTCGTGCATGCTGTTCCATATTTCTTGCGTTCTAAGTGAGTCTGCGATACCGTTTATATTGTGAAGTACTTCTTTAGCCAGTGCGATAAATCTTGCGCTTCGTTCCTTCGATAGATTATACCACCGGATTTTTGGCTTTCCAAACGATGCCCGTGTTTTCGGTGGTTCCGCTGTGAAAACTTCTGTAATAAGCAGACGGTGTTGGCTTACTAGCGATTCTCCAAGTATTATTTTACAGTCCTTAACACGGTTTCTCATCGACATTTTGCAGAGGTGATAATCTCTTTGCGTTTCGTGGCCTCCGCTGCTATAGGTGATAAGATGTTGTTGATGTTTAATAAACATTGTATTTAAGACGGTTAAGCCGTAAGCCCTACACGCTACAAGGATGTCTTCGCCAGCTGAATTTCTGGTTCCAAAGCCTTTACCGCCGTGGTAGTCCTCATAATCAACATTTGTTTCTCCGGCGTGGCCATTTAAATCTCCGCCTACGAAGAGCATCTCATCGATATGTATATTTCTAAGCAAGTTACCGAACTCTGACCAAAATCTATCTTTTTCCGATTGGTCGCATCCATTTTGTGGGGCGTACGCGCTAACAATGTCCACGTTTTATTGTATGACGAGGTTAATATTCACTAAGCGGTCGCTTATTTTCAAAATATCAACGATATTGCTTAGAAGATCCGCTGCAACAACGATTCCAACACCGTTTCGTCCATTGACCGTTCCATGGTAGAACATCTTAAATGCCGTAGTTTTTAATTCAAGAAAACGCGCTTTGTTTCCTGTATTACACCACTTCGTTTCCTGTACGCACAGGATTTGAAGAGTTCTGCCACGCATAATCGCTTCCAGTTCTAAACTTTCTGAGGTCATCGATCCGACGTTCCAACTTGCAAACCGAAGTTTAGGAAAATATTTTGGAAACTTCATTTTGCCCGCCCCCGGAATCCGTCGAGCTCTGACACAAGCACTTCTGCTTGCTCTGGGATCACCCGAGTACGTTTTAAGCGTGGTGGCCAGCGGGGTAGTGCTGTTAATTGCGATCATTTCCATGAAGTGTATCTAAAGTTTGAGTGGTTTGTCACTTGTATGCTCATTTCGAATTGATTGATTGTTCTTTTACCATACCGGTAGTCTCCAGACGTGGGAACCCACTGATTGCATACAAACCTGTGGGAAAGTTTTAAGGTGTTAAAGTGTCACAGGCTCATTTTTGGTGTCATAGTTGCCTGTATATGATTGGTGTCCCATTTAGTCGCCTCTTACGACAAGCTGGGACGCACTGCGGCACTATTCTTTATCCGATGCCGCACGGATACTGTCCATTCGCTCAACATGGCTCAGCAATTTAAGGCGTTGAATCCCTAGACGCGTGGCCAAGCCGATGTCGCTGTACAGCCCGTACAGTGCGAAGTTAAATCTCCTTCTCCATTCCCCGTCAGTATAAATGGGACCGAAAATCACACGTAGTATTTTCCCCTCGAAACCGCCAAGGGCTTTTTCATCCCTTTTCAATAGTGTCCATGTCCCTGCGCCATAGAACAAGACGGGGATGATCAAGTTCTTGTATGAAGCCAGTTTGGTCTTTCGAAAGAAGGCTCTGATGCTCAATTGCCTTCTGAGCCGGAAAAAAACTGCGGTTGGCAAAAGTTATTCTACGTCTTATTTCTGTACTGTTATCGTTGCTACTTGTAACTCCGGAGCTAAGGTAGACGAAGTCTTTAACTACCTCGAAGTTAAAGTTGCCAATTGTGAAACTCCGACCGAGTTGTCGATGCTGGGAGTCCTTTTTTGACGACGCCGTATACTTGGTTTTTGCCTCATTTATCGTGAAACCAATTTTAGCCGCTTCTGCTTCGATAGTTGCGGATGCTTCATTGACGTCTCGCTGTCTTCGTCCAATAACGTCGATGTCATCTGGGTACGTAAGCAACTGGGTAGACTTGTAGAGAATCGTTCCCCTTCTATTGGCCAGTGAGTTTTGTACGATTCTCTCTAAAGCGACGTTGAAGTCACATGATAGCACTTCGCCTTGTCTTAAACCTTTTTTGACATCGAATGTCTCTGTGAAATTTTTACCGACCTTAATGGAGCATTGGGTATTATCCATTATCATCTTGCACAACCTGACTAGTTTGACAGGAATGCCAGAACTACTATAAGCATGGCATTATACAGCTCGCCCCTGCGAATTCTGTCATATGCGGCTTTAAAGTCGTTAAAAAGGTGATCGCTGTCGATCTGGAATTCCAGGGTCTTTTCCTAGATCTGCCATTGTATTAATATTTGATCGATGGTAGGCTTCCCTGACCTGAAACCACCCTGATATGGACCTATCAGACCGCTCATGATCCTTTTCAAGCAATTACACAAAATGGCAGAGAAGATTTTGTGAGCGATGTTCAGGGGACTGATTCCCCAATAGTTGACGCAGTCGAAGGGATCCCCTTTCTTGTGGATATGGCAAAAGGTGCTGAGGTTCCATTCATTGGACATGTTCCTAATTATCAACAGCTGGTTTAAATAGCTCAGCTGGACGCCACCAGCTTTGTTCGACTTTAGTCTCGATACCGCTATCTCAACTTCGTCTAGGTCAGGTGGACGAAATTCTCTGCTTTCATCGTTCTGTGTTGATAGTTCATTCTGCCTGACAGTGGATTTATGGTCGTCGTCGCCGTTGTACAGTCTACAAAGTGGTCTTTCCATGTTCTTTTAATTGATTTATAGAATTTTCGAAGGTCATTCCTGCCGTATCATCTCTCCATTTTCTCGACCGTGTGCTTCTCGCGCTCTTTCTTTTTTGTTCGAAGCAGTCTATGTCATCCCCGTCTTTTCTATTCGTAGAACTCAGGAACAGGCGGTTTGAAACCAATTATTTCAGATGCTGCTTCTCTGATAACTGGACAGCACTCCCATTGGTGTTTTATGAAAATTCAGTCGGCAAATATTCTAGCGATCTCTTGTGAATGCAGCTTTTCAACGTTGAAAATGGGTGCTCTGACCCGACTCTGTTGTGCTCGTGATATCCCCATCCGTACCCTGTCTACAACAAGGTTGTGATCCGAGTCTATGCTGGCTCCTCGGATGGTTCGGACACCAAGAATGTTGGAGGAGTGTTGATCGAAATGTGGTCAATCTGGTTGACGGTTGATTGTGGATGCTGAGGTGTGGAAACTGCGTGCTGGCTTCTATGAGGTTGCGTCGCGTTACGAAGTCTAAAAACCTGAGCCCGTTTTCGGATATGGTATCGTGCAGGCTTTGTTTCCCGATGACGCGCTCAAAAACAGCTTCTTTGCCCAGCGTAGCATTCAGGTCCCCTAAAACAATTTTGGTGTCATAGCTGGAGCATTTAGCATATGTTCTGTCAGGAAGACATAGAACTCGTCCTTGATCGCGTCATCCTCTTCTTCAGTAGGGCGTGCATGCGAATAAGGCTGATGTTCCCTAATTCGGATTTGATGCGGATTGTTACGAGGCGTTCGCTCACATGACGGAAGCTTAAGACTCTTTGCTAAAGTCTGCCCCAGATAACAAATCCGCATCGAAATAAGCGCTGTCTTCTCTCTTTGTAGCAGTTACCGTAGTAAAAGCCGCAGATTTTCATTAGTCTTTTGTCTGTTGAAGTAGCTCGCATAAGGCTTCGCCGTCCGATTTTCGATACCACTGTTGACTCCATCCCTTTGAGGTATTCTGCTCCACATCTTATACGCATATTTCAGCTATTAGGGCAGCAGAATCAGCACCGTCTGGTATAGTACATGAGCACTGGAGCTCACGAGGTTGTGGTCTCGCTGATCCGAGTGTCCAGTTACACATGATCAATCAGACTTAGCACGCTTATGGTTTGTTTCACCATAAATAGCTATCTAGGGGGCACCACGAGTAGGTGATGACGCGATTTTGCCCGATGTGTTTTTATTTGCTGGGGTGTATTTATAGAGGGTGTAGGGGGCTGTAATTCAGTTTAAACCCGTAGCAAAAATACAAAAAAAAAGGAAGGGAAGGAGAAAAAGCATAAGTCCAATGTCTCCGCTTATACTTAACTTTGCTTTACAACATGCCTCTCCAACCACATCGACTCTTGAGTATCTCCAGTTACCGAAATCAAGTTGGTCGAGTTCCCTACCAACTATATGCTCCACTCTAGATATAAGAACCTGACGTTGACATTCTTCTGAAGTCATTAAGGGAAATGGAACAACTTCCTTTCTTCGACTTTGTAGACGTTAACTTTTGCAGAACCTTTTCTCCTGCGCCAGAAAATAAATATATCGTTGAGTTTCAGTTTCAACATAGGAATGTGAAGTTTGGAAATACTCTCTCATGAGCTATGGAACGTTGCTTTGCTTGCCATTAAAATCTTCTCTTGGAGTATTGTCATTTTATGAAGGCTTGTCAGGACTTAGGGCAAATGGATCAGATTTCAGATCGAACCTACCTCTGGAAAGATTTGCTGTATGCCACATCATGCTGTTGTCGCAAATAAACTACGTGTTGTTTCTGATTGGTCCCATTAGGATGGAAATGGTATCAGCTGGAATAAAATGTTGCATTTTGGGCCACCACTTCAGCGCAATTTAAAAGCGTTTGCTTACGATTTCGGACTCATAAATATATGTTTTGGGCTGACATAGTGAAGATGTTTCGGCAAATGTGGGTCGATACGAAACATCGCGACGTTGGAAGTATCGTGTGGTGAGAAGGTCCCATTATTGGATATATTCGGCTTCGTACTGTAACCTACGGTACTTCACCTGCCCATTTCTATCAATTCTAGCACTGAAACAACTCGTTTTAGACTACGAAGAGCTACTTCCCATTGCATCGCATTGTATTTTGCGAGATTTTTATGTCGCATGGCAGGGTGGGATTCAGTGTTCGGAATTTTAGGTATACAAAAGGATTTGGTTGAGCTGTTATCCTAAGCATGTTTGCGGTTGAGTAAATGGAACACGAATGGTCCATTTTGAAGGGTTTGGTATGCGAGTCAATTTTTTCTTTAGATTTTGACTGGACAAAGGTTCTCGGGTTAGTTTAGAGTCCTCACCGCGAATTTTCACCTTTTAAATTTCTATAGAAAATTAATCTTCATCGCCAGCAACAAAGCGTATACTTTTGTCAGAGATTTCTAAAATATTTAATCTGCTGGGTTTTCTGGCTCCTGGTTGGTTGGTTTAGGTGGCGCTACAGTCCGGGGTGGACCTGGGCCTCAGTCAACAAGCTTCTCCAGCCAGCTCGATCCCTGGCTTGCTGCCTCCAGTTTCGCACGCTAAGTTGGCTGAGGTCCTCTTCCACTTGCGTGCGCCAACTGAGTCTTGACCTTCTTGACCGCTGTCCCTCGGGGGCGGATTCGAAGACTTTTCGGACCGGAGCATTGGTGTCCATACGCTCTACATGACCCAGCCATCTCAGTCTTTGGATCTTCACTCTTCTGGCTAGGCCCATGTCGCTGTACAGTCCATACAGTTCGTCGTTGTATCTCCTCCTCCACTCACCGTCAATGCAGACGGGACCGAAGATCGCCCGAAGAATTTTTCTCTCGAAGCAACCAAGAACACCCTCATCCATTTTTGATAATGTCCATGCCTCTGCGCCATAGAGCAGGACCGGGATTATTAAAGTCTTATAAAGGGTGACTTTTGTTGTCCGAGAGAGAGCTTTGCTACTCAATTGCCTTCTTAACCCAAGCCTAGGTAGACAAAGTCCTTAACTACCTCAAAGTTATATCTGTCGAGGGTGACGTTCTGTCCAAGACGTCGGTGTTGGTTGTCCTTCTTGCTTGACAGCATATACTTGGTCTTGCCCTCATTGACAGCTAAACCCATTTTCGCCGCTTCCGTCTCAATACTCGCGAAAGCACCACTGACATCACGCTGCTTTCTTTCGATTATGTCAATATCGTCGGCGTATGCGAGTAGTTGGACGGACTTTTGAAAGATAGTGCCTCTTGTGTTTGCTCGTGAGTTTTGCACTATTCTATCAAGTACGATGTTGAAAAAATCGCGTGACAGCGCATCGCCTTGTCTAAATCCTTTCTGGACATCAAAGGTCTCGGTGAGATCTTTACCGACCTTGATGGAGCAGCGTGCATTCTGCATCGTCATCCTGCACAGACGGACGAGTTTGGCAGGGATGCCAAAACTAGACATTGCTCTATATAGCTCGTCTCTATAGATGCTGTCATAAGCGGCCTTAAAATCGATGAATAGGTGGTGGGTATCGATCTGAAGCTCATGGGTCTTCTCCAAGATCTGCCGTAGTGTGAATATCTGGTCGATGGTGGACTTTCCTGGCCCGAAGCCACACTGATATGGACCTATCAGATTGTTGACGAACGGCTTCAGGCGTTCACACAATACGGCGGATAAGATCTTATATGCGATGTTAAGGAGACTGATGCCTCTGTAGTTGGCGCAGTTCAGAGTGTCTCCTTTCTTGAGAATTGGACAAGCAATGCTGAGGTTCCATTCATCGGGCATACTTTCGTCCGACCATATTTTACAGATGAGTTGGTGTATGCTCCTTACCAAGTCATCGGCTGCCGCTTTGAAGAGCTCGGCAGTCATGCCATCCGCTCCAGCAGCTTTGTTGGACTTAAGCTTCGATATGGCTATCTTCACTTCATCCAGGTCGGGTGGACGGAATTGTTGGTCATCATCGTCCAGGTTGAAAGGTTGATTCTGCCTGACAGCGGTATTTGGTCTGTCATCGCCGTTATACAGTCTGCCGAAATGATCTTTCTTAATCCTCAGCATCGACTGCGATTCTACTACGATGTTCCCTTGTTCATCTCTACAGGCTTCGGTTCGGGGTTTGTTTCCGCGGCATGTTATTTTTACCTTTTGGTAAAACTTCCGAAACTCATTCCTGGAGTAGCATCTCTCAATTTCCTCGATCGCGCGCTTCTCATGCTCTTTCTTCTTCCTCCTGAGAAGCCGGTGTTCATCTCTCCTCTTCCGCTCATAGAGCTCATGGGCAACTCTGATATTTTTTTGCAGTGCCGCATTACGTGCTTTGTGCTTAGCTGCATGTGCTTGCCGGCATTCATCATCGAACCAGGGGTTTCGTTGTTGTGGTCGAGTGAAACCCAGCACATCAGAAGCGGCATCTCTGATTCGTCTGACGTAGAATTCTCACAGCATTAGTTTGTCTTGGCGTAGTTTGGGATATCCGCAACCGTACCTTGGCTACAACAAGGTAATGGTCCGAGTCGATGTTGGCTCCTCGAAACGTACGGACATCAATAATGCTGGAGGAGTGTCTTGCGTCGATCGCAATGTGATCAATCTGGTTGACGGTTGATTGATCAGGAGCTCTCCAAGTCCCCTTGTGTATGTCGAGATATGGGAACCGCGTGCTAGCCATGACAATGTTTCGCCCCGCGCAAAGTCGATTAGCCTGAATCCGTTATCGGAGGTGGTGTTGTGCAGGCTATATTTTCCGATTGTTCCACCAAAGATACCCTCTCTTCCTAACTTTGCATTAAAATCACCGAGGACAATTTTAATGTCATAGCTAGGGCATTGCTCGTAGGTCTTGTTGAGGAGCTCGTAGAAGGCATCCTTGGTGTCGTCATCTTTCTCTTCTGTGGGGGCATGCGCGCATATAAGGCTTATGTTGGCGAATTTAGCCTTGATGCGGATTGCTACGAGACGCTCGCTCACATGCCGGAAGCTGAGGACTTCTCGTCTTAGTCTGCCTCCGACAACAAATCCGCATCCAAATAAGCGCTGGTTTTGCCGTCGATAGCAATTGCCGTAGTAGATGTCGCAGTTTTTCATCTCCTTTTTGTCGGGCCCATCCCATCGCATTTCTTGGATGGCGGTTATGTCTGCTTTGCAGCAGTCTAGGGCCTCCGCTAGTTGCTCGGCTGCACGTGGTCTATTAAGGGATCTAACATTCCACGTGCATATCCGAAGCTCATTGTCCTTAAATCTTTTGCGTGGGTTATCAACAGTAGATCCGTCCATATCCGAGGCTTGTTGATGCTTCGTAACTTAATCTTTTATTAAATGGCCGGGCAGTTACCCCGGCGGCACAACCCCCAACCCGGAGGACCAGTTCCATTTTTAATGCCCCTAGGACGAGGGGTCGGTTACACCGAAGCCAGTAACCCGTCCCGGGATGTGAGTGCTGCCGTTGGCCCTTACAGGGCTCGTCCGCCACCATCTCTTTTCCAAGACCCTGACTAAGTCCTGGAAATCCTTTCCGGCCTGAGCTCCAAATATGTCGGAGTAGCCCGGATAAGGTCTTGTTTTGTTTTTCCGACACTAATCCTGGTTAATGGCGCAGGAAACTCGCCATTTGCCCCCTTCACTTCGCAACCTCAAGTGAGATTCCCAGATGGCGCCACGGGGAGGCGTGAAGTAGGACTTATTACCAGAGTTGCAAGATGTTCGACTGCAGAGGATCATTCTCGTCATTTAAGGAACCAGCACCTGTCGGAAGATGATACTTCTACGAGGCCTTATACATATCGTTGCCATCCAGCGATTGGATCATATCTTTGCTTAAAACTAGAACTCTTCAGTCACAATTGTGAAACAGCCTCATAACCAAATCCGTAGATAGATGGACCCCGCAGAGGGATGTTATCACACCTTTTCTTTGGCTCCTGGTCATAAACAATATCTTGATGGAGTTCAATAACATTGGAATCAATGGAGTGGCGTGCGCAAAAATAAATGAACTAACACTGATTGCAAACTTTACAGATTTTAAACATTCCAAAAACCTTCCTCTTATCACACTTCCTCTCTTACCAACGCTACGGCCCGCATACAACAAAAACAGGACGAATTATTTACTCAACAGAATAGGTCCTCACCAGACAACATCTTCTATTTATCCTTTTTTGGGAATTTCAGACTTTTCGATGCCAGGAGACCCCGGATTTCAGTCTACTCCTAACTTGAAAAGGAGGGCCCCTTTGTGGGAGTATCACGGTGGCAGTGGTTTGAACCTAAAGCACAGGAAAGGTTTCCCACTTGGTTTCACCCCGATGTAGAGTCAGCAATGGTTTAAGGTCAGTCACAACTCATACCAAAGATGTAACCTGTGCCCTCAACTCGGGCTCCGAATTGGTATCAAAGGAATTGAAGGAGATAAATGATAAGTTGTATACTTGCTCTCATGGATATAGAGGCATCGCGTTAAATTAACTCACTCGAAACAGATGT
Organism: Volucella inflata; assembly: GCA_928272305.1. Taxonomy (NCBI): domain Eukaryota; kingdom Metazoa; phylum Arthropoda; class Insecta; order Diptera; family Syrphidae; genus Volucella; species Volucella inflata. The sequence goes on along the minus strand of OV743720.1, from coordinate 53,562,655 downwards.
TCTCGTAAATAACATAGAAGTTCTCCCAATTAGGTCAACAAGAGTAACTTGCTTTGCTTCAGGTGACGCTACGGTCCGTGGTAGACATGGGACTCAGTCAGCAAGCCCTCCAGTTTCGTACGCTTAGCTGGCTGATGTCAACTTCCATGCTGCGTGCCCCACCTGAGCCTTGGTCTTCCTCTACTGTGCTGTCCCTCAGAGGCGGATTGGAAGACTTTTCAGACCAGAGCGATGGGGTCCATCCGCTCTACATGACCCAGCCACCTGACTCGTTTGAACTTAGTTCGAAGACTTTTTCTCTCGAAGCAATAAAGAAAACCAAGCCATAGAACAGGACTAGGATTCTTAAGGTCTCATATAGGATAAATTTTGTTGTTCAAGAAAGAGCTTTAGTCCAAAGAGGCAGCGATTGGCATTAGTTATTCGTCGTTCGATCTCAGTGATATTGTCGTTGTCTAAATTGATTGCAGAGGCTAGGTATACAAAGTCCTTAACTAATTCAAAATTATAATTATCGAAGGCGACTTTCCGTCCGAGACGTCGGTGTTGAGTGCCCTTTTTGCTTGAATTGGCCTTGCTCTCGTTGACAGCTAAACCCATTTTCGCCGCTTCCGTCTCAATACTCGCGAAAGGATCACCGACATCACCCTGCTTTCATCCGATTATGTCAATATTATCGGGGTATGCGAGCAATTGGACAGACTTTTGAAAGATTTTGAAAGACACTTTTGAAAGTGTCTGCGCGTGAGTTTTGATATTGAAGAAATCGTATAACAAAGCATCGCCTTGTCTTAATACTTTTTTAAAGTCGAAGGTCTCGGTGAGATCTTTACCTACATTTATGAAGCAGCGTGCATTCTACATCGTCATCCTGCAACAAGAATATAAGATCTTATGTACCGTGATAGCCAGAGGAGCTCTTGGCTTTTAGAACTGTTTAGAATGTTGTATTGTAGCATACTTACTCGTATTATCCACGCAGTTATTTACACAATTCATTCGATATCCAAAATATATTATTTTTTGTGGCAACAGTTTAACACATAAAACTTTAACACATAGAATGAGACTGTAAAAAGTTCACTTGAAGTCTGTAAACACCACACATTCTGTGTCACAGTGCGACAAAGAGGAAAGGTCAATAGTGCAAAGGACCGCTAAGGTACATTACACTACCAGATATTACTTTTTCAAAAAATCATATAAGAGCCCGTCAAATAATCGAAGTATTTGATATCTGATCAAATTCTTCTGCAGCATTTCTAATGAAATAGCAAGCTACCTCCATTGAAAACTTTTACAAGCCAAAGCGCCTAACAAGAGTATGTAAATTGTATGCCGTGAATGGCATATCTATCGATGGTGGACTTACCACTGGTAAATAATTCAATGGGTATTAGCGCCACGGCATACGCGGATGACGTGGTGATAATAGTGCAGGGAAAATACTTAAACATTTTAAGTGAGATCATGGAGCTTGCCTTGAAGACGATCAGCACCTGGGCATTCAGCTCTGGTCTCAATGTCAATCCCTCCAAAACGGAACTGGTTGTTTTACCATAAAGTACAAGATACCGCAATTCACACTGCCAAAACTCGACGGAATGGAGCTGTCCCTTTCGGGTAGTGCGAAGTACCTTGGCGTGATTCTGAATAAGAAACTGAATTGGAATCTCAACGTAGCGGAAAGAATTAAAAAGGCATATAATGCTCTTTTCATATGTAAAAGAACTGTGGGAAAAATTTGGGGCCTTAAACCCGCTATGGTGTACTGGCTATATACGGTAGTGTTGAGACCCATACTGACATATGGCGCACTAGCATGGTGGAAAGCAACAACTAAGAAAACAACTTACGGAAAATTAGCGGCGGTTCAAAGAACGGCTAGCATAGCCATTACAGGAGCGCTCCGTTCCACCCCTGGACACCTTCCTACACCTGACACCGCTTGATTTATAGATAAAAAACTTGCTGGCAACAATGCGAATCAACTCACTAATCTGGGTCTTTTCAAAAACAGTAGCTTCGGACACGGCACAATCCTGGAAGAGCTACTTACAGGCAATACTATTAGAACGGATGAAATCCCTTCCTTAATCGATTTCGACATTCCGTATGATATACTATATCCGGAGAGTAAGGACTGGCAAGAAAATGCAGTGACAAGATCAAACTAAATTGCAGTTTTCACAGATGGCTCGAAGACAGAGGGAGGAACAGGTTCGGGAATCTTCTCGGAGGACCCGGAACTAAGAGTCTCCATAAGGCTACCGGACACTAGCAGTGTCTTCCAACCAGAGGTTCTAGCTGTCCCCAGGGCAGCTGAGCTGATGCAGATGAAATCGGTACCCAGCAGAGATATCGCTATCTACACCGACAGCCAGGCCGCTCAAAAAACGTTAACTCTGACACAGTCAGGGGCTGTCGCACAATGCTCAAAGCATTATGCGTTCAGAACAGGGTGAGACTGTGCTGGGTGCCAGGGCACTGCGGTATAGAAGGAAATGAACAAGCAGACGAGCTTGCAAGAAGAGGAGGGCTACTCGACAATAGTGAGGTTGCGAATGTCAAACCACCCCTCTGCACAGTAAGCGGCACTATCGAGGAAACAAATCATAAAGGCCGCCAGTATAAGGTGGCTGAACCTGGAAGGACATAGGGTATCAAAGGCTCTATGGCCACTTCTCGACGGTAACAGATCTAGGAAGCTTATTAAGCTAAATAGGTATAAGCTTAGGACGCTAATAGGAAGCTGAAGCACGCAAAGAGACTAAAACTAACAAATACGGACACTTGTAGATTCTGCGGGGATCTACAAGCGGTTGAAGACATAACACACATATTATGTGAATGGCAATATCGCGCAGCCGAAGGAAATTCTTAGGAAAATATTTCTTTGAAAACTTAACCACTGGTAAAGGGATTCTCATTTTGTGAATATACGAGTAGAGTTGCAGGCATTTAAGTCGCATTGTACCACCCAATGGATCTTCTAGGTGATGATTAGGAGACAAATTTCAAATAGTTAGCGCAAATGCAAGAACTTTTGTTCTTTAGAATCGAGCAGATGAAGCTGACATTTCGTACTTATATTTGGCAATATTTTACATATAAGTTAGTGTAATGCCTTTACCAAATTCAGGGCTTCTATGGCATCATCGATATTGTCCTACAGTCGACTGTTTAATGTAAGATCGTTTGGAAATAAATGCACGTTATCTACAAATGTTGGTGCTATTTACATTTCATAGCCTATCTGTCTTTTTATGGGGAATATTACAACTTTGTAAGAATCCAGGAAGCTTAGCGAGGCAAACTAAAAGGTGCTCATACGAGTATTCGCGGTTGTTTAAGCCAATTAAAACTAATCACAACGATTTGCAATTAGGACAAGAAATAAATTTCTGTTATTATTCGCACGGCTCATACATGCAAATATATAGAAACATTCAATCCGCTTACACGTATCTGAAATAAAACACATAGTAGCACACCCCATAGGTGATGTGGTAAACTCGTACTCGTACTCATAAAACCAACACATAATTAGACGCCTCCATAAAAATCGATACAATTAGCTGAAATTTACACTTACTACCCCATACAATCCCATTTACATGTGGCTTATCGACGCCTCCACATCGACTTTTGACAAGACGACCAATTCGAGAGGCGAAATTTTGTCGCGATTACGCCAAAATTAACCAAATTTCTAGTCTAATCATGATACCGTCGTTATTCTGCACAACCCTGAGACGTTCAAATCTATTTTCATTGCCACACTTAACCCTTCCATTAGCGTCGTTAAGTAAGTTCAAGTACAAGCATTCGTTCATTTACTATAAGGGATGTATCCGTATTTTCGAATCCCATCTGAACTCATTTGATGAGTCAGTCGTAAGAGATAGAGCGTGTCTTCTCGCGCGTACTATAATCTTTAACACCAAATTGGGGGTGTGAGTGTCATGCCGAAGTAAATTATACTAAAGTTCTTTTTCATGTTGAATTCGGATTCGGATTCAGATTCAGATACGTACGTACTCTCATTCGAAGGCGGGAGGAATCGCTCCTATTCAATTAGAGATACCCCGACACTTTACTGTCTATTTATGCTAATGATCATTGCTGTGATTATTTGCTGGCAGTTGGTATGGAATGGGGAACCCTCTGCTTAGGCAGCCACCGGAAACTTTAATGAGGTTCGCAATAGTCTCCAATCATTGTCCACAGTTACTTCTGGAGTTTGAGTTAGCACGGAAAATTCAACTAGCAGCTTCAAGTCAAACCAAAACACTCGACACTTTAGTGTGTGTCCTTCTTTGAATCAATTCAACTGATTTCCATTCATTTCAGCCTCTGTGTTTGGTTATTCAAATATCTACCACATAAAGGAGCACCGCCATTCAGTTGGATCAAATCAAAAGCCAGGCAAACAAATAAGAGTAGAAAGGCAGAAGGACATTCTGCCAGAGCATCCAGTATCAAGCAACCAACGTCCATGGGATATGTATATTCGTAGATATATTCCCACTCCTATATACACACATATACCCTACTTACCTACTTAGATGGTTACATTGTTGGTTTGGTTGGTTGTAACAGCACAATGTTCAGTGACTTTGCGAGAGAGGTTTGTGTTATCTTAAAGCTATGGAATTTTATGAGCTCGCAGTCGCTCATCACTACCACCACTCGCATCGGCACTCGCATCTCCAATTCTAGGGGAGGCTGGAGTTTAGTATGAAAATAATGATACCCGGAGGAGGTGTAATGGTTTAGTCGGTTGTTGTTGAAGAACGCGGCGAGAACAATCGTTTGAATGCAAATTATATTAACTTAGAATAAGTGGGGGATTATTAGCGCTGTAACGGTCGTCGCATTGTTGGATAAAATTTCCAGATCATGGCTGAAGGATTAATTTTTTTTTCCGACTTTTTTGTCTGTTTATTTTTTATTTTTTCTTTTACACGAATCGCACCCCTGCCGATTTCGTGTTTGTTGAACAGAAAAAGATACACAAGTGTGCACAAAGTATTAAAGTGGATTTAGGTGAAACAAAAGAAAAAGTTGTTGATTTCCTCAGGTAAGCGTGCTAAATAAGGATGTAGGCTTTGGTAGCACTTCGGATGGGGATGAGTTTGAAAAAAGTTTCTGTAGCACCTGGATGAAATGTCTAAATTTGATCCTATCGAACAAACCAAATTATTGGCTTGCGTTCGTGTCAATGTCATTAGGGATCGGAGGAATATATGTATCTCATTAGCGAATTTCATTTTTGGCTTTGCTATCGAGAAAGCCATAGAATACAAAATGTACTAACAGCCGGCTAAGCTTTTCTTATAGAAAACCATTTCGTCAGCAGACCTTTGACTTGTGCATATTCAAATATTCTTGAAAAATCGTTGTCATTCTGATTGAAAAGATATTGCCTTACGTGGCATACAGCAAAAAAGAATATCGTATCGTTATGCCATACAAGGGATGGGTTTCGGCACTGCACGGTGGCATTCAATCCTTCTTGAATACTTACAAAACTGTACGTCATAGGTGTGAACGTTTTAATAAATTAATTATCTACGATACAACTTAGCCTGTTGCCCGTTACCAGCAGCCCAGCATGCTAGCATTGATCCTAGTTTGTCAAGCAGATTGACAATATAGCGATTGATGCAAAAAACCTCTAGAGTACAGCGCTAAGACAAGGTAATACTGCGAGGAATTTCGACGTCAGACGGCTACAATCGCATGGGAACGCCAAACCTTCTTCCGATTGAGTCTCTCTTAATCTCTTAAGAAGTCCCTTCCTGCAAGCATCAAGGATCGAAGACCAGTGGCAACACCGCCACAAAGCCATCAGAGATGACGCTTCTGATGTGCTGGACTTCACTCAGCCATCACAACAAAACCCCTGGTTTGATGATGAATGGCGGCAGCTTAGTAAGATGCATAAGAAGCTGCATAGGAGGACAAGAGCTGCACATGCACTCTATGAGCAGAAGAGAAGAGACGAACATCGCTTCTCAGAAGAAAAAAGAAAGAGCATGAGAAGCGCACGGTCATAGAAATTGAAAGATGCTACTCCAGGAATGAGATTCGGAAGATTTACCAAAAGGTTAAATAAATCAGGCCCCGAACCGAAGCCTGTAGACACGAACAAGGAAACATCGTAGTACGAGTATATTCGCAGTCGATGCTGAGGAGAGATCATTTCTGTAGACTGTATAGCGGTGATAACGAAATAAATACCGTTGTCAGGCAGAATGAACATTTCAACCTGAACGATGTAGACAAAAATTTCCGTACATCCCATCCAACAAAGCTGCTGGAGTGGACGGCCGACACATCTCTAAAATAATGGAAAATAATGGAATGGAAACTCGGCATTGTTTGTCCGATCCTCAATAAAGGAGACCCTCTGAACTGTGCCAACTACAGTCTTCTTAACATTGCCCGTCAGCCGTATTGTGTCAACGTCTGAAGCCGTTCATCAAGAACCTGATAGATCCATATCAGTGTATCTTCAGCCCAGAAAAGCTTATACACACCACCTCTTCCTCGACTTCAAGGCCGCGTATGACAGCAATTATATAGACTAGCTATACTGACAAATGTCTAGTTTTGGCGTTCTTAACAAACTCGTCCGTCTGCGCAGGATGACTATGGGACTGGGATAATGGACTGCCCGGCCCGCTACTTCGTCAAGGTCGGTAAAGATATCCGCCGGACCTTTGATGTCATAAAATTATTAGAAAAGGATATGCACTACAGACATCTCTATGGATATATCGATTCGCGCAATGAATGCACAACTTAATTCATGGATACTTCTCATTACTCATTGTACAATGAGACCTGTGAATGAGTCTGAATGAGTACGGGTATAATAGTTGTGTTGTGCTTAGTTGTGCTGTCGACCGTCGAAATGTGCATATACTCATTCGTCTCATGGAAGGGCTAACTCAAATTCACGAAATACCTGTTTATTGAAAAAAAAAACACCCAAAACGCACAACAGAATCCCAAAATCGTCTGCGCAAGAGCTCGAGTAACTCGAATTATTCGAATGCGCTTTCCACCCTTTTGCATGTCTCATTTGTACCGTCGTTTTCCAGTACAGCATTCACACATACCCAAAAAAAAAGATGATGCTATGAGTAGTGAGCTTTGAAGAGTGTGAATCACGGGTTGTATGAATGCTGTGAGTTAAGCGAATTCGTTGCATTCACATCCATACGTATTCATAATTCACTTCACTCATTGATTTGTTCCTCATTGTGTGTGAATAGAATGAGTACGGTTCGTTAATTTCTATGAGGTAACTTTTTTTGCATTCATGTAGATTTCTTATGCACTATTATGCGATTTCTTTAACATCACAGGAGGCCCAATCCATCAAATAATCGGAAGAGAGCAGCGTTATGTCAGTGGCGCTTCCACGAGTATTAGGACGGAAGTGAATGGGCTTAGCGGTCAACGAGGGCAAGTCCAAGTACATGCTGTTAAGCAAAAAAGACACTCCACACCGACGTCTTCAACAGAACGTCACCTTCGACAGGTGATTAAGGACTTTGTCTTCCTAGGCTTAGCTATCAATTCAACAGCAACACCAGATTGACTATTAAGGCTCTCCTTTGAACAACAAACGTGACTTTAATAATCCCAGTCCTGCTCTATGGTGCAAAGGCATGGACATTCTTAAAAATGGATGCCCTTGGCTGCTTTGAGATGAAAATTTTTCCTCTTATCCCGTCTGTAAAGACGGTGAGTGGAGAAGGAGATACAACGTCGAACTGTTCAGCGACATTGAATTAACTAGAAGAGTCAAGGTTTAACGACTGAAGTGGTCTGAGAAGCGTTTGAATTCGCTGCCGAGACCGGAGCAGTAATGAAAGACCATGACTCGGTGGGACATGCAAGTGGAAATTTACCTCAGTCGACTGAGCGTCTAAAACTGGAAGTGGCTAGCGAAAGACCGATCTATCTGGAGACGCTTGTAAGTAAGCAAGTAATGGTCCGTAAGACCCAAGTCACGTCAGGTGAAGCACTTTATGCTTATAATTATTTTAAAGTAGAATAGCGACGTTTAGATGTGACTGGCGAAATTGCCATCTGGAAAATATAAATGGATGGACCCGATGAAATGTGCTGTTGATTCATAAAGTAGACAGTTAAGGGTTGTGCAGAGAAAAGCAGCATTAACTGCTAGTGCCTGACCAGCAGCAATTTCAAAGAAGAATGGTGCGACGACACATTGTGAATGCATTCTTAACAAATACTCGTGGGTTTTCTGAAATCAGCTTCATTCTCAAAGACATCAAGATGAAAGTAAGACTCATCTCTGAAGGTGGTTTTTATTTGAAGAATCAGTATCCACTTGTAGTTTTTCATCATTCCATTCAACAAATTTGTTTTACGGTACGTTGTTAGTAGGCTTCAGGTCTTGAGTCAATTGCACACTGTGTTCAAGTCCTTCGTGAGAATATGTGGCAGAAAATCTCTCGAAATGTCAGTTCGCTCAGACTGTAACTCAGCTAAAGACCTAATCCATTTTACTCCTTGAGTTTTCCTTTTATTGGAATTTCTTAGTATTTCTCGTATTTCACAGAAATTAACTCACCTGATGCGAAAAGTAACCCAGACGCTCACAGAAATATACTTCGCGGCATTATCATCAACATCACGGCAAGCATAGCAAGATGTTCTGCCACTCATGCCCAATTCACTAAGGCGCTTAGCAAAATAAACCAGTGTCATATGACGATGAAAGCTAGTCGTCTAAAGTCTTTCGTTCTGAGGGATAGTCGCTGAACTCTAAGAGACGTTGGGGAATACTCGTTGTGTCCTCGGCAACCTGAAGTGCCATACCATATGCAGTTGTCCTCAGGTCAAACCAAACTATCAGCGGAGGCCCTACCCGAGACAGGGAGTAGATCCAACACAGGTGCGGGTCTTGTAATTTTCTTCTTACAGTTTATCGGCCCTTATTTTTCCGTGATTTAACTATGTTCTGGATCTTAAACAAAATTGCATTCAGAGAGCGTTCTCAAAATAGTTTGGAGCTCGTATCTTCACAATAAAACATCTCCGCTTGGAAGATAGAGGCAAGTTTTCTTATCATGGATTGATACCCAATGTTGTCATCTTTTAAAAAGATCACAACGGTTCATACTAAATAGGTCTTGAAACCTCACGTGAAGACCCGTAGAGCTGAATACACTTCATACCAGACCTAGGTATAATACGCCGCCGTGCTGTCACGATTTACAACAAGAGTTACGTTGCGGAAAGCATTCCTGTCGTCTGTCGTGGAGACTTAATTTCACGGGATGCCCGTGATTATCATTCATGATAATTGGACGGGGGCCCTGCGCCACCTACAGACAAAACATCGGTATCCACTAATTCCCTACGTCCTGTCCATTTTGGGTATCTGTTTTACTCTTGATCAGCCCTTTACGAGTATACACTTGGCCAACAATAGAACCCCAAGCTTGATATCTTGAGATATTCGTGCTACAGAGTCTAAGGATATTGAAAGAAAAATTTTATAAAAGCATGCTGGCATACATAGATGCTTTTTTAATTTAAGGACACTGTAACATGAGAAACTATTTTTCTTGAAATAATCAAGTACTCATATATCATATTCGGTTCTCCAAACGATCTCTTTGGTTAACAACGCAAACCGTCTCCAAAATACGCATTCAAATGCTAATGGGTGGATCTAAAATGTTCTTTTTCAACATTCCCAAAACCATTTTAATTGATTAATAGATGCATTGCCATCACGAGCTCTATTGTATCTAACAGTTGATTAGAGAGTGCACTAAACGACCTACATGCAAACGGAATAACAGACAAGAGGCAGAATCTTGTATGTACTCGTAAAATGAAAAGTTACTTCTCTGCCTAATAAATTCCATTGATGGATTGGATCCTTTCCTCAAAGCAGCAACGCCACAGGATACATTGCGTACACCATCCACATAAGACTGCAACTCAGCTCAACTAAGCCGAATCATACAAGTCGAAGAACTTTGATTTATGATGAAGATGAATTAGAAGGCATTACGATGCCTAACAATTTAGCATTTTGACGCAAGGACATGTCAAAGTTTTGCGTAACCGAAGAAATACGAATACGAGTACTATTGTATGAGAAAGTGGTGAAGTAAAACGAACCCATATCTTCCATTGAACGAAGGGCGAACAATTCTTTGAAGTCAGGCAAGGCAATTCTCTAATTGGATCCTTTCGTTGAAGTAAAACTTGGAGTTAAAGTAAAGAACACGAATGTGTGTTAGATAAGATTGCATTATTTTAATTAAGTACTTCGAAAGGCTTTCCATATGTTTGACTTTTCCTCTTCATCTCAAAAAAAAAAAAAAACTTCAAATAGATTAAATAAGAATATTCAGATGATATGTATTTTTCCTTTTAGAAGTGGAAATTAAGTAATATTTCAAGGATGTCATTTATTTACTTCTTCATGGACTTATTCGGCGACATTACAGGAGAAGTTTTGAGCAAACGACATCAACTAGGACCCGATGAATGCTTTGATATTTGATTTTAATTATCAATTCAACTAATCTTGCTGGGTGCTGTAGAAATAGGGTTGGCATTGAGAGATGTCCGCCTGTCAACATCCAGTGCTGCAACTATCTTCTATACACCATTGTGCTTATTTTTTATCCAAGTCATAAATGTAGGTTACTGGACTTTGTCTATCAGGACTCGCCCAACAGGCAAAAATAGCAGCACTATGAGCGGGAAAGTGGATGAATTTCCCAAATGGAATTAACGGTGAAGTTAAATTCCGTAACAAATGAGATCTTATTCGATATACTCCGAGATATTCAGACTTGTAAGGATTTCTGAGACCAAGTAAGGTTCATGGAAAAGAGATGGTGGCGGAAAAGCCCTTGATGGACTAACGGCAGCACTCCAATCCCAAAATGAGTTACTGGCTCTCAAACTAACCGACCCCTCGTCCTAGGGTTGTCAAAAATGGATCTGGCCCTCCAGGTTGGGGGTTGTTCTCCCGAGTTATATGAGTGGGAGCCAGTCGTGGTCCACAGAAAAAATTAAACAGCAAAATATTTTAATAATAGTTCTTTATTCCGTACTCGGAAGTACTTTATAAGTACTCGTTTGGCAGTTTTTTCATGCATAGCAACAGCGTGTTTGGCCTAATGGGATTATCGCTTGGTAATAAATGGCTTGCCTTCTGTTGCCTGTTGGCTTCTATGGACAGCTGCATCTGTTTTAATACCGCTTGACAATACATGGCTTGGCTTTTTCTTTCTGTTGCCAAGATCGGTACAGCCTGCATAGTTGTAGGCATGTGACTCCCGGGGTAATTGCCCGGCTAGGGAAAAAGGTGAAGGTTACGAAACGACAACAAGCCTCGGATATGGATGAATATACTGTTGATAACGAGTTAAGGACAATCAACTGCGTGATATATTACATTCCTTTTTAGGTCACCTGCAGTGGAATAACTAGTAGAGGCCTTAGACTGCTACTAAGCAGACATTACTGTCATCCCAAAAATACTATCGGATGGGCCGGACAAGAAGAAAATTAAAAACTGCGACATCTACTACGGCGATTGCTATCGACGGTATAAGCAGCCTCTATTTGAACGCGGATTTGTTGTTGGAGGGAGACTTAGGCAAGATGTTTTGAATTTTTAGCATGTGAACGAACGCTTTATAGCAATCCGTATCAACGCAAGGCCAAACTAATACCGTAAGGAATTTCGAGGACAGACGAGTACTATCTCAAGAAATCACCAAATCCTTTTCCAATGGAGTTTTCTTTCATATCATTCTTAAGGGAGTAATGCACTACTCAAAAGTCCGTCCAATTAATCGCATACGCCAATGATATTGACGGAACCGGCGAAAATAGATTTTGCGATCAACGAGGGTAAGACCAAGTTTATGCTGTCAAGCAAAATGGATGCCCAACATCGACGTCTCGGAGAGAACGTCACCTTCGACAGACAGGAAGTTAAGGACTTTGTCTATCTAGGCTCCTCTATGAATTCATACAACGACATAAACGAATAACTCTTCCCAATCGCTACTTCATTGGTCTAAGAACACGGTGGACTAGCAAAGTACTCTCTCGAACAACAAAAGTTACCCTTTATAAGACCTTAATAGTCCCAGTCTTACTCTATGGCGCAAAATCATGAACATTATCAAGAATGGATGAGGTTGCTCACGGCTGCTTTTAGTGAAAAATTATTTTGGTGAAGAATTGGTGGGTCTACGTACCGTAGACGGTGAGTGGAGAAGGAAGATACAAATACATATATCGTCAGGTCAACATAATCTCGCAATATTGGAGACCAGATCCTTTGGAAATAATGTGCGATTCATTCGCAATGCTTCTGAGAGCTGTTTGTGTGCTTGAGTCGAGTCTTTGTCTAATTATGGTTGCAATTCTTTGTGTTCGGTGCCAAAATCACCACATTTAAAAAGAAGAAACCATAAACTTCCATTAAAAATAGACAACTTTCAACAGCGGTTTTCATTGAAAAAAAGTGTTTTAGAACTGCTGGCAAATGGTTCTTATCTAAGCCAAACTTGACATCTTCAAAGACACTCATAGCTTTTGACGTGCTGTATTTTATTGGCAGAAGCTTACCTTCCAAAATATCATTTTTGTTATCATTCACACAAACCATAGATAGTAGTTAAGCCTTCTGTTGTCAAATCGACATTTCATACCATTGATGAAGAATTTTCGTTACTCCATCAAGGTTGGTTGGAATAACCGAGAATTGAGGGTTTAGACAGGGTGCCCAAAGAGCAATAGGGAATCTGCAGTCCGCCTGATAATTTGCATACTTGATTGACGTGTAATATATACATGGCTTATACATTGAGGTCAGACCAAAGGGGTGAAGTATTTCTTACATCGCTTAAAAAAACCTATAAATTTCGCAGCATCCCCAGAGCGCGTATTTTTACATAATAGCCTGAGGCTAAACTTTGTCAAATGCCTAAGAAATATAAAGTGCAAATATTTTGCTTTCGCCAAATTAATGTTCGCTTTTGCTCCGCTTTCGGTGATACATGTCATCAAATCACCATTGGACCTGCTGCTACGAAAACCGAGCAGTTTTCGTGTTTCGAGATATTACATGATATGACGGTTTATTTTGGCAGATAGACCAAAATAGCAGTTTAAAATCTGGAGGAGCAAATCTTGTGTTGGTCATCATCGTCCAAGTTAAAAGGTTGATTCTGCCTGACAGCGGTATTTGGTCCGTCATCGCCGTTACACAGTCTTTCCAAATCCTCAGCATCAACTGCGATTCTACTACGATGTTCCCTTGTTCATCTCTACAGGCTTCGGTTCGGGGTTTGTTTCCGTGGCATGTTATTTTTACGTTTTGGTAGAACTTCCAAAACTCATTCCTGGAGTAGCATCTCTCAATTGAAACACAGCACATCAGAAGCGGCATCTCTGCTGGCGTTTTGGCAGTGTTTCTAATGGTCTTCGATCCTTGATGCTGGCAGCATTGGACCTCTTAAGAGATTAAGAGACACTTGATCGGAAAAGGACTTGGTGCTCTCTTGCGATTGTAGCCGTCTGACGTCGAATTTCCTCACAGCATTAGCTTGCCTTCGCGTTGTTTGGGATATCCGCAACCGTACCTTGGCTACAACAAGGTAATGGTCCGAGTCGATGTTGGCTTCTCGGAACGTACGGACATCCATAATACTCATTAAAGGCATCCTTGGTGTCGTCATCTTTCTCCTCTGTGAGGGCATTCGAGCATATTAGGCTAATGTTGGCGAATTTGGCTTTGATGTGGATTGCTACGAGGTGCTCGCTCACATGCCGGAGGCTCAGGACTTCTTGTCTTAGTCTACCTCCGACAACAAATCCGCATTCAAATAAGCGCTGGTTTTGCCGTCGATAGCAATTGCCGTAGTAGATGTCGCAGTTTTTCATCTTCATTTTGTCCGGCATATCCCATCGTATTTCTTGAATGGAGGTTATGTCTGCTTTGCAGCAGTCTAGCGCCTCCGCTAGTTGCTCGTCTGCACGTGGTCTATTAAAGGATCTAACATTCCACTTACATATCCGAAGCCCACTGTCCTTAAATCGTTTGCGTGGGTTGTCAACAGTAGATCCGTCCATATCCGAGGCTTGTTGTTGCTTCGTAACTTATGTTTTTTTAAATGGCCGCGCAGTTACCCCGGCGGCACAACCCCCAACCTGGAGGACCAGTTCCATTTTTAATGCCCCTATGACGAGGGGTCGGTTACACCGAAGCCAGTAACCCGTTCCGTACATGAGACTCAAGACTGTTTCTTCTGCTTATAGCAATCACCAAAGTATATGGAATCATAGTTTTTTATCCTTCTTATGTCCGAGCAATCCGATCGCACTCCCTAGAAGGCAGTGATATTTGCATCATAGCAGTCAATTTTAAACTGGTCTGTGTCCTCGGTAAAGTACAACACAATGTAAGATATATCTGCTTTCTCTGAATTTTTTATCTTTATAATTTCCAAGCAAATATTGACTTTTTATTATTCTGAATTGTTTCGATCAGATTTCATTTCAATCCATTAACCGTTTTTCTTTTTTGTAGATAAGTAGATACTTGAATAGAATCCATGCAAGTGAACGACTAAATCCACAAAGCTCCTTTTCACTTGTTGTATTAGAGAAGCCAAGTTAATTTATATGCATTACATATCCACATGTTCGTTTGCCATATAAACTACAACATTGCGGTTGGGCACTATGGTCGAAACGGTACTCAAATACATTTCATGCATATCTCAGTGCCGACAATGTACAAAGCGTTTGCTAAGACCTTGATAAACTAGAAGCTATTCAAATGGAATAAAACATCAGATCCCAAACCCCTTTTCCTATAACAATATCACAACATCACCACATCCACACCATGACCGCCCTCAAGCTTCCGGTCTTGCATCCTTTTTAACAGAGGAAACCATAAACTTGTCTCCTACAATTGAGTTATTTTTGTATTTTCTTCTGAGAGAGAGAAGAAACTGAAACGAAGAACTGCTCCTTTCGAAAACACTGAAATAATTCATTTTGACGAAACTGATTTGCAGTGCATCCTTCAGCAACTCAACTACGAGTATGATAGAAGACCACAAATCTTAACTTTGCTTTTAATAAATATGCAACACTAACTTCAGATACTATAGTCTTCGGGCAGTGTATTGGTATGCTGATATAGAGGTGCAGGAAGAGGAAAAGGATTTTTTAGTTGCCCTGCATACCCAAGAGTTTCTTTCAAGCAATCTCATCGTGTCTGCTTAACTAACTAACAAGAAGAGATAATGGCATTGGGCGCACTTCCTTCGAAATTTTCTTTTTAGCTTACGACGACACCCTGTGCCGTGCATTTTCGAATTTTTCTCAAGGACAATGCCATAAAAAGTATTTAAATATTTACATTAGCTTAAAGTTTCACCGAGCACAGATACTACCC
Source organism: Volucella inflata (assembly GCA_928272305.1). Taxonomy (NCBI): domain Eukaryota; kingdom Metazoa; phylum Arthropoda; class Insecta; order Diptera; family Syrphidae; genus Volucella; species Volucella inflata. Next base: position 53,547,153 of record OV743720.1, on the reverse strand, counting down.
TTTCAGAACACCAATTCGACTTTAAAAGAGCTTAATGGATGCCCGAAAGAAGTATCATAAAATAAATTTAGACGGAAATACCTAGGTAAGGAAGCTCCCTGGTAAAAACGAGCAACACCCATCAGGACTAATACTGACTTAAAGTGTTTCACATTGCTTTTTACCTTTTTCGACTATCTGGTTTCGAAAAGTGCCACAATAATTAATTTGAACACAATACAATGATAATCTCTAAAGTTGTGTGTTAAGCAATTTGCAATTTCGAGAACAATGACATCATGTAGTCGAGTGTTCTGTCTGAAAGTTTTCTATACGTTATCCTGTGAGTACACTGTTGGTAGAACAAAGTCCTTTGAGGCATATAGGCAAACCAACCTGTTCACCTTTTGGTTCGTAAAATATTTAAGAAGCTAAATCAGGCTGAATACGTTCAGAAAGTGGAAGCAAATAAATCGATGGTTCATATGAATGCAAACTAAGCATTCATTCTCCACATTGAGAGAAGGTATGGATACATCTATTTTTCTAGAATTGAGGAATTTTGTAGAGGTCAATTGATTAGTCCTTGTCATGTATACAATGAAACCATAAATAAACTTGTGTGTCGTTTAGGTCTTGTTGCTGGGGAGTGGTCCGGAATTGTTTTCTCAGGCTAACTCCAAAGAAACCAAACCCGTTTTTGTCTGAAAATTGGAGAAAAATTAAATGTTCTTTATAAGATGCGAAAAATCAGTCAAAAATCAAGAAGACAAAGGGTAATCAACCCTTCTGTGGGCTGCTCCGAAATATTTAGAGGACAGGTCGATTTCCGAGACTAACTCACGGTTTTGGAAATGAGATGGTGGCGGATGATCCTGGATCGATGGCAGCGTTCACATCTCCGAACAGGTTACTGGCTTGGGACCAACCAACTAGACCACCAAGTTGGAAGTTATGATGACGGGGTAACTGCCCGGCAGTGGAAAAAACAAATAAGCACAATGATCTTCGGACTTTTTCGCGGAATCTTAGGTCCCTGAATAGGCCAAGTGCAGCTGAACACCTAGTAGATACCCTGAACTGCTGTAAAGCAGGTGTTACCGCCATGCAAGAAAGACGATGGATGGGCGAGACAAAAGAAGGATGAACAACTGCGAAATGTACAGTGGCGATTGCTATCGACGGAAAGAGTGATGTGTATTTGGATGCGAATTTGTTGTTAGAGGCAGAATCCTGCGAAAAGACGTAAGCACCTCGTTAAATACATAACAACCTGTAGTAAGGCTAAATTTTCCAATATAAGCCTTATGTGCGCGCACGTCCACACAAAGAAGAAAGATAACGACACCAAAAATAGCTTCTACGGGCACTTGGACAAGTCTTATGAGCTTTAGTGGTACTGTCGGAAGGTAAAGCCTGCACGAAACCACCTTCGTTAATGAATTCAGTCTAATCGACTTTGCGGCGGAGTAAAACAAAGCTTGGCAGCACACAGTTGCCACATCTTAATATTCACAAGGGGACTTGGGGAACTCCTGATCAATCAACCGTCAACCAGATTAAGCACATTTTGTCGATGCAAGACATTCCTCCAGTATACCCGAACGCTCCGAGGAGCCAAAATCAACTCGGACCATACGGTTGCGGATATCCTGAACAGCGCAAAGGCAAGCTAGTGTTGGGAGGAATTTCGACTTCGAGCGGCTACAATCCCAAGGGATCGCCAAATTATTTCCCGATCGAATCGCTTAGTCTCTGTAGAGGTCCACTGCCGCCAGCATCAAGCACTGAAAACCAATGGCAACACTACTAAAAAGCCATCAGAGGTGCCGCTTCTGATGCATTCAAGGAGGCGCTGCATAGAAGACTAGAGTTGCTCACGAGCTCTATGAGCAGAAGAGCAGAGACGAACACTGGCTTCTTACGAGGAAAAGAAAGAAGAAGCACGAGAAGCGCACGGTTATTGAGAGATGCTTCTCCAGGAATGAAATTCTGAAGTTTTACAAGAAGGTAAAAAAACATGCTAGGGAGATCGTAGCAAAGTCGCAGTCGATTTTGGGGCTAAGAAAAAGCATTTCTGTAGACTGCGTAACGGCGATGATGAATGAAATACCGTTGTAAGGCAAAATGAACCTTTCAAGCTTGACAACGTAGACCAACAATTCCCTCTTATAGCCATATTATGTGAACGCCTGAAGTCGTTCAACAACAACCTGATTGGTCCATATTTGTTTGGCTTCAGGCCACGAAAGTCCACCATCAACCAAATATTCACACTAGGGCAGATCTTTAAAAAAAACACACGAGCTCCAAATCAACACACATACTTATCCATTCTAAAGCCGCTTACGACAGAAAGTTGAGGGATGTCAGTAGTGCAGAGTATTAAGATGGAGCAATAGTTTAACTGTCAATGAGGGCTAGCCCAACCTAAGCATATGCTGCTAACAAGAAAGAACACCTGAAACTCAAGTCTCGGATAGATTGATACCATTTGATTGATTAAACTTGGAGGTAGTAAGGAACTTTGTTTACCTAAGCTCCGCTATCAATTTCTAAATGTGTCTGGAGGAGGCTAGCTGGAGACGCTTGTATATTGGGACCTAGTTCGGACAATATCTTGTTGCAATCGGTGCGATATAACACTAAGTCAGCGGAACCGAAAAAAAACTTAGGCAATAATGTAGAGATAGCAGGCGCTGGCATTGGGTATTGGAAGCTTCTGCAGACTGTTAAGTTGTAAGGCAGAAAGAACTTTTCAATCTGTTTAACGGAGATACAAATTTTGCTCCATCCGATGAGAATGATGTAAACTGCAACATCTTATAGTCTCTTGGATTATCTACAACTTTCGGTGATGACTGCTTAAACTGCGCAGCTGCCATTGGAAAAAAAACGTTAAGACCGTTTAGATAAATCATTTGCTTATGCGTATATGTGAATTCGCCGTCCCTTATCTCTGCACAAGTTCAAAGAACTGCAGTCAAATTCATTAGGGCGCGTTGTAAGGCCTCAGTGAATAAATATAATATAATACATGCAGTAGAGGGTTAAGCTTATGTGAGTCTAGATAATTCCACAATTGACACAATATTCACAGCACGTCATATCCTGGAGGAAACCAAAGAAGTTCGTATCTGTACCTTTTAACTCTTTACCAAGTTTAAAGCAACAAATGGCTTGCCGTTTCTTATATCAAACTTGAGTTAAATGCGAATAATTCAAAAGAAAACACAAGGAACACAATTTTCTAAGATTCTGTGCAACAACTTTTATCAGCGATGTCATTGATTCGAGCATTTACATGGATTTTTAAATTAGGGTAATGAAACTTAGCATTACATATCCTGCCAACAGACCAGACGCACACCAAATAATGTTTAAGTTGTTGGCCAATTATTCAGCGATTGGCTATATTAGAGTTAATAGCAAATATCAAAGCTATTTCTGACAAATAAGGCTAAATGGCTACTACTTATATACTCAGTATTGCCGTCAGTCACAGCTTAATCGTTTTTAGCTTTTGTTTACTCGTACTACTTATGGCAGATCGTCTTAAAATGATTCGTATGTCAGCTTATGCTAAAAGTAAGTTTATTCGCACATAACCGGTCAATTTTGGCCTTATGTGCTCAAATTATAATTTAAATCGAAGATCTGAGTGGCTCTGCATCATTCTATTTTCTCTAAAAGATGTACATCCTCCTGTGGTCTTTGATCATAGATGACCTGCTCAATAAATTAAGCAACCGAGGCTGCAATACAATTGGTTATGCCGATGGTCTAGTCATTATCATTTGGGGCAGAGAAGCAAAGTCACTGTACGTATGCAAAATGCCCTTAAGATTGTCCTAGACTGCTGTAATATGGACAATCTCCAAAACAAGGATATCATAGTTCCCTTCACTAGAAGAATAAACGACGATATAAAATATCTGTGGGTAATCCTTGATAAAAGTCTAATTGGAATTCTCATTTAAACAATAAGATAACTAAAGCAACTAACTCTTTGTGGGCCTCCTGTCTCATGTATGGCAGCACATGGGAAATCTCTCCAAAGATCACTCATTGGATCTATACAATGATGGTCAGGCCCATCAAAACATATGCTTCTATAGAATGATTGATCAAAATCACGCGAAACACAGCCATTTCAAAGCTAAAATGAATACAGCGTCAAGCATATCTGGCCATTTCCGGAGCATTTCGGACCTGCCTCACAGCTGCTATAGAAGCAATAATAGGACTAACGACCCCAACTCTTATTTATCAACCAAATGGCTTTATGCAGCTCCGCAAGTATTGTACAAGCCAAAGAGTATGACCTTTGCTACCACTCGAACCTAAGGATCTTATTCTCTGAAATACCAAAACTTGACAGAATATGGCGGTTACAGACCGCCTTCAAAAAAACTTTATGTTTCGTCAAAGGATTCTCCACCAAAATTCCCTGCAAAGAAGCATGTGGCATATAGTCCTTTACGTATGGCTCTAAAATGGCAATGGGAGTGACAGCTCGTATACATGGACCAAATACTAGTACAAGCAAGTCAATCGCTACGGAAAAGAGTCTAAATGTATTCAAACTGAACTATACGCCATTCAAGAATGCGTTAATCTTATTTACAACTTTGGTATCAAAGGCGCAAACAACTATATATTCACGAACAGTCAAGCAGCTATATTATAAATGTCCTTAGCTCGCTCATCCTTGACTTAAAATCCGCCATATACTGCTTCAAAACCCTCCAAAAACTTAGCCTCAGAAACAAGATCAAATTATGGTGGGTTCGTGGGTATGAGGGCATTGATGGTAATGTAAGTGCCGAAGAACTGGCCAGAAAGGGCTAGGACGTTCCCTTTAATGGAACGGCACCCTTTTGCTGCACCCCTAAAACTGCAGTCAATCTAGCCATCAATAGCTGGGAGTACTCGAACTGCATCTAATATTGGGAGGATACGTCAGGTCTAAAACATGTCAAACGAGCCATCCTGTCCTTCAACGAAAATGCCAACAGATATCTAAATCTCGACACGATATCAGAAGCCTAGTAGGGTACCTAAAAGGACACAACAGCTTAAAATATCACCTCAACAAAATAGGACTAGTCGACTCTCCGGAATGCCGACTTTGTTTTGAAGAAGTTGGAACAGCTGAAGACATTTTTTGTGAGTGTCCAGCTCTCGACTGAATCAGACGGAATACTAGTAGGGGCTCTCATCTCCGACGTCCGTTAGTAAGCAACGCCTATTTGGCCTGAATTTTGAGTATGTCTGACTACCCCAGTGACAACGTAGAGCTGGTTGGTTATTCTAATTCAAAATGCACGGACTTATCGGATAGGGCCACACAAGTTTCGAAAAAAGCCGTCACTCTTCTACTGAGTCCCTCATCTGGTTCTTAGTCAACATTTGCTACGAAAGCAAGACACAAGATGACCTTAAGTAGCCGGTCACTAGTTCAGTTGTGCTACAAAACGATAAGTACCCGTCTACCCGAATACCCGAATATAATTATTAACTGGCACACCAGTACAAACTGAGCCCCTGGCAAAGATTTGTTCCAAAAATCGGAATAGATAAACAAATCGGAAAAGACACACTCGCCAGTAGCTTCTGTCTGGCTTTGTTTATGAAGTACGTCTAAGGAAGAATTGTTGACCTTTATGTGCGCTTTGCAAATGCATTCTCTCTCCAAGATGCATCATGCAACGAGACAAAGCATGTCCTACTACTTCAAATGCAATCATTTTCGAGTTTTGTTTGTCTACAAACTTCCTGGTATCTTTACTGGGCACTTAGGTAAGAAAATACCCCCCTACGCTTGATGTGAGAGTGATTATCGTCGTGGAAGACTTTTTATATGAGTCTCCAGCCTACACTGCCATCAGTATGACAATGTGTTGAGGAATGATACTATAAGCGCCTTATCTCTCAAACATTTACTCGTTTATCTACGAAAGACTAAGAAATATCCAAGGAATGCTATGGAAAAGTTATAGTAAACTATTTCGATAGAAAAAATTGTCCTCAGTAGCAACTATTAGCCAAGGTTATTTTCCATTTGATCGTCAACAACTTTTTATTGGCTTCTGTCTATTCCTTCGTCCTAAACTCTCATAACATTCAAGCTCTTGACCGCAAACTGTAAATAATATTGAGTTGAAGGGAAAAAGCTTTCAGCATTTCAACATATCGATGGACAAACTTGACATATTTCATCCAAACCAGGATGTGGGATTTCACATTCAAGGTCAATTGCCTGAAAACCTTTACCCTCTCAGTCGAAGCCAATTACAGATTAATATCGAAACGATTACTCCTGCAGAAAATCCTCTGCAATCCCTTGGATAAGCCTTCATTGCCAATCATAAATTTACGAAAACAATGAAAGTAATTCCGTCATACCAAAGTTTCACAAAGAACCCCTTTTTGGCTGTAAGAAAACCTTCCTTTCATCCTTCGGCCCGAAATTTCGAATCTAACGATATCGGAGGCAAAAATGCCTCACGGGATGTTGGTTTTTATAACAATCCCGATTGTTTGGCTCATTTAATACAATTTGTATGTTCCCTTTGGCAATTTAATTTCCTATTGACCCGGCAGCACTGCCGAATTTTGGGCTAATGATTGCCTCGAACTAGAGCTCTTAACCTTGTCAGCGATACGGTATCTCTATAGATTCTGAAGTAGGTTCCAAAGTAGGTACCACTTCAACTGTAAGTACCGTCATCGTCCTCGCCATCGTCATCGTACGAGTAGAGTGTAACTTTTGCTGGGGGAAATTAAATTTTGCGGTCTTTCGTGGCACTCATATGAAGTTTCTGAATGAGCCTAAGTGTCTCTTTGGGCGCCTTTGGCACTCGATCAAGGAAGTTGCCATCAACATTGTCCTTGGTGTAATTGGTGTGATAGTGTAATGGCGTGATGGTTTGACTGTGAGACGGTCTGATAGTAAAATGGTTGGGATGGTAGGTATACGAGTACACACGCGACCATTTACTTGGAGTTGAGGATATCGATAAATTGCTTTTACGTTGCAACTTTGGAAGCGGAAGCAAAGCATTTACGATGGGAACATCGGCACATGGAGCAATGCCAATGTGGAAGTGAAACTCTATTTGTAATTCTATTAGATGCACATTCAAAAAAGAGGACTTCTCCAGCTGAATCGTGAAGTTTTTCCGTCTATGCGGCACTTAATTCAATTTTCAGGTTTTCGTTCTTTTAAAGGAAGAAAAGGCATGAATAGCTGCAATGCGATGTCCAATTCAAGGCCAAAGTAACACCAAAGTAAAGAAAGATAAGCCGTAAGTGTAAAGAGGCTGAAAACGATTTCTGAAAGTGTTTTCCTTTAATTCTTTTTCTCCATTTTCAAACGGTATCCTTAGAGAGGCAAGAAGTCCTTCATGAAGTGGTGGTGATTTCTTAAATGTTTTTGTTATCGAATGATAGGTTTGTTTGCTTTTTGAACAATCCGTAAAACAGTCCCAGAATGTTTTCAGAAAACGAGTATTATGAACGTACTCTGAAACGAAGCAAATATTTGAAATGCTTTCTTACGCTTCAGAGTGTAAGTTGAGAAGGATAATGACAGATGGTATCCATTAAATAATTAATTTTCAATGGCTTTTCATGTTGTTTTTACGCTTCCTTGTGACAAGAATATTTTTAGATTTAAAGAAAATTCTTTTTAAATTTCTTTTCTGTGATGTTTAAAAATAACTGATTAAATCAAGGGTCCTCTTTTCTAAGATCTTGTTGCTTTTTTCAGAGTTTGTGATTCTGATTGATACAAGGTCATGATGCACTTTTAGGAAAACCTTAGAAAATTTTCAGAAAAAAATTGAGAGAACATATGCGTGAAGTAAAAATAAGCACGTTAACAGAACAGACCATCACACTGACGGTTGCTGGCGTAGTCGGGTTAGTTAGTTAGTTTTAAATGCATTTTATTTTCTTAATCATGAATTCTTACATACTAACAAAAAATGCTTAAATGCTAGCTAAAATTACTAAACAATCTTATACTAACTTACTGGCCCTACACAGGCACTCTAAGCTACTCTAAATTCTAACTATGTCTTTCGACTTTATTTACATTTTTTTTCGGATTTCTTATTTTCTAAACTTAAGGCTAAGAAAAAACATTTTTTTGATAAAAAACTTAGCGTATGGACATATTTTTTTATTCTTATAAAAATAAAAAATAAAATAAAATAAACCTTAATCTACCTAACCTACATACAATACGTACATACACACACATAGACATTATACACAATTATATACATACATGATTATATACCTTTGTATATACTTATATATATATATATTACTTAAATGCCAACCTAAACCTATGTAAGCTGGCCATCGCTATTTACAGAGCAAATAGATTGGTCAGCTCTGCCTCATTAGGGAGGCTGGTCCGTAATTGACGGAAACGACGACGAAACATCTTCCCTAACATTCAACCACCAGAAATGCTGGTGCTGCCGAACGACATCCCTCTTATCGCGATTCCCCACCGCCCTACTGAACCTGAGACGATCCACACTGCCTTGTGCGACGTCTCTGTTGTAGTTGAGTCGCCTGTCCCCAGCTGTCCGAGCGACATGGAAGATTAACGGGACCGCTGATCTATCCTGGATCAACCCTATTTGATCAACGTAGAGGAATGCTTCCGGTAGAACGAAGCCGTTAGGGCGCACACTCTCATGATAAAGGTAATTGGGGTCGTAAGCCCCAGATATCAGGTTATTCGTTGAGGCCATTGCTCTTGCAATGTGCCTTCGAGTCAGCTTAATTACGAAGTTGTCCACTCGTATTAGGTTTGCCCTGTTGTAAAGGACCTCATTAGGATAAAATTTTTTGTACTCCGACTCTGGTGTTCTGTACAAGCGAAGACAAGGCCTAAGGCAAGCCCTCTCAAGCACCCGAATCTTTTCCATTAAACTTGCTCGTACATTGAACCACACGGGACACCCAAATACCAGCATGGGCCTGATAAGGGCCATGTAGCAGATTATCTTTACCCTCGCATCGAGTTGGCTGCTATAAAACAGTCTCTTTGTGAGTTCAAAAGCGCCTTTACATTTTTGTCAAAATACAGGAATTGATCTAGCCACATCACAAGGTATCTGACTACATTTCGACAGGCAAGAGGCTAGGTATCCCTAGCGGCTCCAGACAACGGCGTCCTAAAAAGAATGGTTTCCGACTTCTGAAAGTTGATTTTCAACTTCCAATCATCGCAAAATCGTCTTATCTTACCGAAGTCACGCTGCAAGAGAGTATTAATGACCTCGATTTTTGGACCTGTTCTGTACGCTATCAAGTCATCTGCGTACGCAATAGTATGGGGAAGTGAACCTGTCAAGTAGCTTGTATAAATGTTGAATAGGATCGGCGAATTGACCGCGCCTTGCTGAAGACTATTTTTAATTTGAAATATTCCAACAGAAGTCACATTACCATTTTCCACGTTGAACTGTCTGTTGGTTAGCATATTATAAAGAATATACAAGAGTGGTTTACCGATCCCCAGACTAGCCAGCTTGTAGAAAAGACCCTCTAACCATACAGTGTCGAAAGCCTTCTCCAAGTCAACTAGGCAGGCACCAGTATACTGTTTTTTACCTTTATTCCATTGGATATCGGACACCAGTTTAGACGAGGCATGTGAGATAGAATCTCCTGCCTTAAAACCGAATTGATTATCCGGAACTGTATGTTTGTCCTCAACCCACCCAGTCAGAGCCCTATTGACTACTTTTTCGAATACCTTACTGATATTCGGAAGGAGACTTATCGACCGGAGATTCGCCGGATTGGATATATCCTTTTCCTTTTTGGTGATAGGTTGAACCACCGCCGTTTTCCAATGCGCTGGATAATGTGCATTATTCATTGCATTATTAAACAGGGTGGTATAAATGTCCACCGCTTCTAGAGGAAGATGTCGAAGCACGATGTTCGGATTACCATCGGTCCCCACTGATTTCTTACTTCTGATTGTGTCGAGGATCTCATGGAGTTCTTCCTTCGAAATGAACGGGGGTAGGTCACCTTCTCTGGCAATGACATTATTTGCCATATTTTCGTCACTGAACCGGGTGAAATCAGAGCCCTCGGATCGCCAGTTCTCTACTTCATTTCGAATATAGAAGTTGTGCACCAAGACGCGATTGTCCAGGTCAGATTTAAGGCCAATGATATCATTGGCCTTGTATACTTCCTGGAAAGTCGCCCCTATGGCCTCAACCTTCTCCTGTGGATCCTCGATAATAAAGAAGTTGTCATTATCAGCGACCTCATTTATATCAATGCCTGCTATTGTTAGTAACCGTTCGTTGTCTGTTGTTCGGGCTATTTTAAGACACTGAAGGTCGTTTTGATTTTTCTCCGAAATAGTTTATTTATTTGCGGGAACATATTCGGGTTGCTGGTGTTTACAGCCCGAACCTTGTTGTTCCAATACAAACTTACAGAAATTCTGTAATTTTCTTTTATTAGCGTTTGAATATTTTTAATCGACGACTTCAGTGTCCTAATCTCTGGGTCTTGCCTGTCTGTAAACTGTGCGCAGACAGTTAAGCGTTTGTAAATTCGTACCTGTCAGTCGTATACGTTCGTCATACAGTAATAGATCCAAATAAGACCCGCCTCTGGGAAACGACGGGTTATCCGTCGCTTTAAGACCGAGTCTATACATGGCATCGTGCTGACCCCACCAATCGAGTAGTAGGTTCCCTCTAGTATTTGGCAAATTATTTCCCCAATCTCTGTGTCTAGCGTTGAAGTCCCCGCCGATAATAAAATAATTCTCCCCCGATTCCAGCCTCAGAAGTCGAAAAAGTGTGTCGAGCTCTGTAATGAATAAGGTGGATTGTGAAGCCCCAGATGCATAAACAGAGGCCAAGTACAGCCGCTTTCCACTGCGGAGCGGGATGTAAATGACGACTGCCTCTAACACCCGGAACCTGCGTAACACTCCCTTGTACACTCTGTGGAATTCTATGCCTTCTTTAATGAAGATCGCGACACCGCCTCCACGTTGGGAGTTAGGCCGGTTTCTTCTTTTAACAATATAATTATTGTACTCCAGTTCGTGCTCATCGGTTAGCTTGGTTTGATTGATTTAAACATCGCGGCTCTTCGTTCGATCCTAATCAATGAATTAACATTCACCGCAAGGACCTTCAAGGTTTGCTCCACCATGTGCGTACCCATTACGACATGTGTTGCGTTAGGCCCGGCAACAGTGCGTAGATCTGGTCCACACGCTTGGCCTGTTCTTGCACCTGCTGTTGCAGCTGAGCCATCTGCCCTTGGATTGCGAGGAAGATGGCCAGCATGTTAGGTGCAGCTTCTGTTGTTCTCGGCATTGGCACCGGAGAAGCAACAGTCGCTTGCTGTGCCGTAGCCCCCTGCCTAACACCATTTGGGCGTAGGAAATTTGGGACGTGACGGCTGGTGTTTGAAACCTAACAGGTGAACGTTTGACCTCCACCTTCTGTTGCCGAGCTAGTTTTGCTTTTTTAATGTCGGCGAACTTAGGACAACCCCGATAGTTTGCGCTGTGTCCCACGTTCCCACATAGCACGCACGAGAGCTGCGTCCTATCGGATGCTCCGTCCCTACCCAGAGCACACTCCTCGGAACTGTGGTTCTTTGCGCACTTCACACATCGAGGCTGCATTTGGCAGTTCGATGCGGCGTGCCCGAACCTCTGGAAGCGAACGCATTGTATAACGCCTTCGCTCCTTTTTAATTTCTCCCAGTGAACCACCTGGTAGTCTAGGACATTGATACTCCTAAGACTATCCAGACGGCTTTCGGGACTGAGCTGCACCAGGAAGAACGGCAGACCCCGTTTCTCCCGTCTGGCTCTAGCTGTGCTAAATGGCTTTACTCCCACAAATTTGAGTCCTTCGCACACCTTCTCTTTGAGCAGTGCCAGGACCTCCTCAGGATCAGAAGACGTTTCCAACACCTTCAGCAGCATCGATTGCCGCTTTTCACACTTCGGTGTGTATGAATAGTGCTCCGTCGTCGTTTCTTTTAGGAGCTCTTTAACTTTCGCATAGCCCTCCACTGTATTACAGTGGATGGCATGGCGATCGTTTCCCAATCTCTTAATACTAAAATTATTACCAATGACCAACTTACACAGGTCTTTGGTAGCATTTACCTCTAATTTATATGTGTTGATAGGAGGAACCTTCTCCTTCTTCTTCTGCTGTTGTTGTTGTTGCTGCTGTTGCTGCTGTTGCTGCTGTTGTTGCTGCTGCTGCTTTTGTTTTTGCTGCTGTCGCTGTTTCTGCTGCTGCTGCTTTTTTTGCTGCAGTTGTTGTTTCTGCTGCTGGTGTTTTTGTTGTGGCTGCTGCTGCTTTTGCTGTAGCCGTTGTTGTTGCTGCTCTTGTTGTTTTTGCAGGTGGTTCTTAAGTTTTTGTTGGTGTTGTTTAAGAACTTGTGTAATTGTATTTGTTTGGTGTTGTTGTTGGGTCTCCTTTTGGGCTAGCTGCGTGTGCTGTTGCTGTTGGGATTGCTCTTGGCTTTCCCTCCTCCTTCTTACCATTTGCCTTTCTTTAATGGCAAATATTTTTTGTTTCAGCACTTTGATGCTACTATTTATAGCCTCTATCTCCCCGTTTTCATCTTCAGATTCGGATGACGCCAAAGAAGCGAAGCTGTTATCTCTCAGATTGGGAGTTTCACCATCATCTGAGACATATGGGTAGTCTTTTGTAACTTGCCGTCATGGCATAAGCCATGATAACCTTTATATTTATAAATTATGGTAGGAATTAGAAAAAATTCGCCCCTTACTCCCAAAATTTCAAAATAACTTGGTCTGTTTATGTGTTAACAAAACTCAATGACAATTGGAATCTGTACTCGACTTACTAAGCCTTGCTAAACCTTTAAGCATAAGTATTGACCAGTAGAAAAAACCACCAGCGCTATAAACGGGGCAGCAGATGAATTCCCCATATGGAATCAACAATAAAATCTAACCGTGGAACAAGACATATGAGACCTTATTCTGGCTACTCCGACTTATTTGGCAAACAGATTGTGGCGGATGAGCCCTAAATGGATCACCTGCAGAGCTTACATCCCAAAATGGGTTACTGGTTTCGATCTAAGGAAATCAAAAATTGATCTGACCCTCCAGTATAGGGACCCCAGTAAACTGTCTAGCCATAGAAAAAATAGGAAAGTTTCAACACAAAAACCCTGACTCGGATATGGATGGATCTACTGTTGACGACCTCGGCCTGGAGAAAAAGATTATGAAAGCTGCAACATGCAAAAGAAAAGCCTATTTAGATGCAGTTTTGTTGTAAGAGGCAGACTTAAACAAGAAAATGTGAGTTTCCACCTTGTAGCAATCCGCATCAAGGCAAAATTTACCAATATTAGCCTAATATACGCACACCTCCCCACAGAGGAGAAAGATAACGACACCAAATATTCCTTCTATGAGCTCTTGAACAAGACCTACAATGTGCAAGCTTTAAAAATAAAAAAATAAAAAAAATAGGAAAATGGTTCCTGGCACACGCCTTATATACGAGTATATTAATCACATGGCCTAAAACTGTAAGCAACGATTAATTAAATTATATATTCTGCGTAATTTGCGCTATTCTTCGATAGGCCGAAAAGTATTTTTTTATGATCTACGTATTGTCCCTTCTTTTATCAGTTTTCGGAGCATATGCAAACACACAAAGGATCGGTGGTTGTATGTTGTATTTGCGTTTTATTGTCTTGGGAGTTGCTGCGCAACTCACCCTTTTGTGACGATCCCTTTTTTGTATCCTTTTGTTTAATTGGTATTCTATGCAGCCTTTGTTCCCAATAGTTACTGCGCATTAATTGGTACCTGATGTGCTTTAACCCCTTTGTCTTATTGTTGACATAGGATTCGAATGAAGATCGTAGGATTATTGGCATTGTCCTTTTCTCGAAAGAATTAGAAATATGGAGTGGGGACAGTGTATCATGGATCGTGCGTTTCCTATTTAAAGGGAGTTTGAAGTTTTCACATAGTAGTGAGATCTAACCGTGAGCCGATGGTTGTTGTGTTTTTTTTTAAGTAAATAGTTTTTCTTGTGAAACATAAGTGCGGAGAGTATTTAGGTGAGTTGATTCACTGAGTACCCATTAGTAGGGTAAGCTATCCAGTAAAGTAAGCTCCGGTGATTGGCATACCTTCACAATTTGTCTTATAGCTAGTTTTACGAGTAATAATTTGTTATTTTGAACCTTTTATTTTAATCTGGCAGGTCTGCTTTGAGTGTTACTTTCAAATGTGACATTTCAGTTCATCCTTAGCTTTTCACAGAAAAAGTATCAGTTGAGCACAGCTCGAAAAATCGTAAAAACAAGAGTATTTTGTTAAGAGAGTGAGGTGAGTTCTTTACAAATTCCAAAAGTATATTTTAATTTGATCAATTAGTGTTCTACTTAAATGTGTATTAATGTTTATTAATCCCGTTTAATGTAGAATTTGATATAACAGTGAATTTCAATTTCAATTTCTAACGCTGCCGACAGTTAGATTCGCCTGCCCGTGCTTTTTTATTAATCGGCATAGTGCCGATCATAGCAAAAATGTTACCTAGAATTAAATTGTGTGATCGGCACAGTGCCACTTACTAACACAAATTCTTACTGCTTCTTCTTGTTGCTAGATTTAAGTTAGTCTTCTATTAATTGTAAGCTAACCGATCGAAGATGCCTAACCCCAATAAAGGAAAATATGAGAAAAAATATTCGGAAGATGACTTGCTGAAAGCTGTAAATGCTGTTAAAAATGGAATGACGAAAAAAGAAGCGGCTAGAGTCTTCAAAGTGCCTAGAACTACCATTCAGTCGAGATTGAGCGGTAGGTCAAAGAAACCGTCTTTTGGACCAACACCTTATCTTACTGCTGAGGAAGAAAGCCGAATTGTACAATGGATATTTAATAACCATTCTAAAGGATTTCCTCGCAGAAAGGAAGACATTCGGGCGGCTGTAAAAGAATTCCTTGAATCATCCAACAGAAAGGTTCCTTTTATCTACAATAAACCAGGTAACACATGGTACAAAGCCTTCCTAAAAAGATATCCCGAGATTGCTGCAAGAACACCGGAGGCAGTAACAGACATTCGCAGCTGGTTTAATAAAATTAAAAATTATATTGATGAAAATGAGTTTTGCGATGTTCTCAGTGATCCTAAGCGGCTTTTTAATGGAGATGAGACGAATTTCCTTCTTTGTCCAAAGATTGGAAAAGTAGTTGCACCCAAGGGATCAAAAAATGTTTACGAAGCAGACAAGGGACCCGCTAAAGAAAATTTGACCGTCTCATTTACATTTTCTGCTGCTGGTGACCTGAAGCCTCCATTTATAATTTATCCATACAAAAGGCTTCCCGCAGCTATTGATAAGTCAGTGCCAGACGAATGGGGTATAGGCTTAAGCGAAAGCGGATGGATGAAAACAGATTTATTTCATGACTGCATAAAAGATATTTTCCTTCCTTATTTAGTTAAAGAAAAAGTTGTATTCCCAGGCATTCTTTTTGTAGATGGTCACAAAACACACATGACCTATAAACTTTCTGAACTATGCTCTGATTTAAAAATCATTTAATACCGTTAATACAAGAGATAGATCAGCAGATTTTGGACTCGGAAGCGAGAGATATGGACGCAATCCAAAAACAGAAAGGGAAGGATAGAGAGGACAGACGGCGGGGAGCCAGACATTCGGAGATAAGAGTCGGGGACAAGGTCTTACTTCGAAATTTGAGTTTGAAGTGGTTGACCGAAAGGAGAATAAAGTCACAGTGCAGGGTTGAGGCAAAACTATCCGGCGCAACATAAGACATTTAAAAAAAAATACCCGTCATACCGGAAACCAATCCTAACCAATCTATTGAATCTAGCATAAACTCTTCTAACTCCAGAGATAGTCATTTCTTAAATATTCTAGATGCACAAAGCCAAGTCACAACCTCTTCAGACACCACCCAGCCAAAAGGAGGTTTGGACGGAACCAGACCTTCTGACCCAAGCCTAACAGTGAGGCTGAAAAATATAGGAGGGATGTGGAGAAAAATATGGAGAATCTCTAATTAAATAAATAACTGAAGTAACCAGAGAGACCAAAGTGTTTTATTTTGTTTTAATTATTACAGATTTACACACCAATTTTAGCGCGCATTTTTTTGGGATATATTGGGTCAAAAATGAGCTTCATCGATGAACACAATTTTTAGATAGACCAGCGGATCCAATGCCAGTTGATTTTGGTCGGCTTCAATTCTTGCACAAGCTGAATACTGTTAGTCTTCAAATCATGATCTTTGTGGACAATTTTTCATAAAGTTGACAGTTAAAGACCAAGCTGTTGTGAACTAGGTCGAAACGATAAATTTGGATCTTCTTTAACACTCATCTGAACGAATGCACTATTCTTATGCGTCCCGATGGGACTCCATTTGCCAAGGAAAATGCCATACGAAAACCGTCAACAATACTACAAATAGCTGTCATAGATGGTCCATCATGGTGGATGAAATATGGTGCAGGTGGTCAATAAGTTTGACGCACAGAACCACAATTTTGAAACCAAATTTCAAAAGTTTTTTAATAACCCTGTTAGCAAATAATCTGATATCCTTAAGCAAAATTAACCTCAAGGTAGTGCGGTTATATAATATTAGAGATATGACTTATCTACTATATGTTCAGATGCTGGGATCTTTGGTGCTTTATTCTCCGTTTAGTGCACGGGACAAACATTGTTTCAATTAGCAAACCAGTCTCAGAAACTTTCTTGACAAGCTTGGGTACAGAAGCTGGGGCTGGTGCATTAGTTCGACAAGTGTGTTTTTTTTTTTTCAAATTTGCAATATTTCGGACGCACAGCTTACACTTTGTAGTAATTCCCAACGTTCTTCAAGCGACACATTTCGTACCGCAAGAATATAATACTGAGCTTCTGTCAATTTTTGGAGCGGATTAGAGCCGTCAGTACTATCTGTGCTGTCAGTGCCAAAATAATATAGTGACTCAAAAGGATTCCAAAAGATGGTACAGCTTTTCATTCCATTCCTCCAGTCTTGTCTCACGTCTCACCATACTACAAGCATAGCGCATTCAGATTTTTTGGTTTATGACATTTTTGAACTTTTCTCACCAATTTGTCGTTCACTTTCTTGTTAAAATTTTACTAACCATCTCACGATGTGCACTTTTTCGATCACCGTCCACATAGGATAACGTCAATGATAGGGATCTTATATATACAGAATCTCAATTGTGTCTCTTGACAAGGTCTTGTATATGAGTTGGTGCATGCATTCCAGCAAGTTATCTCCAGCCTTAAATTTGCATATTGCTAGCCTCACTTAAACTTTGACCGGGTCGAAGGATCTCAAGGTTAATGGTTCATTCTACCTCGCCGTCAATCAGTCTGAGAAAGTGGTTTCACGATACCTTTCTCTCCTACTATGATCACTATGTTTCCTTGTTTATCTCTAGAGACCTGTGTTCGGGTCTAGTTTGTTGCATTGATACGGTTGATTTATTTCGTTTACTTTTTCATAAAATTTCCTGTGATTGTTCCTGGACCTTTCATCCGTTTCAAAGCATGTGTTTCGAGAAGCTGTTTAAGTGAAATCCAGCACATCTGCTGCTGCGTTTTTTCGACACCATTGGTCCTCAGCAATTGATGTTGGCTGCATAGTCTATGTCGAAAATTTAATGGAAATTCAAACGTCAAAGACTGTGGCGGTTCTTCTCTCTTCTTACATTAATTCTTCTTCGTGGTGGTTTTGAGAGATCAAAAGGACTAGTTTGGTTTCAAAAAGGGAAGTGGCTTTGTTCTCCGTTTGGATATCTATAATATGGGAAGAGTGTCTTGCATCGATCACATTATGATCAGCTTGTTTTGATGATCAAGTAACAGCTATGTTTCTTTTATAATAATAAGGCAAGAGAATCGTACTTCCTCCGAATGCAACTCGCCTCATGCAACCCGCTGACGTCTCCGCATTTAAGCCATTAAAGAACGGATAGAAAAAAGCTGTGCAGGAATGGAGAAGGGAAAATTTAGATTCAAATTTCTCTAAAGTTCAAGTTGCACCCGTATTAAAAAAAAGTCTTGGACACCTGTATGAAGAAAGAGACAATAATGAATGGTTTCCGAGCTAGTGGCTTGTATCCTTTTAATGTTAACGCTATTGATTTTTCAAAATGTTTAGGCAAAAACCAACAATTTGTTGAGCATGTCGAGGATGCGAATTTCGCGGAAGACGACCATAATTTAGCGGAAGGTCGCTTCGATCATGAAAAATTTGTCACAATTCTTGGTCCAGAAAAATTGAAACAGCTCGAAAATCATAAATCTACATTGAATGAATTCATTTCAGAGGATTTTGTTATCCTCCTCAAAATCTATGATGAGGTAAAAAAAGCTCTGCCTCAACACAACATTAAAAACGATCAAACAAATGTTCAAATTGTCGAAGAGTACGAGTCCGAAATTGACGAGATTTTTAAAATGATAACGAATGATAATGATAATGATACTGTAGGCAATTCACTTGACATATTAAATTTGCCAGTCGTTTTTCTAGATCGCAACCTTCCGCTATCATCTGCAAATTACGTCCTTGGCCCATCAAACCCATCTGATTCATCATCTTTTCCTCCTACACCTTTTCAATGTGATGACACTCCATCGACATCAAAAGGTCATACGAAATCGGCAGACATAACAACATTTTTAAAATTGCCAAAAACACCGCAGAAAAAATACTCGTATAACAGGCAAAATATAACAGAAAATAGATCATTTGTTATAACATCATCGTCCTGGAAATAAGCGGAATCAATAAAGTTAGAAAAAAGGAAAGAAATGGAAAGTCAGAAAGCCATGAGGAAAAATCAAAGAGAAGTGAAAAAAGCACTAAAAGAGATAAAAATAACAAAAAATAAGCAGATAAAGAAAAGAAAAAAACAACAAGAAAAAGGTTAACAAAAATTTAGAAGATAAAGCACTAAAATCAGGACAATTAATGGAAGCAACACAAAAAGCAAAGAAACAGAAACTTATGCAAGGAAATGAATTGGATGAAGAAAAGGACCCAAATTCTAACGTGAAAGTCAACAATTCAGGTGAGGTGTTTGAGGCAAGTCCTAAAAGAAAAGATGTTCATAATAAAGTAGAAACATCCGCAGATAAGTTACGAGTAAGTACAGTAGAAATAAAATAATTAATGAAATAGAAATATCAGAAATGATTTCTTCTTCTTCTTCTTATCCTTTTATTAACCCTTTCCTCGTTATACGGTCTTATGCGTAACGAGTTTCCCATTTTTACTGCATCGCTGCTGCTCCGTTTATGGGGTTGGCTAATGTCGCAGACCGCAGAACGCGTCTACATAATGCTCGGTCCTGGATCGCTTCAGTGGTTAACCCAAGGCGTTGTTGCGCATTTGCCATCTGAGAAATCCAGGAATTCTTTTTCCGACCTCGTTTTCTTACAGTTGGAGTGACCGTAGTTCATAGTGCCTTTTTAACCGGATTTTCCGCAGATCTTCTTTGAACGTGGCAATACCAACTTATTCTATTCGCCTCAAGCTGTTCGGTTACCGAATTCTTTATATGTAGACTTCCTCTTATACGCGTAGATTTAATGCAATCGCGTTTAGTGACTCCACTAGACATCCTTAACATTTTCATTTCCGCTGCCGTCATTTTGTTTTTAAACGCTTCGTACATTGTCCAGCACTGTGAACCGTATATAAGAGCTGGTCTAACAACCGTAGTGTAGAGTTTCCCCTTTAATTTAAGTGGAAATTTTCGGTCGCAAAAGATTCCCGAAATTTTCCGCTATTTCATCCATCCCACACTCACTGTGTGGTTTACGTCGTCGTGACATTTCGCTTCCATGTTAACGATTGATCCTAAGTACTTAAAGATAGTGCTTTTCGGAAGAACTATTCCGTCTAACATTTTATCCGGAACAGGTCGCAACGGATGCGCAAATGGGCACGTCAAATGCTCCGTCTTTGAACGACTTATTTTAAACCCGTTTCTCTCTAGGGCATTTTTCCATGAATCTATCGCTAAGTATAACTGCGTCGTCAGCTAGTAGAATTGGCCTTACATTTGCTTCGAGCATGCAGTCTTTTAAAAGGTAGTCGAATAATGCGTTAAAGAGGAAAGGGCTAAGTACGCTTCCTTGATGCACTCCGACATTAACTGGAAATTCTATTGTTAGTCCAGCAGAGCTTTTAACCGCAGTTTTCACGTTGCCATTCATGTCTTGTATTATTCTAACATACGTTTCCGGTACGTTTTGAGACCTCAGCGCGGCCCATATGAGATCCCCAGGCACTCGATCGAATGCTTTCTCGAGGTCGATAAATACCATGTGTAAATCCTTAGATGAATCTCGGTGCTTTTCCATTATTATTCGTAGGCTTTGGATAGCGTCCACCGTCGATCTTCCTTCAACAAATCCAAGCTTTATTATTTGCCGAAGACGTTCGTTTAAGACTCTTTCGACGATTTTCATTGTGTGTGACATAAGCTTGATTGAACGGTAGTTGCATTCTCGAGTGTCGCCTTTTCCTTTGTATAATGGAACCAAGAAGCTACTTCTCCATTGATTCGGCATAGGTTGTCCACATTTAAATTTATTTAAAAGTTTCGATAGCCATTCGCTGCCGATTCCCTCCATCTTCGACCAAAACTCTGATGGAATGCTGTCTGGTCCCGCCGCTTTCCCCCGCTTCATTTGGCATTTTAGTACTGTACGACGTTTGAACTTCTTGAATAGCTTGCTTCTATCCGCCGATCGTGAGGATATTTGTTCCAACTCCTGGTACAGGTTTTCCGCTTCTGCCGCTCGAGTTCGAGCCAGGACTTTCTTTGCTTTCAAGAGCCAGTCGAGCTTTTTCGATATCGTCGCTCCGATCGCATTTTGTCCACGCTTGGAATGCACTCTTCTTGTCGGCATCGTGCGGCATCGAATAAAGAATATTGCCGCAGTGCGTCCCAGCTTGTCGTAAGAGGCGACTAAATGGGACACCAATCATATACGAGTACTATGACACCAAAAATGAGCCTGTGACACTTTAACACCTTAAAACTTTCTCACAAGTTTGTATGCAATCAGTGGGTTCCCACGTCTGAAGACTACCGGTGGGGTAAAAGAACAGTCAATCAATTCGAAATGAGCATACAAGTGTCAAACCACTCAAACTTTAAACTTCATGGAAATGATCGCAATTAATAGCACTACCCCGCTGGGCACCACGGTTGCAACGCACTCGGGTGATCCCAGAGCAAGCAGAAGTACTTGTGTCAGAGCCCGACGGATTCCGGGGGCGGGCAAAATGAAGTTTCCAAAATATTTTCATAAACTTCGGTTTGCAAGTTTGCAAGACCTCAAAAAGTTTAGAACTGGAAGCGATTATGCGTCGCAGAACTCTACAAATCCTGTGCGTACAGGAAACGAAGTGGTGTAATACAGGAAATAAAGCGCGTTTTCTAGATTTAAAAACTAAAGCATTTAAGATGTTCTACCATGGAACGATCAGTGGACGAAACGGTGTTGGAATCGTTGTTGCAGCGGATGAGTGTTAAACTCGTCATACACAATGAAACGTGGAACATTGTTAGCGCGTATGCTCCACAAAATGGATGTTATGCTTTCGTTATAGATTTTTTTAATTTTATTTAATTTATCCATCTTTTTTAACTTACCTTAACAAATAAAAGTTTAGACTTCTACAAAATTTATTTTTTTATTATCTTTTTAAGGCTTGTTGCAGATTCTAAAAAAAAGTAAGTATCTAAAAGGTATCTAGGTATTTATGTATTGTAGAATACTGCATTTCATGCAGTACCCATTACTGATTTTGAGGTGTGCCGATCATTGAAATTAGTGTGCCGATGACTAGAAAATGACACTTTATCGGCATTTTACGTTTTATAAGTACAAATTCGAATCATTTTTTAATTCAAAACCAATAATCCAATCCAATAAACAAGAGTCGCAGTAAGAATGTATGATCGGCACTCTGATAATGAGATATATTTCGACCAAACAACTTGCGCGAGACCTTAAGGGTGCCGATCACTGGGTGTTTTACCCTATATCTTTTTATATTTATATTATAGTATTTCATTTGTGAGTTTATTTCACGGAGTACTTCTCATTTAATTGATAATTTTAGCTGAAAGTTTTAACTGATAGTTATTTTATATTTTTATTGTACTGGTATTATACTTAGGTGAGTTTGTTCACCGAGTGTGTTTTGGTACTTTTGCTCTGTTAGAAATTTATATTTTATATTTAAGTAATTTTATTTGTGAGTTTCTCACTGAATACTGATTGGTATTCGACTTTTATATTTGTGTTATTTTATCAGTAAACTTTCACTAGGTATTCACTAAGTATATTTTATAATTACATATGTAAGTGTGAGTTTTAAAAAAGTATTTATTGGCTTTATCTTATTAAGAAAGTTATACATATATTTTTAGCGGCATCGCGTCGTGAAACAAATCAACTACAATATAGTTAGCGATTGTAGATGTAGAGGGCGTCGATCCGATTGGAAGAAAGGAAGTGATATGGAGGAAATAAAATACCTTTGTAAACTAGGGGAAGATAGAAACCGATATTGTTCTCTTTTAATTCAGGATTCGAGGCGTTAAGACGTGGTGTGAGCAATGTGCCAGTATACTCAAAGAAATAATTATTTAAGTACGTTTAACCAATAATGTTATTTATAAGTTATAAAATAAAAGTGAAGTTTTAAATTTATTTGATTGTTGCATATTAATCCAACAACAATATTGGTGACCCCAACCACAAACGAACACGCAATTGTGTCAAAATCAAACAACCAAATCACGCCATCTTAATCATCATCCGAAGTTAATCCGACAAAAAACTGCCCATCACGCGTCAAAAAACACAGCACTCACCACGCAAAGAAAATCCATTTCATTAAACCAACAATTTCAACAAAAATCAAATTAAAAAACACATTTTCAAACTTCTGGAGCACGTGGCATCAAAAAACCAATATTAAAACCTGCAGTGGGCTAAGTACGCAACAGCAGTTACACATATCCAGCAAATGTGCGCAGCAAGAGCACGAGGACACAGCACGGTCCACCGCAACACCAACACCAATCAGCTCATCTATAGCATATCACCATTAGAGTTCCAGAACCATTGCACCATATCAATATTCAGCAATCACACATCATATACACAAAAGCACTGCTAAATTTCATCCCATCAATCAAGCAGTAGCAAGTATTTCATATCTTTTTAATTTTTAACGGCACCACGTTTTTTCTATTTCCTTTTTCACATTATTATACATATATATACATACATATATATATATATATATATACATATACTTATTTAGTTCATATAATGATTTAATTTTGTAAATCATTTCCTATTTTCCAATCGCGGTCAAAATACACTGACCCAAAAACACAACAATAATGCAAAATCAAAACGAAAATCACCTCCGACTCACGTCAAACGTTTCGGCCTCTGGTTCTGATCCAGTCCTTCTGGCTGCTCAGCCGGAGAACGCGGTTCACGCAGTTGCTATCAAACTACCCGAATTTTGGACGAAGATGCCCGGTATATGGTTTATCCAAGTCGAGTCACAGTTCATTATTCGAAATACTCGTATTACAGTCGAACAGTCTAAGTTTCACTACGTCGTCCAGTCGTTGCCGCAGGACGTGGCTGCAACTGTATATGACATACTCACGCAGGAATCAGCTACTCCATACACTAACCTAAAAAAAGCGTTAATAGAGCGTCACACAATGAGTGAAGGAAAGAGGATTGAGGCTCTCTTGTCTGGCGAGGAAATGGGTGACAGAAAACCGTCCGAATTTTATCGAAGACTGCAAACATTAGCGGGACAATCTATGATTGTTACCAAGAGTCTGATTTTAGAACTGTGGAAACGTCGTCTCCCCACACTTGTTCAGGTCTCATTGAAGTCAAGCTCAAAGTCCAAAACGGAAGAGCTTCTCGAAATTGCAGACGACATCTTCGAGGTATATCAACAGCAAAATTGCTCTTCATTTTCTATCTCATCCCGCTCAGACAAAACTATAGCCGAGCTAACAGACATTAACCAAACTCTGCAAGCTGAGATACATGAAATCAAGGCAATGCTTTCAAACTTGAACCTCAATAGACAACGCTCTCGCAGCCAATCCAGACCTCGTTCCTCAGAATACCAAAGACGCAACAGATCTCATTCAAAAAACAATAATCGTGACAGCTTTGCTAAAATTTGTTGGTTCCATAACAAATATGGCGGCGAAGCACGTAAGTGTTCGAAGCCGTGTGGGTTTCAAAAACAACACCCAAACTAAATCCTGCTGTTGTAATAGCGCAAACAATAGCAAGGTTGTAGATTTACATAGCCGCCTTTTTATAAAAGACCCTATCTCAGACATTACTTTTTAAATTGATTCCGGATCGGATATATCTGCGATACCCTCGTCACTTTTTAAAGCTCCTAATGCCAAGCCCGACCAATTAGTTTCCGCAGCCAACGGCTCCGCAATCAGCGTTTTTGGCACAAAGTTCATTCGAACCAGTCTGGGTTTTCGACGAATTTTCAACCACACGTTTTTAATAGCAGCGGTTACTAAGCCAATAATAGGTGCAGACTTTCTAAGACACACAGGTTTGGTAATCGACGTCAAAAACGTACGGCTTATCGACCCACTCACTAACACAGTGGTGAAAGGCACACTCTTCCTACAAAACGTCCCAACACCACGTTTTTTCGCGGTCGAACAGAAATACAACGCTATTTTAAAGGAGTGTCCTGGGTTGATGGAACCACCCGATTTTAATTTCCCTGTTAACCACACAGTACAACACGACATCGTAACGAAAGGGCCTTTACCACACTCTCGTCCTAAACGATTAAATACAACCAAGCTCAAAATTGCAAAACAAGAGTTCGAATACATGGTACAAATTGGGATCTGTAGACCATCCGCATCATCATGTGCAGCTTCTCTTCACATGGCTTCAAAACGAGAGGCCAACGATTGGAGACCATGCGGAGACTATAGAAACCTCAACGCTATCACAACCCCAGATAGGTACCCACTACCACACATTCACGATTTCTCTGTTCTCCTTCACGGATGCACCTTCTTTTCTAAGATTGGTTTAGTACGCGCATACCACCATATTCCTATGGCACCAGAAGACATTTTTAAAACCGCCGTAACCACACCCTTCGGCCTTTTCGAATTTGTTCGCATGCCGTTTGGCCTTCGGAACGCTGGCCAAACGTTTCAACGCTTCATGCATCAGGTCACAAGGAGGCTCGAGTTTGTCTTCGTTTATGTAGACGATATTTTGGTTGCGAGCAGATCAGAACAGGAACACGAACAAGAACGACATCTCAAATTACTGTTCCGGAGATTGTCTGAATATGGTCTTCGAATAAAAGCTTCAAAATGCGTGTTTGGTACACCGACGTTACAATTCCTAGGATTCGATATTACGAGAGAAGGCATAAAACCATCTCAGGAACGGATAAAGTCCATTCAAAACATGCCTGAACCTAGGTCGATAAAAAATGCACAACGATTCATTGCCATGGTAAACTATTACCACAGATGCATTCCCCACTTAGCAAAAATTCTTGCGCCAATATATAATCATATAATCGCATTTTCAAAAGCAAAGAACGAACTTGCGAGGGCAACACTCCTAAACCACCCAAAGGAAAGCGCCAAGCTAAGCATTACAACCGACGCTTCTGGTACAGACATTGGGGCTGTCATTGAGCAATTAAAAGGAGACATCTGGGAACCAATAGCTTTCTTCAGCAAGAAATTGTCACCCACCCAGTCAAGGTATTCGGCTTTCGATAGAGAGTTACTTGCAATCTATTTAGCCATAGACCATTTTCAAAATTTTGTCGAAGGACAAGATTTTTGCATTTTTACCGATCATAAACCATTAACAACAGCCTTAACTACCAAAACCAAACGTTACCCCAGACAAGAACGACAACTCGATTTCATCTCGCAGTTCACGAATGACATAAGATACGTCAAAGGTTCATTGAACGTCGTAGCTGATACGGTTTCTCGGCCAAGTGCAGACGCAATAGAACTTACCTTGCCAGGAATCGAGGAGTTAGCCCAATATCAACAATGCGATGAGGAACTCAAACTTCTCAAAAACAAGATACCAGCTTGTTCGAAAGTCAAACTTGAACCCATTAAAAAACCTGCCTGTGACTTACCATTGTGGTGTGAAACTTCTACGCAAAATATCCGACCGTACGTACCCCTACAAAAAAGAAACTCCATTTTTAAATCAATCCATTCACTCGATCATCCAGGCATTCGCGCTACCAAGAGGAAAGTATGTAAATTGTACTTTTGGCCCAAAATGAACCAAGATATTAACACTTGGACAAAAAGCTGCTTTTCATGCCAAAAAGAAAAGATCCAAATACACACAAAATCGCCATGTGATAGAATCCATATCCCGTCAGGACGTTTTAAACACATCCACATGGACATAGTGGGTCCGCTCTCTCCATCAAATGAGTATAAATATTTACTCACAATAATCGATAGATTTTCACGATGGCCGGAAGCATATCCAATCCGGGATATCTCCGCAGAGACTATCGCGCAAACATACGTTCACGAACACGTTTCACGATTTGGTGTAACAGGGGTTATAACCACAGATCAAGGATTTCAATTTGAGTCAAAACTTTTCCATGAACTGACCAAATTCCTCGGAACAACGCGCATCCGCACCACGGCTTACCACCCACAGGCCAACGGAATGGTAGAAAGATTTCACCGACAATTAAAGACATCTTTACGAGCGTCTGCAGATCGAGCAAATTGGACAAAACGATTGCATTTAGTACTGTTAGGTATCCGAACATCTGTGAAAGAAGATATTAGTCTCACACCGTCTGAACTCCTGTACGGAGAAAATATTCGAATACCACCAGATTTGTCTCCATCCACGGAAATCTCTGATGAACACAGTTTCGTAGAACAATTAAAAAGTTTTTTCAACAAAATTCCCATCACTTCACTGCAAACTAGAAAAAGCACCAAGTCTGTTCACTTGCCTAGTAGTCTCCACAGCTGTAGCCGGGTTCTGGTGAGAAACGATAAGGTCAAACGAAGTCTGGATTCTCCATATGAGGGTCCGTATAACGTAGTTAGAAAATTGCGAAAGCATTTCATTGTTGATAAAATACCCTTGTAAACTAGGGGAAGATAGAAACCGATATTGTTCTCTTTTAATTCAGGATTCGAGGCGTTAAGACGTGGTGTGAGCAATGTGCCAGTATACTCAAAGAAATAATTATTTAAGCACGTTTAACCAATAATGTTGTTTATAAGTTATAAAATAAAAGTGAAGTTTTAAACTTATTTGATTGTTGCATATTAATCCAACAACAATATATTTATACTCAATTTAGTTAGGTATCTCAGAGTTATTTATTAGATATTCACATTATATAAACACATATTTTTATAAGCAATTTATACATAGTACTTAATTATTATTTATGAATTATATTAAGTATATATGTGTACACATTTGACATTAGATCTTCGGAACGGAAGTGCGTGGTTCTATTTTCCTTTTTCCGTGTGTAATGGAGACGCGAAGAGCCACTCCCGGTGAGGTAAGGTAACAGGATTGCAGCCCAACATTTGTAGCCGATTAGGTGGTGCCCTCCATCGCAAAGATGGACCCACTCATGCGGTGAGGTAACTTAACAGGGTGCAGTCCTATGATTGTAGCCGGTGAAGTGTACGGTGCCCTCCATGCACATACTTAGTTGGGAGGACTTGTCGAACTCTCTCTCCCGGCTTGTCCATCCGTTGGTTCAACGTACGAAGATGTGTGCTCTCCTGCTTCGTATGTACGCGATGCCAGTTGTACGACTTCCGTAATTCCTTCATCCTTATGCTCCTGATGTTAGGCTGAATTTGGATATAGGCATGTGCTAAGTTTTAATGAAATTTTGTTAAAGTATGAGTAAAACGAACAAGAGTCCGTGGTATTTTTTTGTATGTGGAATGGAGATGTGGGGATCCACTCATGCGGTGAGGCAGGGACACGAGGTGTAGCATTGCCGTTGGCAGCCGATAAAGTGGACGGTGCCCTTCATTCACATATTTTGTTGGACTTGTCGTCTTTCTCCGCTTGTTCAAGCGGTGGTTCATACGTTGATGTGTGTCGCTTCGTATGTTCACCGATTAGACGCACTTGCAGAGATGTGTGCTCTCCTGCTTCGAGTATAGCGATCGCCAGTCGCACGACTCTTGATTCTACCTAACCTCATAATGTTTTTTTTTTTAAAGTAAATATAATAAACAGTAACGCACATGTGTATAACCGCCAGCCAGATTATCTTTGTATTTTGTTTACCAAGAGAACCAAGAGTACTCATACTGGTTTGTTTTCATTTATATTATAACAGGCAATGGACGACGATAGTTGCTCCTACGACCAGGACAGCTCTAGCCACGGACATCCGAAGGACTAAGATAGTCCATTTAGTTTTACTTTAATCAATAAAGAAAAAAAAATTTTTACAATGAATAAATTTCATTTTTATTTTTCAACTCTTATACAACGTTATCAAAAAAATTTATAGAGGACCGCGTCATTCATATGTACACATACATGACAGTCGTCCATCCGTCTTACTAAAGATAAAAAAGACCAAAATGTATTGCAAATACGTTCTTTTACTAAATTAATTAAAAAGTAACCAACAAATTGTTTTACGTTTAACATTTTTTCAATTGGCTAGGCCACCAACGTATCATCTCATTGTCATTCACTTTTGAAAGTCATGGCCTAAGAGTGGTCTATGCATGTCATTCATATTTGATGACGTGACACGCTATGTGTAAAAGAAGTGAAGATGATTTTTATATCCCGTTCGAATTCCTAGAGTATAGAATTTTTTTATAATTTTCAACTGTCTGATGACTAGATCCAAATGTTTAGGAACCAAAATTTGCGAAAATTGTGCAAAATCGGCAGTCACTTACTCGTCAAAACGAGATGAATTCAGTATTTGTCGTTAGTATACCTAAGTTCCTGTAGATGAATAGCAAACACAGATTAATTAAAAATTAAGCCTACGAATTTTGAATGTATTAATGGTGCTTTCCTTTTCGGGTACATATATCTCAACACCAGAGTATGATGGTAGGGGTAGGTAGATAACTTATAGAACCAGAGATTCCAGAACCAGAGCCCGTATAAAATCAGTGTACGCTCAGTTCGTTTTGTTTTTTTGTATGCGGTAAGATTATCTAAAAAGATGCACCACAGTACCGCTTGGGGATCTTGTAGAAAAACAAATTTCTGAAATATTTGCCTACAATTGAGCCTCTCTCCCAATTCCAAAAGCAATTTCAGGTTTCGTCAGAAAAAAAATCGGAAAGAAAAGTAAATGTACGAGTACTATATGATATTAGAAAGCGACAGTAATGCGGATGAAAACAGACGACAGGAAAAAAAATTTAAATAAAACAACAACGGTGTGAGATATAAAATTGATTTTAAAGCTACGTTCATGTTGTGGAATAGCACATCATTCGAAAAGCCGCCTCGGCTTCGCTGGCAGTACTTCAAGCAGTTTTGATGATTGGTTCCGATATGTGCGACGTTATTCCGGCAATAGCCTGTCGAATGATGGCCTCAAGTATGTGATAAATGGTTGGCTTATTGATGTAGACTAAAGACTTGACGTAGCTCCATAGAAAATAATCGAGTGGTGTCAAATCGCATGATTTTGGCGGCCAATTGATGAACGTTCGCCCCGGGATGACCCAGTCGCCAAATTTGTCCTTCAAAACTTCGAGCGTTGCGTAGCTTGTATGGCAAGTAGTGATAGCGACGTCTTGTTTGAACCACAACTCGGATATATCGATGTTGTCGAGCTCCGACTATAGTAAGTCGGTTAACTTCACTCCATACCTCAGACCATTGACAGTAACAGTGTGTCCTTCCTCGTTTCGAGAGAAATGAGATCCAATGATGACCCAATGGCATAATAGTCCAGTCAAAATAGACAAAACTAAGTCATAACTAAGCCAAAATTCGCATAGAGCTGAAAATTTGCAGAGACGTTAAATACATCAATATAAATGAAATATCAAAAATTCCCTTCGATCCTACTTCTGCAAAAAATTTTATTCAAGGTCAAAAGTACATAATTAAGGTTTTTTTCATTTTTCTCGAAAACGGTAAGTTTTATCGTGAAAATAGTTGAAACAAAAGTTGTATATCATACAATTCTCTACCAAAATGATCCTGTCACTTTTTCTCTTACGACTCATCATTCGTGAGATATCGCGGTTTTAATCATTAAAAAATTCAATATAGTCAATATAAATGAAAATAAGAAACTATTGGTTTGTGTTACTTACACAATAAAACTTGTGTAAATTGAATGAGTATTTTAAAATAAAAGACTATACTGTCAGTCCTTAATTCCCTTCGTCGGTAACCTTGAGTAACATCTGCTAGTTACGTCATCGATGGAGGGTATCTATTACACCGTGTTGTATGGGATCGAGATGAAACATTTCATATTATTTTTGAAAAATATGTTCAGTATGTACAAAGACATTTTGGTCATAACAGTACGATTGTATTTGATGGTTATATTAATCATACGAAAAATATTAAAGCTACAGAACAACGTCGTCGGACTACAAAAACATCTTCATCTGCTGATATCGTTTTTGATCGATCTATGAAAGTTCCAACAAACCAACAACAATTTCTTGCAAATACTCACAATAAGTCTCGTTTCGTTTCAATGTTATGTGAAGAACTTACAGCTGCTGGTATTCCAATAAAACAAGCTGATAATGATGCTGATGTCCTTACAACTGAAACAGCAATAGAACAATGGAAAAGTTCAAATACAACTGTCGTTGTTGGGGAAGATGTTGATTTGTTGATATTATTGACTGCACGGACTCCAAACGATAAAATTATTTACTTTTTGAAACCTGAGAAAGCTCAAGTACAATCAACAATATATTCATCCCAAAGTCTGACTGCATATCCGAAATGTCAAGCGATACTACATCAGCAATTTTTAAAAGAGGTGAAATATCAGCATTTAAATTGTTCGAAAAACGTAATGATTTAATTGATTGTGCAGAAGTATTTACAAAGATTGACTCTTCTCCACACGACATCGTTACAAATGGAATTCGTTTTCTTCTTGCAATGTATGGTGCTCCAAAAAAAATTTATTCCATAGACAAATATAGATATTTGAGGTTTGTAAAATCTGCATGGAACAATAAAACAGTACAGTTGTCTTGTCTGCCTCCAACATCTGCTTCTGCCTTTCAACACTTGTATCGTGTGTATTATCAAGTTCAAATGTGGCTGGACAATGAGCTGGACCCAGAAGGATGGGGTTGGAAATTAACAGATAATTATTTGGAGCCAATTCAAACTCTACTCCCGCCTGCTCCAGAAAAACTGCTTTATACTATTTTTTGTAAATGCAAGACGGATTGTAGTAAGAATTGTGGCTGTCAAAAAGTGGGATTATTTTGTTCGCCAGTATGCATAAATTGTCAGGGTCAGACTTGCTCCAATATTGAAACAAATACAACAGATGAAAATATTTATGATATTAATGAAGAGACAATTGATGCATCCCTTTTCTTAGAACAGCGAACAGAAATTCTGCAAGAAAATGAAAATGAAGACGAAGAAATAATTGTCGAAGTAGAATTAGACAATTATCTAATATAATAACATTTAGAAGAAAACAACCCATTCCACTTTGATCATTAGCAATATTACCATTCTTTCAATCAATAGGATACGATCTGATCAAACTTTCTTTATTACAATAGATCGTGGAGTATACCTACTGGGGAAACCACGTTAAAAAAAATGCGCCAAGTACATTACCTCATAGGTGGTGAGGAAATGTGTGAATATTATGTAAAATATGAATTTTCTAATGATTAAAACCGCGATATCTCACGAATGATGAGTCGTAAGAGAAAAAGTGACTGGATCATTTTGGTAGAGAATTGTATGATCTACAACTTGTTTTGTTTGTTTAACCTATTTTCACGATAAAACTTACCGTTTTCGAGAAAAATGAAAAAAACCTTAATTATGTACTTTTGTCTATTTTGACTGGACTATAAACCACACTAAACAGTCAATCTATGTGGATGCATTGATGCTTGGCCGAAGACTAGTCGATTGTGTTGGCTTCAATAACTGAAATCTTTCTCGTTGACATAGCCGCTGAAGCAAAAATGGGCCCCGTTTGAAGACATGATTATGGCCAAAAAAACTCACGGCATTATCTATGGTCGCCAGACTGCACAAAACAAGCCGGATTGACTCTCTGGCGTTGTCAATTCAGTGTGGAATCGATTTTCAATGTCTTCTTTGATACTGGCCGCCACGACGGTACTCACACTTCAGAACGAAGTAGGAAAGATTTCAAAATTAGCCGTTAAAAAAAAATGGAAAATGGTTTTACTATAACACACATGCTGCGAATATCCAACACAAGTCGGTCCAGAATTATCTGAGCTTTGAAGATAATAGCAACAACACAGAACTGTGACTGCGGTACAACTTACAATTTCGTTAACATAAAGTATTCCTTAAATATTTAGCCATTTTGAATTATTTGAATAGATTTTGACTTTTTCAAGTTTGTCATCGCCAAAACTATTTACTCGGCTTGCACTGAGAACCTTGGCAAAATCCAACGAAGCGCCACCGAATTTGAATGGCTATAATCGAGAGAGATGGTCACAGAAAAAAAACCGAGTCTACTCTTGATGGGTGCATTAATTACGGATACAATTAGTTCTGAAGTTCTGAAGTTGTAACTAGCAATATATATCCTGTCTTCTTCTTCTTCTTCTTCTTCTTCTTCTTTTATTAACCCTTTCCTCGTTATACGAACTTATGCGTAACGAGTTTCCCATTTTTACTGCATCGCTGCTGCTCCGCTTATGGGATTGGCTAATGTCGCAGACCGCAGAACGCGTTTACATAATGCTCGGTCCTGGATCGCTTCAGTGGTTAACCCCAGACGTTGTCGCGCATTTGCCATCTGAGAAATCCAGGAATTCTTTTTCCGACCTCGTTTTCTTACAGTTGGAGTGACCGTAGTTGATAGTGCCTTTTTAACCGGATTTTCCGCAGATCTTCTTTGAAGTGGCAATACCAACTTATTCTATTCGCCTCAAGCTGTTCGGTTACCGAATTCTTTATATGCAGACTTCCTCTTATACGCGTAGATCTAATGCAATCGCGTTTAGTGACTCCGCAAGACATCCGTCATTTTGTTTTTAAATGCTTCGTACATTGTCCAGCACTGTGAACCGTATATAAGAGCTGGTCTAACAACCGTGGTGTAGAGTTTCCCCTTTAATTTAAGTGGAAATTTTCGGTCGCAAAAGATTCCCGAATTTTCCCGCCATTTCATCCATCCCACACTCACTCTGTGGTTTACGTCGTCGTCACATTTCGCTTCCATGTTAACGATTGATCCTAAGTACTTAAAGATAGTGCTTTTCGGAAGAACAATGCCGTCTTACATTATATCCGGAACAGGTCGCAACGGATGCGCAAATGGGCACGTCAAATGCTCCGCTTTTGAACGACTTATTTAAAACCCGTTTCTCTCTAGCGCATTTCTCCATGAATCTAAGGCGTTCTGTAAACCTTCGATGTTATCGCTAAGTATAACTGCGTCGTCAGCGAAGAAAATTGGCGTTACATTTGCTTCGCGCATGCAGTCTTTTAAAAGATAGTCGAATACTACGTTAAAGAGGAAAGGGCTAAGTACGCTTCCTTGATGCATTCCGACATTAACTGGAAATTCTCTCGTTAGTCCGGCAAAGCTTTTAACCGCAGTTTTCACGTTGCCATTCATGTCTTGTATTATTCTAACATACGTTTCCGGTACGTTTTGAGACCTCAGCGCGGCCCATATGAGATCCCTAGGCACTCGATCGAATGCTTTCTCGAGGTCGATAAATACCATGTGTAGATCCTTAGACGAATCTCGGTGCTTTTCCATTATTATCCGTAGGCTTTGGATAGCGTCCACCGTCGATCTTCCTTCAATAAATCCACACTGGCTATTATCGAGCTTTATTTTTTGCCGAAGACGTTCGTTTAAGACTCTTTCGTGTGTGATATCTGCGTGATTGAACAGTAGCTGTTGCATTCTCGAGTGTCGCCTTTTCCTTTGTAAAATGGAACCAAGAAGCTACTTCTCCATTGATTCGACATAGGTTGTCCACATTTTAATTTATTTATAAGTTTCGATAGCCAAACGCTGCCGATCCCCTCCATCTTCGACCAAAACTCTGATGGAATGCTGTCTGGTCCCACGGCTTTCCCCGGCTTCATTTTTCCAATTGCTATACTTATTTCTTCGATTGAAAAGTCCGAAACTTCCTCCTCGAATAGACCAGCAGTCGGCACGATATCACGTGGAAACTGTTGAAGTATTCAAGCCACCGGTCACAAATTTCCTTTTCATTTGTTAGTAAGCGACCGTCTGCGTTTTTGATGTATTTCGGCGAGGTTATTTCCATTGAATTTTTTCTCCTCTGTGCAGCGAGCTTAAAAATATTTGGCATTTTAGTACTGTACGACGTTTGAACTTCTTGGATAGCTTGTCTTCTATCCGCCGATCGTGAGGATATTTGTTCCAACTCCTGGTACAGGTTTTCCGCTTCTGCCGCTCGAGTTCGAGCCAGGACTTTCTTTGCGATCTTTTTAAGACGCTCGTATTCAAGAGCCAGTCGAGCTTTTTCGATATCGTCGCCCCGATCGCATTTTGTCCACGCTTGGAATGCACTCTTCTTGTCGGCCACAGCTCGTTTGGTTTCGTCATTCCACCACCATGTTTCTTTGCCGACGTGATGGTATTTCGATATAGTCCCCAGATGGGACTTTGCGAGTGTTACGCATTTCTTGCGGGCTAAGTGAGTCTGCTATACCATTTATATTTTGAAGTACTTCTTTAGCCAGTGCGATAAATCTTGCGCTTCGTTCCTTCGATAGATTATACCACCGGATTTTTGGCTTTCCAAGCGATGCCCGTGTTTTCGGTGGTTCCGCTGTGAAAAATTCTGTAATGAGCAGACGGTGTTGGCTTACTAGCGATTCTCCAAGTATTACTTTACAGTCCTTAACACGGTTGCTCATCGACATTTTGCAGAGGTGATAATCTATTTGCGTTTTGTGGCCTCCGCTGCTATAGGTGATAAGATGTCGTTGATGTTTAATAAACATTGTATTTAAGACGGTTAAGCCGTAAGCCCTACACGCTACAAGGATGTCTTCGCCAGCTGAATTTCTGGTTCCAAAGCCTTTACCGCCGTGGCAGTCCTCATAATCAACATTTGTTTCTCCCACGTGGACATTTAAATCTCCGCCTACGAAGAGCATCTCATCGATAGGTATATTTCTAAGCAAGTTACCGAACTCTGACCAAAATGTATCTTTTTCCGATTGGTCGCATCCATTTTGTGGAGCGTACGCGCTAACAATGTTCCACGTTTCATTGTGTATGACGAGTTTAACACTCATAAAGCGGTCGCTTATTTTCAAGATACCAACGATGTTGTTTAGAAGATCCGCTGCAACAACGATTCCAACACCGTTTCGTCCATTGACTGTTCCATGGTAGAACATCTTAAATGCCTTAGTTTTCAAATCTAGAAAACGCGCTTTATTTTCTGTGTTACACCACTTCGTTTCCTGTACGCACAGGATTTGAAGAGTTCTGCGACGCATAATCGTTTCCAGTTCTTAACTTTTTGAGGTCATCGATCCGAGGTTTCAACTTGCAAACCGAAGTTTATGAAAATATTTTGGAAACTTCATTTTGCCCGCCCCAGGAACCCGTCGGGCTCTGACACAAGCACTTCTGCTTGCTCTGGGATCACCCGAGTGCGTTGCAAACGTGGTGGCCAGCGGGGTAGTGCTATTAATTGCAATCATTTCCATGAAGTGTATCTAAAGTTTGAGTGGTTTGACACTTGTATGCTCATTTCGAATTGATTGACTGTTCTTTTACCCCACCGGTAGTCTCCAGACGTGGGAACCCACTGATTGCATACAAACTTGTGGGAAAGTTTTAAGAAGTTAAAGTGTCACAGGCTCATTTTTGGTGTCATAGTTGCCTGTATATGATTGGTGTCCCATTTAGTCGCCTCTTACGACAAGCTGGGACCCACTGCGGCACTATTCTTTATCCGATGCCACACAGATCACTATATATCCTGTCTATAATTAAAAATTATAGAACCGGGCTCGGGGTGAAAGGTGGTGCGGATTAGGTAAAAGTAACAAAGTCT
The DNA here is from genome assembly GCA_928272305.1 of Volucella inflata. NCBI lineage: Eukaryota > Metazoa > Arthropoda > Insecta > Diptera > Syrphidae > Volucella > Volucella inflata. Next base: position 53,510,680 of record OV743720.1, on the reverse strand, counting down.
GTCAATATTTATAAAAAATAAGGCATGCTATTTGAAGCTTATAGCAATGTGGTCAAAGGTTAGTTACAACCATGGGATGAAAGAAGGATACACATCTGAGGTTAAATGGGTTGGTGTTTATAGAGAGGAGACGATTTGCGACAGCGTTGGCAGTGGTGGACCGTTAATTAGTCTTAGGCAAACTACATAAGAAGACAAAGTATACAAAACAATAAGCACAGCACAAGGATGCATAAGATGTATTCTCATTTTGTTTTTCAATGACGATTGTCGAAGTGGATTTTGTCAACAGAGGATCTGGTGAAAACACTTTTCTATGACTTTTTGCCTCAATTCCGTCAATATTTCAGCAATTTTTTGTCGAATAAAGGGTGAGCCAATCAATGTAGAGTTTCACAGATTAATAAATTTCAGTCTAAGGCAATTACGAGTGGAATACAACATCGTTCATTTGATCACCACGGCTTTTATTTCAAATGACCATTTTGAATCTTTTTGAGATGCATTGGTTTTTCGTGAATCTTGTTTGCGTTTTCTGATCCCCAGAAACGGCGACTTCGTAGATGGTCCAAAGGCATCAATTGTTGTGTAATTTGGAATGAAGATCAACTTTTAAAATTCGCCGTTAGATGTGACAGTGAGGCCCAATTGTTGACTTCGGCGACGACAAATTGATGCACCTGACGGGTTTGGTGATGTTTTGATGCGTACGTACTGGGTTTGACCCGAGTTTTGGACTCGCTAGAGCGATTATTTTGATCGAGAAATCCGCAAAAGGAAATGGTGCTTTTACAGAACCCCCATTTTTGTAATGCGATTGAATAACAGAAATGCGTTGTTGCATGAATCCAATATTGAATTCAGTAGATGACAGTAACTGACAGTTACGCACCATCTCACATTAGGTCGAATGACCGCTTTTTCTGTGCAAAAGTGATAAGAATCAAAGTGTCGTTTTACTTTTGTTGTTGTTGTTTTTTAAGTAGAAAATATTTCAAAACAAAGACGAGTGATGTTTGTTTGTTCTAAGAATAGATCACCGTTACACGGCTGTGCGTCAAAGTCAATCGATGCTAGTTTCTCCGCAAATGTGCTTGCGAGGTTAGTTTTACTTGATCAACTTCAATTGCGTGTTACTCGAATTGTGTTGCTAATAATTAATTAGTGTAAAATGGAAAATGAAGAGACACATAAGTATATATGTGTTTAATTAAAACTGCTTTATATTTATGTCGCTACATTTGCACATAACTCATTAGCCTACATAACCTTAAAACGGTTGAATTAATTTCAAACTTTGACTTTCTGTAAGCCGTCACAAGTTTTGACCCCATTTGACCTCTTTAAAATTTAAAAAAATAGGTAATTAGTTACTTGCAATTTATTTAAAATTGCGATTTTTTGCGCTCTGCAAGTAATTCCTCATTTTTTTAGGTAACCCCTATATAAAAAAGCGATTTGTTTAAAATATGGCGAAAAGAATGCACAAAAAAGGAAAAATTTGATGCCGTTTTCAAACATGTAGTTGTCAAAATTGGAATTGATTCAATTTCGAATGAAATGGAGAAACACATAAACCAAACACTACATTTTTTTTGCGTAAAATCAAGATAAATGTCTTTATGGACCAAAATCATGCGTGGCTAAATTCTGATTTAAGTTTTGTGGTAGATCACATTTCAACGTCTTCAACGACGTCCACGTCTGCCATTCAGTGCAAAATCAGAATTTGGAAAAAGAAAAGAAGCCACAAAACTTGAAAACTTGCAAATGAGACAGGAGATACCGATCTTCTCGTTCGTGCAGCAGCAACATCGGCTCGTAAACAAGGTGATGCCGATTTGGCTGCAGTCCTTAAAGAAAGTATGTAAAGCCCAACAAGGCCGTAAAAATTTCCCCAAAACCCAATTTCACTTTCTGCGGATGAGGCTTTAGAAAACAATTTTTCAAAGGAGCAGTACAATGCAATACGCAACGCAATTTTTTCTGATATAACTGATGTTGACAAAGATCTTATATTTCGATTCAAAATCATTTTGATTTGTTTATCCTGCGAGTTCAAAATCAATTCAAATCAATTTGAATTATATTGCTTTGAAACAGCAAAACGTTTTCAGGAGCTATATTCCTGGTTGCCAATGACTCCTACGGTCCATAAAGTACTCATACACTCAAAACAATTAATAGAAAATACTGCACTTCCAATGGGATTTTTTGGAGAAGAAGCTGCTGAATCGCGACATAAAATATACAAAGCCCATAGACTGCATTACGCCCGTAAAAATAACCGCACCAATAACCTGTTAGACGTATTTAGTAGACCTGTCGATACATCAGATCCATTAATATCCACAATACGAGTATTCATAAATAGACGCTTAGATGGCAACGATTAGTATAATGCCTCGTAGAAGTAGCATCTTCCGACAGGTGCTGGTTCCTTAAATGACAAGCCGAACATCTTGCAGCTCTGCTAATAAGTCCTACTTCACGCCTCCCCGTGGCGCCATCTGGGAATCTCACTAGAGGTTGCGAAGTGAAGGGGGCAAATGGCGAGTTTCCTGCGCCATTAACCAGGATTAGTGTCGGAAAAACAAAACAAGACCTTATCCGGGCTACTCTAACATATTTGGAGCTCTGGCCGGAAAGGATTTCCAGGACTTAGTCAGGGTCTTGGAAAAGAGATGGTGGCGGCTGAGCCCTATAAGGGCCAACGGCAGCGCTCACATCCCGGAACGGGTTACTGGCTTCAGTGTAACCGACCCCTCGTCCTAGGGGCACTCAAAGTGGTACTGGTCCTCCAGGTTGGGGGTTGTGCCGCCGGGGTAACTGCCCGGCCATTTAAAAAAGATTAAGTTACGAAGTAACAACAAGCCTCGGATATGGACGGATCTACTGTCGACAACCCACGCAAACGATTAAAGGACAATGGGCTTCGGATATGTAAGTGGAATGTTAGATCCTTTAATAGACCACGTGCAGGCGAGCAACTAGCGGAGGCGCTAGACTGCTACAAAGCAGACATAACCGCCATTCAAAAAATGCGATGGGATGGGCCGGACAAAAAGAAGATGAAAAACTGCGATATCTATTACGGCGATTGCTATCGATGGCAAAAGCAGCACTTATTTGGATGCGGATTTGTTGTCGGAGGCAGACTAAGACAAGAAGTCCTCAGCTTCCGGCATGTGAGCGAGCGCCTCGTAGCAATTCGCATCAAGGCTAAATTCGCCAACATTAGCCTTATATGCGCGCATGCCCCCACAGAGGAGAAAGATGACGACACCAAGGATGCCTTCTACGAGCTCCTTAACAAGACCTACGAGCAATGCCCTAGCTATGACATTAAAACTGTTCTCGGTGATTTTAATTCAAAGCTAGGAAGGGAGGGTATCTTTGGTGGATAAATCGGAAAATATAGCCTGCACAACACCACCTCCGATAACGGATTCAGGCTAATCGGCTTTGCGGCAGGACGAAACATTGTCGTGGCTAGCACGCGGTTCCTACATCTCGACATACACAAGGGGACTTGGAGAACTCCTGATCAATCAACAGTCAACCAGAGTGACCACATTGCGATCGACGCAAGACACTCCTCCAGTATTATGGATGTCCGTACGTTCCGAGGAGCCAACATCGACTCGGACCATTACCTTGTTGTAGCCAAGGTACGGTTGCGGATATCCCAAACTACGCCAAGACAAACTAATGCTGTGAGAAAATTCGACGTCAGACGGCTACAATCGCAAGAGATCGCCAAGTCCTTTTTCGATCGAGTGTCTCTTAATCTCTTAAGAGGTCCAATGCCGCCAGCATCAAGCATCGAAGACCATTGGAAACACTGCCAAAACGCCATCAGAGATGCCGCTTCTAATGTGCTGGGTTTCACTCGGCCACCACAACGAAACCCCTGGTTCGATGATGAATGCCGGCAAGCACATGCAGCTAAGCAAGATGCATATAACGCGGCGCTGCTTAGAAAGACCAGAGCTGCTCATGAGCTCTATGAGCGGAAGAGGAGAGACGAGCATCGGCTTCTCAGGAGGAAGAAGAAAGAGCACGAGAAGCGCGCGATCGAGGAAATTGAGAGATGCTACTCCAGGAATGAGGTTCGGAAGTTTTACCAAAAGGTAAAAATAACATTCCACGGAAACAAACCCCGAACCGAAGCCTGTAGAGATGAACAAGGGAACATCGTAGTAGAATCGCAGTCGATTCTGAGAATTTCGAAAGACCATTTCTGCAGACTGTATAACGGCGATGACGGATCAAATACCGCTGTCAGGCAGAATCAACCTTTCAACCTGGACGATGATGACCAACAATTCCGTCCACCCGACCTGGATGAAGTGAAGATAGCCATATCGAAGCTTAAGTCCAACAAAGCTGCTGGAGCGGATGGCCTGACTGCCGAGCTCAGCAAAGCCGCAGGCGATGACTTGGTAAGGAGCATACATCATTTCATCTGTAAAATATGGTCGGACGAAAGTATGGCCGATGAATGGAACCTCAGCATTGTTTGTCCAATTCTCAAGGAAGGAGACCCTCTGAACTGCGCCAACTACAGAGGCATCAGTCTCCTTAACATCGCATATAAGATCTTATCCGCCGTATTGTGTGAACGCCTGAAGCCGTTAGTGAACAACCTGATAGGTCCATATTAGTGTGGCTTTAGGCCAGGAAAGTCCACCATCGACCTGATATTCACACTACGGCAGATCTTGGAGAAGACTCATGAGGTTAAGATCGATACCCACCTATTCATCGATTTTAAGGCCGCGTATGACAGCATCTATAGAGACGAGCTATATAGAGCAATGTCTAGTTTTGGCATCCTTGCCAAACTCGTCCGTCTGGGCAGGATGACGATGGAGAATGCACGCTGCTCCATCAAGGTCGGTAAAGATCTCACCGAGACCTTTGATGTCCAGAAAGGATTTAGACAAGGCGATGCGCTGTCATACGATTTTTTCAACATCGTACTTGAAAGAATAGTGCAAAACTCACGAGCAAACACAAGAGGCACTATCTTTCAAGAGTCCGTCCAACTACTCGCATACGCTGACGATATTGACATAATCGGGAGAAAGCAGCGTGATGTCAGTGGCGCTTTCGCGAGTATTGAGACGGAAGCGGCGAAAGTGGGTTTAGCGGTCAATGAGGGCAAGACCAAGTATATGCTGTCAAGCAAAAAGGACAACCAACACCGACGTCTCGGACAGAACGTCACCCTCGACAGATATAACTTTGAGGTAGTTAAGGACTTTGTCTGCCTAGGCTCCGCTATAAATACAGACAACGACACCAGCGCTGAGATCAAGCGAAGAATAACTCTTGCCAACCGCTGTTTCTTTGGGTTAAGAAGGCAATTGAGTAGCAAAGCCCTCTCTCGGACGACAAAAGTCATCCTTTATAAGACCTTAATAATCCCGGTCCTGCTCTATGGCGCAGAGGCATGAACATTATAAAAAATGGATGAGGGTGTTCTTGGTTGCTTCGAGAGAAAAATTCTTCGGGCGTTCTTCGGTCCCGTCTGCATTGACGGTGAGTGGAGGAGGAGATACAACGACGAACTGTATGGACTGTACAGCGACATGGACCTAGCCAGAAGAGTGAAGATCCAAAGACTGAGATGGCTGGGTCATGTAGAGCGTATGGACACCAATGCGCCGGTCCGAAAAGTCTTCGAATCCGCCCCCGAGGGACAGCGCAGTAGAGGAAGGCCAAGACTCAGGTGGCGCACGCAAGTGGAAGAGGACCTCAGCCAACTTAGCGTGCGAAACTGGAGGCAGCTAGCCAGGGATCGAGCTGGCTGGAGAAGCTTGTTGACTGAGGCCCAGGTCCACCCCGGACTGTAGCGCCACCGAAAGTAAGTAAGTAAGACGCTTAAAAAAATGGAAACGTTCCACACTTCTACCTGAAGTCATTCAACTATTATGTTGCAGCGAACCTATAAAAGAATTTTACATTAGCAAACAAGATGAGGAAAGTGAAGAGGGCCTTTTTGATTTAAGCTTACAAAATGAATTAGATTTAAGCGATTGATAAATGTTTCAGAATAATAAAAATGAATGACAATGTATTATGTTTGCATTAATGGTTGCAAGAGGGTTTATTTTAATTTTTGGTCGTTCTTCTTCTTATCCTTTTATTAACCCTTTCCTCGTTATACGAACTTATGCGTAACGAGTTTCCCATTTTTACTGCATCGCTGCAGCTCCGCTTATGGTGTTGGCTAATGTCGCAGACCGCAGAACGCGTCTACATAATGCTCGGTCCTGGATCGCTTCAGTGGTTAATTTTTGGTCGTTAATGGGTTAAATTCCACTTATTTTACAAATTTTTTCTTACTTATGAAATTCTTACAGGTTTTAGTTTGAATGCCATGATGTAGTCGTTATTAATTTCGCACAGAAAAAGTGGTCATATGACCTATAGTGCATCTATTGGCTCACCTTTTATATACCTCTGTTCCAGCTTGTGGGCGTGAACCGTAGACTCTATGTATCAGCAAGGAAAACATGTTTAATTGCACGATCAAGGTGGTAAATCGATAGGTAATTTTAGTCACTTAATTTCGCCGATTATGGCATGCGTTGTGTGACAAAGTATCACCGTCCTGTTAGAACCATTTAACTTTCAAGTCATTTAGATTCTATTTATACAAACAGAATTTTTTAACGTGAAGATAGTGGCCTCCATTGACTAAAAAGGATCATTTCAAGGCACAATTACCCCTCCACCAAAATATCAACACCAAAGATTATTATTATTATTATTATTATAATTTATTAGCATATAATTAAATTACATACTAACTTAGGTATAGAGCGCAAGCTGCCAGGGCTAAAGGCATACCAAAGATTAAATTTGTCGTATGCAATACTTACTGCTGAGACAATTCCATCTGCTCGACAAGTTCCACCAATAGTTGTCTAAAAAACCTGCGGTGAAATTTCTTGTATCTGTGATACAAAATTTAATTAATTTTTAGGTTGAAAAGTTATTTTAGTTCTAAATCTCGATTAGCCTTACATTATTGTTGTTAAGCTATCTCTTACTATCTTCCTCCCATAACTCGTTTTATGAAATTGTTCCTTTTTTTATCATCACCATTCTTTTGAAAACGAAATGGCACGCTTCACTTAACTGCATCTCATTAGAAAGTTACTGTTCAAGAGACCAGCTGGACAAATGTTGAAGGACTTACCACTAACAACAACAATGAGACTAATTTCGAGTTACGATAAATAAATAGTTTTCATTTAAATTACAATTAAGTTTGCATAAAGTATTCGTATCGCGGCTGAGTACAAGTTGGGTATGAATGCAATGGAAAGTCATACAGTCACTGGCAGTTGGGATCCTTGAAACGTGGTCGGAAGAGCTGGTGATGATGCCCAGAAAAGTAGGGTTGCCATTAGAATTTTCAGAGAATTTGATTAATTTGATGAAATGTGGACAGAAAATAGTGAAACATGAAGAAAATATCTGCCATTCCAAAGGGAATCAAATCTTGTGGACAACTGGACAACAGCATAGTGCCACTAACTATATAATAACATCTCATAAATGGATTAATACAATAACTTTAACTGGAAAAGCGCTTAACCAATTAGTATGATTGAAGCTTTTTATGACAATTTTTAACATTGCTTTGGTAAAAACAGAATTATAAAGGCTTTGCTATCTGTTGGTCCTTTTTTAGAAATATATTTTATTTTGACACTGACAGCTCAATCGATTTGCGCTGGAAAAACATCGGGAAATATTAAAAAATTAATTCCAAAGTGCTGTGTTACCGAGACAATGCGAATTTTGAAAGGCAATTTCGGTCAATTTTGATTGATAACCAAATATATTTTCGCGTTCGTCCTGTGTGCGCAATAGATAATATTGCAGCTGTTGCCGGAAGTCTACGTTTTGGAGCCATAACGCGCCTAAGATCCCAACAATTGAACAGCAATCGCAATTAACTGAATAAAATTTTGCAGAAAGAACTCATGTTATTCGCTTACGAGGCCCAAGGATTGAGGCGAAATGACCACCCGTTTCTCTATTTGGCCTTCAGAGCAGCAACAATTGTGCTCGGAAAATTCACATGATGTGGTTTCTGGAGTGGTTTCCAGGCTTCTTCGAAAAAGACAAAGGAAGAAACGGTACAGTCAATAAAGGGCGCTACCGGGGTATGATTACTGATTTTTTATGTCCAGAAATTGAGAATTAAGACTTATCGATTTATCGATCGATGCTATGCAAGCAATCCAGGCGAGGCACTCAAAATCAATATTGGTCAAGCTGTTCGTGAGATAGGAGTCGAAGCTCTATAAAATGTTTTGACAAGATGGCCTATTGTCAAGCCTGCCAAGACAGTCATTTGAATGAAAAATAATTTCTTAAGAATTCGGCAGGCTTAGTTTTTTTTTAATAAAGTAATAGTGATTGAAAATCGGAAGGTGAAACCTTATGCCAGCTACTTCAACACATTTAGAGCATAGATCTTTAAAGATTTCCGAGATTGGTCGGTGTTCTGGAAAAGCAATGGTGGCGGACGAGCTCTGTCATGAGCCAATGGAACAGGTTTTTAGATTTCGTAACGGGACGCAAACTTCATAGTAGCCAGCATGCAGTTTCCCTTGCTCAACATCCATAAAAGGCAGTCTCCGGACCAATCAAACGTCACCCAGATTGACCACATTTCGATCGACGCCAGACACTTCTCTAATATTCTTGACGTCCAAAGCTTCCGACGAGCCAACCTAGACTCGGATCTCTACCTTGTTGCAGCCATGGTACAGATACGGATATCACGAGCACAACGGAGTTTAGTCAGACGCCCATTTTCAACGTTGAAAAGCTGCAATCGCAAAAAATCGCTATAATCTTTACCGACCGCGTTATCATTAAACTCTCTCAAAATTCGGGATCCCCTACACAATTCATGGAACATCAATGGGAATGTTGTCAATGAGCCATCTGACATGATTGGTTCCAAATTGCCACCACAAAGAAACCTCTGGTTCGATGCCGAAAGTTGGGAGTCGCATGCAGCCAAAGAACAGGCATACAAAGCTGCCCCGCATCGCAGGACAAGAGCTGTTTGTGAGCTCTATGAATAGAAAAGACGGAGCTGACATAGAATTCTTGGAAGAAAAAAGAAAGAGCACGGGAAGCACGCAGTCGAGAAAATGGAGAGATGGTAAGGCAGGAATGACTTTCGAAAATTCTATAAAAGAATTAGAAGAATATATGGAAAGACCACTTCAACAGACTGTACAACGACGACGACGACCATAAATCCACTGTCAGGCAGAATAAACCATCAACACTAGACGATCATACCAGAGAATTCCGTCGACCTGACCAAGACGAAGTTGAAAAATCGATATCGGGACTAAAGTCTCTCACCTGGCCTCCAGGTGAGCTATTTAAAGCAGCTAGATATGACCTGGTTAGGAACACGCACCGGCTCATCTACAAGATATGTTCAGAAGAAAGCATGCCAAATTTATGGAACATCAGCATCGTTTGCCCAATCCAAAAGAAAAGAGATCCTTTCGAATGCGCCAACTATGGGAGAATCAGTGTCTTGAACATCGCCTGCAAAATATCGTCTGCCGTTTTCTGTAGTCGCTTGAAACCGATCATGAGCAATCTGACAGGTCCATATCGGGGTGGTTTCAGGCCAGGGAAGTTTGCATTGGATCAAATACGAGTATTCACATTACGGTAGATCTTGAAAAAGACCCTGGAATTCCAGATCGGCACCCACCACCTATTTGTCGACTTAAAAGCCGCATATAACAGCGGGCACAGGGACGAGCTGTATAATGCCATGCAAAACTTGTCGGGTTGTGCAGGATGACAATGGAGAATATTCGCCGCTCCATTAAGGTCGCAGCTATTGCAGCGGAAGCGGCTAAAATTGGTCTCACAATAAATGAGGCAAAAACCAAGCACCCACTGTCATTAAAAAAGGACTCCCAACGTCGACAACTCGGTCGGAATTTCACAATTGGCAGCAACGAAACAAAACGTAGAATAACTTTTTCTGGCTCAAAAGGCATTAGTAATCCCTGTCTTGTTCTAAGATGCAGAGACGTGGACACTTTTGAAAAAGGATGAAAAAGCCCTAGGTCGTTTCGAGAGGAAAATACTACGTGTTATTTTTGGCCCCGTTTGTATTGACGGGGAATGGAGGAGGAGATTGTACCTCGCACTGTACGGGCTGTATAACGACATCTCCTTGGTCAGGCGTCTACGGACTCAACGCCTAAAGTGGCTCGGCCATGTAGAACGAATAGACACCACAGCTCCGGCCCGAATAATCTCCAAATCCGAGCTCCGGGAACTACGCTGCAGAGGACGTAGTAATCGTGTCAGATATAGGTAAAGAGGCTTGTTTGTTGAGGCCCAAGTTCACCCCGGACTATAGCGAAACTTCAAAAGAATAGTAGTTGAAAAATATTGAGCATTTTTCTTATCACCCCGTGGTAATATTCCGTGGGAGCTTTGGCAACCCTTAATGGAGCGCAGAATAAACGGATTAAGTTTTTATGTCCTTTTGAAAATCGCTTAAGTGTATCTGAATACCAGACACTCAGCTATAGGAATTTTCTCTAATTCACGTCCATGGTGTTTATTTTTTGTTTGTTTTCCGTTGTTGTTTGGATAACTCTTGCATACATTTTATGCGAAACATGTGCCAGCAATGGAGGCACATCAAGGCTGTTGCTCTTAAGATTATATCTCCTACTGGCGTCGAAAATTATAACGAAACTACTTAATTAGGTAAAATGAATTTCAACAAAGTTTGTGTTTATTTGTTTTGCGAAAAGTTTAACTGAAGTAGGAAGACGAGACGGCGTTTATTGACTTCTGGGAGCCAGTTCATTTGAATTAAGCATATACGAAACACTTTTCTTGAAATTCTTTGCAATTAGAGTGTTTAAACTTACTTGTTCGACGGTGTAGCTTGTTTACTTTACATCTATCTCTAACTTAGTTATTGGGTGGAGATACGAGTATTCGATGATTTTAGAATTCCCCTTTTATCAGTTGAATAGCTATTAAAAAAAAACTTGCTTATCCTTAAATACGAGTGAACCCTTTACGTTAGTGAAGCGGAAACTGATCTCTGATATTTGAAAGTATCGAGTTTATTTTGCAGGTATTTTCTATTTTTTATTTTCCACAGCCAGCAACTGCTCAACGTTCAACATTTGGAAACCCGCAATCCCATGTACAATTCAACGTTGGATAGAACCATGTACCATCTCAGACATGTATTCACATCCTTTAACCTCAAATGGATGTGGTATGTGATTAAATGCAGCATTCAGCATAAAACGCGTTTCTTTCAATCTTTGAATCGGCGGTAATATGTCACGTACCAATATCTGTATCTGTACTTGCTTGACTTTCAGTCACAGCAGTGAAATCTGAGAACCATTACATACTACAGCAACTACTTCTTCAGCATCACCACCACACTACTAAAATCGATTCGCACGTCCTTGAGAAATAGACAATTATCATTATTATTATTATCCTCATCATCACTTTATGCTCGCTGGTACTATAGTACTATAGCCCTTCAGAACCACCCCCAAGGCTCTTTACGTCCTGAGGTAAAAGTATCTGTGAGGCTTTTATTTTCTTCTTCTCATTTTTAGTTCTTTTATGGCTTGCCGCCACTCGGAACGAATGAAGAATGGAATCGTAAACATATCTGAGAACATTTTTATCTCCAACGTATTTTGGGTTGGTTTTTTTTTTCTGAGTTGAAGATGGAGTGCGTGACTGTGCAGTGGAAATGGGTGTCCTGTACGATGTGTCAATGCCCGGTGAGTTTCAATGCTTTAAGAGTACTTTCGAGGCTCTGAGTCGTACAGAACAAAAACGTTTCGTACTTTTACACGAAACTGTTGACTTCAGCATTAAACCAAATTCGAATAGAAAAGTTGACTTGGTCTTCAGATGTTTCATCTGGGGCTGTCGGCTGTGGCAGCGTTGGCAATTAATATGAATTATTGTCGCTCTAGAATTTATATCCTGTAGATTACTCACAAGATGAAGGAAATTATCAGGGGTATTATTTGCTTTTTTCGACTGTCAACATTTCAGCTGGCAAAAGTTTGATTTAACATTGGGAGCGAGACAGGGCCGCGATGTATGCTCTTGTGGAATGTTGCGGTGGTCTTGTCTGAAATTTGGCAAAGCTTGGCGAGCCAATTCAATGTGTGATTTAATTAGGAGATTTGGATATTAATTTTGTACATTTTGAACCTTCCACAACGTATGTAGATAACACTGATATGTAATAGAAGAATACTGATTAGCATCGAGTCATGGTGGCGTATGTGGAATATTTTCTATATGAATGCGAGTGATACTTGTACATAATAAAATTAAAGAAATTCTTGAACTTGTCTTTCTAATAAAGAATATTAATGTTTCTATCTATCATGGATAGAGGTCTGCACAATCCTATAATATTGGGAAAAAAAATTAATCAACAGCAAGGACAATTCTTGGGGAATCACTGTCTGAGTGTAAGCAAGGTATATCAGAGAAGTGTTTACCGAGTTACTTTGACAAATTCTTAACACTAGCTAAGGGATCTTTGAACTAAACGGGAAGTTGTAAACCAACTGTTTGCTGACAAAGACCATGCAGCACGTGTGTGCGTGGTGGACCCGTAAATTCTTCGAAATTTTACGACCTTAACAAATTTGTTTTTTTTTTTTATGTTTCTAACTTGTCGATTACGACAATAAGGCACTTCAACCTAAAAGATCTTTTGCACCGATTTGTCAGAACTGTGTTAAGGCTAGTAGCTTTCCTACCTTAAGAATGAAGTAAGTAACTCTACCAGCAGGGGAATCCCTTAGTTCAGTGGAGTGGAGTTATTCCCTGAAGAAGGTATTCCTTCTGATTCCGTTAAGGGCTTGGCAGTCACACAAGATTTGTTCAGCTGTTTCGTCTTCTTCAAAACAAAGTTGGCACTCCGGAGAGTCGACTAGTCCTAATTTGTTGGGGTGATATCTTAAACCGTAATGCCCAGTAAGGTATCCCACTAGGTTCTAGTATCTATTGGCATTTTTGTTAAAGTGAAGGATGGCTCGGTTGGCCTGTCGTAGGCCTCTAGTCTTCTCTTAGTTCGAGATGCAGTTGCTGACCAGTAAGTCGGCCTTTTCATTGCCATCAATACCCTGATGCGCATTAACTCGCCATAGTTTGGTCTGGTTCCTTGAGCTAGGTTTTTGGAGGGTTTTGAAGCAGTACATGACCGATGATGACATGAAAGTCTTTTGAAGGCGATCTGTTACCGCGCAGATCATATCAAGTTCTGGTATTTCAGAGAGTAGAATATTTAGGTACGTGTGGTCCTGAAGATATAAGTTTCTTTACTCAAGTTTATTTAGAATTCAAAACCAATTTACATGGCCCAATCATATTGGCAGTATTAGCATTAGTATAAGACCTCCTTTTCAGTTCCGGAGTACTAAAGATACACGTTGTTGTTTGATGATGATTTTAAACTAAGGCGGAAATCTGGTGCTGAGCATCTTCTACCAAATATCAAGCTAAGCCCTTCGGAAAATTCTTCGTTTCATTTCCCTATTACAAGACTGTTGAACCTCATATGCATTAATCATGCTAATGTTCAGAATCATTTATATACTCGTAAGTGCCATAGGTCAATGTCTCGTTCTGAAGCTTAAAGAATAGATTGAACATTTCTTGTTCAACTTATCCACAAACCCTATTGTTGAGTTGGAAAAGTGTAGATTTTTAGGTTCTGTTGTTTTATGATTTGTGCTGTTACGGTGATAGGTGTCGCAGCTTCTCTTTATTTACTTGTCTGCTGAAAATGTCGAGAGGTGTTATGGGGATTTATTTCCATTCTAAAACGATCCGCCCAACGTGTTAGTATATTGAGAATATACTGCTGAACCTCTTTAATAATATAAAGATGATGTTCGGAGACGGTTAAAGCAACGTCATCCGCATACGAAACCACCCCGCTACCACTAGCTTCTAAGTTTATCAGCAGATCGTTCCAGAGAAGGAGTGAAAGGACACTGCCTTGTGGCATACCTTTGCTGACAAAAGACCTTTGTAGCTCTGAAGAAATTTTACCAGCAGGCTTGTATGGTTTGAAGCTATGCAGTCACCAAAGCATTTTGTCTCTTGTGATGCGACCATAAATTTTTGAATCGGCTACAGTCGTCCTGTTGAGGTTGTTGCCGGCCGTGAATGGGGAGCTACTCGGATAGTGGGTATCCAGTAGCAGGTTGAGTGATTCATCACTTGAGGTTGTTCAACACCCGACGAATTTTTTCAAGCAGCTAGGCATCGAAGGATTTGTTGGAGAGGATTTTTCTCAGAGTTTGCAGTTATTTTATTAGAGAAAGACATCCAGAATGGACGCTTTGCTATACTCAGTACTCTTTTTTGTATTTCTTGAGGGATTCTTTATATGAGCCCCAATCCACCAGATTATTCCTTATGAACACAAACTGAGGGCGCCACATGACAATAAAATCTTCAGCTTCAGCTTCGACGGATATCTACATGACATTAACATTTTTTGGGGTTTTTGCCATTCATCAAAACAATCCTTGACTAAGTGATTTTCTCAGCGAAGTTTGTTGCAGATACAGCACGAGTTGAAAATTTTAAACGTGGTTTCCATCAAGCATTATCCCCAACCATATGCTTCATTAATGTCGGAAGGTGTTGGATTCATGCCCCAAAAATGGTCACAGAGTTCCCAACCCTGGAAATCTTTCAAGTCGGCTTGAAAAATTAATATTCACCTCACAACTGTGAAGGATACGAATACTGGTCGTGATGTGACTATGGTCTTAGAGACATTAGGATTGCACAGCACATCATCAAATTGTCATTTTACCCATCACCGTCATTTCATTCTCGTTCTTAAAAGATTTTTTATGGATTATGGGTGGTGGCACACTACTTAGAGTATTCTCTGTGCCCTGGAGTACTGAAGGAGGCTTTCTTCTATCACCACAGACTCACTATGCTTTTGTGGAGGCAACAAATGGGTAATACCCAAACATTGGGGTTCGTGCCATTTACACGGTCAACAAGTCCGGTGAAAGAAAGGATAAGCGAAACGTTTTAATATTCAAAACAAACGAATTCATCCGGGATAAGGGATGTAATCCCGAGCAAAGTAGCTCTCTGGCAACCTTACATGACCTTGGACCTATCTAAAGGGATTTTATTAGAACTTGCTCTACTAGTATACATAAGAGGATGGCTGGGCTCCTTTCTTTTATCATTACGTGCTATTTAGTTCCATTCGATTGAGTTTGTCTATTAAGTGTGTTTATTCGTTTAGGTTTCATTTTCATCTTCTTGTTTCTCTGTCTATCTTGCGCCTACTGGTATTTATTTTAGTCCTGTTCGACTGCCAAATGGAATTCATGAAAAGCTTCTCCTTTGTATTCTTTGTCTTGTAAAGGATTAAGTTATTTACTGTTTGCGTGCACACATTTTGAGTGCAGGAGTTTCCTTTCTACCAAATGGTGTAATCGACGGCATGGAATTATGTACAAACAAACATGGTAATCTGTATCTTAGTAGGATGTAACGTCTAATGATTGTATGCTATTGTGCTTATGTGTTAAGGGCAGGGTATGTTGGTCATCGAAATGAAACATTCATTTTGTTATTTCTTTCATCAGCTGGTCAAAGAGATCTTTGTGTTATTTTCAAATAGAATATGAGTCTGTACGACTCGTATATCTATGACCTAGTTCCCCGTAATGACAATAATTATTGATGTTCATTGTGCATTTATAGGGAGTATACAGCCCAGATGAACCATTGAGGATAGAACTTTTTCAATTACTACGAGTATATTTATTATAATGGTTTTTCTTATCTTTGAAAAAACTGCGCGGCGAACGATCTGTAAGCGGCGGACTGTTCTTCGTTTTCGGGAACTGTACGAAAAAATTCTTATTTTTGTAGGCTTTGATAGCCAGAGCTTCCTGGCGACACTTAAAAAAAACAACGACCTTCGGACCTGCACATGGAATGTTCGCACTCTTAACTGGGCATGTGCAGTAGATCAATTTGCAGAAGATTCTGACTGATATCATGCAGATATCACAGTCATCCAGGAAGTGCAATGAAATATCCCGAACATAAGAGGGATGAAAGACAATGATTAACGGGTATACTATGATGATGATTGCTATTAGGTTAAGAAACAGTGCGGATTCTACAGAAGAAGAAAAAGAAGAGTACCAGAAGAGCGCTATCGAAAATATTGAGAGGTGTCAAGGCTAGAAGACCTGTACACAACCCTTTATAGATGAAGAAGGAAGGCCTAACGTAGAAGTACTATCGGTAATGAGAATTTGGGAAAACTTTTCCATAGACGGTATTACGGTGAGGAATACAACATCTCACTGTAAAGCAGAATAGATCATTCAACTTAAACGATGATAGTCAAAACTTCCGTCCATTTATCGGGCTCCCGACCCGTGTAGAGTCTCTGCCTGAGACGATGCAGCCTTCCACCACCTACGATCCCAGGCACACTGCTTTCAGTTGTCCAGACCAAGCGCTCTGGCATCCGCGATGGCTTGGTCTTTGAAACGGAGGTTCGGTCTTTTTTGCCTTCTCGAGCCTGGGGGCTGGGATTCGAAGATCCTCTTAGCTGGAGCATTATTGTCCATTCGCTCGATGTGGCCGAGCCAATATAGTCGACGGGTTTTGGCTTTTTGGACTAAATCCACATCTTGGTACAGCTCATAGAGTTCGCTGTTGTATCTTCTCCTCCATTCGCTCTCCTCGGAACCCAGTATCAGTTCTACCTTCTTGCTTATCGTCTAGTACTCGGCGTCATAAAGCAGAACTGGCAGGATAAGGTTTTGTAGAGCACATATTTCGTCCTTCGAGTTAGGAGTTTTGAATCCAATTTTTTGGCCAAGCCGATATAGTAACGGTTTCCTAGAGTAATTCTTCGCCGGGTCTCCACTAGGATGTCATTGTGGAGCTGAGGTAGGTAAACTCCTTAACTACCTCGAAATTGTTGCTATCAGCAGTGACGTTTTGCCCTAGGCGGTGAACAGATGCTTGTTTGTTTGTTGATAGCATGTACTTAGTATTGTCCTCATTTACTTCAAGGCCAACGGATTTCGCCTGGTCTTCAATCACCGTGAACGCTTCTATCACGGCACGCTGGAGCGACCGATGATGTCAATATCGTCCGCATGCCCCAGCAGCTGAACGAACCTGTTGAAGATAGTGCCTTCCGCGTTGAAACCTGCCCTGCGCACTATCTGCTTCAGTATACGATTGAAGAAGTCGCATCTCCTTGCCGAAATCCGGTGCATGTTTGAAATAGTTCGGAGGAAATACTTCCAAACTGCACGTTGCAGCGCGTGTTTTCCAGCGTCATGCGACACAGATGAATCAGTTTTGCCGGGATTCCGAATTCGGCCATCGCCATATAAAGCTCCTGACGATGTATGCTATCAAACGCGGCTTTGAAGTTAATGAATAGGTGGTGTGTTTCGACTTGAAACTCATTGGTCTTTTCAAAGATTTGCCTCAGTGTGAAAATTTGGTCTATAGTCGATCTGCCGGGCCGAAAGCCACACTGATACCTGTCGATTTGTGTGTTGCAGAAGGGCTTAAGACGTTCACACAGTACGTTGGATAGGATCTTATATGCGATATTAAACAGGGATATGCCTCGATGGTTCTTGCAAGGCATAGGATCGCCTTTTTTGTAGATGGGGCATATGGAGCTAGTAGTGCAGTCATCGGGCATGTTTTCTTCCACCCATACTTGGTTGATGATTCGGTGCATGCTCCCTACCAAAACACCACCACCATACTTAAAGAGCTCCGCTGGTAAACCATCAGACCCTGCGGCCATGTTGTTCTAACGCTTTTTTATAGCTAAGCCAACTTCTTCTATGCTAGATGGTAGAACTGGTTCTTCATTTTCTGGACGTGGGTTCTCTTCTTGCCCTATCACTCTCTCTGCATAATGCCCATTAAGCAGCTGCTGGAAATGCTGCTTGGACACATTTACTATTCCCTGCGCTTCGGTGACTAGGTTTCCTTCGCTGTCTCGAAGGGCCTTAGAGCCTGTCTTAAATCTATTGTCAACAACCTGGTTTGCCACTATTAGTGCATTTTCTGGAAGGTCCACATTCTACCAAATTTTTACAATCAGGCAGATTTTGGAAACTACTCGTGATTCCCACAGTCATTAAATTTAAAGCATTTAAGGATAAATGAGCTATTTAGAGTCGTGTCTAGCTCTGACATCCCTGCGAAGCTCGTTTGTCTGTGTAGAATGAATTAAGAAACACTCGTTCCTCCGTCCAAGTCGGTTATGACTTTTCCGAGACCTTTTGCTATCATGTGGCTTTAACAATGTCTTTGGAAGAATTTTGCGGAACTTATAAATGAACAGTGGAGGCACAATCTTTCAAAAATCTGTCCAACTGATAGCGTCCGCCGACGATTGACACATTTAGTGCATTCGCTAGTATTGAGACGGCTTAAATGGACTCAGTGATTAGTGAGGGCAAAACAAAGTATATGCTGTCAATATGAAAAAACACATAACATCGTCGGATAGGATTGAAAGTCACAGTTGACAGCTACTATTTTGAAGTAGTTAGAGACTTTATTTACCTCCGCTTTACCATAAATTCTCCTGAAAACACCTCAGCAAAGATAAAGCAAAGAATTACTTTCGCTAATAGCTTTCTCTTGTGTCTAAGAAGACAATTAAGTGGCAAGGCTCTATCCCGATAAACTGAGGTGACCCTTTACAAGACCTTGGTCTTCTCTGTCTCACTATATGTTGCTGAAACATGGACTCTATCGAAAGCAGATAAAAATGTTTTCAGTTGTTTTGAGAGAAAAATTGTTCGTACCACATTCTGTCCATTTTGCAATGGTGGGCTTTGGAGAAAAAGGTTCAGAAACGAACTATACGAGTCTTACGGCGACATTGCTCTAGCGAGAAAACTTCCCATCAGTCAATTGAGGTGGCGAATGGACTTCGGTTCGCAGAGTCTTCGATTCGAGTCCAAAGGGACAACGCAGTGAAGGAGCAACTTAGCTCAGTTGGTGCTAAAAAAAATAGAAGGGGGCACCGGGACTACTTCAACCTAGTTGAAGTGCGCGAGTGGGAGCCGTTAGGCAAGTTTCAAAGATTCGTGCTATTAAAGGTTCAAGTTCACTCTTAACTGTAGCCCCTCTTAAGTCTGAAAATCAGTTTTCTTTTGTCAATTTGCGTTTTTATCTTGAACCATACCATGCTGCAACAATACTGGCAGAGTTAAAAAATGAATGAATGAGCTGGTAGTCAGAAGAAACATCAAGCATCAGCATCAGAAGTAGTTCGGAATATGGAGACTCAAATTGAATGAAATCCTCCACGAAGTGGCAAAAAAATGGTTGCTGACTTAAGATACCAGGGACAACCATGCAGCGAATATTGAAAAACAAGCTCAAACTGAAATCTCATAATTTCCAAAACGGACAAAATCTTTCTAATGCTAAAATAAGTGAAATCCGGTGCCGGAAAAGAGTTGTTGCGTTTGAATTCGATTGGCCACCAGAAGCGTCACCGTTTGGCATGGTTAAGGCGACTGTACCGGCCGAAAGATGTTCCCAGAATACAAAATTCTGATGAAGTATAAATTTATTGAAAT
The DNA here is from genome assembly GCA_928272305.1 of Volucella inflata. Taxonomy (NCBI): domain Eukaryota; kingdom Metazoa; phylum Arthropoda; class Insecta; order Diptera; family Syrphidae; genus Volucella; species Volucella inflata. The sequence continues at coordinate 53,490,950 of OV743720.1, read as the reverse complement.
ATCCGGATAAGAAGTTCGGCTGGACCAAATTTTCCATGACCTTTTTGCATAATATTGAAATTGCTTAAATATTCAAATGTTTCCCTCCAAGTTGTCTTAATTTTTTAACTGATTTGAATAGACCAAGGCTTTCTGGTTATAAGACGATCACCGAACTTTGTCTATTATAAATTAGTCTTCTGGCACGCGCTTTTTGTTGCATTGTCGTTGTAAAATCACATATCCTTCAAGCCTCCTACAATGGGGGCAAAAGCAATGTCATAAAGTGAACTGGCTGGCATTTTATTAGAACGAAAAGTCTACTTGAATGTATAAAATTGATCTGGCTCCAAATTGTTGATTTCTTCTTCAATGTTGAGTTTAGAAGTCTGCCGTCGTCAGATCGGGCCAGCTGAAATCACCAAAATGAATGATCACACGACCTGGAAATTAGTGTTGAAAATCTACATCGTTGCCCGAACTTTACTTTTCAATTCATTTTTTTATTTCATTTATCCATATAAACTTACATGCTAGACAAAAATGCTTAAATCTAATTCCACTATATTTTTTTGTTTTCTTCATTTAACTTACTGGCTCTTACCGAGCACTCTAAGTTTAACAGTAAATATAAAAGTGATGCCTTTCGGCCTAGAATCTATTCTACGATTAACTTGTATTACATATGAATTTCTAAGAAAATTCTGAAGGAAATAAAAAACTTAGAACCGTTATCACATTTTTTATTTTTATTTAAAACTTAAAACTACCTATGCTACTTAACCTACCTAAGCTACTTAATCTATCTTAATTATAATCAATATGGCGAGCGCTCATTGCCTCTTGCCCTGAGCGGTCACCATCTCAATTGCGAATTCGAGTGCCTTGGGCTTGTTAACATCGTGCACACGCACCGCCGAGACTTAACTGATGCCGTGAAGCATCAGTTACGTCTCAGAAGTACTGCCCTATATCAACCAGCCTGGGCCATCAGCGAAAACCCCCTAACTAACCTAATCTACCTTAAAACTAGAACAATTATGTTACAATTGTAACGCACTGACCTAGGAGAGCGTCTCAATCCTCTCCTCTTCTCTAAGCCACCAAAAATCGACGTGCTGTTTCTCCGTATCAACCCTGTCTCTTTCCGCAATTGCGGAACTAAAACGAAAGAGCTCCTGAGAATTGACGTCGTACCCGTCGTAGGTGAGCCGTTTTTCCCTCGCACCTCGGTGGCGGTGGTATATTACCGGAATACCATTCCTACTTTGTACTAACCCTTTAGAATCTATATAGAGGAATGCCTCTGGCGGAATAAAGCCGGATCGGAGTGTATTCTCATGGTACATAAAATTGGGATAGTAAGCCCCAAAGATCAGGTTATTGTCGCTGTTCATCGCTCTTGCAGTGTGCCTTCGAATCACCTTAATCAGGAAATTGTCAATCCTGTTCAGCTGAGCCCCATCGTAAAGGGCCTTGTTGGGATGATATTTAATGAACGCAGATTCTGGTGTTCTGTACAGTGCAAGACAGGTCCTGAGACATTGCCTTTCAAACACCCGAATTGTCTCCATATAATACGGCGCTACGTTGAACCACACGGGACATCCATAAGCGATGATTGGCCTGATTAGGGCCACGTAGCAAATAACCTTCACCCTCGAGTCAAGTTGACTGCTGTGAAACAGTTTTCTTGTCAAGGCTAACTCTCTATTGGCTCCAGCCAAACAAGCATTTATATGTTTGTCAAAATATAAATACTGATCGAGCCAGATACCAAGGTATCTAACTACGCTTCTCACCGCTAATGGCAGCCCGTGGTGTCCAATGACGGCCAGATTTCGCCAGTGGTTTCTGGTATCCCAAGAAGCCCATCTCAATGGGGTCCTAAACAGTATTGTTTCCGACTTTTGAAAATTGATTTTCAATTTCCAATCATCGCAATACGCTTTAATGTGATCGAAGTCAGTCTGCAGCAGAGCATTGATGTCCTGGATTTTGGGACCTGATCTGTACGCCACTAAGTCGTCTGCGTACGCTATAGCGTGATTGAGGGAACCTACTAGATCACTCGTATATATGTTAAACAGTATCGGGGAAATAACCGCTCCTTGTTGCAAGCCGTTTTTAATGTCAAATATTTTTCTTGAAACTACGTTGCCACATTTGACAACGAACTTCTTTCCTATAAGCATGTTGTAAATCATATATAAAAGGGGTTTCGCCATACCATATCTGGTCAACTTATAGAAAAGCCCTTCTAACCATACAGTATCGAAGGCCTTCTCGAAATCAACCAGGCAGGCACCCGTACACTGGTTCTTGCATTTGTTCCATTGTATGTCGGAGATCAGTTTCGACGCGGCATGAATAGTGTCATGCCCCGCCCTAAAACCAAACTGATTGTCCGGAATTATATTGTTTTCCTCAACCCACTTCAACAGAGCCCTATTGATTATTTTCTCGAATACCTTGCTAATATTCGGAAGTAAACTAATTGACCGAAGATTTGCAGGGTTAGTCCTAACTTTATCTTTTTTCGGTATGGGATGTACCACTGCTATTTTCCAATGAGCTGGATAGTAAGCGTTATTCAGCGCATTGTTAAATAACGTAGTAAAAATATCCACTGCTTCCAAGGGCAGGTGTCTCAATACGACGTTTGGGATTCCGTCTATTCCAGAAGACTTTTTGTTTTTCAGTGAGTCCAAGATGCACAGGAGTTCATCTTTTCGCACGAACAAATGAGCTGCAGCTTGTTCATCGGCGACGATAACGTTTGCCGCGTTTACTTCATTGAATACGGTGAAACCGTTATTCTCAGATCGCCAATTTTGAAGTTCATTGCGCAGATAAAGATGGTTTACATAGGCTCTATTCTCAATGTCGTGGTTACGGTGACCTGGATCGTTCACCGTATACACGACTTCGAAAAAAGCTCCCAGCAAATCCGCTTTTTCCTGTGGGTCTTCGACTACAAAAAGACCATCGCCATCATCTACACTTTCTGGACTTATACCAATTGTTTCTAATATATGTCTATTTTCTGTCGTTTGCGGAATTCGGACACACTGAATATCATTGTGATCTTTCCGCCTGAACAATTTATTTATCTGCGGGAACATATTCGGACTACTGGATTTTATAGCCCGAATCTTATTGCCCCAATACAGACTAACGGATTTTTTATAATTTTCATTTATAAGTTGTTTTAGGTTTTTGATCAATGATTTCAGTATCCCAATTTCCGCATTGTTCCTGTCATTAAACTGTCTGTACCTCTGTTTCAGCATTGAAAGCAATCTACTTTTGTGTGTGTGTAGTGCGTCGATTGTTGGGTTTCTGTATTTGTCAGTCAGGTTGTCGTTTGAGCTTTCTACCCGGGGGATAGTTCGCTCCATTGTTCGTTTGATTACGTTGTCCATTTCTAGTAAATGTTGGTCAATTTCGTCATTTGTAAGGTTTCTATGTGTCGGGGGATCAATACCACACAAACGTAAGTTACGCTTTAAAATTCTAGAGAAGCGCGGCCATCGTGCCCTACGAAAATCGTATGAGAACTCATGATCGTACTGCTCCAGCAACGTTTGTTCGTTTGGGATCCGTATTTTGGCGGCGAGTCCGTAGTGGTCACTATCGTACTCGATCGCTCTCAAACAGTTTCGGGTCTGTCGATCTCTATTCCTTAGTTGTATTCTGTTATCCATCAGTACTAAGTCCAAAAAGGAACCGGATGATGGGAAAGACGGGATATCCGTCGCGTACAACTCAAGTTTGTACTCAATAATATTTTGACGCCACCAGCTGTGCAACTGGTTGCCCCTAGTATTCGGTGGATTATTTCCCCATGCCGCATGTCTAGCGTTAAGATCACCGGCCAAAAAGTATAAATTTTCTTCAGATTCAAGCTGGAGAGATTGAAAAAGTAACTCGAGTTCTGTAATAAATTGAGCGGGATGAAGTGCTTCAGGTGCGTAAAGCGACACCACATACAATCGCCTATCACTGCGAAGAGGAATGCATACGATGCAAACTTCTAACACCTGGAACCTACGCGTGCGCCCTTTGTATATGACCCTATGGCGCAAGCCTTGCCGTATGAAGACACCAACCCCACCCCCTCTAGTGGAGTCAGGCCGGTCTCTTCTATATACATCGTAGCCACTGTAGCCGATTTTATGATTCTGGTTAAGCTTAGTTTCGCTTACCAAAAGCACATCTGGGCTTTCGCTTAACAACAAGTTGCAAAGGTTGGTTCTTCTCTCGATCCTGATTAGTGAGTTGACGTTTAACGCAATGATCTTTAGGTTAACCTCATTCAACGTAGCAGACATTATATCGGCGCGCCAGACTTGTCAAACAGAGTCGAATAAATGACGTCAATTCGAGCCGCTTGTTCATTTAGCTGTTTCTGGAAATGATCGATTTTTCCGTGCAGGGACAGAAGAATCGCTTTCAAGTCCAAATCCGCTTCTGGTGCTTTTTCAGCTACCTTGGGCGTATTTTTTGATGTCATTGTGGCCTTACCCGATCCAGATACCATTTGGGCAAAGGATATACTGGGTGCCACAAAATTAGAGAAAGCACGACTCTTTTGACGCTTCTCTTCTTCGATCAACTGTTTTCTAGCCAGGACTTTTTTTTTAAGCTCCTGGAATCTAGGACATCCCCTAAAATTGGCGGGATGTCCTGAATTCCTGCAGAGTACACAAAAGAGTTGACTCCTATCCTCTACTCTATCATTACCTAGAGGACATTCTCCATTTTTGTGGTCCTTATCGCACTTAACGCATCTGAACTGCATGTTGCAGTTAGCAGCGGCATGCCCGAACCTCTGGCAGCGCATACATTGTAGTACGCGATCTGCCCTTTTGATTTTCTTCTCCCAACTTACAGCGTGATAGTAAAGGAATTCAATACTTCGCAGTCTATCGATTTTGCTATTGGGAGTTAGCTGTACTAAAAAGAACGGCAATTTTCGGTTAGCACCCCTTGCCGTGGCCGTAGTAAACGGCTTGACACCCACGAATTTCAGGTCGTCGTCCTCAAATATCTTTAGCTCCGCTTCGAGCTCTTCCGTTTTAATTGATGGGTCGATACCTTTTAGCAGCATTGTCTGCAGTTTCTCACCCTTCGGCGTATAAGTGAAGTACTCTGTCTCCGCTTTTCCTAGGGCAGTACGTACCTTATTGTACTCTTCAATGTTGTTACACATTATTATGTGCTTATTTGAGCTCAATCGCTTTACATAAAAATTCTTACTTACTAGCTTACATAACTTAATACTATCCTTAATATCTAGGTTACTCACATTAATAGGAGGAACTTTATCTTTCCTGTGCTGAGATTCCCTTTGTTGCTGCTGCTGTTGTTGTTGTTGCTGCTGCTGTTGTTGTTGATGTGGTTGCTGCAGTTTTTGTTGCTGCTGCTTCTGTTGTAGTTGTGAGTGTTCCTGCTTCTGTGTTTGCTGTTGTTTCGGCTGTTGTTGTTGCTTCTGCAGTTTCTGTCTTGTTTCTTGTTGCTGTTTATGTTGTTGTTGTTGCTGCTTATATGTTTGGCTTTGTTTTTGCTGTTGCTGGTTCAGCTGTAGTTGTTGTTGCTGTTGCTGGTTTAGCTGTTGTTGCTGTTGCTGTTGTTGTTTTTTGTGTTGTTGCAATTTTTGTTTCTTCTCAATAAGCTCTTTTATAAGCTTATCGAGCTTCGTCTCTTCGTCTTCCTCTTCATCTGTTGATGAGACTTCTTCGTCTTCCGACAACTCCCTGAAGGAATTTCCCTCTCCAACGTAGCGACATTCTCCTCCTTCTGATTCGTAGGAGTACTCTTTTTCTGTCGTCCTATTTCCATCTTCCTTAGACTTTTTCTTTGAGTTTGGCTTCGGCTTTAGTTTTATCCGCCTCTTCTCCGCTTTGGATATATCATCCATTGTTTCTGTTGTTGTTTTTGATGTAGTGTCTGATTGTTGGTGATTTTCAGATGCCCTTGTTAGTCGCTTTGGCAACGGCTCCTTTAGCGGGATCCCCGGCTGGCCGGTATCCATCACCTGACTGCCTTTCGGCTCTTTGCGTTCAATGTTAATTTAGTAAATAAATTAAAAAAGAAAGACTAACAGAAATATTTTCGCGAACTCCGCGGACTCGAACCTTGGTACTTCACACCTCGAGTCACTACTAATTGTTCTATCGAACCAATCCACTACTTGGTTTTCACTTGACAAATTAAGTACTTAGCACTCTGTAAACACTTTCTTCGTGCATTTCATGTGGATTTTTGGTGCCTCAAATATGCAAATTTTTTTTATTCACATAACCACTTAAGTAGAAAGGGACATCGTTGCGCATTATGAGTTTGGAAATGAAATCCTCTTCTTGCACCAAGTTTAACAGAGCCTGGGAGTAAGTTAACCCAACTTGATGGTCAGCAGGCAGCAATTGGTGGACGGTATAAGGAACATCTTCAGGTCTTTCACCAAAATGTGATTCAATGATCGTCTGCGGGTGCCAAATTGTATGGATCGTTGTCTCGTCGATGTTCGTGGACTTCTTTGAACGTCTTATAGCAACAATTCGGGGCTGGCTACTTCTTGCGACATCTCTAGAGAATGCAGCAACGTTTAATTCCTAGCGTATATGGTGCAGGACGACGAAGAAATTCATGCTGCGTGAAAACAAAAGAACGGAAATTGTTTAAATAAGCTGTAACAATAATTATACGTTCTTTAAGTATGTATCGCTCCAATCTTTGTTGTCAACTTATTCTCTATCTGTCTACAACATAAACGTCAAAGCACAATGACAATCGACGCCATTTCCAAAAATTAGGGCACATTCACATTATGACATTACTGTTTTCCCTCCTTGAATGTCCAACTTATTCCTTAAAAAGTTATTAACATGTAGAGATTGGGGATTAGTGCAAGCTCGTCGACATCATCGATAAAGAAGTTGAACCTTATGACAAATTCAACATGAAAATCACCAAAAAACTAATTTTTTCGTACATTATCGCTGCCATTGATACACCTCGATTGATCAAATGTGGCAAAGACGTCTCTTGTCACAGAAGATGATTTTTTTCCAACGTCAATAGATCCCGATTAGCGAACTCTTCACATGTACGATGGTTATTTGGCTTTAGCTCCTCAGCTCATAAAGTACGACATAGGAACATTCGAGACACGCACAGCTCCTGAGAATGGTGAGCAATCTATTAAATGCGGTTTGGACTATTCGTTGCAATATTCTCTTCACTCCTGGTATTTTACTGTTTCACTAGCAAGGGAAATGATAAGGAAGAGACGAGGAGCCCGTAAAAAATGGCATGAAACTTGGGCTCAACAAGATGAAACGTCCCTTAATAGGCTCTGCAACTATTAATAACTACCTAGAAAGCCACACAGCGACAAAAGATACCAATTACTCCATATGGAGAGCCCAAAATACACGTAGCGCTAATAAGAAGAAACCAAGATGACTGGGCCAAAGGAGATAAAGCAAAAGCCAACGTTTTCGCTGAAAGTTCAAACCGTTCGCTGGGGTGCTTCCAGGAATGTCAATACGCTAGACGTGACGTCGAACCTTCCAATGGAAAGGGCTACACTTAAGGAACATAGACAAGTTATAGACTAGCTTAAGTCCAACAAAACCCCGGATATGACTTAATTACGGGAGACTAGACCATGTACTGCATCAGTGGAAAGATGCCGAAGTTATTATAGTTCTGAAACCCGGTAAACCGCTGACTGAAGTCAAGTCATACAGACTAATATCGCTCCTCCCGTTTATAACGAATCTTACTTCATCGTCTTCAGCCGATTATTCAAGCAAAACACCTCTTGCCCGATCATCAATTTGGCTTTAGAGGCCAACACTCTACTGTCGACGATCGATGCATCGAATAACCGATGTAATTAAACGAACAATCGAGTGTAAACTAATCTGCTCAAGCGCATTCCTCGACGTTTCACAAGCATTTGATCAGGTATGGTACGAGGGTCTGAAATATTAACTCCGACAAGTCCTACTCGAGCAATTGTCTCAGACAAACAGACAATACTGTGCTAGCCACATTTGATAATGACACTGCCATTTTGGCGACAGCCAAAACCGTCGAAGAAGCAACTGCTAAGTTACAACGCGCCCTTAGACGGATTAACAATTCGACAAAGACTTGGCTAATGAAAACATGTGAATGTCCATGTGAACTTCACTCTCAAGAGAATTGGAAATCTACCTGTGTTCATCACACTCCACGCTAAGCTTAAATGGAGAGCACAAGTTAAGAAAAGACGTTAAGAGCTTGAAATTTAGTATAGAGACATGTACTGGCCTCTTGGAATGTATTCCAAGCTCATCTGAGAAAACAATTTGCTGTTATATAAGCAAGTGCTTAAACCGGTCTGGACATATGGTATACAGCTTTGGGGTGGTACCAAAACAAGTAACGTTAACGTCTTACAGGCATTCCAAAACAAAGTTCTCCGAGGTTTTGTTAATGCACCGTGGTGCACCTAGAAGTCGGAAACGTTCAGAACGGAATCAAAATGTTTGCACGAAAACACAAACATCTACAACAAGGACATACGAATATTTCTATTCAACAGATTCTTGACGAGACAAATTTATTGCGCCGTCTGAAAAGGACTAAGCATCTCGACCCAGCAGGGTGATCAGCAGGCCTAAATTTTTAAAGTACGTAAGTAAGTGTCTATGAAGATTTCTCACAATAAAAAAAGAAACAAAGCGTATTACACCTTTTCTAGTTAAATGGCCCAGCTACACGAACGACAGGCAAAGGAAATATATATCTAGAGAGATCTGACAAAAAGGTTACGTTATTATTATTATTATTATTGGCCCAGGTCTAACCCGGACAACTTTATTTAGCTTATTAACAAACAAAAACTTAAACCTAGAGTTAAAAACTAACAAAAACATTCTTAACCTAATGGGGCAAGGGAAAATATAAGTCAGGGGAGATATTATGGGCGTGACATATTGAGCAGGGCTTTTTTGATTTCATGTTTGCTGCTATTTAGGTCGAAGACTTCGGCGTAGTTGTTTGTTATACGCAACATTCTTGGTAATGGTTCGAAGTGACCGTAATTGGTGCGGAGAGTTTGGATAAGGAGAAGTGGGACAGATCTTAGGTCACGGGAATTGGGAGTGAATAAAATATTTTGTGCTATCCTCGGGCATTCGATTTTTCCAGTCAATAACTGGTGTATAAAAAGTACATCAGCGACTTCACGGCGTTTTTTTATAGGGTATGCATGCCAATTAGTTTTAACCTATTTGCATAGGGAGGTTGTGGGAAATGTTCCCCTAGTTCGTTTGCACTTACGTCCATGTATGTATGTATGTGTATGTATTCCCCTTCATATTTATAAACCAAGAAAAAAAAAACATGCAAAAACAATAACAATTGATAAGAAAATCAATCCCATATCAGAACAGCGCCATCTTTTGTTTAGATCATGGCAATAGATATTGTCAATTACAACAATCTGATTTGTATTCCTTTTCCATCTACGTAAGAGTTTCCTTTCCAGTCGATGTTTCCCATCACACCCTTAGCTCCTTGGTAAGGTTTGTGCCTAAGATGATTACTCGGCATTCAAAAAACCAACAATTGAATCCGTCTTCAAAGCTCTAATGGGGAATGACAAGAAAAAAAAAAAGAGCAGGTAAGAGTCAGCAGAAAATCTCCTCTCAAAGAAGAACCAGCAGTGCACTAAGCCAAGCCATTGCCCCGTAAGGAACAAGTGCGCAGGAGCCACCAAGTGCGCTAAGCCAAGCAATAGCCCTATACAAAGCAAGTCGCAGAAGTCAGCAGTTGCGCCATAGCCAGCAAGTGTACAGGATAAAGCAGTTGCACAGGCGCCAGCATCAAATAAGGAGCTTGAAAGTACACGCAGTCCAGGAAGTGCACATTACTACAATGAAATCGAGGATCACCGAGAAGAAGAGATACGAGAACTTGCGAAACCAATGAAGACGAGAAACCACATGGAGCCATACCCCTTTCCCCCTCCCTATCCTTTTTCAAGTTAGTCCCAACAAGGACCTTATCAGGTTGTAGAGTAAAATTTGTTTTTGCATTTAATAGTCAGCTTCTTTGCATTTAATTCTATTTTTGATAGCCAATAAGGTTCAAGTAACAAGAAAACGAAATGGAAAATTCCACCCACAGTGGAATCCATACAATATTTGTACGGCGAAGGAGTGCACTTCTTCCCTTAACAAGTTTTTAGCTACGGTGAGTCAATTTCATTATTGTAATCTTTTTAAGAAAATATGAATTAAATATGTGAAGAAGCTTTAGCTATCTACAGATACCCTCTGTATCTGTGACCTATGTCTATCATTTTACGAAAATGGCCTAAATTATAAATTTACATATGCATATATTACACATATGGACATACATAGTTAGTGACATACATACATATATAGTGATGAAGGGGATTACGAACACAAATGCATAGATATGCCCATATTGGAGTCATTTTTTTTTTTTATTTTTTTTTTTTTGCTTTCCTTTTTATCTTTAATAATTTTTTTTAAATATACCCAATACTTTTATCTAATTTTTGTTATTTTTTTTTTAACATACTCGTACGCTTATACCTATTTAAGTTAACATTTCTCTTTATACATAAATTTTCTTCAGCTGTTTGATTTCCCCCTACCCTTTTCCGTGGAATTCATTTAGTTTTCAATACTTTTAATAGTCAAGGAGATTCCATGTTTTGAAAAGATTGGTCACCGTCGTTTTGTTTTTTTTTCTTTTTTTTCTGCATTCTATGTGACATTCTAGAATGATACGCTAATATTAAGATACTGATAGGGGCGTGAAGGGATCCTGCGGACAGCGAAAAATGGTGTAATCTTCGAGAACGCAGTGCGTACGCCTACGGATTACGTAGCTACCACGGTGTGTACTAGCGATCCCATGCTAGACACAAAGGGGAGGGTAAACTCCGTAAAAGAGCACAACACCTAGCTCTTTTCTCTCTTTAGTTGATGGAAGTCGGAAAGGCAAATTAAGTTTCATTTTGCAGGCTCATATCAACGGGAAGATAACTAAAGGCGGTCGGAATGCGCTCTGGACAAATTCGGGTCCCTTATTTAAAACTACAGCTCAACTACCATCGAGAGTAAGGCATGTAAAAATTGTAACAGCGGTTGGCCGAATTTAGCAGCAAGATCCCCCCCATTCCGACGAGCATAGAACGGAGCTCACACTAGCATGCCTGCCGCTGCTGAATGGCTTAACCCCTTTATACTCTTTGCCCAGACTGGCCTTTAGGGTTGCCTGTGTTCGAAGGTCATAAGGGTGAAGCAACGGTAGAAGGGAGGGTTCCTTTTGCTTCTTGTATGATCGATTTCATTTACATTTTTATTTTTTTTCTAACGAAAGCAACGGACCCTATGTTTAGTGTAGACTAGCTAAACACTACCCTATTTAGTTATTGCCCAGATCTGATGTCGGGGTAGTAATTAAAAAGGAACATTTGAATTTATTTCAAATCAAATACCGTTACAAGGTTAACCATATATATCAGTCCAAGGTAGACTACAAAGTGCAAATCGGATAAACCTGCGTTGGACTGCTTCGATTCTTTGAATGTGGATTTGTTTATAGGGTGACCAAACTTGGCTGCAATACCATATTCCAGAAGATGCCTTACAAGAGTAATATGCAGAGATCTTGTAACGTAGGGGTTGGAAAATTCTTTTGACCAGCTTTTGATAAAGCCAACTGCAGAGTTAGCTTTATTTATAATGCTGTCAATATGTGAGTCGAAATTCAATTCCCTGTCACATATTATACTTAGATCCCTTACTTCGGTAGTGGAGGGAACAGGCTCATCGCAGATAAAGTACCTAGTTTCTTGGAGGCGGAGGAAGACATTTGCGGGAATAGGTTATCGCTTTTCATTTGTTGACATTAAGCTCTAACAAATTTTTCTTGCACCATACCGAAAACTTATTTAAGTAATCTTACAAGCAATGGGAGTCAGAAGGCATTGAAACGACTTCATGTCATCAGCGAAAATAAAAAAGATTAGAATTCGTTAGAACGTGATTTATAGTATGTCGTTAATCGTTAGGATAACGATGATTGGTCCACGGTGACTACCCTAAGGGACACCAGATGTTGCTTGAATGGGGTCGAATATTGAGGATCTGAAGATGACTCTGTATTCTCGGTCTTCTAAATAGGATTTGATCCATATCACAAACGGAGGGGAAAACCCAAGTTTTTTTAGTTTGAAAATGATAAGTTGATGGGAAATTTTATCGAAAACCGTGATGAAATCTGTGGAAATTGAATCGACTCCATCACCGTCTTCTACGGCACAAAGCGGTTGATTTAGCTTTCATGAAACCGTGCTGGTTTGTGCAAATACATGGCCTACAGTACGGAAGCAATTGTTGATAGATTATGCTTTCGAACAGTTTGGGTATGGAAGAGAGTTTTGCTATGGGCCTGTTCGACTATCGATTATCGACTTCGGCGTTGCTTCCTTTTTTATGAATAGGGATGATATAAGATTCCTTCCATAGGAAAGGAAAAGTACCTGTTGAAATAGACAAGTTAAATAGGGCAGCGAGGGCAGGACCGTAATGGCTAAGACACTTTTTTATTAAGATAGCCGAAAAATCATCTTTAAGTTTGGTAATGTTTTCAGAAACCAAAGATGTTGGATGACGTCTCTGGACAGTTTCCCATATAGCCAAAGTAACTAGGATCGGGTTCAGGTGTTTGCTTACAAAAGGATTTGTTAAAATAATAGGCAAAGAAATAAGCAATGGCTTTTGGCTCGGCAGAAGATTCACTAAGAAATTTGGGAGTAGATGGGTAGCCGTCTGACTTAGCAAACAGGTAGAAGCGTTTGGGGTCCAAGACTAAGCTAAATTGCATGCGGTAAAGGTACTAAAGGCAAAGAAACACACAAAGTCCAAAAAAACGATTGCAAAGGGTAGTCCAACCATAATGCACGATGTTAATTGTGAGTCACACCTCAACGTCAAGTTTTTTGCCCAACTTAATTTGACATTTCTTTGTTTCAATGTTTGACAAATCCAACCATGGAAAGGTACACAATTGAGCAGCGCGTTAAGATTGTTGAAGGTCGAGTAGTCTGTTCATTATATTGGGTATTCCACTAATCTGAAATAGACTTGAGTTTGTTAGGCAGTCCACCATCAGTATTTCTATTTCAGATGACGAATTAAAAGAGACGAAATGAGAAGAGTCGTCGGAAGGCGCCCACTTCAGGTGAGAAAGGTTGAAATTCAGGTTTTGCATCATCGGTCGATAAGACTAAATTGGTTGAGATGGGTGAATGTTACAACAAAGTACGTAAAGGCAGCGTTTGAGAAGTGTAATTCTGACACATACTAACTCAAAATTGGCGGTATGAGGAATGTCAACAGGAGTTGTGTGAAAACAGTTTCTGATTGCTAGATCAGCTCATTAAAATCCATCTTTCGAAAAACGTTGATGATAACATGATTTTTAATATCAGAAATTGAATTTTTTTCAGTAAGAACAATCAGGTCATAGGGAAGCTTTTGAGAATTGAGATATACGGCCGAGATTTTAGAGAGCAAACCTCCTACGTTTTGGTAGTAAATGGACAGGCGTTTTGGACTGGAGGATACAGAAATCAGTTTGTTAGGAACTGTAATAGTTTTTAAAATTGGAACCGGTTCTTTGTAAGTGGGAAAGACGTTTAGAATTAACATGCTGTATTCAGCGCGGAAAGATCTTTTTGAACTTCGTCGGAAGAGATGTCGAAGCTCTCATGGTAACGAACGAAAATTTGCATCAATTCCTCTAGCTTTATTGGAAGCCATTCTCGTTTAATCGAAACCATAATATTGGTTTTGGTTATGCCATCAATGCAAACAGAGTTGGGTTTTTCGTGCAAATAGGCAAAGTAGAGCCGAACATTTTCAAACGAGATACTACATAAGGACTGTCATCATTCATATCTGACAATTGTTTGTAAGTTTGACAGTGCGTGGAAGAAGTGGGTCAAGGTAATTCGGGTGAGAGTCGGGGGCAGGCAAACAAAATGTAAGCATGTAGAATTATCGAGACCACTCAGCGGGGACAACGGCGCTTAAAAGACAAAATTTATCTTGATAGAGGATGCAGATGTTCGAAACTAGAAAGCTTGATGGATTGACTAGATATGTACCCGGTCATCAAAGTTAATATAATAAAGTTCCTAAGACATTATGTATGTTGTTTGTCCATCTACTGAGGAATAACGTCGCAATAGCTAATACGCTTATTCCAATCCATATCATTGCATTTATTCTCAGACATTTTTTTATGTATTCTGTGCATAAACAGATTCCAATTTGCCTCTAGAAAAGAGCTCAACGATTTGCGGATTTACTTTTAATAGTAAATTTACTTTAGAAAATGTTTTATAGTCGGTAAAAAATAATTTATGATACCATAAACCCAGCCACATTTTCTGCATCCACAGCTTAAAAAATAATGAGATCCGATTGCTACATCATTATCTTCATCGGTGCGAATATAACAAGGGACGTGAAAAAGGCACGGCAATTAGAGTCCCATCAATTAATTATTATTTTTTTCCAAATAAAACGGAAATCGCAGCGCATATTTAAAATATAAATAAATGTGTGGGTGAACACACTTTCATTGAATGACATACTAAAGCTGCTTCCAGAAGGATTCCTTATTCAACGAATCGCTTAACCTGGTGATGCTTTCATAATGCTCTCAACGTACAACTTCAGCTGTTTCGTTTTAAAATTAATATTTTTATTTTAATCTGTACATCCGGTAGATTTTTTTAACAGCAGTTTAAAATGTAGTAATTCTATCCAAACAGCTGACTATTTGAACTTTTCCGGGCATTCTACACGTTTAACAAATATAAAAACTTAATAAGTAGTTGTGCAGCAAGATCTTGCGAGCAGGAAGTCATTTTAAATGAACATTTTTAGCGGATTTTTGTTTAAAATTAAGCAGAGTGTTTTTAATAAAACAGAAGTCGAATTCGAATTCCGGATGTCCTTTAGGGCATGCACTTGTAAACAGAAGTGCCAGTTTTCCGATACATTTTGGCCCAACATATGGTACTGTACAGTAATAATGATTAACCGCAATATTGAACAGATTGTGGTAGTAGAGTCTTTTCTGATTAAAAATTATTAACTTGAAAAGTTAATATCTACTAATAAAAAATAAATATGATAATTATTATTGTACTCAGAGCTGGCTTTGCCCATACTATATTCTGTGCCAGAGGGTACAACAGCACAAGGTCCCAGCTGTCAATATATTAGCATCAAACTGCGTCATTTCCTTCTTGAAATCTGATAAAGGATTTTAGCTCACAACAAGTTTCAAGTTTCATAGGAGAAATTAATTTGTAAAACCGTCGGGCATGTCGAATTTTGTGCCTAGAAGCTACCATTTTCGGACAGCATTGATTTTCTGTTACCGTGGATGCAATTCTCAATTCGGTAATCTATTTTAAGTTGCTTAACAATTTTTACTATGCAAATGTATCCTAATTTGGAGAATAGTTAGTGAAATTTTTTATTTAGTGAACAAAAATAGAGAGAAATGCCATTTCAAAATTTACACTGTGGGGTGTGTATGTACGAGGGCGGGTCAATAAGTCCGTGACTTTTGGATTAAAACACAGATTTTTTGATAAAAAAATAATTTTATTTTTCAACGTAGTCTCCCTTGAGCTCTATAAACTTTGTCCAACGCTTCTCCAATTTTTTAATCCCTTCCAAAAAAACTGATTTGTCGAGGTCCTCAAAATAGGCCTTTGTTTGCGAGATGACTTCATCATTGGAGTCAAATCTTTTTCCACCAAGCCATTTCTTCAGGTTTGGGAACAAGAAGAAGTCGCTCGGAGCCAAATCTGGAGAATAGGGTGAATGAGGGAGCAATTCATAGCCCAATTCATGGATTTTTGCCATGGCAACTGCACATGTGTTTGTGGTCGACTGTGAGCAAACGCGGCACCCATCTTGCGGAAAGCTTTCTCATGCCCAAGTGATCATTCAAAATTGAAACCACTGAGCCATGCGAGATCCCTACGGCTTCCACAATCTCTCGCACTTTCAATCTTCGGTCGGCCAACACCATATGGTGAATTTTTTCGATTGTTTCGGGTGTAGAGACCTCAACTGGGCGTCCAGGACGTTCGGCATCTTCAGTGCTTGTACGGCCACAACGAAATTCAGTAAACCACTTTTTTACCATTGAAATCGATGGTGCATTAATAATAATAATAATAATAATAATAATAATAATAATAATAATAATAATAATAATAATAATAATAATAATAATAATAATAATAATAATAATAATAGTAATAATAATTATGATATTGTAATAATAATAATAATAATAAAAATAATAATAATAATAATAATAATAATAATAATAATAATAAAAAAACGAAGCTGGCCCGAACACAGGCCAATGCGCGGACCGTCCGACTCTGGAGGAGAAAGCCAGCTGGACAACTGTCGCTATGAAGATCAGAAAGCGGAAAGGGGCACCCACGACACCGACGGTACCAAGACAGACGACCACTCGACCAACTAAAAGCCGCAAAACTCAGAAGCAGAGGAGCGGAGCGGTTCTTATTAAACCGACCTAGGGGCAATCTTTCGCGGACATAGTCAGGAAAATACGGACTGTGGAAAACCCTGACGTAGAAATCAGAGGTATTACCAAGACCAAGGACGGCGCGGTTCTACTCCGAATGAAGAGAGACGGACGAGACGACACTGTAAAATCCTATAGCCAAAAGCTCAAGGATGTGCTGGGATGGCAGGGGACCATCAAGGATCTGACTCCTAAGGTAACTCTGGAGATCCTGGACATCGAGTGTTTCGCAGACAAGAATGACGTGACAGACGCACTGAACAGAGAATTGGCGACTTCGGTGGATCGCCAAATTTTCATGTTTGGACCTAACAGCCGCGAACAGAAGATGGCAGTCTGCCAAGTAGACGAAAAAGACGCTCAGATGCTGATAAACAAGGGTCGTATCAAAGTAGGATACACCTACTGCCGCGTAAGGCCCCGAGCCATGATAACAAGGTGCTATAGATGCTTGGGATATGGGCACCTTCGTAGGGATTGCAAAGGAACAGACAGACGGGACTGTTGCTGGAAATGCGGTAAGGGGGGACACGTGGCCAAGTCCTGTAATGAAATACCTGTCTGCTTCCTGTGCTCCGAAAAAGGGGCTCAGGGGGCGAAACATGCTCCGGGAACGGCCCGGTGTCCTGTATTTACGGAAGCTTTGACAGAGGCAAAAAAGACAGTGATGGAAAAATGACGAACATACTGCAAGGTAATCTGAGAGGCAGCAATTTAGCCCACGCTCTGCTGCCGCAGACTGCATGGGAGTTAGACGCTGACGTACTTCTGATTTGCGAACCGTACAGAGACATCGACAGCCCGACCTGGTTCGCAAACCCCACCGGCTCTGCGGCGCTGTGGGTCCGGGGGAGTGCCGGGTCCTAAATAGAGGGAAGCGGGCAGGGTGAAGACCATGTACGGGTAAGAGCTGCCGGCGTGACCTACGCCAGCGTATATCTCTCCCCGAACTGCAGCGCCACCGAGTTCGAGCGGAAAGTGGCAGCTCTCGAGGATGCGTTCATAGGGGTCTCCGGCGATCTAGTGCTCGCGGGTGATTTTAACGCGAGAGCGATCGAGTGGGGCATGCGCAGGACGAATAAACGTGGGCGGCTGCTGCTGGAAATGGCCGCAAGGCTAGGACTTGCAGTAGCCAACCAGGGGAGCGTTCCGACGTACAGACGACCGGGGTGGGGAACATCCATTCCCGACGTGACGTTCGTTTCGGACGGACTTCTCCCGAGAGTTCACGAGTGGCAGGTACTCGAAAGCTACACCGCCAGCGAGCAGACAGCGAAAGTGGTGGAATCTTAAAAAACTGGACATTGACAAACTGACGACACAGCTGGACAGAGAGGCGTATCCGCTGTTGCCGGCCTCCCGGGGCGTCATGGCTATAGAAGGCGTGGAGGAGTTAGAGAGGGCAACGGCGACGCTCTTAGAGCGGCTCTGTAACGCCTCTATGCCGATAAACCGTACGAGACGCGACAAGGAACCGGTGTACTGGTGGACGGAAGAAATCACGCTCCTTCGGCAAGACTGCCTCTCTAATCTAATCGACCTCCAGCAGAGCGGAGGCAGAGGTCCTTTCGGAGGAGTACAGGCATACCCGCAGGGCATTGAGACGCGCGATCAACGAAAATAAAAGAAGGTGCTGGACTACGCTGATCGACGAGGTGGACTCGGAACCCTGGGGATCGGGTTATCAAATAGTAACTCGGAACTTGGGACGGAACGCACCAACCGTCGCCAGAGACGAAACGACAATGGACCGTATCGTCGACGGACTCTTCCCGACTCACCCTGAAGAAGCGTGGTCGCCGTACGAAGTCAACGCTGAAGAGGTGCCAGAACTCACCACCAGGGCGCACCGCTTAGCAGCCGAGCGACTCGCAGGGGGGAAGGCGCCTGGTCCGGATGGTATCCCGGTGGAGATTCTCAAAGTGGTTGCCAAACGACGACCGGAAATACTCCTAGGGCCTGTTCTGCAAAAACTGGAAGACGGCGCGACTAATCCTCATCGAAAAAAAGAAAGCTGGGGATCTACAGGCTCCGTCTTCCTACAGACCGTTGAGTTTGCTCAACTCCGTAGGCAAATTGTTCGAGATGCTGATCAGGCCCCGCCTACGGGCCGCCGGGGACTTGAGTGACAGACAGTACGGTTTCAGGACTGGACGGTCGACAATCGGAGCGATCCAGAACGTGATCGACTCCTTTGACCGAGCACAGACTAAACCCCACCAGGACAGGCCAATAGTGCTCCTGGCAACACTCGATGTACGCAACGCCTTTAACTCGGCGAGGTGGGTGGACATCGTGCGGGAGTACTCCAATACCTACGCGCTGCCGCCCTACCTTCTCCGAGTACTAAAGGATTACCCACGCGACCGCCCCATCACGTACGAAACAGAGACGGGGGTTAAGACACGAAGACTGACGGCGGGGGTGGCGCAGGGCTCGGTCCTTGGCCCCGACCTATGGAACGGACTATACGACGGAGTGCTCGGGCTTTCAATGCCACCGGGGGTCCGCCTTGTTGGGTACGCCAACGACCTGATCTTAGTAATAGTGACAAGAGACACGCACCTGGCCCAGCTCCGGCTTAGCCGAGCCATGGCCAACATAGACGAATGGATGCAAGAACGGGGGTTACAACCGGCACACCATAAGACTGAACTGTTATACCTGACAAGACGACGAATGGACACGATAATACCCATGAGGGCCGGCACGTAGGAGTTGAGGCCCAGGGATGAGGCCAAATATCTCGGGCTGACCCTAGATACTAAGCTGACTTTCTGGCCTCATATCAAATCCGCCGCAGAGAGTTTAAATTTTGACAGGAGTCAACTGACAGATGCCTGTTGACAGGAGCAGTGTTGCTGTTTCAGTAAAGAGGTCAGAAATTCAAAAAGTCACGGACTTATTGACCCGCCCTCGTATATACAATGCCAGAAAAAAGGTTAGAACCACTTATAAAACTTCTTATTAAACAAATAAATTTGAATTTTTTTTAAGTGCATTATTATATTATATTATAGCAATTACACCACATACATTTTAAATCCGTTATTTCTTTAGTCTGGAGACTACCGGTGGGGTAAAAGAACAGTCAATCAATTCGAAATGAGCATACAAGTGTCAAACCAATCAAACTTTAGATACACTTCATGGAAATGATCGCAATTAATAGCACTACCCCGCTGGGCACCACGATTGCAACGCACTTGGGTGATCCCAGAGCAAGCAGAAGTGCTTGTGTCAGAGCCCGACGGGTTCCGGGGGCGGGCAAAATGAAGTTTCCAAAATATTTTCATAAACTTCGGTTTGCAAGTTGGAACGTCGGATCGATGACCTCAAAAAGTTTAGAACTGGAAGCGATTATGCGTCGCAGAACTCTACAAATCCTGTGCGTACAGGAAACGAAGTGGTGTAATACAGGAAAGAAAGCGCGTTTTCTTGAAATAAAAACTACGGCATTTAAGATGTTCTGCCATGGAACGGTCAATGGACGAAACGGTGTTGGAATCCTTGTTGCAGCGGATCCTCTAAACAATATCGTTGGTATCTTGAAAATAAGCGACCGCTTGATGAGTGTTAAACTCGTCATACACAATGAAACGTGGAACATTGTTAGCGCGTACGCTCCACAAAATGGATGCGACCAATCGGAAAAAGATACATTTTGGTCAGAGTTCGGTAATTTGCTTAGAAATATACCTTTCGATGAGATGCTTTTCGTAGGCGGAGATTTAAATGGCCACGTCGGAGAAACAAATGTTGATTATGAGGACTGCCACGGCGGTAAAGGCTTTGGAACCATAATCTCAGCTGGCGAAGACATCCTTGTAGCATGTAGGGCTTACGGCTTAACCATCTTAAATACAATGTTTATTAAACATCAACGACTCTTATCACCTATAACAGCGGAGGCCACGAAATGCAAATAGATTATCACCTCTGCAAAATGTCGATGAGCAACCGTGTTAAGGACTGTAAAGTAATACTTGGAGAATCGCTAGTAAGCCAATACCGTCTGCTCATTACAGAAATTTTCACAGCGGAACCACCGAAAACACGGGCATCGTTTGGAAAGCCAAAAATCCGGTGGTATAATCTATCGAAGGAACGAAGCGTAAGATTTATCGCACTGGCTAAAGAAATACTTCACAATATAAATGGTATAGCAGACTCACTTAGCCCGCAAGAAATGTGGAACAGCATGCACGATGAATGCATAACACTCGCAAAGTCCCATCTGGGGACTGTATCGAAATAACATCACGTCGGCAAAGAAACATGGTGGTGGAATGACGAAACCAAACGAGCTGTGGCCGACAAGAAGAGTGCATTCCAAGCGTGGACAAAATGCGATCGGAGCTACGATATCGAAAAAGCTCGACTGGCTCTTGAATACGAGCGCCTTAAAAAAGATCGCAAAGAATGTCCTGGCTCGAACTCGAGCGGCAGCAGCGGAAAACCTGTACCAGGAGTTGGAACAAATATCCTCACGATCGGCGGATAGAAGACAAGCTATCCAAGAAGTTCAAACGTCGTACAGTACTAAAATGCCAAATATTTTTAAGCTCGCTGCACAGAGGAGAAAAAATTCAATGGAAATAACCTCGCCGAAATACATCAAAAACGCAGACGGTCGTTAACTAACAAATGAAAAGGAAATTTGTGACCGGTGGCTTGAATACTTCAACAGTTTCCACGTGATATCGTGCCGACAGCTGGTCTATTCGAGGAGGAAGTTTCGGACTTTTCAATCGAAGAAATAAGTATAGCAATTGGAAAAATGAAGCCGGGGAAAGCCGTGGGACCAGACAGCATTCCATCAGAGTTTTGGTCGAAGATGGAGGGGATCGGCAGCGTTTGGCTATCGAAACTTATAAATAAATTAAAATGTGGACAACCTATGTCGAATCAATGGAGAAGTAGCTTCTTGGTTCCATTATACAAAGGAAAAGGCGACACTCGAGAATGCAACAACTACCGTTCAATCAAGCTTATGTCACACACAATGAAAATCGTCGAAAGAGTCTTAAACGAACGTCTTCGACAAATAATAAAGCTTGGATTTGTTGAAGGAAGATCGACGGTGGACGCTATCCAAAGCCTACGAATAATAATGGAAAAGCACCGAGATTCGTCTAAGGATTTACACATGATATTTATCGACCTCGAGAAAGCATTTGATCGAGTGCCTGGGCCGCGCTGAGGTCTCAAAACGTACCGGAAACGTATGTTAGAATAATACAAGACATGTACGGAAACGTGAAAACTGCGGTTAAAAGCTCTGCTGGACTAACGAGAGAATTTCCAGTTAATGTCGGAGTGCATCAAGGAAGCGTATTTAGCCCTTTCCTCTTTAACGTAGTATTCGACTATCTTTTAAAAGATTCCATGCGCGAAATAAATGTAACGCCAATTCTCTTCGCTGACGACGCAGTTATACTTAGCGATAACGCCGAAGATTTACAGAACGCCTTAGATTCATGGAAAAATGCCCTAGAGAGAAACGGTTTTAAAATAAGTCGTTCAAAGACGGAGCATTTGACGTGCCCATTTGAGCATCCGTTGCGACCTGTTCCGGATAAAATGTTAGACGGAATAGTTCTTCCGAAAAGCACTATCTTTAAGTACTTAGGATCAATCGTTAACATGGAAGCGAAATGTGACGACGACGTAAACCACACAGTGAGTGTGGGATGGATGAAATGGCGGGAAAATTCGGAAATCTTTTGCGACCGAAAATTTCCACTTAAATTAAAGGGGAAACTCTACACTACGGTTGTTAGACCAGCTCTTATATACAGTTCACAGTGCTGAACAATGTACGAAGCGTTTAAAAACAAAATGACGGCAGCGGAAATGAAAATGTTAAGGATGTCTAGTGGAGTCACTAAACGCGATTGCATTAAATCTACGCGTATAAGAGGAAGTCTACATATAAAGAATTCGGTAGCCGAATAGCTTGAGGCGAATAGAATAAGTTGGTATTGCCACGTTCAAAGAAGATCTGCGGAAAATCCGGTTAAAAAGGCACTATCAACTACGGTCACTCCAACTAAGAAAACGAGGTCGGAAAAAGAATTCCTGGATTTCTCAGATGGCAAATGTGCAACAACGCCTTGGGTTAACCACTGAAGCGATCCAGGACCGAGCATTATGTAGACGCGTTCTGCGGTCTGCGACATTAGCCAACCCCATAAGCGGAGCAGCAGCGATGCAGTAAAGATGGGCAACTCGTTACGCAAATAAAAGTTCATATAATGAGGAAAGGGTTAATAAAAGGATAAGAAGATGAAGCTCATTTCTGGCTACATGACTTTTCAACAAGCAAAATAATCCCTCTTGGATGGCTGTAAGCCCGCATGTGATTCATGAAACGTCATTACCTCCATAAGAGTTGACTGTTTGCTGTGGTTTTCATGCCGGCGTCTTAATAAGGCCGTATTTTTCTGTTGTTAATAATCCCCCCCATGTTACAGTTAGTGTAAATCTCTATTGGGACATGTTGACATATTATTTTTGGCCACAAATGCATGCAGTGAACTGAACAATGGCGAAATGTGGCTTAAAAAGGACGACGCTACTTTCCATACAGCGTGCCAAACAATTATCTAGCTATTGAAGTCATAGTTTGTTGAGCGCGTTATTTTAAGAAATGTACAAGTCTATTTGGCGACTCCCCCGTGCGATTTGATACCTCTTGACCATTTTTGTTAGGGCTAGCCAGAAACGTTACATGTGCTCAGAGTCAATGCTAAATGAGAAAATACCGGAATGTCGGCATCCCTTTCCAGCGTGTCTGCTGTCGAGTCTTCAGGCAACAGTGAAAATCGATTTACGATTGTGAAATTGAATTTTGGATTTCAAAAATTCG
Organism: Volucella inflata; assembly: GCA_928272305.1. Lineage (NCBI taxonomy): Eukaryota > Metazoa > Arthropoda > Insecta > Diptera > Syrphidae > Volucella > Volucella inflata. The sequence goes on along the minus strand of OV743720.1, from coordinate 53,467,408 downwards.
AAAGTGTCTCACAAAATCCACGTAAATATGCTTGAATCGGAGATGACGGAGGGCGAGTGATTTTAGACCTAGAGTCCATGTTTCAGAGTCGTTCTGTTTAGATGGCCAAATTTAGTTGGAAGCAACGTGTCTTGCTGTAGCGTTTGCACTGGGATGACTCGAATCAAATGCTTTGTGCTTAGAGTGCTTCGGGATAAATGGCCAGTCAGTTTTTTCAGACACATAAACGATAAGTGACAGTGAGCTCGGTAGTTGTAATTAGAAATTGGACTGTAATAGGTTGTTTAATTCTTCGTCGCATGATTGTTTCTGCTCGAAAGACCAGTGCTGTCACATATAAGTCTGCTGTGCGCCACATCTTCGAGTAAGCGGAAGTGCGCTAGGTAGTCTGCTCTAATAATTGATTTTCCAACGTGCGTCGGCTATAACAAAACGCAACAATTGAAAATCTAGACGCAGTCCGATGTCGACTAGAACAGAGAAGCATTCGCACGTTAATTGATGTTTCATTGAGGCAAACAGAATATTTTCCGAAACATTGTGAAACGATGACGTAAGCGAGTGGTTGAACGACACACAAATCGGATCCTCCGTCTTGTTATTTATGATACCAGATGTCGTTTCCCTGCTGCAAGTTACACGGCTCTTGACAGTTTGCGTACTTGAAGTGTGTGTGAAAAGTATCGCCAGTCATTGTCGGACTAGATAAATTCCTAAGATGACAAAGAAACTGCATGAAGCTTTCTATCAAACATCTGTCTGATTTGATGAATTCTCTCTTTTAATCGTATAAAAGCATTACAATAAGGTGGGTTTGTAATGATGTCCTGGAATTCCATTGCTGTTATGATGAGCAACATTGCTTTAAAATTTGTGTACATCGGATCGCAAATTGATAAGGGCGAGCTATGCTTCTAGTTGGGACCAAAGATATATGTTTTCCCTGTCAGATTGGTGGTGGTTTTACTGCTATATGATTTGCTTCTATTTCATTGGCTTTCATTTGTTTGCATCCGTTGCATCAAATGGATCTGCAATTGCTGAAATCGCGTTATCTGTTCTGGAGTTAAATACTATGCTTACAAATAGTATGGTTGGTGGAATGTTCATTACACACGGGCTTTGAATATTTGTCGCATGATTTTCTAGTCGAACGTTGTTTGTCGCACATGAAACTATTGCCTTTGTGTTTGATTCCTCCTGATGCATCACTTTTGGAAACAAGAGACTCTCCTTCAAATACAGAACTTGAAGGTAAGGAATAACCAAACATTTTTGGTGGAAAAATTTCATAAAACCTGGGGATTTGCCTCACGTACAGTGATAGCAGGTTGTGGTCTGGTGGTATGAATTTCTGTTTCGTATTTACTCACCCCAGAATAGATCATTTGTAATCATTTATCGATTGTGCTAAGTCAAAACTTATGAAAAAGTTATCACATGTGATTTTTCGTTCACTCCAATTTGTATTCTAAGCAAAGTGGTTTTACCACACGTTCACCTTGCTTATATTCTCTCAACCCATTTGGCCCTAACCCGGTATAAATAATCCATTTCAGTGTTAATGTTTCAGCATCATATGCCCACCAAATTCGTATGCCATATTTGGAGGGCTTGGATGGAATCCACTGAGTAAATCGAGTACGCCCACGGAACGGAAATAATTGCTCCTCGATTGTTTTCGTCAAGGTCTTTGATGGGTCCTGCTTTATCTCCTAGGAGCCTTTCAGTACGCATATTTCCATTGTCAAAGCGAATAAACCTTCAAATCACCCAAAAGCGGCGAAGTTCCATGGTAGCGCGACATAGCGGGTGGGCAATATTTCCCCAATCGCCTTTGGTATGCTCATAATTTGAACGGCTAACACCAGCAAAAAGTAGAATTCCCATGCAGGCATCTAATTCTTCTTCTGTAACATCTTTCCATATACTTGGCGGATTAAGAAGATGCTTTTTTTTATAAGTCTGACATCGCAGAATTCCGGTGTAATTAGCAATTTGAAAATATGCTTTATGCTTAATGATTTGGTGGCGTTAGTTGGACCGAATTTTGTGGAAGGGATTTTAAAAATATTATGCTGCTGATGACCACGTGTCCTGTTTTTTGGCATACACTTAATTACCCTGAGCTGGTAAAAACAAAACAAAAAAGGACGTTGTTCTGTTGTAACTAATGGTAACAATGTTCCAAAGATTGTTAAAACATTTGTTCCCATAGCCATAAACTTTAATGAAAAGCCGTCACCAATCATTTTCAATACTTTTTATATATTCGTTGTTCATATAAAATGTATGAAAATCTACATGCATACCCGGGTATGTTGGGTATTGATCAAAGGGTGCCAGATTCAGATCTTGACACAAGGGTTACATTTTCAGTTACACTTTTGGTCGCATTCAATTAACATTTTCAGTTACGATATTGATAGCTACAACCTTGAACCAAATTTAAATTCTTTTAGAACACCTCAGTCTTCTTCATATCTGAAACGTTATGCAGATGTTTAGATATTCTTTAAATTAACTTAAACCGTTTCGAATTTCATGTTCATATTTTTGCTATCTCAATTTTGACATTATCTTATCTTAAACAGCAAAAATCTCTTAAATGCTCTTCCGGTAAACCTTTTCCCACAAATGTTGGGTATTAAGCTTAAATCTCAACAACAAGTTCCGTTATAGATACTTTTTTGGTAATATCCTTCTAAATCCCTCAGTAAACCACACGTACAGATAAAATTCAATCACCGCAATGTTTTTGTTTTACTCGTTTGTGGCACAGATTTTGTCATTTCCTTCTTCATGTTCATTCCAATTTTTTTTTTTTGTTTCAAGAAACCTTTTCATTCACCACCAAAACGTTGTACATAGTACAGAAAATTTCATTTTTGGTTTAAGATTTCCAAGGCCTGAGAGTGTATCTATTTCACATTTGTTTATATACACAGTGTGTGTTACAAGACTGTACAGGGTTTATTTTATTGTTACAATTAAATATTGTAGTGCTAGGTCGATCATACTATAGGTATATAACAATACTAAAATAATACCCTTTCTGCAGTAAAATAAGCGGCAGATTTGTGGTGCATAGTTTCCATAAAAAGCGCTAAAAGCGTGGTGAAATTAAGGAGTAGATGCTTTTTGTGTTGAGCTCAGATTCTTTTGCGTAGTAGTCATCGCTTGTATTTATTCACTGTATTCACTGTTGTATTTTTGCTTCCCAACGGTTTGCTTTCTCTATGGTATGCCATACATTCGTTCAATTCTCTTGTTAGGTTAGGTAAGGTCAGGTGATCTGCATCGGAAAGAGACCAATTTTGCTGATGTCAAATAATTTCAATGCTCTCAACCCTTATATATTGACATCAGTTTTCGAATCTGCTAAGAGCAGAAGTAAAAGGACACGCTTATATTGAATATAGTGAAAGTAACAAAGTCTCGACTTGGCCTAGGTATTTTCAAATACTCCTGTTTGATATAAAGCTGTCTGATTTGACTTTTTAGCGATTATACCCAGTTTTGCAGTTTTACTGAGTAATTATATGATTTCTTTGCAGAAAGCTCTTTGTGATCTTCTGGTTGAAAGTGTTCAATATGAAAAGGTATGATTCTATGATATTTTTCTCTCCCGATATTCTTTACTTCCAAAAGCTCTTTATAAAGGGTTTTCCAATAAGGCATTGACAACTTTTTTTTTTTTAAATAAAATGCAAACCATTTGGGATATTTCAAAAACTTTATTATCGGCTTGAAGTACAATCAAAACATTTATGAATGGAACTCGACTTCGTTCACATGGCCACCGCGGGCACGTTTGTAGCGGTCGATTCGTTGGACCCAATTGTTAACTACTCGGCTACACATTTCGGCCGAAACGGCCGCTAATTCGCGTTAAATATTGACTCTGAGCTCTTCCAACGTCGTCGGCTTGTTGGCATAAACCAATAACTTAACGTAGCCCCACAGAAAATAGTCAAGCGGCGTTAAATCGCACGAACGAGGCGGCCAATCGATTTGCCCATTTCTTGAGATAACACGCTCACCATACTTACTCTTCAATAAATCGATTGTAACGTGTGCTGTCTGGCTTGTGGCACCATCCTGTTGAAACCACATGTCGTCCAAGTACATATCTTCCAATTCGGGCCATAATATGCCATGATGTGGTCTGAGCGATGCCCAATTCTTGAGAACGCCGTGGAATTGACTGATTTGGATCGTTTGCTACGGACGCCTGAACGGCAGCGATATTTTCGACTCTTCGACCAACCCGTTGTCTCACTGATACGGCAACATCACACAACGAATACGTAGACTCAAATGCTTGCACTAAATTTGTTATTGCCTGTCTACTAGATATAAAATAAATTATTTTTGTATTAGTTCAAATTTAGTGCTTTATAAGTAATTGTTGAGATTGTCCAAATATGTTGAGAAAGTGTAATAACGATCCTGATTCATTTTGTTATATTTGTGGTGAATTAACTTTCAAAATACAAAGATGAAATTTTACTACACTTGTGTTGGAGAGTTATCGCCAGTATTTTGGTTTCTCTGTGACTCATCAAGACAAACCTTGGGCCCCTCATATTTGTTGCATAACTTATGTTAACAATTTAACCGATTGGAAGAAAGGCCGCCGCTATATGCCGTTTGCGGTACCCATGAATTGGACCGAACCAAGAGATCACGTTTCGGATTGCTATTTCCGTCTTATAGATGTGAAAGGTATTAATTTCAAGAAAAAACGCATGGTCAGTTACCCTAATTTAAAGTCAACTAAAAGACCAGTACTTCATAGTGATAATTTGCCTATACTAGTTATACGAGTACCTGCGGTCATTGAGATTCAAAATTCACAACAGTCTTCCACTTCGAACCAGTCGCGGAGTGTTGATGACGACGATGTGAGTTTGAAGAAATCTGAGCCAAGCCACATTTTGTTACTCAAGATGACCTAAACGACTTGGTTCGCGACTTGAATTTGTCAAAAAAGTAGTCAGAACTGTTAGGATCTTGATTAAAACAATGGAATTTGCTATATCAAGAAACTAAAACAAGCCATTTTTGAAATCGTGATATACTTTTCAGATCATACTACTCTCAAGATGAAGACTTGGTGTATTGTAATAATATAAAAGAGGCTATGCAAAATTTGGAAATTGAATTTGATCCCTCTTATTGGCGCTTGTTCATTGATTCTTCTAAAACTATCTTAAAAACCGTTTTACTGCATAACGGAAATGTACTTCCTTCTGTACCTTTGGCCCATGCTGCTAATTTGAAAGAAACTTATGAAAACATGAGGCTGTTACTTGAAAAAATTAAATATATCACATATTCTTCCAAAATCTGTGAGGATTTGAAAATTGTTGCCCTATTACTTGGACTTCAGCTGAGCTTTACCAAATTTTGCTGCTTTCTCTGTGAATGGGATAGAACGATTATCATAAAAAAATAGCCTAAGCGAGCATTTTTAACTCCTGGACAAAAAAATGTGAAATATTTACCCCTTGTAGAGCCGTCTGAAATATGTCGTTCACCATTACATATTAGAATAAGTGATGCGAGGATAAAGAGGGTATTTTCGTTGCACCTCAAATCAGCGAGTTAATAAAAGATCCAGTGATTGAAGAAAATAATGAATGATCTGGAAAAACAAGCGTGGATATCTTTTAAGATAGTTTTTTTAAATTTTCTAGGTAACCATAAGAGTGACAATTACAGAAAGTTTGTTAGCGAGCCGTTATTGGCTTGTCAAGCATTAGGTTGCAACATGACACTCAAAATTCATTTTAAACTCACACCTAGATTTTTTTCCTGAGAATGTAGGTGCTGTGAGCGATGAGCACAGGAAAAGGTTCCATCAGAACATTTCACAGATGGAAAAACGCTATAAGGGCAAATGGAACCCAAGGATGTTAGCCGATTACTGCTGGACAATAAAAAGGGATCAACCAGAAGCTAAATATGCCAGATAATCTTAAATTGGAAATTCATAATAGAACGTTTTTGTTTTTTTGGTTTCAGAAATTCACTATTTCTCAAAATATTTAAATTACATCAATAAATAAAATTATTGGCCAATAGATTTTTTTTAATTACATATTTTTACTACAGTCACCCATCAAAGTAAAAAATATAAGTAAAATCCCAGTGTAATTAACGAGTTGGTCCTATGTTAATCGATAACATGCAAATGTCCTCCTTGCTTCAAAATGTTCTCCTATCGTAAGATTTTTCTGTAACTGAGTATCCACAGAAAGCAGACTGGCCTTGTCTAGTAGCTTGGCAGTTGTACAAAATGCACTGGGATGCAAAATGAGGCACAATATTTTGGCAAACGACTTAAAATGTATAGTACTTGTGGAAAGAAGAACACGTGCTCAGGCTCCAATTGCCTCAAATTTATAATAATTATGTTAGATGCCAAATTAAATTTAGCGGTCCTTCAATTTTAACTGGATTCCTTGAAATTAAAAGAAATAAAACGGACTCACATAGCACAAAGGTTAAAAATTTCTTCTTAGATTTTAAATTTGTAATTTACAATTGTATTGAAAATATTAATAATAATATACCCCTAAAATTTTCATAAAATCGATTTTTATTTTTTTTGCTCTTTATGCTTTCAAGAATTTAAAAAAAAACTTTTAGGAAAATTCCACTCCATTACAAAGTTGTAGCAATAAATATGGCCGGACCACGGGCTTGTGACGGCTACTTGGCTAACTGACACGACCCAATCGACGACTGCGTTTCGTATTTCTTTTGTTCACGAAACCTGGGCTTATTAGAAAACAAGGTCAATTATAGGACTATCTGTGAAGTTGAAGATCAAGAGGACGAAAGTACAATAAGAAGAAAGAGTACAGTACAGTACACATTGTGCTTACTAGAATCTTTAAACGCATTTATCTCGAAATCATGTTTTCAGACAGTGTCAGCATGATAACTCCGTCAATTTTTAATATTTTTCAAATTTTTTTTTTTTTTAATCTTGGTAATTATTTTCTCTATTGTGAAAGGTTTTTTTAATTTTTTTTTTAATTAACTTGTTGGACAATTTTTTATAAATTATTAAACACTAATTATTTTTTTAATTGTATACTGAAATTTGAACATTGTATTTTGTTTATTTTTGTAAAAAAAAAAAAAAAAATTATCTCCATCAGACTGTAACTACTTCATTGTTTTACAATTCCTACTATTTCTTATTTTTGCAGATTGGATAATTTTTCGTGACGTTATGATGTCGACATGGAGGCTCCTGGTTAATGTTAATATTAATTAATTTAATGTTACTATTAAAAAAAAAATTATATTTCTTTTTTCGTTGTTAAGACATTAATAAAATATGTGAAATTAGGCATTGAATTTTGTTCACCATATAACTCTTATAACTCTTATAACTCTTAAATTTACCCGGCCTAAAGACAGTTCACTTAAAAGGAGTATATTGAAATTATCCGATATTGATTTTATATGCGAAATGTAACGAAGTTTAAAATGTAATTTCAACTCTTGAAATCTGCTCACTTACTAAACATCTTTTTTAATATGCAATCTTCCGCAGAAAAGCCATTGAGTCTTCGCCGAAAAGTGCAAAAATAATAATAAAAATAATTTCGATATGTATCTAATATCTGATATGAATTTGGATCTTAGTCTATTTCGAATCTGGTTCACTGAGCACAGACTGAGCATTAAGCTCCAATAACTTCATATTGTCTTTTAATTCACCTACTCTAATCAGTTCTAATACGGATGTTTATTCCTTTGCGAATATGTCCCAGAATTACCAATTCCAATTCTTTGTAGCAGTCAAAACTGCAGTCCAAGTGTTTCGTGGTTGAGAAAGATGAGTTGGGATATTTTCCGACTTTTCTATCATTTGAAAAACATCAATTTATAAATTGTAGTACAAGTAAGATCATAAGTCTTTTATAGTACATAAAGCTCGTGGAAAAGCAATTAGATTAGTTAAATGAGCACAATTGAGAAAAATTAATTAATTCAATACAAATTAAAATATTATAATAAAAATACATCAAATAAATAAATAAATATTAAAATAAAATAAATGAGAGATAGGAAAAGGTAATTAAAACTAAGCAAAGAAGGAAGAAGAGGAGATAAAAAGAGAAAAGCAGAAAAAGGAAGATCAAACTATACAAATTAGAGCTTTAAAGAACATACATACATAGACTTATAGCTGCTCGCTTGCTCGATTTGCTTTATACTGGTTGGTAGAATGTTCCAGAGTCTGGTGGTGTGGACGAGAAAGAGGCGCAACGTGTTCAGATACTGAGATGATGGTGTTATTATATTATATGTACGTTGCGAATGTGCAAATTGAAGTTTTGAAAATAGATACAATTGTGATTGGGTATGTGTTATTTTGTGCATAAAAACACAACATCTCAATTCGCAAAAATTTTGAAGTGGACATCCCAGGACTAACTTATGAAAATGGGATATGTGGGCATGTCTTCTTATTCCAAAGGAATACCTTACCATATCATTGAAGGCAACGAGTAGTTTGTGCTGAGAATATGTATCTAGTTAACAGTAGACAGGGATGCCATATTCAAAGATTGACACAAGTAGAGTTTTAATCAATCTCAATTTGGTCTCAGATGGAGTAAAAGAGGAAAATAACCAGAGTTTTCCCAATCCTGAACAAATACGTAACACAGTATAGTTTATATGATCGGATGCTGAAAGGGATCGGTTTAACTTTTAACCTAGATTTGTCACTGTATCGGAAAAAGTAAGCCTAGTTGAATTAAAAAAAAGTAGGCGGTATCTGTCAGTGCAATGTGCTTTTTTCAAAGCTACAATTAACTGACTTTTTCCAGGATTTAAAATTAGACCATTATTTTCGGTCCAATTGACTACTGCTGATAAGTCTAAATTAAATCTAGCCACAAGATCTTCCATTAGGCCAATGGGACGGGATAAATAAATCTGAGCGTTGTCATCATAAAGATGAACAGATGCGTTTTGACAAACTTGTGGAAGATCATTTATAAGGAGGCAAAACAAAATCGGGCCAAGGATTGAACCCTGAGGCACACCAGTAAGTATTCTGATTGGTTTTGAACATTGCTTATCAACGACAACCCTTTGAGAGCGATCCATAAGATAATTCCTTATTAAATCCACCGACGATTCGTGAAATCCAAAATATAACTTCAATTTCAAGCATAAAATTTGAAGGTTAACACTGTCAAAGGCTTTTAAGAAGTCAAGTAGGCACAACAGCGTAAGATATTCCTTATCAAAATTTAATCTAATATCATCGAGAACTTTGATCATAGCTGTGGTGGAGCAGCTATAGTTAGCGCGAAAACCTGATTGCACTGGTGATAGTAAATTTAAACGAACAAGATAACTAGATATTTGCTTTCCAAGAATTTTTTCAAAGACCTTAGATAAGCAAGGTAAAATGCTTATGGGTCGAAAATCGGTTATCGATGTTGGGTTTGCGTTTTGGAGAACAGGAATAACCTTTGCTATTTTCCATGAATTAGGGAAAGGCGAAGATGTTTTGCAAAAATTAAACAGATGTGTAAGGCAATTTATAATTATTATTGTCAATGTTATTGAATTAGTTGTCAATAAACTTATAAAAATAATTTATAATATAAGGCAACAACATTTTCACAAAACGCTACTGTAAACCATCCGCAAAAAAAAAAAAAACATCGTCATCATCCCAGTTTCCAATTTTTCCGTGATATAAAAATTCTTCCAGTTCGACATTTGTATAGTTTTAAAGTGTTAAAAATGTTTTTTAATGAGATCAGGAAATCTTAGGACTAATTTTCGTATATTGTATATGGTATTTACTTTTTTTTCGTATAATTTCTTGTCATAATTTTAATTTGATCTCATCTTGCAGATTATTTAACTCAGTTTTGCCCGCATCTCTGAGCTGACTTGCTCAGTATAACGGTTTTACTAATTTAGTGAAAAAAAAAACATTTGTTGTAAAATTGTAAATAGCTATCGAGTGAGAAAAAAACTACCAATAAATTTTTAGTACAAGCAAAAATTGCTTACGAGTATATATTGAAGAAAATTCGTAAGACTTCCAAGTATTGATACAGTCCGTTTGATAAGATCGTATACGACAAAAATTAAAGAAGAACTTTTTTTTAATTTTGTTTATTCACTTGAATGCTTTTCAATTAATATGTTGTCCACTCTCCTCCATTATCAATAATTGCTTGGAGTCTTCGAGGCATGCTTTCTACTAATCTTATAGCATAATCTTGAGACAAAGATCTCCATAAAACTTGTATTTTTCGTGATAATTGTTTGATCGTCGAGATCTTCTTTCCTTGTAGCTTTAGCTTCATGAATTCCCAAACATTTTCAACGGGATTTGCATCCGGCGACTGTGATGGCCAATCTAAAACATCGACGTCATTTTCTTGTTTCCACGCACTGCACAATTTTCATTCCTTCTTTTAAACTACCTTTGGGCAGATGGTAAAAAAGCCTTCTTATAAATTTTGACCATGTTGGGTGCGTTTAAGTTATTTGTAAACATAAACAAATTGCCAAATCCTTGTTTTGAGAAGCATCCCCAAACGTGCACCTTTGCCGGGTGTTTGACGGTCCGCTGGGTTAATTTATTGGATTGTATACACCAGGTATGAGTGATAGGAGACCATGCCCAAAAAGAAGCTTCATCCGAAAAAATAACGATTGGAACAACTCTGTCAAAATTCTCCTTGGCCCAACTGAGTCGTTTTTCTACGTGTTTTTTCGACAGTAGAGGTTTCTTTATTGTGCTTCGAAATTTTACATTATTGGCTAGTAAACGTCTTCGTATCGTATCACAACACACATTTAGACCCCTTTTACGTAAAATCCCTTGTCCTCCACGTAACGATAGAAGAGGATTTTTTTCAAACACGCGTAGAATCATTATGTCCTGCTTTTTTGTTGTTTTTGGCGTAGACCCACGATCCGGCAAATCATCCACATTTTTAACTTGGGAATAACGGTGCACCCACTTGCTAACAAATATTTGTGACTTTTTCATGTATTTAGCAGCTGCTTCGTATGAAATTTTCGGTCCTTTTGGATGCGTGCACAAGAATACTGCTTCATAACGTGATGCAAACGCGACACTCATTTTAAAATACTTCCGTCTCTAACAAAAATTGAACACTCTTTAAATTTTTTTAATCAAAGCATCTAAGCAGAAATATTTTTTATCTGCTAATGCAAATGCCACTTCCAAACCGGTTTTCATAAACGAGTGTTGCCGTTTACGATCTTATCAAACGGACTGTACTGCCTCTTGACACAACGGACGATCTCAGTGACGAAGAGTTAATTGATTTTGATGACGCCGAGTAAAAACACAGTTTTGCACAATTTTTCGAATGGAGAGTTCTCAGAATGAATATAAATGGGCTTGAAATGGTTACAAACTTTTAGGACGCGCGGGATCCTTGTGATCCTATGGAATTGCATATTATTCGTGATGACGTGGGAAATGAAGAACCTGCAAGTTCCATCTCGGGAGAAACGGCGAAGAATGCAACAGACACCCAAGCTAGTACTACTGTTGGTCCGGCAAAAGTAGCTGCGCGTCCCACACCGAAATGGGAAAAACGACCATCAGACACAGTAGTGACAGTAAATATGGAAGCAGAGAAAATGGAAGCGAAACAGCAATGGTCCCTAGCTAGCCTTTTGACTATGTTTATGTCCATTTGAGTTGTTTATTTTGTTCTGAATCGATTTGCACAGTAACAAAATGCACATGATGCTTATTTTACGGTGTCAGAAGAATGAAAATTTGTTAGAATATTATTATGCTGTGGTTGGACTCCTATCTATTTTTATCGAAGTAATTAGTAACTCAATCCACGCAGTGGCCGAGATTTTATTCGCCAGTCTACGAATCGAAACCGCTTTGATAGCCTTAAGCGTTTTCTACATGTTGCTGATAACTATTCATTGGATACAGACGACAAATATGTACAACTACGACCGTTTTTTTAACCGACTGAATAGAAAATCCATGCAGTTCGGAGTGGTTCGGTACCGTTCTCTGGTCGTCATTTCTGAAAAGTCTTCATTCGGAACAAACCTGGATAAAAGTTCTGGTTTTTCTGCTCCAGCGATGGCTACCTCATCAAGTTCATCTCGTATAATGGTGCTAATGCCAACAATAATTCAGATATAAGGAATCGATTGGGCCTTGGAGGTAACACCGTTTTGTCACTTCATCAAGGTGTAAATCTACAGAAACATTCTTCATTTTTTGACAACTTTTAAATTCATTTAATCACATATGGCATCTTACATCGATTGGTCATGAAGCAACAGGAACTTATCGGGCAAACCGTACCAGTAGATTCCTACTATTTCAATTGCCGGCCTGAAGACGTTTGAAAAATATGAGCGTGGCTAAATTCGAATCCTCCCAGGATTGGAATCTTCCCCAGCTGAAGATAGTGCGCGGGAATAATAACTCTGTATTAAAACCTGCTACTACAGCCTGTGAAGCGCTACTGCCGCCACTTTGTGGAGTACCCAAACGTCTTATCTGCTTATAATCGGCACATGGCACAGCGGTTCAGATTCCAAAGAAGGGCGGTCATAGGGTTTTTTGGGCAGATTTACAATGTAATCATAGGTGACTACATCTGTCAATGAGGTGTTTTCTAATACCTGTTATTTCAGATGAAATATCAGAGTTATGGAAAAATGTTCGTGCTGTGTTTCCATCATTGGATGTGCCACTTCCTCCACTTCGAGGTTTGTCTACAATTAAACCTAATTTTTCCCTAAACTGCCACTTTTGCCACTTTTTAATATTAATTCGATAAGAAACGTGAATAAAATACTCGAAAAATCTTATGTATGAGTGCAGAGGAGATAAGCCAAACTCGAATTTACAAGTATCAGGGATCTCTTTTAAGCATATATTTAAATCGTTCATCTCTTTTGGTGTTGCACTACAAATGTGACACCTACTCGTAGATAAGTCGCTAAGTGCAGAACAAACTTTACCATCTAACATCGTCAATTGTAAGGAATGGGTGATTTTAATTTCGTGGCCATTAATAAGCACTGAAGTAGGGACTAACTGGTTAAATTGGCTTTTGAAATAAACTTCTTCTTGCAAGGTGACTTCCTTTGTTTCTTTTGTAAATTGAAAACGAATTGATCTGCACCACCTAGTAGAGGAAGGGCGTTGGTTTTTTCAAATGATTGATTCATCACAGGTATTTGGTTTATCAACAAGTTGAAGAGGTACACAAGATGTGACAAATAAACTCGAATCTTCGATAGTTGAATCTGAAAATTTCTGCTTATATTCACTATGGCCTGTGCTGCCATCAAAATCCCATTTACCAATTAAAACTAAGTCATCCTTAAATTCGTGAAGACTTTCAAACACAGCTTTTTGAGATTCAAAAATGCGATTTGAAGTATGGTCTAACAATAATTGCAAATTGATTTCAGCAGGAGATTCCGTCACGCCAATATCAGTTGGATAGCAACGTTTTTTGGCTTCCAGCACTTTATGATAGGACGGAAAAACATATGGTATTTTAGAATGAATCACTTCTCTTAATAATAGATATTGGTTTTTAGTAAGCTTAGCTTCATTAATAAATGAAACAACTTCATCCGTGCTAAATTCCAAAGAACTTTCTGATTGATTTGAACTGCTAAGTAAAGTAGTTACAGCGGAATGGTCCAACTGTGATAAAACTGCTAATCTGCGACGTTTGGACCTCTTGCTGCAGTCTCCAAATTCCTTCCTGTATCGCGTTCCACTTGTAGATTGGAGAGATTGCTTTTGCTCGTCGTTGTAGTTTCGACATACTTCTCCATCAGATACTTTAAGTATGCAAACTTCGGTCTCATTTAAACAGCTTCCGTGTTTGGCCAATAGCTTAGCTTTTGATCTCCTAAATTGCTTCCAATATGCGGCAAACCGTTTACAGAGATTCAAAAGGAGATTTCTCAAGCAGTCAGTCCGGATATTTTCAGCATCTGGTAAAAAATTGGCAAGTGATCTAAACGCTTCCTGAAACCTTTCTGCTTAATTTTGTTTATTTTTTGAAGCTATCCACGTATTTAAAGCAAACATTGGGGTAAAAGAACACGTAATGGTTGTACCTGCAAACCTAGTCTCCTCAATGACCTGTAACAACCCTCAGAGCACTTAGGAGCACCTAGGAGCACCTTTGCGGTTATCAAAACTAAGAAAATAAGAGATTATATTGATATATGAATCATTTATGGCGATTCATGCCTTCATAAGTAAAAGCTTAGTTGGATATGAAAAATGGTTAAAAACAAATAAAGTGGAAGGTGTGTTTTGACTGAGCTAGTCATAAATAGTCGCATTGTTAAGGAAAACATAATTACTTAAAAAATGTCGTACATACCCTTAATTTGAATATCCATTGCACAATTATATCGCAAACAATAAATTTCTCGGAAAAACCACACTTTAAACACAACACCAATTTATGTGAACAAATAAACTAATGAGCACTAATCAGATGTTACCACTTCCGGTGCATAAAATTAACTGTGCCGTGTTTGTAATTGCAATGTTTTTGTTTTTTTTTGTTTTTAGAAGGTTTCCTCTAACGGTAAAGTAACATCATATTTGCAACATCGCTATTACGACACTATGACCTACGGCTGAACCACTGTGATGGGTGGAACTGATTTGCATGACAACGGTGTGACCAATAACCGAATCAACATACATTTTGACTTTTTTTTCTTAGGGCAGACATGGGTTAATAAGCTCACTCAATCTATCAGAACAATAACTGCTTCTAGAAGCTTTGAAAAACCTGAAAGAAATTGGCCTTTAGATTCCATTCCGTTGATGAAATGAAAGTGCCCAAGGAACTAGAATTTCTAATGAAATTTGAATCCTTTTTTCGCTGATGAATCCCAACTTTTTTAAAAATGAAAGAACTTCGGCAAGAATTGAAAATTATCTTTAAAACAGCGGAAACCACTTCATGCTACACAGCCTGTACTCATATTCTCAATTTACAGGTGTTCTCGGATTTTTATTTGCAAATTCACTCCCATCTATGACGATGTTCCTTTCTTTTTATTGCTCCGACATAATAACCAAAAAGTTGAGATCAAAGTCTGGAAATAGACTTATTGTATAGCCTCAGAATCCTTACTGCTTAACACCTTTCGTTCCATCCCGGGATGACGGGATATGGATGCCGAAGAATTATTACACTCATACACGGTATGGCAGTGTGTTGTAAGAGCCTAAATAAATCTCGCATTAAGGCCATTTACAGTGATTCTGTTTATTTGCTGATACTCGTATTCGTATTCGTATTCCTATGGATTCCTTATTCCACCGGGGGTATGACGTGAACGATACTTTACTCCAACTCAACCAGGGCAATAAAAACGAATCCTCGTCGAAATCATTGAGGATGTGACTTGCCAGGATGATGATGTCTTTGAGTGTTTGTCTTTTTGTTCATTCGTTTCTTCTATGTCATCTGACTGGTTTTAGTGGATTTTCGTTTTATGTGAGAATACAATTATTATCCTCTTATGTTCTATGACAATGTTATATGTGTTTAGGTGTACTTGCGTAGTCGTGCCGACTACTCTATGATGACGGATGATGAGTATTTATTTTCTAATTCAATGGAATGTTATATTGTCGTTGCTTTTGGGGGACTAAGAACCAATTTCAGTCAGAAATTCAATTCGATTTGTTTTATTGCATTTATTCATCTTTAAGGGGAGGAAATATTCACGACTTTGGCTTCATGTCGCATGTTTTCTACTGGCTTACCGTACGATCTTAGGGTTGATGAAACTTTAAACTATTACTAGATCACTTAGTTCCATCATTGTCTACTACTGAGTGCATTAAATCAAATACACAGTCTGGTTATGGTGGCTCAATTAGACGTGCAACCATCAAGCAGTTGTTAACAGGAAAGTCAATGAATAGATAAATTAGGGACGCAGAAGATAGTTTACCAAATAGAAAGAAGCTTCTACCGCCTCATTTTATTGCTCATCTGTATTTTCTTTGCGTGGTGCCTATATTCAAAGCACAAAATATTGTTCTATTAGAGGTAATGGGCAGCATGTGTCTCACCTGGGTGCAATAGTTAAGGAATGGATCAGCGCAAAGCCTTTCAAATGAATTGTGAGATCTTATTCTTAATGTTTTGAAACGACTAAGGCAATTATCAACCGCATTTGAAAAGATCAATGCAGCTACATTACACTGTTGAACCAAGGTGAATGCGGTTTTAACAAATATTCATTTTGCTGGCTCTTCTTCCGAAGATTATTTTCCAACAGTAGATCTTCTCCTCCAATACAGATTGCCTTATAGCCGGACTGCATTGCTTTGTCTGTATGCAGTTTTTGGTTATTTTCTTCAAACAAAAATTGTGTTTGTTTATATTAGGGGCCCTAGTTCTAATTTTGAATTGGCAGTGTCGTTACTGGTCTTTACGGCTTGGGTTTTGTTACTTTTAATGCGATCTAGAGTTGTAGTATGTACTGAGTGCCGTGGCCCTAATTGGCAGGATTCATATCAATGGTAAAGCTTTTGCCCTCATCACAGGAGCCGCTTAAATATTTGATCGCTATTTAGGGTAAGCGATTGTCAAGCGTATCCTGGCCCTCATGGATGTATGAACATACCACAAAATTAAGTCTTACATGGACAGACGTTCACGAAAAACTCCAGAGACATCTGAACATCATTTGTATTTCACTATGACTGTATTAAGATATCGACGACATTCCATTTGGAATTCATGGATCTCTTTCCAAATTATGCATCAATCTGTTCTTTTATTTCCTCACACAAAGTTTGCTGAGGCAGCCATTGAATATATCTTTTATCTTCATCCTGGGGTACAACTATAATACATATTATGTATGTACGTATCAAAGCTAGGTTCCAGAATCTTGAAGTACATCGACTTGACTGATTGTAAACTGTAATTTGTTTATTCTGTCGTCCAAACCCGCGTACACATAGCAGAATCAGTAATGGAAATTGGGTTGTTTCTTTTATCATAATTTATGTATTCGATATGTGTAAATATATGTGGACGTGGTCACATGAATCACATACATCTAATGTTTGTCGTTTTCGTTATTCCTGACACCCGCACTTGGATTCGTCTGCCAGTTTTTTTTGTTTATACAACTTACTTACTTTACGTGGCGCTATAAGAAGGGGTGGACCTGCCACTCAGTCAACAAGCGTCTCAAGCCAGTTCGATCTTTTGCGAGCTACCTCCAGTTTCGCACGCTAAGTTGGCTGAGGTCCTCTTCCACTTGCATGCGCCACCTGGGTATCGATCTTCCCCTATTGAGCTGTCTCTCGAAGGTGAATTTGAAGACTTTTCGGACCGGAGCGTTTCTGTCAATCCACTCTACATGACCCAGCCATCTCAGTCATTGTATATTCACTCTTCTGACTTGATCGATGGCGTTGTACAATCCGTTAAGTCCAGCGTTGTATCTCCTCCTCCACTCACCGTCAATGCAGACAGGACCGAAGATCGCCCGAAGAATTTTTCTCTCGAAGCAACCAAGAACACCCGCTTCACCGCTTCCATCTCAATACTCACGAAAGCGGCACTGACATCACGCTGCTTTCTCCCGATTTTGTCAATATCGTCAGCGTATGCGAGTAGTTGGACGGACTTTTGAAAGATAGTGCCTCTTGTGTTCCCTCGTGAGTTTTGCACTATTCTTTCAAGCACGATGTTGAAAAAATCGCACGACAGCGCATCGCCTTGTCTAAATCCTTTCTGGACATTAAAGGTCTCGGTGAGATCTTTACCGATCTTGATGGAGCAGCGTGCATTCTCCATCGTCATCCTGCACTGACGGACGAGTTTGGCAGGGATGCCGAAACTAGACATTTCTCTATATAGCTCGTCTCTATAGATGCTGTCATCGATGAATAGGTGGTGTGTATCGATCTGAAGCTCAAGGGTCATCTCCAAGATCTGCCGTAGTGTGAATATCTGGTCGACGGTGGACTTTCCTAGCCTGAAGCCACACTAATATGGACCTATCAGGTTGTTCACGAACGGCCTCAGGCGTTCACACAATACGGCGGATAAGATCTTATATGCGATGTTAAGGAGACTGATGCCTCTGTAGTTGGCGCAGTTCAGAGGGTCTCCTTTCTTGAGAATCGGACAAACAGTGCTGACGTTCCATTCATCGGGCATACTTTCGTCCGACCATATTTTACAGATGAGTTGGTGTATGCTTCGATATGGCTATCTTCACTTCATCCAGGTCGGGTGGACGGAATTGTTGGTCATCATCGTCCAAGTTGAAAGGTTTATTCTTTCGACAGCGGTATTTGGTCTGTCATCGCCGCTATACAGTCTGCAGAAATGGTCTTTCCAAATCCTCAGCATCGACTGCGATTCCACTACGATGTTCCTTTGTTCATCTCTACAGGCTTCGGTTCGGGGTTTGTTTCCGCGGCATGTTATTTTTACCTTTTGGTGGAAATTCCTAACCTTATTCCTGGAGTAGCATCTCTAAATTTCCTCGACCGCGCGCTAATCATGCTCTTTCTTCTTTCTTTTGAAAAGCCGGTGTTCGTCTCTCCTCTTCCGCTCATAGAACTCATGAGCAGCTCTGATCCTACTAAGCAGCGTCGCTTTATATGCATCTTGCTTAGCTGCATGTGCTTGCCGGCATTCATCAGCAAACCAGGGGTTTCGTTTGGGGTGGACGAGTAAAACTCAGCACATCAGTGTTTCCAATGGTCTTCGATGTTTGATGCTGGCGGCATTGTAGCCGTCTGACGTCGAATTTCCTCACAACAGTAGCTTGTCTTGGCGTAGTTTGGGATATCCGCAACCGTACCTTGGCTACAACAAGGTAATGGTCCGAGTCGATGTTGGCTCCTCGGAACGTATCCATAATACTGGAGGAGTGTCTTGCGTCGATCGCAATGTGATCAATCTGGTTGACTGTTGATTGATTAGGACTTCTCCAAGTCCCCCTGTGTATGTCGAGATGTGGGAACCGCATGCTAGCCACGATAATGTTTCGCCCCGCCGCAAAGTCGAAAGCCTGAAACCGTCATCGGAGGTGGCGTTGTGCAGGCTATATTTTCCGATTGTTCCACAAAAGATACCCTTCCTCTACTCTTCCTAGCTTTGCATTAAAATCACCGAGGGCAATTTCAATGTCACAGCTAGGGCATTGCTCGTAGGCCTTGTTAAGGAGCTCATAGAAGGCATCCTTGGTGTCGTCATCTTTCTCCTCTGTGGGGCCATGTGCGCATATAAGGCTAATGTTGGCGAATTTAGTCTTGATGCGGATTGCTACGAGGCGCTCGCTCACATGCCGGAAGGAATTCTTGTCGTAGTCTGCCTCCGACAACAAATCCGCATAAAAATAATAATAACAAAAATAAACGCTGCTTTTGCCGTCGATAGCAATTGCCGTAGTAGATGTCGCAGTTTTTCATCTTCTTTTTGTCCGGCCCATCCCATCGCATTTCTTGGATGGCGGTTATGTCGGTTTTGCAGCAGTCTATACAACTGATCGATTTATACAACTGATCTGTCAGATTACTGAAGGTATCGCCTGGAGGTCATTCTCTCAGCTGTTTTCTATTTTATACTGATTCATTCTGCATTGCCTGTTATTCTTACGGACTATCCACAAGCCAGAAATTGATAACTCACTCTGGATAACTGTTCAAAATGGATTTTTGAAAAGAGCGACAAAATATTTTAAAGATACTGTATGATGATTCAAAAAACGTTCAAGTATTAATTCAATCATATTTTGTGCGTAATAATTTCCTTACCATTCCAAGTATTTGTTGCCCACCGAGATCCGCGTTCGAAGAGATTCAAAAATGTATTTAAATTACTCGCATATAGTTTTATTATTGGCGGTGATTTTAAAGCAAAACATAGTTGTTGAGGCTCAAGATAGGTAAAATGCTCTATGAAGCACAATTTTTGATTTCCTCATTCCAAAGCCGATATCTAACAATTTCACAAAAGTTGATTACAGCTTTGGACTTTTCTCGAATCATTCTCCGTCATTTGCACTAATTACTGGCAGAAAATATTAATTGGGAAGTCTTAAAGAAAATGTAGAACTCAACTTTACACACCCTGTTGAGAATGCTTTGGAAGAAAACAAAATTTGCTCAAGCGTATTCTTTGATGTCTTGCAAGCTTTTGATCGGGTGTGGCTTGAAGATCTTGAGTTCAAATTACGGCTGGTCTGGCCACTGGTATTTTATAATATACTGACAGAGTATCTCAGGAACAAAATTTTCCTGAAGACAAGAATCGCAATTGAAAGAGATTTTATCTGGCGTACCGCTGGGAAGTGTTCCCCGACCGCTTCAGTATCTCCTATATACGGGAGGCAAACCATAAGAGGAGGGAACTGCTCAGCGTTTTCCGATAACGCTGCTATATTAGCTGTAGATAGAAAGATTGAAGATAAAATGGTAAAACTGCAAAGCGCTCTAGATAAAGTGTATGAATGGACAAGGGTCTGGCGAAAAGCATTCAATGAGAAAATATCTGCTCATACAAATTGTACATACTATGCAGAAAAACGAGTAGGCCACCTATCCTCATAAGCTCCTTTTGTATTATATTTACAAAGAAGACTAAATATCTTGGAATGACAAATTCAGAATGGTAGTCGCACGTTAAAAACAAAACGGAAGGAACTAAAAAGGAAATAGATACAGAGAAATCGTATGGTCCAAGCTTAGTATTATAAACAAGCTGCTCTTATATAAGCAAGTGATAAAGCCGTTGTCGATTTGGAGAATTCGAATGCCAATATTTTGTAAAAGTCATAAGGTATGACGACTTACACTGAGACCTCGGAGATGAAACAAAAATTTTCGCGTGAAAGCACAAAAATCCACGAAAAAGACATATTTACAATCCAACGCTACAAATTTTGGCCGAGAGAAACCTAGTGCGCCGTCGCTAAAGTACATGTTATACCTATATAATAATTTTTTTATTTTTTTGTGACGTGTCCGCATTTTTTTGTAATATTTACCAAGCAGATGACGAAGGATTTCTCATTCGTTGATAAGGAAACGCTTGCGTAATACAGTGAAAGATTTCCATGACAGAATAATAACATAACCACTAGAGAGCTGCGAAGCGCATTCGTAGTCAGTTTCCCCACCTTCAGTTAGTATTCACAGATGTAAGGATCTAGCCCATATATTTTTTCCCCACACGAAACCTTCTGTTTATTCGCTTACATCTTGGAAGCTGTGGCGTCCTCATATTCAAATCGCTGTCTGTATTGCCTTGTCAGACCTCCAATTATAGTCATATAAAGAGCTCTCTGATCATAATAACGTCTGTTCTTTGTCGTTTGTACAAGAATATACTGAGCTATTTTACTGTGGTTCATGATTTTTTATTTGAAATAGCTCTCCGGAAAAGTGAACATCTGCTGCTGCCAGCAACGTGTTTTATGTCGTCTTAATAGTTTTTCTTGGATAACATGTACAATAGGTTTGTTCCTTTTCGCTCAGAACTCAAGGCATTCAAAGCATTTTTTTCAGCAACGTCTTTCCGCGGACTCAGCATTTAACCCAATCGATTTTAAGTTTTATCTTAGTAATAACTTTGCATGTTTAGCGATGAGGCTGATTCGGGCTCCACTTTACGCTTTATGCTCAAAACAGATGTGCAGAAAATCCACTTCTAGTATTGCTGGCAGCTCTGCCCGTGAAACACATGTGCAGATATTTTTTGAAGTCAATCGTATCGGTTGCTGTCATTTTGCAGCTACTGTCACTTATGTGTGACACTCTCGATTGCAGCGAATTTAGAAGTAGAGATGTGTTGCAGAACAGCGCTGCGTGCAGCATTTATACGCAGCTTCGCGAAATAAAACATAAAAACCTTAAATTCTGCTATGTCTTCCATCACATCCGTGTTAACCTTCCAACAAAGATGGTCATTCGTCAGTAACTAGGTAGAAGAAATGGTAGTTGCTGCTTACACAGGAATTGAAATAGTTAAAAGAGGGAGAATTACGGTAGGCACTGAGAGATGTCAACATGTTATCCAAAGTTAGAACATCAACGGTGCTTATTTTACTTCCATGTGGTACCGATCAGGTAATGGCCAATGTCCATCCGCACCACACTTACTAAACTTTAATGTGCGATTGCTGACCAGCAGATAAAACCAGCAGCACTATAAACAGGACAGAGGATGAATTTACCATAGAAATGGATGGAATAAACGGTGAAAAAAAATTCTGGAACAAAAAAGACCTCAGCCGTGCTACTCCGACATATTTGGAACTCAGGCCGGTAAGGATTTCTGAGGCTAAGTCAGGTTCTTGGAAAAGATATGGTGGCGGATGAGCCCTTTATGGACCAATTATGGACGAATCTGACCCTCCAGGATTGAGGTTGTGCCGCCGGGGTAGCTGCCCGGTCATAGAAAAAAGGTGAAAATTACGAAGTAACAACAAACCGCGGATACGGATGGATTTACTATTGACAACTCATGCAAACGAATTAAGGACAATGAGTTTCGGATACGCACATGTTAGGTCCCTTACCGCCGTCCAAGCAATGCGATGGGGAGGTTAAAAATAGTAGTAATAGTAAGTAATATTTGTTTATTCTGTGACAATATTTACAAGTTTAACAAAAATAACAAGAATTAAGCGTTGGCTTTTGCCGTCAGCCGAGAGAAAGAAATTAATAAATTTGTACTAAGAAGCTTCATTTATGATTTGTAGCCTATAATTCAGTGCGCATTTTAGAAAGTTATGTAAAGTGTTCCAGTTTTCGCCGTTTAGGATGTTTGTGATCTCATTTAGTGATAAAGCATATTTTCCCCAAAAGGATCTCCGGATTGAATTTAATATGGGACACGTTCCAATGAAATGCCGGACATCCTCCTTCGTTCCCAGATTGCACAGTGTACATTCGCCTCATCCGTTGTTTCTGTATGGCATATAGTTCAGGAGCAAAAGTTCGCCTCTGGCTTTAAATATTGTTGAGACTCTACGCTGTTCCGGTCATTAAAGTAGCTGTTCCCCTCAAGTTCATGCTGTAGTATTCTATACGTGGATCTTGATTGGCTTTGTTGACCTTGCGTCTCGAAATGCTACGTTGAGTAGTGGATTTTCTTAAGTATTTCGTTCAGCTCTCCCAGTTTGTTTCATTTCCGATTAGTTCGTGCAAGGGCACATTGTGTTCTTGGCTGAGCCTTGACCATTCCGCAAAGAAATTAAGGTTTCGGTTTTTAAGATACATAGCCACCTTGTGAGGAAGACGATGACTTGGTTGAGCAGAAATTTCCTGATGTAGAGGAAGTGCAGTCTAAGCGTGAAGATATGTAGCGTTTGTAGTCCAGTTTCCAGGTGTAACATGTAAGTTGGTGTACTTTCAGGAAGCCTAAACAGTATCTTTGGAGTTTTTCTACCTCTTAAAAATGCCAAGCCCCCCACACTTGTGCTGCATAACACATTATTGACCTCATTTCCGCCTCGAAAATCTTGTACTTCACACTTGATGCAACATTCCTTTTCCCCAGAATTCCTATTCAGTTGCAATTAATCTCACGTTTGGATTCCTTCAGTTTACCAGCAGGTGTTTTTTTAAAGGATGCCTGCAAAGTGATCAGAACTCCGAGGTATTTGTATTCCTTGACTATATCCAGTTTCACGTTCTGCCAGGTCCATTTTTCATTCCTTGCTTGACGCCCCCAGCCATTTCGAAAAATCAAGACATTGGATTTGTTGGTATTAACTTGTATGTTCCACATACGACAATACTGTTGCAGCTTATTAATCATAATTTGGAGCATGCTTGGTGTTTCTGCGAGAATAACGATGTCGTCGGCGTAGAGTAAGAGTTTTATAGGAAATTCCGCAAGAGACAACCCGCCAGGGAAAAATTCAACTAGATCATCCAAAAATACTGAAAACAGAAGACATCCTTACTTTACTCCAGAGTTTGTTTGGAACCGATTAGACAAGACATTCCCGTCTCACACCGCCGCCGTATTGTCTTCGTAAAATTGTTGGAACACTTTTTTTGAGACTCCTATGTTGCTGAGTTTAAGAAATAGTGGTCTTCTGTCGATGGAGTCAAAAGCCGCCTTAAAGTCTACAAAGAAAGCGTATAGTTTTTTTCCTCGGTTCAAGTAAATCCGAGCGATGTTTGTGAGAGTAAATGTGTTGTCAATCGTGGAGTACTCCTTACGGAACCCGGCTTGTTGTTAAGCGCTCCAAGATGACTCCTGTGAAAAGTTTAGTAACAGAATTTAGAAACGAAATCCCTTGGATGGATCATTTGGATCTGCTTTCTTGTGGATCGGAAAAATTATACTTTTTTGCAAGCTTCTGGAACTTCGCCAGTTGTAAATATATAATTGTATGTTTCCGTGAGCTTCTGCAGGAAGAGGTCAGTTGCATTTTTGAAGAATTCACAAGTAATACGATCTTCCCCTGGAGCCTTATTCAGGCGGCACCTATCTATAACCTTTTCAACTTCTTGAAGGGGTTATGGGTGAGTCTAAGGAGTTTACTTCGGAATACGGCAGTGCAAATTGTATTTCATTCCGGTGCACTTGTAGATTCAGCAATTTTTCGAAGTATTCCGCCAAATAAAAAGAGTATGAAAAACTGCGACCACGCAGTAGAGGAAGTCCAAGACTCAGGTGGCGCACGCAAGTGGAAGGGAACACCAGCCAATTTAGTGTGCGAAACTGGGGACAGCTAGCAAAAGATCAAGCCAGCTGGAGACGCTTGTTGACTGAGGCCCAGATCTACTCCGGACTGTGGCGCCACCTTTAGTAAGTAAGTGAGAAAGATAGGATCGGTATCGCTTTCTATTATATACAGAAGTAATAGGTACGTTATTCTAAAACTAAATGAGCTTGTAAGGCAATCCATACACGGTAAAAACTGTAAGGTGCGCAGGGCTCTGTATCGCACAACAGATGAGATACTCTCTGTCATTTCTGTTATCTATGTAGAAACACAATTAATGAGCTTCGCACTTCCAACCAGAACCAAGGGCCATTTGAACCCCTATTATTTCGATTGCGCAAAAGTTTGGTCTTCTCAATCAAATTGAAAGCATTTTCAGTTGTTTCGAGGACAGGATGGACATATCTGTATAGCCACAGAGACATGTAACAAATCTGATGGGATACACAGAGAGAGAGAGAAAAATAAACCCAGGCTGGTTGAGTATTCGAAATCGTCCCGCAAAGGATGGTTAGGATTCTTTTCTTAATCGGAAGCAAATTGATGCATATCGAACTGGCAGGGAGAGATTGATTTTGAAGGTCCTAGGTCACCTAACTGATGGCAAAGATGTCTTGTCTTTCCTCAAAAGTGTTAAAAATTCTTGTTTTAGGATGTAGACACAGTCTCTCTTTACAATAATCAGCCACACCTTTATAATCCACCTTTTCCGGTATCCTAATAATATGATCTCATTTATTTAATAAAACTCCAGCTGGAAACTACAATTCAGACTCGTAAACGTCAGAATACTAAGCGAATAAAACTCGTAAATTTCTTATTTTTCAAATCGCTTCGGGTATCCTCCATCTTTTGCAATTTTTACATCTTCAATTTGATTAAATTGACTTCCCTCCCCCATTGGAATTAAATATTAAGTCAATTTATAACTCAGCTATACACTTTGCAACTTTGTTGCTCAATAACCCCACCATAACCAAACTAGATAGAAAATTTCTATAAAAAAAATAAATAAAAGAAAACCACCAACGAACACTTCAACTTTTGTGGAAAGTTTTCCCTTTTTCAGAAACTTTTTTATTGTCCCTTCAGTTTACTTTGTTCACACAGTATTAACCGCGTTGCTCTTAATACATTTTAAAGTTGTTTCATTTGAGAAGACAACACTGAATCGCAAACTTACAATGCTGTGACACAGTGTAGCAAATTGCCATTGGAACTACCCAAGACGGTTGTATTTTGTTTTTTTTTCTTTTTTATGACAACATCTGTCCAGAAGCCACTTAATCTAAAGGATTCCCTTACATACTACTCTGGTTAACTCTGCCACCACAGACACTCTTACTTCCCTTTCAAAGTCAATAAAAAACTAAAATTGCATCACTTGTACTGAAAAGACAAACAAAATAAAAACAAACAACAACTGCAACAGTACAAAACCAAAAAACAAAAAAAAAAAATTGAAAATGCAGCAGGACCTCCGGTTTCACCATTCAAACACATACAGTCAGTTAACTAAACCGAAACCATGTGCCGAAATGGACACAAAAGTTACTTTAACAAAATCCGATCACGTCTCGGGGTAGCATTTTGCCTGCAACTACCCTTTTGTGGTAAACTCACCAAGTGTGACCGAGTGGTCAAAGGACATAAATTAAGTTCTTCCATGGGGTGACCCACAACACAGAAATTGACCACAATAAAATTGTAAAATGGTACTCGCTACCAATTCATGTTCCACACAATCCAGTTTGAGAGGACAAAAGAATGCAGGCAATGGCCATTGCAACGACAAAAGCAATGGCAATGCCAATGGCGACACAGAGTTTTTGAGGGAACAATGAGCTCGGTATTTGCCCATGGCCATGGGCAATGCTATTATTTGAGAAATTATGAAAATATTAAAAATGACCTGCAATGTCTTCCATTTCCACTTGCAATTTTGCGAAGCCAATTTGTTCAGAATGTCAGGTGGGATAGTTTGAAAGTTTTCCTCGCCCTATAAATTTCCATCCGACTTTGTCTTAGCTGTATGCAATAAATCTGAGTCTCACTGTCCTTTCAAAAATATTTAATTACCGTTCCTCATACAAATGGATAGAGGCAAATGTGAGCCATGTTTTTGAAGATAAATCAATAAAGTCGTCCTGGAATATAGGTGACACTTGTGACTTGAGCAAAGAATTGACATAACTCTCACAGACTTAACCTTGTCGTCTTTTTTATGCCATTAAATGGGAGATATCAGACAGACAGGATACTAGGAGAAATGTAAATGAAAATGATTTGTAGCTGAAATTTAGTTCTTTTTGTCCTGTGGAGATTGTCAAAAGCGTGAATGGCAACAGGCAAAAGGAAACGCTAAGCTGAATACTGTCAAATTTATAAAAAAAAAAAACACACAAAATCTGCAACCAACGTCCTGGGAGTCTGGGTGGCAGACTCATCTTCTTCAATCCGAAATAAAAATATTAGGCAACTACCTACTCGTACTTTGGTTTGCCAAGTTCTATCCGATCAATATACCTACTACCCCGAGAGAGTAGAATGTTCACTATTAGGAGAAGGCAATAAAGACTGAAATTAACTCTATCTTTAAATAACGCTAAAAAAGTTCATCGCTTGATACCAGTGGCAATCCAAATTCGGAGCCTTAAGCAAAATAACATCTTTCATGGGAAAAAGATCAAAAACCAATTGAGGCGCTTTAAAGGTGAAATACAAAAATTTGTTGAAACTGGTTTAAGCTCAGAAGAAGACGGTAAATGTAAAAAGGTGCAAGAGACCTTCCCATTGCTTGTTTCAAGAAAAACCCTCCCTCCCTCCGATTTAATTTCGAAATTGAAAGCAAAACACTATGGCCTGAGATGCAGCTTCATTACCAAAGTCAAAGCGTGTCGATCGACATATTTTTGTAGACTTCATCTACATCGAAAATCATACAACATCATAGCCAGATTAAGTCCACGATTTTATTTCATTTTCCGGCTGAGATGTATTTTCCATGTTCCTGTAAGACCGCACATAGCACTTGCATCACAAAATGTTCTGCGCATGTGTTCAATTCAAACCGTCAAACTTAAAGGATCTGATATCAGATTTGACATGTCAACACTTACTTACGCTACTTAAGCGCTACAATCCGGAGTTAACCTCGGCCTCAACCAACAAGCTCTCCAGCCAGCTCGATGCTTTGCTAGCTGCCTTCAGTTTCACAAGCTGAGTTTGTTTATGTCCCTTTCCACTTGCGTGCGCCACCTAGGTCTCCGCCTTTCTCTACTTACCGGTCCCTCGGGGGCAGATTCGAATACTTTTCGGACCGGAGCGTTGATGTCCATCCGCTAAACATGACTCAGGCATCTCAGTCATTTGATCTTCAATCTTGTCCCTAAGTCGATGTCGCTGTACAGTTCATAGGGTTCGCCGTTGTATCTCCTCCTCCAGTTACCGTCAATGCAGACGGGACTATAAATCATTCGAATTTTCGTCTCAAAGCAACCAAAAGCACCCTCATCCATTTTTGATAATGTCCATGCCTCTGCGCCATAGAGCAGAACTGGGATAATTAAGGTCTTACCTATATATAGAGTAACTTTTGTTGTTCGAGAGAGGGCTTTGCTAGTCAATTTTTAGTCCAAAGAAATAGCGATTGGCAAAAATTATTCTTCGTTTGGTCTTAGCGGTGGTGTCTTATGGGATTAAGAGAGACCCGACGTCGAAAAGTCGCCGACGGGTGGGGACGGACGGTCCTTTCTAGCCAGACACCCCAACACGATGATGACGGGTGGGGGAGGACGATCCCCGGAACTTACACCCCAACGAAAGTCAAGTTGTACAAAGGCTTGAGGAGTCCCACATCTTGCCATCGATGTGGAGACAAGAAGCATCACATCTCGTAATCGATGTGGATGCTAACGTTGAAATGTCTAAGGGGAAAGAGATGCCGATCTCTTTTATAGCTACACCCCCAAAGAGGGAGCAACGGAGGAGCGACGGTAGTGTGGAGGCGGACGGCCAAGATTATAAGACACATCTCAACGACGTACCAGCTGTAAAAGTCAGGTTCGATGGGTGAAGGGACGACGACCCCTTTGAAGCCAGCACTCCACCGATGGAGCACCAAGGGATCAGAAGAGGCTGTAGGTGAACGGCCTAGTTACGAGGCAGACTCCAACGAGGGAATATACAAACATAAACAAGAACAACAACAGTAACCACGAACAATAACAACAACCGGCGACAACAAATAATAATAATATCAACAATAACAAACACAAAAACCAACGAAGCAAAAAAATAAAATACGTAATTGTAAGGAATGACCCGCTATTGGTCAGTCCCCCCATTCCCCCCAAATCTGAACGCCAATCCACCGGAGTAAGTAGTGACCCGGGGTAAATTAGCACAAAGACACGTTTACTTAGTTTTGTTTGAGGCGGCGGTTTAGAGAATGGCTAGACCGGGGCATAATCAGGTTAGGATTATACCCACACAACCTTCCTGCTTCGTCCCAACACTCCATCGACCTTCGATCAGACTTTCTTTCTCCTTCGCGTTTGTTTTTGTTTTGCAATTTTGAGTAGTTCGTTGGGGAAAAATTACCCGGAGATCAGCAATAAGAGAAACATTGCTTCTCGCAATTTTCCGTTTAATTCCATTGTATAGGGAAATAGCTAGGCATATCTGGGATCCACAACTCTCATAAACTCGCTCAGTGGTGTTCCCAGTTATCACTGGAAGCGGGAGAGAACTCAGTGACTGAGGAGTTTAGTATGAGAGGGTACAATTGGAAACAATTGGAGTGTATGAGAGGCCTAGTTGGACACGGGAGCACACACTAGCAAAGTTTGCTAGTCGTGTATCTGGAAACCCCGTTGTTGGGTCCACTAGAGTCAAATGTATGTGTGAGTGAGTGTGAGTGAGAAAGAGTGCGTGAATCTGTCGAGAGTCTGTGGAATGAAAAAAAATCTGGAAGTCACTTTTGTGACGACCAGCATTAGGGTCATCGAGGTTTTTTTTTCGAGTGGTTTTTCTTGGTTGGAAATTGCAAAAGCAATTTTTCTTTGCAAAGAAAAAAAAAATTACTAAACTAAAACAAAAAGTACAATACATAGAGTAGAGTCCTGGGTTTTCTGGCGGACAGGAATTAAAAACAAAAAAAGAACAATAAGCGAGGGAAAACTGATAAGGAGAAAGGAAGGACTGGGGATTGAGGAGTAGCAGGACAAGGAAGAACACTGTGTCAGAAGGGGCACAGGCACCGCCAGGGCCAAGATAAGTCTAGTGCAGAATAGTGCAGTTAGTGACAAATCGTTTTGGTTTGTGAAATTTGAGACTCCGGTAGGCCGCGCGTGCGAGACGATCTCGAGAAATAGACGAGACACGCGACCCGTTAGTTTGCCTTTTTGTTAATCTTTCGTGACTTTGAAATAGCGGGTCACTCTATCGACGAGTGGGCCGTTAAATTCTTTTTGGATCTCAATAAATCGTCGTGCTCCAACGGAGCTTTATAACGTGGTAAAACATCGTTTTTTTTTTCTTTTGTTGCGTGTTTTTCGGGGAAGATTTTCCTTTTGGTTGCAGTTCGGTATTTTGTTTTCTTCTTTCGTTTCGGTTTCGTGATTCCGGGAAAAATCACGTGGCGCTCAACTTCGGTTTCTTTGTGATTTTGTTGCCCAGGTCTAGTTACCATTAAAGCGCTACCTGGAGGTTTCAGGAACCCACATCTGGAATTGTTGCGGATTCCAGAAGGTTATTTTTGATTCAGGGCAACGGTGACAAACGTAACAATGTGGTCAAACTGGTTGACGGTTGACACAAGTCCTCTTGTGAATATCGAAATGTGAGAACCACGTGCTAACTACGACAATGTTTCGCCTCGTCGCAAAGTCAATTCGTCTGAATCCGTTATCAGACGTGGTGTCGTGCAGGCTATATTTTCCGATCTTTCCACCAAAGATACCCTCCCTTCCTAGCTTTGCATAAAAATCACCAAGGACAATTTTAATGTCATAACTAGGGCATTGCTCGTAGTTCTTTCTCAAGAGCTCGTGGAAGCTGTCTTCGGTGTCGTCTTCTTTCTAATCTGAGGGGCGTGCGCGCATATAAGTATAATGTTGGAAAATTTTGCCTTGATGCGGATTGCTACGAGGCGCTCATTCTCATGCCCGAAGTTCAGGACTTTTTGTCTTAATTAGCCTCCAACACCAAATCTGCATCCAAATAGCCGCTGGTTTTGCCGTCGATAACAATCGCCGTAGTAGATGTTGCAGTTTTGTTTTACTCTTTTTACCCGGCCCATGCTATCGCATTTCTTAGATGGCGGTTACGTCTGCCATGCAGCAGTCCAGGGCTTCCGCTAGTTGTTCGCCTGTTCGTGGTCGTCCATATCCGAGGCTTGTTTATATTTCGGAATATATTTTGTACCTTTTTCATGGCGGGCAGTTACCACTGTGGCACAACTCCCAACCTGAGCTAGTTTCAATTTTGATCTGGGACGAGGGGTCGGTTAAACCGAAGCCAATTACCCGTTCTGGAATGTATGTAAGTGCTGCCGTTGGTCCATTAAGCGCTCTTCCGCCAGCATCTCTTTTCAAAGACTCTGACATAGCCTCGAAAATCCATACCGGCCTGAGCTGTAAATATGTCGGAGTTATCCGGTTGGAGTCGACTTTGTTCCGGGTTTTTCTTCATCGTTGATTCCATCTGGGAAATTCATCCGCTGTCCAATTTTTAACGCTGACCAGTACCCGAGGGTTACCACGCCGAGGTATTATAAGCACAATTGATGTTTAGACAACAGTAGCACTGGATACATACCCTATTTCTACAGCACTCCATCGTCGTATCTACACTAGAATTGCGATATCTTAACCCTTATGCAGCAACCTACATATGAAACCACGAGATTTGGCCAAAATGTCAAGAGGGAATGAAAAATGGAAATGGATTAGAATAACAACACTCATAAAATCTAATTGTTCTGATACCGAAACATAAAATAGAAAAAAACAGATCAAAAATGGAAAAATAATTTGTATAATTGTTAAACGTCAACCAAATGTCATACTATATTTACAGATAGTAAAGAAAGATTAAAACTTTAAATAAGATGTTCGGACAAAAAGATGGACCTCTGGGTTGCTGAGATATGGCTCGTGTCCGGGATATTATTTGTCACACTATGTATATTAGGGTATTTTCGTAAAAAGCCATGGATTGAGCAGCAGTGATACCGAATATCACAAGGAATGAGCTTACAGTCAGTCATCTTGACTATGTTCCTCTCCTTTAACAAAAGTGAGAAAACTGATTGACTTGACTTAACATGGACTGAAAGGCATCACAAGTTCTCCTTCCCAAATAAGCCCAACATCTTAATGCCGAACTAAATACGTCGAGGGAAAAACTCTTAATACGCAGTTGGTTATTGGAAGGGGGTTTCTAGTAAACCTTACATCACTGTAGATCCTATTTGTCTACATGTTTATGATAAGAAAATACATCATTAGGTCTTCCCTGAATATCACACCATTATAATCACGATGCACTTATGAAGGCCTCTTTTCATTCAGCTGATCACAATTCGCACCACATTTTTGATGAGCCTTTAAGCTAATTATTTTAAACCAACAGTGCATGTTTAAATAGGAGTTTACTTTAGAGACAACTCCAAAACTGTTCCACATGAGTAGGTTCCTGACTTTGCTTCAATTCAAGTAAAAGCATTCTTACATTTAACAGCATGTAGCTTAGCAATGCATGTTTCTTGTAAATTTTTGGTTAATTCATTATCGACGTCGATGAAGCCATCGAGAATTCTTCATGGTTATCCTTCATAACCTGACAAGTTGAGCAGAGATGTCAAAAGTTTGCACGGCGTTGTAAAGCCTTTCCCTATGTACGCCAACTGACAGGCAATGCAAAGTAGATTCCTTCCATTGAGTTTGACGCAGTCAAAAGGATCATCGAACCGAACACATCGCGATATTTGTGTGTAAGACATGCGTTAAGTATGATAAAGGTCCTCAGGGTTCGAGCAGCTAACATTCATTAAACCTTGTTGCAATCAAGGAGAGAATGCGGATTTCCAAAGAGCCACATCAAAGACTTCCGTCCAAAATTAAGAACGGATAGGAATATTCCAGTTTAAATCACTGCTTATCGGCAGTCAACGTTCTGATAGGCCCTTATCAGTGCGGTTTAAGAGCATAAAAGTCGACCAAATCTCCGGATTTGGGCAGATCATGAATTGAGAACGCTTGTTGTTTTTGATGTCAAAAAAGGTTTAAAATGTGCATACGCGCTGTCATGTAACCTCACATCATTAAAGCCATAACATTTCAAAAGTATGTGCAACTATTGAACTAGCGTATGCCGCGATCACAGGTGCAGTCGCTTAAGTTTAAATTAAAGCTGCCAAATAGGTTAAAGTATATGCTGCCAGCAAGAAGGGACATACAACATTGACGGATGGGACAACAGTTGACAGCAATTGAGTAATAAGGTCATATACCGAAAAACTAAGGAGATTCTTTACAACATCTTAATCGTATCAGTCCTTCTTTATAGCGCTGAAGCATGGTCTTTAACGAAAGTGGTTGAAGATATTCTCAGTCGTTACAAGAGAAAAATATTCAGTCCCGTTCGTGTTGACGGACTATGGAACAGAAGGTTCAACGACGAATTATCAGTGCCGTGCCTACCACCGATGAGTGTATATGCTACCCAGTGCAAAAAAAAAAAAAAACACCGCCGCGTTAACCATCAAAAACTACCGAGTGCGTGTACCTAAATAATGTGACGCAGAAGAAAAAAATTACACAGTGCGAGTTCCCCAATTCCCTAATTCCCCAATTCGCCGGCTCCAGCTCCAGGTGGTATCGTACTTTTGCCGGCACTCAGTAACTGCAGTTTCTGTATTGTCATACGGCACGGTAAACAACTGAGTATATATAACACCTGATGTATAGCGGATTGTGTGTGGGAATTTTGTTGGTGTACTGTTTCGTATTGCTGTAAGGGCATAACACCTACAGCAATTCGACTTGGTAAACAAATGACAAACAATTTTCAATTCACGGCCTTGCTCAGTATCGTCGATGTTTGTGTTTGTTGTTATTATGATTCAGGAATTTGGAGTGGATGCAGCCAATATAAGAGGGCTAAAAAGCAATCATTCTTCTGCGTATATCCACGTCTGCAAATACAGGGCAGCTATCTTGGCACTTAGTGAAACACAGGTAGATCCCCGCCCCCAC
This sequence comes from Volucella inflata, assembly GCA_928272305.1. Taxonomy (NCBI): domain Eukaryota; kingdom Metazoa; phylum Arthropoda; class Insecta; order Diptera; family Syrphidae; genus Volucella; species Volucella inflata. Next base: position 53,433,350 of record OV743720.1, on the reverse strand, counting down.
TTCTCAGATCACTCTGATCTGAAGCTACCTGGTTACGGCATTATTCTTTTCTCAACGCGGCCTCGCCATCTACGTGCGTAGCGATGTAGCCTACCAAGCTCCAATAAACTGTAGTCCCTGTTCCAATCCGGAATTCAATTTTATGTTATCTACTTCTGCTTTATTTACAAAAGTCCCAAACTGGACAGCGATTTAACCTTTAACGAGTTTGAAGCTCTGTCTGACTTCATACAAAGAATTGTATCCCTGTATCCTCATACTGAAATCGTTATACACAACTCTGGGTGGCTTCGACTTTCTGGACAGACAACACCCGAAGGTTGTTGGTGTGTTGAGATCTTCGCTGCGGAGAACGACTTGACCCAGCTTGTAAATGAGCCCACGCGAATCCCAAACGTTGATAGCCATACTGCCAACACCCTGGACTTGTTTCCAACCTCTCACCCTGATAAGTACACTATTGATGTGCTCTCACCTCTAGGCTCGTCGGCCCATTGTGTCATATCAGCTAAATTCTCGTACTTTGACCACAGAGTAAAAATTCCTAAAAGAACAGTATGGCAATACGAGAAAACCAATTGGAGCGGACTTAACACCTCCTGAAGGAATTTTAACTGGCCATTATGTTTCCTCTGCTTATTTGATCACAAACACTATTTTTGAAATGAGATCCTTATACCTCACCGGATAAAGGCTATCGGAGCAATGGAAAAGGCTTGGTACGACACGAGCTGTAAAGAGGCTGGCAGGTTAAGAGAAATGTTTTTTTCGGTCCTATAAGATCAACCCGACAGAGGAAATCCGGAAACAATTTAAATGAGCCAGAAATGGCTGCAACGCTTGTGGAATACCTATACGACTAAAAACTGACGAAAAAAATACTTCAGTGTCGCAAGGGTAGTAACAATTTTTAGATGTTCGTCAAAAATATAAGAAATTCTGTCTCATCCTCCATCCCAACGCTCATTTACAATGACATTCCGGCTGTCAGCTCTTTGAACAAAGATAATCTGCTTGCTGCACATACTCCCAGACTGTGCTATACGCTTGCGTCGAATCTTTAATGCGACAAGTCCACTTTCGCAGCTGTGTAGTAGCAAGAGTGCTTAAAGATCTTAACATTCACATCCAGATGGTGAAGAGGTGTTCTTCTACGCAGGCAAAACCACTGCGTAATCTTTTCCATCAATCCTACTTTTAGGAGTCTTTCCTAGCAGATGAAAAACAGCATTTGTCCAGCCAGTCCCTAAAAAAAGGCAAGTCTTCTTCTCTCTCCTCTTACAGACCCATTGCACTTGATTACTTTCTTTTCAAGGTCATGGAAACGCTGATAAATCGTTTTCGTAGCAACAGGTCCACTGGTGATTTGATAGCATGTCTCACCGAAAAGTGTAACCAAAGTTTACATCAACCTGGCGAAAGCAAGATAGTTGCACTTGATATTTCTAAGGCATTTAACAAAGTTTGGTATCAGGCTCTTTTGTCGAAAATGCGTGTATTTGGGATCGACGACTCCATTTTTCAATGGATTAGACATTGCCTTTCGGATCGTTCAATTCAAGTTGTCTTGGATGGTTTCAAGTCTTATATTCACAAAATAAATGCTGGTGTGCCCCAGGGCTCTGTTCTGTCTCCAACACTCTTTTTAATTTTTATCAATGATCTCTAGTCTGCTACTTCTAATCCAAAATATTCCTCCGCTGACGACAGTACTCTTTGCTTCTCATATTCGTTACCGTACTCACGTCCCAGCTCTTCGGCTGTAGAACGGGAATGGCAGCGTATGATAAGCTCATGCGATATTAACAGCATAACCAATTAAGGATTTATCAACAGAGTGGAATTTATTGCTGTCCGCTCTTGCTAAGGCGAAATTCAAATACAAAGCCATTATCCATGAATGGCACTTGCATGGTAGAAACCGATAAACTTGCTATGCTCGATTGACACCCTCGACCGCCGTCGTAATGTCTCCTGCCTCCCTTTGTTCTATTGCTATTTTCGCCACCATAATTGCCAGTAGCATTCCGTCCCATCAAAGCTCTTATCGAAACACCCGTCTTATCAGTACAGCCTCAAGCCCACTTTCGGACGTACCCTGAAATATCGTGATTCTTTCCTAAGCCGAGCAACTCGCTTTTGGAATGCCCCGCCGAGCTCTTTATTCCCAAGTCATTATAACCTCCAATTATTCAAGACAAACATATGTCGGTACCTCTGTTTCTATCCTCCCTAATATTCCATCGCCCGTGCTGTGTGCAATCATGTTAAGCGCGCGCCGATTATAAGAAAAAAAGAAGCAGAACGTGCTGTACAGCGACTCCTACCTACTCAGAAAACTGCGCATCAGTTGCCTGAGATGGCAAGAATACGTAGAGCATTCGGCCACCAATGCTCCAATCTGCAGAGTCTTGGAATTTTCGAAGTCAAAAGCCACAAATAGCTACAATATCATTCAATATTGAGCCAGACATCCAATAAGAAAATTACCAAAATTAAATTAAAGTCAAAATTCGGGTCCTAGATATCTGAAGAATTAGTATATGGTACATATCATGAACCTAGAATTTTTGGAATGGCAAACAAAGTATCTTTAATCAAACAACAACTAAAGTTAAACCAAACATTTGGTTTGCATATTTCATTAGTGAAAATTGCTTACCACTAACATCGAGAACGTTAGTTTGATTATCTCCAATGTACGACTTCACCCTACCCCCTACAAACTATATATGCTGTAACTCAAACTCCCAAAATAACCATCCTTGCATGCTGTGCAGAGTGTCCTTTTTGGATTTTATTTTACCAAATAAAATTTTAACGAAGCTAAGTAAAAGTTTCCAAAATTACACTGGAGCAGAAGAATACCATATCTTTGTAGGTGAAGTGAACAAAGTACTTGTACACAGCCATGGATAAAGCTACTATTTTCTGGCGAAAGACATACAATACATATTCTGGTACAAGTGCTTTCGTTTAAAGCCAAAGCCAATTTGATGGTCCTTGCTTCCTCAGTCAAGGGTTTAGTATTTCTTTTATTAGTCGTGGCAACCACGTTCCCAAAGCAGGGAATGTAGTATACTATATCACAAATAAATAAAATAAACCCAAACTATGAAACGTTTTTCACCACTGTACTCATATATATGTGTATTTCCTGATGTAGGAGAATTAAACAAAAAAAGAAAAAGTAAAGTAATTGGAAGGAACAAATCTTTGAATCGAAGTGACTAGGAATTAATAAAGGAAAACCAGAATTCAGATATTGGAGAAGAATCACTCATGCCTGGAGATGAGTAATCATCGTTGGAAAGTCTTCAGAGCATGGATGATGGTCTCAGAACTCAATCCGAAAATGACTTCAACCAAACCACACTAGTACCAGAAGCATTAGGGTGTATGGTAGCGTTAGGTTGCCATTGAAATGGCTAAAAGGAATACCTATCAAATTACGGTTGCTGAAAGCTTCCATCTATTATGAAGGTTGTTCTTTCCCAGGACGAATGGCTACATGTACCGAAGAGATGCATAAGTTTTCTGTTTTCCGACTGCGATTTATAGAGGGCAAAGAATCTACCATTTAAAAAATTGAAACCGCACTTAATCGGTGTCTTTTGAGTTTCCATTTGCGTTATATTTTTCCGGAAATGGTTTCGCTTGAAAGGAAAACGAAGAGGTTTCATGTTTTTTTTGTTCCCGCTTTTGCAGCTTTTCCGGTTGTTTTAGTTGTTTTTTTTTTTTTAGTTTGAGAATCTGAATTCTGAGTTCTCTGGTCTGAGTTCACTTGGAATTGATGGGTTTCAATCAATTATGGGTAATTAGAGGCCGAGAGTTTGGCAGTCCATTTTCTACGAGTATTCATGCTTCATTATGTTGGAGGATCCTTTTGGGTTTGCAGTTCCTTTGGGATTTAAGAGACGAACACACAAAGTTCTAACAGATCTTAAAAAAAAAGTTGAAGTTACTTAAAGGGTGACATTTCAAACAAATTGGAACACACTTTGGTTTGATGGTATCTATTTGGTAAGGTAATTTGTTTTGCTACCTTTTATTGAGTGAACCATATCCAGTTTCGTATTTTGGATTGATGTGGGAGCAAAGGTTGTCTATTTATAGGTCATAATTGTATTGATTCTCGGAAAAAGATACTTCAGATGCAATTATCAGTGGTCCAGTGTCCTCGAGTGTCCCATCACTCTCTTCATTTTGCGTGGTATCATTATATGAACACCATACGTTTATTTCACAAGAATGCTGGCACACATAACAAAGGAAGAAATGGCCTTGATATAAATAGAAAAAGGGACTTGGTCTTTAACTTGTCAGATTTGATGCAAAAACTGTCTACGTTCAAGCATTGTTGCCTGGTTCCTATATGTGTACTATGTGGGGTGAAAAGTAACCTCCTTGGGAATGAAAAACAATTTTTTTTTATTTTACTCAATATGGTCCCCTTTAGCTTGATACACTTATTCCAGCGGTTTTCCAACTTCTTGATCCCTTGATCCCGTCCGAAAAGTAATTTTCCGGAAGGTCTGCAAAATACTCCCCCGTGGCGTCGATGATTTCCTCGCGTGAGCTAAACTTTTAATTGATGAGCCATCTTTTGAGGTTTGGGAAGAGCTATTAGTCCCAAGGAGCCAAGTCGGGCGAATACGGTGGATGCGACAGCAATTGGAGCCGTAAGTCATCGATTTTAGCCGTGGTTGCGATGCTTTTATGCTCCGGCGCATTGTCTTGCAAAAACAAAATTTTTTTTCGCTTCATGTGAGGCCGTTTTGCAGCGATTCCGGCCTTCAATCGCTCCAATAATGCACAGTAATACTCGCTGTTGATGGTTTTTCCTTTTTCGAGGTAGTCCACGAAGAGTATGCCATGACAATCCCAGAAAACCGACGCCATAACCTTTCCGACCCATTGAACCTCCCTCGGCCGATTCGGAGTACTCGTGCCGGCTTCAATCCATTGCCCGGCACTCATTCTGTTCTCTGGAGTGTAATATTAGATCCAGGTTTCATCAACAGTTACCAATCGCCGCCAAAAGTCCGGCCGATTCCGCATCAGCAAGTCCAAACACTCTTTCGAAGTGCTTTCGCGTTCGTGTTTTTGGCCAGGAGTGAGCATGCGCGGCACCCAGCGGCAGAATAACTTTTTCATATGCAGAATATTGCCCAAAATGTGGCGTGTGCGCTCAGTACTAATCTTTGTTGTATCTGCTACCTCGTAGCTCAGAATACTTTTGTGTGCGCTGAAAACAAATTTATAGGGAATTCGTTAAGAATGGAACATACTCTATCTAAAACGCGATCAGTTGACTATCGTCTGTTGCTCCTTAAAAGACAGATCTGTTTCTATTTGCAAGGGCGAAAGAAGCGACTTCTTCCTTAAATGGATTCAAAGCCATGCGTCAAAATTTGATTTCACTCAGTTCCTGGCAGAGTTTCTGGCCGATGGACTGTAACACGATTTTTACTTATTTGGAATGAATTTCAGCAGAAGGGAGATTTCTTAAGCGTCAATAGGTGCAGCATAATGTCGTATATAGTATGGCATAGTAACGCCGTTGTTTTGTGCTTACAAGTAGTAATCAATCCAGGACTTACGTCCACGTCTGTAAATATAGGCTGCTGCGGCTTTGGCTGTCAGTGCAACACAGGTCGATCCCCGTCCAGACTTCTCAGATCATTCAAATCTGAAGCGAAATGGCTATAAACTTCTGCCAGGAGTCTTTCCTCCCTACTGCTTCGTCATATATGAGCTTAATGATGTAGTTTTTCAAACTCTAGCACTATGAAGTCCGTGTTGCCATCCGGTAATCTTTACAGAACCCTCAAACTGGAGAGAAATTCCGCCTTAAACAAGTTAAAATAATCTGACCTGACTTGAAAATGAGCCCACGCCAATACCAGAAGCTGAAAGTCAACTTGTAATTTTTCATTAGCTTCTACCCATTAGCTCATCATCATTGTTAATGAGCTTTTGTTTCTAGACTTGTCGGACAGCTGCTTCTTCTTCTTCTTCTTATCCTTTTATTAACCCTTTCCTCGTTATACGAACTTATGCGTAACGAGTTTCCCATTTTTACTGCATCGCTGCTGCTCCGCTTATGGGGTTGGCTAATGTCGCAGACCGCAGAACGCGTCTACATAATGCTCGGTCCTGGATCGCTTCAGTGGTTAACCCCAGACGTTGTTGCGCATTTGCCATCTGAGAAATCCAGGAATTCTTTTTCCGACCTCGTTTTCTTACAGTTGGAGTGACCGTAGTTGATAGTCCTCTTATACGCGTAGATCTAATGCAATCGCGTTTAGTGACTCCACTAGACATCCTTAACATTTTCATTTCCGCTGCCGTCATTTTGTTTTTAAACGCTTCGTACATTGTCCAGCACTGTGAACCGTATATAAGAGCTGGTCTAACAACCGTGGTGTAGAGTTTCCCCTTTAATTTAAGTGGAAATTTTCGGTCGCAAAAGATTCCCGAATTTTCCCGCCATTTCATCCATCCCACACTCACTCTGTGGTTTACGTCGTCGTCACATTTCGGACAGCTGCGTCAGATTATTTTGTTTCTCGTTTGCTGAGATTCCTGAATTAACCAAAAGGGAATACAAGACATCCAATTGGAACGGACGAAAGAGCTACTATGGGAATTTAACCTAGTCGTTATGTTTCCTCTATAACGGCGTGGATGCCGTTGCTAATATAATCACAAGCATTATTGTCTTTGGAATGAGATACTTTATTTCTTATCGGAAGAAGTGTATCAAACCAAAGAAGAAGGCACGACTTGATATCTTAAGAAGCTGGAGAAGTGTTTATCTGTGCTACAAAATTAACATCATAGTGGAAAACCGAAAAAAGTTGGAACGGGGTAGGATGATCTTAAAATCTATCTTAAGCATTTTAATAAGCATTTACTCATATTTCATGAAGAAAGTAACAGGTTTTGGCCGTCAGCTAAAAATGTTAGAAATCGTCCATCCCAATGATCTCACTTATTTACTTCAGGTGACACTACAGGAAGGGGTGGACCCGAGCCTCAGTCAATAAGCGTCTCTAGCCAGCTCGATCCCTGGCTAGCTACCTCCAGTTTCGCACGCTAAGTTGGCTGAGGTCGCCTTTCACTTCCTTGCTCCACCTAACTCTCTGTCTTCCTCTACTACGGTGTCCGTCGGCCGCTAGTTCAAAGACTTTTTGAACCAGAGAGTTGGTGTTCACTTGCTCTACATGACCCAGCCATATGAGTTGTTGGATCTTCACTCTTTTGTTTGAGTCGATGTGGACTGGAGATTATGTAGGGTGCACACGGTTCATAGTTGTATCTCCTCCTCCAATCACCGTCAATGCAGACGGGGCCGAAGATCGCCCGAAGAATTTTTCTCTCGAAGCAGCCAAGAGCACGCTAATCATTTTTAATAATGTCCATGCCTCTGCGTCATACAGCAGAACTGGGACTGGGATTATCAAGGTCTATACGAGTATAGAGTAACTTTTGTTGTTCAAGAAAGGGCTTTGTTAGTCAATTGGCTTGTTAGCCCAAAGAAGCAGCGATTGGCAAGAGTTATTCTTCGTTTGATCTCACTGCTGATGCCGTTGACTGAATTCATTGCGGAGTCTAGGTAGACAAATTCCTTAACAACCCATCCACACTGATATGGACCTATCAAGTTGTTGAAGAACGGCTTCAGGCGTTCACACAATACGGCAGATAAGATCTGGTATGCGATGTTAAGAAGACTGATGCCTCTATAGTTCTCGCAGTTCAGAGGGTCTCCTTTCTTGACGATCGGGCAAACAATGCTGATATTCCATTCATCAGGCATACTTATCATATTTTAAAGATGAGTTGATGTATGCACCTTGCCAAGTCAATCAAGCCGTCCGCTCCAGCAGCTTTGTTGGACTTCAGCTTAGATATTGCTATCTTCACTTCATCCAAGACGAGTGGACGGAATTGTTGGTCTACACGGTCCAGGTCAATAGGTTCATAATGCTGACAGCGGTTTTTTGTTTGTTTTCGTTTACAGAAATGCACTTTCCAAATGATCAGTATAGACTGCGACTCTCCTACGATGCTTCCTTGTTCTTCTCTAAATTCCTGGGATCATTTATGTATAATGACATCTCAGCTGTCAGTTCCATGAAAAAGGCTAATCGCTTACTGCACACTTTGTGGTTAGCTAAACACTTCCGGTTAATCTACATCTAAGTGCATCAAATCTTCAACGGGACGAGTTCATTTTCGCACCCGTGTAGAGCAAGAGTTCTAAATGATCTTAACATTCACACATTTGCTTGTCCATGTCCTATATCTCTAATTTTTCTGAAGAGGTGTACTCCCATACTGGCGAAACCCCTTCATTAGCTTTTTCACCAATCCTGCTCTTGACCTGCATTTGACCAATCATCCCTACAGAACAATTGCACTTAAGTCCCTTCCTTTCAAGATGAATTTTGAAAAATGATACTTAGTTGGCGCTACAGTTTGGGGTGAAACTGAGCCTCAACTGGCAAGAATCTCCAGTTAGCTTGATCCATACCTAACTGCCAGCAGTTTCGCACTTCAAGTCTTGTCTTTTAAGCGCCACATAAGTTAAGGTCTTACTCTACTGCGCTGTCCCTCCAATTCCGGTTAGATTCGAAAACTCTGCGGGCCAAAACGTTAGTGTCCATTCACTCTTCATGTCCTAGCCATCTTAGACGCTCGTATAGTTCGTGGTTTAATATTTTCCTCCAAAACCCATCAACGCAAACGGGGCGAAATATTGTATAAAGATTTTTATCTTTAGAAACGACCGAGGATATTTTCATCTGCTGTGGATAATATCAATGCTTCAGCACCATCAAGTAGGATGGGCAGATCAAGATTATGATTATGACTTTCTGTCCAATTCGTCGATGTTGTGTATTCCATTTTTGACAGTTTTAACTTGGTTTTGCCCTCATTTATCACATAGTGCATTTAGACGGTTTATGTTTCAACTTAGACAGACACACCGGTGACAGCCAGCCGAATTTCAACAATCACGAGCTTGTCGTTATCATCGATATACGCAAGTAGTTTCACATAATTCTGAACGGTTGTACCTCTATTGTTTCCTTGTGAGTACCGCTCAATTCTTTTTTCTCTTTTCGTGTTCAAAACCTTTTTGACATCAATGGTATCGATTAAGTCGTCACTGACTTTGACGGAGCAGCAGGCATAAGGTGTTATGTGCCCCCATAAGATTGATGGCTCTTATTATATTGCTATTTTCAAGTGGCATTCCGGTCTTTCAAACATTCAAACATAACACCCGTCCAACCATGGATGCTTATCAATATATACCCACTTTGAGAAATTGCGGCTACATGAATAAATATCACGCTGCGTAAGCTCCGATCAAATGTAGAATATGAAGACCAGAGATTGGCTGTCAATTGCGTTGCTTGTATTAACAAGGATCCGCAGGTGTCCGACAATAAACTCTACAGTGATGTCGTCAGTATGTAAAGGGTCATTCATTTTTCGATTTCGAAAGTAAAGCTAAATAAAACAAACACAGCGATACATTTTTGATGAAAATTTCAACTCATCATAAAGTTTGGACTTTGCCATTATGTGTGAAAAGCAATAACATTCAAATGGACGCCTCAGGAAGATTCGCAGCATGCGATTCTTGTGAGGTAATTTGTAACCACTTTTTCGCACATTTCGGGCGGTATCTCGGTCATAACTTGAGTAATGTTAGTTTTTACTGCGTCGAGAGTTTGGGTATTATTCGCGTAAACATGGTTTTTTGCGTAGCCTTACAGAAAAAAATTTAAAGGTGTCAAATCGCACGATCTTGGTGGCCGATTGACGTCGAAAAATCGTGAAATTACGCGACCGGGAAACTTCTCACGCAATGAAGCCGTAATTGCTGGTGTTGTGTAGCTTGTTGCCCCGTCTTCTTGGAACCACATATCGTTCAAGTCATGATCTTCAATCGCCGGCTAAAAAAAAATCGGTTACCATACGACCATATCGCTCCGAATTGACTGTACCCGTCCGCCCATTGGCATCTTCGAAGAAATACGGACCAATGGCACCTTTCGACCATAGAGAACACCAAACAGTCACTTTGTCTGGATGCAACGGTACCTCTTCGATCACTTATGGGTTTCCTGAGCCCCATATGCGGCAATTTTGTTTGTTTATATACCTACCGAGTGAGGAATGTGCCTCATCACTGACGAAAATGTTGTTCGAAAATCGGAGTTTATTGTCTGTTGTTCCAACACCCAAGAAGCGTATCTACGGTGTTGTGAATGGTCAGCAGGCTTCGATGGTTGCGTAAGTTGAACTTCATAAGGATGGAGATGCAAATCCAAATGCAAAATACGCCATAGTGAGGTATACGATACGCTTAATTGCTGCGAACGCCGGGACATCGATAAATTCGGATCATCAGCAACATTTACACTTACAGCAACAATATTTTCGACTGATCGTGCATTACGATGTTGCACAGACCTTACGACATCAGTAACACTTCCACTGTCTTCAAATTTCTTCACAGTTTTACCGATTGTCGGTCGATTATGACGACCATAATCATCGCTTAATGCGCGAAAAGTTGCTACGTTTGAATCACCACTTTTGTAGTAAGTTTTAATAATTTTAACGCGCTGTTCGATATGTGAGCGATCCATTATTGTAAATGGCAAACATTTAACTAATTATGACTCTTCAAATGACAGCTGAGTTTGGCAGGTATAAAATGTCAGCGTTACCAACATGAAACAGAGTTAAGATGTCATAGAAGCAAGTGCAACTGCTGGTTTCAGTTTTATTTTTGTAAAATTCTTTTTATGGAAACTCCTACTATGAAGGATTTAGTGGATAATTTTCTTTTGAAATCTGTAAGAAGATCGAAACAGCTTCATGCCTTTACGAATTGTCCATGATCCTTAGGCTAGATAATTCGACTTCACTTCTAAGAAGACACTTTTTTGTCGTCGTAACAGCCCTAAGAGGAAAAGTAGAGGGTAAAGTAAGCCCTTTTTTTAGTGGCTGCTACAGTGATTACCTCTTAACATTCCTTTTCGTACAAGTTCAAAATAAATCTTTCTTATGAAATTCACCCTAAGTATTCACATTCAACGGCATTTGAAACCAAGTAGGAGATCCCCAACATACCAACATTCTTGATGACTTATGTTCCATTTTCTTTTTCTCTCCGTGGCAATAAATCCATTTTGCAAAATTCAGTACATGCTCCAGAGTGAAAAGCAATTTCAACCAATCCGTCAGCACCATAATCAAGAAAAGAAACCAACTCTGTCACAATTTCGCACACTCGTTACTCGTACTTTCCCTTTTGGCTTTCAGGAATGTTAGCATTTTTTTTTGGCTTTTTTTCCAAATGATAATTTTTACTTGAATTTCGCCTTGCCATATCCAGTTCAACTCTCATAATGTTTTCGGTTTTCCGCATATTTTAGCTGTAAAACCGACGGAAATAAAAGAAAACTCACTAGCAACACTGGCAGCACGGAAAAGTGTCTCCTAAACCACTCCAACATAGGAGTAGTCTCCATTCTAAGGGCGAATGTTAAGATTATTTCAATGTGATTTTTATTTGGGAATTTTTTTTTATTTAACTTTTATCTGAAAATTTATAGCCGAACTCAGCGATACACAGTATGGTGTGTGGTTCCATTGTTTTACGTTCAAAAAGCAAAACTCAGACTGGGGTTTCGCGTGGATCAGGGAACAATGCTACATCTGCATTTTGGATGTGTCGGATATGAAGATGTAGGGTTATGGGGATATGGTGGTGTGGTGATATGGAATAGTGAATGGATGGATGGTGGGTGGCACATACGGGAGCTTAAACTCCCCGCAGATGCTCCAATCCAGGATAAACAATACCGGATTCGAGCACGTCTCGGTGCGGATATAAAAACGGAGTATCTACGAGTACTCGTGAGTAAAAACAAAAAAAAATATCAGCGTTCATGAAATCATAATCAAAAACTTCATTGTTTGTTAATATTGTGGTGGACTAGTACTCGTACAATCATCGCATACTTTTGTTTTTGCAACTTTTTGTCTCCGTCCTTTATTGACTACCAGAATGGTTATAGCGTATAGAGTATGTAGAAGCACTTCAAATGCTTTACCTCACAATAAATTGGTTAGAACGGATGCTTTGAGTTTCTGATGGAATTCCAGAAATGTCTATACATAGATATAAGCGTCTAGGGACTAAATGCTGGTATGGACAACTGTGGGTGCAGTGAGTCGAATAGGTGGAAGTACCTCCACAAAAATCATTTTAGATGTCTGCTTTTTCAGTCAACTAGAAAGTTTGCATTTTGAGGTGGAATGATCATTTGGAATTATCACTTTATAAGGTCTGTTAAATTGCACATAAATGGCCCTAGCTGTCTATGTATGTAATTACCATCGAACTGCGTCACTAGCGCCATTTCTTTGTTGCCATCTAAAAAATATTTTAAGCTTATAATACAACAGTACAAGTTAGACATGTCGAATGAGCCTAGAAACTACGATTTGCGGACAGCATAGCATAGATTTCCTGTTACCATTTTAAGAAAACTGTTGCAAGATCGCTTGGAATGGTTGCCGAAGCTTACCATGAGCATGTTCGTGGTAGATCACAGTGCTTTGATTGGCTTAAGAAAATTCTAAAGTAGCGATTTTGATGTGACAACGAATTTCAAGGCCACGATTTGCAAGCATTCTTAAATGAAGATGACGCACAAATGCAAAAGCACCTCGCCGTTTAATTAAATTTGTCACAAGAAGTGGTCTTCATGCGTTTAAAAGTCATGGGGAGGATCCAGAAGATGTGTAAATAGGATCGACATGAACTGTATGAAATACAGAAAGAAAACCGAAAAACCCTCTGTGAAATGATGCTTGCCAGTGTAGCAAGTTGAAAGAAAAAATGAATGTATATACATAAATTTGTACTGAACAACGAATAAAACTTGTAAATTGGTAACACTATGTCAGAGCCTGTCAGTAGACAGAGTTCAGTTGTAATTTAGCTTTAGAGTGAAATGGATCGTAAGTCGAATAAAGTGAACCCTCATATTACACCAGGTACAAAAGAAAATCATCATCATCACCATCATTTCGGGACCGGCGAAGAAAAGGACCTACGGGTACCAACTAAATCAGATTTGGGCGTAAGATTACCCTCAGAGGAAATAGCTTTGCGATGTTACAAGGGTGACCTAACAGATGGTGTGGATGTTGGCTGTCAATTACTGTCATTTACTGAATTCATTAGGGTTGAATTACTCTTCAAAAAACCTCACAGGAGGAATCTTTAAATTTAGTATGCAATGAATAGATGCTGCCCAACATGTTGCGGTAACGTTTTCTATTCACTGTAACTGTCTTTCCAGCCCCATCTTTGAAAAAGTACGGGCCAATGATGTCGTCAGTCCATACTCCTCATCTAACAGTGATTTTTGGGATGCATTAGTTTTTCATGGGTCTCGTATAGGTTTTCCGTCCCCAGGAACGACAGTGGGTTTCATCGAAAAATATCAAATTCAATGACAAGTTGTCCTGACGATCCAACATCCAGTTAACAAATCGGCGACGTCGTAGATGTTCCAAAAGCTTCAAATGTGTAATTTGGATTTTATTGGCGCATGCAAATGAAAATCAACTTTTGAAATCCGCCGGAAAGTGCACTAAGTGAGGTCTAATTTTTATCATCGGCGACGAAATGAGGTGCCTGGCCACTGTGAGTGGTGATGTTTTTGCGTGTACGTGCAGGCCGAGCATGTTGATATGAAGTTTGACCTAATACTTGTTACATCCACCCCATCTATTGGCTCACCTTTTATAAAAGGCGTTTTTTTTAGCTGCGTGTCAAACTGTGCTGACATTTCTGTTCAGTAAGGTTTGACAATTCATCGTGAATCACTTAACGCCAGAACAACGCTTCCGAATAGTGGAAATTTACTTTGAAACGAATATATCTATTTGTAATGTTCATAGAGTACTTCGTTAATTTTACGGTCAACATAATCAGCCTAGTGAGCAAGCGATTCGTGCAGTTATTGATCGTTTTTGCGAAGAAAATCCTCAAGCTGTTAACGAATCACCATTACATCCATTAAAATTTACTGATTGGTGCGGTTTACACGCTGGTGGCATCATCGGTCCTAATTTCTTTCGAAATGAGAAAGGAGCTGCCGCTCCGGTGAATGCGCTCGCACGCTATTGAGCCATGCTGATTGATTTTTTGTTTCCTAATCCTAATCAGCTAAACATCGATGACATTTGTTTCCAACAAGACGAGGCAACTTATCATATAGCGTGCTTAACCATCAATTTATTGCGAAATCAATTCGGTGTTAACTTTATTTCCAGAAGGGGTCCTGTTAACTCGCCACCTCGTTCGTTCGACTTAACGCCTCTCGATTACTTTTTATGAGGCTATGTTCAGTCATTGGTTTATGCCGACAAACCAGCAATTCCTGAAGCATTGGAAGCCAATATTCAATTTACCATTGATGCCATACGGCCAGATTTATTGGAAAAAGTAGTTAAAAATTAGGCTGATCGAATTGACCATGTAACTCGTAGCCGCGGGGGGCATATGCCAGAGATCATATTTGAAAAATAAATAAATGAAATCATCTACCAGATAACAATAACAAAAAGTTCATTCTTACAATATTTTTGTCTTGTATTATTATTTAAAGTTTTCAAGCTCTTAAAAAAACACCCTTTACGTATGATAGATTGCTCACTGGGAGCGTTCGAAAACAAACAACAGTGATTTCAAAAAACCCTTTAACTTATCCAATCGGTCATTTAAAATAAGCTCACTAACCAGAATGAATACACCATATTACTTACGTAAGATTATATCCATCTACAATACTTCAGCAAAAGAAGTCTGAGATATAAGACCGAAGAAACGAAAAAGTACTTTAAAATCTCCGCGGGAGCTCCACAAGGATCGGTTCTCGGCCCCTCATTTGGATTGTCATATATGACGGAGTTCAGCGAGATGCTCCAGGGAATACCTGCGAAATAGAGCTACCTACCAACAATGCTTATAATTGGCTGGTTAATATCCGCTGACTTAGAATAAGCAGATCATAAATAGGGAAGCTGTTCCAATACCCAGCCGAAAAATGTGGAATACATTGACATAACGGTGAGAAGATCAAACCATTAGACCAAAAGACTCTATAAATTACTTAGCATTTATACGTGACAAAATATTGAGCTTTAGCCCTCACATCGACTTTTCAGGCAGAAAGACATCAAAGTTCCGGACAGAACTTTCTGGAATACTGCCAAACATCGGTTAATATCCAAGGTGAAGTAAACTCAGTTCTGTCCAAGTCCTGGTAATTTTGAAGATACACACTTTTTGACGTAACAAAAACGGCCATAACACACACGCGCCCATAAGCATTTAAAAAACAAAACTGACTTATAAAATACTCTTATATAAAACGGAAAGATACGAGTACCACAACATTTTTTTTTTTCGATTTTCGGTTGTGAATGCAAGAACTTCTCCATGAGGACGTTAAAAAAACGAAGACATCATCGAATGATTACCATGATTGATTAATGAACGATTTTTCCTTATTTTTTTAATAAATTTGCATAATAATGGTAGTGACAGGCGATAAGTGAATTCTTGTAGGTAACATTGAATAGGTGATGTAAAAGTGATTTGTCTAGAGTATGTCGAAACCCTGACACAAATATGTTTGTGGAATCATAACAAATGTGTCACAGCTCTATGGAAAATTATAATTCAATCTATCTACGAGTATTGTGAGTGACAATAGACAAATGCTGAGAACATTGTAGATGTACACAAAACGTTTTGAATGAAAGAGTTACATGACATGATTAATGTTGACGTCATTTATTTTTGAATGACATTTGTATCTTTTTGCAGAACAAAAGACATCATTCATCTTTCATTTTACAAGGGAGTAATAGATATGGAAACCTGACCATTTAAAAAAAAAATTGAATGTGAATTTTTTGAAGCAATTTAGCGCGAAATATTTAAAATTACTGGAATATTGTAGCGAAAACTCAAAAAGTGTTGAAATGTTCGCACCCATCTCCGGTGAAAGACAATTAGGAAGACAAGTGCGAAGGATGTCAGTTAGGACATTTCAGAGTTCATACAAATGTGAACTTGGGGAAAAGCTACAAAGGATTCATAGTGACACAAGAATAATGTTTGAAGAGATTAGGAGACGAGGAACGCTATTGATGAGCACTATATAGCTCTGGTGGTAAAGACATCAATACAAAGGGGAATACGATGCTTACTTGCCTTACTTTAGGTGGCGCTACAAACCGGGTTGGACCTGGGCCTCAATCAACAAGCGTTTCCACCTAGCTCAATCTTTTGCTAGCTGCCTCCAGTTTCACATGGTAAGTTGTCGAGGTCCCCTTCCTTGAGCCACTTAGGTCTCGGTCTTCCTCTACTGCGCTGTCCCTCGGGGGCGGATTCGAAGATTTTTCGGACAGGAGTATTGATGTTCATATTCTCTACATAACCCAGCCATCTCACTCGTTGGATCTTCACTCCTTCGTCGTTGTATCTCCTCTTCAACTCACCGTCAATGCAGATGGAACCGAAAATCATTCAAAGAATTTTCCTTTCTGAGCAGATAAGAGCATCCTCATTCATATTTGATAATGTCCATGTCCATGCCTCTGCGTCATAGAGCAGAACTGTGACTGGGATTATTAAGCTCTTATATAGAGTAAGTTGTTCGAGAGAGGACTTTGCTAGTCAATTTCCCTCTTAGCCCAAAGAAGCAGCGATTGGCAAGAGTTATTCTTCGTTTGATCTCACTGCTGATGCCGTTGACTGAATTCATAGCGGAGTCTAGGTAGACAAATTCCTTAACAACCCAGCCACACTGATATGGACCTATCAAGTTGTTGAAGAATGGCTTTAGGCGTTCACACAATACGGCAGATAAGATCTGGTATGCGATGTTAAGAAGACTGATGCCTCTGCAGTTGGTGCAGTTGAGAGGGTCTCCTTTCTTGAGGATCGGAAAACAATGCTGAGGTTCTATTCATCGGGCATACTTAGGTCCGACTGTGTTTACAGTGGGTTGGTTTATGCGCCTGCCACTTGGAACAGCTCGGTAGTCAGGCCGTCGGCTCCAGCAGCCTAAAGCCTAGATGTTGCTATTTTCAATTCATCCAAGTCAGGTGGATGGGATTTTTGGTATAAATCACCCGGTTTAAAATGTTCATAATGCCTGACAGTGGTACTTAGTTCGTAAACGTCGTTATGCAGACTGTCGAAATGTTTTTTCCAAATCCTCAGCATCGATTGCCACTACTACGATGTTCCCTCGTTCTTCTCCACAGGCTTCGGTTCGGAATTTCTGTGTGGGACATGTTCTCTTTACCTTGTGGTAAAACTTCCGAATCTCATTCTTGGAGTAGCATTTCTCAATTTCCTCGACGGCGTGCTTCTCATGCTATTTCTATTGCCTTCTGAGAAGCTTGTGTTGGTCTCTTTTTTTCTGCTCAAAGATTTCGTGAGCAGCTCTAGTCTTTCTTTGAAGCGCCGCATTAAGACGTATGCTTACTTAGTTGTATGTTCTTGCCGGCATTCGTCGTCAAACCAGGGGTTTCGTTGTGGTGGTCGAGTGAAACCAACCACATCAGAAGCGGCATCTCCAATGGCCTTCTGGCAGTGTTGCCATGGTCTTCGATGCTTGATGCTTGCGGCAAGGGACCTCTTAAGAGATTAAGGGACACTCGATCGGAAAAGAAATTGGCGATCTCTTGCGATTGTAGCCGTCTGACGTCGAAATTCCTCACTTGTCTTGACTTTTTTCGGGATATCCACAACCGTACCTTGGCTACAACAAGGTAGTGGTCCGAGTCGATGTTGGCTCCCCGGAACGTACGGACATCCGTAATACTGGAGGAGTGTCTTGCGTCTATCACAATGTGGTCAGTCTGGTTGACAGTTGATTGATAATGAGTTTCCCAAATCTCCTTGTGAAAATCGATTTGTGGGAACTGCCTGCCAACTACGACAATGTTTCGCCCCGCCGTAAAGTCGATTAGCCTATCGAAGCAGGTGTCGGGTAGGCTATATCTTCCGATAGTACTGCCAAACATGTTTTCTCTTTCTAGCCTTGAATTAAGATCGCCGAGTATAATTTTTATGTCATAGCTAGGGTATTGCTCGTAAGTCTTGGTCAAGTGCTCATCCTTGGCTTATATTGGCAAATTAAGTCTTGATGCGGATTGCTACGGAAACTCAAGACTTTTTGCCTAAGTCTGCCTTCAACAACAAATCCACTTCCAAATAAGCCCTGGTTTTGCCGTCGATAACAATCGCCGTAGTAGATGCAGCAGTTCCCATCCTCTGTTTACTTGGTCCATCCCACCGCCTCTTTTAGATAGCGGTAATGTTTGGCAGTCTAGATCCTCTGCTAGTTGTTCAGCTACACGTAGTCTGTAAAGCGACCTAACATTTCACGTGTATATCCGAAGTTCATTGTCCGTTGCATGGGCTGTGTACAGTAGATCCATCCGTAACCGAGGCTTGTTTGTGTTTCGGTCTTATGTAGTGTTTTCATGCCCGGGCAGTTACCCCGACGGCACAACTCCCAACTAGGAGGACCAGTTCCATTTGCACCGAGGGTCGGTGAGACCGAAAGTCAGGAACCCGTCCTAAGTGCTAGCTTTGGTACAATAAGTGCTCTTCCGCCACCATATCTTTTCCAAGACCCTGACTTAGTCTTGGATACCTTTACCGGCCTATACTCCAAATATGTGAGAGTAGCCCGGATAAGGACTCATTTGCTTCGGGATTGTTTCTACCGTTGATTCCATCTGGGGAATTCATCCGCTGTCTTGTTTGGAGTTGTTCTATTTTTGTCTGCTGGTCAGTACTCACGCTTATACGTTTAGCATGTCCAGTCTGGATTAACTAGTACCGGGCGGCTACCACGTGGAGGTATTATAACCAAAATTCCAATGTAGAAGATATTTGCAACACTGAATATCGCCAGGTTGACATCTCTCTGTGCCTACGCTATTTCTACAGCGACCAACCACCATACGAATACGATGCTATGTCAATTTTAAAAGGTGTCAATTAACTGGACAATGAATTGGGCCCCCGCCCAATTATCAAGGCTTCTTCCATCAATGACGGTGTCTAATAAAAAGTCCGGGCAGGGAAAAACTGGACTAATCAATAACATCTTCAGGCTTTTACGCCTCTGGAGGTTGCTATGTTTTCTCCAGTTACAAGCTGCTGCTCATAGTTCTTGTTGAGTGGCAAGACCACTGGTAGTCCATACTAAGACTTAAAATACGGTACCGTAGAAGTTAGTTGTCTCGCTGATTTCAGTCCGAGCCCGACTTAATCAGGGGAGCATCACGATAGCTCCCTTTTATACCTAAAATGCAGGGGGAGCACCTGCCGGTCTCATCATGCTGAGGCCCTAAGGTGGTTCAGAGGTATAAAATTGGCCTCGATTCATTCCAAGGGTTGAACCTGTGCCATCAACTCGGGTTCCGAATTGGTATCAAAGGAATTGATAAAGCTCGATGGCAAGGCGTATCGTTGCTCCCATCGATCTATGGGCATCCTGTGAAATAAAATCACGACATGTGTTCACGTTAATTACGAGCCCTAATGGACACTGCTTAGAACCCGATCTAAAAAGGGCATATTACTCCAATTTTAGCCAGTTAAGTGCTTTTTTATTGGTCATGTTTTATTTGAATCAGCTTTTAAACGATGCGAATTTAAGAAAGGAGTAGCAACCTGGAAAAAAAGTTAAGAAAAATCAAGGCCCCCGGCCGCGATGATTTACTAACGGAGATTTTCAAATACGGAAGTGATGTTTTGGTAAGGCGCATGCAATAAATCACCGACCAAATATGGCGCAGAGGAGAGTATACCCGAAAAGGAAATTTGTGACCAGTGGCTTGACCACTGCAAGGAGTTGCTTAACAAACAGTTTCCACGTGATATCGTGCCGACAGCTGGTCTATTCGAGACCGGAAGTTTCGGACTTTTCAATCGAAGAAATAAGTATAGCAATTGGAAAAATGAAGCGGGGGAAAGCGGCGGGACCAGATAGCATTCCATCAGAGTTTTGGTCGAAGATAGAGGGGATCGGCAGCGTTTGGCTATCGAAACTTTTAAATAAATTAAAATGTGGACAACCTATGCCGAATCAATGGAGAAGTAGCTTCTTGGTTCCATTATACAAAGGAAAAGGCGACACTCGAGAATGCAACAACTACTGTTCAATCACGCAGATATCACACACGAAAGAGTCTTAAACGAACGTCTTCGGCAAATAATAAAGCTCGATAATAGCCAGTGTGGATTTGTTGAAGGAAGATCGACGGTGGGCGCTATCCAAAGCCTACGAATAATAATGAAAAAGCACCGAGATTCGTCTAAGGATTTACACATGGTATTTATCGACCTCGAGAAAGCATTCGATCGAGTGCCTAGGGATCTCATATGGGCCGCGCTGAGGTCTCAAAACGTACCGGAAACGTATGTTAGAATAATACAAGACATGTACGGAAACGTGAAAACTGCGGTTAAAAGCTCTGCTGGACTAACGAGAGGATTTCCAGTTAATGTCGGAGTGCATCAAGGAAGCGTACTTAGCCCTTTCCTCTTTAACGTTATATTAGACTATCTTTTAAAAGACTGCATGCGCGAAACAAATGTAACGCCAATTCTCTTCGCTGACGCCGCAGTTATACTTAGCGATAGATTCATGGAAAAATGCCCTAGAGAAACACGGGTTTAAAATAAGTCGTCCAAAGACGGAGCATTTGACGTGCCCATTTGCGCATCCGTTGCGACCTGTTCCGGATATAATGTTAGATGGAATAGTTCTTCCGAAAAGCACTATCTTTAAGTACTTAGGATCAATCGTTAACATGGAAGTGAAATGTGACGACGACGTAAACCACAGGGTAAGTGTGGGATGGATGAAATGGCGGGAAAATTCGGGAATCTTTTGCGACCGAAAGTGTCCACTTAAATTAAGGGGGAAACTCTACACCACGGTTGTTAGATCAGCTCTTATATACGGTTCACAGTGCAAGACAATGTACGAAGCGTTTAAAAAGAAAATGACGGCAGCAGAAATGAAAATGTTAAGGATGTCTAGTGGAGTCACTAAACGCGATTGCATTAGATCTACGCGTATAAGAGGAAGTAACCGAACAGCTTGAGGCGAATAGAATAAGCTGGAATTGCCACGTTCAAAGAAGATCTGCGGAAAATCCGGTTAAAAAGGCAATATCAACTACGGTCACTGCAACTGTAATAATAATAAAATAATTCCTGGATTTCTCAGATGGCAAATGCGCAAAAACGCCTGGGGCTAACCACTGAAGCGATCCAGGACCGAGCAGTGTGTAAAGGAAAGGGTAAATAAAAGGATAAGAAGAAGAGGGAGAGCAACCCGATGACTGGACTATCACCCCTATATGCCCCATCTACTAGGAGGACGATTAGTCTTGCAAGAACTGTATATCCCTGCTTGATGTTACACGTTCTGCAAAACTCTAACCGGCAGGTACAAGTATGGTTTCCGGCCCGGCAGACCGACAGTAGACCAAATTTTCACACTGCGGCAAGGAAAAGACCATCGAATTTCAAGTTGAGTTTAAGACTCACCACCTTTTCATAGACTTTAAAGCAGCATATGATAAAGTTGTTCGTCAGGAGTGCTACATGGCAATAGCCATCTAGGTCCCGATAAAACCGATCATATTGTGTCGCGCGACACAAGAAAACAGGAGGTGCACTGTGTAGGTTGGGAACTGTTTCAAACATGCACCGGATTTCGGCTAGAAGATGCACTGGTATATTATTTTTTGAAATTTTTTTTCTATACAAAATAGTTCGTAGGGCAGGTGTGAGCACAGAAGGCACTTTTTTCAACAGTCCTCCCCAACTACTAAGGTTTGCGGATGTTAACATTGGCCGCTCCCAGCTTGCCGTAATAGAGGCTTTTGCGGCGATTGAAGTTAGTAGGCCTTTTAGTGAATGAGAACAAGACGAAAAACATGCTATCAACAAAGAAAGAAACATCTGTCTATCGCCGATGAAAGGTTTTAGTCGTGTTTCCTTCTAAAATTCTTATTTTTGTCAAAAGTTTTTTTTTTTGTTAAAAGTCATAATAATTCTGTAGAAAGGTATGTAGTATATTGAATCCCGGTATTGTAAAATGTGCGGTAACAAGCCAAACCTAAACTATTATACGTAAAAATAATATCTGTCTATCTATCTGTCTATCGCCTAGTATAAAACGCTACTATTGGTAGCAAGAACTTGGAGGTACATAAGCAGTTCATCTTTATCGAAGTCAATATAAGCTCTACAAACGACACCTTAGTGGAGATACAACTACTCCTTCCGCACTACTTCTGTTTGGCTAAATTCACGCGCTCAAAACTCGTACCTCGGAAGACCGAATGCAAGCTATATAAAACAAAAAAAACCCTATTAGCTGTAGATTCCCGGCTTCCGCGCCTATGACGAAAATAACGGCCGAACTTCCGTTTCAAAGATCAAGCCCTCGGGGGTTGCAGAGCTATTGATCTGGATAATTGGAAGTAGTGTGCCTGGAATCGCAGAAGATGGAAGGCTCCAGAGTCTCACGCAGTGACTCTTCAGGGGTCTATAGCCCGCACTCAGAACAAAGCCTTGCGGCACACCCTTACTTATATTGTGGATATCAGATATGGGTTCTGTTTTGACAAAAAGTTTATTTGAAGGTATAGAATTGTGCTGTTGATTTATTCTTCAATGTTGGCTTTCAAGACTGGCAAAGTTTATAGTCTGTTATGGTCAGCGCGAAAGTAAAAAAAAATCAGATCTGGCCTGTTCAAATCGCCAAAACGGGAGATCACACAGCCTGGAAAAGAGTGATTTAAAATCTCCATCGTTGCCCGAGCTATGTGAGCGGTTCCTCTGTCCTTCTGTAACCAATAATGTTCCAGATACAATTCAGCAACTTTTGGGGGAAAAAACTCATTTAACATCTGTCTGTAGCTGCTGTCAGCGTCCTCAAACATTTTCACTGGAAATGCTGCACCAAACCGTTACTATGAGGGGGTGCGAAGACGAAGGCCCATTCTTACTAACCAAACAGATAGAGGTTTTGATAAAGCCTCGTGCCGAACAGGATGATGGAGTAGTATTTTACATCTTACATGGGCCTGTATCTTGAGTACGGTTGCCAAAACATTCTGTATTCATGGTTAATTCTGGAAACCTTTGTCCAATTGGCTCGGTCCGAAGCAGTGACTTTATTTGTATTGCAAGTAGTCCCAATTCGGACTCAAATTAGGCGCCTAATGTATTACAAATCCAGAAAAATATTTTTGATCTCAATCCGCCTTGTCAGGAATCTGTAGAGTATCTATTGCAGATGTACACTAGATTTAATGCACTACCCAACAAAATGGCGCTATATACAATATTAGATTACGATTAAGATTAAGAACTTTATTCATACACTTAATATCTATAAAGAGTTTTTATTTTACCTGCAAAGCACAATGCTTATCTGCAGGTGGCTTATAACATTGGGTTAGTCTTGTAAAGTGATAAAATTCTTTTAAATAAAGTTCATACTAAGAGTATACTTATTCTGTAATTCTAAACGGTTTCATTTTGTGCATAGAAGGGTTTTAAACTTCCCAGGAACGTTGGAGGTTTTATTGACTCCGTGCGCCCCTTTTCGCTCCTTGTTGTCGCCAAAGTGAAACCGTATTTCGGCTGTAAATAACTTTATGTATTGGGTATATAACTTAATTCGTGCGGTTTTTTTTCAAAATTTTAACGTTTATTTAAGAAAAACATGTACAATAGTATTATTGAAAGTATTGCCTATCTGAAGCTATGACTTTTTCCCATCTTTCTGGCAATTTGTGGATCCCATCCCAAAAGAACTGCGCCGGCTTGGCAGCCAAGAATGAATCAAGCCAATTTTTGATATTCTGCTCTGATGTGAACCGTATTTCAGTGAGGGCGTTCTGCATCGACCGGAACAAATGGTAGTCAGAAGGGGCAATGTCTGGGCTATAAGGCGGGTGGGGTTAGACTTCCCATCCACTGTTTTCCAAATAGTTCTTAACCGGAATAGCAACGTGGGGCCGAACGTTGTCATGATGGAAAATTATTGCCTCGTGTCTGGTCGTATATTCCGGGCGTTTTTCGGCTACTGCTCTCTTCAAACGGATTAATTGTGTTCGGTAGCGTTGTCCATTGATGGTTTCACCCGGTTTTAGCAGCTCATAATACAGCACACCCATCTGATCCCACCAAATACAGAGCATTACCTTCGCGCCATGGATATTCGGCTTTGCTGTTGATTTGGCTGGTTGGCCGGGTTTCACATATGATTTTTTGCGCTTGGGGTTGTCGTAATGGATCCATTTTTCATCACCAGTAACAATCCGATGAAAAAATGACTTCCTTTGTGGCGTTCCAGCAGCATTTCGGACATTCAAAACCGCCTTTCGACGTCTCTCGGCTTTAGTTCATGTGGAACCCAATTTGAAATGTTTTGAAAGTTTTGAAATGGCTGCTTGAGTGACACCCAAAGCTCTTCTTGTATTTGGCAACAATCTTCATAGAGTAATGTTTCCAGTTCTTCATCTTCAAACTTTTTTGGCTGCCCAGGACGTTCATCGTCTTCCAAGTCAAAATCACCACTTTTAAATCGTGCAAACCACTTTTGGAACGTTCGCTCAACTAGCGCATGTTCACCATAAACTTCCACCCAAATACAATGACTTTCGGCAGCAGTTTTCTTCATATTAATGTAATGAAGAAGAACTCCCCGCAAAAACACATTTCAGGCACAAAGTTCGACATATTTGAGTGGAAAAAAATTATTGTTGTTTACGCTTCAAATGAATGACATATACTGAAATGACGTACAATGACAGTAGCTTTCCAACGCATGTTCCAATGGAATAATAACAATGGAATAATACGAGGGCGGGTCAATAAGTCCGTGACTTTTTGAATTTCTGACCTCTTTACTGAAACAGCAACACTGCTCCTGTCAACAGGCATCTGTCAGTTGACTCCTGTCAAAATTTAAACTTGCTGCGTCAGTTAGTTTGTGTTTGACAGCTATTTTTATCAGACTACTCACTAATTTGAGGAGAAAATGGAAAAAAGTGAATTTCGTGTGCTTATTAAGCATTATTTCTTGCGAAAAAAAACCATTACCGAGACCAAGGCTAAGCTTGATAAATACTATGGGGACTCTGCACCATCGATTTCAATGGTAAAAAAGTGGTTTACTGAATTTCGTTGTGGCCGTACAAGCACTGAAGATGCCGAACGTCCTGGACGCCCAGTTGAGGTCTCTACACCCGAAACAATCGAAAAAATTCACGATATGGTGTTGGCCGACCGAAGATTGAAAGTGCGAGAGATTGTGGAGGCCGTAGGGATCTCGCATGGCTCAGTGGTTTCAATTTTGAATGATCACTTGGGCATGAGAAAGCTTTCCGCAAGATGGGTGCCGCGTTTGCTCACAGTCGACCACAAACGCAATTGTGTAACAACTTCACAGGAAGGTTTGGCGTTGTTTAATCGCAATATGGAGGAGTTTTTGCGCCGTTTTGTAACCGTGAACGAAACATGGATCCATCGCAATACACCAGAGAACAAACAACAGCCAAAGAAGGCCAAGGTGGGTTTGTCAGCCAATAAAGTTATGGCGACTGTTTTTTGGGATGCACGCGGGATAATCCACATTGACTACCTTCAAAAGGGAAGAACAATCAATGGGGAATATTATGCCAACTTATTGGACCGATTCAATGACGATTTGAAAAAAAAACGACCTCATTTGGCCAAGAAAAAAGTTCTTTTCCACCAAGACAATGCAAGGGTGCACACATGTGCAGTTGCCATGGCAAAAATCCATGAATTGGGCTATGAATTGCTCCCTCATCCACCCTATTCTGCAGATTTGGCTCCGAGCGATTACTTCTTGTTCCCAAACCTGAAGAAATGGCTTGGTGGCAAAAGATTTGACTCCAATGATGAAGTCATCTCGCAAACAAAGGCCTATTTTGAGGACCTCGACAAATCATTTTTTTTGGAAGGGATAAAAAAATTGGAGAAGCGTTGGACAAAGTGTATAGAGCTCAAGGGAGACTACGTTGAAAAATAAATTTATTTTTTTATCAAAAAATCTGTGTTTTAATCCAAAAGTCACGGACTTATTGACCCGCCCTCGTACAAGTTACGCCATCTCTTAGCAAACCGCACGAATTAAGTTATAGACCCAATAGTAAAAATGTAAATATACGAACAGTAATATTTGAATACGAAATACAATATTAATATTGAAGTTCAAGCTATGTTGAAGTTAAAATATACAATATGCTAAAACAGTGGTAACAGATTAGTATATATATATGTATGTATAAAAAAGAAAAAATTATATTTGTATAAGCATCAATTTAAAGTGGATAAGCCTATTGCACAAAATATAAATCAATTAGAAATCATTTGAGATGGTGTGGTGTGTCATTAATAGTTTTTAGATCTTAGTTCTCGTTCCCCATATATGTTATTTTCATCCGAAATTTCAAGCACCGCCTGGGCTTGCCTCCTGGTGTTTTGGAAATGTCGTATAGGCTGTAGAAACCATTGAAATAGCGTACACATCTAAGACCTTAAAAGTTGAGTTTGTTGGTTTTAAAATTTTAACAAGCCGGTGCTGTAGATTCAATATCCTATCCATATGCGTTTTGGACGCATAACCCCATGTCAGTATCCCATATGTTATTCGCGATTCTGCTAGCGAGTAGTACACTAGTTTACGTACTTCGAAACTTGAATACTTATTTTTATAGGCCATCGCTAAGAGTGAGCTTTTGAGTTGTAAACGCAGCACATTTTTATGTTCACGCCATAGGAAATTCTCATTGGTGGTAACTCCTAGATACTTTAATTTGTTTGGACCAAATATGGACATAGGGCGTTTCGGTGATATACATTAAACGCTTCATTTGGCTTAAACGGTGTTCGAATGTGTATTTTTGTTTTTGAAGCAATAATAAATAGCCCTTGATCATGGCACCATTTTGGCGTCGTATCAAATTCTTTTTGAATTATTTCAAATGCCTTGTTAAAGTTTTTGTGTTTGACGAAAAGTGGCTATGTCATCTGCATAGGCATAGGCTGTGCACTTTTTGAAAAATTTGGAGAAGCTCATTTGTATATAAAAAAAATAGAATCGGACCTAATTAGGAGCTTTGTGGGACACCAAGTACAATTGGCATTTCTTTACTTAAGGTATTAAACACTCTCACTCTAATCTTTCTATCAGTTAGATAGTCTTCGATCCAGTTTGCCAGCACTACTCCTGTCACACCAATTCGATTGACAGTTTCAATTAACTTTTTATGAGTTTTATGAAAGCTTTACTAAAGTCAACAAACAGCACAAGCACATGATGATTTTTGTTAAGGCCTACATTGACCGTGTTTGTAAACTCTCCTAATAATAGACCCGTACTTTTATTTTTTTTTAAAACCGTACTGGTTTGGGTGTTATATTTTATGTCTTTCTACGAAATTATTAAGACAATTAACAATAACTTCCTCCAAACACTTTTCAACAGCTGACAATATAGATATAGGCCGGTAATTCTCGGTTTTGTTTTTCTCACTTGCCTTATAAACGGGACGAATAATTGAAGTTTTAATTTAGCTTGGAATATGTGCTTCTGTTATACTTCGATCTATTATCATTTGTATAACTGGGGCAAGAAAATGAGCATTAATTTTAAGGTCAATTGGTCTAATATTATCCGCTTCAGGAGCCTTTTTGTTCTCCAGGCGACACAACATTCGAAATATTTCTTCTTCACTGGCTTCACTGACAGTCCTTGTGGGAGACTTCAATGGCCAAAGATCGAAATATCATAGGTATCCCCTGATTTCTGACATCCCAATAACAATTGTTCAGCAAAACAAAACACACACCTGGGCATTAAATTGAAAAATTGAATCCTCAATTGTGGAAGAATATTCAATACTTCGGACAAAAACAATACTCCAGACTTTGCACTTCGATCGGAAAGAAGTTGTCATCATTGAATTTATACCTGAAACTAACCCTTTGGGTAGTCTCTATGTAGACACAGAATATCGTTTTGATCCATCTTCCGTAATATTTTGCTTATTATGATGTGACAAATAGGAGCCATGTCCGGGACACGACATTTGACACCCAGTCGACACATAAAAATATGCTGACGCCAACAATTGAATGGTAGATTTTTAAGCAACACCCCAATGCTAAGTTAAAATCACTCTTTAGGCGACCAGTATTATATGGGTATCTAAAACGTTATCCTTAATCCTATACAAATCGGATGAGTTTCAATTTATTCTACAGAGACCCATTTACCTACTATGTCATCCTTATTTATTCTT
This sequence comes from Volucella inflata, assembly GCA_928272305.1. Lineage (NCBI taxonomy): Eukaryota > Metazoa > Arthropoda > Insecta > Diptera > Syrphidae > Volucella > Volucella inflata. The sequence goes on along the minus strand of OV743720.1, from coordinate 53,404,841 downwards.
TTTGCGTTAATCTCAAATATGCAAAAAAGGTCTGTCTGAAATCTATCCAACAAAATCTTCTTTACCTTTGTGTCATTTAAAAGCCGACCCTGTGTAACATGATTTGCAGAGTTATGTCACAAATGCTAGGACAGGTTATTTTGATTTATTTGCCTAATTTAACTTAAACTAACCTACAGGAGGATCCCCTTTCGCAAAGCACACTTTCTCATGAATTTAAAATCTAAAAAACTCTTAAATCGTTTGTCTAGTATACTGTCATAATCGTCTCATCCCCCTATGGGAGGTGAAATCATCCAGTTTTTCCAGCTTTTAAATCCGTATCACGAGAGCCAAATGAATGTATTATTCATAAGTGACACATAAATTTGCTATGTGCCTCTGTCGCACGAGATAACATTTTTACATTTTAATGGCAACTTAATAAATAATAAATCAAATTCTAAAAATATTCAAAAAAATATATACAGATATATGTATGAGTATATATGAAAAAAACAAAAATTTTAAGACAAAGAAAAACTTCTACACACGTTCAGGCACATTGTGTTCGAGTATCTGCGAGTAGATATAGGGGAACATCACACTCGTCCTTAAAGAGCGTGCCGTCTACCGACTACCGACTACCGACTGCCGACAACCGGCTGCCATCTGACATTGTTTGTTCCACTTTCGAATTTTCGGCAAATAAGTGGCACAAGTAGAACTGTGAGAGGAACAGGAACTCGAATTTTCCTTTTTTTTTTTGCCAATTGCCGCATGTATCCGCAGTCGTATCTAAATACCTATCTATAGGTACGAGTACAACTTAAATGCGGAAAAACTTCTTAAATGGGGCGTGGGAGTCTTATTTTTAATGGCAAACTTTCTTCCTTCCAAATGTCGGTTTATCGGTCGGTCGTTTGGTGTCTTTGGTTCGTTCCTATTTATGGCTTTTCGGGTTGTCGAAAACCGTACACCGAGAATAGAGAACCGACATCCACCTCTTAACCAATAGATACCTAGTAATTGGAGAAGGAGAAGAAATTTGCACAAGAACACCAACTAATGATCGCTTTGCATGTCATCATTAGTAGAGAATTTTCCATTTCCTGGTTAAACATTTCCGACTATGCAAGACCATCTCCCGAGCACATGGAAAGGCGAACTAGGGCAGTTTCAAAAATATCCACTTCTATTCTTCCAATTTTTTCCATTTTATTTTTATTTGTTGTTTCGAGTAAACTTCGAATAAGCCGCAATGCATTTGGTTTGGTTCGACGAGGACGAAATTCACACTCTTAATAGTCGGTGCGGTAGAGAAGGATAAACTTTTCCCATCAAAAGTTTCGATTCTCACTTTTTCTATGGAAGGAAAAGGGGAGTGATATTGAATTAAGTTTTTTTTCTCTTTCTCTGCTTTTTTTTTCCCCGCCCGCCTTATTTTCTTTCTGGGTTCAGGATTTGAAATCAGGATGCCCTGGACATGGAGGAAATTACTATCGTCAGATAAAAAATTTATGGAACTGGTTGATATGCGAATACGGAATGCAGTTTGCTTTGACTCTTCAATGTAAATGGTCACCAACAGGGTTTTCTTTTCCGACATGCATACAAAAGCTTATGTAAATACGAGTATTTAGCAATTTTACGGATCACTTTGTGCCTTTAATAGTGACTAGGAGAAAAATTGTCAAAAAGAATATGTGACTCTCATAACATTAATGTTTTTTGTTAGCAAGTGGGTGTAAATCAAATAAAGCAACGGACCTTGGGATGAATGTGATAAACTCAACCCATTACTGCTCAAGACCATCTTCAGCGAATGTTGCAACGAAACTTTCAAGATATTGCTCTAAAACCACACGAAACTACTTTTGTTTTGGAAGTTTGAACAATAATAATTGTGAGTTGGAGGTTTTGCGTGGCAAATTAGGTAGCCACCGGGCACTTACGAACTTTAAAAATATGTTATAATAAAAATGACTGTCTTGTCTTGTTTAAAATAAAAGATCTTATTTATTCTGGAGACCTTTTTTCAAGAGCTTAAGAATGAAGTAGACTTACTCCGAGAAGGAAACAAGACTCTGAAAAAAAAAAGAATATAAACGAAGCCCAAGAAAGCAGCCCACCCCTCTAAACTAGTCGCGAATACCATACGGACGAAGAAGAGCTTACACGCGAAACAAATTGGACCCCCAAGAAAAGACCGTCTTAGAAACGTAAAGCTGGTTCTTCACCCGAAGTCGTTCCAGATAAGAGCCAGGAGTTACAACAAAAGAAACTTCTAACAGAATTATGTCTTCCACTCCCAATCAACGTTGTTGGGGTTTCAGACTATAACAAGTTGAATTGCTTTCTTAAAGATACGTTTAAATGTAAGTGTAAGGTTACATCACTGCGCAATAATGTGTAGAAAGTTAACGTCGACAACTCCGATGACTACCGAGCATTGTCCGACACCGAGAAGATCCAATGACAAGAGAACAACAGAGCAAGATGAGGAAATCTTGGTTAAGCGGGGACTTCCACTGTTTATGCTTAGACTATGTTGTCATTTTTAGGCCTACGGCTTATCACCGAGTCCGAACGCACACCTTAGAAGCTTTTTCATAGGCAATTTAACTTTCGGGAGTTTGCCATTGCCCACCGAAAGGGTGATGGCGATTTGAAAAATTGTTGATGACCCAGCCAGGAATCGAACCCAGACTCTGTGCGTGATACTCCAATGTGCTAACTATCGCCATCTATAGTATTACAACTATTCTAAATATCGTAGTGAAAATCGAACCTATGCGTAAGAACATAAGATCGATCCCGCAATATAAGCGCTGACAAGGCTTCAACAATATGCGGACTTACTGCCAAAAAAACCGTGCGTTAAATGTGCCGGTAAACATCTCTGAGAAGAGTGCAACTTGGATAAGAAACATCTATTGTCTTGCATAAATTGCCAAGGAAAGCACCCAGCGGGTGTGAAGTGGCGAAAGAACTCCAAAAAAGGTGTTATACGCTTAAAAAAACCTTACGTCCAAACCCAAAAGCAACTACAAATAAACCAAACATTGCAAAAGAACAGACAGTGAAAGAAAGAAAATCCGTCGTGGTAAAGTCGAAGGATATACAAAACCAGATGGCAAAGGAAAAGCCGCCACCAATTGACGCGCTTGCGTATGCACAAGCAGCTTCGAAAGGAAATAAAAAAAGCGGTGTTACGCCAGATCCAGTGGCATACGTTTTCTCCCTAATTCTCACGACTCTTGAGGAGCGCAAAGCAGAACAAATAAATTTTTAGTAGAAAAATTGAGCAATCTCGAGATAGAAATACATAAAACTCGATTTCAAGCACGAATATGAAACAAGTGCTTAAAATATTGACGTGGAACGCAAACGGCCATATTAAAAACCTCGACGAAGTGAAAGTGTTCATACGAAAAGCCAACATTGACATTTGCTTGATTTCTGAAACTCAATTGAGGAAAGGACATCGTGTGGAACTAAAGGGATACTGTGCTTATCATTTATACCATCCATCAAAAAATGCAAGAGGCGGATCCTCATTGTTAAAGATTGTATTGGTCACTCTATAAATATGAAGATTAAAAGCGATGCAATGCAGTTAATTTCAGTTCGCGTAAAGTATAACCACCTGCACTACAACAGCGCGTCCATTTATTGTTCTCCGTGATGCAAGCTAGAAGAGAATGACTTTTAAGGTATCCTTGATTCACTTGAACCGAATTTTATAATTGTTGGTGACTTTAATTCGAAACATAACTTCTGGGGTCAAGATGTAATACAACGAAAGGCAACCAACTCTATGAAGCCGGTATGCAATCTGAAGTTGACATTTTCTCGAAACGAAAACCAACATATTGGCCTTCATTACAAAGACCCATGATCTTGTAGACTTCCTTGTCACAAAGGGAGTAGCCAAAATTTCTACAAACCTCGAGGAAAGTTATGATCTCTCCTCAGGTCACTTACCAGACATTTTGATACTAAGCATAATCTTAGTTAAGAAAGGAGTGGCGCCTTGATTAACTTGCAAAAAAACTAACTGGGATGGTTTTAGAAACTACTGCAATAGAAATAGAAGACAAAGTCGACAGATTCATCAAAGTCTTGCAGAACGCTGCCTGGAACAACATTCCTACTAAGAGAAAAGAGGAAGCAAGGAGTTAAATAAAATATCCGCCGGAAATAAAAGAACTGGTGAGAAAAAAGAGGAGAGCGAGCAAAAGATGGCAATAATTCCGTGCTCCCCAGCATAAAACTTACTTGAACCACTTATGCAACAAATTGAAAGAAGCAATACGAAATTACAAAAATCGGAATATCGGAAAGTCATGAAAGGAATCAAAAAGCCCCAAATGCTATTTTATCCCATAAGACACAATAATGGCGAATGCGCAAAAGAAGATTAAGAGAAGGCGGATTTATTTGCCGAGCACCTAGAAGAAACCTTTAAACCTTTTGATGGATAGGCGTCCATCCACAGGACGGACAAACTTTTAGAAACAGTGTCGCTACGAAAACTCAACTAAGCAATTAAAAAATTGAAAAATAACAAAGCCCCTTCGTATGATAAAATAACTGGTCAAATTCTCAAGGAGTTGGCAAAGCAAGCGTTGATCAAACTGCTCCAACTTATAAATGCCGCGCTAAGATTATTAAACGTTCCAAGCCAATGAAAAATTGCCGAAGTTATAATGGCCCCGAAACCAGGCAAATCTCTAAACGAAAAAAAGTCCTACAGACTCATATCGCTTCTGTCGATAATATCTTTAAAAAAATACGAAAAACTACTATTAAAGCTTGCAACCGATCATTGAAGATAGACGTCTAACTAAGCACTCCACAATTGACCAGGTTTATAGAATTACGAATGAGTGAGAAAGCCTTAGGAGGGCTAAAAATATGTTCTAGCGTTTTGCTTGACGTGTCTTAAGGTATGGCACGAAGGCTTGAATTTTAAGCTAAGTCAGATTCTTCCGAGAGAGCTGCATACGATTCTGAAATTGTGCTTGGAAAACAGAATTTTTCGTGTTAAACATGGCACCGAATACTCGGAATTTAAAGAGATCGCTGCTGGAGTTCCGCAAGGAAGTGTACTTGGTCCGGTATTGTTTTTACTCTATACTCGAGACTTAAAGGAAGAATCAGGTACCATAGTAGCCACGTTCGCGGACGACACGGCGATACTAGCTACAGATACTTCAGTCGAGTTAGCTACTGGAAAGCTACAAACGGCTTTGGATAAAATATACGAGTGGACAAAGATATGGCGAATTGTTCTCAACGAGACCCAATCTGCTCATGTTAATTTTACTTACCGGTAAATAAACAACCTTCCCGTTTTCAATAACTCGGCACAAATACCATATCTAGGAATGACATTAGATGTAAAACTGAAATGGAAGCCGCATGTTAACAAGAAACGTGATGAAATTGGAAATAAATTCAGACAAATGTATTGGCTACTAGGAAGGCATTCCAAGTTAAGCATACATAACAAACTGCTCATCTATAAGCAAGCGCTTAAGCCTGTATGTACGTACGGTATACAACTTTGGGATTGTACTAAACCAGGCAACCGAAACATTCACCAAACCTATCAAAACAAAGTTCTAAGAGAAATCGTGAGCACCCCATGGTATATCAGAAACAGTGATATCCACAGAGACTTAGGAATAGTTACCGTCGAGGGCGAAATAATGAACTTTGCTCGAAAACTCCGTATTCGTCTTCATGGTCATTGTAATAATAAAATACTTCAAATTCTGGACGAGACAAACTTAGTGCGTTGATTACAAAGAACAACACAATTCGATCTGGCGCGATACGGACGGAATAGCGGTACTAGCAGATGTTCTTGCTGGAAAGTTACCTGCCCCACGCGAACATTATTTGACACGGAAGCTACTTTATAAGGTAACTTAGATGTAGTCGTCAAGAAGGGAGGCGGGTTTTTAGTGAGTAAGAATCTCACACTACTATGAGCACCAGGTTCATACTGTTTATGAAGATTTTCATACCTACCCAGCAAAAAAAATAAAAAGAAAAAATTATTATTTCAATTTTAAAAAAATATAAAATTATCACTTCAATAATTTTTAGAAAATAAATTGAGGTATTATAAAATATTTATGAAAACAAGTACAGCAATATTTTGGAAGGAGTGCCCTTTCCCATCAACCCATCAACTTTGTAACACCGCTGTTGCAGTTGAAGAGCTCGACGGTCCTACAATTGACTTATCCTTTGTCAGTGTTTTGCAAAGTAAGAGTGACTTGATTTTCGGAGAAGCAGCCAGCCTGGAACACAACTTATATATATCCACGGCCTATGCAAAAAAGCCCACCACCATTTTTTGTACGAATCTTGCAAATATGTTTTCAAAGATTGATCACAAAGATTGACGCCAGCCATATTTTTATTATACGAACAGATAAGACGAGATTTTGGTAAATCAACTCACTTTTTTCCTTGCTTGGCCAAATGATTATTTACTGAGGATATAGAATATGTCACTCTTCAACTTGCAGAAAAAATCTTTTGATTGTAAATTCATATTTCTAAAGACCCGATTTTTTTTCAAAGTTCCAGTTCCACCAATGCCACATTTAAAAAGTTCTTCCAATTAATTGACAGTTATAAATGAAAAGCAAATCCAAAACGACATCTCCACCCTGTTCAATCCGAAGAGTTTCAATTTTTTTTAAAGATCAACAGAAAGGTTCTGGGTAAAGCATGTAGCCATTGTTATCCACCAAGCCAAACCGAGCCTAATGTTTTTGCCGTGAATGAATGGATGGGGCAACCATTACCATCAAACGGTAGTTTAAATCAATCTTCGTGTTGTCTGCCATACTCAAATAAAAAAAAGAACACTGTGGCGCTGGCAGCCCGGCACTCCTTAGAAGCTTTTTCATAGGCAATTTTACTTTCGGAAGTTTGTCATTGCCCGCCGAAAGGGTGATGTCGATTCGAAATGTCTAGGTTTCCTTAAGCGATGTAAGAAATTTTTCACGCCCCCTTTTTCTGGCTTCAATATACAAGGATTTTATCCGCCCAAAACTGGAGTACAATGCTCACATCTGCGCAGGTGCTCCTAAGACTTTTTTGCATTTACTAGATAGGCTTCAAAACAGTGCGTTTAAACTTATAGGTAATGCTAATATTACACAGGCGATTGACACCCCCGACCACCGACGTAATGTCTCCTGCCCCACCCTGTTCTATCGCTATTTTCATTACCAGTGCTCCTCAGAAATTGCCAGTAGCATTGCGCCATTTCCATCTTCCAATCGTAACACCCGCCTCGCTATGAATGCTCATCAGTACACCCTCAAGCCCACTTTCGAACGCACCCAGAAATATCGTGATACTTTCCTAAGCCGAATAACTCGTTCATGGAATGCCCTGCCGAGCTCTTTATTTCCTAGCCATTACAACTTTCATACATTTAAAACCAACGTACATCAGTACCTCTCTTTTCTCCCTTCCTAAATTTTCTTCCCCCGCGCTATGTGCAAACATTTTAAGGATACACAAAATCCCTTGTGCGCGCGCCAATTATAACAAACAAAACATTGTGGCGCTGGCAGCCCGGTATGGGCCATGCACTCACTTGTGTTCCCCAAGTTACTGAAGTTACTGCAATGGCTCTTCGTTTGACTCTTCATTTTTACGTGCACGCATATGTTCAAGACCAGACAGTAATATTCTTGACAGAAAATGATAAAAATTTCTTGTTGCCTCGGTGTTAGAATGGTCAGATCCAACAGTTTACAATAACGAGGTCTACAAAATGGTTACCTAAATGCTCTAATGATCCATTTTTTAGTTCGGACATAGCAGCGATATAGTGAGATGTAGCGCAGATGTCGCAGAGATCAAAACTTCAATAAATAAAACACAGGATCAATAAATGGTCGGATCTTCCACAGTCGGTCTGATTCCGGTTGATTTCTGTGGTTTGCCGAAGGCAGTTTGTGACCGGTGGTTTGAATACTGCAAGGAGTTGCTTAACAAACAGTTTCCACGTGATATCGTGCCGACAGCTGGTCTATTCGAGGAGGAAGTTTCGGACTTTTCAATCGAAGAAATAAGTATATCAATTGGAAAAATGAAGCGGGGGAAAGCGGCGGGACCAGATAGCATTCCATCAGAGTTTTGGTCGAAGATGGAGGGGATCGGCAGCGTTTGGCTATCGAAACTTTTAGATAAATTAAAATGTGGACAACCTATGCCGAATCAATGGAGAAGTAGCTTCTTGATTCCATTATACAAAGGAAAAGGTGACACTCGAGAATGCAACAACTACCGTTCAATCAAGCTTATGTCACACACAATGAAAATCGTCGAAAGAGTCTTAAACGAACGTCTTCGGCAAATAATAAAGCTCGATAATAGCCAGTGTGGATTTGTTGAAGGAAGATCGACGGTGGACGCTTTCCAAAGCCTACGAATAATAATGGAAAAGCACCGAGATTCGTCTAAGGATTTACACATGGTATTTATCGACCTCGAGAAAGCATTCGATCGAGTGCGTAGGGATCTCATATGGGCCGCGCCGAGGTCTCAAAACGTACCGGAAACGTATGTTAGAATAATACAAGACATGTACGGAAACGTGAAAACTGCGGTTAAAAGCTCTGCTGGACTAACGAGAGAATTTCCAGTTAATGTCGGAGTGCATCAAGGAAGCGTACATAGCCCTTTCCTCTTTAAAGTAGTATTCGACTATCTTTTAAAAGACTGCATGCGCGAGGCAAATGTAACACCAATTCTCTTCGCTGACGACGCAGTTATACTTAGCGATAATGTCGAAGATTTACAGAACGCCTTAGATTCATGGAGAAATGCGCTAGAGAGAAACGGGTTTAAAATAAGTCGTTCAAAGATGGAGCATTTGACGTGCCCATTTGCGCATCCGTTGCGACCTGTTCCGGATATAATGTTAGACGGAATAGTTCTTCCGAAAAGCACTATCTTTAAGTACTTAGGATCAATCGTTAACATGGAAGCGAAATGTGACGACGACCACAACGTAAACCACAGAGTGAGTGTAGGATGGATGGAATGGCGGGAAAATTCGGGAATCTTTTGCGACCGAAAATGTCCACTTAAATTAAAGGGGAAACTCTACACCACGGTTGTTAGATCAGCTCTTATATACGGTTCACAGTGCTAGACAATGTACGAAGCGTTTAAAAACAAAATGACGGCAGCAGAAATGAAAATGTTAAGGATGTCTAGTGGAGTCACTAAACGCGATTGCATTAGATCTACGCGTATAAGAGGAAGTCTACATGTAAAGAATTCGGTAACCGAACAGCTTGAGGCGAATAGAATAAGCTGGTATTGCCACGTTCAAAGAAGATCTGCGGAAAATCCGGTTAAAAAGGCACTATTAACTACGGTCACTCCAACTGTAAGAAAACGAGGTCGGATAAAGAATTCATGGATTTCTCAGATGGCAAATGCGCAACAACGCCTGGGGCTAACCACTGAAGCGATCCAGGATCGAGCAGTATGTAGACGCGTTCTGCGGCCTGCGACATAAGCCAACCCCATAAGCGGAGCAGCGGCGATGCAGTAAAAATGGGAAACTCGTTACGCATACAGTTCGTATAACGAGGAAAGGGTTAATAAAAGGATAAGAAGAGCCGAAGGCTTTTTGTTCAAGCACTCATTTCCCATCCCCGAAAGTCATTTGACCAGTATATTTGCAACTATGGGAATCCTAAACAACCCATCAAGATATAAATTCCAGTTAAATATATAATTTCGTCCGTTTATGTGCCTAGGGTACGGTGATCACGTTTTTGAAAAGCAGAAAAATTTGTTACGTGCGCTGTTTCTTCCCAGAAAGGTACTATATAACAAGAAAAAATAGTCTAAAGTGCTATCGGGCGTGTCTAAAGTGTCGTCGGGCATTAATGGATCTTGATCAATATCTCGGAGCAGAATTCTTATAGTAAAAAAACAAAACAAATAAAGAACAACTCCTTTTTTGTTCTTATTTTACCCTTTCTTCAGCCATTTCATAGTTCTCCGTCGTTCAGGATCACTTTCAAGCTCCTTAGCCGGTGTTTCCGTTGCTGAATTTCCAAGTAATGGCTCCAAAGTTTCTTCAATATCGTTGATATCCTGACTTTGGACAGCATCATCCTCTGCATCTTTATCTTTAAATACTAACTAAACTAAACTAAACTAAACTAAAATCTGAGTCCACATATGTGTACTCTTTCAGTGAAGGGGATAAAGTAACTAACAACATTGCACACGAAAAAGAAAACTTATGGGCAGTCCAGTTTATAAGCTCTTTTTACTTTTCACTAAATAAAACAATATCCAACTGTTGCTACATAAATCAAATAAATCTTAATAAGGCCTTTCTGCCTTAAGACTATTTTACGACTAATCTTATACATCAATAAATGTAACAATTCTAAGAAAGAAGTATTAGAAAAAACTTAGATGCAATATCGTATTTTTTTATTTTTGTATAGAACTTAAGACTATGTCCCTACTCTATTAAGTATACCTAACCTACTTAACCTAACTTAACTGTAACACCATCATCCCAACTGCAATTCCGGACACCTTTCGTTCGCTAACATTGTGCATACACACCAAGAGAGACTTAACCAAGTCAGCGGCCCCGCTTCAAGTCAGCGAGTGCGCCCATTCAACAAAATGCACTTAACTATCCTAAATCTAACTTGCAACTAGGGGGAGTATGTTATCTTGGTAAAGTAATGATCTAGTACAGCATATCAACTGCCTTCCCCACTTTAAATCACCAGAATTCGGGGTACTGTTTTTCGGCATTGATCCAATTCATGTCCACAATCGCGGGACTAAAACCAAGGAAATAGGCTGAGAAGCACACGATCTCTTGAAGTCCATTCCTCTGAGGTAGGTCGATGATCAGTGCCATTAGATCTCTGATGTTTAATGTTGATGTTTCTGGAATAAGATGACATTTAATCTTGGAACTGATCAATAAAGCGCCAAATATCTTACCCTCTATATCCCAGAGTTCTTGAATAAGCCTTAGGAATATATTTCTCTTATGCATCGTTGGTTGTATTGCTCATTACGAGACACCCTTAGCACAGTGCAGGTTTCCCTGCAAAACCTTAATTGTTACCCATAATAGTTCACGGCTGTGCGCGGAGTTCACTTTGCCGCACCTCTCCGTCTGGTGGAAACTTCACCATGAGAGTGGCCGTTTCGCCTTACTCTTGCACGACGAGCTGTGTTTTATGCCGCTTGTTTCTTCTTTAGGTATTTTCGTGGCAGCTGATTTTTTGTGTTAAACTGCTAGTTCAGGGGGCTACCTTGCTCTTTCACCCTAAGCTGCAGTCATATTAACGGTGTTGCTCTGCAGTCTATTTGACAGACTACTGATGTTGGTTATGATTGAGCTGTCTGGAGTTTTGCTCTTAAAAAAGAGCTTAAGCTAACTGAAACACTACACGACATGGCTTTTTAGGTCGTTTAGTCGTTTCATCGCATTGTCATTTATAGGTACATTGAACACCATGCGGACCTTTCTCTTTCACTTTAAGCAGGACTCTCCAGCTCCAGGTTCTGGTGTTAAGAATCCAATTTTTTCGGATAACTAGGCCAATGCTTTGCGTAAAGAATCTTCTCATGATGTGTGGTTTCCGAAACGAGTCAGCCCTGCTCGGACTCTCTTGATTCCGACTTTATGGGAATGGAGTCGTCGGATAGGGTTCGTTTGGTCTCTGTGCCATTTTCGTCGGTTTTGGCAGTGACAATCTCCACAGCATTTTACCTCAGGTAACCTTGTTTTAAGGCTTATTTGAACTTCCAAAGGCCTAGGTTAAATGCAGATAGTGCTTTCTATGATATGTTCACAGAATTAACGGATGGTTCAGACCATACTTAATAAGTCAGACACATTCCCTACCTCATTTCAGTCTCAGAGATTCCAGCTGTTGTTCGATTGACAATTTGGGCTGCAGTGAGCACAGCTGAGTCTCTAGAAGTTGATTTTCTTAAATCTTTGTTTGGATAAATTTTGATTTCCATAAGCCATCGGGATAAGAAAGTCACCTAACAGCAGAGCTCGTTTTATTGAAAGAAAAACTACAGATTTAAATCGGAGGTAGCCCATTGTCCAAAGTTCACAAACTAGAAACTAAGCACCTCCTTAGTCATGCATCCCTTTCAAGTTTGTCTATGGAAGGAGAAACGTTATCGGGTGATTGCCCGTGGAAGCAATGAGTTTTCATATCCAGTACTTGTAGTGGTATTTTCATGGCGACAAGTCCTGGATGATGCTTAAGAAATATAAAATATCTTTTTTTTGTAGATATCAAAACCACATACGCCAACATTTCAACAGTCAGCGGGGTTTTTGGCAGTAGGAGCTTAAGTAGTTGGGTACTTCCTACGTCTTGCTTCCTTTTTTTCACGTCCTTTGAGAAATCCAAGAACAAGAATTGAGTCTTTATTAAGTATCCATGTCTCCGCATTCCATTTATTGCACTCGTATCTTGGTCAATAACCCATAGCACTCATTTAGCTATGCTTAATTCTAAAGGGGTTTTTTTGTATCTATAGGTATAGGTATAGGTATAGGTTTAAAAATCTCTAGGTTGGTCGTTATATTCCATTATAATGGCAACTTTCTGGCCATTCTCAAACTCTTGGTGTCATCCTTATTGCTAGCAATCTTGTAGTATATGCATACGTTTCTGACTAGACATGTGTGAAATTAATCAAAAAATGTTGGAAACCTTCAATATGGCATATGAGTATTACAAAAGTTTGTACTAGAGCATTTATAACAACATCACAAAGGATATTGTGAGTTGTCAATTGTACTGCAAATTCCAACATTCATGTAAATATGCCAAAAACTGAGGAGAACCTTTTTCAGACAATTTTTTCTTTAAATGTCCTTTTATTTTTACTTCTTGTAGCTCGTCCTTTTGTTGATATCTTAGTCCCTATCAACTGCTGGTAAATCTTTTCATCTGACAAAAAAGTTACCACCGGAAACAGACACAATCAGTACCCCTTTTATTTCTTTTGAAATTATCCTTTATCTATCCACTATTTGGCTCGTTTTGTGTCAGTATTTCGTCTGCAGAAATACTGGAGTGCAGAATGCTATTTGAATACCGAAATATGAAAATTTCTATTCATATTCTGTGAATAGTTTTTCGCTAAAAAAAGGGATGACTTTCCAATTATAATACGAAATGGTATTTGCCCTTCCCGGAGGCTATGGTTCCATGATAAAAATCGCGCAACTTTGCCTTTTCTGGTTTAATTCTAATTTTACGGATCGAGAGGCAACAAATTTAATGTTCAGTCAATGTGGAAAATTACGTTATGCCAAAGTAAAAAATTAAGAGGAAAAGCAAAAAATGAAAACTTCCGTTTCGACTAAGATTACTAATTTTGGGGTATTGTATACAATTTTGGGTAAAGCCCAGCATTTAAGGTCGTTTGTATCCAGCGACGTGAAGGTAGGAATGATGTGCAGTCATGTGTTGTGCTTCAGTTTTAAGGATAACATCCTCAGAGGCAGTGACTTCCTTATGTTTACTAACAGCTTAGGCTTGAAATAAGAATTAGATATGCTCTAGAGAATTCTAAGTGTACGCTCATATTTTCTGGTTGAAATCGACATTCATCTCAAAATCTAAGACAGCACATTAAGCTGAAAAACGCATTTGTTTCAAATGATTTAGTCATGTTGGTGTAACAAGTCATCTATGTTGGCTTAAAAACAAACTATTGGTTTTATCGCAGCGTTTGGACTTTATGACTAAAGTTATGTATATTGCACAGTTCGACTAGCACTGACTCTGGACGAACCATTTATATATGACCATATAAAGGGTCATTCATCTTTCGATTTCGAAAGTAAAGGTAAATAAAACACACACAGCTATACATTTTGGACTTTGCCATTAAGTGTGAAAAACAATATCATTCAAATGGCCGCCTTGGGATGATTCGCAGCATGCGATTGTTGTGAGGTAATTTTTAACCACTTTTTCGCACATTTCGGGCGGTATCTCGGCCATAACTTGAGTAATGTTAGTTCTTAATGCGTCTTGAGCATTCGGCGATTATTCGCGTAAACACGGCAGTCTTTTGCCCAGCCCCACAGAAAAAAATCTAAAGGTGTCAAATCACATGATCTTGGTGGCCAATTGACGTCGCCAAATCGTAAAATTACGCGACCAGGAAACTTCTCACGCAATAAAGCCATGATTGGTCGTGCCCCGTCTTGTTGGAACCACACATCGTCCAAGTCATGATCTCCAATTGCCGGCCAAAAAAAATCGGTTATCATACGACCATATCACTCCGAATTGACTGTAACCGTCCGCCCATTGGGATCTTCGAAGAAATACGGACCAATGACATCTTTCGACCATAGAGCACACCAAACAGTCACTTTGTCTGGGTGCAATGGCACCTCTTAGATCACTGGTGGGTTTTCTGGGCCCCATATGCGGCAGTTTTGTTTGTTTACATACCCACCGAGTGAGAAATGTGCCTCATCACTGAAGAAAATGTTGTTCGAAAAATCGGTGTTTGTTGTCTCTTGTTCCAACACCCAAGAAGAGTATCTACGGCGTTGTGACTGGTCAGCAGGCTTCAATTGTTCCGTAAGTTGAACCTTATAAGGATGGAGATGCAAATCCAAATGCAAATTACGCCATAGTGAGGTGTATGACACGTTCAATTGCTGCGAACGCCGGGAAATCGATAAATTCGGATCATCAGCAACATTTGCCCTTACAGCAGCAATATTTTCGACTGAGCGTGCATTACAACGATGCACAGACCTTACGACATCAGTAACGCTTCCACTCTCTTCAAATTTCTTCACAATTTTACCGATTGTCAGAGTTCAGCGGAACTTGCCGGCACTTCAAAACACTTTACTTGGATGGGTCGTAATGGGAAAAGCTTCACTTCAAAACTGACTTCAAAACTATTTTGCTGTATCGTCTCTAAAACAATTATATTAGAGGAGATAGTAGAAAGGTTTTGGACAATAGAGGAAGTACAATCTACAAAATCCTCTGAAGAAATGCAATCAACTTCGCAAGAACGAAGATGTGAAGAGATCCAGCTAGCTTCGGAGAATGAAATTAAAATGCTAATAAACGATTTCTTAGCTTGGAAAGGAAACTATACAGAAACCCAGAATTACAGCAGCAATATATTCAGTTCATGAAAGAATATATTCACCTTAACAATATGACAGAAATAAACAGCACAGAAGAATCAATCAGCGGACCGCATTATTTTCTGCCACACCACTGCGTTTTGCGACCGAAGAGCAGTTCAACCAAACTACGAGTAATTTTAGATGGCTCTGCAAAAACATCTACGAATATATCGCTAAACGATGCATTACTCTCTGGCCCGTCATTGCGTAACGATTTGTTTTCAATTCTATTACAATTCAGAATTCCTGCTTACGTATTTCCTGCCGATATTTCTAAAATGTATCGCCAAATACTTGTTGACAATGACAGCGAGAAGTTCCAGCTCATCCTTTGGAGGGAGTCCCGCAGCCAACTTATTAGGGTATATTATTTCAACACAGTTACTTATGGTACAAAATCGGCACCATGCTCAGCAATCAATTTTTTGGCTCTAAATGCAACGGGTCAATATTCATTAGGAGCTGCCATTACCATTGCCATTGGATGACGTTTTAACTGGAAGCGACGACTTACAAGAAGCATGCCAAATGAAGACAGAGTGAATTTATTTGCTCAAACAGGCGCGATTCCCGTTGCGAAAATGGTTCGGAAACACACCAGCACTACTAAAGGGAATTGCTAAAGAAGACAATTGAGATGGCCCTAAGACCTATATAGCTCCAGAAAGAGTTGACTTACAGAGAGTCGTGCGAACTAGTGATTTACCACAGAGATCATGCGATTTAACGCAACTCAATTACCTCGGTAGACTAAGTACGGATAAGAAGCCAATGACGATGAGATATACTCGTATCTTAAGATACCCAAAAGAGTGGCTCAAAACGAATCGACAGAAATCCTTTAGTGTTTATGCTTCATCATAGACATAAACACAATATTTGTCACTAAGGTTGTAAAATGAAATTCTCTTGTTCTAAAAAAAACTACATTTAGTCTGTTCCGTATCTAACTTCTCGTTGTGTGAATGAAATGGATATTTTCCTCTGTACATGTGGATTTCATCCATTCACTGTCACTTTTGCTTTTAAGGAATTTTTCGAAAATCCCTATTTGGTATGCACATGACCCAGTTTTAAGCAAACATATTTTCAAAAGCATCTTATGAAAGTGCTTCCAAGAGAAACCAATAAAACTTCCGACACTCGGTCGCTCTGACATCCTTGGCATATTTGACGACAGTATTTCATGTCGTATCTTCATATTTTTGTGAAAGTGCCATATTCATATTGAATCCACAAAAGACAATTCCGCATTTTCGTGAAGCTCATATTCATACCCGTATTTCCGTCAGTGCTTTCAAAAATCGCTCACTACAAAACGAGCTCTGCTGTGAAAGTCATCTTTTGGTTGATTCAATACAGAAGAATAGCACGACTTGGGTATGCACTCTAAATAGACTTTTCGCACTCCATGGCTTTGACTTTTGTTTTTCTTCTTTTTGTGTCTTTTGTTTGTCTTTTTTTTTTGCAGACGTATGTTGGTTGGTTTTTCAAAAATTCCAACACTGACGAGGATTTGTTGTTCTTAGATATGCCAGTCGTTTTGAGATTTTTAAGTACTCGTACCAAGCAGCGGTAACATTTTTCATGCTGCGACCGACATCAATTCGGTGAGGACTTAGAGCTCCCTACGGGGTATAACTACTTAAGTTTGGCGAACCGACGCACTCTTGCTGCTGGAATAGTTGTGGCATGGTACTTGTATCCGTACGTACTCGTATAATGTAATTAAGAGAGATCGTGCAGAATAAATTGAAGAAAATTCTTTTCACACATATAGAGTGGCATAATTTAGGTCGAGAAGGGGGGGTGGAAGGTTTCATATGAAAAGTTTCGCGCACGAAAATGGCACATAAATGAAAATCATAAAAATGCAAAGAAGGGAGAATTCCACAATTATTTGTGGGAGGAGGGGGAAAATTTCCTTTTTAAAAAAGAATTTTGCATGCGAATAGCAGACTATTTAGGGAGTTTGGCGGATGGGGTAAAAGAGTGGAAAGAAAGTTTATGAGAAAGATTTGTGTTAAGTTCAAAATTAAGTTTTCCCTGTGTTATCTTAATTTATTCTTGTTTTCTTTTCCTTTTCACAGCTTTTGACTTTTATTTTCTTGTGAATAAATCCAGCCAAACTGACTTTGGCCCCAAGTGCCTAGTTAGGACTACGTACTGATGGAGCTACTATATTGTGTATATATTTTGCAAGGAGCTATACATTTGCTTCCTGCAGATAATTTTGTACGGGAACCATGCTATTAATTTATTTATTTATTCATTTTATACATTTCCTATATGTATCTCTTTAAGCTTCACGTTTACTAAGAATTTAAATAGACTGAGCTTGTACTGACTCAGGTATTTTATGGCTTAGTGAATTCTGAAATCTTACTAGATTGACATTTACGTGTTAATTCCCACCTTCAAATAATTGTTTTAATCTTTCCTTTGAGTCTGTTCTTATTAAATTTTTTTAACCCTTATTTACGTGTCCTGCACTAAGGAGGTTACTCGTATCTGTTGCTTCGCAGCTCTGTAACACTCCTTTATAAAGTTGCCACGTCGATTTTCGTACCTAGATTTAAGTAGTACTTTACCTTGCAGTATCACAAATTCGTATATCCATGAACAGTTGGCAAAAGTGCTCTCTCAACCATCTTATTTGCGATATTACTGCAGGTACAAGGTGTTGCAAAATTAATTATTCTATCGGAAGATGTTATCATTTTTGCAAATGGTGTCGGACGTCAATCATATTTCACATTTGTGAACTAGACAGCCACATTATAAAACAGACAAGCTATGGAGCACTATACTACTCGTACACAAGAGCGTGGAATACTAGGTAGTGTCGATTTTTTGACCAATAATCGGTCGGTGGTGTTAGCGCAGCGTGAATTTCGACGTCGATGTCCTAATCGTGTTCTCCAACTTGTCAAATACTCCGGGGCTTAGCTACTCGACTCGAACAGACTGGAACCCTAGCAGACCATGCAGGGCGTGGCTGCCACAGGACTGGTCGTTCAGCCGAGAATATCGCGGCTCTAGATGCCGATGTCGCTGAGAACGAAGAACATCCATCAGACGACGGGCCACGCAATTGGGCATCACAAGACGGACCCTACAGTAAATTTTAGTAAAATACGTACACATGTTCCCGTACAAAGTGCAAACAATGCAACATTGAATGCCTCCTGACCGTCAGTGGTGTGTGATTTACTGTCAATCCTTCCTCAATCGCAGCAAAGAAGAGGATTTTGTGTGGAAAATCATTATGAGCTACGATGCGCATTTCCACTTAAGCGGTTACGTAAATAAGCAAAATCTTCATATCTGGCGCACTTAAAATCCGCGTTTGATGCACAAGCCATTACATTACCATTACTCAATGGATGATGTGGATGTTATGAAGGAAGCGTTTCCTGGTTGCGTAATCTCCCGTTTTGGCGATTTGGCATGGGCAGCAAGATCGCCCAATTTAACCATCCCAGACTTCTTTATTTTGGGGCTACTTGAAGGCGCGGACTTATGCCAATAAGCCTTAGATAATTGCAGACCTTAAAGCGAATGTTCGTAAGAAATGTGTACAGTTATCATCGTAAATCTTGCAGAAAGTCATGGAAACTGCGATAAAACGGGCACAAATGTGTAGCAACACTGGCAGCAGCCACTTGGCGTGTATCATCCTTTCCACTTAACAGAAAAATGTTAAAGGTCGACGAAGTCATTCAAAAACAAAAGTGGATGATAAATTTTGCGCCACCTTGTATAAGAAAAGGTAAATGGAGTCACGGCTTTATTACAGAATTTTGACGCAATTTATGCTAATCCATTTACAAGTGAGCATTTTTAATCAAGAATAATGTTCAATGTGTTATATATGCCCTATGCTAATATACGTCTTTAAATAGCTCTATCTTCAGTTGACCACTTGGCCAGTTTTGTGCTATTCGAATCCCAAACTTTCCAGGTAACGGCCCTCTGGAGAGGGAATTTTCATCCACCTTTGCTATCACCTTATGGCTACTGTCGTTGATGTTGTCTGTGTCTGTAAAACTTGGTTTAAAAGCGATATCTCTGATACAGTTAATGATATACCTAATTACAAAATCTAACGGGAAGACATGAGGAGGTGGTATTGCAAATCTTCTCTTCCATATAAAATTATATGTAAGTCTGTTGGTATAGAATCCGAGCTATTAATTGCCGAAAATACGACGGTAGCTTTCCTAGACATAGAAGGCGCCTTTCATAACGTCAACATATCCGCAGTCACGACGGCGCTGTCAGCTCTGAAGGTAGATGACTCACTTGGAGACTTGATCGATCTCATGCTAAAGAGCAAGATTATCAATTCCACTGGGTGGGTCCTCTGTCAAAAGATGTGTCAGCAGAGGTACGCCGCAAAGCGTTAACAAGCGGTTAACGAACTGCTGATATACCTGGAAGCATGTGGTAACAGGGTGGTTGCATATGCGGATGAAATTGCTATAGCCGTCATAGGATCTTTGAGGACTGGAAATGAATCCGCATAAAACCGATCTTGTCCTCTCTCTAGGAAATACAAAATTCCGACTATAGACCCTCCCTCAATCAAGGGTACCAGCTTGATCTGCTCTGACACAGCGAAATATCAGGGTCTAAATTTGACAAGAAACTAACCTGGATACCTTATATTCAAGAAGGGGTAAAGAAAGCCTCAGTAACTTTATTCTCTTCCAAAAAGGCCATCGGGAACAAATGGGCCTCCAACCTCATATCACCCTACGCAAGACTCACTCCACTGCTCTGGACGTTTTGTTTCACTTGACACCCCTCTCACATTTACAGCAGGCTAGTAGCTGGTAATGCAGCCATTCGCGTTTAAGGCACTTCACAATCGACAAATAAACTTTTAGGCCACGCTAATATATAAATAATATTCTTAACGCACTAGAAATCCTACCATAGAACATCGACCATACAATGGGTTGACAAGAGCTTCCACGTAAGCATTCCCTCCAGATCCTTCTGTGAGTAATATGCCTTCTTGGATGACAACTCAATCCATTTCTACCCCTACCGATAGTGGGCTTAGTGGTAGTAGTTTTGCCGATAAGCTTAACATTAGCCTCCCTTTCAGCTCCCCAACCACTGTAGCATGTTCCAGGCCGAAATTGTGGCATTTAATGGAGCCCTGTTTTAGGTGAAGAAAAATGTAATAACTGAAATGGATATCCGCATCTTTTCCGAAAGTTTCCTGGATTCATGTTCTCTTAATTCAAAAAAAGTCATGGACTGCTGATCATCTCTAATGGAGATGGCGGAGCAGTTCAACATTCACCTTTATTGGGTGCCGGGACATAGAGACATTCCAAGAAATGGTTTGGCCGACGACCTTGCCAAAACTGGAACCACCATACCTATTTCACCTGAAAAGGGTAACATAGGTATACCTATCGCTACATGCAAACTAGAACTAAAGCTGGAGGCTAATAAGAGACCACCCATAGGTGGACGGTTTGATCGACATGTTAGCGACCAAAAGAAACTGGCCAAAACTAAATCTGAATCGCCCCATTAGCTTAATCCTTTTAAAAAGTAAACATCTTAGCCCCAATATAGGTGTCATCACTGGACATTGCCTTATAGGTAAACATGCAAGAAGGCTTAGTATGTTTACTAACGACTTTTACAGAAGCTACATGGACGAGGAGGAGGGGCAGCCAATCCCTCACCTCCTCTTTCTCCCAAAGAAGAAATCTCCACCTCGCAGCCTTCTTCTACAATAATTTAAGTGACTTAAGTAACACAGGCATCAAAAGTCTCCTACGCTCTCCCTTTGCCTGGGAATTCAAATCTATATTACTAAATACCAAACACGCTTCGCTGAAGATTGCAACTCTGGTCTTTAAGACCTAGCAATAGTATCCGATACTTCGTCCGTCCTTCTATTTGACCAGTTATCGATAGGGTACAGTTGTGACCACGACCTTCTTTTCGGTAACCACACAACACTCACTTCATACACCATACCTTTCCCCTCACTTTCATATATAAGGACTGCTGCTCTATAAATGTTGCTCCCCTTCAATTCGTAGTGTCTAACTTAGCCCACATTTCTAATCATCGTATCATAACATTGGCTTTTACCAAGACCTTAGACCTTATACAGTTGTTGTCAAAAAAAAAATAAATTCAGCTGCAAATTTAAGACCTATTAGCATATTATACCGTCTATCCAAAGTATTTGAGAAATAATTTGCTTAGCAACTGATTAAACATCCTTACTAATGGATAAGTCGTTTTATGAGGGGCAATCTGGTTTCAGACCTAACGACAGCTGTTTCACTGCAATGGTCAACAGTTTTGGGGAAATTAGTGGCGGTTTCGTTGGGTTTTAACAGTTAATAAAAAATAACACCGACCTAGTCCCACCAAACACACAGCATATCTTTCGCACGGTTAAATATTCGGCCGAGCCGATGACGAAGAAGCATGACCGCGCAGTCTCCATGACATTCTTCTCTTTGAGTTGCTGAAATGAATCCAGTTTTCATCACCCGTCACGATGCGATGAAGAAAATCCATCCTTTTTTGTCGTTGGAGCAATTGCTCACAGGCGAAAAACCGACCTTCAACGTCCCTTGGCTTCAAATCATAAGGAACCCAAGTTTCTCATTTTTGAATCATTCCTAACGCATGCAATCGCTTGGAAATGGCTTGGCGGGCAACTCCTAGTGCTGAAGGAAGCTCTTCTTGCCTTTAGCCCTTTACTGCATGAATTTTTCTTTTTATATGAAAAAAATATTTCTATATGTATTTCCCCTCACTGAGTTCAAAAATGGCAATATTTTTGAAATATGTTGAGCCATTTCTGAAATATTGAGCAATTTTTACGTATATCTTGTATGATATACCATGCAGGTAAACCATTTTTTTTTCAGCCTTTAAGATTCCATTTATTTCGCAGATTTTTTTTTACTAATAACTTATATGTATTATATATTGATTGATTGATTGATTTTTATTATTTTCTTATGATTTTATGATATAATTCAATATATAATACATGTCACGGGGAAAAAAAAAAAAAAAGAAAATAAGAAAAGCTGGTGACATTCCATATTTTAATTTAACAAATAAAATAGAGTCGAATGCCACTTCAATGGACATATGTATAATAAAAGATAAGTTTTGGGTGGGGTGACCCTCAAAAAGCAACCCCATAAAAAATTGAGTAATAAGTTAGTTAATAGAAAATGTAAATCAAAAACGAAATCAAAAGTAATTGCTGAGAGCAGCAGTATCAAAATAATAAAAGCAAAATATATAATTATACCAGAATATCAGAAATTAGAGATTCTAAAACAACAAAATTAAAACTAAAAAGCCACATTTTAGCGCATTTTATAAACGTTCCGGGTATTGATATTGTCCTGATTGACTGTGGGAGTTTATTAAACAACCGATAAGATAAAACAGAAAAGAAATTACGATAGGCAGTGGTGCGGAAAAAAGGTACAGATAACATGTTAGTGAGGTTTCCCCGTAAATTATAATTTGAAATAAGACGAAAGTTACGGTTACCAGACTTCATGAAAAACATTTTGAACACTTTAAAACAATACAAGTGGCGAACTGGAAGAATTTTTTGGTCGCAGAACAAAGGAAAGCTTTGTTTCTGTAAAATCAGCAATGGCTGTATTTTATTTAGGTAGATACCTCCATAACAAGTAATTCCGTATTGCAGCTTAGAATGGAAAATTCCATAGTAAATTATCTTTAGCAGCTTATTTGAGCATGAATTACGCAAAAAGTAAAAATGTCTAAGAGTGCATCGAAAGTACTTTTAGTCCAGTCAAAATAGACAAAAATGAGTTATAACTTAGCCAAAATTCGCATAGAGCTGAAAATTTTCAGAGACGTTAAATACATCAATATAAATGAAATGTCAAAAATCTCCTTCGATCCTACTTCTGCAAAAAATTTTATTCAAGGTCAAAAGTGCATAATTAAGGTTTTTTTCATTTTTCTCGAAAACGGTAAGTTTTATCGTGAAAATAGGCTAAGCAAAAGTTCTAGATCATACAATTCTCTACCAAAATGATCAAGTCACTTTTTCTCTTACGACTCATCATTCGTGAGATATCACGGTTTTAATCATTAGAAAATTCATATTTTACATAATATGCACTAAAATGCAGCCTGTACACGTCAGTATTGGCACATGAGCTTTTTCTGCAAAATGTTGCGCTGAAGGAAGTATGTTTGTTCGTGATATAGGCTCTTCTGCTGTAACTGAACTTTTTCGAGTAATAATTTTAATGATCCCCATGATGTGAAGCGTATTATGACCGTCCAAAGTATGTACATTTATATCAGCATTGTCTGCAACATACTGAATAAATGTGCCAGTTTCTGGTGGCAAAATATGCGGTGGACGATGCAGAACTGCTGCTGCTTCATACATTATAGTATCATTATATGATGCACATAATCCGAAAGACGAAAAAATTTGTATAAGACGTTTTGATCCAAAACGTCGATGAAAAAAAAACTGATAAACCCAATTGCAATCTTGATTTGAAAGACCTAGGCCGAACAGCAGTCATTATACAGTGGCTGATAGTTGTACATATTAATTTCAAATGATCTAATTTAAATCGTCGCTTTTTTTTAATTACTTGCTCCAAAAAAAAAGTCAAGGACTCCGGAATATAGCTGACAATATTTTCAAACATTCGACTCGGCGGGGGATAATCATCATTATCAATCACTACAGATTGAATATCCCCTCGAATAATTGCTGCGGCAGCTTTCAGTATTCTGAATCGTTCTTCGTTTGTATTTTGTTTTTTATTTTCATACCAAGCTTTATTAATAATATCGTACTGATTGTCAACAAAACAGATAATTGTTAAACTCCATTTTTTCTCAGTTATAATAATTTTATCACCATACTTTAACCTTAATCTTCTTTTAATTGTTTTATTATCTACAGTTGGATTTTTGCCAATGTCTTTTAATTCTTGCAATGAAAATTGACAATCATCATTATTTTCAATGTATTGAAATATTTCCTCCATCGCCAAGTTCACAGAATGATCTTCGGGACGACCGACTTTATATCCCGTAATAGGCCTCAGAAAGATATTATAACAATTATTGTGGTACTTAGCTTCAGCAGCAACTAAGTCAAATTCATACTCAATGCGGGCAATAACAGCTTTTGCTACGTCATCAGAACGAGTCCGAGCTACCTTTAAAATGGAATCTTTAAATTCAAGGGTAGATACATTATATATTTTACGACGAACATTCTGCGCTTTCTTCTTTTCAGCTTCTTCATTTGCTTCATCGCCACAAAATAAACAATATCTTTTAAAGTTGAAATCTGGCTCACTTACTCGTGCTCTAGTATGAGGTCGACTTATCGTGGATGTACTAGCTTGTTCTGTCTCGCGCTGTCTTTTAGCTGCAACAATACTACTCTTTCGAGTGTACATTTTACGACACTGCACGTGGACTGTCACAGATTGCTTGTCTTTCAAGAATTCAAAAAACGTATCATTCCTTTCAACACTCGCATCAATAAAAGTCTTCATTCCACGATCAACAACAACAGCTTCACTTTCTTTCAAAGGTCTATCACAAATGAAACAAACTTCTGAAATTTTGTTAAAATTATTTAACAGCACAAATTAAAATTGAAAATATTACCAATAAGCACGTCTACTCACTGCAAAGAAATCTTCAAAAATAGGCAGGTATGCGACCCTCCACACTCGAACAATGACGTAGCTAGCAGATGTTACTCAAGGTTACCGACGAAGGGAATTAAGGACTGACAGTATAGTCTTTTATTTTAAAATACTCATTCAATTTATACAAGTTTTATTGTGTAAGTAACACAAACCAATAGTTTCTTATTTTCATTTATATTGACGTTTACAGGCTGCATTTTAGTGTATATGAATATGAATTTTCTAATGATTAAAACCGCGATATCTCACGAATGATGAGTCGTAAGAGAAAAAGTGACTGGATCATTTTGGTAGAGAATTGTATGATCTACAACTTTTGTTTAACCTATTTTCACGATAAAACTTACCGTTTTCGAGAAAAATGATAAAAACCTTAATTATGTACTTTTGACATTGAATAAAATTTTTTGCAGAAGTAGGATCGAAGGAGATTTTTGACATTTCATTTATATTGATGTATTTAACGTCTCTGCAAATTTTCAGCTCTATGCGAATTTGGGCTAAGTCAAATGTCTATTTTGACTGGACTATTTCTCAATGAGTCTGCGTGATTAAAAAAACTCATTCTAGAATCAAGGGTGATCCCCAGGTACTTAAAGTCGTCGACTATCTCAATTAAAAAACATTTATCGCTACAGTTTAGACTACTACAAAAAGTGGGAGAGGGAGACGAACAATTACAATTAGACAGTTTGTATTTTTCACACTCAGGTGCATAAAAATAAGTTAAAAAACATAATTTTAGTTTTGGGGCTTATAGCTAAATTATGTTTTGCAAACCAGTGTCTCAAAAGGTTTAGATCCCAATTTATATCAGAAACCAGGTCCAAAGGACTGTTCAGACCATAAGAGAAGCCTATGTCATCCGCAAATGCAGTAGGTGAACCTTTAAAATTAAGATCAAATAGTGAATCGATATAAATTATAAATCGGATTGGACCCAAAACAGAGCCTTGAGGTACACCCAGTTTCAAGAACTTAATTTCGCTCCTAATTTCAACTATCTTAACTCTCTGCGACCTATTTTCCAGATATGACCTGAACTAATTAAGGATAAATCCACGGAAACCAGCGTTTTCCAGTTTTCTCAACAAAAAATTGTGGTTAACCATATCGATAGCTTTGGTTATATCAATAAATAAATCAGCCGTACATTTTTTTTCCATCGAGGTGTGACATTATTTGAGAACAATACTGTAAGAGTGCGTCCTCTGTCGACTTAGCTTTTTGAAATCCAAATAGAACGGGATTGAAAAAATTTGTTTTAGTTAAAAAACTCACTATCCTATTTTTTATTAGTTTTTCAAAAACTTTGCTAAAAGTAGGAAGGAGTGAAATGGGTCTATAGTTGCCGATCTCAGTAGCAGAACCTTTTTTAAACAATGGAATGACGTCTGCGCATTTAAGGCCAGCAGGAAAGACTCCCGCAAACACGCAACGATTAAAAATATATGCCAAGACATCTATTATGAAACTTCCAATTTGTTTAAGTGCAGAGTTACTAATACCATCAGCACCACACGAATTAGATTTTTTTAAGGTACCAATAACTTTTAATATTTCAAGAGGAGTTATGGGCTGGAAAACAAAACTAGTACATTGCAATGTTTCAGCACAAAATGCCGGACAAAGAGAACAATATGATTGGACTCAGCAAGGTTGTACTCGTAAGTTGCAGCCTATATTGGAAAAATAGCAATTAAATGCATCAGCAACAGCACGCTTATCAGACATATCATATTCATCGACACGTAAAACAATAGGTTTTTTTGAAAATGTTGATTTATTTAGTATGCTGTTTACTATCTTCCATTCATCTTTCAGGTTTCCCTTTGCTGAACTGAATTGAGTACGGTAGTAGGTATCTCGACAAATCGGAATCTCCTTTTTAAGTTCCACGCACAATTTCTTATACCTCCTACTTAAACCCAGGTTATCAGGAGAGTTATTGCATTTTAATCTGAGTTTATTTTTTCGTATAACTTTCTTTAACAAGAGCCTCGATACCCAAGGTTTAAGTCTTTTTACCAGCTTTTTGGAGGACAGAAATGAGGAACAACCTAAAAAGTGCTTTCTTAGAGAATCAATAAAAGCTTTATAAGCAGCAGAAGCATCACTACAAGTGTAAACATTCTCCCAATACTCATAAGCCAGCTGGTTTTTAAGCTTCCTGAAGTTAATTTTAATTTTTCTTTGAGGGGATTCCACTCACCGTCAATGCAGACGGGATCGAATATCGCCCGAAGAATTTTTCTCTCGAAGCAACCAAGAACACCCTCATCCGTTTTTTGATAATGTCCATGCCTCTACGCCATAGAGCAGTACCGGGATTACTAAGGTCTTATAAAGGTGACTTTTGTTATCCGAGAGAGGGCTTTGCTACTTAATTGCCTTCTTAACCCAAAGAAACAGCGGTTGGCAAGAGTTATTCTTCGCTTGATCTCAGCGCTGGTGTCGTTGTCTGTGTTTATAGTAGAGCCTAGGTAGACAAAGTCATGAACTACCTCAAAGTCTAAGGGGACGTTCTGCACGAGACGTCAGTGTTGGTTGTCCTTTTTGCTTGACAGCATATACCTGGTCTTGCCCTCATTGACCGCTAAACCCATTTTCGCCGCTTCCGTCTCAATACTCGCGAAAGCGCCACTGACATCACGCTGCTTTCTCCCGATTATGTCAATATCGTCGGCGTATGCGAGTAGTTGGACGGATTTTTGAAATAAAGTGCCTCTTGTGTTTGCTTGTGAGTTTTGCACTATTCTTTCAAGTACGATGTTGAAAAAATCACACGACAGCGCATCGCCTTGTCTAAATCCTTTCTGGACATCAAAGGTCTCGGTGAGATCTTTACCGACCTTGATGGAGCAGCGTGCATTCTTCATCGTCATCCTGCACAGGCGGACGAGTTTGGCAGGGATGCCAAACTATACATTGCTCTGTATAGCTCGCCTCTATAGATGCTGTCATACGCGGCCTTAAAATCGATGAATAGATGGTCGGTATCGATCTGAAGCTCATGGGTCTTCTCCAAGACCTGCCGTAGTGTGAATATCTGGTTGATGGGGGACTTTCCTGGCCTGAAGCCACACTGATATGGACCTATCAGGTTGTTGACGAACGGCTTCAGGCCTTCACACAATACGGCAGATAAGATCTTATATGCGATGTTAAGCAGACTGATGCCTCTGTTGTTGGCGCAGTTCAGAGGGTCTCCTTTCTTGAGAATCGGACAAACAATGCTGACGTTCCATTCATCGGGCATACTTTCGTCCGACCATATTTTGCAGATGAGTTGATGTATGCTCCTTACTAAGTCATCGCCTGCCACTTTGAAGAGCTCGGCAGTCAGGCCATCCGCTCCAGCAGCTTTGCTGAACTTAGGCTTCGATATAGCTATCTTCACTTCATCCAGGTCGGGTGGACGGAATTGTTGGTCATCATCGTCCAAGTTGAAAGGTTGATTGTCCCTGACAGCGGTATTTGGTCCGTCAACGCCGTTATACAGTCTGCAGAAATGGTCTTTCCAAATCCTCAGCATCGACTGCGATTCTACTACTATGTTCCCTTGTTCATCTCTACAGGCTTCGGTTCGGGGTTTGTTTCCGTGGAATGTTATTTTTACCTTTTGGTAAAACTTCCGAACCTCATTCCTGGAGTGGCATCTCTCAATTTCCTCGATCGCGCGCTTCTCATGCTCTTTCTTCTTCCTCCTGAGAAGCCGGTGTTCGTCTCTCCTCTTCCGCTCATCGAGCTCATGAGCAGCTCTGGTCTTTTTTTTGCAGTACCGCATTGCTTGCCTTTTACTTAGCAGCATGTGCTTGCCGGCATTCATCTTCGAACCAGGGTTTTCGTTGTGGTGGACGAGTGAAATCCAGCACATCAGAAGCGGCATCTCTGATGGCGTTTTGGCAGTGTTTCCGATGGTCTTCGGTGCTTGATGCTGGCGGCATTGGACCTCTTTAGAGATTAAGATACACTCGATCGGAAAAGGACTTGGCGATCTCTTGCGATTGTAGCCGTCTGAGTCGAATTTTCTCACAGCATTAGCCGTACCTTGGCTACAACAAGGTAATGGTCCGAGTCAATGTTGGCTCCTCGGAACGTACAGACATCCATAATACTGGAGGAGTGTCTTGCGTCGATCGCAATGTGATCAATCTGGTTGACTGTTGATTGATCAGGAGTTCTCCAAGTCCACTTGTGTATGTGGGTACCACCAAAGATACCCTCTCTTCCTAGCTTTGCATTAAAATCACCGAGGACACTTTTATTGTCATAGCTAGGGCATTGCTTGTATGTTTTGTTAAAGAGCTCATAGAAGGCATCCTTGGTGTCGTCATCTTTCCCCTCTGTGGGGGCATGCGCGCATATGAGGCTACGAGGCGCTCGCTCACATGCCGGAAGCTTAGGACGTCTTGTCTTAGTCTGCCTCCGACAACAAATCCGCATCCAAATAAGCGCTGCTTTGCCGTCTATAGCAATTGCCGTAGTAGATATCGCAGTTTTTCATCTTCTTTTTGTCCGGCCCGTCCTATCGCATTTCTTAAATGGTGGTTTTGTCTGCTTTGCAGCAGTCTAGGGCCTCCGCTAGTTGCTCGGCTGCACGTGGTCTATTAAGGGATCTAACATTCCACGTGCATATCCGAAGCTCATTGTCCTTAAATCGGACAACCCCCAACCTGGAGGACCAGTTCCATTTTGAGTGCCCCTAGGACGAGTAACCCGTTCCGGGATGTGAGCGCTGCCGTTGGCCCTTATAGGGCTCGTCCGCCACCATCTCTTTTCCAAGACCCTGACTAAGTCCTGGAAATCCTTTCCGGCCTGAGCTCCAAATATGTCGGAGTAGCCCGGATAAGGTCTTGTTTTGTTTTTTCCGACACTAATTCTGGTTAATGGCGCAAGAAACTCGCCATTTGCCCTCTTCAGTTCGCAACCTCTAGTGAGATTCCCAGATGGCGCCACGGGGAGGCGTGAAGTAGGACTTATTAGCAGAGCTGCAAGATGTTCGGCTGCAGAGGCTCATTCTCGTCATTTAAGGAACCAGCACCTATCGGAAGATGCTACTTTTACGAGGCCTATACTAATCGTTGCCAAATAAGGTCTAGCTGGTAAAAAAGAATCGTCCAAAGGGATTCCTAGTTAAGCCCTATCCCCAGGAACTAAGGAAAAGGTGCTGGACCTGTCGGAAGATGCTACTTCTACGAGGCATTATACTAATCCTACTGTATATTATAATTGTTAAATAAGGACCGACTTTTAAAACTAAATATAGCATCCTATGGATAGTTTGTGTAATGTAATTGGTTTTAATTAAGTTTCGTCGAAAACTCTGGTTGAAAATATGTCAGCGCACAAAGCTGTTTTAGTAAAATTCATTCCCTTTTAGTCATTTTTGAGCTTATTCCCAGATAAACCTCAAAAAGAGAATCAATCTAAGTTCCATGAACAACAAACATAGAAGCGAAGAATGCATAATAAAACCAGTTAAAACGATATGCAAGCAAGTTTCCCTTTATTGTTAAATCTACACCACAGAAAAATGGAATAAATCATCGTAAAAAACTGTCAGGAAAATCAAACACACGCGTCCATCCAATCCAATGCAATGAAAAGAAGGACATGTCCGAAATGTAAATGCCTTCGCCCTGCATATAGATTTATTTATACGAGTTACTATATACCACCAACACACATTCGAACGACAAATTTCAATTATGAAATACAATTTACGATCTCTGTAAATTTTTTCAATACCCAATAACCCGAACCTTTCTTTCCTATTGCCTGACAGTGCCGCGGTTTATTTACACTTTTTTTCGAAACCATCCGAAAGTTATAAGCCAAGAGAAAGCGCAAAATGTTCAAACATTTAAGGGAAAAGTCGGCTCATGTTGTTGTGCTTTTTCTTTCCGGATGACCCGAATACAGTGTTGCTCATAGCCATAAACACAAAGTGGGCATGGGAATTACCCCCAGGGAAACAACACAATTCCCACAAAAAAAGCTAACGCTGCGTGTTGCACACACGTGTCTGTCGCAAAACTGTTGAATATTTAAATTCGCTGTCAGAATTTAATTCGTAGTCCAATATGTACCTCAAGTGTTGCCGTAAAATTTGACATATTGAAGTATTCCGGACTCCTGGAAAGAGTTACATATGGTGGTGTCTCTATATCCCGCGCGTCGATATTCAATTAAACGATTTTAGGTGGAAAGCTTTCAGAAACCATCTTATTTCGTAGCTTGACTTAGCTCCTTTGGAGATAAGATATTATTTAAAGTGAAGCCCAGTTCAACATAGGTACTTAAATTAGTTTCTTAGAATGGCAGGTCGACGGCCTGTTGATCAAATCGGCAGATATTAAGCATCAAGGGAAGAGATTAGGTGATAGAACACTTAATGCGCCCCTTCACAATGGTGAAGGATGTATAGACAAAAGGCTGTAAGCAACTTTACTTGGAAAATGATTATTGAAGCTGAATCGCAAGGTGAATTTAAACAAATTGGCAGATTATTTATGCTGCAATCTAACTTACTTTGCTCTACAAATCACTGCTATAGTGTATGTCAGAATTTGGCATCAGCAGAACAGAAAATTCACATATCTCAGTGCAGAAGATAAACATTAAGGGACAGGTTCCAAAGCAGGGTGAGGAAGATCGCAATTACAGTACAATGTACAGGAGGAAGAACAATTTCTAAAAATTGATTCAAGCCTACCATATTGCGACTAGCTGACGAACTCTCTGATGTCGAAACTGTAGACTTAATGAAGAATTGAGACAAGGGACAAATGACACAAAGCAAAACGCTGATAGAAGCCAGTGTTTGGCCATCAAAAGTGCTTTCAGAAGTAAAAAAACAATGAAGAAGTACAACCACAAACGGTCAAGGAAAAAGAGTAAATGACATCGTAATGAGCGAGCTAAAATGTTCCAACCAAAACATTAACTAGATCATAAGGTAAACAGACGGCAATTTGCATATGCGCGCACTTATGTTAGAGGTGTGGCTTCCTCGAGCTACGATAAAGCTGACAAGCAGTGTCCTAGCTATGAAATTCAAATTGTCCTCCTCGAAAACTTCGATAAGACAACTTGTTTCTGCAAGCACGTGCAGCTAGGATAGTTGCATGCAAAGCGGTGGAGGAAATTGAGAGATCGATAATAGATAAAAAAAACATGCCGCGGACACAAACCCTAAACCAAAGCCTGTAGAAACGAACAAGGGAATATCATAATAGAGTCGCAGTCGATGCTGAGGATTTGGAAAAAGCCTTTCTGCCGGCGGATGAATGAACCTTTCAGCCTGGACGATGTAGACCTGGATGAAGATCTTATCTGCCGTATTGTGTGAACGCCTCAATCCGTTCGTCCACAACTTGATTGTCTATATCAGTGTGCCAGAAAACTCCATCACTCACCAAATTTTCACGATGTAAAAAATCTTGAAAAAACATCCCAAGGACGAGTATGACAGCATCTAAAGAGACGAGCTGCCAAACTCGGCTGTCTGTGCAAGATGACGATGGAAAATGCACCCTGCTCCATCAAAGTCGGTAAAGATCTCACCGTGTCCGTTGATGTGAAAAAACGATTTCAGCAAGGCGATGCGCTGGCATGCGATTTCTTCAACATCATACTTGAAAGAACATTGCAAAACTCATGAGCAAACACAAGAGACACAACCTTTCAATTGTCCGTCCAATTACTCGCAAACGCCGATGATATTGACATAATCGGAAGAAAGCAACGTGATGTTAATGACGCTTTCGCGAGAATTGAGACAGGAACGGCGAAAATGGGTTCAGCGGTCAACAAGGGCAAGACCAAGTAAACGCTGTCAAGGAAAAAGGACACCTAACACCAAAGTCTCGGACAGACAGAAAAGAGGTAGCTAAGGACTTTGTCTATCTAGGCACCGCTATCAATTCAGACAACGATGCCAGCGCTGTGATGTAAGAAAGAATAACTCCTGCCAATCGCTGGTTCTTTAATTTCAGAAGATAATGGTATAGCAAAGACCTCCCTCGAACAATAAAAGGGATTTGCTATAAGACCCTCACAGTCAAAGTCCTGCTCTTTGGTGCAGAGACAAGAACTTTATCAAAAATGGGTGATAGTGCTACTTTGAGAGAAAAATTCTTTCGGTCAAGTCTGCATAGGCACTGAGTGTAGGAGAATTACAACGACGAAGTACTCGTATATGCACGGTACAGTGGACGCACACCAAGCGCAAGTTCTTCACCATATCTTGAAAATAATATCGGTTTAGTGGCCGCCGTCATTGTTGATTATCATTTGGGCTCTTTTGATGACATTTTGATGCTTTTTTCCAGAACCTCGGGTGATAGATTCTCCATTTCTTGGCGGATATTTTCCTTTAGGGTTCACACATTGCGGCTTGTTCACATAAGTCTGTGGCCTTGTTTAACCCCATAGAAAGAAGTCGAGGGCGGTTGATTAAGGTGATTTTGCCACGCCAGCGCATATCGCTAAAGCGCGATATTAGACGACCGGGAAATGTCTACTTTAGTATGGCAAACAAATCATCCAATCAGGGAATTCATTTATTATGACTTTGTAGCGCTCACCATCCACGGTAACTGTTTCTAAGAAAAAATAGTCCAATAACTCCCCATTTTGTTTAGGTTTAGGGGACGTGAGCAAAGGTTCAAAACCCATCAGTTGCCGGACTGTATGCACTTTGTGCAAGTAAATTACCATAAAGCGTCACAATAACATGCTTAGAATAGCCAACTTCATGTTATGTCATCTGGTCGATGTCAACCGAGCCTTCTATGATATCTTCAGCCATGGCGGCGATATTCTTGACCGATTGAAAGAAACAAGGTCTTGTAAGCCCTACGATCGATCCTATGTTGTTCTAGTCTCTAAGAGTTATACAGCTGGATGCCCCATTGAACGAGCTTGGGGAGCCGGGCAGGCAGGAAAACGAGCTCGAAAAGCAAGTTGCGCTAAAATTAATGACGAACTGCTTATCAAAATTGTCGTAGGGATTATTCTGCTTTTGTCATGGCTTATACACACAAACTCGAATCCTGTTTGCTTCACAAATATCAAAACCAAATTGACATTCGACGTAAATTATAAAATCGATGGCATCTCCCGATGGGCTTATACATTGTGGCTCACCTTAAAAATTAAGAAATGTGCTACTTGCACTTGTACATACTGAAAGTTTTTTAACTGCTGCTATATGAATGTTTACAAAATTAGAACGATTTCCCATTATCAACGATTCTATTCCATCCCATGTAAAAACTGCGTACCATCCTTTCTTAATTGTAAAAATATACAACAGCATCACTGTGCGTTCCGGATAGTTTCTCGCTTCACTATACGTACAGGTTAATTGCCAGCGTGGGATGAGGGTTAATACGTAGACCTGCGTATACGCATAATAGTTGATTGCTAAATGTCAACTAAATCTATAAATAGTGTATGCCAATAGCTCGGAATACTGGTATATTTGAAATATTCCCATCTCCATGGAGCAACCAAGGCATAAAGAAAAATAAAACAAGACGGTTTAACGAGCTACATTTTATCACGTTTGTAGCCGTAGTACTAAGTTCCGCTCCAAAGTTGAGAGAGAATTTTTATATGTTTATATTACGCAGAAGGTAATTACCAAAATGACAAGAATGCTGCAAACATTCGTTTATACAGGGTTTTCCAATAAGAACGTGACAACTTTTTTGTTAAATAAAACGCAAACCATTTGAGATATTTCAGGAACTTTATAATCGGCTTGTAGTACAGTCAAAACATTTTTGAATGGAAATTGACTTCGTTCATATGACCACCGCGGGCACGTTTGCAGCGGTCGATTCGTTGGACTCAAGTTTTCAACGACTCTGCGACGCATTTCGGCCGAAACGCACCAAACAGCTTTTTTTTGTGGATGAAGTGGTGATTCATAAAGCACATGTTGATTTTCATCCGATCAATAATGCATATTTTGCTTATTGACGAACCCATTGAGCTAAAAATGAGCTTCATCACTGAAGATGATTTTGCGATGAAATTCGCTATCTTGTCGCATCTTCTCCAGAACCCAATCGGAGAACGTACGTTGCATCAAATGGTCCATCGGCTTCAATTCTCGAGTCAGCTTGATCTTGTATAAGTGTAAACCAAGATCCTTACGCTAAATAAGCCATAATGTGGTCTGAGCGATGCCCAATTCTTGAGACCGCCATAGAATTGACTGATTTTGATCGTTTGCTACGGACTCCTGAACGGCAGTGATATTTTCAACACGTCGACTAACCAGTTCTCTCACTGACACTGCAAATTTACACAACAAATATGTATGTAGACTCAAATATTTACACTCAACTTGTTACTGCCTGTCTACCAGGGCGAGAATTACGACCCAAAATTGGAACAAACGCTCATAAAGTTACAGTCACCGAATCCGAATTTCGGTAAAAAATTTTC
Source organism: Volucella inflata (assembly GCA_928272305.1). Lineage (NCBI taxonomy): Eukaryota > Metazoa > Arthropoda > Insecta > Diptera > Syrphidae > Volucella > Volucella inflata. The sequence goes on along the minus strand of OV743720.1, from coordinate 53,369,414 downwards.
ATAATTTGCAGATGTTGCTCGGTGAAATACCACAAGTTGGGTATAGAAAGCTGTTTCTTCGGACGACAAAGTAAGTCTGCAGTTCAAAATTTTGACCAACCCGGCAGCATCTCGTTTTTTTTGTCGAAAAATGAAAATTTTTTTATTGTCACAAAAACGATGCTATGTTATTAAGTAAGTCACACAGAATACGTACATGTAATCTGTTGATGAAAGACCAAAACTAGGCATAGAGAGCTGTTTTTTCGGATGAGTGAGAAAGTCTGAAATTCAAAATTTGCACCACCCCGGCAGCATCTCATTTTTTTTTGTCGAAAAATGAAAATTTCTTATTGTCACAAAAACGATGCTATTTTATTAAGTAAGTCACACAGATAACGTACATGTATAATTTGTTTATGAAAGCACAGGAAAGGTAAAGAGAGCTGTTTTTAAGGACGAGCGATAAAGCCTGAAATTCAAAATTTTGACCACCACGGCAGCACCTCGTTTTTTTTGTCGATAAATGAAAATTTTTTTATTGTCACAAAAACGATGCTATTTTATTAAGTAAGTCACACAGATAACGTACAGGTATAATTTATTAATGAAAGACCACAATAAAGGTAAAGAGAGCTGTTTTTTAGGACGAGGGATAAAGTCTGAAATTCAAAATTTTGACCACCCCGGCAGCATCTCGCTTTTTTTGCCGATAAATGAAAATTTTTTTATTGTCACAAAAACGATGCTATTTCATTAAGTAAGTCACACAGATAACGTACAGGTACAATTTATTAATGAAAGACCACAAGAAAGGTAAAGAGGGCTGTTTTTTAGGACGAGGGATAAAGTCTGAAATTCAAAATTTTGACCACCCCGGCAGCATCTCGTTTTTATTGTCGATAAATGAAAATTTTTTTATTGTCACAAAAACGATGCTATTTTATTAAGTAAGTCACACAGATAACGTACAGGTACAATTTATTAATGAAAGACCACAAGAAAGGTAAAGAGGGCTGTTTTTTAGGACGAGGGATAAAGTCTGAAATTCAAAATTTTGACCACCACGGCAGCATCTCTTTTTTTTGTCGATAAATGAACATTTTTTTATTGTCACAAAAACGATGCTATTTCATTAAGTAAGTCACACAGATAACGTACAAGTATTATTTAATGATGAAAGACCACAATATAGGTAACGAGGGCTGTTTTTTAGGACGAGCGATAAAGTCTGAAATTCAAAATTTTGACCACCCCGGCAGCATCTCGCTTTTATTGTCGATAAATGAAAATTTTTTTATTGTCACAAAAACGATGCTATTTTATTAAGTAAGTCACACAGATAACGTACAAGTATTATTTAATGATGAAAGACCACAATATAGGTAACGAGGGCTGTTTTTTAGGACGAGCGATAAAGTCTGAAATTCAAAATTTTGACCACCCCGGCAGCATCTCGCTTTTTTTGTCGATAAATGAAAATTTTTTTATTGCCACAAAAAAACGATGCTATTTTATTAAGCAAGTCACACAGATAACGTACAAGTATTACTAAATGATGAAAGACCACAATATAGGTAACGAGGGCTGTTTTTTAGGACGAGCGATAAAGTCTGAAATTCAAAATTTTGACCACCCCGGCAGCATCTCGCTTTTTTTGTCGATAAATGAAAATTTTTTTACTGTCACAAAAACGATGCTGTTTTGCTAAGCAAGTCACACAGATATCGTACAAGTATTATTTAACGTATCCCCAAAAAGGGAAAGGATATATCCAATCCAGCGAATCTTCGGTCGATAAGTCTCCTTCCGAATATCAGTAAGGTGTTCGAAAAAGTAATCAATAGAGCTCTGACAAGGTGGGTTGAGGACAAACATATAGTTCCGGATAATCAATTCGGTTTTAAGGCAGGACATGCTATCTCACATGCCGCGTCTAAACTGGTGTCCGATATCCAATGGAATAAAGCCAAAAAACAGTGTACTGGTGCCTGCCTAGTTGACTTGGAGAAGGCTTTCGACACTGTATGGTTAGAAGGTCTTTTCTACAAGCTGGCTAGTTTGGGGAATAGTAAACCTCTCTTGTACATTCTTTATAATATGCTAACCAACAGACAGTTCATCGTGAAATATGGTGATGTGACTTCTGTTGGAATATTTCAAATTAAAAATGGTCTTCAGCAAGGCGCGGTCAATTCGCCGATCCTATTCAACATTTATACAAGCGACTTGATAGGTTCACTTCCCCATACTATTGCGTACGCAGACGACTTGATAGCGTACAGAACAGGTCCAAAAATCGAGGTCATTAATAGTCTCTTACAGCGTGACTTCGATAAGATAAGACGATTTTGCGATGACTGGAAGTTGAAAAAAACTTTCAGAAGTCGGAAACCATTCTCTTTAGGACGCCGTTGTCTGGAGCCTCTAGGGATACCAGAAAAAATTGGCGAAAGTTCTCGATCATTGGACAACTCGGACAGCCTCTTTCCTGTCGAAATGTAGTCAGATACCTTGGGATTTGGCTAGATCAGTTTCTGTATTTTAACAAAAATGTAGATGCTGCTCTGGCCAGAGCTAAAGGCGCTTTTGCCCTCACAAAGAGACTGTTTTATAGCAGCCAACTCGATGCGAGGGTAAAGATAATCTGCTACATGGCCCTTATCAGGCCCATGCTGGTATTTGGGTGTCCCGTGTGGTTCAATGTACGAGCAAGCTTAATGGAAAAGATTCGGGTGTTTGAGGGGGCTTGCCTTAGGGCTTGTCTTCGCTTGTACAGAACACCAGAGTCGGAGTACAAAAAATTTTATCCTAACGAGGTCCTTTACAACAGGGCGAACCTAATACGAGTGGACAACTTCGTAATTAAGCTGACTCGAAGGCACATTGCAAGAGCAATGACCTCGACGAATAACCTGATATCAGGGGCGTACTACCCCAATCACCTTTATCATGAGAGTGTGCGCTCTAACGGCTTCGTTCCACCGGAAGCATTCCTCTACCTTGATCAGATAGGGTTGATCCAGGATAGATCAGCAGTCCCGTTAATCTTCCATGTCGCTCGGACAGCTGGGGACAGGCGACTCAACTACAACAGAGACGTCGCACACGGCAGGGTGGATCGTCTCAGGTTCAGTAGGGCGGTGGGGAATCGCGATAAAAGGGATGTCGTTCGGCAGCACCAGCTTTTCTGGTGGTTGAATGATGGGGAAGATGTTTCGTCGTCGTTTCCGTCAATTACGGACCAGCCTCACTAATGAGGCAGAGCTGACCAATCTATTTGCTTTGTAAATAGCGATGGCCAGCTTACATAGGTTTAGGTTAGCATTTAAGTAATATATATATATATTAGTATATACGAAGGTATATACTAATGTATGTATATAATTGTACATAATGTCTATATGTGTGTATGTACGTATTGTATGTAGGTTAGGTATATTAAGGTTTATTTTAAGTTAGATAATAAGTTTTTATAAGAATAAAAAAATATGTCCATACGCTAAGTTTTTTATCAAAAAAATTTTTTCTTAGCCTTAAGTTTAGAAAATAAGAAATCCTAAATAAAATGTAAATAAAGTCGAAAGACATAGATATAAGAATTTAGAGTAGCTTAGAGTGCCTGTGTAGGGCCAGTAAGTTAGTATAAGATTGTTTAGTAATTTTAAGCTAGCATTTAAGCATTTTTTGTTAGTATGTAAGGATCCATGATTAAGAAAATAAAATGCATTTAAAACTAAACTAAAACTAAACTAGTATTATTTAATGATGAAAGACCACAATATAGGTAACGAGGGCTGTTTTTTGGAACAAGCGGTAAAGTCTGAAATTCAAAATTTTGAACACCACGGCAGCACCTCGTTTTTGTTGTCGATAAATGAAAATTTTTTTTACTGTCAGAAAAACGATGCTATTTTATTAAGTAAGTCACACAGATAACGTACATGTATAATTTATTGATGAAAGACCACAAGAAAGGTAAAGAGAGCTGCTTTTTAGGACGAGCGATAGAGTCCGAAATTCAAAATTTTGACCGCCCCGGCAGCACCTCGTTTTTTTTGTCAATAAATGAAAATTTTTTTATTGCCACAAAAACGATGCTATTTTATTAAGTAAGTCACACAGATAACGTACATGTATAATTTATTGATGAAAGACCACAAGAAAGGTAAAGAGAGCTGCTTTTTAGGACGAGCGATAGAGTCCGAAATTCAAAATTTTGACCGCCCCGGCAGCACCTCGTTTTTTTTGTCAATAAATGAAAATTTTTTTATTGCCACAAAAACGATGCTATTTTATTAAGTAAGTCACACAGATAACGTACATGTATAATTTATTGATGAAAGACCACAAGAAAGGTAAAGAGAGCTGCTTTTTAGGACGAGCGATAGAGTCCGAAATTCAAAATTTTGACCGCCCCGGCAGCACCTCGTTTTTTTGTCAATAAATGAAAATTTTTTTATTGCCACAAAAACGATGCTATTTTATTAAGTAAGTCACACAGATAACGTACATGTATAATTTATTGATGAAAGACCACAAGAAAGGTAAAGAGAGCTGCTTTTTAGGACGAGCGATAGAGTCCGAAATTCAAAATTTTGACCGCCCCGGCAGCACCTCGTTTTTTTTGTCAATAAATGAAAATTTTTTTATTGCCACAAAAACGATGCTATTTTATTAAGCAAGTCACACAGATAACGTACAAGTATTATTAAATGATGAAAGACCACAATAAAGGTAACGAGGGCTGTTTTTTAGGACGAGCGATAAAGTCTGAAATTCAAAATTTTGAACGCCCTGGCAGCATCTCGTTTTTTTTGTCGATATATGAAAATTTTTTATTGTCACAAAAACGATGCTGTTTTGTTAAGCAAGTCACACAGATAACGTACATGTATAATTTGTTGATGAAGGACCACAAGAAAGGTAAAGAGAGCTGTTTTTTGGAACAAGCGGTAAAGTCTGAAACTCAAAATTTTGACCACCACGGCAGCATCTCGTTTTCTTTGTCGATAAATGAAAATCTTTTTATTGTCACAAAAACGAAGCTATTTTATTAAGTAAGTCACGCAGATTACATACAGGTATAGTTTGTTGATGAAAGACCACAAGAAAGGTAAAGAGAGCTGCTTTTTAGGACGAGCGATAAAGTCTGAAATTCAAAAATTTGACCACCCCGGCAGCATCTCTTTTTTTTGTCGATATATGAAAATTTTTTATTGTCTCAAAAACTATGCTGTTTTGCTAAGCAAGTCACACAGATAACGTACAAGTATTATTTAGTGATGAAAGACCACAATATAGGTAACGAGGGCTGTTTTTTGGAACAAGCGGTAAAGTCTGAAATTCAAAATTTTGAACACCACGGCAGCACCTCGTTTTTGTTGTCGATAAATGAAAATTTTTTTTACTGTCAGAAAAACGATGCTATTTTATTAAGTAAGTCACACAGATAACGTACATGTATAATTTATTGATGAAAGACCACAAGAAAGGTAAAGAGAGCTGCTTTTTAGGACGAGCGATAGAGTCCGAAATTCAAAATTTTGACCGCCCCGGCAGCACCTCGTTTTTTTTGTCAATAAATGAAAATTTTTTTATTGCCACAAAAACGATGCTATTTTATTAAGTAAGTCACACAGATAACGTACATGTATAATTTATTGATGAAAGACCACAAGAAAGGTAAAGAGAGCTGCTTTTTAGGACGAGCGATAGAGTCCGAAATTCAAAATTTTGACCGCCCCGGCAGCACCTCGTTTTTTTGTCAATAAATGAAAATTTTTTTATTGCCACAAAAACGATGCTATTTTATTAAGTAAGTCACACAGATAACGTACATGTATAATTTATTGATGAAAGACCACAAGAAAGGTAAAGAGAGCTGCTTTTTAGGACGAGCGATAGAGTCCGAAATTCAAAATTTTGACCGCCCCGGCAGCACCTCGTTTTTTTTGTCAATAAATGAAAATTTTTTTATTGCCACAAAAACGATGCTATTTTATTAAGCAAGTCACACAGATAACGTACAAGTATTATTAAATGATGAAAGACCACAATAAAGGTAACGAGGGCTGTTTTTTAGGACGAGCGATAAAGTCTGAAATTCAAAATTTTGAACGCCCTGGCAGCATCTCGTTTTTTTTGTCGATATATGAAAATTTTTTATTGTCACAAAAACGATGCTGTTTTGTTAAGCAAGTCACACAGATAACGTACATGTATAATTTGTTGATGAAGGACCACAAGAAAGGTAAAGAGAGCTGTTTTTTGGAACAAGCGGTAAAGTCTGAAACTCAAAATTTTGACCACCACGGCAGCATCTCGTTTTCTTTGTCGATAAATGAAAATCTTTTTATTGTCACAAAAACGAAGCTATTTTATTAAGTAAGTCACGCAGATTACATACAGGTATAGTTTGTTGATGAAAGACCACAAGAAAGGTAAAGAGAGCTGCTTTTTAGGACGAGCGATAAAGTCTGAAATTCAAAAATTTGACCACCCCGGCAGCATCTCTTTTTTTTGTCGATATATGAAAATTTTTTATTGTCTCAAAAACTATGCTGTTTTGCTAAGCAAGTCACACAGATAACGTACAAGTATTATTTAGTGATGAAAGACCACAATATAGGTAACGAGGGCTGTTTTTTAGGACGAGCGATAAAGTCTGAAATTCAAAATTTTGACCACCCCGGCAGCATCTCGTTTTTTTGTCGATAAATGAAAATTTTTTTTATTGTCACAAAAACGATGCTATTTTATGAAGCAAGTCACAAAGATAACGTACATGTATAATTTGTTGATGAAAGACCACAAGAAAGGTAAAGAGAGCTGCTTTTTAGGACGAGCGATAAAGTCTGAAATTCAAAAATTTGACCACCCCGGCAGCATCTCGTTTTTTTTGTCGATAAATGAAAATTTTTTATTTGCCACAAAAACGATGCTATTTTATTAAGCAAGTCACACAGATAACGTACAAGTATTACTTAATGATGAAAGACCACAATATAGGTAACGAGGGCTGTTTTTTGGAACAAGCGGTAAAGTCTGAAATTCAAAATTTTGACCGCCCCGGCAGCACCTCGTTTTTTTTGTCGATATATGAAAATTTTTTTATTGCCACAAAAACGATGCTATTTTATTAAGTAAGTCACACAGATAACGTACATGTATAATTTATTGATGAAAGACCACAAGAAAGGTAAAGAGAGCTGCTTTTTAGGACGAGCGATAGAGTCCGAAATTCAAAATTTTGACCGCCCCGGCAGCACCTCGTTTTTTTTGTCAATAAATGAAAATTTTTTTATTGCCACAAAAACGATGCTATTTTATTAAGTAAGTCACACAGATAACGTACATGTATAATTTATTGATGAAAGACCACAAGAAAGGTAAAGAGAGCTGCTCTTTAGGACGAGCGATAGAGTCCGAAATTCAAAATTTTGACCGCCCCGGCAGCATCTCGCTTTTTTTGTCGATAAATGAAAATTTTTTATTTGCCACAAAAACGATGCTATTTTATTAAGTAAGTCACACAGATAACGTACATGTATAATTTATTGATGAAAGACCACAAGAAAGGTAAAGAGAGCTGCTCTTTAGGACGAGCGATAGAGTCCGAAATTCAAAATTTTGACCGCCCCGCCAGCACCTCGTTTTTTTTGTCGATATATGAAAATTTTTTTATTGCCACAAAAACGATGCTATTTTATTAAGTAAGTCACACAGATAACGTACATGTATAATTTATTGATGAAAGACCACAAGAAAGGTAAAGAGAGCTGCTTTTTAGGACGAGCGATAGAGTCCGAAATTCAAAATTTTGACCGCCCCGGCAGCACCTCGTTTTTTTTGTCGATAAATGAAAATTTTTTATTTGCCACAAAAACGATGCTATTTTATTAAGTAAGTCACACAGATAACGTACATGTATAATTTATTGATGAAAGACCACAAGAAAGGTAAAGAGAGCTGCTTTTTAGGACGAGCGATAGAGTCCGAAATTCAAAATTTTGACCGCCCCGGCAGCACCTCGTTTTTTTTGTCGATAAATGAAAATTTTTTATTTGCCACAAAAACGATGCTATTTTATTAAGTAAGTCACACAGATAACGTACATGTATAATTTATTGATGAAAGACCACAAGAAAGGTAAAGAGAGCTGCTTTTTAGGACGAGCGATAGAGTCCGAAATTCAAAATTTTGACCGCCCCGGCAGCACCTCGTTTTTTTTGTCGATATATGAAAATTTTTTTATTGCCACAAAAACGATGCTATTTTATTAAGTAAGTCACACAGATAACGTACATGTATAATTTATTGATGAAAGACCACAAGAAAGGTAAAGAGAGCTGCTTTTTAGGACGAGCGATAGAGTCCGAAATTCAAAATTTTGACCGCCCCGGCAGCACCTCGTTTTTTTTGTCGATAAATGAAAATTTTTTATTTGCCACAAAAACGATGCTATTTTATTAAGTAAGTCACACAGATAACGTACATGTATAATTTATTGATGAAAGACCACAAGAAAGGTAAAGAGAGCTGCTTTTTAGGACGAGCGATAGAGTCCGAAATTCAAAATTTTGAACGCCCCGGCAGCACCTCGTTTTTTTTGTCGATATATGAAAATTTTTTTATTGCCACAAAAACGATGCTATTTTATTAAGTAAGTCACACAGATAACGTACATGTATAATTTATTGATGAAAGACCACAAGAAAGGTAAAGAGAGCTGCTTTTTAGGACGAGCGATAGAGTCCGAAATTCAAAATTTTGACCGCCCCGGCAGCACCTCGTTTTTTTTGTCAATAAATGAAAATTTTTTTATTGCCACAAAAACGATGCTATTTTATTAAGCAAGTCACACAGATAACGTACAAGTATTATTAAATGATGAAAGACCACAATAAAGGTAACGAGGGCTGTTTTTTAGGACGAGCGATAAAGTCTGAAATTCAAAATTTTGAACGCCCTGGCAGCATCTCGTTTTTTTTGTCAATAAATGAAAATTTTTTTATTGCCACAAAAACGATGCTATTTTATTAAGCAAGTCACACAGATAACGTACAAGTATTATTAAATGATGAAAGACCACAATAAAGGTAAAGAGAGCTGCTCTTTAGGACGAGCGATAGAGTCCGAAATTCAAAATTTTGACCGCCCCGCCAGCACCTCGTTTTTTTTGTCGATATATGAAAATTTTTTTATTGCCACAAAAACGATGCTATTTTATTAAGTAAGTCACACAGATAACGTACATGTATAATTTATTGATGAAAGACCACAAGAAAGGTAAAGAGAGCTGCTTTTTAGGACGAGCGATAGAGTCCGAAATTCAAAATTTTGACCGCCCCGGCAGCACCTCGTTTTTTTTGTCGATAAATGAAAATTTTTTATTTGCCACAAAAACGATGCTATTTTATTAAGTAAGTCACACAGATAACGTACATGTATAATTTATTGATGAAAGACCACAAGAAAGGTAAAGAGAGCTGCTTTTTAGGACGAGCGATAGAGTCCGAAATTCAAAATTTTGACCGCCCCGGCAGCACCTCATAAATGAAAATTTTTTATTTGCCACAAAAACGATGCTATTTTATTAAGTAAGTCACACAGATAACGTACATGTATAATTTATTGATGAAAGACCACAAGAAAGGTAAAGAGAGCTGCTTTTTAGGACGAGCGATAGAGTCCGAAATTCAAAATTTTGACCGCCCCGGCAGCACCTCGTTTTTTTTGTCGATATATGAAAATTTTTTTATTGCCACAAAAACGATGCTATTTTATTAAGTAAGTCACACAGATAACGTACATGTATAATTTATTGATGAAAGACCACAAGAAAGGTAAAGAGAGCTGCTTTTTAGGACGAGCGATAGAGTCCGAAATTCAAAATTTTGACCGCCCCGGCAGCATCTCGCTTTTTTTGTCGATAAATGAAAATTTTTTATTTGCCACAAAAACGATGCTATTTTATTAAGTAAGTCACACAGATAACGTACATGTATAATTTATTGATGAAAGACCACAAGAAAGGTAAAGAGAGCTGCTCTTTAGGACGAGCGATAGAGTCCCGAAATTCAAAATTTTGACCGCCCCCCGCCAGCACCCTCGTTTTTTTTGTCAATAAATGAAAATTTTTTTATTGCCACAAAAACGATGCTATTTTATTAAGTAAGTCACACAGATAACGTACAAGTATTATTTAATGATGAAAGACCACAAGAAAGGTAAAGAGAGCTGCTTTTTAGGACGAGCGATAGAGTCCGAAATTCAAAATTTTGACCGCCCCGGCAGCACCTCGTTTTTTTTGTCGATAAATGAAAATTTTTTATTTGCCACAAAAACGATGCTATTTTATTAAGTAAGTCACACAGATAACGTACATGTATAATTTATTGATGAAAGACCACAAGAAAGGTAAAGAGAGCTGCTTTTTAGGACGAGCGATAGAGTCCGAAATTCAAAATTTTGACCGCCCCGGCAGCACCTCGTTTTTTTTGTCGATAAATGAAAATTTTTTATTTGCCACAAAAACGATGCTATTTTATTAAGTAAGTCACACAGATAACGTACATGTATAATTTATTGATGAAAGACCACAAGAAAGGTAAAGAGAGCTGCTTTTTAGGACGAGCGATAGAGTCCGAAATTCAAAATTTTGACCGCCCCCGGCAGCACCTCGTTTTTTTGTCGATATATGAAAATTTTTTTATTGCCACAAAAACGATGCTATTTTATTAAGTAAGTCACACAGATAACGTACATGTATAATTTATTGATGAAAGACCACAAGAAAAGGTAAAGAGAGCTGCTTTTTAGGACGAGCGATAGAGTCCGAAATTCAAAATTTTGACCGCCCCGGCAGCACCCTCGTTTTTTTTGTCGATAAATGAAAATTTTTTATTTGCCACAAAAACGATGCTATTTTATTAAGTAAGTCACACAGATAACGTACATGTATAATTTATTGATGAAAGACCACAAGAAAGGTAAAGAGAGCTGCTTTTTAGGACGAGCGATAGAGTCCGAAATTCAAAATTTTGACCGCCCCCGGCAGCACCTCGTTTTTTTTTGTCGATATATGAAAATTTTTTTATTGCCACAAAAACGATGCTATTTTATTAAGTAAGTCACACAGATAACGTACATGTATAATTTATTGATGAAAGACCACAAGAAAGGTAAAGAGAGCTGCTTTTTAGGACGAGCGATAGAGTCCGAAATTCAAAATTTTGACCGCCCCCGGCAGGCACCTCGTTTTTTTTGTCAATAAATGAAAATTTTTTTATTGCCACAAAAACGATGCTATTTTATTAAGCAAGTCACACAGATAACGTACAAGTATTATTAAATGATGAAAGACCACAATAAAGGTAACGAGGGCTGTTTTTTAGGACGAGCGATAAAGTCTGAAATTCAAAATTTTGAACGCCCTGGCAGCATCTCGTTTTTTTTGTCAATAAATGAAAATTTTTTATTGCCACAAAAACGATGCTATTTTATTAAGCAAGTCACACAGATAACGTACAAGTATTATTAAATGATGAAAGACCACAATAAAGGTAAAGAGAGCTGCTCTTTAGGACGAGCGATAGAGTCCGAAATTCAAAATTTTGACCGCCCCGCCAGCACCCTCGTTTTTTTTGTCGATATATGAAAATTTTTTTATTGCCACAAAAACGATGCTATTTTATTAAGTAAGTCACACAGATAACGTACATGTATAATTTATTGATGAAAGACCACAAGAAAGGTAAAGAGAGCTGCTCTTTAGGACGAGCGATAGAGTCCGAAATTCAAAATTTTGACCGCCCCGCCAGCACCTCGTTTTTTTTGTCGATATATGAAAATTTTTTTATTGCCACAAAAACGATGCTATTTTATTAAGTAAGTCACACAGATAACGTACATGTATAATTTATTGATGAAAGACCACAAGAAAGGTAAAGAGAGCTGGCTTTTTAGGACGAGCGATAGAGTCCGAAATTCAAAATTTTGACCGCCCCGGCAGCACCTCGTTTTTTTTGTCGATAAATGAAAATTTTTTATTTGCCACAAAAACGATGCTATTTTATTAAGTAAGTCACACCAGATAACGTACATGTATAATTTATTGATGAAAGACCACAAGAAAGGTAAAGAGAGCTGCTTTTTAGGACGAGCGATAGAGTCCGAAATTCAAAATTTTGACCGCCCCGGCAGCACCTCGTTTTTTTTGTCGATAAATGAAAATTTTTTATTTGCCACAAAAACGATGCTATTTTATTAAGTAAGTCACACAGATAACGTACATGTATAATTTATTGATGAAAGACCACAAGAAAGGTAAAGAGAGCTGCTTTTTAGGACGAGCGATAGAGTCCGAAATTCAAAATTTTGACCGCCCCCGGCAGCACCTCGTTTTTTTTGTCGATATATGAAAATTTTTTTATTGCCACAAAAACGATGCTATTTTATTAAGTAAGTCACACAGATAACGTACATGTATAATTTATTGATGAAAGACCACAAGAAAGGTAAAGAGAGCTGCTTTTTAGGACGAGCGATAGAGTCCGAAATTCAAAATTTTGACCGCCCCGGCAGCACCTCGTTTTTTTTGTCGATAAATGAAAATTTTTTATTTGCCACAAAAACGATGCTATTTTATTAAGTAAGTCACACAGATAACGTACATGTATAATTTATTGATGAAAGACCACAAGAAAGGTAAAGAGAGCTGCTTTTTAGGACGAGCGATAGAGTCCGAAATTCAAAATTTTGACCGCCCCGGCAGCACCTCGTTTTTTTTGTCGATATATGAAAATTTTTTTATTGCCACAAAAACGATGCTATTTTATTAAGTAAGTCACACAGATAACGTACATGTATAATTTATTGATGAAAGACCACAAGAAAGGTAAAGAGAGCTGCTTTTTAGGACGAGCGATAGAGTCCGAAATTCAAAATTTTGACCGCCCCGGCAGCACCTCGTTTTTTTTGTCAATAAATGAAAATTTTTTTATTGCCACAAAAACGATGCTATTTTATTAAGCAAGTCACACAGATAACGTACAAGTATTATTAAATGATGAAAGACCACAATAAAGGTAACGAGGGCTGTTTTTTAGGACGAGCGATAAAGTCTGAAATTCAAAATTTTGAACGCCCTGGCAGCATCTCGTTTTTTTTGTCAATAAATGAAAATTTTTTTATTGCCACAAAAACGATGCTATTTTATTAAGCAAGTCACACAGATAACGTACAAGTATTATTAAATGATGAAAGACCACAATAAAGGTAAAGAGAGCTGCTCTTTAGGACGAGCGATAGAGTCCGAAATTCAAAATTTTGACCGCCCCGCCAGCACCTCGTTTTTTTTTGTCGATATATGAAAATTTTTTTATTGCCACAAAAACGATGCTATTTTATTAAGTAAGTCACACAGATAACGTACATGTATAATTTATTGATGAAAGACCACAAGAAAGGTAAAGAGAGCTGCTTTTTAGGACGAGCGATAGAGTCCGAAATTCAAAATTTTGACCGCCCCGGCAGCACCTCGTTTTTTTTGTCGATAAATGAAAATTTTTTATTTGCCACAAAAACGATGCTATTTTATTAAGTAAGTCACACAGATAACGTACATGTATAATTTATTGATGAAAGACCACAAGAAAGGTAAAGAGAGCTGCTTTTTAGGACGAGCGATAGAGTCCGAAATTCAAAATTTTGACCGCCCCGGCAGCACCTCGTTTTTTTTGTCGATAAATGAAAATTTTTTATTTGCCACAAAAACGATGCTATTTTATTAAGTAAGTCACACAGATAACGTACATGTATAATTTATTGATGAAAGACCACAAGAAAGGTAAAGAGAGCTGCTTTTTAGGACGAGCGATAGAGTCCGAAATTCAAAATTTTGACCGCCCCGGCAGCACCTCGTTTTTTTTGTCGATATATGAAAATTTTTTTATTGCCACAAAAACGATGCTATTTTATTAAGTAAGTCACACAGATAACGTACATGTATAATTTATTGATGAAAGACCACAAGAAAGGTAAAGAGAGCTGCTTTTTAGGACGAGCGATAGAGTCCGAAATTCAAAATTTTGACCGCCCCGGCAGCATCTCGCTTTTTTTGTCGATAAATGAAAATTTTTTATTTGCCACAAAAACGATGCTATTTTATTAAGTAAGTCACACAGATAACGTACATGTATAATTTATTGATGAAAGACCACAAGAAAGGTAAAGAGAGCTGCTCTTTAGGACGAGCGATAGAGTCCGAAATTCAAAATTTTGACCGCCCCGCCAGCACCTCGTTTTTTTTGTCGATATATGAAAATTTTTTTATTGCCACAAAAACGATGCTATTTTATTAAGTAAGTCACACAGATAACGTACATGTATAATTTATTGATGAAAGACCACAAGAAAGGTAAAGAGAGCTGCTTTTTAGGACGAGCGATAGAGTCCGAAATTCAAAATTTTGACCGCCCCGGCAGCACCTCGTTTTTTTTGTCGATAAATGAAAATTTTTTATTTGCCACAAAAACGATGCTATTTTATTAAGTAAGTCACACAGATAACGTACATGTATAATTTATTGATGAAAGACCACAAGAAAGGTAAAGAGAGCTGCTTTTTAGGACGAGCGATAGAGTCCGAAATTCAAAATTTTGACCGCCCCGGCAGCACCTCGTTTTTTTTGTCGATAAATGAAAATTTTTTATTTGCCACAAAAACGATGCTATTTTATTAAGTAAGTCACACAGATAACGTACATGTATAATTTATTGATGAAAGACCACAAGAAAGGTAAAGAGAGCTGCTTTTTAGGACGAGCGATAGAGTCCGAAATTCAAAATTTTGACCGCCCCGGCAGCACCTCGTTTTTTTTTGTCGATATATGAAAATTTTTTTATTGCCACAAAAAACGATGCTATTTTATTAAGTAAGTCACACAGATAACGTACATGTATAATTTATTGATGAAAGACCACAAGAAAGGTAAAGAGAGCTGCTTTTTAGGACGAGCGATAGAGTCCGAAATTCAAAATTTTGACCGCCCCGGCAGCACCTCGTTTTTTTTGTCGATAAATGAAAATTTTTTATTTGCCACAAAAACGATGCTATTTTATTAAGTAAGTCACACAGATAACGTACATGTATAATTTATTGATGAAAGACCACAAGAAAGGTAAAGAGAGCTGCTTTTTAGGACGAGCGATAGAGTCCGAAATTCAAAATTTTGACCGCCCCGGCAGCACCTCGTTTTTTTGTCGATATATGAAAATTTTTTTATTGCCACAAAAACGATGCTATTTTATTAAGTAAGTCACACAGATAACGTACATGTATAATTTATTGATGAAAGACCACAAGAAAGGTAAAGAGAGCTGCTTTTTAGGACGAGCGATAGAGTCCGAAATTCAAAATTTTGACCGCCCCGGCAGCACCTCGTTTTTTTTGTCAATAAATGAAAATTTTTTTATTGCCACAAAAACGATGCTATTTTATTAAGCAAGTCACACAGATAACGTACAAGTATTATTAAATGATGAAAGACCACAATAAAGGTAACGAGGGCTGTTTTTTAGGACGAGCGATAAAGTCTGAAATTCAAAATTTTGAACGCCCTGGCAGCATCTCGTTTTTTTTGTCAATAAATGAAAATTTTTTTATTGCCACAAAAACGATGCTATTTTATTAAGCAAGTCACACAGATAACGTACAAGTATTATTAAATGATGAAAGACCACAATAAAGGTAAAGAGAGCTGCTCTTTAGGACGAGCGATAGAGTCCGAAATTCAAAATTTTGACCGCCCCGCCAGCACCTCGTTTTTTTTGTCGATATATGAAAATTTTTTTATTGCCACAAAAACGATGCTATTTTATTAAGTAAGTCACACAGATAACGTACATGTATAATTTATTGATGAAAGACCACAAGAAAGGTAAAGAGAGCTGCTTTTTAGGACGAGCGATAGAGTCCGAAATTCAAAATTTTGACCGCCCCGGCAGCACCTCGTTTTTTTTGTCGATAAATGAAAATTTTTTATTTGCCACAAAAACGATGCTATTTTATTAAGTAAGTCACACAGATAACGTACATGTATAATTTATTGATGAAAGACCACAAGAAAGGTAAAGAGAGCTGCTTTTTAGGACGAGCGATAGAGTCCGAAATTCAAAATTTTGACCGCCCCGGCAGCACCTCGTTTTTTTTGTCGATAAATGAAAATTTTTTATTTGCCACAAAAACGATGCTATTTTATTAAGTAAGTCACACAGATAACGTACATGTATAATTTATTGATGAAAGACCACAAGAAAGGTAAAGAGAGCTGCTTTTTAGGACGAGCGATAGAGTCCGAAATTCAAAATTTTGACCGCCCCGGCAGCACCTCGTTTTTTTTGTCGATATATGAAAATTTTTTTATTGCCACAAAAACGATGCTATTTTATTAAGTAAGTCACACAGATAACGTACATGTATAATTTATTGATGAAAGACCACAAGAAAGGTAAAGAGAGCTGCTTTTTAGGACGAGCGATAGAGTCCGAAATTCAAAATTTTGACCGCCCCGGCAGCACCTCGTTTTTTTTGTCGATAAATGAAAATTTTTTATTTGCCACAAAAACGATGCTATTTTATTAAGTAAGTCACACAGATAACGTACATGTATAATTTATTGATGAAAGACCACAAGAAAGGTAAAGAGAGCTGCTTTTTAGGACGAGCGATAGAGTCCGAAATTCAAAATTTTGACCGCCCCGGCAGCACCTCGTTTTTTTTGTCGATATATGAAAATTTTTTTATTGCCACAAAAACGATGCTATTTTATTAAGTAAGTCACACAGATAACGTACATGTATAATTTATTGATGAAAGACCACAAGAAAGGTAAAGAGAGCTGCTTTTTAGGACGAGCGATAGAGTCCGAAATTCAAAATTTTGACCGCCCCGGCAGCACCTCGTTTTTTTTGTCAATAAATGAAAATTTTTTTATTGCCACAAAAACGATGCTATTTTATTAAGCAAGTCACACAGATAACGTACAAGTATTATTAAATGATGAAAGACCACAATAAAGGTAACGAGGGCTGTTTTTTAGGACGAGCGATAAAGTCTGAAATTCAAAATTTTGAACGCCCTGGCAGCATCTCGTTTTTTTTGTCGATATATGAAAATTTTTTATTGTCACAAAAACGATGCTGTTTTGTTAAGCAAGTCACACAGATAACGTACATGTATAATTTGTTGATGAAGGACCACAAGAAAGGTAAAGAGAGCTGTCTTTTGGAATAAGCGATACAGTATGAAATTCAAAATTTTGACCACCCCGGCAGCACCTCGTTTTCTTTGTCGATAAATGAAAAATTTTTTATTGTCACAAAAACGATGCTTTTTTATTAAGTATGTCACACAGATAACGTACAGGTATAATTTATTGATGAAAGACCACAAGACAGGTACAGAGAGCTGTCTTTTGGAACAAGCGATACAGTATGAAATTCAAAATTTTGACCACCCCGGCAGCATCTCGTTTTCTTTGTCGATAAATGAAAATTTTTTTATTGTCACAAAAATGAAGCTATTTTATTAAGTAAGTCACACAGATTACGTACAGGTATAATTTGTTGATGAAAGACCACAAGAAAGGTAAAGAGAGCTGTTTTTTGGAACAAGCGGTAAAGTCTGAAACTCAAAATTTTGACCACCACGGCAGCACCTCGTTTTTTTTTGTCGATAAATGAAAATTTTTTTATTGCCACAAAACGATGCTATTTTATTAAGTAAGTCACACAGATAACGTACATGTATAATTTATTGATGAAAGACCACAAGAAAGGTAAAGAGAGCTGCTTTTTAGGACGAGCGATAGAGTCCGAAATTCAAAATTTTGACCGCCCCGGCAGCACCTCGTTTTTTTTGTCGATATATGAAAATTTTTTTATTGCCACAAAAACGATGCTATTTTATTAAGTAAGTCACACAGATTACGTACAGGTATAATTTGTTGATGAAAGACCACAAGAAAGGTAAAGAGAGCTGTTTTTTGGAACAAGCGGTAAAGTCTGAAACTCAAAATTTTGACCACCACGGCAGCACCTCGTTTTTTTTGTCGATAAATGAAAAATTTTTTATTGTCACAAAAACGATGCTTTTTTATTAAGTATGTCACACAGATAACGTACAGGTATAATTTATTGATGAAAGACCACAAGACAGGTAAAGAGAGCTGTCTTTTGGAACAAGCGATACAGTATGAAATTCAAAATTTTGACCACCCCGGCAGCATCTCGTTTTCTTTGTCGATAAATGAAAATTTTTTTATTGTCACAAAAATGAAGCTATTTTATTAAGTAAGTCACACAGATTACGTACAGGTATAATTTGTTGATGAAAGACCACAAGAAAGGTAAAGAGAGCTGTTTTTTGGAACAAGCGGTAAAGTCTGAAACTCAAAATTTTGACCACCACGGCAGCACCTCGTTTTTTTTTGTCGATAAATGAAAATTTTTTTATTGCCACAAAACGATGCTATTTTATTAAGTAAGTCACACAGATAACGTACATGTATAATTTATTGATGAAAGACCACAAGAAAGGTAAAGAGAGCTGCTTTTTAGGACGAGCGATAGAGTCCGAAATTCAAAATTTTGACCGCCCCGGCAGCACCTCGTTTTTTTTGTCGATATATGAAAATTTTTTTATTGCCACAAAAACGATGCTATTTTATTAAGTAAGTCACACAGATAACGTACAGGTATAATTTATTGATGAAAGACCACAAGACAGGTAAAGAGAGCTGTCTTTTGGAATAAGCGATACAGTATGAAATTCAAAATTTTGACCACCCCGGCAGCACCTCGTTTTCTTTGTCGATAAATGAAAATTTTTTTATTGCCACAAAAACGATGCTATTTTATTAAGTAAGTCACACAGATAACGTACAAGTATTATTTAATGATGAAAGACCACAATATAGGTAACGAGGGCTGTTTTTTGGAACAAGCGATACAGTATGAAATTCAAAATTTTGACCACCACGGCAGCACCTCGTTTTTTTTGTCAATAAATGAAAATTTTTTATTTGCCACAAAAACGATGCTATTTTATTAAGTAAGTCACACAGATAACGTACATGTATAATTTATTGATGAAAGACCACAAGAAAGGTAAAGAGAGCTGCTTTTTAGGACGAGCGATAGAGTCCGAAATTCAAAATTTTGACCGCCCTGGCAGCACCTCGTTTTTTTTGTCGATAAATGAAAATTTTTTATTTGCCACAAAAACGATGCTATTTTATTAAGTAAGTCACACAGATAACGTACATGTATAATTTATTGATGAAAGACCACAAGAAAGGTAAAGAGAGCTGCTTTTTAGGACGAGCGATAGAGTCCGAAATTCAAAATTTTGACCGCCCCGGCAGCACCTCGTTTTTTTTGTCGATATATGAAAATTTTTTTATTGCCACAAAAACGATGCTATTTTATTAAGTAAGTCACACAGATAACGTACATGTATAATTTATTGATGAAAGACCACAAGAAAGGTAAAGAGAGCTGCTTTTTAGGACGAGCGATAGAGTCCGAAATTCAAAATTTTGACCGCCCCGGCAGCACCTCGTTTTTGTTGTCAATAAATGAAAATTTTTTTATTGCCACAAAAACGATGCTATTTTATTAAGTAAGTCACACAGATAACGTACAAGTATTATTTAATGATGAAAGACCACAATATAGGTAACGAGGGCTGTTTTTTAGGACGAGCGATAAAGTCTGAAATTCAAAATTTTGACCACCCCGGCAGCATCTCGCTTTTTTTGTCGATAAATGAAAATTTTTTTATTGCCACAAAACGATGCTATTTTATTAAGTAAGTCACACAGATAACGTACAAGTATTATTAAATGATGAAAGACCACAATATAGGCAACGAGGGCTGTTTTTTAGGACGAGCGATAAAGTCTGAAATTCAAAATTTTGACCACCCCGGCAGCATCTCGCTTTTTTTGTCGATAAATGAAAATTTTTTTACTGTCACAAAAACGATGCTATTTTATTAAGCAAGTCACAAAGATAACGTACATGTATAATTTGTTGATGAAAGACCACAAGAAAGGTAAAGAGAGCTGCTTTTTAGGACGAGCGATAAAGTCTGAAATTCAAAAATTTGACCACCCCGGCAGCATCTCTTTTTTTTGTCGATATATGAAAATTTTTTATTGTCTCAAAAACTATGCTGTTTTGCTAAGCAAGTCACACAGATAACGTACATGTATAATTTATTGATGAAAGACCACAAGAAAGGTAAAGAGAGCTGCTTTTTAGGACGAGCGATAGAGTCCGAAATTCAAAATTTTGACCGCCCCGGCAGCACCTCGTTTTTTTTGTCAATAAATGAAAATTTTTTTATTGCCACAAAACGATGCTATTTTATTAAGTAAGTCACACAGATAACGTACAAGTATTATTAAATGATGAAAGACCACAATATAGGCAACGAGGGCTGTTTTTTAGGACGAGCGATAAAGTCTGAAATTCAAAATTTTGACCACCCCGGCAGCATCTCGCTTTTTTTGTCGATAAATGAAAATTTTTTTACTGTCACAAAAACGATGCTATTTTATTAAGCAAGTCACAAAGATAACGTACATGTATAATTTGTTGATGAAAGACCACAAGAAAGGTAAAGAGAGCTGCTTTTTAGGACGAGCGATAAAGTCTGAAATTCAAAAATTTGACCACCCCGGCAGCACCTCGTTTTCTTTGTCGATAAATGAAAATTTTTTTATTGCCACAAAAACGATGCTATTTTATTAAGTAAGTCACACAGATAACGTACATGTATAATTTATTGATGAAAGACCACAAGAAAGGTAAAGAGAGCTGCTTTTTAGGACGAGCGATAGAGTCCGAAATTCAAAATTTTGACCGCCCCGGCAGCACCTCGTTTTTTTTGTCAATAAATGAAAATTTTTTTATTGCCACAAAAACGATGCTATTTTATTAAGTAAGTCACACAGATAACGTACAAGTATTATTTAATGATGAAAGACCACAATATAGGTAACGAGGGCTGTCTTTTGGAACAAGCGATACAGTATGAAATTCAAAATTTTGACCACCCCGGCAGCACCTCGTTTTTTTTGTCGATATATGAAAATTTTTTTATTGCCACAAAAACGATGCTATTTTATTAAGTAAGTCACACAGATAACGTACATGTATAATTTATTGATGAAAGACCACAAGAAAGGTAAAGAGAGCTGCTTTTTAGGACGAGCGATAGAGTCCGAAATTCAAAATTTTGACCGCCCCGGCAGCACCTCGTTTTTTTTGTCAATAAATGAAAATTTTTTTATTGCCACAAAAACGATGCTATTTTATTAAGTAAGTCACACAGATAACGTACAAGTATTATTTAATGATGAAAGACCACAATATAGGTAACGAGGGCTGTTTTTTAGGACGAGCGATAAAGTCTGAAATTCAAAATTTTGACCACCCCGGCAGCATCTCGCTTTTTTTGTCGATAAATGAAAATTTTTTTATTGCCACAAAACGATATTATTTTATTAAGTAAGTCACACAGATAACGTACAAGTATTATTAAATGATGAAAGACCACAATATAGGCAACGAGGGCTGTTTTTTAGGACGAGCGATAAAGTCTGAAATTCAAAATTTTGACCACCCCGGCAGCATCTCGCTTTTTTTGTCGATAAATGAAAATTTTTTTACTGTCACAAAAACGATGCTATTTTATTAAGCAAGTCACAAAGATAACGTACATGTATAATTTGTTGATGAAAGACCACAAGAAAGGTAAAGAGAGCTGCTTTTTAGGACGAGCGATAAAGTCTGATATTCAAAATTTTGACCACCCCGGCAGCATCTCGTTTTTTTTGTCGATAAATGAAAATTTTTTTTATTGTCACAAAAACGATGCTATTTTATGAAGCAAGTCACAAAGATAACGTACATGTATAATTTGTTGATGAAAGACCACAAGAAAGGTAAAGAGAGCTGCTTTTTAGGACGAGCGATAAAGTCTGAAATTCAAAAATTTGACCACCCCGGCAGCATCTCTTTTTTTTGTCGATATATGAAAATTTTTTATTGTCTCAAAAACTATGCTGTTTTGCTAAGCAAGTCACACAGATAACGTACAGGTATTATTTAATGATGAAAGACCACAATATAGGTAACGAGGGCTGTTTTTTAGGACGAGCGATAAAGTCTGAAATTCAAAATTTTGACCACCCCGGCAGCACCTCGTTTTTTTTGTCGATATATGAAAATTTTTTTATTATGAATGAAGGACCACAAGAAAGGTAAAGAGAGCTGTTTTTTGGAACAAGCGGTAAAGACTGAAACTCAAAATTTTGACCACCCCGGCAACACCTCGTTTTTTTTTGTCGACAAATGAAAAATTTTTTATTGTCACAAAAAAGATGCTTTTTTATTAAGTAAGTCACACAGATAACGTACAGGCATAATTTATTGATGAAAGACCACAAGACAGGTAAAGAGAGCTGTCTTTTGGAACAAGCGATACAGTATGAAATTCAAAATTTTGACCACCCCGGCAGCATCTCGTTTTCTTTGTCGATAAATGAAAATTTATTTATTGTCACAAAAACGAAGCTATTTTATTAAGTAAGTCACGCAGATTACATACAGGTATAGTTTGTTGATGAAAGACCACAAGAAAGGTAAAGAGAGCTGCTTTTTAGGACGAGCGATAAAGTCTGAAATTCAAAAATTTGACCACCCCGGCAGCATCTCGTTTTTTTTGTCGATAAATGAAAATTTTTTATTTGCCACAAAAACGATGCTATTTTATTAAGCAAGTCAGACAGATAACGTACAAGTATTACTTAATGATGAAAGACCACAATATAGGTAACGAGGGCTGTTTTTTGGAACAAGCGGTAAAGTCTGAAATTCAAAATTTTGAACACCACGGCAGCACCTCGTTTTTTTTTGTCGATAAATGAAAATTTTTTTTACTGTCAGAAAAACGATGCTATTTTATTAAGTAAGTCACACAGATAACGTACATGTATAATTTATTGATGAAAGACCACAAGAAAGGTAAAGAGAGCTGCTTTTTAGGACGAGCGATAAAGTCTGAAATTCAAAAATTTGACCACCCCGGCAGCACCTCTTTTTTTTTGTCAATAAATGAAAATATTTTAATTGCCACAAAAACGATGCTATTTTATTAAGCAAGTCACACAGATAACGTACAAGTATTATTAAATGATGAAAGACCACAATATAGGTAACGAGGGCTGTTTTCTAGGACGAGCGATAAAGTCTGAAATTCAAAATTTTGACCACCCGGCAGCATCTCGCTTTTTTTGTCGATAAATGAAAATTTTTTTACTGTCACAAAAACGATGCTGTTTTGCTAAGCAAGTCACACAGATAACGTACAAGTATTACTTAATGATGAAAGACCACAATATAGGTAACGAGGGCTGTTTTTTGGAACAAGCGGTAAAGTCTGAAATTCAAAATTTTGAACACCACGGCAGCACCTCGTTTTTTTTGTCGATAAATGAAAATTTTTTTTACTGTCAGAAAAACGATGCTATTTTATTAAGTAAGTCACACAGATAACGTACATGTATAATTTATTGATGAAAGACCACAAGAAAGGTAAAGAGAGCTGCTTTTTAGGACGAGCGATAGAGTCGAAAATCAAAATTTTGACCGCCCCGGCAACATCTCGTTTTTTTTGTCGATATATGAAAATTTTTTATTGTCACAAAAACGATGCTATTTTATTAAGTAAGTCACACAGATAACGTACAGGTATAATTTATTGATGAAAGACCACAAGAAAGGTAAAGAGAGCGATAAAGTCCGAAATTCAAAAGTTTGACCGCCCCGGCAGCACCTCGTTTTTTTTGTCGATATATGAAAATTTTTTTATTGCCACAAAAACGATGCTATTTTATTAAGAAAAGTCACACAGATAACGTGCAGGTATAATTTATTGATGAAAGACCACAAGACAGGTAAAGAGAGCTGTCTTTTGGAACAAGCGGTAAAGTCTGAAACTCAAAATTTTGACCACCCCGGCAACACCTCGTTTTTTTTGTGACAAATGAAAAATTTTTTATTGTCACAAAAAAGATGCTATTTTATTAAGTAAGTCACACAGATTACGTACATGTATAATTTGTTGATGAAAGACCACAAGACAGGTAAAGAGAGCTGTCTTTTGGAACAAGCGATACAGTATGAAATTCAAAATTTTTACCACCCCGGCAGCACCTCGTTTTCTTTGTCGATAAATGAAAATTTTTTTATTGTCACAAAAACGATGCTATTTTATTAAGTAAGTCACACAGATTACGTACATGTATAATTTGTTGATAAAAGACCACAAGAAAGGTAAAGAGAGCTGCTTTTTAGGACGAGCGATAAAGTCTGAAATTCAAAAATTTGACCACCCCGGCAGCATCTCTTTTTTTTGTCGATATATGAAAATTTTTTACTGTCTCAAAAACTATGCTGTTTGGCTAAGCAAGTCACACAGATAACGTACAAGTATTATTTAATGATGAAAGACCACAATATAGGTAACGAGGGCTGTTTTTTAGGACGAGCGATAAAGTCTGAAATTCAAAATTTTGACCGCCCCGGCAGCATCTCGTTTTTTTTGTCGATATATGAAAATTTTTTACTGTCTCAAAAACTATGCTGTTTGGCTAAGCAAGTCACACAGATAACGTACAAGTATTATTTCATGATGAAAGACCACAATATAGGTAACGAGGGCTGTTTTTTAGGACGAGCGATAAAGTCTGAAATTCAAAATTTTGACCGCCCCGGCAGCACCTCGTTTTTTTTGTCGATATATGAAAATTTTTTTATTGCCACAAAAACGATGCTATTTTATTAAGTAAGTCACACAGATAACGTACAGGTATAATTTATTGATGAAAGACCACAAGACAGGTAAAGAGAGCTGTCTTTTGGAACAAGCGATACAGTATGAAATTCAAAATTTTGACCACCCCGGCAGCACCTCGTTTTCTTTGTCGATAAATGAAAATTTTTTTATTGTCACAAAAACGATGCTATTTTATTAAGTAAGTCACACAGATTACGTACATGTATAATTTGTTGATGAAAGACCACAATATAGGTAACGAGGGCTGTTTTTTAGGACGAGCGATAAAGTCTGAAATTCAAAATTTTGACCACCCCGGCAGCACCTCGTTTTTTTTTGTCGATAAATGAAAATTTTTTTATTGTCACAAAAAAGAGGCTTTTTTATTAAGTAAGTCACACAGATAACGTACAGGTATAATTTATTGATGAAAGACCACAAGACAGGTAAAGAGAGCTGTCTTTTGGAACAAGCGATACAGTATGAAATTCAAAATTTTGACCGCCCCGGCAGCACCTCGTGTTTTTTGTCAATAAATGAAAATTTTTTTATTGCCACAAAAACGATGCTATTTTATTAAGCAAGTCACACAGATAACGTACAAGTATTATTAAATGATGAAAGACCACAATATAGGTAACGAGGGCTGTTTTTTAGGACGAGCGATAGAGTCGAAATTCAAAATTTTGACCGCCCCGGCAGCACCTCGTTTTTTTTGTCGATATATGAAAATTTTTTTATTGCCACAAAAACGATGCTGTTTTGTTAAGCAAGTCACACAGATAACGTACATGTATAATTTATTGATGAAAGACCACAAGACAGGTAAAGAGAGCTGACTTTTGGAATAAGCGATACAGTATGAAATTCAAAATTTTGACCACCCCGGCAGCACTTCGTTTTCTTTGTCGATAAATGAAAATTTTTTTATTGTCACAAAAACGATGCTATTTTATTAAGTAAGTCACACAGATAACGTACAGGACCACAAGAAAGGTAAAGAGAGCGATAAAGTCTGAAATCCAAAATTTTGACCACCCCGGCAGCATCTCGCTTTTTTTGTCGATGAATGAAAATTTTTTTATTGTCACAAAAACGATGCTATTTTATTAAGTAAGTCACACAGATTACGTACATGTATAATTTGTTGATGAAAGACCACAAGAAAGGTTAAGAGAGCTGCTTTTTAGGACGAGCGATAAAGTCTGAAATTCAAAAATTTGACCACCCCGGCAGCATCTCTTTTTTTTGTCGATATATGAAAATTTTTTATTGTCTCAAAAACTATGCTGTTTTGCTAAGCAAGTCACACAGATAACGTACAAGTATTATTTAATGATGAAAGACCACAATATAGGTAACGAGGGCTGTTTTTTAGGACGAGCGATAAAGTCTGAAATTCAAAATTTTGACCACCCCGGCAGCACCTCGTTTTCTTTGTCGATAAATGAAAATTTTTTTATTGTCACAAAAACGATGCTATTTTATTAAGTAAGTCACACAGATAACGTACAGGTATAATTTATTGATGAAAGACCACAATATAGGTAACGAGAGCTGTCTTTTGGAACAAGCGGTAAAGTCTGAAACTCAAAATTTTGACCACCCCGGCAACACCTCGTTTTTTTTGTCGACAAATGAAAAATTTTTATTGTCACAAAAAAGATGCTTTTTTATTAAGTAAGTCACACAGATAACGTACAGGTATAATTCATTGATGAAAGACCACAAGGCAGGTAAAGAGAGCTGTCTTTTGGAACAAGCGATACAGTATGAAATTCAAAATTTTGACCACCCCGGCAGCACCTCGTTTTCTTTGTGGATAGATGAAAATTTTTTTATTGTCACAAAAACGATGCTATTTTATTAAGTAAGTCACACAGATAACGTACAGGACCACAAGAAAGGTAAAGAGAGCGATAAAGTCTAAAATCCACAATTTTGACCACCCCGGCAGCATCTCGCTTTTTTTGTCGATAAATGAAAATTTTTTTATTGTCACAAAAACGATGCTATTTTATTAAGTAAGTCACACAGATAACGTACATGTATAATTTGTTGATGAAGGACCACAAGACAGGTAAAGAGAGCTGTCTTTTGGAACAAGCGGTAAAGTCTGAAACTCAAAATTTTGACCACCCCGGCAGCATCTCGTTTTCTTTGTCGATAAATGAAAATTTTGTTATTGTCACAAAAACGATGCTATTTTATTAAGTAAGTCACACAGATAACGTACAGGTATAATTTATTAATGAAAGACCACAATAAAGGTAAAGAGAGCTGTTTTTTAGGACGAGGGATAAAGTCTGAAATTCAAAATTTTGACCACCCCGGCAGCATCTCGCTTTTTTTGCCGATAAATGAAAATTTTTTTATTGTCACAAAAACGATGCTATTTTATTAAGTAAGTCACACAGATAACGTACATGTATAATTTGTTGATGAAGGACCACGAGAAAGGTAAAGAGAGCTGCTTTTTAGGACGAGCGATAAAGTCTGAAATTCAAAAATTTGACCACCCCGGCAGCATCTCTTTTTTTTGTCGATATATGAAAATTTTTTATTGTCTCAAAAACTATGCTGTTTTGCTAAGCAAGTCACACAGATGACGTACAAGTATTATTTAATGATGAAAGACCACAATATAGGTAACGAGGGCTGTTTTTTAGGACGAGCGATAAAGTCTGATATTCAAAATTTTGACCACCCCGGCAGCATCTCGTTTTTTTTGTCGATAAATGAAAATTTTTTTTATTGTCACAAAAACGATGCTATTTTATGAAGCAAGTCACAAAGATAACGTACATGTATAATTTGTTGATGAAAGACCACAAGAAAGGTAAAGAGAGCTGCTTTTTAGGACGAGCGATAAAGTCTGAAATTCAAAATTTTGACCACCCCGGCAGCATCTCGCTTTTTCTGTCGATAAATGAAAATTTTTTTATTGTCACAAAAACGATGCTATTTTATTAAGTAAGTCACACAGATAACGTACAAGTATTATTAAATGATGAAAGACCACAATATAGGTAACGAGGGCTGTCTTTTGGAACAAGCGATACAGTATGAAATTCAAAATTTTGACCACCCCGGCAGCACCTCGTTTTCTTTGTCGATAAATGAAAATTTTTTTATTGTCACAAAAACGATGCTATTTTATTAAGTAAGTCACACAGATAACGTACATGTATAATTTGTTGATGAAGGACCACAAGAAAGGTAAAGAGAGCTGTTTTTTGGAACAAGCGGTAAAGACTGAAACTCAAAATTTTGACCACCCCGGCAACACCTCGTTTTTTTTTGTCGACAAATGAAAAATTTTTTATTGTCACAAAAAAGATGCTTTTTTATTAAGTAAGTCACACAGATAACGTACAGGTATAATTTATTGATGAAAGACCACAATATAGGTAACGAGGGCTGTTTTTTAGGACGAGCGATAAAGTCTGAAATTCAAAATTTTGACCACCCCGGCAGCATCTCGCTTTTTTTGTCGATAAATGAAAATTTTTTTACTGTCACAAAAACGATGCTATTTTATTAAGCAAGTCACAAAGATAGAGCGATAGAGTCGAAATTCAAAATTTTGACCGCCCCGGCAGCATCTCGTTTTTTTTGTCGATATATGAAAATTTTTTATTGTCTCAAAAACTATGCTGTTTTGCTAAGCAAGTCACACAGATAACGTACAAGTATTATTTAATGATGACAGACAACAATATAGGTAACGATGGCTGTTTTTTAGGACGAGCGATAAAGTCCGAAATTCAAAATTTTGAACACCACGGCAGCACCTCTTTTTTTTTGTCGATATATGAAAATTTTTTTATTGCCACAAAAACGATGCTATTTTATTAAGTAAGTCACACAGATAACGTACATGTATAATTTGTTGATGAAAGACCACAAGAAAGGTAAAGAGAGCTGCTTTTTAGGACGAGCGATAAAGTCCGAAATTCAAAATTTTGAACACCACGGCAGCACCTCGTTTTTTTTGTCGATATATGAAAATTTTTTTATTGACACAAAAACGATGCTATTTTATTAAGTAAGTCACACAGATAACGTACAGGTATAATTTATTGATGAAAGACCACAAGACAGGTAAAGAGAGCTGTCTTTTGGAACAAGCGATACAGTATGAAATTCAAAATTTTGACCACCCCGGCAGCATCTCGTTTTCTTTGTCGATAAATGAAAATTTTTTTATTGTCACAAAAACGAAGCTATTTTATTAAGTAAGTCACACAGATTACATACAGGTATAGATTGTTGATGAAAGACCACGAGAAAGGTAAAGAGAGCTGCTTTTTAGGACGAGCGATAAAGTCTGAAATTCAAAAATTTGACCACCCCGGCAGCATCTCTTTTTTTTGTCGATATATGAAAATTTTTTATTGTCTCAAAAACTATGCTGTTTTGCTAAGCAAGTCACACAGATAACGTACAAGTATTATTTAATGATGAAAGACCACAATATAGGTAACGAGGGCTGTTTTTTAGGACGAGCGATAAAGTCTGAAATTCAAAATTTTGACCACCCCGGCAGCACCTCGTTTTTTTTTGTCGATAAATGAAAATTTATTTATTGCCACAAAACGATGCTATTTTATTAAGTAAGTCACACAGATAACGTACAAGTATTATTAAATGATGAAAGACCACAATATAGGTAACGAGGGCTGTTTTTTAGGACGAGCGATAAAGTCCGAAATTCAAAATTTTGACCGGCCCGGCAGCATCTCGTTTTTTTTGTCGATATATGAAAATTTTTTTATTGCCACAAAAACGATGCTATTTTATTAAGTAAGTCACACAGATAACGTACAGGTATAATTTATTGATGAAAGACCACAAGACAGGTAAAGAGAGCTGTCTTTTGGAACAAGCGATACAGTATGAAATTCAAAATTTTGACCACCCCGGCAGCATCTCGTTTTCTTTGTCGATAAATGAAAATTTTTTTATTGTCACAAAAACGAAGCTATTTTATTAAGTAAGTCACACAGATTACATACAGGTATAGATTGTTGATGAAAGACCACGAGAAAGGTAAAGAGAGCTGCTTTTTAGGACGAGCGATAAAGTCTGAAATTCAAAAATTTGACCACCCCGGCAGCATCTCTTTTTTTTGTCGATATATGAAAATTTTTTATTGTCTCAAAAACTATGCTGTTTTGCTAAGCAAGTCACACAGATAACGTACAAGTATTATTTAATGATGAAAGACCACAATATAGGTAACGAGGGCTGTTTTTTAGGACGAGCGATAAAGTCTGAAATTCAAAATTTTGACCACCCCGGCAGCACCTCGTTTTTTTTTGTCGATAAATGAAAATTTATTTATTGCCACAAAACGATGCTATTTTATTAAGTAAGTCACACAGATAACGTACAAGTATTATTAAATGATGAAAGACCACAATATAGGTAACGAGGGCTGTTTTTTAGGACGAGCGATAAAGTCCGAAATTCAAAATTTTGAACACCACGGCAGCACCTCGTTTTTTTTGTCGATATATGAAAATTTTTTTATTGCCACAAAAACGATGCTATTTTATTAAGTAAGTCACACAGATAACGTACATGTATAATTTGTTGATGAAAGACCACAAGAAAGGTAAAGAGAGCTGCTTTTTAGGACGAGCGATAAAGTCCGAAATTCAAAATTTTGAACACCACGGCAGCACCTCGTTTTTTTTGTCGATATATGAAAATTTTTTTATTGCCACAAAAACGATGCTATTTTATTAAGTAAGTCACACAGATAACGTACAGGTATAATTTATTGATGAAAGACCACAAGACAGGTAAAGAGAGCTGTCTTTTGGAACAAGCGATACAGTATGAAATTCAAAATTTTGACCACCCCGGCAGCATCTCGTTTTCTTTGTCGATAAATGAAAATTTTTTTATTGTCACAAAAACGAAGCTATTTTATTAAGTAAGTCACACAGATTACATACAGGTATAGATTGTTGATGAAAGACCACGAGAAAGGTAAAGAGAGCTGCTTTTTAGGACGAGCGATAAAGTCTGAAATTCAAAAATTTGACCACCCCGGCAGCATCTCTTTTTTTTGTCGATATATGAAAATTTTTTATTGTCTCAAAAACTATGCTGTTTTGCTAAGCAAGTCACACAGATAACGTACAAGTATTATTTAATGATGAAAGACCACAATATAGGTAACGAGGGCTGTTTTTTAGGACGAGCGATAAAGTCCGAAATTCAAAATTTTGACCGGCCCGGCAGCATCTCGTTTTTTTTGTCGATATATGAAAATTTTTTTATTGCCACAAAAACGATGATATTTTATTAAGTAAGTCACACAGATAACGTACAGGTATAATTTGTTGATGAAAGACCACAAGAAAGGTAAAGAGAGCTGCTTTTTAGGACGAGCGATAAAGTCTGATATTCAAAATTTTGACCACACCGGCAGCATCTCGCTTTTTTTGTCGATAAATGAAAATTTTTTTACTGTCACAAAAACGATGCTATTTTATTAAGCAAGTCACAAAGATAGAGCGATAGAGTCGAAATTCAAAATTTTGACCGCCCCGGCAGCACCTCGTTTTTTTTGTCAATAAATGAAAATTTTTTAATTGCCACAAAAACGATGCTATTTTATTAAGCAAGTCACACAGATAACGTACAAGTATTATTAAATGATGAAAGACCACAATATAGGTAACGAGGGCTGTTTTTTAGGACGAGCGATAAAGTCTGAAATTTAAAATTTTGACCACCCCGGCAGCATCTCGCTTTTTTTGTCGATAAATGAAAATTTTTTTACTGTCACAAAAACGATGCTATTTTATTAAGCAAGTCACAAAGATAGAGCGATAGAGTCGAAATTCAAAATTTTGACCGCCCCGGCAGCATCTCGTTTTTTTTGTCGATATATGAAAATTTTTTATTGTCACAAAAACGATGCTATTTTATTAAGCAAGTCACACAGATAACGTACAAGTATTATTTAATGATGACAGACCACAATATAGGTAACGATGGCTGTTTTTTAGGACGAGCGATAAAGTCTGAAATTCAAAATTTTGACCACCCCGGCAGCACCTCGTTTTTTTTAGGACGAGCGATAAAGTCTGAAATTCAAAATTTTGACCACCCCGGCAGTATCTCGCTTTTTTTGTCGATAAATGAAAATTTTTTTATTGTCACAAAAACGATGCTATTTTATTAAGTAAGTCACACAGATAACGTACATGTATAATTTAATGATGAAAGACCACAATATAGGTAACGAGGGCTGTTTTTTAGGACGAGCGATAAAGTCTGAAATTCAAAATTTTGACCACCCCGGCAGCACCTCGTTTTTTTTAGGACGAGCGATAAAGTCTGAAATTCAAAATTTTGACCACCCCGGCAGCATCTCGCTTTTTTTGTCGATAAATGAAAATTTTTTTATTGTCACAAAAACGATGCTATTTTATTAAGTAAGTCACACAGATTACGTACATGTATAATTTAATGATGAAAGACCACAATATAGGTAACGAGGGCTGTTTTTTAGGACGAGCGATAAAGTCTGAAATTCAAAATTTTGACCACCCCGGCAGCACCTCGTTTTTTTTAGGACGAGCGATAAAGTCTGAAATTCAAAATTTTGACCACCCCGGCAGTATCTCGCTTTTTTTGTCGATAAATGAAAATTTTTTTATTGTCACAAAAACGATGCTATTTTATTAAGTAAGTCACACAGATAACGTACAAGTATTATTAAATGATGAAAGACCACAATATAGGTAACGAGGGCTGTCTTTTGGAACAAGCGGTACAGTATGAAATTCAAAATTTTGACCGCCCCGGCAGCACCTCGTTATCTTTGTCGATAAATGAAAAATTTTTTATTGTCACAAAAACGATGCTTTTTTATTAAGTAAGTCACACAGATAACGTACAGGACCACAAGAAAGGTAAAGAGAGCGATAAAGTCTAAAATCCAAAATTTTGACCACCCCGGCAGCATCTCGCTTTTTTTGTCGATAAATGAAAATTTTTTTATTGTCACAAAAACGATGCTATTTTATTAAGTTAGTCACACAGATAACGTACATGTATAATTTGTTGATGAAGGACCACAAGACAGGTAAAGAGAGCTGTCTTTTGGAACAAGCGGTAAAGTCTGAAACTCAAAATTTTGACCACCCCGGCAACACCTCGTTTTTTTTGTCGACAAATGAAAAATTTTTTATTGTCACAAAAAAGATGCTTTTTTATTAAGTAAGTCACACAGATAACGTACAGGTATAATTCATTGATGAAAGACCACAAGGCAGGTAAAGAGAGCTGTCTTTTGGAACAAGCGATACAGTATGAAATTCAAAATTTTGACCACCCCGGCAGCATCTCTTTTTTTTGTCGATATATGAAAATTTTTTAATTGCCACAAAACGATGCTATTTTATTAAGTAAGTCACACAGATAACGTACAGGACCACAAGAAAGGTAAAGAGAGCGATAAAGTCTAAAATTCAAAATTTTGACCACCCCGGCAGCATCTCGTTTTTTTTGTCGATATATGAAAAATTTTTATTGTCACAAAAACGATGCTATTTTATTAAGCAAGTCACACAGATAACGTACAAGTATTATTTAATGATGACAGACCACAATATAGGTAACGATGGCTGTTTTTTAGGACGAGCGATAAAGTCCGAAATTCAAAATTTTGAACACCACGGCAGCACCTCGTTTTTTTTGTCGATATATGAAAATTTTTTTATTGCCACAAAAACGATGCTATTTTATTAAGTAAGTCACACAGATAACGTACATGTATAATTTGTTGATGAAAGACCACAAAAAAGGTAAAGAGAGCTGCTTTTTAGGACGAGCGATAAAGTCCGAAATTCAAAATTTTGAACACCACGGCAGCACCTCGTTTTTTTTTGTCGATATATGAAAATTTTTTTATTGCCACAAAAACGATGCTATTTTATTAAGTAAGTCACACAGATAACGTACAGGTATAATTTATTGATGAAAGACCACAAGACAGGTAAAGAGAGCTGTCTTTTGGAACAAGCGATACAGTATGAAATTCAAAATTTTGACCACCCCGGCAGCATCTCGTTTTCTTTGTCGATAAATGAAAATTTTTTTATTGTCACAAAAACGAAGCTATTTTATTAAGTAAGTCACACAGATTACATACAGGTATAGTTTGTTGATGAAAGACCACGAGAAAGGTAAAGAGAGCTGCTTTTTAGGACGAGCGATAAAGTCTGAAATTCAAAAATTTGACCACCCCGGCAGCATCTCTTTTTTTTGTCGATATATGAAAATTTTTTAATTGCCACAAAACGATGCTATTTTATTAAGTAAGTCACACAGATAACGTACAAGTATTATTAAATGATGAAAGACCACAATATAGGTAACGAGGGCTGTTTTTTAGGACGAGCGATAAAGTCCGAAATTCAAAATTTTGACCGGCCCGGCAGCATCTCGTTTTTTTTTGTCGATATATGAAAATTTTTTTATTGCCACAAAAACGATGATATTTTATTAAGTAAGTCACACAGATAACGTACAGGTATAATTTGTTGATGAAAGACCACAAGAAAGGTAAAGAGAGCTGCTTTTTAGGACGAGCGATAAAGTCTGATATTCAAAATTTTGACCACCCCGGCAGCATCTCCCTTTTTTTGTCGATAAATGAAAATTTTTTTACTGTCACAAAAACGATGCTATTTTATTAAGCAAGTCACAAAGATAGAGCGATAGAGTCGAAATTCAAAATTTTGACCGCCCCGGCAGCATCTCGTTTTTTTTGTCGATATATGAAAAATTTTTATTGTCACAAAAACGATGCTATTTTATTAAGCAAGTCACACAGATAACGTACAAGTATTATTTAATGATGACAGACCACAATATAGGTAACGATGGCTGTTTTTTAGGACGAGCGATAAAGTCCGAAATTCAAAATTTTGAACACCACGGCAGCACCTCGTTTTTTTTGTCGATATATGAAAATTTTTTTATTGCCACAAAAACGATGCTATTTTATTAAGTAAGTCACACAGATAACGTACATGTATAATTTGTTGATGAAAGACCACAAAAAAGGTAAAGAGAGCTGCTTTTTAGGACGAGCGATAAAGTCCGAAATTCAAAATTTTGAACACCACGGCAGCACCTCGTTTTTTTTGTCGATATATGAAAATTTTTTATTGTCACAAAAACGATGCTATTTTATTAAGTAAGTCACACAGATAACGTACAGGTATAATTTATTGATGAAAGACCACAAGACAGGTAAAGAGAGCTGTCTTTTGGAACAAGCGATACAGTATGAAATTCAAAATTTTGACCACCCCGGCAGCATCTCGTTTTCTTTGTCGATAAATGAAAATTTTTTTATTGTCACAAAAACGAAGCTATTTTATTAAGTAAGTCACACAGATTACATACAGGTATAGTTTGTTGATGAAAGACCACGAGAAAGGTAAAGAGAGCTGCTTTTTAGGACGAGCGATAAAGTCTGAAATTCAAAAATTTGACCACCCCGGCAGCATCTCTTTTTTTTGTCGATATATGAAAATTTTTTAATTGCCACAAAACGATGCTATTTTATTAAGTAAGTCACACAGATAACGTACAAGTATTATTAAATGATGAAAGACCACAATATAGGTAACGAGGGCTGTCTTTTGGAACAAGCGATACAGTATGAAATTCAAAATTTTGACCACCCCGGCAGCACCTCGTTTTCTTTGTCGATAAATGAAAATTTTTTTATTGTCACAAAAACGATGCTATTTTATTAAGTAAGTCACACAGATAACGTACATGTATAATTTGTTGATGAAGGACCACAAGAAAGGTAAAGAGAGCTGTTTTTTGGAACAAGCGGTAAAGACTGAAACTCAAAATTTTGACCACCCCGGCAACACCTCGTTTTTTTTTTGTCGACAAATGAAAAATTTTTTATTGTCACAAAAAAGATGCTTTTTTATTAAGTAAGTCACACAGATAACGTACAGGTATAATTTATTGATGAAAGACCACAATATAGGTAACGAGGGCTGTTTTTTAGGACGAGCGATAAAGTCTGAAATTCAAAATTTTGACCACCCCGGCAGCATCTCCCTTTTTTTGTCGATAAATGAAAATTTTTTTACTGTCACAAAAACGATGCTATTTTATTAAGCAAGTCACAAAGATAGAGCGATAGAGTCGAAATTCAAAATTTTGACCGCCCCGGCAGCATCTCGTTTTTTTTGTCGATATATGAAAAATTTTTATTGTCACAAAAACGATGCTATTTTATTAAGCAAGTCACACAGATAACGTACAAGTATTATTTAATGATGACAGACCACAATATAGGTAACGATGGCTGTTTTTTAGGACGAGCGATAAAGTCCGAAATTCAAAATTTTGAACACCACGGCAGCACCTCGTTTTTTTTGTCGATATATGAAAATTTTTTTATTGCCACAAAAACGATGCTATTTTATTAAGTAAGTCACACAGATAACGTACAGGTATAATTTATTGATGAAAGACCACAAGACAGGTAAAGAGAGCTGTCTTTTGGAACAAGCGATACAGTATGAAATTCAAAATTTTGACCACCCCGGCAGCATCTCGTTTTCTTTGTCGATAAATGAAAATTTTTTTATTGTCACAAAAACGAAGCTATTTTATTAAGTAAGTCACACAGATTACATACAGGTATAGTTTGTTGATGAAAGACCACGAGAAAGGTAAAGAGAGCTGCTTTTTAGGACGAGCGATAAAGTCTGAAATTCAAAAATTTGACCACCCCGGCAGCATCTCTTTTTTTTGTCGATATATGAAAATTTTTTAATTGCCACAAAACGATGCTATTTTATTAAGTAAGTCACACAGATAACGTACAAGTATTATTAAATGATGAAAGACCACAATAT